>CM024597.1:6588857-7838857 GCA_014182555.1 Eucalyptus erythrocorys | reverse complement strand
GGTAATGGAAGTGCAACTTGACACACCGGGTAACTACCCATCAAAGGGAGGCAGAGTGCGCGTCAACATTAATCTGAAGAACCCTCTGAAATCAGGGGCTGTATTAGACATTGGCTCTAAATGGTTGTGGGTTGAGTTCAAATATAAGCGCCTTCCGTTTTACTATTATTCATGTGGAAGAATAGGCCATTATGCCTCTGATTGCGCTGAAATTCCATATGTGAAATCACCCTGGTCAGAAAACAAAATTGGTCCATTTGGATCTTGGTTAAAAGCAGAAGCAGCTGAGCATAGCCCCTATTGGGACACGTTTTATAACCAAATTGATGAGGAGATTGCTGTGGAAGAAACCATACCTATCACATCTCCTCAACCTAATTGCATGGAGATAGTTGTCCAAGAGGAAACTCTGTACTGCCAATGGGAGCCAACCGCAAAAGAAGATTAGATAGCCCTCCAGGAAATGTGCCTGACAACGTGCAAGAAATCACTGCGAAAGACAACCGAAATAAAGGCAAACAGCCTCAATACGCTGAAAACTAGAAACAAATTCTATCTAAAATGGGAAAATGCAGTAAGAAGCATATGAAAATTCAGAAGGCAAAGAAACAAAAGTGCCTACCTGAGCAAAACCTCCTCCTTCTTGATGATACCGAGTTCTTGGAGACCCCTGTCAAGTTGATGCAAGGGAGTCAAGATTGGGCTTTGGTGGCTAGCCCTAAAAAGCCACCAAAGAAGCCATGAAAATCCTGAGTTGGAATTGTCAGGGGCTGGGCAACCCCCTTACAATTTAGGAACTAAAAGCCTTAACGGCTCGTGAAAGGCCTAGCTTAATATTTCTTATGGAGACAAAAAACAAAGTAGCTTTGGTGGAAAAAGTATGTAAAAGATTACTTTTCTCAAATCTCTTTATCGTGAACCCAGATGGCTTGGTGAGGGGTCTGGCTCTCATGTGGCAAAAGGACATTTTACTAAACGTGAAATCTAGTTCTCAGCAGTATATTGATGTGGACTGCATAGATTCAGATGGTCGACAAAACATGCAAATCACCTTTATTCACGCCTCTACTAATTTCAGTGAAAGACTCACCTTATGGCAACGGCTCTAGACTATGAAACCACGCAGCTCTCTCCCCTGGATCTGCATGGGAGATTTTAACGAAATTCTGTATATCTGGGAGAAAGCTGGCAAAAGAGAAGCTGATAATGGCCACATTGCAGCCTTCAGACAAATGCTAAATGACCTAGCTCTAATGGATTGGATAGCCATGGATGCGCATATACATGGGCAAATAACAGGGAAGGTGAGGAGCTGGTCAAAAAACGACTAGATCGGGTGTTATGTACCTTGGAATGGTGGATCACTTTTAATGAGGCTGAAGTTCAAGCTCTTCCGGCAGTTGGCTCAGATCATAGCCTCTGATTCTACGGCTTTACCCTGCACGGAGGAAAACAAAACGTCAATTCAAGATGGAAGTGTTCTGGACGAAGCATGAGGAGTATAATCAACTAATCCAACAAACATGGAGTACCCAACCTCTCCCTTTCTCAGCAAAACTCCAGGAAACAACACAAAAGCTGAGCAAGTGGAGTAAAGAGATGTTCGCCAATGCCACTATACAGATAAACAAGCTGAATCAGACTTTAACAAAGCTAACTAATCAGAATTCTCAGCTTACTAGTAGAAAACAACAATAGAGCATTGTTCAACAGATAGAAAAACTGAGGAAACAAGAAGAGCAGTTCTGGGGCATGAGATCACGCATCAAGTGGTTACAATGGGGTGACAAAAACACCAGATTTTTTCATGCATCTACCATTTAGCGCAGGCAGAGGAACAGGATAATTGCTTTGCAGGTGGAAGAAAATAATTGGTGTAGGGATCCTCAAGGCATCCGAAACCACATCCAATCCTTCTACAAGAAGTTATATACTACAGAGGGCCCAAGACAATATCAACCTGTTCTAAACCAATGCCCCTCACCTATTATGCAGCATATAAATGAAGAGCTGATGGCAGACCCTGTATTAGAGGAGATCCAAGCAGCAGTTTTCCAAATGGGAGCGTTTAAAGCACTGGGACCAGATGGCTTTAGTGGACTGTTCTACCAAAAATCATGGGAAATTTTAAAAACTGACCTCTTCCAGCTTGTTCAGGATTTTTTCCAGATTGGTTCTTTCGACCCCAGGCTCAACCAAACCTATATCTCCTTGATCCCAAAAGTCAAAAACTCTGAAAACATCAGCCAAAACAGGGCCATTAGTCTATGTAATTTCAGCTACAAAATCATTTCAAAACTTCTTGCAAATCGCTTAAAAAAGTGGCTGCCAAACATTATAGCCCCGAAACAATGTGCTTTTGTTCAAGGTCACCAAATACAAGACAATATATTTATAGTGCAGGAAGTATTGCATCAACTAAGAGTGTAGAAGAGGAAGAACAAACATCGGGCGATACTAAAACTCGACATGCAGAAAGCGTATGACAGGATTGAATGGGACTTCCTTCGGGAATGTTTTTTACATATGGGGTTTTGCTCACAGTGGGTGACACTAATAATGCAGTGTGTTTCATCAATTTCCTTCAGTGTCAAGATAAATGGGGAACCTTCCCCCTTTTTCTCCCCATCGCGAGGCCTCAGACAAGGTGACCCTTTGTCACCTTACCTTTTTATCATCATTTCAAATGTACTCACCTGTTTGATGCAAAAGGCAACATTGGATGGGAGCATTAAAGGCATACAACTCAATAGATTTTGTCCAAATCTTACTCACCTGTTATTTGCAGACGATGTGATCTTCTTTTTGGATGGTACTACTCTGGAGTGTCAGAATTTAGCTATGATACTCAATCAATATTGTTATGCTTCGGGACAAACAGTAAATTTAAACAAATCTGGTGTGTATTTCAGTGCACAATGCCCTTTACCATTGAAAAGGAATATGGCCACAGTCTTGAGGGTCCCTGTTATCGAAAAAACAAGGAAATATTTGGGTATACCTACAGATTGGGGTCAATCAAAAAAAGAGTTATTTGCATGGATACTGGCCAGGGTAAACTCAAAGCTAGAAGGATGGAAGGAGAAATTGCTTACCAAGGCAGGAAAGGAAGTCCTCATAAAAAGTGTTGTTCAGGCCATCCCCACATATGCAATGTCTATCTTCAAACTACCAGTTTCAATCTGCAGAGCAATTGAAAAAAGAATCGCATCATTCTAGTGGCAGAAAGGGGATTCAAAACCAGGAATTCATTGGAAAAATTGGGAGGTTCTGAAAACTCGAAAAGATGAAGGAGGGCTGGGGTTTAAAGATCTAATTACCTTCAACCAAGCTATGCTTGGTAAGCAAGCGTGGCGCCTCTCAACTACTCCGGCTGCTTTATGGAGTCAAGTGCTTAAGGGTGTTTATTTCCCAAAAGAAAATATGTGGACAGCTCGCCAGGGTAATCGGCCATCATGGGGATGGAGAAGCTTGTTGCTTGGGCGCGACACGATTTTACGACATATAAAATGGTCAGTTGGGGATGGTCAGTCAATCAGAATTCGAGAAGATAAATGGTTGATGCAGGGAATCAAGGGGGACAACATAACCAATCTGAGCCTATCATGGTTTCTGATCTCATCAATGCAGAGACTAGAGAATGGAAACAACAACAGATCCAACAATTCTACCTAGAAAATATAGCCAATGAAATCCTAGCAACTAAACTGACTCGGCAGCCACAACAAGACTTTCTCATTTGGACTGGCAACAAAACAGGGCACTACTCTGTAAAAACCGGCTATAATAGAGCAATTAGTGAAGTCAAAAAACAGAAACACAACCAAGCATCCTCCTCGTATCAACCCCCACGCACCTTATGGACAAGGATATGGAAGCTCCAAGTGCCACCCAAAATTCGAACATTTCTATGGGCCATCTGTCAAAACGCCCTCCCACCAAACGAGAATTTGTTCAAGCGCAAGATTTCTTCAAACCCTCTCTGCCAGATCTACAAAAAACAGGTAGAGACCGTCGAACATCTGTTTTTCTTTTGCAAGTGGACGAAAGGAATTTGGGAACATCCTCATTTTAGCAATCTCGGCCCCACAAATAACATAAACCGAACGGATCAGTGGCTACACACGGTAATCACGGAGAACAGAGCAGTACCTGGCTCTGAAAACCTCGGCTGGATCCTCTGGGACATATGGAAAGCGCGAAACGCATGGATCTTTCGCGCAAAACCCCCAAATCCTGCAGATCTGGTGAATACGGCACAAGATCAGTTCTTCAACAGCAGAATCCAGCCAAAACAAAACGGAAAAAAACCCAGATCTAAGCCTACCTCTTCGCTGGAAACCACCTGACCGGACGGAATTGAAGATGAACGTTGATGCTTCGTGGATCCCGGGCGAATTTATCTACTCTGTTGCTGGAGTTGTCTGAGACTCCGACGGGAAGCTGCTCGAAGGTTTTGTCTGCTCGTTTAGGGTTTCAATGCCAGAAGAAGTCGAAGTGGAGGCCATCCTAAAAGGCGTCCTTTTTATTAGTGAACTGAAGACCACACACGTGGGGAGTTCGGGCGGTCAAAAGCTTTGGTGGATATGTGAGAGCGACTGTTCCCTTGCTGTTGATCAGATAGTGGGCCGGGCCGAAGTGCAATGGAACTTGAAAGAATTAATTACACGCTGTAGGGAGGAGCTAAGTAAATGTCCAGATGTTCGGCTAATCCCCTACCCCCGAGAAGGTAATCGTGCGGCTGACTGGATTGCTTACTCCCATCGTGCGCATAAACTCCCTTTTACCTGGTGCTATTCCCCTCTCCCCATTATGGAATATTTTATGTTCTGAAATGTTCCCGCTACTATCTTGTAAGCCCTGATGTTAAGTGAAATATTAAGTATTTCTTTTGACCAAAAAAAAAAAAAAAGTGGTCTTACAGGAAAATGGAATCTTCAGCAGATAACCATTGAAAAAGTGCTCTCTTTCATATCTTTTTAGGTATATAAAACTGACCTTGACAATATTTCTTAATCGTAAAAGTCAAGAGTTTGACTACAAATTTCATGTTACCAATTATCTTTGCCCGATTCCGATTTGGCTTGTAGCCTTTTAAATCCATCTGCATTGCTTGCGGCTTTTATTTCCCATCTAATTTACCTGCCTCAATCAACCTTTTAATGGTGCAAAATTGTCATCAACGGCTTTCAATGATGCACAGTCCATCACATGAATCTGGACAGATCTCTATCCACTGATGTGTAGTCAAATGGAACGAAATCGAGATGAACTCTTTGACACTAGATTTGGCATAATTAGACCACACATAGCTACATTTTACCGGTGTTGTAGGTGTTCTTTTGTAGCTTAAAAAATGACGGTAGCCCTTTATCATTCCAATTGACACCATAATCTTCTTTTTATTGGTTTTTCTAAGTCACATATGTTGTAAGGTATTTAGTAAGCAAATCCAGAAAGAGGGTGATTTTTTTTTTTTTTTTTTTTTTTTAAATGGCTTGCTTTGTAATGGTGGCAATCTTCGGTAGGCTAGAGTCTAGGTGAATTTGGTTCAATTTTGCAAATGGACTTTGGGTATAATGCAAGTGTTGAAAGCCAAAGTGCTTTGAAAAAATATAAATTGTGTTTGGTAAAACTCTTTTCGAAGGAACTTTGAATTCATGTAGTTTAGTAAAAAAAAAAAAAAACTTTTGCAAATGGCTTTGAGTCCTTTTTTTTTTAATAAAAAAATGACCCAAATCCTTTGCCAGAATTGGCCAAGGGATATGGGTGTTGGCGAGAGTCGCACAACCTGAGCAACCGTTGCATGAGGTCAAGAAACCCAGGTAATCGTTGCCTGAGGTTGTCTGACCTTTGGTGGAGGTCACTCAGGTCACGTGATCCTCGCCTTATGAAGCATAGACACGTGACACGTGCTTTTGTGTCATGTTTGACATGTGTTGGATTTGTCGACACATGGTCAACTTTTATCGACATGTTTCAACACACGTGTCCCAAAGACAATGGAGGGTGGAGGCGAAGGCAAGGGAGCAGAGATGAGGGCGCAAGTGACGGCAAGCCAGCGACAACGAGAGATGGCCAAAGAAAGAGCAAAGACTAAGGTGAGGGCCGCCACTTTATGATGCTACAATGGATCAATGACAAGGCTACCGCTACGAGGGAGGAAGGGCTAGAGGCGAGGTGGTGAACGATTGTGATGAGGATTGAGACTCCGAGAGCAAGTAGAGATCAAGAGGAAGGGGTCGTGCGGCGAGGAGGAGGAGGAAGAGAAGAAGGGAGCTGCTAGGGTTTTGAGAAAGAAACTCAAAGAATAAAAAAAGTGATTTGGCATGTTAGAGGGAGAGGGGAAGTGTCAGGTGGCGGGGGAGGGAAAGAAAACTGAAAAAAATTTGGGAGTGAGGGGAAAGAGACAAGGGAAAAAAGGGGGAAGTGACTGGTGTGGGAGGGAAAGAAAAGTGAAATGAATTTGGGGTTGGGGGAAAGAGACGAGGGAGAAAAGGGGGTGGAGTGACAGGAGCAAGAGGGAAGTGTTAGGTGATGGGGGAGGGAAAGAAAAATGGAAAAAAACAAAATATGAGGGTGGGGGAAAAGAGATGAGGGAAAAATAGGAGTTGGGGGAACTTTTTATTTAATAGAAAAAATAACTAAATGAAATTAAGAAGTAATTTCGAAAAATAAAAGTATTGAATGTCGAATGATTAGTGTAAATTCATTGTAGATTCTTTTTTTTAATAATTAAATTTGAATTAAAATAATTAAAAATAAAAATATTTATTTAATATATAATGTGTCATAGCATGTTGGAATTTTCTATTTTTAAGAAATAACGTGTCGACGTATCGTGTCGTGTTGCGTGTCGCGTGTCGGTGCTACTTACCCCTCACCAGCCCTTCGTCGGCCACTCACCGACCCTTTGCTAGCCAGATTTTGATAAAGGCTAGTAAATACACCTAGAGGGAGGGTGAATAGGTGTTTATGAAATTCTTTTCGAATCTTTAACAAAAATATCATTTGGCATGAAAATCACATCAGAGATAAATAAATCATGCAACTATAAAAGTAAATAGAGTAGGGTAAGAGAAATTTGACACAAAGATTATAGTGGTTCGGCTTATTGTAAGCCTATGTCCACTCTCCACGCTGGCAGCCAATTGGCTGTAATCACTATTTAGTAAAAGAGAGCTTTACAGTCTACGATTAAGACTTCCTTAGTAGAAATACTCTTCTACAGCTTCTCGGAATTTCACACTATAAGTGTCTCTCTTTAGTTCACAATTTTGAGCACAAGAGATTTTGAGAACAAGAGGCTTCAGAGGTTTTAATTTCGAAATTTTTCTATCGGCTCTCTCATATTTCTGAACAACTTCGCCACACCTTAAATATTCCTTTGTGCCTCCATAGCCATTAGCACTTTCCAAGAATTCATCAAATCTAACCGTTGGAATGAATCAATTTAAGTGATCTTCAAGTTGTCGAATATATAAGTAGAAAATAGCTCGTCAATCCTGTTCGCCCATACAATCAGGATCTTGAGTTTCCAAAATTAGATCCTTCCAAAACTCGCTTGATCTTCAACCGATAAAATCCAAAGGATAAATCCCTCGAGCTCACAATCACAGCCAGAAATATTTCATGGATAAGTTAGGGAAGATAATATCCAAAACTTGATTTCCTTATCTGTAAGAATAACCTGCTGACAGCCTGGCAAAATCGCAAATGAAATAGGCTAGTGAAACCACCCAGAGGGGGGTGAATAGGTGATCGCGGAATTCTTTTGGATTCTTTAATTAAAGATTAATACAACTCATGCATCAACAATAGATAGATCATGCAATCATAAAATAAATAAGATAGGGTAAGAGAGAATTGACACAAGGATTATAGTGGTTCAGCTTATTTCAAGCCTACGTCCACTCTCCACGCTGGCAGCCAACTGGCTGTAATCATTATGTAGCAATTGAGAGCTGTTACAGTTCATGAACTAGACTTCTTCAACGATGTACAGTCTCTCCTACGGCTTGCTACTTGTTTTTCGCACTATATGTAACTCTCTTTGATACACAATTTGAACATGAAAGATTTTAGAGATCAAGTGATTTCAGAGATTCTAACATCGAGATTTTTCTACCAAGTCTCTCCTTATTTCTGAGCAACACCGATCCACCTTAAATAGCCTCCCTGCCTCCATACCCGTTGGCACTTTCCAAGAATTTATCCAATCAACCCGTTGGACTGAATCAATTTAAGTGATCTTCTTGTCGCTGAAAATGTAAGTAGACAGCAGCTCGTCAATCCTGTTCGCCCATACAATCAGGATCTTGAGTTCCCAAAATTAGATTCTTCCAAAAATAAGCTTGATCTTCAACGGATAAAATCTGAAGAATAAATGTTCCAAGCTCACGATCACAGCCAGAGATATTCCGTGGTTAAGATTAGGGAATATAAAATCCAATATCTTACTTTCCTTAACCATAAAAATAACCTGTGGCCAGCCTGTCAAAATCGCAAACTGTCTTCAGACTTAGATTTGGGTCTTGAAGGTCTTCAGACTGAAACTAAGTCTTGATTGTCTTCAGACGGAAAAAACTTCAGACCGAACTTTTGAGTCTGACTGTCTTCAGACGGAAAACCTTTAGACTTTGAAATTTTCAGACGTAACCGACTGAGTCTTGGAATCTTCAGACCATACTGTAGAGGCTGTTTTGTCAACTTCAAAACTTCAAGGGATTTTTCTTCAACAGCAAAAACTAGGTCTGACTGTCTTCAGACTTTGATTGGGTCTGGTGTCACGACCCGAACTCCAAGCACATGCACATCCCTCCGTGGTCGATATAAAATTTGCGACGTCCCAGGGAGTGTCGCCGACCCATTCATTATTATTCGCATGCGGAAACGTAAAACAATCTCCATACAACATAATAGTGGGATAGAAACGTAGGATAGTATTTTCACAACCACACATACAATACAGTAGTACTTAAATACAAACCAGTTTAACACCCCAAGGTTTAATGCAAAAGTGAAACTGTTTGATTTCCTACAGGTTAAGCTTCTATTTACAAGGCCGGGGTTCGTTAATATATTATCATACTTCTCAACCCTTCTAGGGTGAATTGTCACCCATTCCCAACCTCGACAGAAGACCCGTCATCACCTGGGTGAAGGTAGAGAGACTTCTATTTTTTTTTCCCTGCAAACCATTGTACACGACCTGGCCTTCCTTCGTCTAAGGACCTGAAAATGTTAGCCCACTAAGAGGTGAGATCACATCTCAGCAAGTCAATCTACTAAACCCAGATTAGGAGAAGGGTACATATACATGTAGTCTAATCACCCTTCTTACCCTTTCTCATCACTTGCACTTTCCTGCACGTTAGTGGCATTCAATCGTACAATATCACATTAATATCAATTAGCAGTTGAATACTTCAGTGCACATACAGATAGGGATGCATATGTCAGATCATTGACCGTGGCCAATTTTTAACAAATAACAGTCATACGGTATAACCGGGCTTCGCCTCACACCGTTGAGCATGGCAACGTCTACATCTAGACGGCATTCCAATTAAGGAGCATCGGCCCAGCCTCCACTGCGACCAACATCCGTTGACTTGGGGCATTCCCGAAGAAGCATCGTCCGGCCCCAAAGGCACGTGACGGAATCATGTCGTGAATGCATATGATCGATGTCACATTTCAATAATCAAATATGCATAGCATCCACAGCATCAATTGAACAATTTCATAGCAAGAATTCTTCAAATCAAGCATATACTTTTATTCATCCAAATTGACAGAACACTACCCAATAATGCTCTCCCAATTTCGAAGTCAGAAACACACTCATATGATCTCGAAAAATTCTCAAATTTGGATACATGCTAGAAAAAATATAAAAAAACATTTTTCATGAAGACACCGAGATCCAGATCCCTCTGGATTCGGCCCAGAAATTCTTTCTATCCAGCACAAAAATCGGGTCCAGTTCCAGAGTCTCTGGCCCATCGAAATCATTCGGTTTTGGGTCGAAATCTTGTTCATTTTATTTGAAATTCGAGTATGTTATATTAGAAGTTGTGAGGAACAACTTTCATGAAGGAACCAATTGGAAATTCGACCTCTAAAGGTAGGTAACAACCCTTGGAATCATGGCAGGTCACGGGTTACAGGACTGTCCGAAATACTGTTCCGAGAATGACGTCATTAAAATCGTCACCTTTTTAATTTCTAAAAATTCTGATAAAAATATATGTTATTATTTAGGATGTCAAAAACATTTATTCAGAAGAAAATTTCTTCAAAATCGCATCACAAAATTGTCCACGAAATTAAAAAAACATACATGTCCTGAAAACTGTTTCAGAAAACAGCCTCTGTTCTATTCCGAATCTACCTCCACGAGATTTATCTTGCTCTATAAACCCTATCTAATCTATAGTCATAATAACATCCCTAAGTAACATTCATCCACCTATAACTTCATCTAGATGGTTCATCTACATAAAAATCCCTAAAGAATGTACTCAGCCCCTAATCTACGTTTAGGAGATGACTTACCGCTAAATCTAATGGCGATCCTCACTTGTGGCTGGACGGCAACACAAGGACAGCCCTGGAGGTTTTCGACGATGATTTGGACCCGGCACAACGGCTGGAGGTGTCGTTGAGCGACCACCACAGCAGCACACAAAGTCCTGGATTTTCTTGAGGAGGGAGGAATGCTTGAGACCTTGCTGTTCAGTTGCTGTTTTGTCGTCCAAGGGAGAGCAAGAATGGCTGAAGAAACTAACTTAAAGAAGAAGAAGACAAGGCTTTTTATGGCTGTGAAAGGGAAAGGAAACTGTTGTAAGGCTGGATAAGGGAAAGAGAGAGACAAGTGCACGGCAGCAGGGGAGAAGAAATAAATGCAGAAGAAAAAGAAAAGAGGGTGAAGCAAAAGACTAAGACCTTCGGCTGAGAGAAAAGAAAGGAAAGAAAAATAAAGGACAAGAAAGAAAAAGGGAAAAGTTAAAAGGAACGCAGCCCATTTTCTGCTGCACTTCAGTTTCTACGGCAAGAAGAGGGGAGGGAAAAGGAGAAGTAATTGCAGAGAAGTTACTCAGCATTTACCTTCTGCTTTTGACCTAATTTTCCATGGAAAAATGGCTTTCCATTACTACCTTAGGTCCCCCTATCTTTTCCAAGTCTATCTCCACTAAATACCAAGGAAATTGAGGTGAAATTGTAGGAGAGAGGGATTCCTACGAATTTCATTTTGAGGAGACTTCTCTTTTTTCTTTAATTACCAATCTAACTTCTAAATCAATAGGGTCAAGTCCCTTAGTAACAACTTATAATACCTCTTTTAAACTTCTATAACTCTTTTTCCAATTGTCTCATAATAAATGCCCAAAACCTATTTAAAAAGTGGCATTTCCTTTTTATTCTTTTAATTTGTTATTCTTGCCTCTTTTCCGTTAATAATTCCTGTCGTCCATAAAATTTGGAAAGATGCAACAACATTCCCCGGGATTAATTGTGACACGTGAAAATTCTTAATTTCTGTAATCGACATCGTTTCCTCGATTAATTTTAGTCAAATGTGATTTTAGTGCAACTTAAACTATCAGTTAGTTTTTGGGAATTTTTTGGTGCACTGACCCGTGGTCGATTATTCCCGAGCCACAATATACATCTTTGACACATTGACGACTCTCGATTGTCGTGAAAAATCTCGAGGTTTCAATTATGAGCATAGGGTACCAAAACAACAGAAAAATCGGTTTAGTGCCGATCGACGAAAATTCTATAATTAGATGGAATCACCCAAGCCTAATTTTATCTCTATCGAATCGACTTATTTCCGATTTCTGATAGATTTTCGACTGTGCCGAAATGATCCTTGTAGACTAACACGGTCGAGCAGTCAATTCCTGGTCGAATTCTCAAGTCTGTTGCATCAAAATTCTTTAATAACTTTCCTGATTAGTTTAATTATTTCATGAGTGATCAGCTTAGAGATTAGCGCTATAGGCACGTTGACGAAAAGCCCGATTCATTTAATTGAAAACAGAAGTGGAAAAATCAGACTGTCACATCTGGAGATCATAGACCGTAACTCTGGGTCTGATAACCTTCAAACGGAAACGCTTGGGTCTTGAACTCTTCAGACTTAACCGACTGGGTCTTGAACTGTCAGAGGATATTTTGTTAGCTTCAAAACTTATAAATGATTTTTCTTCAACAGATTTGGCATTGCCGATCCCCCTCATGTGAAGAAGATGAACTGTTACAAGGAGTGGCAAAATTAGAAAACTAAAGAATTAGTGATGGTAGTTTTAGAAGGAAAAAAATATTTTAATCCTAGTTTCAACATTCCACAAATTCTACTTGGCACAATTAGGTGGGAGTAGCCTAGGGCTTTCAGTATTTTCAAAGCTTACATTTGGTCGAAAGTTATTTCAAAATACTTGTCAAACGATCCAACATTTCTTCAAAGGCTTTAGGGGTTGAAAGCTCATTAGGAAAGCTAAACAAGATTTGTTTGGAGATTGAAAATGCACCTTGTCAATTTAATAGTTATAGTAATTGGTGGCGATTATGCATGAATTATCTTAGTCGTTTGTGTCGATTATGCATGAATTATCTTAGGAGTTTTTGGTTGTAATTTCACGTTGAGTTGAACAAATGAAGATTGTCTAAAAAGTCAAAAATTTATCATACTTTTGCCAATTTAATCATAAAGCTTTTCACTTTTTGTTAATTAAATATACTTGACCAATTTTGGTTGAAAATCGCTAATGTGGCACTAATTTTCCTACGTGGCGCTAATCGTCCTATGACCTGCAATGACGTTGACAGATTTTAATAATATTCTAATATTTATTTTGAATTTTATATTAATTATATATTTTTTCCTTATATTCACTTTTTTTTTTTTTTTTTAATTCTTCTTCCCTTTTTTTCTTTCTCCCTTTTTCGCTTTGTCGGTGTCACGCCCCGATCCTCAGGCACGCGCACATCCCTTACCTTTGGTCGATTTTAAAAATGCGATATCCTAGGACTATGTATCGCCGACCCTTTTAATTATATATGCACATGCGGAAGTATTTGAAAATCCCCAGACAATAAAACAATGGGATAGAAAAACAGGCCACAATTTTCATTTATTGAAATTCACAACTACACAAGTTCAGGGTTCACAAAGAGGATAGGACCAAGCTCGGGATCATCATCCCAGTCCTCCTCAAGTCTTTCACCACTAGACTCAATTTCTTCAAACTCTTCATCTCCTTCTTCTCGCTTGTCTTTGACTTCAAATGCCGACTCGTCTTCGGGAAATCTAGGGGCCTGAAATGTAATCCCACAACCGGGATGAGACTATGTCTCAGCAAGTTCTACCCCCTAAGACCCGATTAGTAAACTAATACACCTTAGGGCTACCTAAGCACAACATGACTCAGAGGACTTACCTTGGCCACAGATTCCACCTGCATGTTAGCACATATCGAATAGGCACCCAATTAATCATATCACAGATCGAAGCATCGATCAAATCGACTTAGTCGATCACACGCCAACAAGGTCACTCACGGTCATTCCCAATCAATCAATCAATCAAATCATGACAATCAGATCAAATCATTGATCAATCGAACTAGTCAATTTCATAACCAACAGACTAAGCAATTCCCACAATGCATAGCAAGATGTCGAGCACACGTGCATTCTCTTAGGCACCAGTTCGCCAAAGTGATGCATCAAATCACCGAGCCCACGTGTCTCTTTTATGATGCCATACTTAAGTCTCTAGGCCCACGGGCCTTCTCCAAAGTGATGCATCAAGTCACCGAGCCCACGTGCCCTTTTTACGATGCCATACTCAGTTACCGAGATTCAATGGCTTTACGGTCCCACCCGACCTTTCCGAGATTCAATGGCTTTATGGTCTCACCTGACCTTTCTCAGATTCAATGGTTTTAAGGTCCCACTCGACCTTTCTCGGATTTAATGGCTTTAAGGTTCCACCCGACCTTTCCGAGATTCAATGGCTTTATGGTCCCACCCAACCTTTCTCCGATTCAATGGCTTTATAGTCCCACCCGACCTTTCTCGGATTTAATGGCTTTAAGGTCCCACCCGACCTTTCTCAGATTCAAAGCTCTATCACCGAGTCACGTGCATCCTCTAAGACTACCTTTTAGCCAAGGTGACAGTTTCAACCACCGAACTCACGTGGATTCTCCAGGTGATATCCCAATTCACCGAGCCACGTATCTTCTTTCAAGTAATTACCAACTTACTTTCAATACCGACAACCAATATCCAACAATTTCTCAATTAAATAATTAACAATCAATTCAATAGGAATAAATCCTAAAATTTCATAATTAAATCAATTCCACACAAATTGAAGCTCCATTAAATAAACGGACTGCACCACAATTATCAGTATAAAATTCCGGTCACTGGCCATCCCAATTGAATTTCCGGAAATAAATAAATAAATAAATAATTTCGGAAATTAAATAAATAAAGACAATAAATTCAATTTAGCACAATATAAAGCTCAATTAAATAAATGGACTGCACCATGATAATCAGTATAAAATTCCGGTCCCTGGCCATCCTTATTGAAATTTCGGAAAATAATTAATTAATTAAATTAATTTCAAAAATTAATAATAAATTCCTAAAAATTCATTTTAGACCCGAATTATTAAATTGACACCCGATAAGGGACGGGAAAAATCCCAAGAAGCATCCAATAATTAATAGGACATGCTTACTAGCTAAATGCACAATCAATTTGATTAACATGCATCAATAAGTCTTTAATTTAATTATCTTAATCTAATATATCCACCTAATTGCAATTAAATAAATCTAAACAACCCTTAGGCATCATTAGCAAACTAAGAAGGCATCAGTGAGTAAAATTCACTTGGTAAAGCGAAGACCGGGTCACTACACGACCACGCGACGGTGGCCGAAATTAGACTCGCGACGACAACCACGGCTTGGAACCGGACCTTAAACCAAGGATGGGTTGCTCCTCGGGCTGAACTGAATAAGTTGTTGGACCCAAAACTTGGCTGAGTTGGGTTGGACTAGACAGCTGAACTTTTTGTGGGCTTGAAATGGCCCAACTGCTGGGCATGAACACAACTAAAGATGGGCTTCAAATGTTGGGATGAGGACACGGGCCCAATTGTTAGGCCAAAATTCGCCAAAGCAGGCCACGCGAAATGAAGCAGCCTCGAGCTTCGTTGATTGAGCGGGCCACGAGCAAGGAAGCAAAAGAAGCTGGCATTGCTAGTTTGCGTGGGCGAAAGCACACGAATCCGTGGAGCAGAAGAAAATCAGCAGCTGGTGTCTTCAACTGTGGACTTGCTGCGGACGTGTGGCGTGTAGCTTCGGTGGATGAGCAGGGGTCAACAATTTAAATCTCAACTGAAGCTGGTGTTGACTGATCGTGCGACAAAGGGATGTGGGGATGCCTTCGGTGGACGACAAGAGCTGACAGAGAGATCGACAAGTGTTGAGCTGGGCAGAGACGGACGGTCTACCGTGGACGCGTCGGTCTTCGATGGATAAATCGTGGACGATAGAGACGTGAGAAGCTGCCACAGCTGGAGAAATCTTCTTGCTCGGTGGTCAACAAACTGGAAGGAGGCCTGCTGTTGTTGACTGAAGGACCGAAGAACGCAGACAAGTGGCGAGGATGGAGGGGACTCGGTGGACGGGCAGGCAGTTTCGGTGGGGGATGTTGCTCCAAGGAGAAGCCCGAAAAATGCAAAAATTGAAGAAATGAAACTCGAGCCGTCCACTGGTTGTCGCGCCAAACCAATAGAAAGAGAGTGGAGGAGAGGATAAGGAGATAAGGATGAGGGGAAGACCGGTTCCCTTTTGGGGGACCATTTCTTTCAATCTTATCCCTTTGTTCCTCACATGGCCCACCAAACCTCAGCTAGCTTGCTCAGCACTCTTCCAAGCTCAAATCCCTTCTAGAAGCTCATTGAGTTGGTCCATAAGTGTGAGCAAGAGGGGGCACACGAATTTTAAAACAATTGGCTTCCACTAATCACTTGATTCACTTTAAATCCTACTCATTTGTCATCCATAAATTCAATTAACACCTCTATGTTTCAATTGCTATTTTTCCTCATCCAATAATCCCTCACACTTTTCAATTTCACAATTTCCGGCTTCAATTGAACGAAAATGGACATATTTATCCAGTCGAAATTTGAACCCGAAAATCCGGATGTCACAACTCTTCCCCTCTTATAAAAATTTCGTCCTAGAAATTTAAACCTTTACCAATCCTTATATAAAGGTGGGGGTATTGTCATTTCATTGAGTCTCACTATTCCATACGAATCTTTCGGTCTCATAATATCGTCCGACCAACTTGACCAAGGAGGCCATCTGGGTATATAAAATCTGTCCTTTCAGAACCAACAATTGAACTGGGCTTCTCATAAATGACACTCTGTCATTCATATCTGATCACTTTTTCTCAGCTCTCTAATGAACCTTCGAAGTTCATTGATTCAAAATTTCTGATAGTTCCGTGCAGTTTTTACTCTGATACTGATTTGACAACTGCAAACATTGATTACTGAGCTGACTCTGTCCTGTGATTTTTCTTCACTTTCTTTTTACCACTGAATTATGTACCCACTGTTATGCCCTGCTTAAGAAAGAACCCTCTGAAAACTCTGTCAAACTTATAATCTCTGATTTAGATTCAAAATATAATTCATCTTCGGTATGTGTCGGTGAATTATCTGTTGTATCCACACTTTGGTATATCCACTCTGTGACATGATAGAATCTTCAATTCTTGAAATCGAACTTAGATTGGCGGTTAATTTCACTCCGACGTGCTTTTAGTGTAACCTATGCTACTGGGTAGTTTTCAGAGCTTTTTAGGACAAATGACCCGTGGTCGATTTTCTTCGAGCCACAATAAACCCACTCGACCCATCGTCGATTCTCGATTGTCGTGAAAATCTCGAAGATTCAAATATGGACACAGGGCGCCAAAACGACAGAAAAATCAAACTAGTGCCAATCGACGAGAGTTTTTCCAATTTAGTGGGGTCACCCACGATTGGTCATTCATCTCAATCGAACCAACCTATCTCTGATCTTAATTCACTTTTTAACTGTGCCGTAATGATCTCTGAAGATGAACACGATCGAGAAATCGATTTCTGGTCGAATTCCCAAGTCTATTTGCCTTAAAGTCCTTAATAACTCACCCAGCTAGTCTAGTTATCTCGTGAGTTGCCAACTCAGAGAAAAGCACTAAAGTCGCGCCGATGAAATGCCCAATTTCTCCAATCAAGTCTGAATCCAAAAATCTAGATGTCACACATTCAAAACAAAATCTATTTGTACCGAACCAAAGTGGACCAACTCCATCTATCGATCGACCACCATCTTCAAGTGGTATCAGTAATCCTCTGAATCCTTAGTAAGCTCGTCACAATATTCCATTGTGATATATTTTCATTCCCCCTAGGGACTCTTAAGTGATGATAGAAGTCCTGGTTTACATTATTGAACTCCCACTTACTGACAATTCCGGCACTCACAAACTGCTCGGCGGTATCTATCTTCATATCAGCCTACCAATCTAGCTGACGCCAATTCTGACTTACTTACCTCATCTGGTCAAAACTACAATACTATAGTGAATTTCTGACAAAATCTTTTCCCTGAGTGCTACACCGTCAAGTGCACTCAATCACTCATGGAACCCGAACGTTCCATCCTTAAAAATCTTAAAATCAGATTCTTTCTTATCAGTATTCTCTCATAAGATCTTTTGAACATCTCTATCTGTCAACTAGGCGCTGATTCCAACTTGAACATTTCGTTCAATTTTGAGGGCGGCTATAAAATTCAAAAGGGTAGCCTACCTCAATTTTGAAAACCAAATTTCGAACCTTTTTAAGTAGAGTTAGACTTTAGTTAGTTTGGGCACCATTGTAGACTCTCGACTTAAAGCATTAGTGGCTTCTTTCGTTCTCCTAGGGTAATATCAAATAACACCATTATAGTCCTGCCGGAAGTCTGATTCACGATACCATCTCATATTCAATTCTCTTTGAGAGAATAACGCTTGAGACTTTAACAGTTGATGAGGATCTAGAACCTTCTTCATCTCATTGATGACTTTAAATCTTCAAAGCAAACTTTTGATGCTATGAGTCCCAAGTCATGCATTGGTAAATTAATTCCTAAGATCTCAACTGGCGGGATATGTGTGCAACAATCTTCTCATGTTGCATCAATACGTACCCAGTTCTTTGAGCTTTGGAAATTATCCTCGTACTTGTCTATGCGGACAAATTTCTCTCTTTTCTTAAGAGGTCAAGTCCATGATGATATTGATGCTGAAAATTCCTTCACAAACTTTCTGTAGTAATCTGTCTAATCCCCACGGTTTCTGATCTCTGACATGGTTGTCGGTCTCGATCCATTAACAACTGATTCGACCTTGGCTGGGTCCATAAAGATTTCTTTACTTGTAACCACATGGCCATTCTTAGGTGGCTCTCGTGATCTTCAGCACTTAATGAATACCTTAAAATGTCGCTACACCACACAATTACCATTGATCTAGATATTCTTTGAACATTCAATTTGTCAAATCCACGACAGCAACTGGAGTATTCACCAAACCAGACGGTCTTATAATACTTTCGTATCTCAAGTACTAAATACTGGATACAATAGGTACTTCTTTTTGATCTTCCACTGATAATGCTCTTATCTGAAGTCGATCTTTGAAACTATTAACACTCTATAACAAGTCATACCCTTCATTGATCTTTGGTAATTAACACTTATCCTTGATCATCACCTAATTGAGTTGACCATAGTTGATGCATAACTGCAATGAACCATATTTCTTTCTTTCTCACTGTGAGGCTGATGCTTCCCTTAGGTAACACACCAACATACATGAATTCCTCATCCATCAATCCTCACGTCTGCTCCATTGATTCTATCGATTCAGACAACAATAACTGGTAAGAAGCCTTCGAGAGTGGCTCTATGCCGGTGCTAACCCGATCGTAATTTCTATCTCTTTCTCTAGCAACTGTCTGACAGTTCTTATGACAAGCATCTAGAAATTCTTAGACTATAGAGGAGTCCTCAATTTTCAATTCTTCAATCAATCTTATTTTTGACAATCGTCGAGTAACCTAGGCAACCTTTGTCTAACAAATGGATTGCCTCCAGTGACGTGATTAAAGAAGTCGGGAACCCTTCTCGACTCTCAATAATATTTGGCACTTCTACCTGATCCTGGAATAAACTGGGTTACTTCACTATAACCATGATTTATTACCACAGGATGCTCCATGAGCAATTCTTTCCACACTTGACAAATAAGTCGTACACCAATAGCCAATCAAGTACAACTCTAGTCAGTGGTTCTTTTCCTACGGCCTTAACAAACAACTGAAATTCCACAATTGTGTTCCCAACACTCTCTAGCACTATTCTGATGAAATTACCTTGAAACATTATTCCATTGAATAACACATAGTCGTTTCCGTTTCTATTCCTTTTTGCTGTTTTAATGACGTCTTATTTGCGGCATCAGTATCAACGCTCCTTTGGACTTACACTGATAGTTTTTCACCTGATAGCCATGCCGACTACCATCATAGCACATTTTAGCCATTCTCAAATATAGGATCAATCCATGCATTCCTTCCATACTTTTGATACTTACCTGGTGAGTCTTTTATCTCCTGTCAAATGCCAGCACACACTATATCTTGTACCGGAGACTTATCCCAAAATTCCACAGTGCATTCTATGGTGCACTTTTTTCTGAACTGTCCAATTGGCGGAGACAGTAGTAACCATTATTGAGATTCCATCTACTTATGCGGATACTCCATAAGTCACTGTCTGAGCGGGCAGCACTTACCACAATTTCCTGTCCTCAAAATATACGAAACTGATTCATATCATCTTCCATAGAACAACATGTTTCGTCAATCTGAATGCTGACCTGACTATGCCACCCCTCCTATTGGGTGGAATAAAATATTCTTCCCTCAACATCAGTCTTTTCCCTGACCGAATTTCAAGTCTGCTTGCACTGAATTTTGACGCAAATATCAAAATCTGTACTCTGATCAACCTTCCAGGTTCGACCTCACTAAAGATAGCAACAACAACACTTGATTCTGATCTTACTGACTCATCCAGATCCCGAGGAACACTTGCATCAGATCGATCTTATCAGACTTAGAATCATTTAATACTGCCACACTAGTACCAACTTGCGATAGTACTCTCGCACTCGAGCTGGCCAGAGTCAATACTCTGCCTTCCGAAACCACACCAATTAAAAGCAAGCGATTCACACACACAACAAACAATTCTACCAATCAGCTATCAAAGACATGCGCCAATCATGAATTAAAAGGCCTTTCCTACTACTATCCCATACTCCATCGCACCTTATTACTACAATACCTAACCATTGCTTTGATACCACAAAAAGGGGATGTCACGCCCCGATCCTCAGGCACGCGCACATCCCTTACCTTTGGTCGATTTTAAAAATGCGATATCCCAGGACTATGTATCGCCGACCCTTTTAATTATATATGCACATGCGAAAGTATTTAAAAATCCCCAGACAATAAAACAATGGGATAGAAAAATAGGCCACAATTTTCATTTATTAAAATTCACAACTACACAAGTTCAGGGTTCACAAAGAGGATAGGACCAAGCTCGGGATCATCATCCCAGTCTTCCTCAAGTCTTTCACCACTAGACTCAATTTCTTCAAACTCTTCATCTCCTTCTTCTCGCTCATCTTTGACTTCAAATGCCAACTCGTCTTCGAGAAATCTAGGGGCCTGAAATGTAATCCTACAACCGGGATGAGACTATGTCTCAGCAAGTTCTACCCCCTAAGACCCGATTAGTAAACTAATACACCATAGGGCTACCTAAGCACAACATGAGTCAGAGGACTTACCTTGGCCTCAGATTCCACCTGCATGTTAGCACATATCGAATAGGCACCCCATCAATCATATCACAGATCGACGCATCGATCAAATCGACTTAGTCGATCACACGCCAACAAGACCACTCACGGTCATTCCCAATCAATCAATCAATCAAATCACGACAATCAGATCAAATCATTGATCAATCGACCTGGTCGATTTCATAACCAACAGACTAAGCAATTCCCACAATGTATATCAAGATGTCGAGCACACATGCATTCTCTTAGGCACCAGTTCGCCAAAGTGATGCATCAAATCACCGAGCCCACGTGTCTCTTTTATGATGCCATACTTAAGTCTCTGGGCCCACGTGCCTTCTCCAAAGTGATGCATCAAATCACCGAGCCCATGTGCCCTTTTTACGATGCCATACTCAATTATCGAGATTTAATGGCTTTACGGTCCCACCCGACCTTTCCGAGATTCAATGGCTTTATGGTTCCACCCGACCTTTCTTGGATTCAATGGCTTTAAGGTCCCACCCGACCTTTCTCGGATTTAATGGCTTTAAGGTCCCACCCGACCTTTCCGAGATTCAATGGCTTTATGGTCCCACCCGACCTTTCTCAGATTCAATGGCTTTAAGGTCCCACCCGACCTTTCTCGGATTTAATGGCTTTAAGGTCCCACCCGACCTTTCCGAGATTCAATGGCTTTATGGTCCCACCCGACCTTTCTCAGATTCAATGGCTTTATAGTCCCACCGAACCTTTCTCGGATTTAATGGCTTTAAGGTCCCACCCGACCTTTCTCAGATTCAAAGCTCTATCACCGAGTCACGTTCATCCTCTAAGGCTACCTTTTAGCCAAGGTGACAGTTTCAACCACCGAACTCACGTGGATTCTCCAGGTGATATCCCAATTCACCGAGCCACGTATCTTCTTTCAAGTAATTACCAACTTACTTTCAATACCGACAACCAATATCCAACAATTTCTCAATGAAATAATTAACAATCAATTCAATAGGAATAAATCCTAAAATTTCATAATTAAATCAATTCCACACAAATTGAGGCTCAATTAAATAAACGGACTGCACCACAATTATCAGCATAAAATTCCGGTCACTGGCCATCCCGGTTGAATTTTCGGAAATAAATAAATAAATAAATAAATAATTTCGGAAATTAAAATAATAAAGACAATAAATTCAATTTAGCACAATATAAAGCTCAATTAAATAAATGGACTGCACCATGATCATCAATATAAAATTCTGGTCCCTGGCCATCCTTATTGAAATTTCGAGAAATAATTAATTAATTAAATTAATTTCGAAAATTAATAATAAATTCCTAAAAATTCATTTTAGGCCCGAATTATTAAATTGACACCCGATAAGGGACAAGAAAAATCCCAAGAAGCATCCAATAATTAATAGGACATGCTTACTAGCTAAATGCACAATCAATTTGATTAACATGCATCAATAAGTCTTTAATTTAATTATCTTAATCTAATATATCCACCTAATTGCAATTAAATAAATCTAAACAACCCTTAGGCATCATTAGCAAACTAAGAAGGCATCAGTGAGTAAAATTCACTTGGTAAAGCGAAGACCGGGTCACTACACGACCACGCGACGGTGGTCGAAATCAGACTCGCGACGACAACCACGGCTTGGAACCGGACCTTAAACCAAGGATGGGTTGCTCCTCGGGCTGAACTGAATAAGTTGTTGGACCCAAAACTTGGCTAAGTTGGGCTGGACTAGACAGCTGAACTTTTCGTGGGCTTGAAATGGCCCAACTGCTGGGCTTGAACACAACTGAAGATGGGCTTCAAATGTTGGGATGAGGACACGGGCCCAATTGTTAGGCCAAAATTCGCCGAAGCAGGCCACGTGAAATGAAGCAGCCTCGAGCTTCACTGATCGAGCGGGCCACGGGCAGGGAAGCAAAAGAAGCTGGCGTTGCTAGTTTGCGCGGGCGAAAGCACACGAATCCGTGGAGCAGAAGAAAATCAGCAGCTGGTGTCTTCAACTGTGGACTTGCTGCGGACGTGTGGCGTGTAGCTTCGGTGGATGAGCAGGGGTCAACAATTTAAATCTCAACTGAAGCTAGTGTTGACTGATCGTGCAACAGAGGGATATGGGGATGCCTTCGGTGGACAACAAGAGCTGACGGAGAGATCAACGAGTGTTGAGCTAGGCAGAGTCGGACGGTCTACCGTGGACGTGTCGGTCTTCGATGGATAAATCGTGGACGGTAGAGACGTGAGAAGCTACCACAGCTGGAGAAATCTTCTTGCTTGGTGGTCAAGAAACTGGAAGGAGGCCTGCTGTTGTTGATTGAAGGACCGAAGAACGCAGACAAGTGGCGAGGATGGAGGGGACTCGGTGGACGAGCAGGCAGTTCGGTGGGGGATGTTGCTCCGAGGAGAAGCCCGAAAAATGCAAAAATTGAAGAAATTAAAGTCGAGCCGTCCACTGGTTGTCGCGCTAGACTAATAGAAAGAGAGTGGGGGAGAGGATAAGGAGATACGGATGAGGGGAAGACCGGTTCCCTTTTGGGGGACCATTTCTTTCAATCTTATCCCTTTGTTCCTCACATGGCCCACCAAACCTCAGCTAGCTTGCTCAGTACTCTTCCAAGCTCAAATCCCTTCTAGAAGCTCATTGAGTTGGTCCATAAGTGTGAGCAAGAGGGGGCACACGAATTTTAAAACAATTGGCTTCCACTAATCACTTGATTCACTTTAAATCCAACTCATTTGTCATCCATAAATTCAATTAACACCTCTATGTTTCAATTGCTATTTTTTCCTCATCCAATAATCCCTCACACTTTTCAATTTCACAATTTTAGAACTTGATTGAACGAAAATGGACATATTTATCCGGTCGAAATTTGAACCCAAAAATCCGGATGTCACAGCCGGCCACTACCGGGGCTCATTGACCTTCACTGGCTTCAGGAGAGGGCCAAGGTTGCTCTCAACCCGCTCACGCGAGGGTGGCCTTGTCTAAACAAATGCCTGTATATTATAATTAAACAAGCAGATGAATTCCAGTTATTTCGACGCCTGACCTAGAATATTCAAATCATTATCTCCCAGGTATTAATAAAAGAATCGGTGTGAGAAGGAAGTACTAGTAGTTGATGACTACTTTTGTGATTTAGGTAAAATTTTTAACAAAAAAATAACACGCGGCTGTCTAGGCGGGCGAAATGACCTTGGAGGCAACCAAGTCGGAATTATCATCCGACGTGGTTGGAAAACGACTAAAATAAAAGCGTGTGAATTGGCGAATCAAAACTCACAGGCAAGGAGCAAAAGATGCGGAAGAAGCATATACAATTACATATCAGGCGCGCTTAGGCGATGCGAGGGCCGCCCTCCCTTAGACCACGAGAATAATCTCACTAGCCATGACAAAATCAACTCCAACCCGCCCTCTCTTCCTCTGCATCTGCCTGTGTCTCCTCTTCTTGCTTCCGTTTCAGGCCTCGCCATCGCCCCCCACAGAGGCGCAAGCCCTTGTCAAATGGAAGAACTCCCTCTCTCCTCCTCCTCCTCCTCTGGGCTGCTGGTCCCTCACCAACATCACCCGTCTCTGCAGCTGGACTGGCGTTGCCTGCAACGATGGTGAGTCCGTCTCAGAGATCAGCCTCCCAGGCTCACGCCTCAACAGCACGCTCGATGCGCTCAACTTTGCTTCGCTCCCAAACCTGACCTACTTCAATGTCAGCGACAACAATCTGGAGGGCCCGATACCATCCTCGATTGGCAATCTGTCCCAGCTCAGGTTCTTGGACCTGGCGGACAGTTTCTTCGAAGGGGCAATTCCTCACTCCATTGGACAATTGAGAAAGTTTGAAAAGCTTGAGTTGAGACTAAATCAGTTGACCTCTTCGATCCGTTCGGAGCTCGGGCTCTGTTCTAACCTCACCTACTTAGCCCTTGCCCAGAATTCGATCTCTGGGGAGCTGCCTCTCTCACTGTCCAATCTGGTCAGGTTGTCAGAATTTGAAGCTTGGGATAATCACCTGTCAGGTGAGTTACTGCCTGACTTCTTCACGAATTGGACCGAACTAGTTTCTCTGCAGCTCTCGCACAATTTTCTCTCTGGGCAAATTCCGCCTGAAATCGGAAGCCTAACCAAGCTCAGATACCTCAACTTGCGCAACAATTCGCTTTTCGGCCCAATCCCGCCCGAAATTGGAAGCCTGACCAAGCTCAAATACCTCTATTTGAACAACAACTCATTCTCCGGCCCGATCCCAGTAGGGATTGGGAGCTTCAAGAATTTGCTCTGGTTAGACCTCACAAGAAACAATCTCTCCGGGCAAATTCCGCCTGAAATCGGAAGCCTGACCAAGCTCAATTACCTCTTTTTGGGCTACAATTCGTTCTCCGGCCCGATCCCAGTGTGGATTGGGAGCTTCAAGAATTTGCTTGGGTTAGAACTATCAGGCAACAGTCTCTTCGGCCAAATCCCTACTACATTGTGGAACCTCAGCAACCTGCAAATCCTCTGGCTTTACTCTAACGACCTCACTGGGACTATTCCTCCGGAGGTCGGGAATCTCACATCATTGACCGATCTCCACCTCGCGAGAACCAGCTCCATGGGGAGGTCCTCGAGACCATCACTCGCCTTGCTAACTTGCAGTCGATCTCTTTGTTCACAAACAATTTCTTGGGAAGCATACCACGCGATTTTGGCAAGTACAGCCCCTCTCTGAGCAGAGTTAGCTTTTTTGACAACAGCTTCACCGGAGAACTACCGCCAAATTTATGCAGTGGGTTTGCTCTTCAATATCTCTCGGTCAATGGGAATAACTTCACCGGGCCGCTGCCCGACTGCTTAAAGAATTGTTCGGGGCTAAGGAGAGTCCGTCTAGAGAGCAATCAGTTCACTGCAGATATCACGAGCGCATTTGGAGTTCATCCGAATCTGGACTTCATAAACCTCAGCAACAACCGATTTGTCGGGAGTCTCTCGCCATAATGGGGAGACTGTAAGAATCTCACAAATTTGCAGATAGATGGTAACAAAATCTCCAGCAACATCCTGCCAGAGCTCGGGAAATCGTCTCAGTTGCGTGTCCTGACTTTGCACGACAATGAATTGACTGGGAAAATTCCCGACGAGATGGGGAATCTAGGGGAGTTGCTTAATCTGAACTTGAGCAACAACCATTTGGTCGGAGAGATTCCCATCTCGTTAGGAAACTTATTGAAGCTAAATCATCTTGATTTGTCAAAGAATGCAATGAGCGGTAGCATACCGAACGAGCTAGCGAATTGCGAGAATTTATTAAGCTTGAACTTGAGCAACAACAATCTATCGGGTGTCATACCATCGGAGCTCGGGAACTTGCTCGCGCTACAGATTCTCCTAGACCTGAGCCACAATTCACTAGCAGGATCAATTCCGTCCAATTTAGCGAAGCTTACCAAACTGGAAAATCTCAATCTTTCCCATAACAACTTCTCGGGTACAATCCCAGCTACTCTTACCAACTTGGTGAGTTTAATCTCCATAGACTTATCATACAACGAGCTGACGGGTGCGGTTCCTATTGGTCGCCTCTTCCAACAAGCACCGGAAAGTGCTTTTGTTGGGAATCTGGGCTTGTGTGGTAACGTGACGGGATTATCTCCTTGTGGGAGGAGTGGTGAATCAACCGACCATAGAAAAAAAGTTCTGGTTGGTGTGAGTGTTGGTGTTTGCTGCTTAGTACTTCTAGCGATTCTAATTGTTGTGATTTTGGCACCTTGGCTACGAAAAAAGCTTCTTGACAAAGGGGAAGAGATCAAGCGTCTTAAAAAGTACGAGAAATCTGAGCAAATCATATGGGAAAAGTTAGGGAAGTTCACATTCAGCGACATCACCAAGGCGACCAATAATTTTAGCGAAGAGTACTGCATCGGAAAAGGTGGGTTCGGCAGCGTTTACAAGGCTGTATTGGCTAGCGGCCAAATCGTTGCTGTCAAAAAGCTCAATGCACCAGAATCTAGCAATGTTCCAGCGGTCAACCGCCAGACTTTCGAGAACGAAATCCACGTGTTGACCGAGGTCCGGCATCACAACGTGATCAAGCTCCATGGGTTTTGCTCCATGAGGGGTTGCATTTACTTGGTCTATGAGTTTGTTGAGAGGGGCAGTCTGGCAAAGGTCTTGTATGGAGGAACAGGAGCAGCTGAATTGGACTGGGATAGAAGAGTGAAGATTGTTCAAGGCGTCGCTCAGGCGATTGCCTACTTGCATCACAATTGCTCACCACCTATCATCCATCGGGACATAACGTTGAACAACATCTTGCTTGAGTTGGACCTCGAGCCTCGGTTCGCGGATTTCGGGATGGCGAGACTCTTGAATTTAGACTCGTCAAATTGGACCACAGTGGCCGGATCTTATGGCTACATGGCTCCTGGTAAGCCTTATGACCAAGGCTAACTATGCATTTTGCATGTACATATTGTCCGGAATTGTTCAAATTGCTCCCATTAACTTCTCGATTTTGGATTCATCTATAATTCTCACAAGACTTTTTAGAAGAGTAAGTATAGATTGTGAAAAGTCGTCCATATTAATAATATCAAAGAAGTTTGGAATTTGTTACAACTCGACACTACGATCAAAACATTGATGCATTGTTCTTTCATGAAAAACAGAGTTAGCAACTATGATGCGGGTGACAAACAAATGCGACGTGTATAGTTTTGGAGTGGTGGCGCTAGAGATTATGATGGGGAAGCATCCAGGGGATCTTCTCTCTTCTCTATCAATGATGCAAACATCGACAATCTCGAAGTACCCAAATTTGCTATTGAAAGACGTGCTCGATCCGCGTCTTCCTCCTCCGACTGGCCAACAAGCAAAGAAAGTGGTATTCATTGTCATGGCGGCGTTGGCGTGCACGCGCATGAGTCCCGATTCACGACCCACCATGCATTTCGTCGCGCGGGAATTATCCGCATGCACTGGAGCTGACTTGTCCGAGCCATTAGGCTCCATAACTATCAACAAAGCTATCGAGTCTTCAGGAGTAAAATTTTAAGGGATGTTGCCGATCAATTGATACTTTTCTGTCTCTCTCACTCTCTCTCTTTCATTTGTTGGATTTAGCTCGTAATGATGAGAAAGAGTGGGGTGTAAAATTTGGATAAATTAGAAAATTTCTATTGCACTGTCTTCAAAACATATTTATAGATCCTAACTATGTATCCTCTAATGAATATGAAGTACGTCATCAGTTCGGATGATCCAACAGATCTCCTATTTGTTTTCCTTTACACTGATATGAGATGGAAGTTGCCTTTTTGATGGGCCAATATAGATAATTTGCCTACTCAAGTTCTATCTTTAAAGAAAAATTATAATTAAGGGGATCATTTTCTTAAAAGAGAGTCTAAGTAGACTTTAGTTTAAATAAGGCCTCTAAGTGGCCAAATCAATCTCAAATAAGAGCTTGAACTTACTGGCCCGCCAAAAGATCGCCGGTGAACATTTTTTCTGGCAACTAGAACGGGATAATTGGTCAAAATTTGCAACTAGGTAAAAAAATTTGGATTTTCGAATTTCCACATTTTGTTTCTTCCTCTTCCTGGTTGCTTAAACATATTGCTCTCGCCTGATCCTTAGCCACGCTGCTCGCCTAATCCTCGGCCACGCCGCTCACCTGATCCTCGTTGCTCCTCACAAGCTTCAGTCCGTCGTTCGCCATTGTCTCTTCTTTTTTGTCGATTTTCATGGCATCTTTGAGTTAGTGATTTGACTTCGTTATTGTCGGTAAGCTAGACATGGACTCCTCTGAATAATGCTTTCGCGGTAATCTACAGGAGGCGGATGAATTTATCATTGGGCTTCCTATATCTTCTGATGGAAAAGAGACTATATTGTCTAATAAATTCTACAGCGTCACTGGAAGACTCGCGGCTTGAGCCGTGGGGAAGTGAAATGGTCGCATATGTTTTGTCGATTATTATTTATATCTTGTACAAAAGAGTTTTTCATTTAAACTTGTTGTTCTATATTTTGATCTGGGGAGGGATAAAAAGTTCCTGTGCATCTTTTTAATGAGATAATCAATTGTTAAAAAGGTGTTGCCTATATCATTTATGCTTGGACATTCCAACTTGAAATGTCTGGATTTGCTATGAACATACATAGGAGTATTCTCGTCTGTCAAGACTAAAACTAGTTGTCATTTTGGTCAAGACTCTAGGTCAACCAACCTTTTCATATTATTCTATAATGGACTCAAAATGAATGTAAGAAAAAACCACATTTGGACAATGAAGCACCACAGTAGTAAAACTGACATACAATAATCCATATCGTTATTTGACAATATCAGTTTACATCACTCCTACAAAAAGTGACAACAGAATAGAAAGCAACATTTGATATGGGATTTTTGGCCATAGAGGTGCTTGGCAATCGACATACTCTTATTTATTATGGCTAGGCCTTTGATGCCTGTATTGTCTGCAAAACATGCTTACAAATCCTAAGTACGAATATTGTAATGAATATAAAGGTCATTGTCACTTTTCCGTTTTGTTTTCCTATATATTGGTATGGGATGTGTCCCAAGTTGCCTTAAGATCGATCCAAGTGGCGAGGAGGGATCTCCCTCGGGGTAACATTCTCATATTATTCTATAATGGACTTGAAATGAATGTAAGAAAAAACCACATCTGCACATCAATGAAACACCACGGTAGTAAAAAGTGAAATACATTTCTTATCATTATTTGACAACATCAGTTTACATCACTCTTACAAAAAGCAACAACAGAACAGAAAGCAACATTTGATATGGGATTTTCGGTTATAGCGGTGCTCGGCACTCTAACATACTCTTATTTATTATGGCTAAGCCTTTGATATCTATATGGTCTTCAAAATATGCTTACAAATCTTAAGCACGAATATTTTAATGAATAGAAAGAAGGTCATCATCACTTTTTCGTTTTGTTTTCCTATAAATTGGTATGGGATGAGTCCCAAGTTGCATTTTCAATGGTCATGCAGAGATACTTGCGAGCTCAAATTCCAACTCTAATATGGCGTTTTTCTTAATAGGTCTTTTGTCTGCAAAGAAACTCGAATAGAAGTCATTTTGTCGATTGCATCAAATGGGCTAACGACATCTGCAAAAATTCCAACTCTAATATGGCGTTTTTCTTAATAGGTCTTTTGTCTGCAAAGAAACTTGAATGGAAGTCATTTTGTCGATTGCATCAAATGGGTTAATGACATATGCGAACTAAACATCATGAACATGAACTTGAACTTGTTAAGATCGTGTCGCGTTCTTGAGTTGTGTAAGGAAATTCTGCATCTTGACCTTTGTTATCGAATTCAAAGACTTAAAAAAAATAACATGATGGGAACTTCCAATGTGACTAGCCAAAGTTCCAGCAATTTTTCTTTTTTGGCCCACAGAAACTCCAGTATGAGAAGCTCCAATGAATGTTTAGGATTTGGCTTTTTCTCGCTTAATTTATGATGTTAAATTCTCCAACAAAAAAATATTCTTGTAATGATTCTCTCAAAATGGAATACCCACCAGGAAGGGTTCTCAGGGCTCCAGGGCAAAGGGGATTTAATGCAACTATTTTCGGTACAACTATGTGTCCTTAATTGGGCGTATGCATATAGCGCAATGCAGATTTCTTGATTTAATTTATGTAAATCAGCTTTTGAGAACCTACACTTGGTACGTGTGTGTGTATATACACACACATCATACAAAGATCATCAATTCACACATCATTTGATGCTTATCTTCCCTTCTTTGATCACTTTTTTTCTTTTCTTTGGGGAAATTGTCCAAAAAATCTTAAACCTGTCGTACTTTTGTCAATTCAGTTCTAAATTTTTAAATTTTGTCAATTGAGTGTCGAACCTTTTTATGTTTTACCAATTGAGTCCATCCAGTTAATTTTAGCTAAAAATCATTAACGTGAACGCCGGTCATCTTACATGGCATGCCTCAGGCTAACATAAACAATTTTAATATTTTATCAATATTTAATAATTTTTCCTTTTTTTTTTTCTTTTTTTCCCCTTCCTCCTTCTTTAGCCAGTCGTGGAGCATCAGCCACTGGCTAGAGATGAGGGCTGGCAAGGTCAACCATGCTGCCCTCTGGCAAAGATCGCCCTCACTAGGGGTAAGTGAGTTGAGCCTCACCAGTGGCAACCTCACCCAACAATAGTGAGATCCACCCTTGCTAGTGGCCAGAGGGTTTGAGCTTCACTAAAGGCCAGCCAGGTTGACCTCGTTGGCCCTCGCCTCTAGCTGGTTGGCCCTCACCTCTGGTTAACAGTTGAGGCCCAATGACAGGCTTGAAGAGGAAGAAGGGAAGAAAAAAAAAGAGAAAGAAAAGAGATAAATGAAAAAAATTAATAAAAAATTCAAAAGGAATATTAATATATTGTTAAAAATTATTTATGTCAATGCTTGGGTCCACGTTAGCAAGTTCCAATCAAAATTGATCGGATGAACTCAATAAGCAAAATGTTAAAATGTTTATGATTCAATGACAAATTTAAAAATGTTTAGAACTGAATTAGTAAAAGTACAATAATTTAGGATTTTTTGGACACCTCTTTTCGTTTGTTTAGCCAATTTTCACATAATGTTACTTAATTCTGGGCATTGTGAATATGTCAAGCCATTAATATTATATCGTCTCGCCAAGTTGGAAGGACCAATCCTGTCGTTTTTGGAGCTTCCTCTGGCAAGTTGTTCGTTTCTTTAGATCCGTTCCTCTCGAACCAACCCAACTGAAGTTTCGAGCGACAAAATTGGCTGGTCTGCTTTTGAGAACGTTTCAAATGCGGCTTTGGAGTCATAGGTCCGAGTACTGATGACTATTGAATTGAGTATGAATAGAGTCAAAAGAGAATACCCTTTCATAATTCTACAAAGAAACGACCGAATTGTATAATAATCATCTCGCCCTTTGAATGGAGGAAAGGTAATGACCCTGAATGAGTTCTAGTTGGACCAGTCACCAAGGTATTATGGAAAAGAAAGGACTCAGACTGATGACAAATTTCACCAAATAGATGAATTTTCTCGCACTTTTACCCAAAAAGAGACATATCTGTCTCTTTCCCACTTATCAGCTTTGTCATTTTTAGTGGACATTGACCTGCAACAGAAGCTTGCAATAACATCTATCTGGAGTTCTTGCCCATCAGGGTCAAGTCTCGCAAATTGGTTATATTAACCGAACATTTGTCATCAAGTTCTAATATTATAGTTCAAGGTCTTCATCATCCTTTACATTCTCTTGCATCTAGACCTGAGTCCTGATCCTCCTCTCTCTCTCTCTCTCTCTCTCTCTCTCTCTCTCTCTCTCTCTCTCTGCGCACAAGCACTAGATTTGCAGGAAAAAAACAACGCATCAGCCTCAACGGATGTTCCCTGTATTGGGCCTTGGTTTCTTGAAAGAGTGAACTTTTTAGTCATTCGAGAAACACGGTCTGAGTCCTGAATCTTTTTGAAAAGTTGCAAAATAGTTCTTTTGAACATCATTTTTTCCTGAATTTTCCTTTTCAACAACCTATAATCACCTACTACCGAAGCCTCTTTATATGTCATCACTTAAAAGTGATTGGCAATTTGTTGGCCACCATAAGTTTCCATATTTTTTTAACGTCGCTTGTGGTACGTTCATCTACACAGCACAACACATTGCTCAAAAAGAGTATTTATTGACTTGCAAAAGTCCAATTTCTAGAGAACATTCACTGATCCTAGGTATTGATGGGTTGGAAGTCAAACATAAATGGCATTGTTGGTAACTCTTGACTTATCAATTACACCCACTTTCCAACGGGTACGGCAGGCTATTCGCCTAAAATGCAATTCTAGTCTGAATGGAAAAATTCGAGTGCTTCAGGAGGCTCTAGATGGAAGTGTGGGATTTAGTTGATTGGTTAATATACATAATGACCCCCTTAAAAGGGTTGAACGTGTAGAAGACTTCAGATTAACTAAGCTTTGTCTTAAAAAGTTTGAGTGTGCAGAAGACTTCAGATTGACTAAGCTTTGTCTTTAGATGGTTAATTGGTTTTCTTTAAACACATCTGTAGAAAGATCAACAATTGAGAATCGTCTCATGTTCAAAAGCTACCAACTTTGAAATCGCGTCCATGGTCCACGCACTTGAAAATTCAATAATTTAGACCTTGCTCTAGACATGTAGATGATGATGAGAGAGAGAGAGAGAGAGAGAGAGAGAGAGAGTAATTGTTGCCTCAATAAGCTCTCTTCCATCGATAGATTAGGAACAAGGACGCAAAGGAGAGAGAGTAATTGTTGCCTCAATCAGCTCTCTTCCATCGATAAATTAGGAACAAGGGCACAAAGGTCCGGTCACCACAATTAGCTCTCTTGAGAACACAACATATTAAAAAATTGAATTATTACTAGGTTTTTTGTAGCGAATGACATATTTTACAGGAGATGGTTGGATGAATTTTGGTTCTTCCATATGTTTATTATGTTCTTTCTTCTTGGGGAAAAAGCATTTTTTATCTTTTCCTAACATAATTTCTATTTCAGATTCAATTTTTTTTTTTTTAATTTCCAAAACTTCTAACAACACTAATGCGATAGTGCTGATGGTTGGTTAATTTATTTAAGTATGTTAAATTTTTACATTTAAGAAGAAAAGCTATTAAAAATTAGAGTCTCGATTGGATTGGATATTTGTTTGGGTATATGTTGCTAAAATTATAGGTCAACATGAGTTAATTTAGATCGGACCCTATTGCGACTCATTCAAACTAATTCAATGCACTGATTTGACAAGTCCACTCCCAACTAAATGACAGAGATGTCAAAAAAAAGATTGGAGCTTGGCGTACAACCTGACGATTGCATGCTGAGGCAATATGAGACGTGTTCCTAAAACCACTTTGATGAATTAGTTATTGGTGCATTGGAAGCTATGCATAAATTGCCTTGTTGATAACTTGGCCTGGCAATTATACCCATTTACAAATTAGGCTTTTTTCCCTTTTTACTTTGCACCTATAATGTGGCCAAATGTTGCATCATTTACCATTCTAGTATTATTTGGGTGACATTATTTCCACCCTCTTTATAACTAAATACACTCCGTTTATACAAGATAGGGAAAATCACCCTTGATTGATTTCCCATTTATACAGTTTCCCTCAATTGATTTCTTTTCCACTGTGGGTTCCCCTCACATTTAAACCCATTGTTGCTTAGAACATTAAAGTCGGCCTTTTCTTTGTCAATCCAACATGAATAAATTAAGCTTTCATGAAAAATATTTCTATTACTTTAGGCACAGTTTCTATTTTACAAATATTGTTTGTATATAGGCTTTACATGAAAATTAGTCCAAATATTCGCTCGATGAAATGAAAAGTTCTAAACATGTCTTTAATAAATAAAGTTGCTAACATTTGTAGAAGAGAGAGAGAGAGAGAGAGAGAGAGAGAGAGAGAGTAGAAAAGATAGGTTTTTGATGTGCATGATAATATTCGCTTGAATGTGTAATCCTCGATTATGGTAACCGGATGCAACATAAACTAGAAAAACTAGAAAGAATAGGACAATGTGTAAATTGGGGTCCACTACTTTAAGTTTCAATTGAACAATAAAGAGCACTTCTGTAATGCAAATAGAGGTGGATCTAGTCATATGTGTCAAAACAACTTTGCCCTGTTTGTAATTGTCAAACAAGCGGCCTACGGGGAGGAGCATCAGGAGCCACGTGGCAAATCATGATTGATAGGTATCGCCGCAACAATGTAATTGTGCAACATAATCTGAAGGAAATACACTTTTTTTAATAAACAAAGTAAAATAAGTGATAAGATATTCACATCTCAAATAAGACATGCAAACTGCGCATCTAGTTTTTCATTGCAATTTGCCTTTAATTAGGAATTGTCAAACAATCTTTATATTAAATAGAGGTAGATCCACATAATCCATGTAAAGCTAGACTTGTAATGCAATATAATCATATAAAAGGCCAAGAAAATATCCGGATATAAATGTAAAGCCAAAATCCTAGCTACAAATACTAATGGACTTGAGCTGGCTCTGATCGATATGTTTGAGATAGATCAATTAATCCAATTATTTCAAAGCCAAAAATTGCTTTCTATAATTCCAAAAGGAATCGTTCATACCATTGACCCCTATGCAGTTGTTCTTGGTGAATTTTCGTCCCGCTTTTTTTGAGAAATTTCAATTCGATTCGAGTGTAATCTATTTGATGCTAAAGTAGTTTAGCTGGAATAGATGAATAGTATGTCTAGGAAAATTGCTCTCTAATATAATGCGTGACAATATTACCATCCTCATGTTTTCTACTTGATATCGTCCTTGTCATTTTCCCGATTGCCCTCATTTCCCAAATTTTATAATAAGGTTCATCATCAATAACAGTCTATATTTATATATTTTCGTTGATGAAGAAAATTATTTTTGTCAATTCATTTTTGTAAGCAATGCAAATGATCATTTTTAGAAAAAATATGCTCACAATAATTAATTTTCCTCCAAATAAATGTATGCATATGTATTATTGGTCTTTATAAATTACAAGATTAGCAAGCAACGATCTCCTAAAGGACTCTCTATGTTTACATTAGCTTGTCCACGCGCCTTTGATTAACTATCGAACAAGAGTGATGTAATTGTGCCTATGTTACAACATGTTTCTAATTAAAAATATTTAATAGGAGGACTGATTTAAACGTTTGCCAACTTTCTCCTTAACTTGCATTCTCTGTGTATAGGGTGAGAATGCAATTTGAGTAAAATTACAATTAATATAGATTATAATTAACCTAATCCCATATAGTAATCAAACATAGTAGTGTACCTCTAATGCCCTCGATGCACGCAAGAAATGTAAAAGTCAATTTGGGGGTCAATTTATCCCTTATTAGCAGCCTTTGGTGGTGCCCACCGCTTTTAAGGTAGTGCGTTGATCTACTGTGCTTTTTCTGTCGTGCTGACTTTTTTTTTTTTTTTTTTGGTCGAAAATATATGCATTTCATTAATAAGAAAGGGATGAGAGGCCCTTAAGTTGGGCATCATAACATAACAAGTCCCATAAAGTTTGTGGAGGAGATGAGACCCAATTTGGACACAAAAATTTGTTCTTGTGGGCTTTAGCGAGCCAATCAGCCACCCTATTAGCTTCTCATGGGCAATGGGCTATCTTCACATTTAAAAAAGCCTGCAACAGCTCTTTGCACGTGCTGATAATGGGTTGTACTTCCCAACTCAACTGTGTTGAACTTGTTACGGCTTGAACGAGTTGGCTACTATCTGACTCAAAAAGTAAGTCTTCGTGTCTTCTGGAATAGAAAAAGACGATGGCCTCCAAAAGAGCTAGGGTTTCAGCCATAAGTGGGGAGGAGGCTCTGATGTCGGTCACCGATCCTCCCACCAGCTTCCCTTCCGAATCGTGACAGACGCAGGCGACAGAGTGCTTCGCCGAACCCGGTGAGAACGTGCCGTCAATGTTGATTTTTAGGGCGCCTTCTTGGGGAGGAAACCATCTCAGAATAGGAGCGTTTTGGTGAGATGCAGATCTGAAGCTCTGTTCATCTTCTTCTCTCAGATCTGGGCTCTTGCCGCTGCCCCCTTGGTGTCGTCGTGTGTCCACTCTAGGCTGTGGGAGTGCCTCACCGTGCGCCGAATAAGGATAGTACTCAGATCCGGTCTCTCCGATTTTCTCAAGTCTTGTGTTCCGGTCAGATCTCGCGGCGCCTCCTCGTACTGGATGAGCTTCCTCCTGGGCCTGGTGACGCGGTTGAGTGAGAGAATTGCTGAGGAGCTTCTCAGATCTGCAGACTCCGCGGGACCCGTACAAGCGACGCCGGAGGACAGCAAGCTCGACCAGGTCACTCCCCTCTGCTTCCCCCTTCCTGCTCGCGTTTTCTTTTACAGATTTTCCCCTGTTCGGTGGCCGTGGGCCAGACCCACAGGCCAAGTCAACCTCTACTTCATTCTCGGCGTTCATTTCACAGGATTGATGGCTTTCTGTCCAAGGTGGGTAAGATGCACCGATTAGACTCCACTATTTCCCGTTCAAGCGATCATAATCAGCCATCCTTTGGTCTTGTAGAGGCAGAAATTGCCTTCCCCTGCTTTTCTCATGAACAGAGATTAGAGATTCAGGGGAGTTGGGTCGAGGTAACAACGCATGCCTTTGAAGTTCCTGTTCAGATTCAGCTACTTCACCCTCTTTGATCCCACCCTTTTGAGTATTCCATCGCTGGTAGCTCATGATGAGTGCTTTTGCAGCTTCAATGATAGCCGATGCCTCAGGTTGTCGCCCTTTAAACACCGCTTGATTTCTGGCCTTCCACATATTCCATAGAGTTGCGGCAATCAGCGGTATATTTAAGGAGTGTAATGACTTTTTTATAAGCTGACAGAGCCAATCTTCAATCCTAGTTAAGCTCTGACGTGATATCTTAATATGCAGTTCGGCTTCCCAGATTTGCTTGGTCCATGGGCACAAAAGGAAAAGATGTTCTACCGTTTCTCTTTCCATATTGCACAGCGGGCACATAGGATCAGGTGATATATTCCTTCCATATAAAATTTCTTTTGTAGGAAGAGCATTGTTGCACATATTCCACATAAAAATTCTAATCTTGGGTGGAGTGTGCAGGTGCCAGATATCCTTCCACAGAGAGAGAGGGGGCTGAAAGGAGGTTGATGTGTTATCCGCCGGTATGTATTCTTTGGCCCCTTTAATATAATTATAAGCACTTTTCACTGTGTAATTTCCTGCCTGCGTTCCAGTCCAAACGAGCCGGTCCATCTCTGTTTGGGGCTTTATCGGAATAGTCAGAATTTCTTCAGCTATGGTTTCATCAAAGTGTGTTTCTATTTTACTTTCATCCCATCTCCCTTGCTCTTGATCAATGATTTCTGACACTAAATGGGGTTCCAAGGCATTTACTTGGACCCGCAATAATGCCTCTATGTAACCATCTATCCTCCCTTATTTTGATTTGTGAGCCATCCCCTACTTGCCACATCACTTTGGGTGCTATAGAATCTCTACCTAGAATCAGGCTTCTCCATCCCCATGAAGGGCGAATACCAATTTCTGCATGCCATAGATCTGTATTTGGATAGTACAATCCCTGGAGTAATTGGCCCCAAATTGATTTTGGTTGTTGTGCTAATCGCCAAGCCTGCTTCCCTAGCATTGCTTGATTAAAAGATAAAAGGTCTTTAAAGCCCATTCCACCCCGATCCTTCCTCGTTTTCAGTAACTCCCATCTCTTCCAGTGGATACCACCTTTTTTCTCATTAGATTTCCACCAAAAGGCAGCAATTTTCTGTTCTATGCTCTTACATATTGATACCAGTATCTTAAAAACTGACATAGCATACTGAGGAAGTGCTTGAATTACCGTTTTCAGTAGGACTTCTTTGCCAGCTTTGGATAAGAGCTTCTCCTTCCAGCTTTCGAGCTTTGCAGATATTCGGCCTAATATCCAGGCAAACATGTGTTTCTTCGACTCACCCCAATCCGAGGGGATCCCCAGGTATTTTCCGGTTTTATCAATAATAGGAACTCTCAATTCCCGTGCCATATTGTCTTTCAATGATTGAGGGCAGCCTTTACTGAAGAATATCCCGGATTTATTCAAATTTATCTCTTGTCCAGCAGCTAGGCAGTATTGATTCAAAACCATAGCCAAGTTCTGACATTATAGGATTGAGCCATTCATAAAAAAGATTTGATGAGTCTTAACTTACCTAATTATATATTTTTTTTTTATGCCGACGTGATTAATGGTACAGATTAATTTCCTCTTTTTTCCATTATGTCCTTGGTTTTAGCTTTTTCAATTGGTTTTTTTCTAATCAAATATGTTTGTCGATGGTTGAATTGATTGATGGATGATCATTAGCCGAAATGCAATGCGTGGTGGTCCCTTGTGTGACTTCCAAATGTCCTTTCCTTGTATTTTGAGAAAAGATTAGCGAATCCTTCAATTTCCATCCTACTTTTTTATCGCATTACTAAATTTTTTAAATCTGTAATCGGATTAGCGAGAGCTTGAAGTGGTCTAAAATGGAATCTTCAGCAGATAACCATCGAAAAAATGCTCACTTTCATATCCTTTTTAGGTTCAGAAAACCGACCTTGACGATATATATATATTTTTTTTGGTAAAGTTAAGTAATTATATACCTTGACGATATTTCTTAACCATAAAAGTCAAGAATTTTCCACAAATTTCATGTCACCAACTATCTCTACCCGATTACGATCGACTTGTAGCCTTTTAAATCCATTTGCGTTGCTCGCAGTTTTTATCTCCCACATAATTTACCTGCCTCAATCAACCTTTTAATGGCGCAAAATCGTCATTAACTGCTTCTGATGATGCACAGTCCGTTGCATGAATTTGATCAGATCTCTATCAGTTGATGCATAGTCAAATGGCACGAAATCGAGATTCAACTCTTTGACACTAGAATTGGCACAATTAGACCGAAGGCAACATTTTACCAGTGCTGTAGGTATACTTCTGTAGCTTAAAAAATGATGATAGCACTTTATCATTCCATTTGATACCATAATCTTTTCTTTTTTCTTTTTTTTTTTAATTTTGCTAAATCACATACGCCATAAGGTATTTTATAAGCAAATTCAAAAAGAGGGTGATCTTTTTTTATTTATTTATTTTTTTAAAAAGGCTTCCCTTGTAATGGTGGCAATCTTTAGTAGACTAGAGTCAATACTTGGTCAGTAGCTGGTATTTTATAACTTTTTCTTAATTGATAAAAGTAAAAATATTTTAGTATTTAGATTCCGTTCATTACGTGAAAAACAACTTCCAAGTAAATATTTTTTGGATTTTCTAGTGATTGGCACACGGAAAAGAGGTTTTCTTAAATAGGGGAAAATGATTTTCATTTTTTGAAAATGAGAAATCATTTTCCCTCTTCTTCTTTTCCCCCAAACCAAGCATGTTCTCCTCTGTGCATCCTTTCAATTATTTTTTTCTTTTTATTTTTCTTTTATTTTCTTTCTTTTATTTTTTGTTTTTTATTTTATTTTATTTTTTCATTTATCTTTTCTTTCTTTTTTCCTTCTTCCTCAGCCGGTCGCTTGCCGTGGTGACAACTGACAACCAACCACATGGCCAATGGCCAACAATCAACTAAAGAAGAAGGAAAATAAAAGAAAGAAAAAAAAAAAAAAAAAAAAGACGAAACTAATGAAAAATTTAATTTTTAAAAAAAGTAGAAAAATATTATTAAAAGGAGTGCATGGAAGAAAATCAAATCAGATTCTCCATATTAAACGATAGAAAATATTTTCTAATTTATTTTCAAATTTCAGTCAAACAATGAAAAATATTATTATTTTTCAGGAAAGACTTATTAGGAAACATTTTTCATAAATGACATGTTTTTTACGAAACAAATGGAGTTTTAGGGGAAAATTAATCATATGAACCCAACATGAATAGCAATGACAATGACAAAAATTTACTTGAATCCATCCATCATTACCTCTAAAAGATAGTGTTGCGAAAAACATGCAATCAGACATAATAATAAATAGTACAATAACATGAATTGGATATTGGATTTATATGATTCGACTGCTATGACCAATTTTGTAGGGAGAACAATACAGAAATTCCACTTTAGATTAAATGATATCGTGGAAATTACAACCATACTAGAATCTTTCAAACACACTCAGTGTTTTACAACTCCTATTTACGTCCAATAACTTACATAATATTTAATTCTCACAACTCCTCGAGAACAATCTCTTGATTTCACAAAGGAACTCACAAATCTTATCACAAGATTTATTATCTTCAAAACATTTACAATTTCTTCATAGTGTAATTCATGAGCATGCTTGAACAATTGATTGTTGTGCTCAATAGTTTCTCTACTTACATATAGGCAAAAAGCAATACCCACCTGAATATATTCTTCACAATGTAATTTATCAAAATGCCACACAATGATTTATTATGGCCAATAGCTCTTTTGCTCACTGATGGGCAAAAACTAACGCCCCTTAATCTTTGAATATAAAAAAGCAGACTTTTTTTAGAGAATCTGTTTAGATTTGGTTTCTTTTACAAGTGCACATTTGAGATATATTCACAACAATCTTCATATTGGCTTGATGTTTGAGTTAAGTTACAACTATTTTGCTTGAACTCGAACTCAAACTCTACCACTACTCTTGCACAACCCTCATGGGCTCCTCTGTTGCCACAAACATCTTCCAAGACTTAAGTGAATGCTGTATAAAAGTAATAGCACTTGCAATGGGTGCCTAGACTAGACAAATGCTTGTTTATTATAGTTTTTCAACGTCGATTTTTTTGTTTAATTTTTGAAATTTTTACTGATTATCAACTTTAGAGTTGGCAATGTCACATAAGACAACCAGTATCCATGTTGAATTTTTCGGCAAAGCAATTTGCTGATGGTACTTAAGTGATCGATTTTTCAAGTTTGTAATACTCATGTAAGCGGAAAAAAAAAGTTATAACAATTAAGTGAATGCTGTAAAAAAGTAATAGCACTTGCACAGTTCTTATTCCCATTTTTGTCAATTTAATCATAAATCATTTCATCTATTACCAACTTTTGCAAAAAATTGTTGACGTGGCATTAATTGTTTTGTGTGGCACGATTAGTGCTGACGTGAATAATTTTTAGATAATATTTTAATATTTTTTGAAATTTATATGAAATTTATATTTTTTCCTTATATATATTTTCTTTTTTCTCTTTTTTTTTCTTCTTTTCATTTTTTTCCCCTTTTTTCCTCTATCGGCCACCATCAGGCCTCATTGACCTTTGCTAGCCTCAAGAGAGGGCAGGGGTTGCTCTTACCTGCTTAGGCAAGGGTGGCCTTGACTAGACAAATGCTTGTCTATTATAATTAAACAAGCAAATCTTTGTATAGACTCCCACAGAGTTGGTCACTTTCTCGTGGTCTTTGGTCTAAACTGGAACCCTTCGTGCTATAAAAGTTCATTCAGCTCACTCATTTCTCATGAAGCCTAATAGCATCTTGCTAAGCATGACAAAATCAACTGCAACCTGCCCCCTCTTCCTTTTCCTGTTCCTCTGTCTCCTCTTCTCGCTTCCATTTCAGGCCTCACCATCATCGACCACAGAGGCGCAAGCTCTTGTGAAATGGAAGAACTCCCTCTCGCCCCCTCCACCTCCACCTTCCCTGAGCTCATGGTCCCTCACCAACATCCCCCATCTCTGCAACTGGACTGGCATTGCCCGCAATGGTGGCGGGTTGGTCACAGATATCAGCCTCTCTGGCTCAAACCTCAACGGCACGCTCAATGCGCTCGACTTCGCTTCATTCCCGAACCTGACCCGCTTCGATGTCAGCAACAACAATCTCGAGGGCCCAATATCGTCCTCGATCGGCAATTTATCCCAGCTCAGGTTCTTGGACCTGGCGGTCAATTTCTTCGAAGGGGCAATTCCTCGCTCCATTGGACAATTGAGAAAGCTTGAAAAGCTTGATTTAAGATTAAATGAGTTGACCTCTGCAATCCCTTCGGAGCTCGGGCTCTGTTCTAACCTCACCTCCTTAGCCCTTGCCAAAAATTCGATCTCTGGGGAGCTGCCTCTCTCACTGTCCAATTTGATCAGATTGTCATTATTTAAAGCTTCGGATAATCGCCTGTCAGGTGAGTTACTGCCTGACTTCTTCACAAATTGGACTGAACTTGTTTCTCTGAAGCTCCAGAGCAATTTCATCTCCGGGAAAATTCCGCCCGAAATCGGAAGTCTGACCAAGCTCAATCACCTCTCCATGTACAATAATTCGCTCTCAGGGACTATTCCTCCGGAGGTCAGGAATCTCACGTTGGTGAGTACTCTCCATTTTGGCATGAACCAGCTTTATGGAGAGATTCCCGAGACCATCTCTCGCCTTGCTAACTTACGGAAGATCTCTTTGTGCTCGAACAATTTCTCGGGAGGAATACCACGTGATTTCGGCAAGTACAACCCTTCTCTGAAATCTGTTTGCTTTGCGAACAACAGCTTCACCGGAGAACTGCCGCCAGATTTATGCAGTGGCTTTGCTCTTCGATATCTCATGATCCAGGGGAATAACTTCACTGGGCCGCTGCCTGACTGTTTGAAGAATTGTTCATGGCTCAGGAGAGTCCGTCTAGACAGCAACCAGTTCACTGCAGATATCACGAGTGCATTTGGAATTTATCCGAATCTGGTTTTTATAAGCCTCAGCAACAACCGATTTGTCGGGAATCTCACCACACAATGGGGAGAGTGTACAATTCTCAAGGCTTTGCAGATGGATGGGAACAAAATTGCTGGCCACATTCCACCGGAGCTTGGGAAGTTGTCTCAGTTGCGTGCCCTGACTTTTTACAGCAATTACTTGACTGGGAAAATTCCCAACGAGATGGGAAATCTAGGGGAGTTGTTGAGCCTGAACTTGAGCAACAATCATTTGGCCGGAGATATTCCCATCTCGTTAGGAAACTTATCGAAGCTGAATTATCTTGATTTGTCGAAGAACGGAATAAGCGGTAGCATACCGAACGAGCTAGCGAATTGCAAGAATTTACTGAGCTTGAACTTGAGCAACAACAATCTGTCGGGTGTCATACCGCCGGAGCTCGGGAACTTGTTCGCACTACAGATTCTCCTAGATCTGAGCCACAATTCACTAGCAGGATCAATTCCGTCCAATTTGGCAAAGCTTACTAAATTGGAAAATCTCAATCTTTCGCATAACAACTTCTCGGGTACAATCCCAACGGCTCTCAATAGCATGAGCAGTTTAGGCTCTATAGACTTATCGTACAACAAGCTAACGGGTGCAGTTCCCAGTGGTCGCCTCTTCCAACAAGCACCGGGAAATGCTTTTATTGGGAATCCGGGCTTGTGTGGAAACGTGACGGGATTATCTCCTTGTGGGACGAGCAGTAAAGCGACCGACCAAAGAAAAAAGGTTTTGGTTGGTGTGAGTGTTGCCGTTTGCTGCTCACTACTTTTGGCGATTCTAATTGCCGTGATTCTGCTACGCCGGTGGCAAAAAAACCTTCTTGACAAAGAGGAAGAGATCAAGCGTCTTAAAAAGCACGAGAAATATGAGTAGATCATATGGGAAAGGTTAGGGAGGTTCACATTCAGCGACATCGCCAATGCCACCAATGATTTCAGCGAAGAATACTGCATCGGAAAAGGTGGGTTCGGGAGGGTTTATAAGGCTGTATTGGCCAGCGGCCAAATCGTCGCTGTCAAAAAGCTCAACGCACCAGAATCTAGTAATTCCCTAATAGTCAACCGCCAGAGTTTCGAGAACGAATTCCGCGTGTTGACCGAGGTTCGACACCGCAATGTGATCAAGCTCCACGGGTTCTGTTCCACGAGGGGTTGCATGTACTTGGTCTATAGGTTTGTTGAGAGAGGTAGTTTGGCAAAGGTCATGTATGGAGGAACAGGAGCTGCTGAATTGGACTGGGGTACAAGGGTGAACATTGTTCAAGGCGTGGCTCACGCAATTGCCTACTTGCATCACAATTGCTCACCGCCTATCGTCCATCGGGACATAACATTGAAAAACATCTTGCTTGAGTCGGACCTCGAGCCTCGACTCTCAGATTTTGGGACGGCAAGACTCTTGAATTCAGACTCATCGAATTGGACCATAGTGGCCGGATCTTATGGCTACATGGCTCCTGGTAAGCCATATAATCAAAGCTAACTATGCATTTCGCTTGTACATATTAGCATGAATTGTTCTCAAATTTGGATTCATCATATAATTCATCAGACTTTTTATGAGCAAGTATAGATTATGAAAAATCATTCATATTAATAATCTCAAAGAAATTTGGAATTTTTGTGCAACTTGACATTGATCAAAATATTAATGCATTGTTCTTTCATGAAAATAGAGTTAGCAACTACGATGTGGGTAACGAATAAATGTGACGTGTATAGCTTCGGAGTAGTGGCGCTAGAGATTATGATGGGAAAGCATCCGGGGGATCTTCTCTCTTCTCTATTAATGACACAAATATCAACAATCTCGGAGGACCCAAATTTGATGCTGAAGGATGTGCTCGATCCGCGTCTTCCTCCTCCGACTGGCCAACTAGCCAAGAAAGTGGCAAACATCGTCACAACGGCACTAGCGTGCACGCGCACAAGTCCTGATTCGCGACCCACCATGCATTTTGTTGCGCGAGAATTATGTGCACGCACTCAAGCTTACTTGTCCGAGTGATTGGGCTCCATAACTATCAGCAAAGCTATCGAGTCTACAGGAATAAAATTTTAATGGGTATTGCAGATCAAATGATACTTTTCTATCTATATCTCTTTTTCTTTTTGGGATTTAGCTCATTATGAAGGAGAAAGAGTCGGGTGTACAAAAAGGATAATTTGGAAAATCTCTATTCCACTATCTTCAAAACATGTATAAAAATCCCCTCTATCCTCTAATGAATATGAAGTACCTCATCACTTCGGATGATCCGATAGACTACTCTCATTTTTTGTTTTCCTGTACATTGGTATGAGTTGAAAGTTACCTTTTGGATGAGCCAATATAGATAAATTGCATATTCAAGTTCTAACTTTAAGGAAAAAATTCTAATTAAAGGCTTGAAATGTCACGCCCCGAACCTCGAGCACGTCAACATCCCACTATGGTCATTCATAAGCGACGTTCCCAGGTTAAGTCACCGACCCATCCAATTCTTTAATGCACATGCGGAAGCATATTATAAAACCCCTAACTTTAAAATACGGGATAGAAAAGTAGAAAGCAAATTCACATCATTACATTTTCATAAACAATGAAATTTACAACAAAGGTCTATGGCCAAAAGTCTACAAAAGACCGGCCCTTAAACAGGAACCATCCTACGACCTACAAGTCGAACGCGAATTACAATCCTTCAAAACTTCACCTCTGCAACTCCTCCAGGCCAACCAGGCGAACTGGCCGCTCCGTCCACACGGGACCTGAAAATGTTGGCCCACAACGGGGTAAGACATTGTCTCAGCAAGTTCAACACCCTAAACCCCTATTAGAAAGAAAATACGCCCCAGAGTGACCTAGCCACAACATCAAGAAGACTTACCTCGCAATAGTCCGCGCCTGCAGGTTAGTACAGTTCATATCATTCAATCAGGTACAAACGTGACAATTAAATAATCGAGGCACAATCACATCATCAACCATTCAACCACTTGGATCGTCTCAGCGATCAATCGGCTCGGCCGATTACATGTCATTCTATCAAATCAATCAATACTCCCAACCACGACCCTAAGGGTAGACTTAACCATCGGTGGTAATCACGGCCCCACTCAGCACGACCTTCAATATGGTGGTTAATCAACTAGTGGCATCACGGTCCCACCCTGCACGACCTTCAAAAAGGTGGTCAATCAACTAGTGGCATCACGGTCCCACTCGGCACGACCTCTAATAGGTGGTTCAATTAACTAGTGGCATCATGCCCCACTCGGCATGACCTTCAAAAAGGTGGTTCAATCAACTTAGTGGCATCACGGCCCCACCCGGCACGACTTTCAAAAAGGTGGTTCAATCAACTTAGTAGCATCACAGCCCCACTTGGCACGACCTCTAATAGGTGGTTCATCACGGCCTCAATAGGTATGGCCTCTAATAGGTGGTCAGTCACGGCCAAATTCCCAACAATTCCCACACTTGGAATTTTTATACATAACCCCTATTTATCGCAATCACACTCAATTCGCCACAACCAAGCATCAAATTAAAATTCTAAATGCACAGTAGCGATCGGCACGAAATTCGAGCAACCAAGGCTAAAAATAAAATTTTCCTTTTTTTTTTTTTTTTTTTTTTTTTTTTTTTTATTTTTTATTATTTAATTAATTCCGGAATATAATATAATATTTTAATCCTTAGAATTTCGAAATAGTTAAATAACTCTAAATTAAAATCCATTTATGTCCCATCCAAGCTTAACATTAAAATAATCCTTTTCTTAGCCTTAATTAAACACAACTTAACTTAAACAAACTACTTAATCCAAAACATAAGTAAACACACTTAAATAACCACCTAAACATGCTTAATTCAAACTAAACACACCTAAAGCATAATTAACCCTCTAATCAAGGTTTAGTGAGTTAAACTCACCAATTAATGAACCGAACAGACCAAAACGACGAGGACGACGAGGGGATCGATTTTCTCCAAAGCGGGCCTAGCATCCAGGGCCGGGAAGCCGGCCAAAACGGCCCACAAAGGGGCTGCCATACCCACTTTTCCTAGCTGCTGTCCACTACGATTTGAGGCCGAGAAATGGTAGATCCGGGGTGGTTTCGGGCGGAGGAATGGCGGAGGAGCTACGGCGGTGTCGTGCGGCCGACGGCGGGGTCTCACGGCGGCCGGAGGTGGGCTGGACGAGCTAAATAGCTCGCTGGAATGGCGAGCTGGGCGGAGCACGCGCGCGGCCTTCGCGCGCGGACAACGGCGGTAGCGGCGCGCCTCGGCAACGAGCGTGTGGCGGTGAGCCTTGGCTGGCTTTCGGCGGTGGGCGTGCAGCGGCCATGGCTTCTCGGTGACCTCCCAGGAAGAAGAAGAAAAGATGGAAATGGAGATGGGGGGTGTCGCATGGCTTGGGGAGGGGAGGAAAAAGAAGACTTTCTCTCTCCTCCTTTTCCTTTTCCTTTTCCTTTTTCTCTTTTTCCTTTAATCCAACTAAGGTGGCCCACCATGACATCATTGATGAGGTCATACTCCACTAATTCAAATCCTCTACAACTCTCTTCAATGGGTGCATTTTATTTTTCCGCCGGGGCCTAGAACTTTGTACACTAATTCCTTTAATTCCATTCAATTCTCTTCCAATTGAGTCCATAAAATTAATCCAATGTCACCACACTTTAATTCACACCCTCACTTGTCCATAGAACCTCCTTGAGTTCCAAAAGCACGACCAAAAGCGGGCCTACTAATTTCTCGAGCCAAATTAGCCATTCTCTGATTTAATTCGCTGAAAAACTCTGGTTGCATTAAAAATCTTCCGAGGATGAGTCAATGATCCTAAAATAATTTGTGACATACCGTGACTTCCAATTTCTGGATTCAATCTCAATTTTCACGGTTAATTTGAATCTGGTGCAATTCCAGCACGTCTTAACCCACCGGGTAGCTTTCAGGGAAATTTTCTTGCATCCGACCTGAGGGTGATCAGTCCCCAAGTTTGACGCATTAAAATCCCTTAATTGCTCCGCTCAGTAGGCTAGTTCCCTCATGAGTGGCCAACTCAGAGAGTTGAACTAAATGCACAGATGAAATGCCCGGCTCAAAACAGCTGAAAATATAATTGGAAAATTGGGATGTCACAACTATTCCCCCCTTATAAAAATTTCGTCCTCGAAATTTAAACCTTTACCAATCCTTAAACCAAAAGGTGGGGGTACAGTCGTCTCATCTAACCTTCTCTTTCTCTGGTTGCTCTCTGTACTGCGGTACTGTCAGATGACTTCCAGATCTTGCGCAAAACAAAAGCTGTAGAAATTTTTGGTTCTTTTTCTTTTTATTTCTATTTTTCCACAAAGCGGCTAACTGCCGTGCCAGGGTTTCGAAACCTTGACCTCAGACCATTTACTTCCTTCTCGGGTACCACTCGCCTAAAGGTGCCGGCGGTGTCTCGACTTGCTCCCTTTACTCATTAAAAGCTAAAATCCTCATTTGAACCCAAATTTTGATGGATTTTTCATTTAAATGCTGATTCATCTTCCCTTCCTTAACAGGTCGAGACATCCTTACCAGGGCGACACCCAAGGAAAATGTACCTTCCCACTTAAAATTCCAAAGGTCCTTGACACCATTCTACACAACTCCTCTGTCGACTCTGAGCGGTCTTTAAACTGTTCCTGATAACTGCGACTGAACCACTGATTTCTGAACCAACTCTATACCTGCGATTTTCTGATCTCTGATCTCAGCTCAACCAACTGAAGTTCTGTACACTCTGCTCTGCCCTACTTTAAAAGGAGTCATATGACTGTTCTACTGGAACTGGGAACCTCTGGTCAGGACCTGATGTAACTCTGACACTGAACTCATCAACTGCAATCACTGACTACTGTACTGAGCTTGGCCTATGATCTTTCTTTCGCTGACTTCGTCTGAGCAATTGAATTTCTGCCCTTTTTGCTATGTATCACTTAAGAAAGAACCATCTGAAAGCTCTACCAACTTGGAACATCTAATCTAAATTTGAAATACAATTCATCCCTAACACCCCCATGCAGATGATTGATATGATACACCCACACTTCAGAATACTTATTCTAATTGAGATCTTTTTGTGCTATACTAAGCTGAGTTGACTCTGTTCATCTGTCGACCATGACCCCATAAGGAATCAATACTCTTCCCGACTCCTTAATAAACCCGTAATAACATCCCATCGTGCTATACTTCCATTCCCACACAAGACTCTCTCAAGTGCTTGAAAAAGCTTTCCTGGCTTACCTTACCAAATTCTCGCTTATTGATACATCCAACATTTACAACTTGTTCAGCGATACTTACCTTCATACCGATCTACCAATCTCGATGATGTAGATTCTGACTCATCTTCGTACTGTATGGGCAACGCTGAAGTTGCTATGATGAGCTTCCCATAAGATCTCTTCTTTAATCTCTGTATCGTCAATTACACACAATCGTCCTCAGAACCTTAGTGTTCTGTCTTCAGAAGTCTAAAAATCAACCTCTCTCATCTGCATCTGCTTGCATGATCTTCTGAATCTCTGGATCTGACGGTTGAAGTGTTCTGATTCTGATCCGTACTTTCGATTCAATACTGAGGGTGGCCACAAGATTCAAAAGGTGGCTTATCAAAATTTGAAAACTGAATCTCCACTTTCTTATGTAAGGTCCACTCTTTAACCAAGTATGTGCACAAATGATGTGACATCCCGAAAATCCGATTAATCATTTTTAGTATAATTAGATTTTTAGAAATCTAATTTATTTAGAATGGGCCGGAAAGTGGACCCATTGGACTTTATGAATTTAGTGGGCCGTAAATTTAGTTTAGAACCGAGTTATGAAATGGGCCAAGAAAGCCGGGCTTGAATTTGGCTGGAATGGACCAAGGCTCGGGAATTAGAATTTAGAATTGTTAGTGGGCCTTTATAATTTAGGATTGAGCCCGTTGGGCCGGGATTAGATAATTGAGCCCAATTACTTATAATTTTTAGTTAAGATTTATTAATCTTAGTTTAAAGTGATAATCAGTGAACTATTTATAACTCTGATAATTTTGTTTATGACTGATTGTACTCTAGACTAACTTATTATCAGTGAGGTGTTAGGATTATGTACAATCAAGATTAAATGGAAACAATATTTCATTAGATGATAATATATGTAACTAATGAGCTACTTAGTGATCTTGATTAATTGTTAATGAACAATGATTGACTAATGGCGAGTACACGAGGACACGACACCTAGTATTTTTACTAAATCTAATACACACGCACGTATACAAGCATGTACACGGTTTTGCACACTAAAACCGACCCATCTATGTAATGATTATAGAGCTAATTAATTAAATTGAAAACTAAAACTAAATTACCACTATAAAAGGCTAGTTTCTTCTCTCTCCTCCCTCATTCTTACCGAAAATTCCCACCCAAGAAACCCATTTCCTCTCAAAGTTTCTCTCGGCCGAACCACCTAGGAAGAACACCGAAGATTTCTTCATCTTGCATGCGCCATTTTTGAGTTGATTTAGGAAGATCCAAGCTCAAGTAACTTAGGCGAAGCAAGGTAAGGAACAATTCAACTCTAGATTGAATGAAATCCATTAATTTATCAATGTTATATGTTATTCTAGCTATACAAGGATGGATTTAGATAATTGATGGATAGATTGAGTTAGTTTGATGTTATTCTATGTGTAGATGTTATTGCATGTGAAATTTGTTGCTGAATTTTGTGAGAAAGTGTTCTTGAGGTGTTGATGAGCTGAGCAAAGCAAGTATTTGATGGCCGGTTGTGCCGATGAGTGTGAAATAGAGTTATTTAGTGCTCGGATGCGTTGTTGCGCGAAGGCAAGCCGTGAATTGTATCTAAAAGTGAAGAAATGAGTTGTTTTGATATCAATAGGTTGCTGTGAGTAGATGCCGAAGGTGTTAGATGTGTTGTTTAGTTGATGGAAGTGTTCTAAATGGAAGAAAAGAACGGCGAACCTATAGTACTATTTGATTTTAGTGAATTTGTGCAAGAAAAGAGATGTTTATGTGTTAGATCATCCATTTATATTGAAAGAACTAGAAGTGAAGTGTAAATACATGATAAAATGATCTTAGAATGGTGTTGAACAAAGATTTGTAGACAAATGAATCCTATACAAGATAAAAGAAGTAAAACTAGTTGAGGTAGTAAGCTGTTTTTGATGAAAACTAATGTGACCTTTACTGTTTGTGTAGGAATTATAAAATTATCTGTTGAGAATTGAACTTAGGGTTCTTAATGAAAGTTGTAAAGCGTATCTCAAGGAATAACGTGTTAAAATTTGAGAATTTATGGATGAGAAATGTCTAGGTAAAAAATTTTTCAATGTTAGTAGAAAATCTGGATTCGTAGCTGGAATACAGCAAGGAAAAAGTAGATTGTTACTAATTATACACTGAGAACTAGACCTAGGTTTCTTCATGAAAGTTGTTAAGCTATGTCTTGTGTATAACATACTAAAATTTCGTAACATTTTGACAAGAATTGATATTTATTTGGTATATAAAACAGAAACTGTGCAATAGGCTAAAATTCTGAATAAGGCCGAAATTGAGAATTGAGTACTAACACTTGTAAAATAGACTTGTTTGCTGTACATTGAGTCTAATGAACCTCATGTTAGGTGATAGACAAGATTGGTTAAGTTCTATACATCTATGAGAGATATGAATGCATTAGATTCATGTGAATGCAAGGATTGTGTTGCATAGTGCTTGATTATGGAATAAATATTTGTCCGGCATGGTATGGGACATGTTCATGATGGATTTTATTTTATAATTTGGACACGCACGTGTGCTAGGATCATATGTCTAGATAGATATTTAGGTATCTTTCTTTTGGCATACGATGTGCATATATTAAATAAGGTGTGGTGTGAGACGTATGTTTAATGAGGTGAAAGGTTCCATCGGTACTTGTGTTATCGGTGATGCCCCGGTAGTTGGGATGCCCTTGTGTGTGATCAAGGTTGCCTCGACAGAGTTGTCGGAGATGCCTCGGAGTGAGATGCCCTTGTGTGTGATCAAGGATGCCTCGGCGTGTGATGTCGGAGATGCCTCGGAGTGAGATGCCCCCTGTGTGTGATCGGGGAGGTCCTCGGTTTGGTTGATACCGAGATGCCTCGGAGTGAGATGCCCACGATATGAGGTATTGTGGAAGTCCGGATAACGTACTTTCGGAAGTGACTCGATCAGGCCGGTAGCTTCCCGGTTGTATTGATTCGAGGGTGGATCTTTATATTCACAAAAAGTTAAATTATAGTTGGCGAGTGAGTACATATTTCATTTATGCATTATAGTTCCTGTTGTTTCATAAAAGGTTAGGAATGGAAACATTGCAGGTGAACTTGTTGTATGCATTATAGTTGAGCTTGTTAGTGATAAGTGTAAGTGTGAAAATATGACAGGTGAAGTATACTGAGAACTATACTTTTGTTTAGTGTCTTGAACTGTTAGTTGGATGATATATATGAGTTGATATCTATGGATTAATTTTCTGTAGAGTTGTATTATTCTTTCTTGGGCAAAAGTTTGTTTGCTCATTCCTTACAATTTTCAGATCGACCATGGACGTGCCACCGCTTGCTCGTTACGGTGCCATAGTAGGCATCGATATCACATACACGATACTTACGAACCCGATGTGAATCGACATTCACCATGTATGAAGCTGTTTTGTGGATCGATGATGGGAGATCTACCCCTATGCCGATGAGATTTGTTGCCTGGTTCGTGAAGCATGAAGGTGACCTGTTTGGACCCCTACCGTTCGAGTTAGGAGGACCCGGAGGTAGAGATGATGATGCTTAGCTACATATGACGTGAAAGGCTTAGTTAGACTTTTGTTTTTTCTTTTTGTTAAGGGCTAGTATAGGTTGAACCTGGAGTAGTCACCTATACCATATTCCTTGATGATGATGTTGATGCGCCTGTTTCTTTTTGGAGATGTATATGTTGTAAATATTCAGGCGATGAACTTGATATATGATGATCAGGTGTATGACTTTTGAGCCCGATGAAGATGATAAAACGTAGCCTTTCATGATCTGAAACATAACTTGTATATGTATGTTTATAACAGGTTGAATTTTATATGGTACATATGACAGGGGATACCCAATATACCATGTTATACATGCTAACCTTTTACAGCTAAAATATAAGACTGATTAGTAAGTGGATACTAATTATAAATAAATGAATAATATTCCGCATGCGCTTAGTTGGTGACGCCCTGGGACGTCACAAATGAAGACTCTCTTTTCAATGCATTAGCGACCTCTTTCATCCTTCCAAGGTGATACCAGATACCACCATTCGAGTCCTTCAAAAGATCTGGTTCACAGCACTATCTCATTCAATTCCTCCTAGGGGAATAAATACTTTGAGATTTTGACAGTTAATAAAGATCTGGAGTCTTTCTTTACACCAATGACATCTCTAAATCTTCAGAGCGAAATTTGTTGCCGTAAGTTCCAAGTCATCTGTCAGGTAATTCAGCTCATAAGGTCTCAACTGACGGGACGCGTACGTAACGGCCTTACCATGTTGCATCAGCACGCAACTAGTCCTCTAAACGATGCATGACCGTAGATCTCATAACTTCCAAGACTAGACGGAATAGTCAACACAGGTGCAGTAGTCAGCCTCTTCTTAGGCTCTTGAAAACTACATGCGCACTCATCTATTCATACGAACTTTTTTTCCTTCCTCAGTAGTCATGTCAACGGCGATGCTAACACTGAAAGAAAACCCATAACGTACTGTCTGTAACACTTTGCTAAACCCAGAAATTTCTGATCTCTGTCACTGTAGTCAACCTCGGTCAACTGTTCACTGCTTTAATCTTGACGGGGTCCATGAAGATTTCTTCGCCTGAAATCACGCGACTTACAAGCGATACACAAGTCGTCCAAAACTTGCACTAACTAAACTTAGCATGAAATTCAAGAGCCCTCAAGGTCTGAAGTATCATCTTGAACTGTCTCTTGTACCCCTTGGCACTTTTTGAACACACCAGGATAACTTCAATGAACACGATCACAACTGATTTAAGTATCCTTACACGTTTTGCTCATAAGACCCAAACAAATAGCTAAGGTATCCGTCAAACCACACAGCATTACAGTAAACTCATAACTGCCGTATTGATTGCGAGATGCTAACTTCGATATGTCTTTTTTCCTGATCCTCAATTGATGACACCTTGACCTCCAGTTGGTCTTGAGAGACATCAATGTACAATCACGACGGACCAACTTTCTTCTTCACGAATAGAACAAGTGCTCCCTAAGGTAATGCACTGGAACGTATGAATCCCCTATCAAAAAATTCCTGCATCTGCACCTTTAGTCCTTCTAACTCGGGTAACACTATCCGATAAGGAGCCTTTGTAACACCCCTGAACCAACTGAGGTCGTCACAGTTACCTATCTCTATTTCAAAGTTATAGTTAAGCCGTAAATTCTTAGGCATTTTTTTTAAATAGTCTTAGCGCAAAATCTTAATCTTACAGCGGAAGTAAAATTAACATCTTCATTCCTTTCCCCCGACAATCATAATACAATGCACACCGACTAGTTCATCAGAGTAGAAAGTCAAGGCCTGAACACTCTACATAGTAGAAGATGGACATCTTTAATCGGTACATCAAAATGCCAAGGTCTTCTACACTCGGCTATACTTCAAAAGATGACCGAAATCTTTTCCCACAGTCGTATACTTAAGGTCCACCGACTAGTGTCAGCGTCCACAAGTTCCCTTCTTTGCTATCCTCCTCCTCGCGGTCATATCTAACCACTCAATCCATCTACTAATCTGAAATGTTAATCCCCAAAAGCGGTGAGTACAACCACTCAGCAGGTAAAAGATCCTGTTAGCTACTCACGCATCACACAAGACAATCAAGGTATCATGGTGTAACACATATCATTCATGTATACAAGCACTACATACCTTGCAGCCATACATGTGTCATCATATCATATGTATATGCACCATCATGCACTCATCATCAAGCATCCATGTATATACCATCATGCCATAGGTGCACATACATCCATGCACTCATCATCAAGCATTCATGCATATACCATCATCATGCCATAGGTGCATATACATCCATGCACTTATCATCAAACATCCATGCATATACCATCATCATACCATAGGTGCATATACATCCATGCACTCATCATCAGGCATCCATACATATACCATGCATACATGTCATAGGTGCATATACATCCATGCACTTATCATCAGGCATCCATGCATATACCATGCATATATGTCACCATACTATGCACGACTCAATTTCAATTCCCAATTTTTATTCTTTTTATTTGCATTTATTGCTCACACCCAATTCTAGCGTTGCGAGAAAACAAACACCTCCGAGCATGTATTCAAAATACAACCAGGCTTCCGGCACCCCTAACGCTCCGAGCATCTCGGCACCCCGGGGCCATCCAGAATTACGCCACCAGGCCACTGGGCATCCGGCATTTACACTCCCTGGTCGGGCATCTCGCACCCTAATTGGCATCACGAGGCATCCCCCGGGCATGTATTCAAAATACAATTGGGCATCCGGCACCCCCAACGCTTCGGGCATCTCAACTCCGAGGCCATCAAGAATTACGCCACCAGGCCACTGGGCATCCGGCATTTACACTCCCTGGCCGGGCATCTCACACCCCAACTGGCATCACGAGGTATCCCCCGGGCAAAGACCTCTGGACATTCTCATTTATCACAATTTACATTCACATTTATGGCCCAAATTTCATCATGGCATATGGTATGATGGTAACGTTTAAGGACTATATGAAATGCCAAATGTCATCACACATGCAGCATGATGAAATTACTTAGTACAACATCATCCATTTTGCTCATGCAACTTAAAATAGTCCACACATCATTTCCTTTGAAATTTACAAAATCCAGCATGCATGATTTTCGAAAATATATAAATCGAATGTCCAAATGACTTTAAAAAATTATGAGATTTGCACATGTGATAGTCGAGACATAAAAACACACTTTTCATGAAGAATGCATATTCTAAAAATCTTCACACAAAAAGATACATCTCACACATCATAGCATAAAAATCTCGGACATACCAGTTTGCACAGTCTTAGGATTCTCCCACATTAAATATCCGAATGGCCTTTAAAAATTATGAAATTTTACCACATAATAGGTAAGACATAAAGGCACAAATTTCATGAAGAATGCATACCCAAAAGATCTTCACATGAAAAGATACAGCTTAGGCAATACAGCTCACAATTTCGGACACACCAGATTGCATGGTTTCAGGATCATTTCAAATTAAATACCCAAACGTCCTTCAAAAATCATGAAACTTTACCACGTGATAGTAAAGACTCTAAGGTAGATTTCTCATGCAAACATTAAAGCCAAATTCATCCTAGATAATTAACTATAGTCGATGAAAGCCTCTGTTCTTAGTACCGAAACCTCCAGACTAAACCATCACCGAAAAATCACCATTTTACCTACTTATCTTCCTTCTTTTCTTCTGAATTTTTGATATGTTTTGACTCAAGGTGTCTACTTCAACTTTAATTAAGGAGTCAAGGTAAAATTTTCAAAGGAAAGTCGTCTTATTATCCCCAAAGTCACTGATGTTCAACAGAGCTTGTCCAGATCCATCGTCTTTAAGAGAAAATTCATTTCTCTAGGCTATACTTGTTCGTTTTATCTCAAATTTGAGTATGTTGATCTTCAAGATGTCCTATACAACTTTTATGAGGAAGTCGAAGTGAGATTCTCAATAAAAAGTTACATGCAGCACCTAAAATCACCAAAAGGTCAACATGCAGTTCCAGATCTAGCCATTTTCGTAGAAGATGGGTTTCACCCCACAAAACTCATCCATTTTACTTCAAATTTTAGTATGTTATATTTTAAGGTGTGATCTACAACTTTCATGAATAAGTTAAAGTCAAAATCTAACTCTAACATCGCATGCAAGCCCTTACAACATTCTGGTTCATGTAGTTTACTCGAGAACAGTCCACTACATCAAGCAACACTCTTCAAAGCTTCGGCTTTTCACACTCAAGGCACACGAAAATCAATCACCATACAACAACACATTCATAACACAACATGCAAGAGTAGTTCAAGGATCTAACTTGCCTCTATATCAAGCAAACAAATGGAAAGAAAAGCGGAGCACGGCTAGGACGGACGGCTTCTTCCTCTTCTTCTTTCTTCTTCTCTCCTTTCTCTCCTCTCTCTCTCTCTCTCTCTCTCTCTCTCTCTCTCTCTCACGGTCGACAACCTCCTCTCCCTAAACCGGCCAGCCTCTCTTTTATTTCACTTAAATTGTAATTATTAGTCATCATTAGCAATCATAAATTCTTGCATGCATAACACTTGGCTCTAAGGGGAATAACACTTGGCAGGCTCCTCTTGCCACTTGTGGATTTTCATGCAAAGAAGATGGGCCTCATTTGGCTGGGCTTGGGCCAGCTTTGGTCGACTACTTCATGGGCTCCTTGGGCCGGGCCTCTTGGCCCACTTTAGGTCCAACACTTGTTGGGCTTAAAGTCCAATCCCATTTGTTTTTAAGAATTTCCTTAATCAAGCCTATATTAAATCTTAGTAATTTATCTTAATTCTTCTTTTTCAATTACCAAATTTACAATTTCATGTGGCCATAAAAATTAAATCTAAGAAGTGCATAGCCAAGAATAAATTCTCCTTATCAAATTACCCAATAGTACCAACTCTAATGATTTATAAACACAAGATATATTTTTATTCACATAATACTTGACCTTAAAGAAAATTAATAGCTAAAGCATAAATTAAAGGCAATTTCCATTACCTAATCGTAGGCTTTAATATCTCTAGAGGTTGTCCTAAATTTTGGGATGCCACAACTCTCCCCTCCTTAGAGAATTTTGTCCACGAAATTAGACATGACTTGTGTTTTCTCAAACAAGTGAGGGTATCTTTCCTTCATCTCATTTTCACTCTCCCATGTGGCTTCTTCCAAATCATGATGTCGCCATAATATCTTAACCAACGGAATTCTCTTGGTCCTGAGAATTTGTTCCTTCCGATCCAGTACTTGCACAGGCTCTTCAATGTACCTCACTTTCTCATCCACTTTGATGGCTTCATGATCGAGTATGTGACCAGGATCCGGTTGATACTTTCTCAACATCGATACATGAAACACATCATGCAAATTTCCCAATTTTGGAGGCAACGCCAAACAATAAGCTACATCCCCTATTCTTTCAAGTATTTCAAAAGGTCCAACAAATCTAAGGCTTAACTTACCCTTCATTCCAAATCGAGATACTCCTTTCATTGGGGATACTTTAAGGAATACATGGTCTCCTATACTAAACTCTAAAGGCCTTCTACGCTTATCTGCGTAGTCTTTCTGTCTACTCTGAGCTGTTTTAAGTCTTTTCCTGATAATTTCAACAGCTTTAGTGGTAACTTGTACTAATTTAGGTCTTGTCAATTTCCTTTCACCTACTTCACTCCAACAGACGGGAGTCCTACATCTCCTTCCATATAATGCTTCATAGGGAGCCATGCCTATACTTTTTGAAAACTATTGTTATAGGCGAATTCTACTAGATGCAATTTCTCATCCCAACTTCCTCTAAAGTCAAGGATGCAAGCTCTTAACATATCTAATTTATCTCAACACTAAAACAGTTTTTTTTTTTTTTAAACAACAACCGCATCTGAAATTCCTTTTTGAACACTTGCTAATCTTCCTTCATAATATCAAACAATGCAAACTGAGGTTTTCAAAAGCATGTCAATACTACCATAGCAGGCTCTAAAATCATATGTCCTTTTCATGTCAAAACATTTTCAAATCACCAATGTGGAGAATCCTTTTAATGCAAAATAGGGATTTCAAAGACACAACAACATAACAATAATAGTCTTTGAAAATGGTAAATCTCTTATCGTTGAAACCAATTCATAAAATCAACATATGATACCAAATCCATAAAATCCATTTTCACGTTTAAATTCCAAATGTTTTTCGAAATCCACATGTAAAGCCTTAAGCTGCACTTGCATCATGGCTCAAAATAAAATACTTATCAAAACCATTAGTAAATTTAAATCTGTCCATTGGCAAATTCAAATCTCAATCCCAACTCCAATGGGTTGGAACATTTTCTATAAAAATTTCAGAAATCTTTAAAATAGAAAACATTTCTTAAAACATTTGGGCATGGTGTCACGGTACTCATAAACTTTGATGAAATTCAAGAGATTTTTCTAAAATATTTCACAATCAAAATCTGCTTTTCAATTGAAGTTCAAAACTTGGAATGTGCAAGTGATGATTTTCACCAAAACCATAAGTATTTCTTGAGGTATAGGAAACTATAGTTCGGCGGGTTGAAAATATCGGTCCCGACGTAAAGATTTCGGAAACTAAAACTTTGAAATACCAAAACCGTAAGCCTCCCTTGAAATACCGAAATCGACGCATCGGCGAGTCATCAAACTCGGTCCCGACCTTAAGATTTTCAAAGTAGTTTGCATGTGAAATCTCAGAGCTTTGAAAACATCCAAACTTAAGTATTTCAAATCTAATTGCATTGCATTAGGCAACAACGGCAGTGCATTATATAGGTTAGTAGACTTTCACTTCACTGCAATATGGATTTAAGCCTAAAATATAGTACCATTCATTTGGTTCAAATGTCGATAGTTCCCCAGGACTTATTCAATTCAAAGATCAATAATCCACCAAAATAAGAACTCGTCTAGTTTCCATCAAGTATATCTCAGATCTCATCCTAAAGGATCATTACTTAGACTAATCATTCATCAAATCCACAACTTGAACTTTCACCTTTTTACCTTGGAAAGACTATAACCATAATTGATCATATCCACTAATTCCACCAAACCCTTTTCAAACTGAGATCATCACTTAAAATTTAGAAGCTGACCTCCATCAATTAAACCTATTATTCCAACATATAAAGCATAAATAATTCTATGTCTTATATGACCACTCAAACTCATGACTTCCAAGATCAATCTATACATACTAAATACCTCCATGTAATGCATCAAGACTTCCAATGAGATCCTCTAGTAGGAAGTCACTACTTAGCTCAATTGATCATAACTTAATCCTCAAAGTTCTACAAGCTTAACCATGCTTCCGTTGTGCCACTCTGATAAAATTACCCCAGAAACACTGCCTTCCCAATTTAGTTCATTCCTACGATGGGGTCAAAGTTATATATGTAACTATCACTATCGAGTCCATTTCTAGATCTCATTCCCCTAGGGTTATCTCACACATCTCACATGCTAACGTAGATAACAACATATCTTTTAGTGGTGTAGAGATACGAAGAGGCATATGTAAAGATTTGGTTCCTATTTCTCACAATCGTCTATATTTCTCAGACACAAATGAATGCGTGCCACTCATGTCAAATAACGCATATACCTTCTTATTTTCTATAGATATTGTACCTGAGATAACATTTTCGGAAGCTTTTGCTTCCTATCGGGTGACCGCATACACCCTTCCTTGTGTTAGTGACCTCTGAGGATTCCTTGGTAAATTTGGCCTAACAACACTTTGTTGTGTTTGTCGCATTGAGTATTGGCTCACTTGCGATCTTTCTTATGGGCAGTTTCTCCTAAGATGACCCGTTTGTCCACAACCATAACATCTCAGTTGCCCATTGTAGGGTCCTGGGCCATGTCGTCCATTACACTTTTGACATTCTTCATTCCTATTAGGTGTCCTTCCTAAATTTAGGCCATCCCTGCCTTTTCCAAATTTCCCAAAGTTGCCCTTCTTCTTAGACTGCCAGGTCTGTCCTTGACCTGTATAGGGTATCTTACCTCGTCTCACATCACCAAAAGACAATTGCCTCTTACTCTCCAAATGTTCCCTTTCCAATTCCTGCTCTACCAACTGTGCCCTCTCATAGATCTCAGTATAATCTCTTATGTTCAAAGGCACCAGTTGTTTCCTAATATTGGTTCTCAACCCTTTCAGAAATCTCTTAGCTTTCTCTTCTTAATCCTCAATCAATCTAGGAGCATATCTAGATAACTCAAAAAATTTTGCCTCATACTAATCTACTGTCAGCTCCTTTTGTTCTAACTGAACAAATTCAGTGATCTTTCGATCCTTAGCACAATCAGAAAAATGCTTCCTATTGAAAGCCCTAACAAACTCCTCCCAATGCACAGCAGTACCCGGTGGAAAGATCGTATCCTTCGAAGCTCTCCACCAAAACTTTGTATTTCCCTCCAACTGGGACTCTGCCAAAGTTATTTTCTCGGCATTGCTGCAGTCCAACAACCTGAAAATTTGTTCCATTCCATCAATCCAATGTTCCGCCTCCTCAGGACTTCCCATTCTACTGAACTTAGGTGGCTTCAGCTTCAAAAACTGCTCCACTAGTCCTTGAGTACGGCGTTCTGCTCCAGGTTGTTGCTGCACTTGCCTCTCCATCAGATTTCCTATATTGGCCAATGCCTGCAGGATATCTTCCATTCGGGGTTCAGCCCTTGTAGCAGAGGCTTCAGCCCTCGATGGTTGAGCACTTCCAACTCGTATCATGACTCTCCCGCAGTTTCCAAGCATTTGCCTCAGGAATAATATGAGACTCACTGTCTCCAATTAAAGCTACTACAACTACAAATAAGTAACATATACATGTTACTGACAACCTAAATGCAACTCGTAAATATTACTAGGAATCTACGAGTGAATACCCATCACCAGTTGTTCAAAGTTAGACAACTATCCTAGTTAGTATCCTCTGGTGTGCATTGTCATTCTATTCCTCAATTTCCAATTGAGGCTCCTTATCACTCCAAATAGACCATAGCTCTGATACCAACCAAGGCTGTAGCACCCCTGAACCAACTGAGGTCGCCACAGTTACCTATCTCTATTTCGAAGTTATAGTTAAGCTGTAGATTCTTAGGCATTTTTTTTTTAAACGGTCTCAGCGCAAAATCTTAATCTTACAGTGGAAGTAAAATTAACATCTTCATTCCTTTCCCCCGACAATCATAATACAATGCACACCGACTAGTTCATCAGAGTAGAAAATCAAGGCCTGAACACTCTACATAGTAGAAGATGGACATCTTTAATCGGTACATCAAAATACCAAGGTCTTCTACACTCGGCTATACCTCAAAAGATGACCGACATCTTTTTCCACAGTCGTATACTTAAGGTCCACCGACCAGTGTCAGCGTCCACAAGTTCCCTTCTTTGCTATCCTCCTCCTCGTGGTCATATCCAACCACTCAATCCATCTACTAATCTGAAATGTTAATCCCCAAAAGGGGTGAGTACAACCACTCAGCAGGTAAAAGATCCTGTTAGCTACTCACGCATCACACAAGACAATCAAGGTATCATGGTGTAGCACATATCATTCATGTATACAAGCACTACTTACCTTGCAGCCATACATGTGTCATCATATCATATGTGTATGCACCATCATGCACTCATCATCAAGCATCCATGCATATACCATCATCATGCCATAGGTGCATATACATCCATGCACTTATCATCAAACATCCATGTATATACCATCATCATACCATAGGTGCATATACATCCATGCACTCATCATCAGGCATCCATACATATACCATGCATACATGTCATAGGTGCATATACATCCATGCACTTATCATCAGGCATTCATGCATATACCATGCATATATGTCACCGTACTACGCACGACTCAATTTTAATTCTCAATTTTTATTCTTTTTATTTGCATTTATTGCTCGCACCCAATTCTGGCGTTGCGAGAAAACAAACACCCCCGGGCATGTATTCAAAATACGACCGGGCTTCCGGCACCCCCAACGCTCAGGGCATGTTGGCACCCCGAGGCCATCCAGAATTACGCCACCAGGCCACTGGGCATCCGGCATTTACACTCCCTGGCCGGGCATCTCGCACCCCAACTGGCATCACGAGGTATCCCCCGGGCATGTATTCAAAATATAACCGGGCATCCGGCACCCCCAACGCTCCGAGCATCTCAACTCCGAGGCCATCCAGAATTACGCCACCAGGCCACTGGGCATTCGGCATTTACACTCCCTGGCCGGGCATCTCGCACCCCAACTGGCATCACGAGGTATCCCCCGGGCATGTATTCAAAATACAGCCGGGCATCCGGCACCCCCAACGCTCCGAGCATCTCAACTTCGAGGCCATCCAGAATTACGCCACCAGGCCACTGGGCATCCGGCATTTACACTCCCTGGCCGGGCATCTCGCACCCCAACTGGCATCACGAGGTATCCCCTGGGCAAAGACCTCTGGGCATTCTCATTTATCACAATTTACATTCACATTTATGGCCCAATTTCATCATGGCATATGGTATGATGGTAACATTTAATGACTATATGAAATGCCAAATGTCATCACACATGCAGCATGATGAAATCACTTAAGACAACATCATCCATTTTGCTCATGCAACTTAAAATAGTCCACACATCATTTCCTTTGAAATTTACAAAATCCAGCATGCATGATTTTCGAAAATATATAAATTGAATGTCGAAATGACTTTAAAAAATTATGAGACACGTGATAGTCGAGACATAAAAACACACTTTTCATGAAGAATTCATATTCTAAAAATCTTCACACAAAAAGATACAGCTCACACATCATAGCATACAAATCTCGGACATACCAGTTTGCACAGTCTTCGGATTCTCCCAAATTAAATATCCAAATGGCCTTTAAAAATTATGAAATTTTACCACATAATAGTTTAGACATAAAGGCACAAATTTGAAGAACGCATACCCAAAAGATCCTCACACGAAAAGATACAGCTTAGGCAATACAGCTCACAATTTCGGACACACCAGATTGCACGGTTTCGGGATCATTTCAAATTAAATACCCAAACGTCCTTCAAAAATCATGAAACTTTACCACGTGATAGTAAAGACTCTAAGGTAGATTTCTCGTGCAAACATTAAAGCCAAATTCATCCTAGATAATTAACTATAGTCGATGAAAGCCTCTGTTCTTAGTACCGAAACCTCCAGACTAAACCATCACCGAAAAAATCACCATTTTACCTACTTATCTTCCTTCTTTTCTTCTGAATTTTTGATATGTTTTGAATCAAGGTGTCTACTTCAACTTTCATTAAGGAGTCAAGGTAAAATTTCCAAAGGAAAGTCGTGTTATTGTCTCCAAAGTCACTGATGTTCAACAGAGCTTGTCCAGATCCAACGTCTTTAAGAGAAAATTCATTTCACTAGGCTATACTTGTTCGTTTTATCTCAAATTTGAGTATGTTGATCTTCAAGATGTCCTATACAATGTTTATGAAGAAGGCGAAGTGAGATTCTCAATAAAAAGTTACATGCAGCACCTAAAATCACCAAAAGGTCAACATGCAGTTCCAGATCTAGCCGTTTTCGTAGAAGATGAGTTTCACCCCTCAAAACTCATCCATTTTACTTCAAATTTTAGTATGTTATATTTTAAGATATGATCTACAACTTTCATGAATGAGTTGAAGTCAAAATATAACTCTAACATCACATGCAAGCCCTTACAACATTCTGTTTCATGCAGTTTACTCGAGAACAGTCCACTACATCAAGCAACACTCTTCAAAGCTTCGGTTTTTCACACTCAAGGCACACGAAAATCAATCACCATACAACAACACATTCAAAACACAACATGCAAGAGTAGTTCAAGGATCTAAGTTGCCTCTATATCAAGCAAAACAAATGGAAAGAAAAGCGGAGCACGGCTAGGACGGACGGCTTCTTCCTCTTCTTCTTCCTTCTTCTCTCCTTTCTCTCCTCTCTCTTCCTCTCCTCTCTCTCTCTCTCTCTCTCTCTCTCTCATGGTCGACAACCTCCTCTCCCTAAACCAGCCAGCCCCTCTTTTATTTCACTTAAATTGTAATTATTAGTCATCATTAGCAATCATAAATTCTTGCATGCATAACACTTGGCTCTAAGGAGAATAACACTTGGCAAGCTCCTCTTGCCACCTGTGGAGTTTCATGCATAGAAGATGGGCCTCATTTGGCTGGGCTTGGGCCAGCCTTGGTCGAGTACTTCATGGGCTCCTTGGGCCGGGCCTCTTGGCCCACTTTAGGTCCAACACTTCTTGGGCTTAAAGTCTAATCCCAATTGTTTTTAAGAATTTTCTTAATCAAGCCTCTATTAAATCTTAGTAATTTATCTTAATTCTTCTTTTTCAATTACCAAATTTACAATTTCATGTTGCCATAAAAATTAAATCTAAGAAGTGCATAGCCAAGAATAAATTCTCCTCATCAAATTACCCGATAATACCAACTCTAATGATTTATAAACACAAGATATATTTTTATTCACATAATACTTGACCTTAAAGAAAATTAATAGCTAAAGCATAAATTAAAGGCAATTTCCATTACCTAATCGTAGGCTTTAATATCTCTAGAGGTTGTCCTAAATTTTGGGATGCCACAGCCTTAGGGACTGGCTCTGTTCCGAGTGCTTATTCAATCACGACTCTACTTCTCTTCCTGACAACAAACCTGACAATTCTCCATAACCTACTTTAGAAAACTTCTGTACCACAATTGTGTTCTCCATGTTCGACCCCTCAACTGACGCATCCATTACAGTTGCCACGTAGATTTGATAACTAACAAACTGAACCAGGTCATCTTCAATGACGAATAACAAGGATTGAAGTTCCTCTTCAACTTTCAGAAATTCCAAAACCCTCGTACGCTAACTGAACCAATTGAATTATACTACTGCCACGATTCAAAACAACAAAAAGCTCCTTGAGCCAAGCCAATTGACTTCCAAGTCATACTTAAGCAAATCCTTCAAGTACAACTATAGTCAGAGATTCATCTTTCCATTACTTTATCATCACAACGAAAATCCTACAACCTTCACTGAAAATTCCGCTGCATTACTCTGATAAAACGTCTCAAAAACATTCTTCCCTTGGTCGATGCATGGTCCATCCCTTCATGCTCCTCTAGCCATCCTAGTGGCGTCATATTTGTAATAACGGCACTTACGCTCTCCTGAGCTTACATGGACAATTCCTAACCTGATGGCCATGCCGATCACGTTCAAACCGTGTTCCCCTTTTACTCTGACCCTGGGCTAATTCATGCCTCATGTTCATAAACTCGGTACACAATCAGTGAGTCATTTGCCTCCCATCAAGGAATACCACGCACCCTTCTTTGCACTGAGATCCATTCCAAATACCCCACTAAATGTCCTGAAGCATGTTTCCTCTGCTCTATCTTATCAACGGCAGTGATAGAAACAGCTGTAGTTCCATCTGCCTATACGGACAATCTTTGATCAAACGACCTTACTGGCGACATCTGTAACAAGTCCTTTCCCTCTTATAGCACGGAATGGATCCATGTATTTTCTTACATACATGACACACAACGATCTAGTTAAGAACTAACTTTCCAATTCTACTCTTCTAGCTGGGTGAAACATGACACATTTCTTCTGACATCGGCTTTTCCCCCAATCGATTCTCAATTCTGTCTAAACTAAATCTTGACTTAGATACAGTGGCTTGATCCTCGATCACAACTCCATATCTGACCTCAACAAGCATGTCAACAACAATGGTCACAACACTGGTAGCGGTAGAAACAACGGCAACAACGGTGGTTACGGCCTTTGCGGCAGCGGTACTGATGGCGACGGCGGTAACAGCGACTGAAGCGGCGGCCTACTGACCTAATCTGTCTCCCAACATCTCAAGCATCCTCAATAACCGAGGAAACCTTGGATCTTCAAGGGCTACTACCCCAACATTGACTGGAGGCAATGCTTCACCACTCGCGTTGTGTCACGCCCCGAATCCCGAGACACGTGAACAACCCGCCATGGTCGTGATAATGCGACATTCCCAAGTAGTGTCGCCGACCCAATTTAATTTATTTAAGTGCATGCAGAACGTATTAAAAATCCCTTGACAAATTAAACACGGGATAGGATAGCAGGAACAAAAATCAATTTAATACAAACCACATACAATCATAAAATCCAACAAGGTTTACATGCAGCAGAAATAGGTCGGAGTCTATACACTAGGGATCGGCCCACCAAAAGAAAGAACAGTCCTATGACTACTAATCGATTCAATCATCCATCTTCTTGGCTCGCACTCCTTGCCCAACTTCACCGGCGGTCCACCCGACTCCACCGGAATCCTCATCTGCGGCCCCGAAATGTGTTTCCCACAACGGGGTGAGACATTGTCTCGGCAAGTTCACCCCTCCTAAGCCCCTATTAGAAAGAAAATACACCCCAGCATGACCTAACCACACGTCAAGAAGACTTACCTCGCAACAGTCCGTGCCTGCAGGTTAGTACAGTTCACATTATTCAATCACGTGCAAATATGACAATTAAATAAAGCACGGCACAATCACATCATCAATCAATCAACCACTTGGATTGTCTCAGCGATCAAATCGGCTCGGCCGATTACATGTCATTCAATCAAATCAATCACTGCTCCCAACCACGACCCTAAGGGTCGACTCAACAATCGGTGGTATCACGGCCCCACGTGGCACGACCTTCGAAAATGTGGTTCAACACTAGTGACATCACGGCCCCACTCGGCACGGCCTCTCACAAGCGGTTAACAACTAGTGGCATCACTGCCCCACTCGGCACGGCCTCTCATAGGCGGTTAACAACACGGCCCCACTCGGCACGGCCTTTCCTAGGCGGTTCATCACGGCCTCAATAGGCACGGCCTCTAATAGGCGGTCAATCATGGCCAAATCCCCATCAATCTCTACACTTAGCATTTCTACACATAACCCCTAATTTACGCAATCACACTCAATTCACCACCAATCATGCGTCAAATTTAAATTCTAACATCACAGCAGCGATCAGCACGAAATTCTGAGCAACCGGGGCTAAAAATAAATTTTTCCGTTTTTTTAATAAATAATAATATTTAATTAATTTCTGAATATTTTAATATTATTTTAATTAACCGAATTTCGAAACATTTAATTAAATATAAATTAAAATCCAATTATGTCACATCACCACTTAACTTTAATTAATCTCTTTTAAACTTAATTAAACACCATTAAGCTTAATCTAATTTCCTTAATCCAACTTATATTAAAATAATCTAATCTAACCACCTAAACATACTTAATTCAAACTAAACACACTTAGGGCATAATTAACCGGCTAATCAAGGATTAGTGAGGTAACTCACCCGATTAACGTGCCGGACGGACCAAAACGACGAGCGCGACGCCGGGATCGACTTTCCCCAAAGGCGGGCTCGCGTCCGGGGCCGGGAAGCCGGCCAAAACGGGCCCGGAAACTGCTGAAAAACCCATTTTCTGGGTTTGCTGGGTTCGGCCGAGGGGAGGGGGCGCGACGGGGCCTGGAGGCACGGCGGTAGCGGCACGGGGCGACGGCGGCACGGGCGAACGGCGACGAGAGAGGGGCGGCTGGACGGCGACGACGTGCAGCTGAGGCGGGCGGAGGGCAGCGTCGACGGGGAAACGGGCGCGGAGGCGCGCGCGCGCAGGAGTCGCTCGGGCGGCGGCTCGGGCGGCGTGTGGCGGCGAGGCGGTGCGGGCTGGCCGGGCGGCGTAGGGCGGCGACGGCACGGCGACGGAGGCGGGGCTGCGGCGTGCGATCGACGGGGGTCGACGGCCGACCCTCTCTCTCTCCCCTCTCTTCTTCTTCTCTTCCTTTTTCTTCTTCTTTCCCAAGGTTGAAGAAGAAGTGGTGGGCCCCACCACTTCTCTCTCTCTCCCACCATTTCTTTTCCTTTTTCTCTTTTTCTTTTAATCCCCAAGGTGGCCCACCTCATGACCTCATCGATGAGGTCATACTCCACTAACTCAAACTCTCACAACCTCAATCCAATGGGTCCACTTGGTTTTCCGCCGGGGTCCAATTTTTGTACACCTTAATTTCTTCCATTTTCTTTTCAATTGAATCCAATTGAAGTCCACAAAAATTAATCCAATGTCACCATACTTTAATTCACATCTTGGCTTGTCTATAGGACCAATTTAAATACCAAAAGTAAAACCAAAGGCGAACCTTATAATTTCTCTTGATTTAATTCAAATTAACTCCCATAAAATCAATTGATGTCTCACTTATCAAATTGATTATTTTATTTATCCAAAAATTCCTTATATTCCTCACTTTCACAACCCCCGGCTTCAACTGAACGAATACGGCCCTATTTATCCAGTCGAAATTAGGGCCCAAAAATCGGGAGGTCACACGATGACCCCAACTTGCGCTCTACCCGGGACACCACGGGCACCAACTTTCAACAGCGGTCCACCTTGAAACACAGGGCCTACTACCCTCACTTAGCGGCCCTTGACACCTGGTCACTCACGCTACAAGCTCAACATAGACGCTCGCTTCCAATCCCAATACCACATTGGAATCCGAGTGACCACACAAGCAAGCTACCAAGCAACTATCAATCACATGCATCAAAGTATTAAAAGCCTTTCCTACTAACTATTGTTGGGGTTTCATGAATCATGTATAGATAAAATTAAAAAAAGAACTCAGTGGAAACAAATATGATATATCTTATACATGACTCTCCGAAGGCGTTGTTCGTGTGTTTTAATCAAAAATCGAATATACAAAAGTGAGTTAAACGAATTACCTCTCGAAGCGCGCTTTATACGAAATGGTTCAGATGTTCCACAGTTCGAGCCCCACAAGCGTCAGACCTCTAGTTCAGACACACCAACAATGGACGTCGAACAAAAGAGAGAACTTTCGGATATCCACCACTATGATTGTGCTAGCAATCCCCTGGAGACAATCCGTCTTATCCTCTATATATTATAGTCACGGCCCGGATGAGAGAAAACCCTTTTCTTTCTTGCGTCTCTCTTGGAACACACCCACACACACGGTATGTCTTTTTATATTTCTTGCGAAGACAATAAATATAAAACCGCTGAATTACTCTCGATTTTAATCCCTTTAATCGCTGCAATTATTGGATGGTTTTTCTCAGAATAGCAACGGTTGTTGATCGTGGGAACAGCAATCATTGCTGACCACTCTCTATTATTAATCCCTTTAATTGCGGCAATTATTGGACGGTTTTTCTTGGATCAACAACGGTTGCTGATCGTGGGAACATCAATCATTGCTGACCATTTCAACTTTAATTAATCAATTAAATGAATAAATAAATAATTAATCATTTTAGGGCATACATCCAGCAATCTCCCACTTGCACTAAAGCCATAAAAAGAACTTAATCTTTGTATGTACAAATGGAATACATTAACATGTATCCACTTTGGGCATGCAAGTGCATCATATGCAAGAAGGCTCGTGACTATAATCTCATTTAATTTGATTTCAAATCGACTCAATTCGATTGTAATAATTGCAAACACATTTGCAACAATATTTCTCTCTTGTTCCACGTCATCTTTATTGTTTATGGTGTGTGACATCCCTAGGTTCATCACTAAGCTAGTAGTAGGACTTGTACTAACACATTAGTACTCCCAATAGAATTAATTGTCCCGATTAATCTTTGGGTCCTACAAGCCATGATTGACATCTAGCAATATGTCATGACTACCCAGATAGTGTGAATACTTTAAGAACATAATGAACCTGTTAGCCTTGGCTACAGTGTAATTCAATCCCTTTGTCTTACTATGTCCCGATCAAACAAAGACCATGGAATATTTGTCAAGTCATCAATTTGATCATATGCACAAATCTAATTGACATGCACTTTATTCGAGACATAAACAATTTATGCTCGGTTACAACCCCGGCCGAGGATTTCAATGTAGTGTCACAATTAGATTACATAGGACATCATTATTATACCTTGCATGTAACAAGGAGACAGATTCCATATTGCGCACACATGCAACGAGTCCATATGAACAAATTATGACCATCAGGTACAAAGATGGATCAACGACCCGCCATTACGTGCACCTGTGAACCATAGCTGTTCGATACACCAGTTAACATTGTGCCTCAGGTCTAAGGATTTTTACACAAGACCAAAGCATGAACAATTAGACATTGACCACGCTAAAAGCTTCCATGTTGCTAATCATTCCATATGCATCACGTTCAGTGAACTTGTCTAATACAAACACTTGTATTCTTAACTCAGGCATCACAATACCTAATGACTTGTGACTCATCATTCCCTTAAGTATCCAATACTTAATGGTGAAGTTATGAACACACCGGTCTCAATAGGATTATTAATATCCACTCAATAATCCATCGACCGGGAACAATTTAAAGATTCAGTCTAACTATGAACCCGTCACAAATATTCCCGACGTCTCAAGAATAGGTCTAGTTACAACTGATCTTATGGAATCATTCATAAATATAAAATAATTGGACAAATGAATGAATACGTCATTGCCATTAATTAAATAATAATAATGAAAATACAACTAAAATCCCTAATATGTAACTATTACATAGCAGCTTTAGGGAATACATCCAACAATCTTTCACTTGCACTAAAGCCAACTTGTTTGGTACCTCAAACCCATTTTGTCAATATGTCTTTCAAAAGAAGCGAGGTAAGGCCTTAGTGAAGGGATCTGCCACATTTTCTGCTGAGGCAATTTTCTGCAAGGTGATATCACCTCTCCCAACAATTTCTCTGATGAGATGGAAGCGTCTCTCAATGTGCTTGGACTTTTGGTGAGACCTTGGTTCCTTAGCTTGAGCTATCGCTCCATTGTTGTCACAAAACAATGTAATCGGTTGCTCAATTGAAGGAACGACTCCAAGTTCAGAAATAAACTTCTTCATCCAAGCGGCTTCCTTCGCTGCTTCAGAAGTAGCTACATACTCTGCCTCAGTGGTGGAATCAGTAGTTATGCTTTGTTTGGAACTTTTCCAACTAATTGCGCCACCATTGAATGTAAAGACAAACCCAGATGTAGACTTATAATCATTAGGATCCAATTGAAAATCGGAATCAGTATATGCTACAACTTTAAATTCTCCTTCTCCATATATCAAGAATAAATCTTTAGTCCTTCGTAAGTACTGAAGAATATTCTTGACTGCTATCCAGTGCTCTTCTCCTGGATTAGAATGATATCTGCTAGTAATACTTACAGCATGCACAATATCAGGTCTAGTACATAGCATAGCATACATTATGCTTCCAATAGCGGATGCATATGGTATCTTCGCCATCCGCTCTCTTTCTTCAGGAGTGTTGGGACACATCTCCTTAGAAAGATGGATCCCATGCCTAAAAGGCAATGATCCTTTCTTCGAACATTGCATGTTAAAACATGTTAACACTTTGTCTATGTACGTAGATTGTGAGAGGCCAATCAATCGTCTTGATCTATCTCTATAGATCTTGATACCTAAAATATAGGTTGCCTCTCCTAAATCTTTCATGGAGAATTTATGTGAGAAGAATAGTTTTATCAATGATATCATCGGTACATCATTCCCAATCAAGAGTATATCATCGACATACAAAACTAGAAATGCAATTGCACTCCCACTGATCTTCTTGTATACACAAGGTTCATCCGGATTTTTTATGAAGCCAAACGATTTGACTACCTCATCAACCGAGTGTCTATAATGAGCAGGTGGGTGAGACGTTCTCGCACTTCTCCTAAGAGGTTGTGTATCAGAAGCTCCCACTGAATCAGATATTGGTATTTGAACTCGATTGTTTGGTACTTCATGATTTTCTTCTTGTAAGACTATTTTCCGCCCAGCACCACCTTCTTGGATGAACTGATTCTCCGTAAAAGAAGCGTGCTTGCTCACCAAAATTCTTTGGTCTGAATGAAAATAGAAATAATATCCAAGAGTTTCCTTTGGATATCCAATGAAGTGACCTTGTTCAGATCTTGCCTCCAATTTGTCCATTTTCAACTTTTTCACGAAAGCTGGGCAACCCCAAATCTTAATATGATTCAGACTAGGTTTCCTACTATGCCATATCTCATAAGGCGTAGTTGGAACAGATTTGGATGGCACTCTGTTCAGTATATATACAGCTGTCTCAAGGGCATATCCCCAAAGGGATATTGGCAAATCGATGTAACTCATCATAGATCGCACCATATCTAATAAAGTACGATTTCTTCGTTCAGATACACCATTATGTTCTGGAGTTCCAGGAGGTGTCCATTGTGATAAAATGCCATTCTCTTTAAGATAATCCAGGAATTCAATACTAAGGTATTCACCTCCTCGATCTGATCGAAGAGTCTTAATACATTTTCCTGTTTGTTTCTCAACTTCAGCCTTGAATTCCTTGAACTTTTCAAAGGATTCAGATTTATACTTTATGAGGTATAAATAACCATACCGTGACTGATCGTCAGTGAAGGTAATGAAGTAATTATAACCACCTTTAGCAGTTTCATTAATTGGTCCACATACATATGTATGTATTAATCCTAATATGTCAACAACTCGCGCACTTTGTCCCACAAATGGCGCTTTGGTCATTTTTCCTAGAAGACATGCCTCACAAGTTGAGTATGGCTTAAAATTTGATAAATCAATATACCCATCATTACTCAACTTGTTAATTCTGTCTTCTCCAATATGACCTAATCGGAGATGCCAAGCATACTTTTTATTTGGACCATCTCTAGGGCATTTATTAGTTATGGCATTTATATCAATTCTATTTTGCTTATTGACATCGGTAATCGCATTACTAGACATTGTAATGGTATAAAGATTATTGGTTAATGAGCTAGAACCAACACATCTTCTATTATGATAAATAGAACATACATCATTCGCAAAAGAAAATTCATAATTCTCTTTACCCAAACGAGGTATAGAGATGATGTTCCTAACAGCATTCTTATAATGCAAACAGTTCTTTAAAACCATTACATGTCCAGAAGGCAAACATAAACGAAAAGTCCCTACAGCTAACGCATCAACTCTTGCTCCATTGGCAAATGTCAGGACAATCTCATTTCGCCCTAGCATCCTGCTTATTTCCAGATTCTACAAAGACATACAAATATGTGAAGTTGCAGCAGAATTTAGAACCCATAAGCTGGATTCAACACTAACCATAAGATTAGTTTCAATAAGCATAGACACCATACCTTCATAAGGTTGGTCCTTGGGCTTGACCTTCAAGCTCGCGAGGTACTTCCTACAATTCCTCCTCCAGTGCCCCTTGACACCACAATAATGACATTTCCCTTTATCAATCTTGGGTTTTGGTTGCACAACAGGTTTGGCAGGCCTCTCCCATTTATTTTTCTTTAAAACAGTCTTACCCTTTGAAGAAGAAGCCTTAGCCATAGCCACTACATTTGGTCTCGTGTTGTGCATTTCCTTCTCATAAACTACCAGTATGTTATGTAACTCAGTGAGAGTTTTCTCCATCTTATGCATGTGGAAGTTTTGGACAAAACCAGAGAAGGAATCGGGTAGAGATTGGAGGATCAAATCCACGGCTAACTCGTTGTCCATAACGAGATTCAGCCTAGCCAATTCTTCAATGTGCCAGATCATGTTCAAAGCATGATCATTAACTGATGATCCTTCAGCCATCCTCATACGGTACAATGCCTTAGATATCTCATATCTAGAGGTTCGACCATTCTCATCAAAGTATTCCTTTAAGTGAAAAATGATCGACCTAGCATCTTCCATAGATTCATACTTCTTTTGTAATTCATTATTCATCGAAGCAAGCATGTATGACCTAACTTTTAAGTCATCATCACGCCACTTATCATAAGTGACACGCTCCTCTTGGGTCCCACCCTCAGGAAAGGAGGTTGGCATATTTTCATCAAGCACATACCCAATTTTTTCTGAATTGAGAACAATTCTCAAATTCCTCACCCAGTCAGTGAAATTGGGTCCAGTCAAACAATTCTTGTCAAGTATAGAAGCGAGTGGGTTTGTGGTCACCATTTTCAGAGTAATAAAATATCTGTTGCAGAAAATAAATTGTTAGACGTCGTATCTTTCATAATAACTATTTCATTTTGGCCTTTAAATGAAATAGATCCTCCCACTAAATTTATATTCGAATCCCATACTCCTTAAGATGGGAAGCGGTAATCTTTGTTGGGTAAAGATTACTAGTGGGGATTGGAGTCCCACTAGCCCAAAGCCCACCTCACCTAACAGTTATTGGTGTTCTATGAACTTAGTGAGTGAACCAACTTGTTCAACGCATCATATGCGAGTCCCAATCATAACTTCGGCCTCTAGACCATGAAAGCCTCACCTAACAGTTATTGGCATCATGATCATAGTTTAGTCTAGCCCATCGTCTCATGTAAGTATTGAAAACACAAACGATTTCCTCACAGCATCATATGTGTAATGGAGTGGTCCAATATTATGAATGGTAATTAACCCTTATGTATCAATAACCGGTTAGTTAACCACTATAATATTGGATCAAACCACGACAATGGAAGGCCACGAGTCCGAAACCCGTTTCGACTTAATATTTAATAATAAGGAGATTTTGGTCGTTATTAATGGTCTCACTTTGCACATTAACCAATTTAACATGCATGATAACACAATAAATAAATAGATATCACATAAACATCTATCCTACGTGGTGATCATGGAATTATGGTTTAATGGGTCTCGAGCCAAAGAGACTCATTTAGCCATTTTAATGTTTTAATAATATGGACCTGCTCTTTGCTTTTTCTTCAATCTTTGAACTCTTCAAAGACCGGGCCCATAGAGCTCACCGGCTTAATGGCTCCTCCAATGGCTCCTCCTCTCTCGTAGCATTTACATCAACAATTGATATGCTCTAATTACATTACATGAAAAAATAAAATAAAATAAAACGAAGGATGCAGCCTCCATTTAATAATTACATCCCCAAAAAAAATGAATACCTATAATCATCATACATTCATCCATACAATAATCATCATGATTAGGAATTTTTCCATGATCACCACCCTTCCTTATGAGCCATAAATTCAAAAGTTAAAGCTCCGGAAGACATATATAAAATTCTACATTTAATCAGATTTAAAGTCGAACAACGCAAACCACGTCAAGAAATCAAAGTCGATGAAACAAATTTCACGAGCGTTATTTCGAACGGAAGTTGCGTTGTTAATTTTAAATTCACAATCACAAAATATTCACATAATATAAACACAAAGTATAACAAGTTACGGATTTTTGATTCAAAATTGATTTAGTTTCAATCTTTGCTTAGTTGATCTAATTTATCATACAAATTAATCAACTTCTATAGGCCACATAAGAGTAAGAGAACCAATTCTCTTAACAAAAATAAATTGGCCATTAGAACGCAAAAATTTCTTTGAACCATAAATCAATTAAACGCACGAAGAATGCCTAAGGTTGGCTCTGATACCACTGTTGGGGTTTCATGAATCATGTACAGATAAAATTAACAAAAGAACACAGCGGAAACAAATATCATATATCTTATACATGAGAGGCGTTGTTCGTGCGTTTTAATCAAAAATCGAATATATAAAAGTGAGTTAAACGAATTACCTCTTGAAGCGCGCTTTATATGAAATGGTTCAGATGTTCCACAGTTCGAGCCCCGCAAGCGTCGAACCTCTAGTTCAGACACACCAACAATGGACATCGAACAGAAGAGATAACTTTCGGATATCCACCACTATGATCGTGCTAGCAATCCCCTAGAGACAATCTGTCTTACCCTCTATATATTATAGTCACGGCCCGGATGAGAGAAAACCCTTTTTCTTTCTTGCGTCTCTCTTGGAACACACCCACACACACGGTATGTCTTTTTATATTTCTTGCGAAGACAATAAATATAAAACCGCTGAATTACTCTCGATTTTAATCCCTTTAATTGCTGCAATTATTGGACGGTTTTTCTCAGAATAGCAATGGTTGCTAATCGTGGGAACAACAATCATTGCTGACCACTCTCTATTATTAATCCCTTTAATTGCAGCAATTATTGGACGGTTTTTCTCGGATCAACAACGGTTGCTGATTGTGGGAACAACAATCATTGCTGACCGTTTCAACTTTAATTAATCAATTAAATGAATAAATAAATAATTAATCATTTTAGGGCATACATCCAGCAACTATTCCGTGACTCATCGCACCTTATCACTCCATACACAGACCATGCTCTGATACCACTTAAACGGGGATGTCACGCCCCGAACCTCGAGCACGTCAACATCCCACTATGGTCATTCATAAGCGACGTTCCCAGGTTAAGTCGCCGACCCATCCGGTTCTTTAATGCACATGCGGAAGCATATTATAAAACCCCTGACTTTAAAATACGGGATAGAAAAGCATAAAGCAATTTCACATCATTACATTTTCATAAACAATGAAATTTACAACAAAGGTCTACGGCCAAAAGTCTACAAAAGACCGGCCCTTAAACAGGAACCATCCTACGACCTACAAGTCGAACGCGAATTACAATCCTTCAAAACTTTACCTCTGCAACTCCTCCAGGCCAACCAGGCGAACTGGCCGCTCCGTCGACACGGGACCTGAAAATGTTGGCCCACAACGAGGTGAGACACTGTCTCAGTAAGTTCAACCCCCTAAACCCCTATTAGAAAGAAAATACACCCCAGAGTGACCTAGCCACAACATCAAGAAGACTTACCTCGCAATAGTCCGCGCCTGCAGGTTAGTACAGTTCATATCATTAAATCAGGTACAAACATGACAATTAAATAATCGAGGCACAATCACATCATCAACCATTCAACCACTTGGATCGTCTCAGTGATCAATCGGCTCGGCTGATTACATGTCATTCTATCAAATCAATCAATGCTCCCAACCACGACCCTAAGGGTAGACTTAACCATCGTTGGTAATCACGGCCCCACTCGGCACGACCTTCAATATGGTGGTTAATCAACTAGTGACATCACGGTCCCACTCGGCACGACCTTCAAAAAGGTGGTCAATCAACTAGTAGCATCACGGCCCCACTCGGCACGACCTCTAATAGGTGGTTCAATCAACTAGTGGCATCACGGCCCCACTCGGCACGACCTCTAATAGGTGGTTCAATCAACTAGTGGCATCACGGCCCCACTCGGCACGACCTTCGAAAAGGTGGTTCAATCAACTTAGTGGCATCACGGCCCCACTCGGCACGACCTTCAAAAAGGTGGTCAATCAACTAGTGGCATCACGGCCCCACTCGGCACGACTTTCAAAAAGGTGGTCAATCAACTAGTGGCATCACGGCCCCACTCGGCACGACCTCTAATAGGTGGTTCAATCAACTAGTGGCATCACGGCCCCACTCGGCACGACCTTCGAAAAGGTGGTTCAATCAACTTAGTGGCATCACGGCCTCACTCGGCACGACCTTCAAAAAGGTGGTCAATCAACTAGTGGCATCACGGCCCCACTCGGCACGACCTCTAATAGGTGGTTCAATCAACTAGTGGCATCACGGCCCCACTCGGCATGACCTTCGAAAAGGTGGTTCAATCAACTTAGTGGCATCACGGCCCCACTCGGCACGACCTTCAAAAAGGTGGTTCAATCAACTTAGTGGCATCACGGCCCCATTCGGGATCACCTCTAATAGGTGGTTCATCATGGCCTCAATAGGTACGGCCTCTAATAGGCGGTCAATCACGGCCAAATTCCCAACAATTCCCACACTTGGAATTTTTATACATAACCCCTATTTATCGCAATCACACTCAATTCATCACAACCAAGCATCAAATTAAAATTCTAAATGCACAGCAGCGATCGGCACGAAATTCGAGCAACTGGGGCTAAAAATAAATTTTTCCATTTTTTATTATTTAATTAATTCCGGAATATAATATAATATTTTAATCCTTAGAATTTCGAAATAGTTAAATAATTCTAAATTAAAATCCATTTATGTCCCATCGAAGCTTAACATTAAAATAATCCTTTTCTTAGCCTTAATTAAACACAACTTAACTTAAACAAACTACTTAATCCAAAACATAATTAAACACACTTAACTAACCACCTAAACATGCTTAATTCAAACTAAACACACTTAAAGCATAATTAACCCTCTAATCAAGGTTTAGTGAGTTAAACTCACCAAACGGACCAAAACGACGAGGACGGCGAGGGGATCGATTTTCTCCAAAGCGGGCCTAGCATCCGGGGCCGGGAAGCTGGCCAAAACGGCCCACGAAGGGGCTGCCATACCCACTTTTCCTAGCTGCTGTCCACTGCGATTTGAGGTCGAGAAATGGTAGATCCGGGGTGGTTTCGGGCGGAGGAATGGCGGAGGAGCTACGGCAGTGTCGTGCGGCTGACGGCGGGGTCTCACGGCGGCCGGAGGAGGGCTAGACGAGCTAAATAGCTCACTAGAATGGCGAGCTAGGCAGAGCACGTGCGCGGCCTTCGCGTGCGGACAACGGCGGCGGCGACGCGCCTCGGCAACAGGCGTGTGGCGGCGAGCCTTGGCTGGCTTCCGGCGGTGGGCGTGCGGCGGCCATGGCTTCTCGGTGACCTCCCAAGAAGAAGAAGAAAAGATGGAAATGGAGATGAGGGGTTTCGCAAGGCTTGGGGAGGGGAGGAAGAAGAAGACTTTCTCTCTCCTCCTTTTCCTTTTTCTTTTCCTTTTTCTCTTTTTCCTTTAATCCAACTAAGGTGGCCCACCATGACATCATTGATGAGGTCATACTCCACTAATTCAAATCCTCTACAACTCTCTTCAATGGGTGCATTTTATTTTTCCGCCGGGGCCTAGAATTTTGTACACTAATTCCTTCAATTCCATTCGATTCTCTTCCAATTTAGTCCATAAAATTAATCCAATGTCACCACACTTTAATTCACACCCTCACTTGTCCATAGAACCTCCTTGAGTTCCAAAAGCATGACCAAAAGCGGGCCTACTAATTTCTCGAGCCAAATTATCCATTCTCTGATTTAATTCGCTAAAAAACTCTGGTTGCATTAAAAATCTTCCGAGGATGAGTCAATGATCCTAAAATGATTTGTGACATACCATGACTTCCAATTTCTGGATTCAATCTCAATTTTCACGGTTAATTTTGATCTGGTGCAATTCCAGCACGTCTTAACCCACCGTGTAGCTTTCAGGGAAATTTTCTTGCATCCGACCTGAGGGTGATCAGTCCCCAAGTCTGACGCGTTAAATTTCCTTAATTGCTCCGCTCAGTAGGCTAGTTCCCTCTTGAGTGGCCAACTCAGAGAGTCGAACTAAATGCACAGATGAAATGCCCGGCTCAAAACAGCTGAAAATAGAATTAGAAAATCGGGATGTCACATGAAATAGAGCGTTTTCTCAAAAGAGAGTATAAAGTGGACTTTATTTTAAATAAGGGTCTCAAGTGATCAAGTCTATCTCAAATAAGGGCTTAAACTTCCCGTCAGCCAAATATTCACTGATGAACATTTTCCAGCATCTAGAATAGGCGTAATTTGTTCAAAATCCGCAATTGGGTAAAAAATTTTAGAAGTTTTCAAATTGAATAGGATTTTCAATTATGCATATTTTCTTCCTTCCTCTCCCCGGCTGCTTAAGCATATTGCACTCACCCAATCCTCGGTCATGCAGCTCACCTGATCCTCGTCGCTTTTGTTGTTCGCCATTTTCTCTTCTTTCACAAGTTCATCGTCCACAAGCTTTAATTCATTCGCAAGCTTCAAGTCCGTCATTTGCAAGCTCCACTTGCTTTCATCCAAGGTTAGTGTCGTTCATATCGGTGTAGTTTGTTCAAGGAAAAGCAATTGTAGTTTGTCGAAATAACATGTCAGCCAAGTGTGGACAAGTCGTGGACAAGTCGTGGAATATCATACTGATGGCAGCAAGGCTCTCTTCCCAAACCCGAATGGTTGTTCCAGTTACAATCACGAAGCCTGCTTCTCTGGCACAAGCATTCTTGTGAAAGATCTAGTTCCGCATCTTCTCTTCGATGCTTCTCATTCCACTCATGCCGCTGCAATCACAAAAAAAAAAAAAAAGGAATTTCCATTCCCCCTAATGCCCTTCGCCTTAAGATCGATCCAAGTGGTGAAGAGGGTTTACCCTTAGGGTAAAATTGGGATTTCCTCACACCGCCATTGCTCTAGCAAAGGCTTTCTTTTGCCCTGTGGCTTTAAATTCCAATGCCTGGCTTTTCTCGTTGTGATCTATGAATTGTTTGTGCATCGTATGCATTGGTGAATTTAATAGTAAGATTAGTAACTTTTAAATGTTTTGGAGCAGTGAGCACAGAAGCTAGAGTTGCGGCTTTTGGACATTGCAGAAAAGGAGATCGGAACTTTTCTTTTTTGTCGATTATCATGGCATCCTTGAGTTAGTAATTTGACTTTTATTGTTAGTAAGCTAAACATGGACTCCTCTGAGTAATGCTTCCGCAGCGATCGGCTGGAGGTGGATGAACTCATCATTTTTTTTTTTTTGATACCCAGGGAACCCCGTACAGCCGGTAGCCGGCGGGTAAACCCTGGGGCGACGCTAGCGGGGGACCCACCACCCCGACGTCGCGCTTAAGACCCCGTGCGGCCAGCGGGATTCGACCCCCTCCACTTTCGTTAGTTTCATTGGAGAGCCTTATCCAACTGGGCCACCGCAGGTGGTGGTTGGATGAACTCATCATTGTGCTTCATATATCTTCTAATGGAAAACAGACTATTCTGTCTGATAAATTTTGCAGCGTCGTTGGAAGACCCATAGCTCAAGCCATGGGGAGGTGAAATGATTGCATATGTTTTGTTGATTATTACTTATATCTTGTATAAAAGATAGACTCTTCAATGAGTTTTTCATTTAAACTTGTTGTTCCATAGTTTGTTCTGGGGAGGTGTAACAAGTTTCCTTGCATTTTTTTGGTGAGATACAAGTATTAGAAAGGTGCAGTCTATATCTTTCATGCTTGGACATTCCAATTTGAAATGCCTGTATCTACTATAAACATACACATGAATTTTCTCGTCTATCGAGACTAAAACTAGTTATCATTTTGGCCAAAACTCTCAGTCAACCAACATTCTCATTTTATTCTATAAAGGACTTGAAATGAATACAAGAAAAAAACTACATTTACACATCAATGAAACACCACACTAGTAAAACTGACATACATTAATCCATATGATTATTTTGTTGGAAATTTCCTATAATATGGGCTCACATTAATTAAATGATTTTCTATTTTAAATAATTAGGTTAATTCAATATTTGTTAAACCCTTGAGTGATCTTATTGAATTGAAATTTAGTATCTATTGATAACAGGCTTAGTTGAGCAGTAAAGTGTAGGCAATTATGTTTAACTGAAGCCCGTAATGGGAGGGGGCCTAGTTGACACACTATTGCTTAGGGTTTGCTAGGTCCCCTCTCTAGCCTATAAAATGGTAGGTGATACATATCAGTTGCTTAATCACATTAAAAGCTGCTATATTGAAATATGTGATAGAGAGGAAAATCTGGCATTCCGATAGATCTTTGATTATCAGGTTAATTTATTTTTCTTCAAGTTAAACAATAGCTCAAACAGGTATGTTTTGATTTCACTGTACTTATTGATTTCGGTGTTTTATAGTTATATATGGATCTAATTGTTTGTGATTTATTAGTTATTTATGTGGATAATATTTCTTCATGTGGTATCAAAGCTAGTCATATATGATTGTATAACCAAAAATTATTTTCTTTTATGAACAAATTCAAAATTTTTCCTCTTGAACCAAATATTGGCAATATAGTTTTAGGTGGATTTTTTAATCGATTGATTATGAAATCTTAGGGTTTTTGTTATACATGTCGAGATATTTCCAACCATATATAATTTATATAGTTTCATTGAGAATTGAGTGAGAATCTTGAATTTGAAATTCTAGGATTTATACCTTGCAAAAGTTCTAGAATTTTAAATTACATGCAATTGATTGATATTTGTTATAAATTGTTGCATAGGTATCGTTTTATATATGTTTTAGCATCTTTTGTTGCATTAAGGTAAGTTTTTTGGGCTTAAACAAGAGAAAAACGAATTTCGACCATGGGTGTTAGATCCGAAATTTTGAAGCTTGAATATGGTTGATTATTTCATTTGTTATTCGTTTAATTAATTCTAGTCAATTATATTGATATTAGATGTAAGATTCATGAAAAAAAAAAATTCATCAAAAATCAACTATTATATGTGTTTTTTGAGGTTCGGGTTGAAACCGGATCGTAAGATCCAATTTGCAAATTTTCGTGACCTAACTGGAGGCTGAAGAAGATCTCCAGCTAGGCCAGGCCAATAAATGGGCCTAAGCCCATTTTTGTTTATATTCATGATTCTAGGTGTGGGCCTAGAACCATGAATAAAATAAAGGTTCTAGGCTCACGCCCATGAACCGAGGAAAAGAAAGGTTCTGGGGGTGAACCAAGAACCAACAATAACATAAAGGTTCTGGGCTCACGCTAAGAACCAGAAACACCCCATAATAATAATAATAATAATAATAATAATAATAATAATAATAAACATGGGCTTACGCCCAAATTTTTTCCATCGGGCTCAACAGCTCGAGCTTGTTGCTCAAGTGAGGGACCTAGGTAGTGGAATGTGGGCCGGGTGAGTGCTTGGGCCCCGCTGGAGGGTCCGACACTTAAAAAAAATTTAAAAAAATTTAAAAAAATAAAAAATTATGGCAAAAATTGTTGTTTGACAAATGCAATATGATTTTGAGAAGCACATGTCGTAAAGTGCTTCATATTGCTCAATGTATTTTGTGCATAAAATTAGTATATACAATAACTTGCCCAAAGGGGGTTATTGTGTATATTAATTTAGAAAATTGCATGAAGATTAATTCCCAACTTAAAAGATGGGGATGTATAATCGAAAAATATTTATCTGCGCAAAGGGGATAACTTTTTTTGAGAATTATATATAATTCCCCTCTATGTTGTGATAATGGAGATGTATAATTTAAGGTCTTGTTTGCATAAAGCAAATAAGCCTTTGATGATCACATGTAATTCTCCTTATTGTCTCTATATATTGATATATTAGATATGTATAATTTAAAGGATTTATCTGCCCAAATGGAATAGATCATTGATAATTATATATAATTCTCCTTATTATTACTTTATAAACTTCATGTTACTGAAAATAATGATGCATTATACACTCTGTCCAAAGGGGAGTTTATAATGTACTAATTATTTTTGTTAAATTGCTTATTGCCCATAATTGATCTTATCGCATTATGTATGACAAACAGTTACGTTTGTTGTAAACAACAAGAATGTCATGATTGAAATGTTAACTGGATCAAACTTCAAGATATGGAAGCAAGATATAGAGTTTGCTCTGGGAATTGTGAATATGGACTTGGCTCTACGTGAGGATGAACCTTCAAAGCTCAGTGATCAAAGTACTACAGATCAAAAGGCCCATTATGCTAGATGGAAAAAATCTAACCGATTACGCCTCATTGCTATGAAGAGGTTCATTGTTGAGCATCTCATTAGTGGTTTGCTAGAAGATACTAATGTGAGACAGTTCCTTGAAGTAGTGGGAGAGAACATAGAGTTTCAGATAAGGCTGAAGTTGGGAACTCTTTAGGTGAATTAACAAGTGTGAGGTGTGATGCTGCTATAGGTGTTAGAACTTAAGGCCCATGAAATTGTCCTTTCTGAAAATTACATTGTGCATCACGTCTTAAATGTTTTGCTAGCTAAATTTAGCCAGATTAAGACTACTTATACCGCTCAAAATGAGACATGGAGCATCAATACCTTGATTACCAAATGTGTGACTAAGGAAGAGAAGTTAAAGAAAGAGAAGTATGAATCTGCCCATTTAATTGCCAATGCCAAGTTGGATTCATCTAGAGGAAAATGGAAGCCTAAAGGGTCAAATGCTCATGGTCCAAAGAAAGGCCAAGACTTCAAGAAAATTGGGAATCGTGGGAGAAATGGAGATAATGATTTCAAGTGTTTTCACTGCAAGAAGTATGGTCATAAGATAGCCAATTGCTACAAGTTCCAAGCTTGGCTAAAAGCAAGAAAAGAAAATCATCAGGTTGAGTTGTTGGTTTGTTTTGAATTAAATCTGGTTGATGTTCCTTTGGATTCTTGGTGGCTTGCTTCTGGTGCTACTGTTCATGTGACTACTACCTTATAGGGTCTCACAAATCTAAGAAATCTAAGTCTAATGGAGTCAAAACTTAAAGTTGGAAACGATATTTGAATTGATGTGGAGCGCATAGGGACAATTATTTTGAATTTAGATTCTAGTTTTCAGCTTATTTTGAACAATGTCTTTTATGTGTCTAATTTTAGGGGAACTTGGTATCTCTTTCTTCACTTGACAAAGCTAAATATTTTCTTTATTTTGCAAATAAAAGAATGGATTTGAGTTATGATTCCAAAATTATTGGAAAATGTGTTTTGTTTGATAGATTATATCCATTAACCTTATCTCCCAATAGACCATATTGTTCTTTCAATGTCAAGAATAATGTTGCTAAGAGATCCTTAATCAAAGAAAGATTTCCATTGCTATGGCATAAACAATTAGGGCATACCTCCAAAAAAATGGTAAAGCGACTCATCAAGGCTGATATTCTTCCTCCTCTTGACTCAATACTGAGATTTGTATTGATTGTGTGAGGGGAAAATTGACTAGAACTCAGAAGAAAGGCACTACTCATAGTCAAAATCTATTGGAGATAATTCATATGGATATTAGTGGGCCGTACTCATCCACCTTGTATGGAAATAAGTACTGCATCACATTCATTGATGATTTCTCCCGTTACTATCATGTTTATATAATTAAGGAGAAGATTGATGCTCTTGAAATGTTCAAAGTGTTTCGTACTAAAGTTGAGAAATAATTGGAAAAAATTATCAAGATTGTCAAATCTAATCGCAATTGTGAGCATTATGCGTGATATACCAAGACTGGACAACAAATGGGACTATTTGCTAAATATTTGCAGGACTGTGATATTGTTGTTCAGTATATAATGCTTGTGAGTCCTAAATAGAATGGTGCAGTTGAACGGTGCAATCGCACACTCATGAAGATGAAACAAAGTATGGTGGGCAGTTTTAATTTGCCTGAACACTTATGGGGTGATGCAATTAAAACAACAATTTATATATTGAACCATGTACATAGTAAATCAGTGCCGAAAACACATTTTGAATTATGGACGGGGAGGAAACCAAGCTTGAATCATTTTCAAGTTTGGGGTTATCCTGCAGAGATGAAAATTTATGATCCTTCTCAGAAGAAGATCGAACCCAAGATTACTAGATGTTACTTTATTGAATACCCTAAATATTCTAAAGGGTATAGGTTTTATTGTCATACTCATGGCATTAGAATCGTTGAATCTCAAACTACCAAATTCCTGGAATTTAATGTTGCTAAAAAGAGTTCTTCTCAATCTTTTGAAAGGGAAGAACCAAACAAAACGGTCTTTTATTCCATTGCTCATCTTGAATGATGATTTTATGCGAAAGCCCTACAGAGTAGAAATTGAGTAAGAAGCAGATACTAGAGATATGACGGTAGATCCTCCTATTACAAACGAAATTCTCCATACGAATGATGTGGCTCTAGAAATGCCTATGCGAAGATCGAAACAACAAAGAAGACCAACGCCTCTAAATGATCAACAAGTTCCCGTACTTGATTAGTTGACATGAAAATCATCTTATCCTTCATCGCTCCTAACCATTCATCTACCTGATCACTATTAAGAGCTTCTTTAAAAGTTGTCGAATCAACAATATTTCCAATGTCAAAATCAACTTCTATCAAGGTAAGGTTAGTCGCAAGGGGGTACACACAAAGAGAAGACATTGATTATACTAAAGTCTTTTATCCAGTGTCCACTAAAGACTCTTTTCGGATAATCATGGCACTAGTGGCTCATTTTGATTTAGAGCTTCACCAAAGGGATGTCAATATAGATTTTCCAAATGGAGATCTGGATAAAGAAGCATACATCCAGCAACCTGAAGGGTTTAAAGAAGCCGAAAAGGAGCATATGGTGTGGAAACTTCAGAGGTCTATCTATGGTCTCAAACAAGTATAACGTCAATGGTACTTGAAATTTCACAAGGTTTTGAGATCATTAGGTTTTGAAAAAAATAAGTTTGATCAATGCATCTACATAAAAGTAAGTGGGAGTAAATATATTTTCTTAGTACTTTATGTAGATGACATTTTACTTGTTAGTGGAGATCTTGATCTATTGAATGACACAAAAAGTTTTCTATCTATAAAGTAAGATATGAAAGATCTTTGGGAAGCCTCTTTTGTTCTAGGTATTGAGACTCATCATGACAGATGTAAGAAGATTCTGGGGTCATCTCAAAAAAGTTATATAGATCATGTTTTGAAAAGGTTCAATATGCAAACCTGCGAGTCAAGTGAAGCTCCTATTGTGAAAAGAGATAAATTGAGCATATAACAATACCCTAAGAATGATGTTGAAAAAGAAATGACAAAAAAATATTTCATATGCCAATGTAGTTGGCAGTCTTATGTATACATAAGTATGTACCATACCTAATATTGCTTTTTGCCGTGAATATCCTTGGAAGATATCTGTCAAATCTAGGTCATGAACATTGGGTTGCAGTTAAAAAGGTGATGAGATATCTACAATAAACAAAAAACTTCATGCTCGTGTATAGTAGAGTAAAGGAGCTAAAGGTGATTGGATATTTAGATGTTGATTTTGCTAGTTGTTCGGATGATAGAAAATCAACTTTTGGATTACATGTAAACTCGAGCTTACCCCGGTCACTTAACTGATACCGTACATTTTTCCATGACAGAACATCTAGTCGTCAAGCTTACATGCATTCTCTAAGACGACACGCTTATTCATTAAGCTCACGTGCATTCTCCAAGGTGATACATTAGGTCACCAAGCCCACGTGTCTTTTCCAAGATGCCATACTAATTTCCTTGAACCCACATGCATTCTCCAAGGTGATGCATCAAGTCACCGATCCCACGTGTCTCTCCAAGATGCTACACTTGATCGTTGAGCCCACATGCATTCTTCGAGGCGATGCATCAAGTCACCGAGCCCACATGTCTCTTCAAGATGCCATACTGAATCATTGAGCCTATGTGCATTCTCCAAAGCAATGTATCAAGTCACCGAGCCCACATGTCTCCTCAAGATGCCAAATGTACTCTTTGAGACCACGTGCATTCTCCAAGGTAATGCATCAAATTACCGAGCCCACGTGTCCCTTTCAAGATGCCATACTTAATCACCGAGCCCACATGTATTCTCCCAGGTGATACACAAACTCACCAAGCCCACGTGCCTTCTCCGAGGTGATATATAGCCTATCATTGATCCACTATATACAAAATGCCCATTCTCCTAGATGACGTACCTAGTCATAGAGCCAACATACATCACACATACTCACTTTCATTTCCATAATTTCCACTATAATCAGTAGTCCGCCACAACACTTTGGCACTAACAATCGATACCCGATTATTCATCAATCAATTACTAAAATCAATTCAACTTAGGAACAATTATTAAAATTCCACAATCAATTCAATTCCACGCAACATAGAGCTCAAATAAATAAACAGACTGTGCCATGACGATCAGCATAAAATTCCAGTCGTCGGCTATCCCTGCCTTATTTCCAAAAAATAAACAAATAAATAAATATTAAAAATAAATAAATAAATACAATAAATCGAATTTAGGCCCGTAATGCCTAATTGGAGCCCAAAACGGGTCGGGAAAAATACCACGATGCATTCAATAAATAGTAGTACGTATCTACTTGCTAATTGCACAATCACATTGCATAACATGCATCACAATTGATTAATAATCACTAATCTACTCAAATCTAACCACCTAATCCTACTTAATTAACACTAATCAACCCTTAAGCATCATCAGTCTACTAAGCGAGGATTAGTGAGCTAAACTCATCGGAATAACGCGCGAGTCGGTTCAAACCGATGGGAACGGCGCGGGGAACAACAAACTCCAAAGTGGACCTAGAAACCGAGGTCCGGAATGCCTCCAAAACACCCACACAAGCCGGCTGAAGCCCACACTAAAACTTGCTGTTCTTGGCTGGAAAATTGAAGAAAAACACTCAGTTATGGCGGGACTTGCTCGGGAATAAAGAAATATACCAACCCGGGCCTTGGTGGAGCTTTACCGGCGAAAAAACAACCAAAATCAGCCCCGGTGAGGCTTCCATAGATGAAGGACAGTAGTTGGATAAGAGAGAGAGACGGTCAAGGAGAACGATGGTGCATGGTGAGGCGGACACGCGCGTGGGGGCGAGGGCGGCGGTCCGACACAGCAACAAGCAGCTAGGCGTGGATAGTGGCTGCTCTCTTCCTTGTTGGGCTGGTTGGTGTCGCAAATGGGGGAGGGAGAGAGAGGTTGGGCAGCCAAGAAGAAGGAAAGAGGAGAGGATAAGAGAAAGATAAAGGATGGGGGTTCCACTTGGCCAAATTTTCCACATCTTGCTCTACAAGATTCATCCTAAGCCAAGTATCATCCCTTGGCATTCATTTGGCCACCAACACACTCCCCATGAAGAAAAATCCCTTGAAGTTTTGAAGTTGACAAAACAACCTCGTCAGCAAAGTCTGAAGAAACCAAGACTCAGTCGGTTAAATCTGAAGAGTTCAAGACCCAAAGGTTTTCCGTCTGAAGACAGTCAGACCCAAAGTTCGGTTTAAAGTTTTTCCGTCTAAAGACAGTCAAGACCCAGTTTCCATCTGAAGACCTCCAGACCCAAATTCCAAGTCTGAAGACAGTTTGCGATTTTGACAGGCTGACAGCAGGTTATTTTTATGGTTAAGGAAAGTAAGATTTGGATATTATATTCCCTAACTTATCCATGGAATACCTCTGGTTGTAATCGTGAGCATGGAAAAATTTATTTTTCGGATTTTATCCGTTGAAGATCAAGCAAATTTTTGGAAGGATCTAATTTTGGGAACTCAAGATCCGGATTATATGGGCGAGCAAGATTGACGAGCTATTTTCTACTTATATTTTCGGCGACGTGAAGATCACTTAAATTGATTCAGTCCAACGGGTTGATTGGATGAATTCTTGGAAAGTGTCAATTGGTATGGTGGCACGGAGGCTATTTAAGGTGGATCGGTGTTGCTTGAAAATAAGAGAGAGAACTGATAGGAAAATCTCGATGTTAGAACCTCTGAAATCTCTTGTTCTCTAAAATCTCTCATGTTCAAATTGTGTATCAATGACAGTTAATTATAGTGCGATACAGCAAGAAGCTGTAGAAGAGACTTTCTGCTGGAGAAGTCTAGTTCGTGATTAGTAACAGCTCTCGTTTGCTATATAGTGATTATAGCCAGTTGGCTGCCAGCGTGGAGAGTGGACGTAGGCTTGGAATAAGCCGAACCACTATAATCATTGTGTCAATTCTCTTTTGCCCTACTCTATTTACTTTATGAATGCATGATCTACTTGTTATTGATATATTCTCCATATTAAAGTATTCTACGGTAAAAGATTCCAAAAGAATTTCGTAATCACCTATTCACCCCCCTCTAGGTTGATTCACTAGCCTATATCAATTGGTATCAGAGCAAGGTTGCTTATTTATTGGAAGTGTTTATTATTTCTAAAGCAAAAGATCTATGGCTAGTATGTTGGCTCGGGTTTAATTGAAGGGCAAAGCAATACAGACCTCCCTACTTCGATGGAAATGAGTACAACGTATGGAAAAACAAGATGAAGGCATTCCTAAGATCCAAAGATCCTCAGGAATGGGATGTAGTGGAGAATGGAATTGCTCCTAAAGCTGCATCAATCACAGGAAAAGAATTACCTGATGGAGTGGGAGCGTCACACACCGATATTTCAAAGAGACAAGCCCTTGATGCAAAGGCTATCTACTCTCTATATTGTGCATTATCTTCTACTGAATATAATAGAATTTCATCTTGTGAAACAGCCAAAGAAGTTTGGGATAGATTGCACTTCACCTATGAAGGAACAGATCGAGTCAAAGAAACCAAGATCAATATCCTTCTTGGACAATATAAAGCCTTCAAAATGAAGCCAGGAGAATCCATCACGGATATGTTCAGTCGATTTACTGAAATTGTAAATGGCTTGGCATACCAAGGACAGCCAATCTCAAGACCTATGAAGGTCAATAAACTGTTTAGAGGACTTTCCAAAGATTGGAATCACGTCAAGACATCCATAAGAGAAACACAAAGGATCATGCCTCTTTCGGTAGATGAGTTGGTCGGCACACTTCAATCATATGAAGTCGAGCAATTCAATGAAGAATTTGACACCAAAGGTAAGAAGTCAATTGCTTTAAAGTCTAATGATGATTCTAATGCTACAGATTCAGAGGAAGACTTGGATGATGAAGAGTTGGCACTTCTGGTTAGAAAGTTCAGAAGGCTAAATAGAAAAGGCAGAAGGTTCAATGGAAAGAGACAAAACAATCAAAGATTTCAAAAGAAATCAATTGAAGAAGAAGATACCAGCAACGAGGTTGTTTGCTTTGAATGCAAGAAAAAGGGACACATCAGACTTAACTGTCCCTTATTAAAGAAAAAGAAAGGGAAACCTGAAAGGTTCAAGAAAGCACTCAAAACTGAAACGTGGAGTGACACTGAATGTGAAGAAAGTGATGATGAGTATGCCAATATCTGTTTTATGGCTAACTCAGACTCAGATTCAGAGTCAGACTCAGACTCAGACTCAAACTCAAACAGCGGTATCAAGGTTAGAAATTTAAAAATTCCTACCAAAGTATCAAAATACATTGATGTACTTTGTCTCAGTCTTAAAGGCTCTCTTAAAAGGATTTCTGAACTAAAAAGGGAGAATTCCAAATTGAAATAACAAGAAAAGATTTTAGTTGAAAAAGCTGAAAGTCTAGACAAGTGTCTTGCTGTTTCAAAAGAAAATGAGATTGTACTTTCAAAAGAAAATGCTTGCTTGAAAGAAGATTTGTTGAAAATTACAAAGAAATTTTCAATGGGTTTTGAAAAGTTGGATAAAATTATTTCCATTCAAAGACCTTATTTTAATAAATCTGGTCTAGGAATGTCACATGAAACCATTCCTTTGATTGACTTTCCAAAGGTAAAAGAAAGAATCAAGAATAGGCCAACAAAATCTTTTTATAAGGATCATTTTCGAAAGGTTTTTGTAAAGCCTGTTGGTAGAAATGCTTTTACATGTTCAAAATGCAAAAGTGTAGAATATTTTGAGAAGGATTGTCCCAAAGTTTGGAGACCTATTAAGAAGAGTTGGGCAAAGACTGTTTATGCTAATAACAATGATGGACCCAAGAAAGTTTGGGTACCAAAGAAGACTTGAGTTTTTCATTTAAATGCAGGTCACTATCAAGAAGAAAATCAAATAGTATTTGGATAGTGGCTGTTCAAGACACATGACAGGAGACTCAAATTGTTTCACAAGTCTTTCTCATGTAAAAGGAGGAAATGTTTCTTTCGGTGGCAATGACAAAGGAAAAATTGTTGGTCGAGAAACCGTGAAAATAGGAAACCTCACAATCAACAATGTTTCTCTGGTTGAAGGATTGAACTACAATCTATTGAGTATTAGTCAATTATGCGACACTGGATACAAGATCAACTTTCAAGAAGATACGTGTTCTGGAACAAGCAAGGATCTCTCACAATCCTTTATTGGACGAAGACATGGAAACATTTATTTGCTGGATGTAAAGTCTTACAGTTCTTAATGCTTGATATCAATTCAAGATGAAGCCATTCTTTGGCATAGGAAGCTTGGAGCCATTCTTTGGCATAGGAAGCTTGGACATGTCAACCTGAAGCAAATTGCAAAAGTTTCATCCAAAAAGCTTGTTCGGAGACTTCCTAACCTCAAGTATCAAAAGCATGATTTATGCACTCCTTGTGTACTTGGAAAACATGTTAGAAATTCTTATAAATCTATAAATCAGGTATCCACTAATCGTGTTTTGCAGCTATTACACATGGATTTGTTCGGTCCAACAAGAACTCAAAGCATTTGAGGTCAAAGATATTGTTTGGTAATAATTGATGATTATTCTCGTTTTACTTGGGTATTCTTTCTTGCAAATAAATCTGAAGTATTAACTTATTTTACTAAATTTGCAAAGAAAATCCAAATTGAGAAAGGATATGCAATTTCAAGTATTCGAACTGACCATGGTGGAGAATTTGAGAATCAAGATTTTGCTAAATATTGTGATGACTATGGTATTCAACATAATTTTTCATCCCCATACACTCCACAACAAAATGGAGTTGTAGAGAGGAAAAATCATTCTTTGCAAGAAATGGCAAGAACTCTTTTGATTGAAAGTAATATTTCACCTCATTTTTGGGCTGAAGCTACTTCAACTGCTTGCTATATTGAAATAGAATTTTTCTAAGACCCATTTTAGAGTAAACACCTTATGAACTGTTCAAAGGTAAGAAACCTATTGTTTCTTATTTTCATATATTTGGTTGTAAATGTTTTATCCTAAAGAATTCTAGTGATCGAATTGGTAAATTTGAAGAAAAATCAGATGAAGAAATTTTCCTTGACTACTCTAAGACAAGCAAATCCTTTAGAGTTTTCAACAAATGAACTCAGACTGTGGAGGAATTCATGAATGTGAAGTTTGAAGACTCAGTACAAAATCAGACTCAACCTGAAGATTATGAGTCTGGCCAAGTGTCTACAAATTATTAAGAAGAAAATCAAATCTCATATACTCAGCTGCAAACCATTTCAGCAGTTCCAGCTGAAGAAGAGCATCATCAAAGTGACAAGCCAACTACAAATTGGAAGCACAAATCAAGTCACCCTGCAGATCTCATCATTGGCAATATTGATGAAGGAGTTCGAACAAGATCTAAAAGGCGTGAAGAATCTAGCGCTCTTGTACTCATTTCTGAGATCGAACCTAAAAACATAGAAGATGCATTGAAAAATGAAAGCTGGATTGAAGCAATGCAAGAGGAATTGAATCAATTCAAAATCAACAATTTTTGGGAGCTAGTTCCTAAACCAAAAGGTAAATCAATTATCGATATCAAATGGGTTTTCAGGAACAAGCTTGATCAACAAGGAAAAATGATAAGGAATAAAGCAAAACGTGTGGCAAAAGGTTACACACAAGAATAAGGCATCGACTATGATAAAACCTATGCTCCCGTGGCAAGGTTAGAAGCTATAAGATTACTTCTTGCTTTTTCTTGTTTTAAAAATTTCAGGTTATTCCAAATGGATGTGAAAAGTGCATTCCTAAATGGAATTATCCAAGAAGAAGTCTACATGGAACAACCACCAGGATTTGAAGATCCCAGAAAACCAAACCTTGTTTTCAAGCTGAAGAAAGCTTTATATGGCTTAAAACAAGCATCTCGAGCTTGGTATGAAAGGTTAAGTAATTTCTTAATTCAAAATAGTTTCTCTAAAGGTAAAGTAGATACTACTTTATTTATTAAAAGAGAATGCAAGGATTTCATACTTATTCAAATTTATGTTGATGATATAATATTTGGTTCTTCTAATGAAAAGCTTTACAAGAATTTTTCAAGTTGTATGCAGAATGAATTTGAGATGAGCATGATGGGTGAATTAAATTTCTTTTTGGGACTTCAAGTCAAGCAATCAAAAGAAGGAACTTTTATCCATCAAGAAAAGTATGCAAAAGACCTTATCAAGAAGTTTGGAATGGAGAATTGCAAGAAAACAGAAACTCCTATGTCAAGCCAATCAAAGCTGCATAAAGATGAAGAAGAAAAGAGTGTAGACCAAAAGCTATATAGGAGTATAATCGGGTCACTTCTTTACCTTACAGCATCTAGACCTGATATTCTATTTAGTGTTTGCATATGTGCTAGATTTCAATCTGTTGAAGAAAAATCCCTTGGAGTTTTGAAGTTGACAAAACAGCCTCTACAGTATAGTCTGAAGAATCCAAGACTCAGTCGGTTAAGTCTGAAGATTTCAAAGTCTAAAGGTTTTCCGTCTGAAGACAGTCAAGACCCAAAGTTCAGTCTGAAGTTTTTCCGTCTGAAGATAGTCAAGACTCAGTTTCAGTTTGAAGACCTTCAAGACCCAAATCTAAGTCTGAAGACAGTTTGCGATTTTGACAGGCTGGCCACAGGTTACTTTTATGGTTAAGGAAAGTAAGATATTGGATTTTATATTCCCTAATCTTAACCATGGAATATCTCTGGCTGTGATCGTGAGCTCGGAAGATTTACTCTTCGGATTTTATTGTTGAAGATCAAGTTTATTTTTGGAAGAATCTAATTTTGGGAACTCAAGATCCTGATTGTATGGGCGAACAGGATTGACGAGCTGCTGTCTACTTACATTTTCGACGACAAGAAGATCACTTAAATTGATTCAGTCCAACGGTTTGATTGGATGAATTCTTGGAAAGTGCCAACGGGTATGGAGGCACGAAGGCTATTTAAGGTGGATCGGTGTTGCTCGGAAATAAGGAGAGACTTGGTAGAAAAATCTCGATGTTAGAATCTCTGAAATCACTTGATCTCTAAAATCTTTCATGTTCAAATTGTGTATCAAAGAGAGTTACATATAGTACGAAAACAGCAGCAAGCTGTAGGAGAGACTGTCTGTTGAAGAAGTCTAGTTCGTGAACTATAACAGCTCTCAATTGCTACATAGTGATCACAGCCAGTTGGCTGCCGGCGTGGAGAGTGGACGTAGGCTTGGAATAAGCCGAACCACTATAATCCTTGTGTCAATTCTCTCTTACCCTATCTCATTTATTTTATGATTGCATGATCTATCTAATGTTTGATGCATGAGTTGTATTAAATTGTTCTTTAATTAAAGAATCCAAAAGAATTCCGCTATCACCTATTCACACCCCTCTAGGTGGATTCACTAGCCCATTTCAATTGGTATCAGAGTCTGGTTGCTTATTTATTAGAAGTGTTATTATTTCTAAAGCTAAAAATCTATGGCTAGTGTTTTGGCTCCAGGTTTAATTGAAGGGCAAAGCAATACCAGACCACCCTACTTCGATGGAAAGGAGTACAACGTATGGAAAAACAAGATGAAGGTATTCCTAAGATCCAAAGATCCTATGGAATGGGATGTAGTGGAGAATGGAATTATTCCTAAAGCTACATCAAGCACAGGGAAAGAAATAGCTGATGGATCAGGATTACCACAAGCAGAAATCTCTAAGAGACAGGCTCTTGATGCAAAAGCTATTTATTCTCTATATTGCGCATTATCTCCTACTGAATATAATAGAATTTCATCTTGTGAAACAGCCAAAGAAGTGAGGGATAGATTGCACGTCACCTATGAAGGAACAGATCGAGTCAAAGAAACCAAGATTAATATCCTTCTTGGTCAATATGAAGCCTTCAAAATGAAGCCAGGAGGATCCATCATGGATATGTTCAGTCGATTTACAGAAATTGTAAACGGCTTGGCATACCAAGGACAACCTATCTCAGGACCTATGAAGGTCAATAAACTGTTGAGAGGACTCTCCAAAGATTGGAATCACGTCAAGACATCTATAAGAGAAACACAAAGGATCATGCCTCTTTCAGTAGATGAATTGGTCGGCACACTTCAATCTTATGAAGTCGAGCAATTCAATGAGGAATTTGACACAAAAGGTAAGAAGTCAATTGCTTTAAAATCTAATGATGATTCTGATGCTATAGATTCAGAAGAAGACTTGGATGATGAAGAGTTGGCACTTCTGATTAGAAAGTTTAGAAGGTTAAATAAAAAAGGCAGAAGGTTCAACGGAAAGAAACAAAACAATCAGATATTTCAAAAGAAATCAAATGAAGAAGAAGATACCAGTGAAGAAGTTGTATGCTTTGAATGCAAGAAAAAGGGACATATCAGACCCAACTGTCCTTTATTGAAGAAAAAGAAAGGGAAACCTAAAAAGTTCAAGAAAGCACTCAAAGCTGAAACTTGGAGTGACACTGAATGTGAGGAGAGTGACGAAGAGTATGCAAATATTTGTCTTATGGCAAACTTAGACTCAGACTCAGACTCAGACTCAAACAGCGGTATCAAGGTTAGAAATTTAAAAATTCCTACCAAAGTATCAAAATACATTGATGAACTTTGTCTAAGTCTTAAAGGCTCTCTTAAAAGGATCTTTGAATTGAAAAGGGAGAATTCCAAACTGAAACAACAAGAAAAGACTTTAATTGAAAAAGTTGAAAGTCTAGACAAGTCTCTTGCTGTTTCAAAAGAAAATGAGAATAAACTTTCAAAAGAAAAATGCCTGCTTGAAAGAAGATTTATTGAAAGTCTCAAAGAAATTTTCAATGGGTTTTGAAAAGTTAGATAAAATTCTTTCTATTCAAAAACCTTACTTTAACAAATCTGGTTTAGGAATGACATAAGAAACCGTTCCTTTAATTGATTTCCCAAAGGTAAAGGAAAGAATTAGGAATAGGCCAACAAAAACTTTTTATAAAAATCATTTCCAAAAGGTTTTTGTAAAGCCTGTTGGTAGAAATGCTCTTACATGTTCAAAATGCAAAAGCATAGAACATTTTGAAAAGGAATGTCCCAAAGTATGGAGACCTGTTAAGAAGAGCTGGGCAAAGACTGTTTATGCTACTAACAATGATGGACCCAAGAAAATCTGGGTACCAAAGAAGACATGAGTCTTTCTTTTAAATGCAGGTCACCTTCATGAAGAAAATCAAGTGGTATTTGGACAGTGGATGTTCAAGACACATGACGGGAGACTCAAATTGTTTTACAAAACTCTCTCATGTAAAAGGTGGAAATGTTTCTTTCGGTGGCAACAACAAAGGAAAAATTGTTGGTCAAGGAACTGTGAAGAATGGAAATCTCATAATCAACAATGTCTCTCTTGTTGAAGGATTGAACTACAATCTATTGAGTATTAGTCAGCTATGCGATTCTAGATACAAAATCAACTTTCAAGAAGATACATGTTCTGGAACAAGCAAAGATCTCTCACAATCCTTTACTGGACGAAGACATGGAAATATTTATTTGCTAGATGTAAAGTCTGATAGTGCACAATGCTTGATATCAATCCAAGATGAAGTCATTCTTTTGCATAGGAAGCTTGGACATGTCAACCTGAAGCAAATCGCAAAAGTGTCATCCAAAAAGCTTGTTCGAGGACTTCTTAACCTCAAGTATCAAAAGCATGAATTATGCACTCCGTGTGTACTTGGAAAACAGGTTAGAAATTCCTATAAATCTATAAATAAGGTATCCACTAATCGTGTTTTGCAGCTATTACACATGGATTTGTTCGGGCCAACAAGAATTCAAAGTATTTGAGGTAAAATATATTGTTTGGTTATAGTTGATGATTATTCTCGTTTTACTTGGGTATTCTTTCTTGCAAATAAATCTGATGCATTATCTTATTTTACTAAGTTTGCAAAGAAAATCCAAATTGAGAAAGGTTATGCAATTTCAAGTATTAGAATTGACCATGGTGGAGAATTTGAGAATCATGATTTTGCTAAATATTGTGATGACTATGGTATTCAACACAATTTTTCATCCCCATACACTTCACAACAAAATGGAGTTGTAGAAAGGAAAAATCATTCTTTGCAAGAAATGGCAAGAATTCTTTTGATTGAAAGTAATATTTCGCCTCATTTTTGGGTTGAAGCTACTTTTACTACTTGCTATATTATAAATAGAATCTTTCTAAGACCTATATTAGAAAAGACACCCTATGAACTGCTCAAAGGTAAGAAACCAATTGTTTCATATTTTCATGTATTTTGTTGTAAATGTTTTATCCTAAAGAATTCCAGTGATCGAATTGGTAAGTTTGAAGAAAAATTAGATGAAGGAATCTTCCTTGGTTACTCTATGACAAGCAAAGCTTTCAGAGTCTTCAACAAATGAACTAAGACTGTGGAAGAATCCTTGAATGTGAAGTTTGAAGACTCAGTACAAAATCAGACTCAACCTGAAGATTTTGAGTCTGGCCAAGTGTCTACAAATTCTCTTGAAGAAAATAAAGTCTCAGACACTTAGCCTCAAACCAATTCAGTAGTTCCAACTGAAGAAGAGCTTCAACAAAATGATAAACCAACTACTAATTGGAAGCACAAATCGAGTCATCCTCCAGACCTCATCATTGGCAATATTGATGAAGGAGTTCATACAAGATCTAAAAGGCGTGAAGCTTCTAGTGCTCTTACACTCATTTCTGAGATCGAACCGAAAAACATAGAAGATGCATTGAAAGATGAAAGCTAGATTGAAGTAATGCAAGAAGAATTGAATCAATTCAAAATCAACAATGTTTGGAAGCTAGTTCCTAAACCAAAAGGTCAATCAATTATTGGTACTAAATGGGTTTTCAGGAACAAGCTTGATCAACAAGGAAAAGTGGTAAGAAACAAAGCAAAACTTGTAGCAAAAGGCTACACACAAGAAGAAGGCATCGACTATGATGAAACCTATGCTCTGGTGGCAAGGTTAGAAGCTATAAGATTACTTCTTGCTTTTGCTTGCTTTAAAAATTTCAGGTTATTCCAAATGGACGTGAAAAGTGCATTCCTAAATGGAATTATCCAAGAAGAAGTCTATGTGGAACAACCACTAGGATTTGAAGATCCTAGAAGACCAAACCTTGTTTTCAAATTGAAGAAAGCTTTATATGGCTTAAAACAAGCATCTCGAGCATGGTATGAAAGGTTAAGTAATTTCTTAATTCAAAATGGTTTCTCTAAAGGTAAAGTAGATACTACCTTATTTATCAAAAGAGAAGGGAAGGATTTCATACTTGTTCAAATTTATGTTGATGATATAATATTTGGTTCTTCTAATGAAAAGCTTTGCAAGAATTTTTCAAAGTGTATGCAGAATGAATTCGAGATGAGCATGATGGGAGAATTGAACTTCTTTTTGGGACTTCAAGTCGAACAATCAAGTGAAGGAACTTTTATTCACCAAGAGAAGTATGCAAAAGACTTTATCAAGAAGTTTGGAATGGAGAATTGCAAGAAAACAGAAACTCCTATGTCAAGCTCATCAAAACTGGATAAAGATGAAGAAGGAAAGAGTGTAGACCAAAAACTATACAGAAGTATAATCGGGTCATTTCTTTACCTTACAGCATCTAGACCTGATATTCTATTTAGTGTTTGCATATGTGTTAGATTTCAATCTAATCCTAAAGAATCTCATATGACTGCTGCTAAGCGAATTATTAAATATGTTGCAACTACATCTAAGCTAGGTCTGTGGTATTCCAAACAAGGAGATTTTACTCTTCTTGGATATTCTGATGCTGACCTTGCTGGTTGTAGAGTGGATAGAAAAAGCACTACAGGTACATGTCAACTATTGGGAAACAGGATGGTGTCTTGGTTCTCAAAAAAACAGGGTATCGTGGCTCTTTCAACTGCTGAAGCAGAGTACATAGCTCTTGGAAGTTGCTGCTCTCAAATCCTATGGATGCAACAACAGTTGAGAGACTTTGGAATTGATGAATCAAATTCAGAAATCAAATGTGACAACACAAGCGCAATCAACCTCACAAAGAATCCAATACTTCATTCAAGAGCAAAGCACATTGAAATCAAGCATCATTTCATTCGAGATCATGTTCAAAGTGGAGAAGTGGTGATTCAGCATGTAGACTCAAAGAATCAATTAGCTGATATATTCACAAAGCCCCTGGAAAAGGCTCACTTTGAATCAATTCACTCAAGACTAAATATCGTAAGATTTGAAGAGGTTCAGACTCAAAATTAAAGTCTAAAGGTGGCTCAGACTCATTGCTAGGTCTAAAGGTGGTTCAGACTCAACGCTAGGTCTGAAGGCGGTTCAGACTAAATGCAAGGTCTGAAAGTGTTTCAGACTCTACGTAAAGTCTGATGGTGCTCAGACGCAAAGGTAAAGTCTGACAAGAGTTCAGACTCAGAGGTAAAGTCTAAACAACTATCAGACTCTGTATTTTTAGTCTTTTTACGTATTTTAATTTCCTCATATTCTCTACTTTATTTTATTTTTGGAAACTACTTTTCGATTTTTTAAAATCTCTTCTTACTCTTTTTCTGACACGTAATTATGGCGGTTTATAGTTTCAAAAAGGCAGTTTTTCTTTTTTGAAATTACGGTTTTTTTTAGCAGTTTTTATCCTTACCTTTTGGCGACAATTCATATTCCTGTGTTATTCTCTCTCACTATTTATACTCTCGAATCGTCACTTTTCATCCGCAACTACTCTTTTACAATTCATCCTCATACTCTTTCGCTCTCAAAACCCTAAAAAGGTTCCATTTGCCATTTCTGTTTCATCACTTTCTCGTCACAAAGATTCCATTTTTCTTCACGAACAAGTTGAATCTTTGCTTGCTCTCCAAGTATGTCGTCTCGCAAGTCTTCTAGAATCGCCAGCAGGGGACCACAGAGACAGCTAGAGGGTCCTACAAGGGTGGACCTCACGGAAGAAGATTCTCCTCAAAGAGAAGCAGAAAGTCAGCACTTTGAGGAAGTGGTTACAGAAGCAGAACCGGTAAGAACACTCAAACCGAATGTTGCTTATGATCTTTATAAAAGGCTTAAGGATGGAAGGGTAAGCCTTAAGACGATCGAAGAATATTTGAAGGAAAGAGGGTTTAAAAGCGAGTATTTGTTTTTGATGGAGATGGAGAGGTTAAATGTTGTTGTGAAAGGAACAGCACAAAGGGCGCTGGAGAATATTTCGAGTAATCCACTTGAAAATACTCCTGTTGAGACCCTAGATGATGATGAGAGACTTTTCTCTCACTTTGAACCGAGATTTGGTGTGGCTGCTAGTTCTGTTTGTCCTTCGAGAAGTCTGTTTCGGTCGAGGGAGCATGAGCGAGTATATGTGAAGTTGTTAAAGTGGGGTGTGGTCAATCTGAGAAGTGTAGATTTTGACTTCCTAGATTCATTGAAGATTAATTTAAGAGGGAAGTTTGCTAGGCTACAACTAGAGAATTTCTGCACGGATATGACAGAGGCCCACTCTGAACTCACGGCTTACTTTTACTCGAACTTGTCATTTCTGGATGCAAATCGCTTGTCTTTTTCTTTCATGGACAAAGACTATATAGTTGATGTCGACTTGCTGGCTGACATTATTGGTGTGGAAAGAAGGAGTTTCCAACCAATCAAAGTCTCAACAGCCTATGCTACTTTAGAAATTGTGCGAGATAGAATGGTTGAAGGCAAAATATCCTACACTAGGATGAATGCCACCAATGTATTGTTGCACGAAATAGTCATCAACTGCATCCGGCCAAAGACAACTTCGAAGACAAATGTCTCCAAAATAGAAGCAAAGCTTATGTTTGCCATCAACCAAGGCAGACCTTTCTCTCTACCACATGTCATTCTTTTCCATATGTATAGAACTGTGGTTAAGGATAAGGGTCAATTGCCTTATTCATCAATCATCACCAAGCTGTTTAGGCATTTCGATATTCAAATTCCTGCATCCTTATGCCTGACCAAGTTGAATTTGATGCTTGTTGGTCAAAAGATGGTGATGAAGATGAAATTTCCAGAGTTGACTGTTGCTTTGGAAAGGTTGAGGAGGGAAACACCTTCAAAGGAGATCCCCACTGCTTCTTCAAAAAGAAAGGGCAAAGAGCCCATGGCTGAAAAGAAATGCAGAAAAATCATCCTGCAAGATGAGGAGGATGAGGAAGATGCCATGACCTTGTCCACTCTCTCAAAGTTGAGGAGCCCTGTTATTTTGAGAATAGAGGCTGGAGAGAGAGCAAGAAAAGAAGCAAAGGAGAAGGAAGCCGAGAAACAGAGAAAAAGAGAATAGGACAGGAAGAGAAGAGAAGAAGAAAGGAAGAGAAGAGAGGAAGCAAGAAAAATAAGAGAAGAGGAGGAGAGAAGAAGAAGAGAGACAGAGGAAAGCTGAAGAAGAAGAAGAAAGAAGAAGGAAAGAAGAAGAAGAGGAAGAATTGAGAAGAGAAGAAGAAGAAGGAAGAAGGAAGAAGGATGAGGAAGAGAGCAGATTGCAGGAAGATATGGTTGCAGGATTTGAGCCATCATTTGCTGGGGAAGAGACCGAGAAACATCCAAGCGCTGATATGGATGTTGGCGATGAATATTCTACTCCACCCACTAGCATCAACACAGGGGGAGTTGCTACAGAACAGGGTACTATATCGCCACTACACTTTAGTGATGTGAGTAGGTCGAGTGCTGACCCTGAAGAGGTCTATGCATCTCACTTCCCAGAACATGAAGAATCCTCACCTATCGAGAAGGAAAGGGCTGAAAAGGAAGCTCCTAATTTCCAAACTCAATCTGCTGGTCCAAGTGGAAGTAATGCAAATTCGACAGCCTTTACACAGCTGTTGGATATCATGTTGGATCTGAAAAAATAGGTATTTGGAATGGACTTCGAGCTGAGGGATTTGAAAAAGGCGCTGCTGAGCACTTCAGTAAATATGCAAGACCAAATCAACGCACTGAGAGCTCAAGTGGAATCGAATCAGACCAGTGCAGAGTTAGCTTCAGTGAAGGAAAATCTTGCAAAACTCGAAAAATCAGTACAAGAGCTTAGCAAGTTTCACCTTGTTTGTTTCCCTGCAGGCCCCTAAATCTTTTCAAAAACCTTCCCACATTCCCTCTACCTCTTTGATGGGACAAAAAGGGGGAGAGTTGTTTGCAGATTTGATTGCAGTGATTGCAGCTTTGAAGATTTGAAGCTTTTTGATTTGAAGCTTTAGAGTTTTTTCTTCGCTTTTAGAGTTTTTTTTTCTTTGAATTTTATTTTCGTAGACTGTTTTTTATTTAAATTTGATTTTGAATTTTGGTTGGACTGTTTGATTGAACTTCTATGACTCTATGCTGATTTGATGTTTGGATCTAGACTTGTGAATTTGCATTGCAGGATCATTATATTTGTGAGGATATTTGTTATTGGACTAACACTCTATTTTGCCGAAATAATTCTCAAAGTATACATGAGTATTTCTTGCAGGTTTTTAAATTCGCAAATCTGCTAGGGGTTTTGTCGCCATCAAAAAGGGGGAAATTGTTGAAGAAAAATCCCTTGGAGTTTTGAAGTTGACAAAACAGCCTCTACAGTATAGTCTGAAGAATCCAAGACTCAGTCGGTTAAGTCTGAAGATTTCAAAGTCTAAAGGTTTTCTATCTGAAGACAGTCAAGACCCAAAGTTCGGTTTGAAGTTTTTCCGTCTGAAGATAGTCAAGACTCGATTTCGCCTAAAGACCTTCAAGACCCAAATCTAAGTCTCGAAGACGTTTGCGATTTTGACAGTGGCCACAAAGTTACTTTTATGGTTAAGGAAAGTAAGATATTGGATTTTATATTCCCTAATCTTAACCATGGAATATCTCTGGCTGTGATCGTGAGCTTGGAAAATTTACTCTTCGGATTTTATCCGTTGAAGATCAAGTTTATTTTTGGAAGAATCTAATTCTGGGAACTCAAGATCCTGATTGTATGGGTGAACAGGATTGACGAGCTGCTGTCTACTTACATTTTCGGCGACAAGAAGATCACTTAAATTGATTCAATCCAACGTGTTGATTGGATAAATTCTTGGAAAGTGCCAACGGGTATGGAGGCACGAAGGCTATTTAAGGTGGATCGGTGTTGCTTGGAAATAAAGAGAGACTTGGTAGAAAAATCTCGATGTTAGAATCTCTGAAATCACTTTATCTCTAAAATCTTTCATGTTCAAATTGTGTATCAAAGAGAGTTACATATAGTACGAAAACAGCAGCAAGCTGTAGGAGAGACTGTTTATTGAAGAAGTCTAGTTCATAAACTGTAACAGCTCTCAATTGTTACATAGTGATTACAGCCAATTGGCTGCCAGCGTGGAGAGTGGACGTGGGCTTGGAATAAGCCGAACCACTATAATCCTTGTGTTAATTCTCTCTTACCCTATCTCATTTATTTTATGATTGCATGATCTATCTATTGTTTGATGCATGAGTTGTATTAAATTGTTCTTTAATTAAAGAATCCAAAAGAATTCCGCTATCACCTATTCACCCCCCTCTAGGTGGATTCACTAGCCCATTTCACAATCTGATCCTAAAGAATCTCACATGACTGCTGTGAAGCGCATTATTAAATATGTTGCAACTACATCTAAGCTAGGTCGTGGTATTCCAAACAAGGAGATTTCACTCTCCTTGGATATTCTGATGCTGACCTTACTAGTTGTAGAGTGGATAAAAAAAACACTACAGGTACGTGTCAACTATTGGGAAACAGGATGGTATCTTGGTTCTCAAGAAAACAGAGTACCGTGGCTCTTTCAACCGCTGAAGCAAAGTACATAGCTCTTGGAAGTTGCTGCTCTCAAATTTTATAGATGCAACAACAATTAAGAGACTTTGGAGTTAAGGAAACAAATACAGAAATCAAATGTGACAACACAAGCGCATTCAACCTCACAAAGAATCCAATACCTCATTCAAGAGCAAAGCACATTGACATCAAGCATCATTTTATTCGAGATCATGTTCAAAGTGGTGAAATGGTGATTCAGCATGTTGATTGAAAGAATCAATTAGCAGATATATTCACAAAGCCCCTAGAAAAGGCTTACTTTGAATCAATTCGCTCAAGACTGAGTATCGTAAGATTTGAAGATGTTCAGACTCAAAATTAAAGTCTTGAAAAAGTTCAGACTCAACGTAAGGTCTGAAGGCGTTCAGACTCAACATAAAGTCTGATGGCATTCAAACGCAACGCAAAGTCTGATGGCGTTTAGACTCAAAGGTAAAGTCTGAAAAAAGTTCAGACTCTGAGATAAAGTCTAAACACTTTCAGACTCTGTCTTTTAGTCTTTTTACGTATTTTATTTTTTCCGTATTCTCTGCATTATCTTATTTTTGTTAATTTCTTATCGAATTTCCAAAATCTATTTTTACTCAATTTCTGACATGCAATTATGGCAGTTTACATTTTCAAAAGGGCAGTTTACTTTTTCCAAATTCAAGTTTATTTTTGGCAGTTTTTATTTTCTTTTTACGCGACGGTTCAGTATCCCGATTTTATTTTTATTTTCTCCTACTATTTATACTCTCGAATCGTCACTTTCATCTGCTACTACTTTTTGAAATTCATCTCCATTCTCTTTCGCTTTCGAAACCCTAAAAGCTCCATTTGCCGTTCCTGTTTCATTACCTTTCTCGACAAAAATTCCATCTTTTTTGCGAACAAGTTGAACTTTCGCTTGTGCTCCAAGAATGTCGTCCCAAAAGTCTTCCAGAATCGCCAGCAGGGGACCGCAAAGACAACCAGAGGGTCCTACAAGGGTGGACCTCGCAGGAGAAGATTCTCCTTAAAGGGAGACTGATAGTCAACATTTTGAGGAAAGGGTCACTGAGGCAGAGCCGGTAAGAATCCTTAAACCACAGAATACTTTTGATCTTTACAGTAGATTAAAGGCTGGGGGAACGAGTTTAAAATCGATTGAGGATTTTTTGAAAGAAAGGGGATATAAAAGCGAGTATATTTTCTTGCTAGAGATGGAGAAGTTGAAAATTGTTGAGGAAGGAACTGCACAAAGGACACTTGAAAACATTCCGAGTGATCCATTTTATAGTACTGCAAGTCAGACCCTAGACGATGATGAGAGACTTTTCTCTCAGTTCCAGCCGCGGTTGGGTGTGGCTATGAACTCTGTTTGTTCTTCAGGAAGTTTGTTTTGGTCTAAAGAGCATGAGCGAGTTTACACCAAGTTGTTGAAAAGGGGTGTAGTAAATCCAAGAAGTGTGGACTTCGACTTCCTTGATTTGTTGAAGATAGATCTTAGAGGGAAGTTTGCTAAGCTACAGTTGGAGAAATTCTGCACGGATACGACAAATGCCCATTCTGAACTTACGGCATATTTTTACTCAAATTTGACGTTTTTGGATACGAATCGGTTGTCCTTTTCTTCTATGGACAAAGATTTTATATAGTTGATGTTGACACTTTGGCTGATGTTATTGGGGTGGAGAGAAGGAGTTTCCAACCAATAAAAGTCTTTACAGCCTATGCAACTCTGGAGATTGTGCGTGACAGAACAGTGGAGGGCAAAATATCCTATACAAGGAATGAATGCCACAAACGTATCGTTGCACAAAATCATCATCAACTATATCAGGCCAAAAACAACCTCGAAGACCGATGTCTCCAAAACCGAAGCCAAGCTGATGTTTGCCATCAACTAAGGCAGACCCTTTTCTCTCCCACATGTTATTCTTTTCCATATGTATAGAACAGTGGTTAAGGATAAGGGTCAATTGCCTTATTCATCGGTCATCACCAAGTTGTTCAGGCACTTTGAAATTCAAATTCCTGCACCTCTATGCCTGACCAATTTAAGTCTGATGCTTGTTGGTTACAAGATGGTGATGAAGATGAAGTTTCCAGAGCTAAATGTTGTAGTGGAAAGGTTGAGGGAAAAGACACCTTTAAAGGAGATCCCTACTACTTCTTCAAAGAGAAAGGGCAAAGAGCCCATGGCTAAGAAAAAGCGTCGAAAAATCATCCTGCAGGACAAAGAGGATGAGGAAGAATTTGATGATGCCATAACTTTGTCTGCTCTCTCAAGATTGAGGAGTCCAGTCAGCCTGAGAATAGAGGCTGGAGAGAGGGCAAGGAAAGAAGCAGAGGAGAAGGAAGCTGAGAAGCAGAGAGAAGATGAAGAGAAACAGAGGAAGAGAGAAGAAGAAAGGAAGAGAAAAGAAGAAGAAAGAAAAAGGAGAGAAGAGGAACATAGAAGAAGAGAAGAAGAATAGAGAGAAGAAGAGGAAAGACAGAGGAAAGCAAAAGAAGAAGAAAGAAGAAGGGAAGAAGAAAAAGAGATGAGAAAAGAAGAAGAAGAAAGAAGGAAGAAGGATGAAGAGGAGAGCAAAATGCAGGAGGATATGGCTGCAGGATTTGAGCCATCATTTGCTCAATCTGGGGAAGAGACCGAGAAACATCATAGTGCTGATATAGATGTTGGCGAGGATTATTCGACTCCACCCACTGGCATCAACACAGGGGGAGTTGCTGTGGATCAAGGAACGATTTCGCCTTACATTTTAGTGATGTGAGTAGGTCAGGTGCTAATCCTGAGGAGGTCTACGCATCTCATTTCCCAGAGCATGAAGAATCCTCTCCATTAGAGAAGGAAAGGGCTGAGAAGGATGCTCCAAGTTTCCAAACTCCAAGAACGAATCGCTGGTCCTAGTGGAGGTAATACTAACTTGACGGGTTTTATACAACCGTTGGATGTTATGTTGGACCTAAAGAAGGTGTGTGTTTGGAATGGACTTTGAGCTGAGGGATTTAAAGAAGGCAATGCTAAGTACTTCTGTGAATATGCAAGATTAGATCAACGCACTTAGAGCTCAAGTGGAATCAAATCAGAACAGTGCAGAGTTGATTTCAGTGAAGGAGGCTCTTGCTAATCTTGAGAAGACAGTACAGACGCTCAGCAAATTTCAACTTGTTCGCATCCCTGGAGAGCCCTAAATCTTTTTCAAAACCATCCCTTATTCACTCTACCTCCTTTGATAGGACAAAAAGGGGGAGAGTTTGCAGATTTGAATTTTTTTAATTTTTTGACTTCTATTTCGTTATTTTTATTTCATCCGCTTAGACTTTTTTTGACTTGGATTTGGATTGGGCTGTTTATTTGAAATCTATAACCTTATGCTGATTTGATGTTTGGATTTTTTGACTTGTGAATTTGCATTGCAAGATCATTATATTTGTGAGGATATTTGTTATTGGACTAACATTTTCTGTTTTGCAGAAATAATCCTCAAAATATATATATGAGTTCTCTTTGCAGGTTTTAAATTCGCATATCTGCCGAGGGTTTTGTCACCATAAAAAAGGGGGAGATTGTTGAAGAAAAATCCCTTGAAGTTTTGAAGTTGACAAAACAGCCTCGTCAACAAAGTCTGAAGAAACCAATACTCAGTCGGTTGAATCTGAAGAGTTCAAGACCCAAAGGTTTTTCGTCTAAAGACAGTCAGACCCAAAGTTCGGTCTGAAGTTTTTCCGTCTTAAGATAGTCAAGACCCAGTTTCCGTCTGAAGACCTCCAGACCCAAATTCTAAGTCTGAAGACAGTTTACGATTTTGACAGGCTGACAGCAGGTTATTTTTATGGTTAAGGAAAGTAAGATTTGAATATTATATTCCCTAACTTATCCATAGAATATCTCTGGCTGTAATCATAAGCATGGAAGATTTATTCTTCGGATTTTATCCGTTGAAGATCAAGCGAATTTTTGGAATGATATAATTTTGGGAACTCAAGATCCTGATTGTATGGGTGAGCAGTGATTGACGAGCTATTTTCTACTTATATTTTCGGCGACGTGAAGATCACTTAAATTGATTCAGTCCAACGGGTTGATTGGATGAATTCTTGGAAAGTGTCAACGGGTATGGTGGCACGGAGGCTATTTAAGGTGGATCGGTGTTGCCTGAAAATAAGAGAGAGAACTGATAGGAAAATCTCAATGTTAGAACTTCTGAAATCTCTTGTTCTCTAAAATCTCTCATGTTCAAATTGTGTATCAATGAGAGTTAATTATAGTGCGATACAGCAAGAAGCTGTAGAAGAGACTTTCTGCTGGAGAAGTCTAATTCGTGATTTGTAACAGCTCTCATTTGCTACATAGTGATTACAGCCAGTTGGCTGCCAGCGTAGAAAGTGGACGTAGGCTTGGAATAAGCCGAACCACTATAATCATTGTGTCAATTCTCTTTTACCCTACTCTATTTACTTTATGAATGCATGGTCTACTTGTTATTGATATATTCTCCATATTAAAGTATTCTACGGTAAAAGATTCCAAAAGAATTTCGTAATCACCTATTCACCCCCCTCTAGGTTGATTCACTAGCCTATATCACAATCTCCCTCTATTGGATTCAATTCTCTCTTGATTCAACCTCAAATGGCCTCAATAAATTAAATCAATGCCTCATTGATCACCATAGCATTTTTCCTCACCCATATATCCAACTTGCTTCCCAAATTTACAACCAAACAAATCCTTGGCTTCAAGTGCACAAAAATGGCCCGGCGACAACTTTTTCCCAAAAGTGTCGATTGTCTGAAAAATCCTCTGAGATTGAGTCGTAGGTCCTAGAATTTATTGTGACATGATAGAATCTTCAATTTCTAAAATCGGACTCAAATTGGCGATTAATTTCACTCCGATGTATTTTTAGCGTGACCTAGGCTACCTGGTAGTTTTCAGAACTTTTTAGGGCAATTGACCTGTGGTCAATTTTCTTCGAGCCACGATGAACCCACTCAACACATTGGCGACTCTCGGTTGTCATGAAAATCTCAAAGATTCAAATACAGACACAGGGTACCAAAATAACAGTAAAATCAAATTAGTATCGATCGATGAGAATTTTCCAATTTAATGGAGTAACCCACGATCGGCCACACATCTTAGTCGAAGCAACCTATCTCTAATCTCAAGTCGTTTTTATGCTGTGCTGTAATGGTCTCTAAAGATGAGCACGGTCGAGAAGTCAATTCTTGGTCGAATTCTCAAGTCTATTAGAATTCCTTAATGGCTTACCCAGGTAGTCTAGTTATCTCAAGAGTGATTAGCTTTGAGAACAGTCCTATAGACGCGTCGATGAAATGCCCGACTTATCCAATCGAAATCTGAACTTGAAAATCAGGATATCACAACTCTTTCCCCTCTTGTCGCGACCAAATTTTCGGGGTGTGAACCACCTAGTGTTTGGCTAATGGATTGTTAAGCCTAGACTTAACTCGGGCTCTCCCAAGCCCATACCAATTCGCGACTTTAGGTTTGGATTCTTAACATGCAAATGATTTTTATTTAGGAGTCGCCACTAATCAGTTTTTTGGTGGGTCGATTAGAAACCCAAGTAAAGTAATGGGAGATTTACTTTACTCCTACGAACTAGAGATTCTTGATACGGGGACTTGGTTACGCTAGATTTATCTAACGCCCTTTCGGTACCTTTTCTTTTTATTTTTGAAAAAATGTTTGGCAGGCAGCTTTGATTGATTTTAATTTATCTCCCTAACATGTGAGGTGATCATGCGGGTGCGTAAACCACCAATTTAACACCCAATAAAGCAAAGAATAAGGTTAAGGGACTTACCTTGTAGCAACGAAAGCATCTGCATCGTTAGATTAAATTCCACATCAACAATCCTAGATATGGTCTCTAATTAACACGCAAATTTCTTTTTTTTTTTTTCTTTTCACATTATTTAATGGAATTTAATCCAAATGCAATGCATGCTAATAGCCTAATATGACATGGCAAAATGATCTAAATTATATGACATGAAATGCAATAATTGCAACTTAAATGACCTAATATGCAAATTTAAATTAAATGGTCCTAGAATGCAAATTGATTAACATGCACCTAATTTTTTTTTGGATTTTTTTATCTGAAATTTTGAATTAATAAAAGCCCTAATTGAACTACCTAAAAAGAATAATTTTCTAATTCATGTTTAGGAATAATTTTGACTTAGAAAACCGTTTCTTTATTTTTTGTTTTTTTTTTTTTAAAATGCCAAGTTTTCTAAGAATGAGATTATCTAAATCTAATCATAACATATTTAAAAAGAGATTTCTAAAAAATATGATCCTAAAAATGTGATTATAAAAAAAAAAAAAAAAAAAAAAAAAAAAAAAAAAACCTAATTTACTAGCCTAAAATACTAAATCTGTATTCCTAATTCTACATGCTCATGCAAGATTTTTGATTTTTTTCTTTTTGATTTTATGATTTTTTTATTTTTTTCTAAAAATTGCAATTTATCCTAAAAAGGTGGAAGTAATCTATACTAAGATATTTGAATGAAATTCCTAAATAAATTAAAATTTTATCCTATTTAAACTAGGAATTAGGTTATCCTAATTTAAATTAAGACATTGTTTTAATTTAGTAATTTCTAGCCTAAGATGCAATCTATCTAAAAATGATCTAAGCTTAAAATTAAACATGCAATTCTATTATAAAAATTGATGATTTTTTTTTTGTTTTTTTTTTTTTTGCTTTTTTTTTAAATTAAAATTTAACATGCAATTCAAATAGCATCCTATGTGAATTTTGCTTTTTTTTTCTTTTTTTTTTTTTTTTTTCCTCATGACTTAATTAAAATCCCTAATCTAAATATGCAAGACAATAAAACTAAACCTAGTTAAAGATTTTTTTCATTTTTTTCATTTTTTTGAAATTAACAATTTCTAATAATTAAACATGCAACCTAAATTTCAAGTCGAGGGACAATATTTCACTAGTAAAATCGATAAATTAATCTTAAGCCTTAAAGATCAAAATATCAATTTTATTCCCGCATGATTAATTACTTCGTCTAAGACCTTATAGATGAAATAAATAAAAAAAATCGGCACGATTGCAAATTAGGGGATAAATGGGGATTTCCAATCATGTATCAAAGCCTAGTTATACCAAAAGCATACATAAAATAAAATCAATAAAACAATAAAAAAACGACAAGGTTAAAAAAAAAAAACTACCTAAATCAATTTTTCCTTTTTTTTGCTTTTCTTTTTTTTTTTTTCCTCTTCTTTCAGGGTTCGGGCTTGTGGGTCTCCGGGTCACCGTCGGCAAGTCCTTGTCGTCGGAGCTCGGGCGACGGGCGGCCATAGGCGGATCGGCGTGAGTAGTGAGGTTGAAGCTGAGGTGGATCGCGGCTCGAGCTTGGCGGGGTCCTCCGGGGACGGCACGACGGCGGCGCGGCGACACGGCAGCGGCAGCGTCGGCTTGGGCGACGGGGGTCGCGGGCTCGGCTCGGGCGGCGCGGGGTGGCGTCGGGGACGTCGCGGCAGCGAATCTGGGCGGCAGGGGTGTCGTGGCAAGGACGGCAAGGACTTCCCCCTCGGGGAAGACGAACGGGAGTCGGGGAAGGGCCTCAGAGCGGCATGGGCTTCGCGGGCGGAGCAAGGGGCTTCGGGGCGGCGGATCTGGGTTCGGCGGCAGCGGCGGACTCGGCAAGGGCGTCGGGGAGCGTCGTGGGGGCCTGGATCTGGAGGGGGAGGGACGCCGACTTCGGTGGCGGGGGCGCAGAGGGCGAGCGACGGCGAGGGATGGGCGGCGACCGCTTCTGGGTAGATCGCGACTAGTGCAGATCTGCAACGATGGAGGTGGGGCGAGGACGACTGGGTCGCAGATCGGCTCGGGCTGGCGTCGCGGGCAGGGCGGAGGGCTCGGGTCGCGGCGGATCTGGAGCAGCGGAGGGGCGGCGCAGAGCGGAGCGGGGGCGGCTGGGTTGGGGCTCCCGGGCGCGGCAAGGGAAGCTCGAGGGCGAGCGGGGGCCCTCGGTCTGCTGTGGAGACCGGCGGGTCGAGCGGCGCAGGTCGCGAGGCACTGTGGATACGGCGACGGGGTGGCGCGGCGGCGACGGCGACGGCGGCGGCGAAGACTTCCCCCCCTCGGGGAAGACGAACAGACGCGCACAGGGGGGCTTCGACGCCCTTTCTCTCTCTCTCTCTCTCTCTCTCCCTCGGCTCACTTTTCTTGTTGTCTTTTTTTTTTTTTCCTTTTTGCTCGAAAAGAAGACCCCTTTTAGACCAAAAAGAAGCCCTTTTATACACAGAAAAAATGTATCTCCGCGATATATTTCATTGCTAATTTCGCTCATGCAAAATTCCATTGAATATATTATTCCACCTCGCGCAATATTTTTTGCATATTTGATCAAAAAAATCCCTTTTTTGCGCAAAAACACATCCGAGTGCATATTACCTAAATCTATAAAAATCTTAATAAAATAAACAAAATATAACAAAATCAAATAAAACCTGCCTAAACTATATGCGATGCATTTATTATTATTTTTTATTTTTTAGCAAAAATGAACCCCAAAATTTTAGGTGTCAACAGCTACCCCTCTTTGAAGGTGAGCTCGCAGAGTTTGCCTTCAAAGACAAATTGAGACCTAAAATTTTGGCCATGCTCAAGTAATGAATGATTTTTTTTTGTTGGAAATTGAATTCCATTTTTTAAATGCAATTTATATAATGCATGGAAATGCTAATGCAGATGCATGATGCGAAAAGAAATAACGTACCGATAATTGCTCACCAATCAGTGTTGTAGAGCATCTTGAGGTACATGATAAATACCCATTTGCTTCACAAGTACCCAATTCTCACTCAGGTTCCTTGAAAAGCCTAACAGGTAATAAATTGAAACATCGAGACTAAGTAGAACATTCACATCCAAAGTGAAATGTTCAAATCAAGACATCTAGGTCCAGACTGAGATGTCAAGAGTTTTTGGGCTCGAAATACCTAGATCCTGACTAAGGTATAGCGAGAAAGATGAAAAACTTAAATCAAGACACCCAGATCCTGACTAAGATGTCAAGAGTTTTGGACTCGAAATACTTAGATCCTGACTAAGGTATAACGAGAAAGATGAAAAAGTTAAATCAAGACACCCAGATCCTGACTGAGATGTCAAGAGTTTTGGACTCGAAATACCTAGATCCAGACTAAGGTATAACGAGAAAGATGAAAAACATTCACATCCTGAGTGAAATGTTTTAAATCGAGATATCCAGATCCAGACTGAGATGTCGAGAGTTTTTGGGCCCGAAATACCTAGATCCTGACTAAGGTATAACGAGAAAGATGAAAAACTTAAATCAAGACATCCAGATCCTGACTGAGATGTCAAGAGTTTTGGACTCGAAATACCTAGATCCTGACTAAGGTATAACGAGAAAGATGAAAAACTTTAATCAAGACACTCAGATCCTGACTGAGATGTCAAGAGTTTTGGACTCGAAATACCTAGATCCAGACTAAGGTATAACGAGAAAGATTAAAAACATTCACATCAGAATGAAATGTTTAAATCAAGACATTTAGATCCGATCGAGATGTCAAGTGATCTTACCTTCAATGAAGATAGTTGGTGTTACATGTCCAAGACCCGTACCATTCTACGGTCGCCTAGACTGAGGTTTCGCTTAGCTAGGACCCGAACCATTCTTCGGTCGCCTTAATCAGATTGAATCTTGGAGGGAAATCTTTGGGGGACAACTCAATTGAGTGTCGATATACTTAAAATGGAATACCTGCACAGTGACAAATATTCAAGGTATGGATAGAAATATACTTACCACGGTAACATCTCGATCTTCGGGGATATGTCTCCGCAAAACATGGTTATAGGAGGAGCAACATACATTTGCAATCATAAACATGCATCAATTTAATAGATGTTCATGATAATTTCCATTAATCATGCATCATCTAATTTCCATTCTGAACACATGAGCGTCATGAATGTGTCAAATGAGGGATCCTTTGGTCTGAAAGGACTCTTCTCTCATCCTCATTAAAATGGCTATTTTATCCTGTCCTTTGATGCAGGATTCTGTCAATCACTCTATCTCACCATCATCATGCCGAACAAGGGTCCAAGCGATCTCGCAAGTGGTACGACTTCACCAATCTGAGAGGTCTTTGAGAGGGACCGTAATGTGGGCTTGGTCAATGGCTTAGGGAAGGGGACTCCTTGAGTCAAGCTTTTTTTTTAAATGAGAGATATTCTGCAATCATCTTTGGGTTTACAAGTAAAGAACCACAGGAAATGAGGCAGAAATTATCTTACTCACTTCTTCGAGCTATGCTTTCGAACATATGAACCTTTATGATAATTTAAGTGCCATAATCTGAAGAGACTTTACAAGGGACGTAACGTAGGCTCGATTCATGGATTAAGAAATGAAAGGATGTTTAGGCTCAAAAAGTGTTTAAAGGGTAAAAGCTGATGATCATCTTGACATCTCCACCGATTTTCTTCTTCGGTATCCAAGATTTTCTTTGCACTCATTGATTGCAAAATCATTTGAGCTTTTTTTTTATTTTATTTTGTACCGCCTTGTTCAGGGTATGACTAACCATATCAGGCATTTTTTTTCTTTTTCTTTTCTTTTGGGCATCGGCCTTGCTTTTACCAGGCACACTGCTTTTTATACCCCATTTTTGCACCTTTTTTTTTTTATCAGAACCCTCATTTTTTGTGGGCATCCTAGTTCATGCCATTTGAATTTGTCTTGCCCCAGTGTGGGGGATGATCACCAACTGGGTTTAATATGAAATGAATTCATAAGCTCAAGTGGGCTATGCAATGGATAAAAGTGTATAGGATAGAGAAATGACTGCTCTTCATCATCTTAAGGCACTTCAATTATCGTACAAGTTACACTACGAAAGCAATACCCGAAGATTGACACAAGGGTAAATAAGAAGATTCCTACCCTTGATTTCAAATTTGTCCCAATGTGGGATGATCCTTGACAGGGGTAATTTTAAACAGACTCTTAATGTGTGTGGGCTCAAAGGGCTAAACAATGGATATACCGTAGTGTTTTGGGTAGAGGAAGAAAGCGCCCCTCATCACTTTGGATAACGTACCCTTTGCAAGACCGCCATTTTCCTTGCGGGCATGGAATTTTTCACACAACTCATTGGGGGTTAGTGTATGAAATAGTGTATGGAATAAGGCTTGCCTTTCATCATCCCAAGATATCCCATTTGACACACTCAATTCATCTCACGCAATTCATTATGGAGAATATGCAACATTTGCAACAAATTTGAATTTGCCACTTATTGAGGCAATTTATTCATCATAAAAGCATTTGCAATTCAAAACATGACACAGCAAATTCAATCATGGATAGTACTTCTTAACAGCCTCAGAATTAACCGGAGTGGAAAACTGACGACCATCCATTTCAGCCAGAATCAGAGCACCTCCTGGAAGTACCTTCTTCACCACATATGGACCGCTGTAATTTGGGGCAACTTGCCCCTAGAATTGAATTGGACCATTTCCACATCTTTACACGCTATAGGGTTATCCCTGAAACAGGGACTAGATAAATTAGAAAAACAAACAAAGTACTTCGTATTTTTTGAAAGATTATGAGAAAGATTTTTGAAAAGCATTTTTTAAAAAAAAAACTTTGACACGAGAGAACATGATGAAGCCCAGGCCTCAGAATTCTCCTTGGATTTTCTTTTTTGTTTATCGGCTGGATATCATCACCGGGCTGGTTTGGTGTACCTCATCATGCCCTCAAAATAAAACTTGTAATTTTATTGATATTCATCAATCAATTACATTTATTGAATGGAAAATGCAAATCCAAGTCCTAAAAAGAAAACGAAGACAATCGCTAGATAGCGATAATTATTCCTAGAAAGTAATAAAAATTCCCACGCAGGGGAATGCGAGAAATCGATAAATGAGTTACTCTTGTGGGCCAGGGCCTATTTCATCGGGAGATCCTTCGTCGATGGCCCCTATGACGACGTCATCAAACAAGCTTGTAACTCCTTCCAGCATATCTTCAAGGTCCTCGGTCTTCGGGGGTGTCAGATCATCCATGCCACCCCATCCATCTGGGATAATGCTGCGAGGATCAATGTAGAAGCTTGGAGGGGCTGAATACTTCACCAGGTAGTCAAACTTGCCGCTCGGTTGCCCCAGGGTGTCTATTACTTCCGCCTCATCCTGCATCATTATTGGAGGACTAGGGAATGTCTCGTGAATGCTTGGGGGCAATGGGTTTTGCCTCCCTTGCCTTTGGTTAGGTACCGGTGCTCGTCCTTCCTATCTTCGTCCTCCGTGATTTTGTCCCCTCTTCCAGCAGCATGGGACCTCTGAAGGGCTTCATTGGGACTTTGAATACCCTGACCATTCCTTCCAAGGCCACTATCAGGAACAAAATCATTCCCATCCATGACCCCTTCCATCATAAAGGCAGCGTTTGAAACTTCAGGAGTGGGTGGTAGTGAGTCTCGAGATGCATCATCTGGTTCCAGGATAGCATTAACCATACCCTCATGTTCCGGTAGCGGATTCTTCTGGACATTCGGCCGAGCGATTTGGAATGAAAAGGCCTTCGTGTGCAGGAGGTTTTGGATCTTGTGCTTGAGGGTGAAACACTCATCAGTTGAATGCCCCAATTCCCCACTATGGTAATCACACTTCTTTGTTGGATCATAACTACGAAGGGTTTCGCGGTTAGGAAGCTTTGGTTCACTAGTAAGCAAACCTTTCTTTCTTAAGGTTGCCAACACCTGGGATGGAGATCCAGGGAGAGGAGTGAACTCCCTTCTATCGTTTGCAAATGATTGACGACCAGCGGTTTGCTGCTGCCTTGCATTGATCTGGACGATTGGGCCACGGTTGGTGCTTTCTTGGCTATAAGCCATATTCACGTCTTCAACAGCTTCTTTCTCCTTTTCGGCAGAGAATCTCTTACTTGACGGTTCAGTAAACCATCCTTCCCTTATCCCCATCTCGACTTGTTCTCCCACAGAATCGGCCTGGTTGAAACTCTCGACATAGGTGCTTGCCATCCGATTACGAAACTCGAGATGGGAGGGTCTTTATGAACAATTTCATCAACTCCTTGTCAGTAGGCTCAGGAGTGATTTGAGCAGCTAGATTTCGCCATCTCACGGCGTACTCCTTGAATGACTCGATTTTCTTTTTCTCCATCCTCTCAAGATCTTCTTAGGAAGGTGCGATGTCCATGTTGAACTTGTACTGCTTAAGAAATGCATCAGCCACGCCATTCCAAGTCTCAAGAAGGTTCACATTCTTCATAACATATCAGTTCAGCGCGGGCCCGGTTAAACTTGCATGAAACGATTGGATCATGAGGGGCTCATTTTTTACGTGCTGGGCCATGCGTTCATGGTACATCTGCAAATGAGATTTTGGGCAAGATGTACCATTGTACTTTTCAAACTCTGGCATCTTGAACTTGCTAGGCATCTTGACCTTTTCATAAATCGAGAGGTCGAACGGGAGTGGGCTCGTGACTCTGCAGCTTGTTTTATTTTCTCTTCGAGTTTCGCGAAGCGATCATCCCGCTCCATCTTGGGAATGTTGTTAAGCTTTTCCACATTGATCGGGATTGAGTCTTCTTCCAAATCAGTCATGTTGTCATTACCCAATTGGGTTTTGTCCGTCCGCCGGGGCAATAATGGGAAGAACAGGTGGAGGAGTTGGATTGACTTGAAGGGATTTGATTTGAGCTGTTATAAGCTCCATAGTGGCAGCTAACTGACGGAGTTGATCTTCCATGTTGGACATACGATCACGCATTTCATTTTGGTCGGTCATTCTTGCTCTTAATCGTGTAATAATGGACGAAGGATCCGTTATCACCTAATTTGAATGAATGAAGATATGTCAGCATGAGGAGCGAGATAAAGAACCAATCCATGACAATGATCTAATCAATTTTTTGATTTCATGAAAAGCTTGTGCAAGAATGGAATTTCCTAAAGAAAGCTAGAAAAATAGACACCCTAGCAAGATTAAATTTCCTAGACATGAATTGAAAACAAATTCTCTTTTTTTTTTTTTTTTTTTTTCCAAATGACTCATTGCATGACAATTTCCTTATTTCATTCCTAATTGACAAATGAATTAAATCAAATGACTAACCTAGATTATCATGGACCGACCAAAAGCACGACAAAATAAATTGCAAGGTATAGGGATAGAAGACTTACTTCACCAAGGAAAATCAATGGCAATCACATAGACATGCGCATGAGATGTGAGGTTCGATTTCTAACTAGGAAGGCTAAGCAAGGTGGAGCTAAAAGGGTGGGATGACTTAGTTGCAGCCTCGCATACCAAGTCTAGCCCTTCTAACTCCGGCTCAGTCAAGAATGATACCCCAATGCGACGCAGCCTCGCGGGCAGAGGTAAACATTCTTGACACCAAGAAAGAAACTTTCAGGATTGAGTTGGGCAACCTCTACTACGCGGTCTCGCGGTCGAAGTCGTATCCAACTCAATACCATCCTAAATATCCTAGTGCGGCCTAGGTCCGGCGGCAGGTTGTGTGTGCAAAAGTGTAGTGTTAAATGCAAAGCATGCACAACAGTTTAAATCACACAACACTTCAATAATTTGAATTTAAAACATTCATTCCAGACTCCAACCTGCAAGACAAGGGTTAGCAAAGACTACTCCCCTTATACCTCCCAATCTGCAAAAACATTTAACACCTTAAATGTTAGGGACATACCTGGGATCCTTGCTGCCAAACACAAACATTTTTCAAAAGAAAAGAAAAATTGGCCTAAGTCCACTAAGAGGTTTAATTCAAGTCCCCAGCGGAGTCGCCAAGCTGTCGCGACCAAATTTTCAGGGTGTGAACCACCTAGGGTTTGGCTAATGGATTGTTAAACCTAGACTTAACTCGGGCTCTCCCAAGCCCATACCAATTCGCGACTTTAGGTTTGGATTCTTAACATGCAAATGATTTTTATGAAGGAGTCGCCACTAATCAGTTTTTGGTGGGTCGATTAGAAACCCAAGTAAAGTAATGGGAGATTTACTTTACTCCTACGAACTAGAGATTCTAGATACGGGGACTTGGTTACGCTAGATTTATCTAACGCCATTTCAATACCTTTTCTTTTTATTTTTGAAAAAATGTTTGGCAGGCAGCTTTGATTGATTTTAATTTATCTCCCTAACATGTGAGGTGATCATGCGGGTGCGTAAACCACCAATTTAACACCCAATAAAGCAAAGAATAAGGTTAAGGGACTTACTTTGTAGCAACGAAAGCATCTGCATCGTTAGATTAAATTCCACATCAACAATCCTAGATATGGTCTCTAATTAACACACAAATTTCTTTTTTTTTTTCACTTTATTTAATGGAATTTAATCCAAATGCAATGCATGCTAATAGCCTAATATGACATGGCAAAATGATCTAAATTATATAACATGAAATGCAATAATTGCAACTTAAATGACCTAATATGCAAATTTAAATTAAATGGTCATAGAATGCAAATTGATTAACATGCACCTAATTTTTTTGGATTTCTTTATCTGGAATTTTGAATTAATAAAAGCCCTAATTGAACTACCTAAAACGAATAATTTTCTAATTCATGTTTAGGATTAACTTAAATTAACCCTATTTTGACTTAGAAAACCGTTTCTTTATTTTTTGTTTTTTTTTTTTAAAAAGTGCCAAGTTTTCTAAGAATGAGATTATCTAAATCTAATCCTAACCTATTTAAAAAGAGATTTCTAAAAAATATGATCCTAAAAATGTGATTATAAAAAAAAACTAATTTACTAGCCTAAAATACTAAATTTGTATTCCTAATTCTACATGCTCATGCAAGATTTTTGATTTTTTTCTTTTTGATTTTATGATTTTTTTAATTTTTTTTCTAAAAATTGCAATTTATCCTAAAAGGTGGAAGTAATCTATCCTAAGATATTTGAATGAAATTCCTAACTAAATTAAAATTTTATCCTATTTAAACTAGGAATTAGGTTATCCTAATTTAAATTAAGACATTGTTTTAATTTAGTAATTTCTAGCCTAAGATGCAATTTATCTAAAAAATGATCTAAGCTTAAAATTAAACATGCAATTCTATTCTAAAAATTGATGATTTTTTTGTTTGCTTTTTTGCTTTTTTTTAATTAAAATTTAACATGCAATTCAACTAGCATCCTAAGTGAATTTTGCTTTTTTTTTTTTTCTTTTTTCCTCATGACTTAATTAAAATCCCTAATCTAAATATGCAAGACAATAAAACTAAACCTAGTTAAAGATTTTTTTTTTTGATTTTTTTTTGATTTTGTTTGAAATTAACAATTTCTAATAATTAAACATGCAACCTAAATTAACTGATTTTTTTTTTTGTTTTTTTTTTTTTTTTTGAAGATTTACGATAACTAAAATGCTTAGCCTAAACATGCAAATAACCCTAAACAAGCAACATCCCAACCTAAACATATTTCAATATAAATAAGGCAATCAAGACCATCTAAAATTATCCAGAAAATATCACACATCGTTCGAGTCGAGGGACAATATTTCGCTAGTAAAATCGATAATTGATCTTAAGCCTTAAAGATCAAAATATTAATTTTATTCTCGCATGATTAATTACTTCATCTAAGGCCTTATAGACGAAATAAAAAAAAAAATCGGCACGGTTGCGAATTAGGGGATAAATGGGGATTTCCAATCATGTATCAAAGCCTAGTTATACCAAAAAGCATACATAAAATAAAATCAATAAAACAATAAAAATACGACAAGGTAAAAAAAAAAAAAAAAAAAAAAAACTACCTAAATCAATTTTTCCTTTTTTTCGCTTTTTTTTTTTTTTTTTTTCCTCTTCTTTCGGGGTTCGGGCTCGTGGGTCTCCGGGTCACCGTTGGCAAGTCCTTGTCGTCGGAGCTCCGGCGACGGGCGGCCACAGGCGGATCGGCGTGAGCAGCGAGGTTGAAGCTGAGGTGGATCGCGGCTTGAGCTTGGCGGGGTCCTCGAGGACGGCGCGACGGCGGCGCGGTGGCACGACAATGGCGGTGTCGGCTCGGGCGGCGAAGGGGGTCGAGGGCTCGGCTCGGGCGACGCGGGGCGGCGTCGAGACGTCGCGGGCAGCGGATCCGGGCAGCAGGGGCATCGTGGCGAGGCCGACAAGGACTTCCCCCTCGGGGAAGACGAACGGGCGCCGGGGAAGGGCCTCAGAGCGGCCTGGGCTTCGTGGGCGGAGCAAGGGGCTTCGGGGCGGCAGATTTGGGTTCGGCGGGCGGCGGACCTCGGCGAGGGCGTCGGGGAGCGTCGCGGGGCTGGATCGGAGGAGGAGGAGGGGCGCCGGCTTTGGTTGCGGGGGCGCAGAGGGCAAGCGACAGCGAGGGACGGCGGCGGCCGCTTCGGGTCGATCGCGACTAGTGCAGATCTGCAACGGTGGAGGTGGGGCGAGGACGACCGGGCCGCAGATCGGCTCGAGCTGGCATCGCAGGCAGGGCGGAGGGCTCGAGTCACGGCGGATCTGGAGCAGCGGAGGGGCGGCGCAGAGCGGAGCGGGGGCTGCTGGGTTGGGGCTCCTGTGCGCGGCGAGGGAAGCTCGAGGGCAGAGCAGGGGGCCCTCGGGCTGCTGCTGTGGAGACTGGCGGGTCGAGCGGCGCGGGTCGCGAGGCGCTGGGGATACGGCGATAGGGTGGCGCGGCGACGACGGCGGCGACGGCGACGGCGGCCGGCAAAGACTTCCCGCCCTCAGGGAAGACGAACAGACACACACGAGGGGGCTTTGACGCCCTTTTTTTTTTTTTTCTCTCTCTCTCTCCCTCAGCTCACTTTTCTTTTTGTCTTTTTTTTTTTCCCTTTTTGCTCGAAAAGAAGACCCCCCTTTTAGACCAAAAAGAACCCCTTTTATACACAGAAAAAATGTATCTCCGCGATATATTTCATTGCCAATTTCGCTCGTGCAAAATTCCATTGAATATATCATTCCACCTCGCGCAATATTTTTTGCATATTTGATCAAAAAAATCTTTTTTGCGCAAAAACACATCCGAGTGCATATTACCTAAATCTATAAAAATCTTAATAAAATAAACAAAATATAACAAAATCAAATAAAACCTGCCTAAACTATATGCCATGCATTTATTATTTTTTTTATTTTTTAGCAAAAATGAACCCCAAAATTTTAGGTGTCAACACCTCTTATAAAAATTTTGTGCTCGAAATTTAAACATTTATCAATCCTTAAACAAAAATGTAAGGGTGTTGTCGTCTCATCAAGTCTCATTTTTCCACGTTGATTCTTCGGTCTCGTGGTGTTATCAAACCACTTTGACCAAGGGGACCATCTTGATACACAGAATTTGTTCCTTCTACACTAATAACTAAACCGGGCTTCTCACTTGTGACACTCTATAGTTTACGTCTGATTCTTTCTCTAGAATCCCGAAGGAACCTTCGTACCTCGATCTCAACTTTACCTCCTTGCTAAAGTGCAAGGTATTCCTCATTGGTGACATCTTCAAAAAGATGCAATCACCAATTTGGTACTCTAAAGGCCTTCAAAGCTCAACAATTCAACTTTTCTAACGGTTCTGTGTGGTCTTTACTCAGACATTGATCTGACAACTGCAATCACTGATTACTAAGCTGACTCTGGCCTGTGATCTTTCTTCACTTCACTTTCTTTTCACCACTAAAATTTTTTACTCTGCTATGTAAGTTCAATAGGAACTATCTGAAAGCTCTACCAAACTGGTAACCTCTAATCTAGATTTGTAATATAATTCATCCCCGGCACTCCATGCCGGTGAATTATCTGATACACACACACACACACTTCAATATACCCATTCAAAACGAGATCTATTCGTACTGTACTGAAGTGAGTCGGCTTCATCCATCTATCGACCACAACCCTATAGGGAATCAATACTCCCTGGCTCCTTAGTAAGCCTGTCATAACGTTCCATCATAATATACTTCCATTCCCACTCAGCACTCCCGAGTGATTGAAAAGTCCTCTCAGCTTGCATTACTAAACTTTCACTTACTGACACATCTGACACTTACAATTTGTCCAGTGATATTTACCTTTATATCGGTCCACCAACCAAGCTGATGTCGATTATGATCTACTTTGAATCGTTTGATCAAATATCACAACTACTACAGTGCAATTCTAACAATGTTTCTTACCTGAGTGCTTCAATATCAAGTACACTCAATCACTCTCGGAATTTCAGTGTTCCACCCTTAGACATATGAAAGTCGAACTCTTTCTTATTAGTACCCTTTTGTAGGATTTTTGGAACATCCCGATCTGTCGATTGAAGTGTCTGATTTTAACCTGAATATTTGGTTCAATTTTGAGGGCGGCTATAAATTCAAAAGGTGGCCTATCTCAATTCTGAAAATCGACTTTCGAACTCTTTTCAAGTAAGGTCTATACTTTAACCAGTCTACACACATTTGAAACTTTCAACTCAATGCCTTAATGACTTTCTTTCGTTCTTTTTGGGTGATACTAGATATCACCATCCTAATTTTTTCAAGTTTCTAATTCACGATATCGTCTCTTATTCAACCCCTTTTGAGAGAATAAACACTTGAGACTTTATTGGTTGATGAGGATGTGGAATCTTTCTTCATCTCAATGATGACTCTAAATCTATAAAGCGAAAATTAATGCTACGAGTCCCAAGTCATGGGTCGGTAATTCAACCCATGAGGTCTCAACTGGCAGGACACGTATGCAACAATCCTTTCATGTTACATGAACACGCACCTAGTCCTCTGAACGATACATTTCTATAGATCTCATGTCTTTCAGGGCCAGATGGACTGGTCAACACAGGTGCAGTAGTCAGCTTCTATTCAAGCTTTTGGACACTATGCTCGCTCTTTTCTGTCCATACAAACTGTTCCTCTTTCTTCAGGAGTCGAGTCAATGGCGATATTAATGCTAAAGCTTCTTCGACAAATCCTCAGTAGTAATATGTCCAATCCACACGGCTTCTGATCTCTGACATTGTTATCGATCTTGGACCATTAATAACTGTTTTGATTCTTGGTTAGCTTCATGAAGGTTCCTTCACCTAAAACCACGTGACCGTTCTCAAGTGGCTCTCGTGATCCTCAGCACTCAACGAGTACACCAAAATATCCTTGATAGACACAATCATGAATTGAACTTGATATTTCTTGAACACTCAACTTGCCAAATTCACGATAGCAACTGGAGTGTTCACCAAACCAAACGGTTTTATAATACTCTCGTAAAAGACCATCTCAAGTACTAGATACTGAATTCAACACGTCATTCTTTCTAATCCCCAACTGATGATGCCCTGTTCTAAAGTCGACCTTCGTAAGTACTGACCCTTTTCGTAACTGGTCACCTAATTTAGTAATCTTTAGCCATAAACACTTGTCATTGGTTGTCACCTAATTGAGTGGATGATAGTCGATGCCTAATTGCAACAATAATTATTCTTTCCCTCACACACAAACTGATGTTTCCTCAAATGGTGTACTACCGTGTATAAATTCTTTAATCAGGAATTCTCACATCTGTACCATCAATTCTTTCAACTTAGACAACGACCATTGGTAAGAAGTTTAAAGGAGTGACCCTGTCCTGAGTGCTAGCTCCATTGCAATTTCTACCTCCTTTACTGACGACAGGTCTGGTATTTCCTGTGACAACACCTCTAGAAATTCTTGGACTACCGAGATGTCCTCCATCTTTAATTCTTCAATCTATCCTATCTATGACCACTGCCAAGTAATCTCAATAACTTCTGTCTAACAAATAGGTTGCCTCAAGTGACAAGATTAAAGAAGTCGAGAACCCTTCTCGACTCTTAGTAAAAATTGGCATTCTACATGCTCCTGGAATAAGCTGGGTTACTCCTCCATAACAATTTGTCACCACAAGATGCTTTGGGAGTTAGTTCTTTCCACACTTGGTGATAAAGTTGTACACTAACGGCCAATCAAGTACAACTCTAGTCAATGGTTCTTTTCCTACAATCTTAACATACAACTGAAATTCCACAATTTCATTCCCAACACCCTGAGGCACCATTTTGATAAAATCACCTTAGAATATTTTTCCATTAATCAAAACATGGTTGGTTCTGTTCCTGTTTTTGTTCGCCCTCTTAATGGCGTTCTATCCATGGTAGTGACGCCTATGCTCCCTTGGACTTTCGCTAACAGTCTCTCATTTGATGGTCATGCTGGTCACAATCAAAGCATATTCTAGCCATACTCGAACATAGGATTATTTCATGCATTCCTTCCATACTTTTCGCACTCACTTGGTGAGTCCTCTATCTCATGTCAGGTGACAGCATGCACTCTTTCTCGTACTAGAGGCCTGTTCCAAAAATCCTATGGTGCGTTCTACAGCACACTCCCGTTGATCTTATCTATCAACAGTGATGGCACTTGTGATTCCATCAATGATAACGGCAACTGCTATTGTGGTCCCATTGACCTCAGTTTCTTGCCAAGTGACCCTATCGGTCATAGTCAGAACAATCACCCGTCCTAAAATGGTATGGGGCCGATTCATGTTGTCTTCCATGAAAACACAACGTTCTGATCTGATGCAAATTTGCCTATCTCACCTTCCTTGATGGAAGAAATAGCATGTCTTTTTCCGGTCATAGGCTCCTTCCCAAACTAGTTCCCATCTCTACTGAATTTGAACTTTGACTCGAATACAGTGGCTTGCTCCCAGATCACATCCCCATGTTGGACTTCGACAGGTGTGGCAACAACTGCAGCTTGATCCTGAGCCTATTGGCTCGACAAGGTCCTTGGGAAAACTTGCGCATGAACGATCCTACTGGATCTAGGACCGTTCGGTGCTACTACACACTTAGTACCGACCTATGGCGGTACTCTTACACTCGCGCTAGCCTAAGCCGACACTCTGCCACAACCACCTCGGGCACCGATCCTCATCGGTGTTCTTTCCCGTGTCATAGAGGCTACCATCCTCTTATTAGGAGCCCTCAGCTCTTGCTCACTCATACTACAAGATCTTTATAGAAACCTATCTTCTAATTCTAATACCACATTAGAATTCGGGTGACATGAAAATAAGCTACAAATCAGCTATCACAAACACGCACCAGCATGAATTTAAAGGTATTTCCTACTACTATCCCATAGGTCATCGTACCTTATCACTCCAATTTCTAACCATTGCTCTGATACCACAAAAAGGGGATGTCACACCCTAATCCTTAGTCACATGCCCATCCTTCACCTTTGGTCGATTGCTAGTGATATCCCAGGACGTATCACCGACCCATTCATTTTAATAAGCACATGCGGAAGCAATTATAAATCCCCAGACAATAAAACAATGGGATAGAAACGCAGGACTCCAAATTCTAAACTTTCAAAATCAACCACACTTTTAGACATTGCAAACCATAGTGCAAACATATACAAGATGAATGGTCAAGTCAGGTTTTAAATCACAAGTTCATAAAACAAGGTCTGCAACAAATACTTGACTCCCGACAAAAGGGACTTGCCCTATGACTATCTAGTCTGGTAGGAACGTCAATTCTTCAAGTTTTCCCCTCCTTCATTTCAGGCCTCTGGTCCTTCACCAATGCCATCTAAGGACCTGAAAATGGTTATTCAATAACCAATGAGATAACGTCTCAGTGAGTTCTATTCCTTAAGACTCAATTAGAAAATCAATACACCATAGGGCTGCTTATGCACAGCATGAGTCAGAGGACTTATCTTGGCCTCAGTCCCAACTTGCAAATCAGTATAGTTCAATAGACACCCAAACAATCGCAATAGATTGAAACATCAATCAAATCGACCTAGTGTCAATCAAAGCATTTCCCAATCATTTCAATTCAACCAATCAATTCACAACAATAGATCAAAGCATTGATCAATCGACCTAGTCGATTATGTGTCAACTCGAGCTTACCCTAGTCACTTAACTGATATCGTACATTTTTCCACGACGGAACATCTAGTCGTTGAGCCTACATGCATTCTCTAGGATGACACGCTTATTCATTGAGCCCACGTGCATTCTCCAAGGTGATGCATCAAGTCACCAAGCCCACGTGTCTTTTCCAAGATGCCATACTAATTTCCTTGAGCCCACATGCATTCTCCAAGGTGATGCATCAAGTCACCGAGCCCATGTGTCTCTCCAAGATGCTACACTTAATCGTTGAGCCCACAAGCATTCTCCGAGGCAATGCATCAAGTCACCGAGCCCACATGTCTCTTCAAGATGCCATACTGAATCATTGAGCCCATGTGCATTATCCAAAGCGATGCATCAAGTCATCGAGCCCACGTGTCTCCTCAAGATGCCAAATGTACTTTTTGAGACCACGTGCATTCTCCAAGGTAATGCATCAAATTTCCGAGCCCACGTGTCCCTTTCAAGATGCCATACTTAATCACCGAGCCCACGTGTATTCTCCCAGGTGACACACCAACTCACCAAGCCCACGTGCCTTCTCCGAGGTGATATATAACCTACCATTGATCCATTATATACAAAATGCCCATTCTCCTAGATGACGTACCTAGTCATCGAGCCGGCATACATCACACATATTCACTTTTATTTCCACAATTTCCACTATAATTGGTAGTCCGCCATAACACTTTGCCACTAGCAATCAATACCCGATTATTCGTCAATCAATTACTAAAATCAATTCAACTTAGGAACAATTCTTAAAATTCCACAATCAATTCAATTTCACGCAATGTAGAGCTCAAATAAATAAATGGGTTGCGCCACGACGATCAACATAAAATTCGGTCGTCAACTATCCCTGCCTTATTTTTGAAAAATAAAAAAAAATTAATAAATATTAAAAATTAATAAAAATAAAATACAATAAATCCAATTTAGGCCCGTAATGCCTAATTGGAGCCCGAAACGGGTCGGGAAAAATACCACGATCCATTTAATAAATAGTAGTACGCATCTAATTGCTAATTGCACAATCACATTGCATAACATGCATCACAATTGATTAATAATCACTAATCTACTCTAATTTGACCACCAAATCCTACATAATTAACACTAATCAACCCTTAAGCATCATTAGTCTACCAAGCGAGGATTAGTAAGCTAAACTCACTGGAATAACGCGCGAGTCGGTTCGAACCGATGGGAACGGCACGGGGAACAACAAACTCCAAGGCGGACCCAGAAACTGAGGTCCGGAACGCCTCCAAAATACCCACACAAGCTGGCTGAAGCCCACATTGAAACTTGCTGTTGTTGGCTGGAAAATTAAAGAAAAACACTTGGTTACGGCGGGACTTGCTCGGGAATAAAAAAATATACCAACCCGGGCCTTGGCGGAGCTTTACCGGCGAAGAAACAATCAAAATCAGCCCCGGTGAGGCTTCTATAGATGAAGGACAGTAGTTGGACAAGAGAGAGAGAGACAGTCAAGGAGAACGGTGATGCACAGTGAGGCGGGTACCCGCACCAGGGGCAAGGGCGGCGGTCCGACGTGGCAGCGGGTGGCTAGGCGTGGACGGTGGCTGCTCTCTTCCTTGTTGGGCTGGTTGGTGTCGCAAATGAGGGAGGGAGAGAGGTTGGGCAGCCAAGAAGAAGGAAAGAGGAGAGGATAAGAGAGAGATAAAGGATGGGGGCTCCACTTGGTCAAATTTTCCATATCTTGCTCTACAAGATTCATCCTAAGCCAAGTATCACCCCTTGGCCTTCATTTGGCCACCAACACACTCCCCATGACTTCTCAATTGGTCCATTTGGCTGGGGTGATGAGGGAGCTACGAATTTTGGTTCAATCTCCGTCAATTGGATTCAATTCTCTCTTGATTCAACCTCAAATGGCCTCAATAAATTAAATCAATGCCTCATTGATCATCATAGTATTTTTCCTCACCCATATATCCAACTTGCTTCCCAAATTTACAACCAAAATAAATCCCTGGCTTCAAATGCACAAAAATGGCCCGGCGACGACTTTTTCCCAAAAAGTGTCGATTGTCAGAAAAATCTTTTGAGACTAAGTCGTAGGTCCTAAAATTTATTATGACATGATAGAATCTTCAATTTTTGAAATCAGACTCAAATTGGCGGTTAATTTCACTTCGACGCTTTTTTAGCGTAACCTAGGCTACCGGATAGTTTTTAAAACTTTTTAGGGCAATTGACCTGTGATCGATTTTCTTCGAGCCATGATGAACCCACTTGACACATTGGCGACTCTCGGTTGTCATGAAAATCTCGAGGATTCAAATACAGACATAGAGTACCAAAACAATAGTAAAATCAAATTAGTATCGATCAATGAGAATTTTCCAATGTAGTGGAGTCACCCACAATCGGCCACACATCTCAGTTGAACCAACCTATCTCTAATCTCAAATCGGTTTTATACTATATCGTAATGGCCTCTAAAGATGAGCACGGTCGAGAAGCCGATTTCTGGTCAAATTCTCAAGTCTATTACCTTAAAATTCCTTAATGGCTTACCCAAGTAGTCTAGTTATCTCAAGAGTGATCAGCTTTGAGAACAGCCCTATCGATGCGTTGATGAAATGCCTGACTTATCCAATCGAAATCAAAACTTGAAAATTAGGATGTCACATACAGTGACAACAATGTAGTTGTGTTTTATTCCAAAAATGACAAGATTAGTAATGCATTGAAACACATGGAGATCAAATATTATACTGTTAAGGACTTGGTCAAAAATAGAGACATTATAATCGAGAATATCATAACTGAGTCCATGTTTGCTATCCTCTAACAAAAGGCTTATGACCCATTTTGTTTAAAAAAAAATGTAAAGAATATTGGTGTTTTAGATTCGTTCGATATCTTTTGTTAGCGAGGGTTACATAATTTGTATTTCTGAATATTATAGTTATATGCAAACTAATAATGCTTTCATGATGCCTATTAAAGCATTTATTTTCAATTATCATTATTGTTGATTCTATTGTTATCTTTTCTCCTGTTGACTGAGAAGTAGAAGTATAAAATGGTATCTTTTAACAAATTTTAATTTAAAGACGATTGGATGCTACCAATTATGAGATCTCATGTTGGATTGTGACATAGTCGTACAATTTCATGTTGTTTAGAAATTGCGCTAATACAATTTCATGTTGTTGATAAATTGCATTAAGAACCGATAAGAAATAGTATATATTTTGATCATATGCTGGTACTATTTCTTACTACACTATTAAGCCCACGATCCATGAAAATATCATGCTTATTGTATATGATTATAGAAGGTCATGTGTTGTAGTATTTTCTTAACACATTGATCTCCACAATCCTATACTGAGGTTATATAAGATTGGATTGGTTTTGAGATGCCATTATTGGAATATTATTTTTTAAAGTTGTGGCCACATAAAACAAAATTTTCAGTTATTAACCCGATAGTGTCGTTTTCAATATAAAAATAAGTTAATTAATGTAGCCCGAGTGGGAGAATGTTAGAAATTTCCCATAATATGGGCTTACATTAATTAATTGATTTTCTATTTTAAATAATTGGGTTAATGGATATTTAAATATTTGTTAAACCCTTAAGTGATCTTGTTGAATTGGGTTTTGGTATCTATTAATAACAGGTCTAGTTAAGTAGTAAAGTCTAGGCAATTGCATTTAACTGAGAACCATAATGGGAGGGGCCTAGTTGACATGCTATTGATTAAAGTTTGCTAGATCCCCTCTCTAGCCTATAAAATTGTAGGTTATACATATTAGTTGTTCAATCTCATTAAAAGCTGTTATATTGAAATAGGTCATAAAAAGAAAGATCTGGCTTTCCAATAAATCTCTGATTATCAAGTTGATCTATTTTTCTTCAAGTGAAGCAATGGCTCAAATAAGTATGTTTTGATTCCGTTGTGCTTATCAATTTTGGTATTTTACAGTCATATATGGATCTGATTATTCTTAATTAATTAGTTGTTTATGTGGATAAAATTTCTTCATATTTGACAACATCAGTTTACAACATTTTTAGAAAAAGCAACAATTGAATAGAAAGCAAGGTCATCACTTTCCTATTTTGTCTTCCCATACATTGGTGTGGGATTTGTCCCAAGTTGCCTTTTCAATGGTCATGTAGTGATACTTGTGTGCTCAAAATCCAACTCTCATATGGCGTTTTTCCAAATAGGTTTTTCTCTGCAAAGAAACTCGAATAGGAGCCATTCTCTTGATCGCATCAAATGGGTTGACGATAATCCGTGAACTAATACAACATAAGCCTTAACTTGAATTTGTTAAAATCGTGGCATTCTCAAGTTGTACAATGAAATTCCACATTTTAAACTTTTCATCGATTTCAAAGACTAAAAAGAATAACATGATGGGAACTTACAATGTGACTAGAAAAAGCTCTAGCAAATTTTATTTCTTGGCCCGCAAAAACTCTAGTATGAGAGGCTCACATTCTTGTCTAGGATTTGGCTTTGTCTTGCTTAATTTATGATGTTAAATTCTCCAACAAAAATGTTAATATTCTTGTAATAATTTTCTCAAAATGAAAATACCCACCAAGAAGGGTTTTTGAGGCTCTAGGGTTAAGGGGAATTAGTCGGTAGAAGAATATTGCAAGAATCACAACTTGATATGGGAGGACACATTAGTGCTAAAATTTCCAAAAAGTACACTTAAATGCCACTTTTTTAAAAAATTGGACACTTAGGCTAGAAGAGGAAGAATGGAAAGAAAAAAACGAAAAAATTTTATGTCAATACTTGCGCTTACATCAGCGATTTCTAGGTAAAATTGGTTGGATGGACTCAATAGGCAAAATGTTTAAATGTTTATGATTCAATTAGCATAGTAAAATGGTTTAGAACTAAATTGATAAAAATATAATAGGTTTTGGACTTTATGGACAATGTTCCCTCTTTCCTTTTGTTTAGCCAATTTTCACATAATGTTACTAAATCAATGAGTAAACTTCTTAGCCATTTGAGAAACGCAAACTAAATCCTAGATCTTTTTGAAAAGTTGCAATGTAGTCCTTCTAAACATCATCTACCGAAACCTCTTCATAAGTCATCGCTTAAAGTGCTTGGCAATATGTCGGCCACCATAAGTTTCCATATTTTTTAACGTCGCTAGTGGTACATTCATCTCTATGGCATGGCACATTACTCAAAAAGAGAAATTGACTTGCAAAAGTCCTAATTGGAGAGAACATTCATCAATCCTAGTTCTTGGTGGGTTGGAAGTTAGGCATAAATGCAATGTTGGTGACTTTTGACTTATCAATTACACCCACTTTCAGGTTATTGGTGGGTTGGAAGTTAGGCATAAATGCAATGTTGGTGACTTTTGACTTATCAATTACACCCACTTTCAGGGTGCAATCCAACAGGTATAGCCTGCTATTGGCCCAATATGCAAGTCTTGTCTACTTGGAAAAACTCAAGTGCTTCCAAAGGTTTCGCCAAATGCAAGTGTAGGATTTATTGGATAAGTTAATATACATTGTGGCCCCTTTAGTTGAGCATGAAGAAGACTTCATATTGACTAAGCTTTGTCTTTAGATGGTTAATTGGTTTTTAAACACATATATAGAAAGATCGATAATTGAAGGCTATCTTGTGCTCAAAAGCTGCGAGCTCTGAAATTGTGTCCGTGGTCCACGCACTTGAAATCCTATCAATTTAGGCCTTGCTCTAGATATATTGGTGGTGCAACAGACAATTAAAAAAACAGAAAAGAAAGAGACAGAGAAAAAAATAACTGTTACCTGGATCAGCTCTTTTTTTAGTAAATTAGGAATACGGGCGCAAAGGTCTAATCACCAATAGCTCTCTTAAGAACCCAACACATTAAAAATGGATTAATACTAGGTTCATTGTGGTGAAGGAAATATTTTACAGGAGATGGTTGAATGAATTTTGGTTCTTCTATGCGTCTATTATGTTCTTTCTTTTGAACGTAAGAGCATTTTTTATCTTTTCCTAACATAAGTTTTATTACATATTAAATTTTTTTAATTTCCAAAAATTCTAATACCATCAGTGTGATAGTGCTGTCGGTGCGACGATAATTACTGAAAATTGACACAAGTCACTTTGTTAATGCATTCAAAATGCGAGTTATTTAAAAGGATTATTTTTAGTTATTTCTTATTTGCTATTTTTTTTCAAGTGTATTTTATTTAAGATTGGTTAGTTTATTTTGGTATGTCATTTTCTATATTTAAGGAGTAAAGCCGTTAGGAATTGTAGTTTCGATTGGATCGGGCATATGTTGGGTATATGTTGTTAAAATTATAGGTCATACAAATATATTTTGTGTTGGACCCTATTGCGACCCATTCAAATTAACCCAATGCACCGATTTGACAAGTCTACTCCCAAGTAAATTATAGAGATGTAAAAAAAATATATAAAAAATTGGAGTTTGGTGTATAACCCCACGTTTGCATGCTAGGGCAATGTGAGACCTGTTCCTACAACTACTTTGATTAATTAGTTATTGGTGCATTGGAAGTCCCGCATAAATTGCATTATTGGTTACTTGACTCAGCAATTATACCCGTTTATATTGGGGATTGCATTATTTTGAGTTTGGGACACCTGGAGTGCCATAACTTGGCACGAGGGGACACTTAAGTGCCATAACTTTTTTTCGGTACACTTAAGTGCCACTTTTTTTTCAAATGGGACATTTAAGTGCCACCTCCGGCGACCTTACCGGAAATCCTACGTGGCACGTGTTTATTATTTTTTAATGCTTGCGTGGCTCGCCGGAGAGCTGAGTCGGTGCGACTCAGCAAAAACGACGCCGTTTACATAATAAAAAATTTAATTTAATTTAATTAAAACTTAATTTAATTAAAAATACTCTAAAAAAAAAAAAAAAAAAAAAAAGGGACGAAGGGCGGGCGGCTAAGGGCTGAGCCCTCGCCGCCGCCGCCTCCCGCCGTCACCGGGAAGGGCCCGACGACGGAGGGGGAGGGTCGGCCGGGGTCGCCGGCCCCGGCCGCCGGCGGCGAGGGCCGCGAGCCCTCGCCGGATCGCGGCGAGGGCCCGCGAGCCCTCGCCAGATCCGGCGAGGGCCGCGGCGCCGCGATCCGGTGAGGGCTCGCGGCCCCGCCGCCGTCGGTCGGCCGGGGGCCGGCGACCCCGGCCGACCCTCCCCCTCCGTCGCCGGCCCTTCCCCGCGACGGTGGGGGAGGCAACGAGGGCTCGCAGCCCTCGCCGGATCACGGCGAGGGCTCGCGACCCTCACCAGATCCGGGCGAGGGCTCGCGGGCCCTCACCGCGATCCGGTGAGGGCTCGCGGCCCTCGCCGTCGGTCGGCCGGGGCCGGCGACCCCGGCCGACCCTCCCCCTCCGTCGCCGGCCCTTCCGTGACGGCAGGAGGCGGCGGCGGCAAGAGCCCAGCCCTCGCCCGCCCGCCCCTTCGTCCCCACCCTTTTTTAAAATTTTAGAGTATTTTTATTTAAAATTAAGTTTTAATTTAATTTAATTAATTTTTATTATTTTTACACGTCGACGCGAAACAGCGTTGTTTTAACTTTTTTGCCACGTCAGCATGCAAAAACGACGCCGTTTTGGACCTCCATCGCCGGAAAATTGCGTTTTTGCCGGATTTTCGCCGGAGTGACACTTAAGTGTTCCATTTTACTCCAATATTGGCACTTAAGTGTTCCATTTGAATTGAAAAAAAAGTGGCACTTAAGTGTACCGAAAAAAAGTTATGGCACTTAAGTGTCCCCTTGTGCCAAGTTATGGTACTTCGGGTGTTCTTTACTCCATTATTTTTACTTTGCAACTTTAATGTGGTCTATTCCATTATTATTATTATTATTTTATCTATCTTACTTTAACTCTCAACTCACATTTAGACTTTTACCCTACCTCGTCAAAATTCGCACATGAAACTAAACATCTCCATCTCAGTCCTCCTAAGAAGGTGGGGCAGGGGAATTAAATGCCCCACCTTCTTCTTCCCATGTGGGAAGGGTAGCCATTGAGGCAACCCTCTTTTTAACTAAGTACACTCTGTTTATAAAAAAAACGTGAAATCATCCTTGACGAATTCTATTAAAATATATCTTGAGTTTAAGCCCAATAAATGAAATCTTACGACAGGTTATTTGTTTTTTCTGGATATAAGAATATTCTGAATTGAATATTTTATGAACGTCCGAAATCGAGCAATACATAAATTCTTTTAGGTTGTGAAATAAAGTTAAAGGGAGGGGCACACAATTTTATATGTCCCTGTTAGTGCAGTCGCCCAAAGAAGTCAAAAGTGGAATGTCCAATTGAACTTGGGTTAGACCGAATATTGATGCAAGTGATTTCTCGATTCAGGATGAAGTCTCGGAGAAGGAAAGAAACTCCAAGTTAGACTTTTGGTTTGACCGAATCCCGCTTTGATTTGGTTTTCTTTATCTAGTACGAGAGTGGTTACTTCTAACGATTTGTTGCGCTTTTTTAGGGAGTGCGCAGTCGAGTATAAATATATATTTTGTGGGTTGCTCCGTAGTTGGGCACGGAGAAATATTGAAGCGCCAGTGGGTTATTTTGTGGGTATTATTCGTGAGTCACATCGAAAAAAAATATAAGTATTCAAGGCAATTAAATCTTATGAATTCAAGATTTGTATGAAATTTCATTGTGAGATTAAAATATTATTTAGTGATTAATTATGGGACAAAACACTGTGTGCATCATTGGATGTAATTGGGGCTTGGAAAACACTATGAGTATTTAAGTAACTTGAGTATAGTTCTAATTTCTATGTATTGCTTGATTTATAGTAGAATTTGTTGCTGCTCTCCCTGTAAAAGTAGGTCTCCATCACGTAAATCTAGTGTTCGATTTTTTTAAATATTTATTTTATTGTTTGATCGCTTGCTTTTCTTAATAATTGGTATTAGAGTCAGGTTTGACTAAGTTGAAGTAAATTGATGGCGAAAAAAGAAGAAAAAGTGAGGGTCGACAAATTTGGTGGGAAGGATTTTGGTTTTTAAAAGATGCAGATTGAGAATTATCACCATCAAATGAAACTACACTTGCCTTTGTCTAGAGAGAAGCCAGAGATGATGAAGCAAATTGACTAGGAATTGTTAGATAGATAAGATATGGGTGTTATTAGCTCATAACGTTAAGTTTAACATCATGAAAGAGAAGATCATTGCAAATTTGATGAAACCCTATCGGATATATACAAGAAGGCATTTGCGGTGAGCAAGGTTTATATGATGTAATGTCTGTTTAACTTAAGGATAATGAAAGTGTGTCATTGCAGATCATATCAATGGATTCAATATGATTATTGGTCAATTAAGTTCAGTTGAGACTAATTTTGAAGATTAGGTACGTGCTTTGATTTTGTTATCCATATTGCATGATAGTTGAAATACTAATGTTAGTAATTTCTCTAAGTCAACAAGTTTGATGTTTGATGGGCTTTGAGATTTAATTGTGGGTGAAGATAGTCGTAGAAGAGAATTTGGTGAACCTCTATCCACTACTTTAATAGGTGAAAGAAATGGAAGAACTAATACACGTATTAGCAAGAGTAGCATAAGAATGAATAGACTTAGTTAGTCTAGGACTGGTGATTCCATCTATTAGAACTGTGGCAAGCAGGGCATCTTAGAAAAAATTGCCTTAAGTTGAATTACAAGAATGATAAGGAAATTATAGTTGATTCTGCAGATGCTGTTACAGCTGTAGCTATCAATAATTCAGATAATGTCAATTTTGTCTTGTCTTTCACTAATTAGTCATCGTTTGACAAATGGATTGTGGATTTTAGTTGTTTGTTTCCTGCAACACTAAATAAAAACTGGTTTGCTACTTATCCATGCACGAATGGTAGTAAAGTGTAGTTGGGGAACAATGTTGAATGCGATATTGTAAATATTGGCGATGTTAGAATCGGAATATATTATGGTATTGTGAGGACATTGAATGGAGTGAGGCATATTCTAGAGTTGAAAAAGAAATTAATTTCCTCGTGTGCCCTATATTCAGTTGGGTATCACTATTTTTCAAAATTTGGAGTTCTGAAAGTTATGCGAGGTCCTTTAGTGATAATGAGAGCAACTGAGCATAGTGACTTGTATAAACTTCAAAGTGAGATAGTCTTACCAAAAAAAAAGAAAAAAGAAAAATTCAAAGTGAGATAGTGATAGATTTCACCTTGGAGACATTGAATGCATCTGTACGAGAGTCTGAGTTGTGGCATATGCGTTTGAAGCACATTAGTAAGAAAAGCCTAAAGGTTTTAAGTGAAAGAAATCTATTGTGTGGTATGTTACTAACAAACTAAATATAAGTAGGTGTTGTGATTTAGATCAACGGCAAAAAGTGCAATTCTGTACAATTGTCAAAGAAATCATGAAAATTGCAGAGTTAATTTACTTGAATGGTCGGAAGTTGTCACAATTTCTTTTTTTAAAAAATGCTAGATTTATGCTAACTATTGTTAGTAACTACTCGAGGAAGACATGGGTGTTTGTGCTTAGGCACAAGTTTGATGCTGTCATTAGGATCAAATAGTTGAGATCTTTGATCGAAAATGAGACTAGTTAGATGATCAAGCAAGCCTGTCCAAGACTCGAGTTCTTTGTCTCTCCTTTTTCACGGCCCATTTTCACTTTTCCAAAAATTAACAATTTGCCAATGAAAATTTGAGTTTTCATCTTAAGACGACCATTCCTAATTTTCCATGGTCTGTCGATTACCATCGAAATTTTACTCCATAGATGAGGTCGGATTGAGAATGTTACATTATAGGCACCGCCTCACTACACGTATCGTCAGTGTCAATTATGCACCGGTTATCTCATGAGTTTTTTGTTGTAACTCCACATTGAGTTGAACACAGGAAAATTGTTTAAAAATCCTAAATTTATTGCCTTTTGCTAGTTCATTCTTAAATTTATTTATTTTTTATCTTTTGCTAATTGAGTTTATTCGACCAATTTTAATAAAAAAATAACTGACATGACATTGACAATTTTACGTGGTACGATCAGCAATGACACAGATAATTTTTAATAATATTTTAGTAATTTTTTAATGTTATATTAATTATATATTAATTATACATTTTTTCCTTATATTCTCTTTTCTTTTCATTTTTCCCTTTTTTTTCCTTTTCCGGTCATTGCCGCGCCTCCTTGACCTAGGCCGGTGAGAGGGCCTCATTTGAGGCCGTGGTCTCCAGTGAGATCCGCATCCTCTCTCCTTTTTTCCGGGGCCACAAATAAAAGAAAGAGAAAATGATATGAGAATTTGTCTATTTTGGTTTGCCCGTTTTGACGTTATGGTAAATTCCAGATCGAGTCTGATTTTAGGCCGATTTGCGAGCCAAAACCCCTCCCTAATTTTGGAATATTTATAAAATATAGATTTTGTGCAGAGGCCGAAAATGAAAAGTCCAGATCTCCTTTTTTTTTTTTTTTTTTTTTTTTTTTTTTTTTTTTCCAAATGATCGTTTCGTTTCATTTGGTTATCGCACGCCCAAGGCTTTCTTTTTGAACTGCTAATCCTCTCTCTCTCTCTTTCTCTCTCTGAGATTTTTAGGATTTTTGCTTCTCTGCCGTCGCTCGCCCGGGCTCGATCTGTCGCTCCCGCCTTCTTTTTTGTAATGCTTCTGTTGGAGGCTGGTGCGAACTGAGATTCAGTGAAGCAGTTCTGCAATGGCCACTTCGTACCCCGCTCTTGTCACTGCGATGCAGGTGATTCTCGCCTCGATGCTCTCCGTCGGCTTCTTCGTTGCGCCACCGGCCTTGTGGCCGTGTTGGGAGAGAGATTACGGTTGATGCTATTTATTATTATTTTTTTTTTTTTTTGGTCGAATGGTTGATGCTTATTGAAAGGGGATTCTTCTTCTTCTTCTTTTATTTAATTATTTGGAGGAAGCTACGTAGGAATTTTCATCCAAAGTGGTTGGAAAAAACGGCTAATATAAAAGTGTGTGAATCGGTGAATCAAAACTCACAGTCAAGGAACAAAAGATGCAAAAGAAAAATAAAAAATTGCATACGCCAACTTCCAAAAAGTGCTGGACTACATTAATAACAAAACGGTACTATAAACGACTCCATGTGCGCGTGCACGCTCAGGCGAAGCGAGACCGACTCCCTAAACCACGAGAATAATCTCGCCAGTCATGACAAAATCAACTGCAACCCGCCCTCTCTTCCTCTGTCTCCTCTTCTCGCTTCTGTTACAGGCCTCACCATCACCGCCGCAGAGCCGCAAGCTCTTGTCAAATGGAAGAACTCCCTCCCTCCTCCACCTCCGCCTTCCCTGATCTCTTGGTGTTGGAAAATATGATGTCTTCGAGATAGGTTGATCAATGAAATCGGATCGAGTAAAACAATTCGGACTTTGAGGCGTGATATCACTTTCTTTAAGGATTTATTTGCCCCACAACTTTGCTAATGGTCACCGGCAAAAATCTTCCAGGATACAACAAAATCTCGGGTGAGAATACTAAATAGCAATTCTAGTATTTCTCCAGGGTCTTTCTAAGAAACAATTAGAAAGAATGGCTGTCGTTTTTTTTAGAAAGAAAACTCAAGAAGGAATAAAATGATCACTCAATCTCTCTTCCGAAATCTGACAAATATATATATATATATATATATATATATGACACTCTTTAAACAAAGGCAACTCTTCATGAAAAATGAGCAAACATGTCCATTCAAAATTCGTCCAAATGAACAAAGGTGTCCGATCGGAAATAGTTGAAAATCCGAACAATTACAATTCTTCGGAAAAATTACAACTCTTCAGGAAAGTTGCAAACCGAACAAGTATCTTTCCAAAGGTTGTCTTTAAAAAGACACAAAGAAAATTCGGAATAATAATAATAATTTTTTTAAATAATTAAAATTTCGAATTTATTATTATTTTACTAATAATTCCGAAAATTCTCAAAAAGGAAAAACAACCTTTAGAACTTAAATAAGAAAAAGGAAAAGAAAGAAAATAAAATAAAGAAGAAAATAGAAGGGATTAGTGCTAATTAAACCGCGGGCACGCAAGCGTGCAAAGTGCTAATCGCACCAAATAATCGCGCAATTATCCGCGCACCCGCACGCGGGTATGGTGAGGCCTAGCCTCGCCCAATTATTCCTTTAATCATTCAAAGGAAATTCCACACTTTTAAAAGGCCCACTTGCTCCCACAAAACCTACATGGGACAAGTGAAAAAGATACTTTCAGTTTGTTTTAACAAACAAACTTCCAACACATGGTCCCTCACCAACGTCACCCATCTCTGCAACTGGACTGGCATTGCCTGCAACGATGGCGGGTCGGTCTCCGAGATCAACCTCTCCAGCTCAAGCCTCAACGGCACGCTCAATGGGCTCGACGCCCCTTCATTCCTGAACCTGACCTCCTTCAATGTCAGGGACAACAATCTCGAGGGCCCGATACCATCCTCGATCGGAAATCTATCCCAGCTCAGGTTCTTGGTCCTGGCGGGCAATTTCTTCGAAGGGGCAATTCCTCGCTCCATTGGACAATTGAGGAAGCTTGAAAAGCTTGATTTGAGACTAAACGATTTGAGCTCTTCAATCCCTTCGGAGCTCGGGCTCTGTTCTAACCTCACCTTATTAGCCCTTGCCTAGAATTCGATCTCTGGGGAGCTGCCTCTCTCACTGTCCAACCTGGTTAAATTGTCAGAATTTGGAGCTTCAGAGAATCGCCTGTCTGGTGAGTTACCGTCTGAATTCTTCATGAATTGCTCCAAAATTATTTCTCTGCAGCTCCAGAACAATTTTCTCTCCGGGAAAATTCCGACTGAAATCCAAAGCTTGACCAAGCTCATTACCTCTTCATGTACAACAATTCACTCTCAGGGACTATTCCTACTGGGATTGGGAGCTTCAAGAATTTGCTCCACTTAGACCTCTCAAGGAACAATTTCTCCGGCCAAATCCCTTCAACATTGTGGAACCTCAGCAACCTGCAGTCCCTCCATCTTTTCTCCAACAACCTCACCGGTACCATTCCTCTAGAGGTCGGGAATCTTACGTCAATGACCATTCTTGACCTCAACAAGAACCAACTTTATGGAGAGGTCCCCGAGTGATGTGGACATCGAGCCATATCGAGGAGGAGGTGCTAGGGACCCATTGTCTATTCCTATTGGTTCAATTACTTGAGTGCCGGCTAGGCAATTCAGACAAGCTGTTGGCGGCATGGTTTGTGATCTTTGGCGTGGAGATGACGTTGGATCAAATCTTGAAGAATCTTAAAAATCTTAGCATAATCTTTGGCGTGGAGATGACATTGAATCAAATCTTGAAGAATCGTGGAAATCTTAGCGAAATTTGATTATCTGGTCATCAAATATTTGATCTTATCTGGTCATCAAATATTTGACCAAGTCAAATACATTATCTTTTATTTAGATATATTCTAGAATATAATATATTAGATTTCTAGGGTTGGTTCTAGGGTTTGTGTGGCAACTAGAAGGCCTATATTAAGGATTGACCGACTTTCTTTGGATACAGATTTACTTTGAGAAAAATTGAGAGAATTTTTTTTTTATTTTTTGGTAAAAGAAAAATTGAGAGAATTCTCTTCTACTATTCTCTTGAGGACTTGACCTTATCAAGGTTCCTTGTGACGGTCGATTAGACTTATCTAGCGTGATAGCGAATTCTTTCGCTCGTGGCGTCTATAACGTTGGTTGGTTGACACGCGTTCATCAACAGGACACATTTATACCGAGGTTGCCAATCACAAGTTTGATTGGAGGTCGAGGTTTCGCAATTCGCACCATTTGGGCCTTCGTAAAACGATCTTTCCGCAACGATTCACTTCACCGAGACCATCTCTCGCCTTGCTAACTTATAGGCGATCTCTTTGTTCACGAACAATTTCTCGGAAGGAATACCACGTGATTTCGGCAAGTACAGCCCTTCTCTGAGTGATGTCGACTTTTCCGAGAACAGCTTCACTGGAGAACTGCCGCCAGATTTGTGCAGTGGCTTTGCTCTTCAATATCTCGTGATCGATGGGAATAACTTCACGGGGCGGCTGCCTGACTATTTGAAGAATTGTTTGCGGCTAACGAGAGTCCGTCTAGAGCACAATCAGTTGACTGCAGATATCACGAGTGCGTTCGGAGTTTATCCGAATCTGGTCTTTATTAGACTCAGTAACAACCAATTTGTTGGGAATCCCACGGCACAATGGGGAGAGTGCACAAATCTCACGAATTTCCATATAGATGGTAACAAAATTGCCGGCCGCATCCCCCCGGAGCTTGGAAAGTTGTCTCAGTTTCGTGTCCTGACTTTGTACAACAATGAATTGACTAGGAAAATTCCTGACGAGATAAGAAATCTAGGGGAGTTGCTTAACTTGAACTTGGGCAACAACCATTTGGTCGGAGATATTCCCATCTCATTAGGAAATTTATCGAAGTTAAATTATCTTGACTTGTCGAAAAACGCAATGAGCAGTAGCATACCAAATGAGCTGGCGAATTGCGCAAATTTACTAAGCTTGAACTTGAGCAACAACAATCTGTCGGGTGTTGTATCGCCGGAGCTTGGAAACTTGTTCACGCTACAGATTTTCCTAGACCTGAGCCACAACTCATTAGAGGGATCAATTCCATCCAATTTAGGAAAGCTTGCTAAACTGGAAAATCTCAATGTTTCCCTTAACAACTTCTGGGGTACAATCCCAACTGCTCTCACCAGCTTGGTAAGTTTAAGCTCCATAGACTTATCGTACAACGGGTTGACGGGTGTAGTTCCTAGTGGCGGCCTGTTCCAACAAGCACCGGGAAGTGTTTTTATTGAGAATCTGGACTTGTGTTGAAATGCGACAGGATTATCTCCTTGTGTGACAGGTAGTAAATTGACCGACCATAGGAAAAAAGTCCTGGTTGGTGTAAGTGTTGGCGTTTGCTGCTTACTACTTCTAGCGACTCTAATTGCAGTGATGCTAGCACTTCGGTGGCGAAAAAAGCTTCTCAACGAAGAGGAAGAGATCAAGCGTCTTAAAGAACACGAGAAATTTGAGCAAATCTTATGGGAAAGGTTAGGGAAGTTCACATTCAGTGACATCACGAAGGCCACCATTGATTTCAGCGAAGAGTACTGCATTGGAAAAGGCAGGTTCGGGAGCGTTTATAATGCCGTATTGGCCAGTGGCCAAATCGTCGCAGTCAAAAAGCTCAACGCATCAGAATCCGGTAACATACCAACGATCAACCGCTAGAGTTTTGAGAACGAAATTTGAGTGTTGACCGAGGTCCGACACCACAATGTGATCAAGCTCCACGGGTTCTGTTCCAAGAGTGGTTGCATTTACTTGGTCTCTGAGTTTGTCGAGAGAGGCAGTTTGGTAAAGGTCTTGCATGGAGAACATGAGCAACTGAACTGGATTGGGGTACAAGGGTGAAAATTGTCCAAGGTGTGGCTCATGCGATTGCCTACTTGCATCATAGTTGCTCACCGCCTTGCACAACATCTTGCTTGAGTTGGACCTTGAGCGTCGACTCTTGGATTTTGGAATAGTGAGACTCTTGAATTCACGCTTATCAAATTGGACCACCATGGCTGAATCTTATGGCTACATGGCTCCTGGTAAGCCATACGACCAAAGCTAATTATGCATTTCACGTATATATATTATTTGGAATAGTTTAAATTTCTCTCATTAACTTCTCAAATTTGGATTCATCAAATAATTCTCACATGACTATTTAGAAAAGCAAGTATAGATTTTGAAAAGTTGTTCATGTTAATAATATCAAAGAAACTTAGAATTTGTGCACAACTTGACGTTATGATCGAAACATTATTCTATTGTTCTTTCATGAAAAAACAGCTTTAGCAGTTACGATGCAGTTAACGAACAAATGTGACGTTTATAGTTTTAGAGTAGTGGCTCTAGAGATTATGATGGGGAAACATCAGGGGATCTTCTATCTTCTTTATCAACGACCAAAACATCAACAATCTCAAAGGACCCAAATCTGCTGTTGAAGCATGTGCTCGATCTGCGTCTTCCTCCTTCGACTGGCCAACAAGCCGAGAAAGTGGTATTCATCATCATGGTGGCACTGGCATGCACGAGCACAAGTCCCCTTCACGACCCACCATGCATTTCGTGGCGCGAGAATTATCCACACGCGCTCAAACTTACTTGTTTGAGCTGTTAGGTTCCATAACCATCAGCAAAGCTATCGAGTCTTCAGGAGTAAAATTTTAAGTGATATTGCAGATCAAATTATATTCTTCTGTCTTTTACCAAAAGAAAAATTATATTCTTCTGTCTCTCTCTTTCTTTCCTTTTATTCTTTTTTTATTTTTTATTTTTTGTGTGTGTGTGTGTGGAGTTTGCTCGTAATGAATGAGAAAGAGTGGATGTACAGTTTGGATAATTTAGAAAATTTCTATTGCACTGTCTTCAAAACATGTTTACAAACCCTAACCACAGATCCTCTAATGAATATGAAGTTTGTCTTCACTTCCTTTACATCGGTATGAGATGTAAGTTGCCTTTTCGATGGGCCATTATAGATAATTTCGTACTCAAGTTCTAACTTTAATGTAAAATTCTAATTAAGGACCTAAAATGGGATTATTTTTTCAAAAAAAAAAAAGTTTAAAGTGTACTTGATAACCCAAAGTGGCTAAGTTAGTTTTAAATAAGAGCTTAAACTTACTAGCCCGCCAAATATTCACCGGTGAACATTTTCCGGTGACTTGAATAGGAGTAATTTAGTCGAAATCTACAATTGGGTAAAAAATTGAAAAGATTCCCAAATTGAGTAGGATTTTCAAATTTTCACATTTTCTTCCTTCCTCTTCCCGAATGCTTAAGCATATTGCTCTCACCTGATCCTTGTCGCTCCTCGCTGTTGTCTCTTATTTCACAAGTTCATCGTCCACAAGCTTCAAGTTTATTGTCTGCAAGCTCCACTTACTTTCATTCGTGGTTAGTGTTGTTCATATCGGTGCAATTGGTCCAAGGGTAAGTGATTATAGCTTCTTGAAAGAACACGCCGCCCAGGTGTGGGCATGTCGTGGAAAATCACCCCGATGGCAGCGAGGCTCTCTTCCCAAACCTGAATGGCTGTTCCAATTGGAGTCACGAAGCAATTCTTGTGAAATACCCAAGTACCACATCCTCTCTTATTTGCTTCTTGGTCTATCCGTGCCACTACAATCCCAAAAGAAAGGAATTTCCATTCCCCGAATGCCCTTCGCCTTCAAATCGATCTATGTAGCGAGGAGGGTTCTCACTTGGGCTAAAATTGGGATTGCCTCTCTCCCCCGTCGCTCTAGCAAAGGATTTTTTTTTTTTTTTTTTTGTCCTGTGGCTTTAAACTCCAATGCTTGGCTTTTCTCGTTGTGATCTATGAATTGTTGGTGCATTGTGCTCATTGGTGAATTTAACAGTAAGATTAGTGATTTCTAATGTTTTGGAGCTGTGAGCATAGAAGCTAGAGCTACGGCCTCTGGACATTGCAGAAAAGGAGGTCGGAATTCTTCTCTTTTGTCGATTTTCATGGCATCCTTGAGTTAGTAATTTGCCTTTGTTATTGTCGGTAAGCTAGACATGGAGTCCTCTGAGTAATGTTTTCGTGGTAATTAGCATGAGGTGGATGAATTCATCATTGGGCTTCCTATATCTTCTGATGGAAAAGAGAACATTCTGTCTAATAAATTTTGCAGCGTTACTGGAAGACTCGCGGCTCGAGCTTCGGGGAGGTGAAATGATTGCATATGTTTTGTTGATTATAAGTTATATGTTGTACAGAAGATAGATTCTTCAATGAGTTTTTCATTTAAACTTGTTCTATAGTCATGTAGAGATGATTGCGTGCTCAAATTCCAACTCCAATATCGGGTTTTCCAAAGTAAGTTTTTTGTCTGCAAACAAACTCAAATGTCATTTTCTCGATCGCATCATCTGGGTTGATGGAAATCTTTGAACTACACATCATGAACATGAACTCGAACTTGTTTAGATCATGTCGCGTTCTCGTCATGTTCTCTAGTCGTGTAAGGAAATTCCACGTCTTGAACTTTCTTATCGATTTCAAAGACTAGAAAGAATAACAGATGGAGATTTAATGCAACTATGTTCAGGTGACTAATCATTAACAGAGCATACGTATATTGCTCCGTTATAGATTTCTTGATTTAATTTATGTGTATTCGAGAACCTACACTTGGTATGTGTATATATACATATATATAGAATGTCAATTCACGCATTATTTGATATCGATTGTCTTATTTTCTGCTCGTTCGTTCTTTGTTTGCTTTTTTTTCTTTCCTTTTGTTTAGCCAATTCACATAATGTTGCTTAATCGATGAGTAAACTTCTTAGCCATTCCAGAAAAACAGCCTAAGTCCTGAATCTTTTTGAAAAGTTGCAATATAGGCTTTTGAACATTATTGTTTTCCCGATTTTTCCTTCTAGATGACCTTGAATCACCTACTTGTTGAAACCTCTTTATAAGTTATCGCTCAAAGTGATTGGCGATTCGTCAACCACCATAAGTTTCCATAATTTTAACATTGCTAGTGGTACATTTATCTCTGTGGTACGACACATAGCTTAAAAAGAGAATATGTTGACTTTCAAAGTCCTAATTTGGGAGAACATTTACCAATCTTAGCTACTGGTAGGTTGGAAGTTAGGCATAAGTCACACTGCCGATGACTTTTGACTTACCAATTACACCCACTTTCAGGGTGCGATCCAATGGATACGGCCTGCTTTGGCCCAAAATACAATTCCTATATGCTTGGAAAAATTCGGGTGCTTCCAGAGATTTCTCTTCATGGAAGTGTAAGTTTGGATGGACTGACTGATAGACATCCTTTAAAAAGGTTGAGGGGCGAGAAGACTTCAGATTAGATAAGCTTTGGTTTTAGATGGTCAATTGGTTTTCCTTGAACATATATGTAGAAAGATGTAGAAAGATTGAAGATCGATAGCTATTTCATGTTCCAAAGCTGCGAACTTTGAACCGACCAGAAGGCCCGACGAGATGCCCATAATTGGAACAGTCAGAACATACCGGAGCCAGTCGGATTCAGTCGGCAATTCTTGCTCAACTGCTTCTTTCTTCAAAGGAATACCAAACACACCACCAGCAAAGAGGCATTGGTTGATCACGGATGCGCAAATAAGTGGTTTCATTAGGTCAAGGTCGGAAGGAAATTAACTTGTTTTGTTTTTTCCTTTGTTGATGTTGCAGGATAAGAAAGTGAATTGGCACTCGACTCCTTCTGAGACGAGGTTGGAGAGAGCTTTAAACGGGATGGTCATCAACTATAATCCATGCGTACATTCCATAGGTTCTTGAGATGGTTTGCGTGTGCTCAGGTTCGTCATTTTTTCCTTTCTTTTGTGAATTCGAATCTGTCTGATGCGTGGCAGTAGATGGTTGGCTGATGTTTCTTGCTTTATGCTGTTCAATGTTTGTACAATTTAATCTGTTATAGTTACATGTATTTGTGTGATAAAAGAATTGATGTTGAACAGATATAGTTAAATGGGTTTTCTACCAAGAGCGAAGTCATGTCCAAATTGTGTTAATTTGATCATCCTATACGTGGATTTGGAGCTTCATGTGGGTTCTGTTACTGTTTACGTTCTTCTTATGAGGGGAAGGGGAAAAAAATCCACGTGTGATGGATAGGGTTAATAAGAGTACACAAAACTTCGTATGCAAACCCAAAAATGGAAATGGGATAAATACCACTCAAGTATCTCACGTCATATCACATGGTTGATATGCGAATTTAGCCATAGGTGTACCTGGTACCCTGCACTCGACGAACTCTTGTTTACTTTGACCAGGCTTAAAATTTTAATTGTCTTTAAAACAAGTTTATAAATCCTAAGTAAGAATATTCTAGTGAATATAAAGTAGGTCATTACTTTGGATGATATAATAGACTACTATCTCGTTTAGTTTTCCTATACACCGGTACAGGATGTGTGCAAGTTGCCTTTTCAATGGCCAAGTAGAGATACTTGCGTGCTCAAACTCCAACTCCATTATGGCGTTTTTCCTAGTAGGTTTGTTTGCAAACATACTCGAATAGACGTCATTTTGTCAATTGCATCAAAGGGTTGACAATAATCTGAGAACTAAACACCATGAACATGCACTCAGACTTGTTAAGATCATTTCGCACTCTCGAGTTGTGTAGGGAAATTCCATGTCTTGAATTTTGTTATCGAATTTTTTTTTTTTTTGGTCGAAAGTTATCGAATTTAAAGACTAAAGGAATGACATGATGGAAACTTCCAGTCTGACTAGCCAAAGATCTAGCGATTTTTCTCTTTTGGCCCACACAGCTCCAGCATAAGAAGCTCCCATGAATGTTTAGGATTTGGCTTTTTCTCGCTTAATTATGATGTCTTGGATTCCCCAACAAAAGTATGGATATTCTCGTAATAAACCTCTCAAAATGAAAAAAAAAAAAAAAAATCTCTCAAAATGAAAAATACGCACCAAGAAGGGTCTGGCATTTAAAGGTAAAGAGGATTTAGTGCAACTGTTTTCTGTGCAATTAACTATTAACCGAGTGTATGCATATAGCTCCATTACAGATTTCTTGATTTAATCTATGTGAATTAGTTTTCGAGAACCTGTACTTGGTACACATATCCATACACAGATTGTCAATTCACATATTATTCGATGTTGATTGTCTTATCTTCCGCTCGTTTGTTCTTTGTTCGCTTTTTTTTTTTTTTTTTTTTTCTATTCTTTGAAAAAAATTGCCAAAAAGTTATAAATTTACTGTGCTTTTTACCAATTCAGTCATAAATATTTTAATATTGTCAATTGAGTCATAAACTTTTTTTCACATTTAGTCAATTGAATTTATTCTACTGATTTTGACCGAAAATCACTGACACGGATGCTAGCTATTCTAGGTGAAATTTTTTTAAAATATTATTCTAATATATTTTCCAATTTATTTATTTCTTATTTTCCCTTTTTCTTTTTCTTTCCTTCTTCTTCCTCTGGCTAGTTATCGGGCCTCGGTAACTGGCCAAAGGTGAGGGTTAGCGAGGTCAAACCTACTTATTCATTGGTTGGCGGGGTTGAGCTTTGCTAGAGGTGGGTGAGGTCATCCTCGTCAGCCTCCACCTTTGGCCTGCCATTGAGACCAGGTGACGAGTTAGAAGAGGAAGTAGGGATTGGAACCAACAAAAAAGTTACAAAAAAAAATTTGAAAAAAATATTAAAATATTATTGAAAATTGTCAACGTTAGCTTTGACCATGTCAAGTAGGACATGCAACATCCACGTCAGTAATTTTTTGCTAAAATTGGTTAGAGGGAGTCAATTGACAAAGGGCGAAATGGTTTATGACTTAGTTGGTAATATTAAAAAGTTTTAGGACTGAATTAGTAAAAATAAAATAGGTACAAGACTTTTTGGACAATTTTTTCTCTTTCTTTTGTTCAGCCAATTCACACAATGTTACTTAACCAATGAGTAAACTTCTTAGCCATTCTGGAAACGCTGTCTAAATCCTAAATCTTTTTGAAAAGTTGCAATGTAGCCGTTTTGAACATCAATTTTTCCTCTAATTTTCCCTTCCAACAAACTTTAATCACCTACTGCCGGAACCTCTTTATAAGTCATTGCTTGAAGGAGTGCCGGACACCTGGAATGTCAAAACTTGACACAGAAGGACTTATGTGCCAAAATTTAGGAAAATAACACTTAAGTGTCAAAATCAGGGCAAAATAGATCACTTAAGTGCCAACAGCGATAAAAAAATCTAGCCAAAATACTGACGTGGCAATTTTTTGGCAAAGTAAGTGTGAAACGGTGTCGTTTTGCACGCCGACATGACTAGACAATGCAAAAACAACGTCGTTTTGGTACTAACATGGTAAAAAATTAATATAAAATTAATTAAATTAAATTTAAAACTAAATTTATTTAAAATATATAAAAATACAAATACAAATATTAATTTAAAAAAAAAAAAAAAAAAAAAAAAGAGCCAAGGGAGGCAATTAAGGGATGACCTTCGCCGCCGCCGCCGCCGCCGCCGCCGCCGCCGCCGCCTCGTCACCGTCGGGAAGGGCCGGTGAACGACGGCCGACCGGCAGCAAGGGCCCGCAAGCCCTCTCCCAGTCTGGGCAAGGGTCAGCAACCCTCACCCAATTCGGCCAAAGGCCACCGCCTATTGGGGGTCACCGGATCTAGACGAGGGCTCGCGAGACCTTGCCACCAATTGGCTAGGGTTGCTTGCCCCTGACCAGGGCCTAGCAACCCCCGCTGACCCCGCCCCCCCTGGTCGCAAGCCCTTCGCGATAACAACGAGGAGGCGGTGGCAGCAAGGGCTCAGCCCTCAGCCGCCTTCTTCCCATTTTTTTATAATTAATTTATTTAATTTTTATAATTTAATTTAATTATTTTTTATCTTAAAATTCAAATCAACGCCAAAATGACGTCGTTTTGCGGTTCTTTGCTGAGTCAACCTTTCGGCAACCCACGTAAGCAACAAAAGTAACAAAAAATTGTCACATAAAATTTCGGACGAGGTTCACCGAAAGTGGTATTTAAGTGTCACTTTTTTCTAACTTTTGGCACTTAAGTATCAATTCGTACCAAGTTTTGACACTTGAAATGTACTCCTTCCTCACTTAAAGTGATTGGCAATTTGTTGGCCACCATAAGTTTCCAAATTTTTTTACGTCGCTGGTGGTGCATTCATCTTTATGGCATGACATATTACTCAAAAAGAGAAATTGACTTGCAAAAGTCCTAATTTGAGAGAAAATTCATCAATCCTAGTTATTGATGGGTTGAAAGACAGGTGTAAGTCACATTATTGGTCTCTTGACTTATCGATTACACCTACTTTCCGACGGGTACAGCAAGCTATTGACCCAAAATGCAATTCTACACTACTTGGAAAAATTTGAGTGCTTCCAGAGGCTTTTTCCACATTGAAGTGTAGGATTTGGTTAATTGTTTAATATGCATGGTGACCCTTTTAAAAAGGTTGAGCGTGTAGAAGACTTCAGATTGACTAAGCTTTGTCTTAAAAAGGTTGAGCGTGTATAAAACTTCAAATTGACTGAGCTTTATCTTTCGATTGTTAATTAGTTTTCTTTAAACATATCTATAGAGAGATCAATAATTGAGGGCCATGTCTGCGAACTTTGAAATCGCGTCCATAGTCCACGCACTTGAAATCTTATCAATTTAGACCCTGCTCTAGATATGTAGATGAGGCAACGCACGATGAGAGAGAGAGAGAGAGAGAGAAAGAGAGAGAGAGAGAGAGAGAGAGAGAGAGAGAGAGGTTGTTACCTTAATCAGCTCTGTTTCATCGGTAAATTAGGAACAAGAGCGCAAAGGTCCAATCACCACAATTATTTCTCTTAAGAACACAACACACTAAAAAATGGATTAGTACTCGGTTCGTTGTAGCGAAGGAAATATTTTACGGGAGATGGTTGGATGAATTTTGGTTCTTCTATATGTCTATTATGTTCTTTCTTTTGCAGGAAGAAACATTTTTTATCTTTTCCTAACATAATTTTTATTTCAGATTTAATATTTTTTATTTTCAAAACTTCTAACAACATCAATGTGACAGTGTTGACGGTGCAATGATGATTGCTAAAAATTGACACTGGTCATTTGTTAATGCTTTCAAAATACGAGTTATTTAGGAGAATTATTTTTAGTAATTTCTTATCTGCAAGCTATTTTCAAGTTTATTTTATTTAAAATTGGTTAGTTTATTTTAGTTTGTTTATCTTCTATATTTGGGGAGAAAAGCTGTTAAAAATTGGAGTCTCGATTGGATTTGGTATTTGTTTGAGTACATGTTGCTAAAATTATAGGTCAATATAAGTTAATTTGGATCAGACCCTATTGCGACCCATTCAAATTAACTCAATGCACCGATTTAAAAGTCTACTCCCAACTAAATAATAGAGATGTAAAAAATAAAAATAAAAATTGGAGCTTGGCGTACAATCTAATGTTTGCATGCTGAGGCAAGATGAGACCTGTTCCTATAACCACTTTGATTAATTAATTATTGGTGCGTTGGAAGTTACACATAAATTTCATTGTTGGTGACTTGACCTAGCAATTATACCCATTTATAAATTAGGCTTTTTTCCTTTTAACTTTGCAACTTTAATGTGGTAAAATATTGCATCATTTACCGTTCCAGTATTATTTGAGTGACATTATTTCCACCCTCTTTATAACTAAATACACTATGTTTAAACAAGACAGGCGAAATCGCCCTTGATGGATCCCACATTTATGCATTTTCCCTCAATTGATTTCTTTTCCATTATGGGTCTGGTTCAAATTTAAACCCGTTGTTGTTTAGAAGATAAAAATCAGTATTTTCTTTGTCAATCCAACGTGAATGAAATTGAGCTTTCATGAAAAATATTTCTATTACTTTAGGCATAGTTCTTATTTCAAAATTTTTGTTTGTATATAGGCTTTTCTGCATTTCTACATGAAAATTAGTCCAAAAATTCGCTTGATGAAATGAAAAGTTCTAAAGATGTCTTTAATAAATAAAGTTGCCAACATGTGTAGAAGATGTGTAGAAGAGGAGGAGGAGGAGGAGGAGGAGGAGGAGGAGGAGGAGGAGGAGAGAGAGAGAGAGAGAGAGAGAGAGAGAGAGAGAGAAGATAGGTTTTTGTATGTGCATGATAATATTTGCTTGAATGTGTTCTACTAAATTATGGTAACCGGATGCTACATAAACTAGAAGAACTAGAAAGAATAGGACAATGTGTAAATTGGGGTCCACTACTTTAAGTTTCAACTGAATAATAGAGAGCAATTCTGTCTCTCTAAATAAAATAGGGATGGATCTAGTCGAATAAGTGTCAAAACAACTTTGCCCTGTTTGCAATTGTCAAACAAGAGGCCTACGGGGAGGAGCATCAGGAGCCACATGGCAAATCATGATTGATAGCCCTAAGTGAATGACGACAACAATGTAACTGTGCAACATAATCTGAAGGAAATACACTTATAGTAAACAAAGTAAAATAAGCAAAATAAGTAATAAGTAAACTCCCGGAATATTCACATCTCAAATAATACATGGAAACTGCGCATCTAGTTTTTCATTGCTATTTGTCTTTAATTTGGAATTGTCAAACAATCTTTATATTAAATATAGGTAGATCCACATACTCCATGTAAAGCTAGAGTTGTAATGCAATATAATCGTATAAAAGGCCAAGAGAATATCGGTATATAAATGTAAAGAAAAAATCCAAGCTACAAATAGAAATGGACTTATCATAGCTACAAATACTAATGGACTTGAGCTGGCTTTAATCAACATGTTTGAGATAGATCAATTTTTGCAATTATTTCAAAGCCTAAAAGACTGCTTTCTATAATTCCAAAAGGGATGGTTCATACCATCGACCTCTATGCAGTTGTTCTTGATGAATTTTCATCCCGCTTTTTTTGAGAAATTTCAATTAGATTCGAGTATAGTCTATTCGATGTTAAAGTACTTTAGCTGGAAGAGATTAATAGTGTGTCTAGGAAAATGGCTTTCCAATATAATGCGTGGCAATATTACTAGTCCACGTTTTCTACTTGATATCATCCTTGTTAGTTTCATTATTGTCCTCATTTTCCAAATTTTATACTAAGGTTCATCATCAATAATAGTTTATATTTATATATTTTCATCGATGAATAAAATTATTTTCATCAGTTCATTTTGTAAGCATTTCAGGGCTTGCCACCTGTTTGCCACGGTCTCGGATGGCGACTGTAGAGGGTTCCTCAGCTGGCCTGTCCTCCTGGTTTGAGCTACATTCAGCTCGTTTCTTGCTGCATGCCACTATCTGCATTTCGGGTTGGGGTTCCTTGACTATGATCTCCATCCCACTAGGTTGGTTGGATGGCACAGGTACCGTTTCTTCGACCACCAACTCCTCATCAATTTTACCATAGAACGTCTCCCAATATGGACTGTGATCACTTGTCTCAGCTTTCAGCCAGGGTCCATAAGGACCTATATTATCCGTAGCCCAAGGGGAAGTGGCATAGGGGATTTCAGGACACTCAGCAGCATAATGTCCAATTCGGCCACAGGAGTAGCAAAAATGGGGGAGTCGCTCATACTTAAATTCGACCCAAAGTCATTTGCTACCAAGATGCAGGATGGCCCCCGACTTTAAAGGCAAGGTCATATCAATTTCAACTCTCACTCGACCTCCTTTTATACAGATTTGTACCTAGAGGGTCTAATTGAGCTTCTATAACTTTGCCCAGCTTTTGCCCCGGATCACAAAGTACTTTCCCAGTTCTCCAGCCCGGTGGTATTCCTCCAATGCGCACCCAGAATTCTGCTCTAGTAAACTCGTAGCAATGTTCCGGGATTTTCGGTTCACACGGCCGCAATACTATCAAATTAGTGGAGTAAGACCAAGGTGAGTTCTTCTGGATACGTTGTTTGTCCTCCTCTGACTAAAAAATAAAAGTAAAGTCACCAGTTTCTCTTTGAATGCAAGTGACATTTTCAGTCCTCCAGGCTTTTTTCATTGTGGTCACAAAAGCTGAAAAGTTCACATTTGGTCTGGAATATAGTTTTCCGTAGAGGATTCTTCGACACTCCGCCCGTTTCTGTGGGGTAATTTCAGCAGAAGCTTCGACAATGTCATCCTCCGACCACAGGTAACCCAATCGTTTACAGAGTGCAGGGACTCTCAAATCATTATCCTCCATACTCCCCCCATTTTCTAAATCTCAGTTATCCAGGTTAGACAATGAGGGTTTCCAGTGCAGAATGACAACAAATCCTGACCATCCAGAAAATCCAACTACCCAAAGACAGAGGATAGTGCGAAAGCCATCGACAACTGCTAGGCGATGATGGATTCCGATGCAAAGCGCAGTGATTCTAACAAGGCCAGACTATCCAAAACAAAGGAGCCAAGCAAAAGCCAGAGATAGAGAACCGATGAGAGGAGACTAAAGACCCACCTCTAGATCTAGCTGATCAACGAGGGAAACCCAACTCCAAACGATCGTGGGAGGCGAGCAAGCTTCTGGGGCGTGCCGATCAAGTTATCCCAAATTGGCAAGTGCAGCAAGAAACCTATGAAAGTGCAGAAACCGAAGAAACAAAAATGCTCTTTTGACACTTCCGAACTACTTCTAGATGAGGCAAACTTCCTGGACACTCCAGTGCAACTGATTAAAGATGGAAAAGACTGGGCTTTGGTGGCTAGCCCTAATAAGCCACCAAAAACACCATGAAAATAGTGAGCTGGAATTGTCAGGGGCTAGGCAACCCCCTGACAATCCGGGAATTACGAGCCCTTGTGGCTCTTGAAAGGCCCTATTTACTTTTTCTAATGGAAACCAAAAATAAAGAAGTTTTGGTGGAAAATGTTTGCAGAAAACTACATTTCCAGCACCTCTTTTTAGTACATCCTACAGGAATTGCTGGGGGTCTGGCCATTATGTGGCAAGAGGAAATCAATTTGAGAGTGCAAGCCAGCTCCAAACAATTTATCGATGTGTCTTGTACTGATCCTGAAAGTAGAGCTGATATGCAAATTACCTTAATTCACGCCTCAACAGACTTTGGAGAAAGGATGGATCTATGGCAACAGCTGGGGGCTTTGAAACCTCATTCTTCAACTCCCTAGATGTGTATTGGCGACTTCAACGAGATCCTGTATGTCTAGGAGAAACAGGGGAAAAAAGAAGCAGATGTTAGAAGAATGTCAGCCTTCAAAGATATGCTCAATGACCTCGCCCTAATGGATGTGGACAGTCATGGCTGCACCTATACATGGTCCAATAATAGGGAAGGGGAGGAATTGGTTAAAAAGAGACTTGACCGTATGCTCTGTACCTTAGAATGGAGAGTCACTTTCCTAAAGCAGTAGTTCAGGCACTACCAGCCATTGGCTCGGACCACAGTCCCCTCGTCCTTAGCCTTTATCCCGGCATGCGACAAAGTAAGAAAAGGTTTAAGTTAGAAGCCTACTGGACAGAACATGCAGAATATCAGGAAGTGATTCAGCAAATCTAGTCTAAAAACTCAAACCAGAAAACTTCCTTCTCCAGGAAATTATGGGAAACCTCCCAAATGCTGGCCAAATGGAGCAAGGATACTTTTGCCAATGCATCTGTGCAGATAAAGCAGCTCAGTAAATCACTCATTGAAATCACTAATCAAACTCCTTAGACCACCAGCAAGGAACAAGTAAAGAAAATCAAGCATAGCATCGAAGTTTTGCGGAGGCAGGAAGAACAGTATTGGGGCATGCGTTCACGCATCAAGTGGCTGCAATGGGGTGACAAGAATACCGGTTTTTTTCATGCTGCAACTATACAGCAAAGACAGAAAAACCGCATCACAATGTTGCAACTCGAAGATCAAAGTTGGTGTTGGGACCCAGTGACTCTGAAGGCTCATATCCAAGATTTCTATAAGCAATTATACACAACTGAGGGTCTAAGAAATTACGAACCAATTCTCAATCAATGTCCCTCACCCATAGCTGACAACATAAATGTGGAACTGGTGGCCATACCTTTGTTAGAGGAGGTACAAACCGCTGTTTTTCAACTGGGTGCCTTGAAAGCACCAGGACCTGATGGCTTCAGTGGGATATTCTATCAGCAATCTTGGGAATCTCTCAAACCTGATTTGCTGCTGCTTGTCCAAAAGTTCTTCCACACCAATACCCTCGACCCTCGCCTGAAACAAACCCATATATCATTGATCCCCAAGGTAAAAAACCCTGAAAATATCAGTCAATACAGACCCATCAGCCTTTGTAACTTCAGCTATAAAATCATCTCCAAAATTCTCGCAAATAGACTGAAAAAATGGCTACCTTTCATCATCGAACCTAAACAGAGTGCTTTCGTTCAAAGAAGACAAATTCAGGACAATATCCTCATTGTCCAAGAGGTTCTACACCAGCTGCGCACAACAAAGACCAAAACAAAGCATCAGGCAATTTTAAAACTTGATATGCAGAAGGCCTATGATTGTATTGAATGGGACTTTGTGAGGGACAGCATGCTACATATGGGTTTTTGTACTAAATGGGTGTCAATGATTATGCAGTGCATCTCTACAGTCTCCTACAACGTGAAATTCAATGGAGAACCCACCTCCTTCTTTCAACCTTCACGCGGCCTCAGACAAGGTGACCCATTATCGCCCTATATCTTCATCTTGATGTCCAATGTTTTAACCCGGCTGATGAACAAAGCATTAGTAGATGGTAGTATAAAAGGCATTCAGTTAACTCAGAATTGCCCTCAACTATCACACCTTCTCTTCGCTGATGATGCAATCTTTTTTATGGATGGAACATTAGTGGAATGTCAAAACTTGTCACTCATTCTCAGCCAATACTGCTATGCTACGGGCCAAGCTGTTAATTTAAACAAGTCAGGCATCTATTTCAGTGCTCACTATCCGGATCTTTTGAAGATAAACATGGCTACTGAGATGCGAGTGCATGTGCTGGAAAAAACAGGTAAATACCTGGGTCTACCTACAGAATGGGGACACTCTAAGCGAGACTTATTTGGCTGGATATTAGCTAGAGTGAATTCCAAGCTAGAAGGCTGGAAGGAGAAACTACTCACCAAGGCAGGCAAGGAGATCTTGATCAAAAGTGTTGTGCAATCCATACCTACCTATGCCATGTCCATCTTCAAGCTCCCAGTATCCATCTGCAAAGCCATAGAAAAAAGAATAGCGTCGTTTTGGTGGCAAAAAGGAGATGCAAGAAAGGGGATGCATTGGAAACGATGGGAAATTTTAAAAACCAGAAAGGATAATGGAGGGATGGGTTTCAAAGACTTGTTCACCTTTAACAGGGCTATGCTTGGAAAACAACTATGGCGACTCGCTAATTCTCCCACAGCACTCTGGAGTCATGTCCTCAAAGGTATATACTTTCCTCATGGTGATGTCTGGACAGCATCTAAGGGTCACAAATCATCTTGGGGTTGGCAGGGCCTCATGATTGGCAGAGAAACCATAGCAAACAGCATAAAATGGTTAGTGGGGAATGATGAATCTATACGCATTCGAGAAGACAGGTGGTTAACACAGGGGATTATAGGTGGACAAGCATCTCCAACAGAACCTATTCGGGTCTCTGAACTAATTAACACAGAAACACGGGAATGGAAGCAGCAGATAATACAACAGCTTTATGAGGTAAACATTGCAAATGAAATATTAGCTATTCCATTGAGCTAGCAAACACAACCAGACTATCTCACATGGACAGGTAACAAAACGGGACAATACTCTGTCAAAAGTGGCTACAATAGTGCTATCCAACATGCACAAAACACAAACACACAGCAACCCTCCAGTTCGTACACACCGCCACGCACCTTGTGGCACAAGATCTGGAGCCTCGATGCTCTACCCAAGATCCACACCTTCCTATGGAGTCTCTGCCAAAATGCTCTCCCTACCCGTGAAAACCTACACAAAAGGAAAATTATTCAAGACCCATCCTGCCCTTTTTGCCACAATCGTGTCGAAACAACCGAACATTTATTTTTCCTTTGTAAATGGACAAGCACAGTATGGCAAGACATGAAATTTGCAGAAATTCGGCCCACCAAGTACCTCAAACGTGCTGATCAGTGGATCGCTGAAGCTTTTATAGGTTCTAACCTTTTTCCTCCTCGAGAATTCACGACGCTGGTCTTATGGAACATCTGGAAGGTGAGAAACCACTGGATTTTCCGAGGAACACACCCTAGACCAGCAGATCTACTCATTTCCGCACAGGAACAGCACGATTTTCTCAGTCGCAGAGGGGGGAAAAACCGTGCAAAACAGAAAGACGAGAACACACCTGTTGACTGGAATCCCCCGACGAAGAAGCAATTGAAGATTAACGTCGACGCGGCTTGGAGTCTTGGCGATTTTCTGGGTTCGGTGGCCGGGATCGTGTGCGACTCTTCAGGTAAAGCGATCGAGGGTTTTGTTTCCTCAGTTAGGGCTTCTACCCCCCACGAAGCTGAAGCCAAAGCTATTTATCTCGGAACGCTTTATACTCGAGATCCAGAAGCCACCCACGTGCAACACTTGAGAAGTCAAGACTTCGGCTGGGTAATTGAAAGTGACTGCTCACCGGTTGTTGAGATGATCCTGGGCCGGGCCAACGTCTCTTGGAACCTAACCATCCATGTGCAGAAATGCAAGAATCTGTTGGCCCAATATCCAAACATAACACTCCAGTACTGCCCACAAGCAACCAACGCAGCTGCTGATTGGGTTGCAAGACACCATCGAAGAAATCAACTTCCTCTCAATTGGTGGATTCATCCCCTGCTTCCTTTATGGCATATTTTGTGTTCTGACCTCTTGGGGAACTCTACTTGCAAATACCCCCTTTAATATCTAATATCAAGCACTTCCTTCAACCAAAAAAAAAAAAAAGTTCATTTTGTAAGCAACACAAATGATCATTTTCAGAAAAATATTCTCGCAATAGTTAATTTTCCTATAAATGTACCCATATGTATTATTGGTCTTTGTCAATCACAAGATTAGCAAGCAAAGATCTCTTAAATGACTCTCTATGTTTAATTTACATTAGATTGTTCACACGCCTTTGATTGGGAATGATCGAACATGAAATGACGTAATAGTGAGTCTGTTACAACATGTTTCTAATTAAAAATATTTAATAGGACTGATTTAAATATTTGCCAACTTTCTATTTAACTTGCATTCCCTGTGTATAGGGTGAGAATGCAATCAGAGTAATATAGATTATAATTAACCTTATCCTATATAGTAATCAGACATAATAGTATATCTCTAACACCCTCGATGCACGAAAGAAATGCCAAAGTCAATTGGAGGTCAATTCATCTCTTATTAGCGGCCTTTGGTGGTGCGTTGATCCGCTGTGCTTTTTCGGTCGTGCTGGCTTTGACAAGTCTTGACTTACCTATAATTTTTTTTATTCTAACGTGACTAATGGTACAAATAAATTTCCACAATTTCTATTATATCCTTGATTCTAGCTTTTTCAATTGGTTTTTTCTAATCAAATCTGTTTGTTGATGGTTGAATTGACTGACAGATGATCATTAGCCAAAATGAAGTGCATGGCGGCCCTTGTGTGACCTCCAAATGGCCTTTCCTTGTAATTTGAGAAAAGATAAGTGAATCCTTCAATTTCCATCCTGCTTCTTTATCGCATTACTAAATTTTTTAAACATGCAATTAGATAAGTGACAGCTCGAACTGGTCTTAAATGGAATCTAGCAGATAACCATTGAAAAACAGCTACCTTTCATATCTTTTAGGTTCATAAAACCGACCTTGACGATATTTCTTAACCATAAAAGTCTGGCTGCAAATTTCATGTTACCAACTATCTCTGCCCGATTCCAATCGATTTGTGGCCTTTTAGATCCATTTGCATTGCTCACAGCTTTTATCTCCCACCAAATTTTCCCGCCTCAATCAACCTTTTAATGGCACAAAATCATCATTAACCGCCTCTGATGATGCACAGTTCATCGTATGAATTTGAACAGATCTCTATCTGTTGATGCATAGTCAAATGGCACAAAATCGATATTTAACTCTTTGACACTAGAGTTGGCATAATTAGATTGAACGCAACATGCTGTAGGTATACTTTTGTAGCTTAAAAAATGATTATAGGACTTTATCATTCCAATTGACACCATAATCTTCTTTTTATTTGTTTTGCTAAATCACATATGTTGTAAGGAATTTTGTGAGCAAATTCAAAAAGAGGGTGATAAAAAAAAAATGGCTTCCCTTGTAATGGTGGCAATCTTTAGTAGAGTAGTCGACGCCTGGCTAGTAGCTAGTATTTTATGAATTTTTCTTAATTGATAAAAGTAAAAATATTTTAGTACTTAGGTTCTGTTCATTTTGCGGAAAACAACTTCCAAGTAAATATTTCTTGGATTTTGTAGTGCTTGGCACATGGAAAAGAGGTTTTCTTCGATAGGGGAAAATGATTTTCGTTTTTTTGAAAATGAGAAATCATTTTCCCTCTTCTTCCTTTCACCCAAACCAATCATGTTCTCCTCCGTGCATCCTTTTAATTATTTTTTTTTCTTTTTCCCATTTTCGCGTCGCCCGCTGGTCACTGTCGGGCCTTGTTGACCTACGCCGGTCTCAGGAGAGGGCCTCGTTGGGGACCTGCTCTCCAATAAGATCCAGATCCCCCTTCCTAAACCCCCCAAAAAAAAAAAAAAAAAAAAAACCCATTAAAAAAAGAGAAAATGATATAAGAATGTCTTTTTGGGTCTGCCCGTTTTGAAGTTATGGTAAATTCCAGAACTAATCCGTTTTTAGGCCGATTTTTGTGAGCCATCCCAAATTTCGGAATATTTATTAAAATTAAGGTGCATTTGTGAAAAACTTAATGATAAGGAAAATACTTTCCCAAAAAGCGTTTTGCATGAATATGATTTGTTTTCATTTGTTGGTGATGTATATCGAAAATGTTTTTCGCTATTTGGATTCCATTAGAAAATGATTTCACACTTTATCTCGGTCAAAAAAAGATCGAATTTTTTAATTTTAGAATTTTATATTTTAAAAAACTTAAAATTTTTAATTATTTTTATTTTTTACTTACTTTTATTTTCTTTTTTCTTTTCTTTCTTTCTATTTCCTTTTGCTTTTTCTTTTTCTCTTTTCCTTCTTCTTCTCCTTTGCTCCTCTATTTCCTCATGGCATCCCTTTTGCTTCCTTTGGCAATTCATCCCTGATGGGCTTACGAGGGGCAACCTTGAGCCTTCGTCGAAGGCCGCGAGCTCGCCGATCTAGTGAGACTCAAGGCTTGCTACCAAAGGCTGCAAGCTCGCCTGATCTGGCACGACTCGCGGCTTGCAGCTCGAGTCTCGCTATGAGCTGATTAGCCTTGGGCAAGCTCGAGCCTTGCCACTCAAGGCCGCAAGCTCGCTCGATCTGGCGAGGCTCTAGGCTCGTTGACCTTTGGCGGCGAGGCTCAAGCCTCCCCAACTCACCGATAGAGGCTACAAGCTCACTTGATCTAGCGAGGCTCGAGGCTTGCTATTGTAGGCCATGAACTCACTTGACTCACTAGCCTCGGGTGAGCACAAAACTTGTCACTAGAGGCCATGGGCTCACCCGATTTGGCAAGGCCAGAGCTCGCTAGCCGTCCGCGTGGTCGGCAACGGGTGGAGAAGAAGAAAAAGAAAAAGGAAGAAAAGAAAATTAAAATTAAAAATTCGAATTTTTAAGAAAATTAAAAATTAAAATTCGAATTTTTTTAAAAAAATATCATTTTATAAGAACAATTGTTTGTAAACCAGGCACCCAATTTAAGTTTTGGTAGATTTGGAAAATGTTCTTAGCTTTTTTTAATGGGGAAATATTTTTTTTTTTTTTTTTAAATTTAAGTTTTTATAGAAATTTTTTTTCTATTAATTAGGAAAACGTTTTTGCGTTCACTCATTTTCTAAGCAAATCAAACATCGAAAAATGAGGAATAAATTTTCATTAAAAATGTATTCCGCAAAACAGACACACCCTTAAATTTTGTGGTGAGATCGAAAATTAAAAGGCCAAGTCTCCTCCCCCGTATTCTTTTTTTTTTAATGATCGTTTCGTTCATCGCCCAACGCTTTCTTTTCGAGCTGCCATTCTGACTCTCTCTCTCGCTCTCTCTCTCTCTCTCAGAATTTTAGGGTTTTTGCTATTCTGCTGTTGCTCGCCCGGGCTCGATCTTGTCGTCTTGTTGGGCCCCGTGGGCCCGTCTCCCCTCACCCCCTTCTATTTTTTGATGCTTCCGTTGGAGGCTGGCGAGCACTGAGATTCAGTGAAGCGGTTCAGCAATGGCGAATTCGTGCCCCACTCCCGTCACTGCGATGCAGGTGATTCCCCCCTCGAAGCTCTCCGTTGGCTTCTCCATTGTGCCGCCGGCCTTGGGCCGTGTTGGGCGAGAGATTCCGGTTGATGCTTATTATTGTTTTTTTTTTTTTTTCGGTCCAATGGTTGATGCGTATTGAAAGAAGGTTCTTTTTCTTTTTCTTTTTTTTTTATTTATTTGTAGGCAGCTACGTGGGAATTTTCATCCAAAGTAGTTGGGAAAACGACTAATAGAAAAGTGTGTGAATCGGTGAATCAAAAGTCACGGTCAAGGAACAAAAGACGCAGAAGAAATATGTACAATTGCATGCGCCAACTTCCAAAAGGTGCTCGACTATTTTAACAACAAAACGGTATTATATACGACTCCTTGTGCGCGCGCTCGCTCAAGCGAAGTGAGACCGACTCCCTAAACCACGAGAGTGACCTCTCTAGGCATGACAAAATCAACTGCAACCCGCCCTCTCTTCCTCTGCCTCTTCCTCTGTCTCCTCTCCTTGCTTCCATTTCAGGCCTCACCATCACCGACCACAGAAGTACAAGCCCTTGTCAAATGGAAGAACTCCCTCTCTCCTCCTCCTCCGTCTTCTCTGAGCTCATGGTCCCTCACCAACATTACCCATCTCTGCAACTGGACTGGCATTGCCTGCAACAATGGCGAGTCAGTCTCGGAGATCAGCCTCCCAGGCTCACGCCTCAACGGCACGCTCGATGCTCTTGACTTCGCTTTGTTCCCGAACCTGACCTGCTTCAACGTCAGCCACAACAATCTCGAGGGCCCAATACCGTCCTCAATCGGCAATCTATTCCAGCTCAGGTTCATGGACCTGCTTGGCAATTTCTTTGAAGGGCCAATTCCTCGCTCCATTGGACAATTGAGAAAGCTTGAAAAGCTTGATTTGAGAGTAAACGAGTTGACCTCTTCGATCCCTTCGGAGCTCGGGCTCTGTTCTAACCTCACCTACTTGGCCATTGCCAAGAATTCGATCTTTGGGGAGCTGCCTCTCTCACTGTCCAATCTGGTCAGATTATCAAAATTTGGAGCTTCGGATAATCGCCTGTTAGGTGAGTTACTGCCTGACTTCTTCACGAATTGGACCGAACTAGTTTCTTTGTAGCTCCAGAACAATTTTCTCTCCGGGCAAATTCCAACCGAAATCGGAAGCCTAACCAAGCTCAATTAGCTCTTCATGTACAACAATTCGCTCTCAGGGACTATTCCTCCGGAGGTCGGGAATCTCACATCGCTGACCCATTTCGTCCTTAGCAGCAACCAGCTTTATGGAGAGGTCCCCGAAACCATCTTGTAAGAGTTTTCCTGATTTATGGACTAAATTATTTTGACATTGTTATTATAATTTACCGTTTAACGTTTACTATTTTATGGAGTTTGGTCTTAGGTGAGATAGAAGGTTTCTAAATTAGTCTTATATGGGACTGGCTAGTGTGGGCCGAGTTGAGCCTGGCCCATAATGAGGGGGACTGGCTGGAAACTCTATTAATAATGCTCAAGTCTCTCCTTTAGCCCTAATCTCACATATTCTAACCTAAGGGACGTTGCTCTAACGTCAATCGTGAGAGGCCGCCTCATTGAGCCAGTGATCATGAGGGTAATAGAGGAGAAGGATTTGCACAAGGAACATTATGTTTCCTCCGCTTCCGCTCAAGAACAATGGATCCTAAATCAGGTGCGTCAATCCTTCTATTTTCAATTGCTTCTTCTTATGTTTTGGTTATGGAGATCTTGGGGTTGCGTAAGTTGCAACCAACATGTCGTATCAGAGCCTCCATAACCCTAGAACATGAATGCAATTGGTTTTACCCTAATCTCTACGAATTTGCCCTAAATTATGCTGATTTGCCCTAATTAGTATGATTTTTGCCCTAATTTGCGATTTTTGAGATTTTAAGTTTAATAAAAATCAAGATAAATTGCAAATTGGGATTCGGCTCGACGAGACGGTGAAAACCGTCGGCGGCGCGTCGCCGTGGGACACCGCATGCGCGGCCACGCGCGGCCACGCGCCGCTGGGGGTGTCGAGCACGGGCCCACGCGCGGCCACGCGCCGCCATGCGCGGGGCGTGCGTCGCACACGGCCGCTGACGTCAGCGTGACGTCAGCAACCCGGGTCAGACCTAACGCATGTGTCGCACGTGACGCTGACGTCACGGTGACGTCAGCAACCTGGGTCGACCCGATCCAGTTGCTGACCTGATGACGTCAGCGCACAGCCCATCACGTCGCAGGCCGGCCGACCCGAACCGGCCAGCGACCGACCCGAACCGGTGACCGACCCGACCCGGGCTCCGACCCGACCCGACCCAGGCTCCGACCCGACCCGGTATCCGACCCAACCCGACCAGGGGTCCGACCCGACCCGGTCAACGGTTGACCGGTCCGGTCAGCCGGTTGGACCGGGCGGTCGGACCGGGTAACCGGTCGGACCGGGTAATCGGTCGGACTGCCACCAATCGGACCGGTTTTATGGCCGACTTGACGTCAGGCGCGTGAGCCCCACGCGCTGCGCACTCAGGCGGCGCGTGTGGTTGCGTGGGGCCTCCTTTCAGCGAGTAGTTAGCGGCGTTGGATTCGTATGAGGATTTCCTATCTTGTGGCATATTTATTTTATATGTTTGATGATTTTATGGATGTGAAATTGCATATAAAGCCCTAAATACGTGTATTTTAAGTGAATTTTTTACGTATTTTTCTTGTATTTTTCTGTGATTTTGGAAATACAAGTGCTGGGTTACAGGTATGCTATTTTGTTCATTCATAAGGCAGATTAATTAGCATGTTATGTGATTTGAGTGATATGTGCCTCTATCACCACAATTAAATCACATGTATATGGTATGTGTGAGATAAATATATCCCTGATATGAGAGAGTTTCAAGGATTCAATTGAGTTGTGACCGCCAAAGTGGCACACTTGATTGGGTTTAAGAAATTTATGTCTCGTATGTTGTCTGGGATGCTTCCTGGTCTAATGCGTAGTCATACTCCCAAAGGAGGTGATTATGTATTAGCTCATGAAGGGATACATGATGATGTGGTGGAGGATTGTCTAGTCTTAGTGGTTCTTCTGCCCAAAGGTGATGAATTCACGAAGATTGGAATACATTCTCCTGACCGCTGTCATGTGGAAGTGTACAATTGCATGTCATGTATTCTGCCCAAAGGTGATTATGTGATGTTGCATGTAACTCTCTGGATGTGTACTTGTGTACACAATACTCACATGATGCTAATTGTTATATACTGCTGTTTTTCAGTCACCTTTTCTGTCAATGGTAACTCCGTCACTATTGAGGTTCTCACTGGTTCCAACTTTAAGAAGTGGAAAGAAGATTTTCTGTTTGCCATGGAGATGGCAGATGTTCATTTGGCTCTTACTGCTGATCGACCGGCAGCCATTACTGCTGAGAGTACGAGAGGATCGAAAGCACACTTTCTTGCCGGGAGAAGAGCAATAGAATTTGCTTGTTGTCTATGAAGCGTTCAATTCAGGAGCACTTGAAAAGTGGTTTGCCTGCGAACTGCACTGTTAGGCAACTGATGGAAGCTTTGGTGGCTAGGTACCGTGTGTCATCTAATCTTTGAGATAGGGACACACATTCATACACTTGTTTACCATGAAGTATGATGGTTCTAGTGGGGTAAGAGATTATATTCGAGAATGGTTGATTTGCGAGATCAAGCTTCGGGCTCTCAATGTTGCCATTCCCACTACCTGCATCGTGCATCAAGCTTTAAACACTCTTCCTCCTGATTTTGGGATTATCAAGACTAATTATAGTTCCCAAGATGAAGCCTAGTCAGTTAATGAACTGATTTCTAGGGTGGTGGCAGATGAAGAGAAATTGAAGAAAGACAAAGAGCACATTGCTCTTTATACTTCAAGTTTTGCCACTGATAAGGGTAAGAGTGTAAAGAATTATACTCAGAAGAGAAATTCTGATGCAACTGGACCTTCCAATGGTAAAGGAAATTCTGAAGGTGCTGGTCCTTCTAACAATGTTGGTCCTTCTAACAGTTTGGGTCCTAAGAAAACATTCCCTATAAAGAGGGGTGTTTTTTGCTACTTTTGTAGAGAGAGAGGACATGTAAAGAAGGACTGCAAAAGGTTTAAGGATTGGCTGTCTAACAGAAACAAGAAGAGTGAGCCTAAAGGGGTTCATAAACAGAAGGACGCCAAATCAGGATGAATCAAAGCTCACTATTGGAAACAACATTGGAGTTAATGTCGAGTTCATGGGAGATATTGTTTTGGTTTTGGATTCTGGTTTTAGGATGATGTTAAGGAACACTTTTTACGTACCTTCATTTAGGCGGAATTTAATTTCGTGTCTTGTTTGGACATGAGTGGATACTCTTTTGAGATAAAGAGTAATGCTATTGCCATCTTTTATGATTCCAATAAGATTGGGTGTTGCAATTTATTCAATGGATTATATCGATTGAGTTTATGTCCCAAGGACATGTATGTTGCATATTCAGCTGAAAAGGTGTTTCCAAAAGGCCTCTATCTAAGGAAGTCTTATACATTATGGCATAAACGACTTGGTCACATATCCAAAGAAAGAGTAGAAAGGCTTGTTAAGGCTGACATCCTACCTACTCTTAAAGGTGATCAAGAGACTTGTGTAGACTGTTGTAGAGGTAAGATGACGAAAATAAAGAAGAAATCGGTTGTTCGAAGTTCGGCTTGTTGGAGATTATTCACACCGATATTAGTGGGCCATACACAGCTACTTTATGCAGAAACTTTTATTTCATCACATTTATTGATGACTATTCCCGATATGGATACTTATATTTGATTAAAGAAAAGTCCGAGTCCCTTGACAAATTCAAGATTTTTCGGATGAAGTGGAAAAACAGTTGGGAAAAGTTATAAAGATTGTCGATCTGATCGTGGTGGTGAGTATTATGGTAGGCACGGTGATGCTGGACAACTTAAAGGGCCGTTTGCCAAATACTTAGAGGATTGCGGGATAGTAGGTCGGTTTACTATGCCGGAAGTCCCGAACAAAACGGCGTAGCGAAAGGCGCAATCAAACTCTTATGGACATGATGAGAAGTATGATTAGTAGGATCAATTTACCTACTTTTCCATGGGGTGAAGCTTTAAAAACAGCTCTCTACATTCTTAATCGTGTTCCTAGTAAAGCGGTTCCATTGACTCCTTTTGAGTTGTGGACTGGACGTAAACCTAGTCTGAATCATCTTAGAGTTTGGGGATGTCCAGCGAGAGGTGAAGTTATATAATCCTACATTGAATAAGCTGGATTCCAAAACTACACGATGTTATTTTGTGTCTTACCCAGATCATTCAAAGGGGTATCGATTTTACAACCCCAATGGGGGTACAAGAATTGTGGAATCTTAGACTACAAAGTTTCTTGAATTTGATGTAGCTGAAAAGGGTAGTTGTTCACAAACTTCTGAAGATGATAGTATGGTGGGGATTACTGGATCCTCATCTCATCCTATGCGAGACAATTTTGGATCCTCTTGTGCCACAAAATGAACTGTTGTGGCTCAAGATCCCATTGTTGAGATAGTTCTGATGCAATTCCTCAAGCTCCTCAAGTTCAGAATGAGGTTGAAGTAGCTCCACTCAGAAGATCTGCTAGGGAAAGACGTTATGCTATTCCACCAGACTATGTGGTCTACCTAGGAGAGCATGATTATGATATTGGCTGTGTTGTTGATCCAGTCACTTATAAGGATGCTATCTCATGTCCTCAATCGGATTTGTGGCTAGATGCGATGAAAGATGAGATGCAATCTATGAAACACAATGGTGTTTGGGAGCTTGTTGAATTACACGAAGGTTGCAAACCTATTGGTTGCAAATGGGTATTCAAGACTAAAAAGGATTCCAAAGGAAAGATTGAAAAGTTTAAGGCCGACGGTGGCTAAGGGTTTCACTCAAAGAGAAGGAATAGATTATGAAGCAACATTTTCTCCAGTTTCTTCTAAAGATTCCTTCAGAGTGATCTTGGCATTGGTAGCTCATTTTGATATGGAGTTACACCAGATGGATGTAAAGACCGCATTTCTTAATGGAGACCTCAATGAGGAGGTTTATATGGTGCAACCTGAGGGCTTTACAGTTGATGACTCAGGTAAGCTTGTTTGTAGATTGAAGAAGTCTATTTATGGCCTTAAACAAGCTTCTAGACAGTGGTATTTCAAATTTCATAGTGTTGTCACTTCCTGTGGATTTATTGAGAACAAAGTAGATCAGTGCATATACACCAAGGTCAGGGGGAGAAAATATATTTTTCTCATACTTTATGTGGATGATATCTTGCTTGCAAGTAGTGACATTGGTTTACTGCATGAGACAAAGCGGATGTTATCGAAAAATTTTGATATGAAAGACCTTGGTGAGGTGTCTTTTGTTCTTGGCATTGAGATTCATAGGGATCGCTCATGCCGTTCATTGGGCTTATCTCAAAGGGCATATATTGATCGTATTTTAGAAAGATTCAGTATGCAAGACTGGAAATTAGGAATTGCTCCCGTTATTAAAGGTGATAAATTGAGTCTTTCACAATGTCCTGTTTCAGATTTTGAGAAAGCTCAAATGAAGAATGTACCTTATGCTAGTGTGCTTGGAAGTATCATGTATGCTCAAGTTTGCACTAGGCCGATATTGCTTTTGCGGTTGGACTTCTAGGCGGATATCGACAAATCCAGGATACGATCACTTTGGGTTGCTGTCAAGAAGGTTTTAAGGTACTTAAAGAGAACAAAGGATTATATGCTGATTTACGAGACATGTTCCGACTTGCAACTAGTAGGGTATTCGATGCAGATTTTGCTGGTTGTCAAGATGACAAAAAGTCAACCACGGGATACATATTTATGTTGGCAGGAGGTGCAGTATCATGGAAGAGCGAGAAACAGAAATCCATATCTTCTTCTACCATGCAAGCGGAGTTCATAGCATGTTTTACAGCAGCTACTCAGGCTATTTGGCTCCGGAACCTCATTAGGGAGTTATCAGTTTTTGATTTTGTGGATCGACCCATACAACTATATTGTGACAATAATTCTGCGGTGTTGTTTATTAACAACAACGAAGTCTCAAGGAGTCTAAACACATGGAGGTCAAGTTTTTGACTATAAAAGAATCAGTGCAGAATGGTGACGTTGCTGTAGATTATGTTTCTACAGATGATATGATTGCAGATCCACTAACTAAAGGCCTACGCCCATGTGTGTTTGATCGACATGTCATTAGTATGGGCCTAGGAGCATCTTGGGATGCTGTCATTTAGTGGGAATTATATTTTATTTTTCCTTAAATAAAGTTTATATCTGCATTTGTTACAATTTAGTAACGTTTTGATATATATATATATATATATATATATATTTCAACTTTTGCATTCAATACAATATTTTGAATGGTTTGTTATTTTGTTGAATATATATATTGTTATCATTCTCAAGGTATTACCTTGAGTGAAGGCTAGGGGCAATTCATTATTAGCCTTGTGCATATGTTCTTGTAAAAGGTTAACCATAAGGACAAGACATATGTGGGTTCATTAGAACCATAATTTCATTCTCTTGTGACACAAACTTTTGTGTCGCCTAAGTAAGATAATGGTGACTGACAAATGGATCTCTCTATGAGAGATGTTAGCCATTTGCCATACTACCATATTAAATCCATATCAAATAAAGTTGAAAACACTTGTGACCATGGAAGGCTATGTGTGTATACATGCAGTTACCGCCATGATTCGGTGTTGGAGGCTTTATGGGATAGGATTGACTATTAAGAATTATCTCTGGACCAATGTGCACACATACAATACAATTTCAATTAATATAGTCCAAGTGGGAGAATGTAAGAGTTTTCCTGATTTATGGACTAAATTATTTTGACATTGTTATTGTAATTTACCATTTAACGTTTACCGTTTTACGGGGTTTGGTCTTAGGTGAGATAGAAGGTTTCTTAATTAGTCTTATATGGGACTCGGCTAGTGTGGGCCGAGTTGAGCCTGGCCCGTAATGAGGGGGACTGGCTGGAAACTCTATAAATAGTGCTCAAGTCTCTCCTCTAGCCCTAATCTCACATATTCTCACCTAAGGGACGTTGCTCTAACGTCAATTGTGAGAGGCCGCCTCATTGAGCCAGTGATCAGGAGGGTAATAGAGGAGAAGGATTTGCGCAAGGAACATTGTGTTTCCTCCGCTTCCGCTCAAGAACAATGGATCCTAAATCAAAGTGCGTCAATCCTTCTATTTTCAATTGCTTCTTCTTATGTTCTGGTTATGGAGATCTTGGGGTTGCATAAGTTGCAACCAACACATCTCTCGCCTTGCTAACTTACGGTGGATCTCTTTGTTCATGAACAATTTCTCAGGAGGAATACCACGTGATTTAGGCAAGTACAGCCCTTCTCTAAGCGATGTTGAATTTTCAGACAACAGCTTCACCGGAGAACTGCCGCCAGACTTATGCAGCGGCTTTGCTCTTCAATATTTCGTGGTTGATGGGAATAACTTCACGGGGCCACTGCCCAACTGCTTGAAGAATTGTTCGGGGCTGACGAGAGTCCGTCTAGACAACAATCAGTTCACTACAGATATCACGAGCGCGTTTGGAGTTCATCCGAATCTGGTCTATGTAAGCCTTAGCAACAACCAATTTGTCGGGACTCTCTCGGCACGATGGGGAGACTGTATGAATCTAACAAATTTGCAGATAGATGGTAACAAAATCTCTGGCCGCATCCCACCAGAGCTCGGGAAATTGTCTCAGTTGCGCGTCCTGACATTATCCAATAATGAATTGACCGGGACAATTCCCGACGAGATGGGAGATCTAGGGGAGTTGTTCAAACTGAACTTGAGCAACAACAATTTGGCTGGAGATATTCCTTCCTCGTTAGGAAAGTTATCGAAGCTCAGTTATCTTGATTTATCGGCGAACATGTTGAGCGGTGGCATACCTGACGAGCTAGCGAATTTTGAGAATTTATTGAGCTTGAACTTGAGCAACAACAATTTTTCAGGTAACATACCATCTAAGGTTGGGAAGTTGTCCACACTACAGTTACTCCTAGACTTGAGCCACAATTCCCTAGGAAGATCAATTCCCTCCAATTTGGCAAAGCTTACTAAACTAGAAAATCTCAATCTTTCGCATGATAATTTGTCGGGTATGATCCCGGCTTCTCTCTCCAACATGGAGAGTATAAGCTCCATAGACTTATCGTACAACAAACTGACAGGTACAGTTCCTAGTGGTAGGATATTCCAACAAGCACCCGAAAGTGCTTTTATAGGGAATTCGGGCTTGTGTCGAAACATGACTGGATTATCTCCTTGGGGCACGAGCTGTAAATTGACCCACCATAGAAAAAACGTTCTGGTTGGTGTGAGCGTTGGCGTGAGCTGCTTACTACTTCTAGCGATTCTAATTGTTGTGATTTTGTTGGTGCTTCGGTGGCGAAAAAAGCTTCCCAACGAAGAGATCAACCATCTTAAAAAGCACGAGAAATCGAAGCAGATCATATGGGAAAGGTTAGGGAAGTTCACATTTAGCGACATCGCCAAGGCCACCAATGATTTTAGCGAGGAGTATTGCATTGGAAAAGGTGGGTTCGGGAGCATTTACAAGGCCATATTGGCCACCAACTAAATCGTTGCCGTCAAGAAGCTCAACGCACTAGAATCCGGTGACGTCCCAGCGGTCAACCGCCAAAGTTTCGAGAACGAAATCCACGTGTTAACCCAAGTTCGGCACCGCAACGTGATCAAGCTCCACGGTTTCTGTTCCATGAGAGGTTGCATTTACTTGGTCTATGAGTTTGTTGAGAGAGGCAGTCTGGCAAAGGTCTTGTATGGAGGAACAGGAGCAATTGAACTGGATTGGGGTACAAGGGTGAAGATTGTTCAAGGCGTGGCTCACGTGATCGCCTACTTGCATTACAATTGCTAGCCGCCTATCGTCCATCGGGACATAACGTTGAACAACATCTTGCTTGAGTCAGACCTCGAGCCTCGGCTCTCGGATTTTGGGATAGCGAGACTCTTGAATTCAAGCTCATCGAATTGGACCACAGTGGCTGGATCTTATGGCTATATGGCTCCTAGTAAGCCAAATGATCAAAGCTAACTATGCATTTCGCGTGTACATATTATTTGGAATTGTTTAAATTTCTCTCATTAACTTCTTGTTGGATTCATCGAATATTTCATACAAGATTATTTAGAAGAGCAAGTATAGATTTTGAAAGGCCATTCGTATTAATAATATCAAAGAAATTTGAAATTTGTGCACAACTTGAAATTATGATCAAAACATTAATGCATTGTTCTTTCATGAAAAACAGAGTTAGCAACTACGATGCGGGTAACAAACAAATGCGACGTGTATAGTTTCGGGGTAGTGGCGTTAGAGATTATGATGGGGAAGCATCCGGGGAATCTTCTCTCTTCTCTATCAATAATGAAAACATCAACAATCTCGGAGGACCCAAATTTGCTGCTAAAGGATGTGCTCGATCCGCGTCTTCCTCTTCCGACTGGCCAACAAGCCAAGAAAGTGGTATTCATCATCATGGCGGCGCTGGCGTGCACGCGCACGAGTCCTAATTCACGACCCAACATGCATTTCGTGGCGCAAGAATTATCCGCACGTGCTCAAACTTACTTGTTTGAGCCGTTAGACTCCATAACTATCAGCGAAGCTATCGAGTCTTCAGGATTAAAGTTTTAAGAGATGTTGCAGATCAAATGATACTTTTTTGTCTCTCTCTCTCTCTCTCTCTCTCTCTCTCTCTCTGTCTTTTTTTTTTTTTTTTTTTTGCTCGTAATGACTGAGAAAGAGTGGGTGTACAGTTTGGATCATTTAGGAATTTTCTATTGAGCTGTCTTCAAAACATGTTTACAAATCCTAACCATGGATACTCTAATGAATATGAAGTACGTTATCACTTTGGATGATCCGATAGACTCCTTTACCTTTTGTTATCCTTTACATTGGTATGAGATGTAAGTTGCCTTTTCAATGGGCCATTATAGATAATTTCGTACTCAAGTTCTAACTTTAATGAAAAATTCTAATTAACAACTTAAAATGGGACTATTTTTTCAAAAAAGAGTTTAAAATGTACTTTGTTTTAGATAAGGCCCATAGTGGCAAAGTTAGTTTCAAATAATGGGTTAAACTTACCTGCCCACCAAATATTCACTGGTGAACATTTTTCAGTAACTTGAATAGGAGTAATTTAGTGAAAATCTACCATTGGGTAAAAAATTGAAAAAATTCCCAAATTGAATAGGATTTTTTATTTTTCACATTTTCTCCTTCCTCTCCCTGAATGCTTAAGCATATCGCTCTTGCCTGAACCTCGTCGCTCCTCGCAAGCTTCGGTCTGCTGTTCGTCGTTGTCTCTTCTTTCACAAGTTCACTTTCCACAGGCTTTAAGTCATCCGAAAGCTTCAAGTTTGTTGTCTGCAAGCTCCACTCACTTTCATCCGTGGTTAGTGTTGTTCATATTGGTACAATTTGTCCAAGGGAAAGTGATTGTAGCTTGTTGAAAGAACACGTCGCCCAGGTGCGGAATGTCGTGGAATATCACCCCGATGGCAGTGAGGTTCTCTTCCCAAACCTGAATGGCTGTTCCAACTACAATCACGAAGCAATTCTTGTGAAATACCTGAATTCCGCATCCTCTCTTTGATGCTTCTTGGTCTATTCGTGCCACTACAATCCCAGAAGAAAAGAATTTCCATTCCCCCTAATGCCCTTTGCCTTCAAATTGATCTAAGTGGCGAGGAGGGTTCTCATTCGGGTTAAATTTGGGATTGCCTCGCACCGCCATCGCTCTAGCAAAGGCTTTCTTTGGCCCTGTGGCTTTAAACTCCAATGTTGGGCTTTTCTCGTTGTGATCTATGAACTGTTTGTGCAACGTGCTCATTAGTGAATTTAACATTCAGATTAGTGATTTCTAATGTTTTGGAGCTGTGAGCACAGAAGCTAGAGCTGCGGCTTCTGGACATTGCAGAAAAGGATGTCGGAATTCTTCTTTTTTGTCGATTTTCGTGGCATCCTTCATTTAGTAATTTGACTTTGTTATTGCAAGTAAGCTAGACACGGACTCCTCTAAGTAATGTTTTCACGGTAATCAGCACAAGGCGGATGAATTCGTCATTGGGCTTCCTATATCTTCTGATGGAAAAGAGAATATTCCGTCTAATAAATTTTGCAACGTTGCTGGAAGACTTGCGGCTCGAGCTTTGGGGAGGTGAAATGATTGCATATGTTTTGTTGATTATTAGTTATATCTTGCACAAAAGATAGATTCTTTAATGAGTTTTTCATTTAAACTTCTTGTTCTATAGTTTGTTCTGGGGAGGTGTAACAAGTTTCTGTGCATTTTTTAAGTGAGATAATCAAGTGTTAAAAAGGTGCTGTCTATATCATTCATGCTTGGACATTCCAACTTGAAGTGTTTGTATCTGCTATGGACATACACAGTGTTTTCTTGTCTATCAAGACTAAAACTATTGTCATTTTGCCAAAACTCTCAGTCAACCAACATTCTCATATTATTCTATATTGGACTCGAATGAATGCAAGAAAAAACCACATTTGCACATCAATGAAACATCACAGAAGTAAAACTAACATACATTAATCCATATGATTATTTGAAAACATCAGTTTACATCACCCCTAGAAAGAGAAACAACAGAATAGAAAGCAACATTGGAAAATGGATGCTTGGCACTTGACGTACTCTTAATTATTATGGCTAAGCCTTTGACGTCTATATTGCCTTCAAAACTTGCTTACAAATCCTAGGTACAAATATGCCAATGAATATAAAGAAGGTCATCACTTTTCCATTTTGTTTTCCTATATGTTGGTACAGGATATGCTCCAAGTTGCCTTTTCGATGGTCATGTAGAGATACCTGCATTCTTAAATTCCAACTCTAATATGGTGTTTTTCCAAGTAGGTTTTTGTTTGCAAACAAACTCGAACAAAAGTCATTTTGTCGATTGCATCAAATGGGCTAACGAACATCTGTGAACCAAACATTATGAAAACAAACTTGAACTTTTAATAACGGGTCGCATTCTCGAGTCGTATATGAAAATTCCACATCTTGGAACTTCGTTATCAAATTCAATGACCAAAAAGAATAACACAATGGGAACTTCCAATGTGACTAGCCAAAGCTCTAGCAATTTTTCTTTTTTGGCCCACACAAACTCCAGCATGAGAAGCTCGCATGAATATTTAGGATTTGGCTTTTCCTCGCTTAATTTATGATGTTATATTCCAACAAAAATGTTAATATTCTTGTAATAATTCTATCAAAATGAAATACCCACCAAGAAGGGTTTTCGGGGCTCCAAGGTAAAGGGAAATTAGTCGGTAGAAGAACATTGTAAGTGCACTTGGCAAGGAGAGATGCATAAATGCCAAAACTTCTAAAAGGTACACTTAAGTGCCACATTTTTTTTTTTTTTTTGAAAATTGGACACCTAGGCTAGAAGAGGAATAATGGAAGAGAAAAAAGAAAAAATTATATGTCAACGTTTGCGCCTAGGTCAGCGATTTCCGGGCAAAATTGGCTGGATTGACTCAATAGACAAAACATTAAAATGTTTATGATTCAATTGACAAATTAAAATGGTTTAGAACGAAATTGGTAAAAATACAATAGGTTTTGGACTTTTAGGACAATTTTCCCTCTTTCCTTTGTTTAGCCAATTTTCACATAATGCTACTTAATCAATGAGTAAACTTCTTAGCCATTCGAGAAACACGGTCTAAATCCTAAATCTTTTTGAAAAGTTGCAATATAGTCCTTTTGAACATCATCTTTTTCTTGATTTATTATTTTCTATGACCTTAAATCACCTACTGCCGAAACCTCTTTATAAGTCATCGCTTAAAGTGCTTGGCAATTTGTTGGCCACCATAAGTTTCCATAGTTTTGAACGTCACTAGTGGTACATTCATATCTATGGCACGTCACATTACTCAAAAAGAGAAATTGACTTGCAAAAGTCCTAATTGGAGAGAGCATTCACTAATCCTAATTATTTGCGAGTTGGAAGTTAGGCATAAATGCATTGCTGGTGACTTTTTGAATTGTCAATTACGCCCACTTTCAAGGTGCAATCCAACAGGTCCTGCTATTGGCCTAATGTGCAATTCTTGTCTGCTTGGAAAAACTCAAGTGCTTCCAAAGGTTCCACCAGATGGAAGCGTAGGATTTGGTTGATTGGTTAATATAAATAGTGGCCCCTTTAGTTGAGCGTGAAGAACACTTCAGATTGACTAAGCCTTGTCTTTATATGGTTAATTGCTTTTCTTTAAACACATATGTAGAAAGATCGATAATTGAGGACTATCCCATGTTCAAAAGCTACGAGCTGTGAAATCGTGTCCATGGTCCACACACTTGAAACCCTATCAATTTAGACCTTGCACTAGATATATAGATGATGCAACACACAAATGAAAAAAAAAAAAAAAAACAAAAACAAAGAGAGAGAGAGAGAGAGAAAAAAAAAATGTAATTGTTACCTCAATCAACTCTCATTTTTTAATGATTAGGAACACAGACACAAAGGTCCAATCACCACTAGCTCTCACAAGAACACAACACATTAAAAAATGGATTAACACAGGTTCGTTGTAGTGAAGGAAATAATTTACAGGAGATGGTTGGATGAATTTTGGTTCTTATATATGTCTATTATGTTCTTTCTTTTGAAGGAAGAAACATTTTTCATCTTTTCCTAACATAATTTTTATTACAAATTCAAAATTTTTTTAATTTCCAAAACTTCTAACAATATGAGTGCAATAGTGCCGACGGTGCGACGGTGATTGCTGAAAATTGACACGGGTCACTTTGTTAATGCCTCAAAATGTGAGTTATTTAGAAGTATTATTTTTAGTAATTTCTTATTTGCTAGTTTTGTTCAAATTTATTTTATTTAAAATTGGTTTGTTTATTTTGGTATGTTATTTTCTATATTTAAGGAGAAAAGTTGTTAAGAATTGGAGTTTCGATTGGATTGGGCATGTGTTGGGTATATATTCCTAAAATTATAGGTCCATATCGGTTTATTTGGGTTGGATCCTATTGCGACCCATTCAAACTAACCCAATGCGCTGATTTGATGAATCTACTCCCCACTAAATAATAGAGATGTTAAAATAAAAAATAAAAAAGGAGCTTGGCGTACAACCCCACGTTTGCATGTTGAGGCAATGTGAAACCTGTTCCTAAAACCACTTTGATTAATTAGTTATTGGTGCATTGGAAGTTATGCATAAATTGCATTATTAGTGACTTGACCTAGCAATTATACCCAATTATTTTGGGGATTGCATTATTTTTACTTTGCAACTTTAATGTGGTCTATTCCAGCATTATTATTATTTTTTTATTTGTTATATTTTAACTCTCAACCCACTCTTATACTTTTACCCTATCTCTTTACAGAGCATGGGAGTCGAAATTCACATATAAAACTAAACGTCCCCATCCTAACCCTCCTGCTCCCCACCTTCCCCTTTCCATGTGAGCAGGGTGATTGCTGAGGCAATTCCCAATATTATTTGAGTGACATTATTTCCACTCTCTTTATAATTAAATACACTTTATTTATATAAAAAAAAATGTGAAATCACCATTGATGGATTCTGTTAAAATATGTCTCGAGTTGAAGCCCAATAAACAAAACCTGACAAGAGATTATTTGTTGCTTCTGGAGATAAGAATATTCCGAATTGGATATTTTATGGACGTCCGAAATCGAGCATTACATAAATTCTTCTGGGTCGTGAAATAAAGGGAGGGGCACACAACTTTATATTTCCCCGTTAGTGCAGTCGGCCAAAGAAGTCAAAAGTGGAAAGTGCAATTGGACTTGGGTTGACCGAATATGGATGCAATTGGTTTCTTGATTCAGGATGAGATCGCGCGGGGAAGGAAAGAAAGTCCAAGTTAGACTTTTGGTTTGACCGAATTCCACTTTTTTTTTTTTGGCACAGTCCGAATTCCACTTTGATTTGCCTTTCTTTATGTCGTACTCGAATGGGTCATTTCTAACGATTTGTTGCACTTTTTCAGGGAGTGCACATTCGAGTATAAATATATATTTTGTGGGTTGCTCCGTAATTGCATAGGAAGAAATATTGAAGTGCCATTTCCAAGCGAGTGCTTGACGTATGTTATTTTGTGGGTATTGTTCGTTAATTATATCCAAGAAGATACAAGTATTCAAGCCAGTTAAATCTTATGAGCCCAAGATTTGTGTGCAATTTCATCATGAGATTAAAAGACTATTCAGCAATGAATCGCCTGCCAGGTGAGTTACTCCCTGAATTCTTCACGAATTGGACTGAACTTTTTTCTCTGGAGCTCCGGAACAATTTTATCTATGGGCAAATTCCTCTCGAAATCGCAGGCCTGACCAAGCTCAAATACCTCTCTATGCTCAACAATTCGCTCTCAGGGATTATTCATCCGAAGGTCAGGAATCTCACATCGTTGACCTATCTCGACCTCACCATGAATCAGCTTTACGGAGAGGTCCCTGAGACGATCTCTCACCTTGCTAACTTACGGTGGATCTTTTTGTGCACGAACAATTTTTCCGAAGGAATACCACGAGATTTCGGCCAGTACAGCCCTTCTCTGAGCGATGTTTGCTTTTCGAACAACAGCTTCACTGGAGAACTACCGCGAGATTTCAAAGTTGGTGGAGCATAGACGCGATTTCAAAGGGGTGACTATGCATATTAATCGATCAACAAAATCCTAAAACTTCCATTTGGAGAGGCCTCTAGAAGCACTCAAATTTTTCCAAGCAGACCAGAATTGCATTCTAGGCCAATAGCCAGCCGTACCAGTTGGAAAGTGGATGTAATTGCATTCTCAGCCAATAGCCGGCCGTACCCATTGGAAAGTGGATATAATTGATAAGTCAAAAGTCACCAAAAATACAATTTATGCTTGACTTCCAACTCATCAATAACTAGGATTGGTGAATGTTCTCTCGAATTAGGACTTTTTGCAAGTCAATAAATACTTCTTTTTAGCAATGTGCCATGCTGTATAGATCAATGTACCACGAGCCACGTTCAAAATTATGGAAACTTACGGTGGCTGACAAATTACTAATCACTTCAAGCGAAAACTTGTTAAAAGGTTTCAATAGTAGGTGATCCAAGGTTGTTGAAAAGGAAGAATCAGGTAAAAAAAAAAAAATGATGATTGAAAGGACTATATTGTAACTTTTCAAAAAGAACGAGGACTTGGACCACATTTTCTAAATGGTTTAGAATTTCTAATGTAAATTTTTCGTTACTTAGTAACGTCATTTGAAATGCCTAAACAAAAGGAAAATAAAGAAAAAAGAAAATAAAGAACGGACGAGTAGAAGATTAGACAATTGATGTTATTTCATGTGTGAATTTACAAACGAAAAATCAAATCAAATATCAAAATATAAGGAAGATATCAGGACAAGATTGACGGGATGAAAGGCTAGATGATTTTCCTACTATGATTTTTACGTTAAAAAAAAAGACTGCCTATATATAAATATATAAATACATAATTGAGAATATTCATTTGCTCGGTTAATAATAATTGTATTGAAAATAGTTGCACTACATCCTTTTCACCTTAAAGATCAAAGGACTCTTCTTAGGGGTAGTTTATTTGAGAGAATTATTAAAACATACCAATATTTTTGTTGCAGAACCTATCATAATGATTAAGGGAGAAAAGCAAGATCCTATACATGAATGTGAGCTAATCATGCTGAAGCTTTTGTGGTTTCTTGTTTGTTTGTTAGAACTTTGGCTATTCTAGTTTTCTAAATAGATAATAAAGTTAAAAGAGTAGGACATTTTCCACACATCATGAGAACACGACACCATATTAACAAGTTTGAACGAATAATTCTTTTACTTGGAATTGCCGTCGTAATAATCTAGTCATTATCAATCAGCAATGGACATAGAGAAATTTACTCCAAATGACATCACATTGAATAATTTTATGAATTCTGATTTTTTTTCTCTCTTTTTCCTCTTCTTTTCCTCTCCTTAACGTGTAACTCTTCATCTTCTTTCAGGGACACAAATCTGCTATGGGAATCGTGTGCATCATCTCCACCGCCATCTTTTCCCCGTGTGTACATACAAACATATATATATATATATATACTTATCCTAATCAATCAAGTATTTACTGCAGTATTTTACACAAAGATTTGGAATTATATTAGCAAAATTAAATGGGGAGTGACTAAATTAGCATTCATACAATAACATATAAAATTGAATAGATATTTTCCTATTTGACGCCATCAACAAATGACTTCTGTTCCGAGTTTGTTTGCTAAAAAAAAAAAAAAAAAAATCCTTTTACAAAAATGTCATGTTAGAGCCACAAATTGAGTAATAAAGCATCTCTACATGGCTTATCAAAAAGGCAACCTGGACACATCCAGCATCAATGTAAAGGAAACCAAACCGAGAAAGTATTCTGTTGTATCATCCGAGTAGATAAGACAACATAGCGTAGCTATAGTAATTTATTTCTTTTGTACATACACCGGGGCGCACACCCACCCGCTCTCTCATTCATTAGAAGCTAAGTCAAAAAAAAAAAAAAAAAGTACCAAAGAAATATCATTGATTTCCACTATCACTTCAAATTATATTTCTGAGGACTCGATAGCTTGCTGATAGTTATGGAGCCCAAGGCCCCGGACAAGCAAGATTGACTGCGTGCAGATAATTCTTGTGCCACGAAACGCATGGTGGGTCGTGAATTGGGACTCATCCGCGTGCACGCCAGTGCCACTGTGATGATGAGTACCACTTCCTCGGCTAGTTGGCCGGTTGGAGGAGAAAGACGCGGGTCCAGCACATCTCTCAGGAGCAGATTTGGGTCTTCCAGCGATCTCGATGTTTGTGTCCTTTGTAGGGAAGAGAGAAGATCCCCTGGATGCTTCCCCATCATGATTTCTAGTACAGCTACTCCAAAACTATACACATCGCATTTCTCCGTCACTCTCATCGTAACTGCTAACTCTGTTTTCCAAGAAGAATGAATCAATGGTATGATCATGGGTATTGCACAAATTCCAAATTTTTGTGATACTCCGACACAAATCACTTTTCAAAACCTATACTTGTTAAAAGTCTTGTTAAAATTATTCAACAAATGCAAATTCGAGATTTTAATTAGAGCAATTTGATCAATCCCATGTAATATGTAAACGTGAAATGTATAATTAGATTACCAGGAGCCATGTAGCCATATGATCCAGCCACTGTGGTCCAATTTGACGAGTCAAAATTCAAGAGTTTCGCTGTCCCGAAATCCGAAAGTCGAGGCTCGAAGTCCCACTCAAGCAAGATGTTGTTGAGGGTTATGTCCCGATGGACGATAGGCGGGGAGCAATCATGATGCAAATAGGCGATAGCATGAGCCATGCCTTGAACAATCTTCACTCTTGTACCCCAATCCAATTCAGTTCCTCCTTTTCCTCCGTACAAGATCTTCGCCAAACTGCCTCTCTCCATAAACTCATAGACCAAGTAAATGCAACCTCTCTTGGAACAGAACCCGTGGAGCTTGATCACATTGCGGTGTCGAACCTCGGTCAAAATGCGGATCTCATTCTGGAAACTCTGTTGGTTGACTGCCGGGACATCACTGGATTCTGATACTTTGAGCTTTTTAACAGCAACAATTTGGCCGCTGGCCAGTTCGGCCTTGTAGACCTTCCCAAACCCGCCCTTTCCAATGCAATACTCTTCGCTGAAGTTGTCAGTAGCCTTGGCGATGTCATTGAATGTGAACTTACCTTCCCTTTCCCATATGATCGACTCAGATTTCTCGTACTTCATAAGACCATTAGTCTCTTCATCGAGTTCCTTTTTTCGCCGCTGAAGCGCCAGAATCACAGCAATTAAAGTCACCAGAAGTTGTAAGCAGCAGATGCCCACAATCGCACCAATAAGAACCTTTTCCCTATGGTCGGTTGATTTACTGCTCGTCCCACAAGGAGATAATCCCGTCACATTTCCACACAAGCCCGGATTCCCAATAAAAGCACTTCCTGGTGCTTGTTGGAAGATGCGACCACTAGGAATCGCGCCCGTTAGTTCATTGTATGATAAGTCTATGGAGCTTAGACTAACCAAGCTGGTGAGAGCAGCTGGGATTGTACCCGAGAAGTGGTTATGCGAAAGATTGAGATTTTCCAGCTTCATAAGCTTCGCTAAATTGGATGGAATTGGTCCTGCTAGTGAGTTGTGGCTCAGGTCTAGGAGGATTTGTAGCTCGAACAAGTTCCCGAGCTCCAGCGGTATAATATCCGATAGATTGTTGTTGCTCAAGTTCAAACTCAGTAAACTCTTGCAATTCGCTATCTTGTCTGGTATGCTACCGCTCAATGCGTTTCTCGACAAATCAAGATAATTTAGCTTCGATAAGTTTCCTAATGAGATGGGAATATCTCCAGCCAAATGGTTGTTGCTCAAGTTCAGTCTCAACAACTCCCCTAGATTTCCCATCTCGGTGGGAATTTTCCCGGTCAAGTCATTGTTGTGCAAAGTCAGGACACGCAACTGAGACAATTTCCCAAGCTCTGGCGGGATGCGGCCGGCAATTTTGTTACCATCTATCTGCAAATTCGTGAGATTTTTACAGTCTCCCCATTCTGCTGAGAGATTCCCAACAAATCGATTGTTGCTGAGGCTTATAAAGGTCAAATTAGGATAAACTCCGAACACACTTGTGATATCTGCAGTGAACTGATTGCTGTCTAGACGAACTCTCGTTAGCCTCGAACAATTCCTCAAGCAGTTGGGCAGCGGCCCAGTAAATTTATTCCCATTGGCCAAGAGATATTGAAGAGCAAAGCCGCTGCATAATTGTGGCGGCAGTTCTCCCGTGAAACTGTTGTCTGAAAAGCCAACGTAGTGCAGAGAAGGGCTGTACTTGCCAAAATCACGTGGTATTCCTCCCGAGAAATTGTTCGTGAACAAAGAGATTGACTCTAAGTTAGCAAGGCGAGAGATGGTCTCAGGGACCTCTCCATAAAGCTGGTTTGTGTTGAGGTCGAGAGTGGTCAACCGTGTGAGATTCCCGACCTCCGACGGGATTGTTCCAGTCAGGTTGTTGGAGAAAAGCTGGAGGGTTTGCAGGTTACTGAGGTTCCACAATGTTGTAGGGATTTGGCCAGAGAGATTGTTCTGTGAGAGGTCTAACTCAAGCAAATTCTCGAGGCTCCCGATCCCAGTAGGGATTGAGCCAGAGAGCGAATTGCAGTACAAGTAGAGGTAATTGAGCTTGGTCAGGATTCCAATTTCTGGCGGAATTTTCCCGGAAAGAGAATTGTTCTGGAGCTGCAAAGAAATGAGTTCCGTCCAATTCGTGAAGAAATAAGGCGATAACTCACCAGACAGGTGATTATCCGAAGCTCCAAATTCAGACAATCTAACCAGTTTGGACAGAGAGAGAGGCAGCTCCCCAGAGATCGAATTCTCAGCAAGGGCTAAGAAGGTGAGCTTAGAACAAAAACCGAGCTCGGCAGGGATCGAAGAGTTCAAGAGGTTTAGGTGCAAATCGAGCTTTTCAAGCTGCCTCAGTTGACCAATGGAACTAGGGATTGCCCCTTCAAAGGAATTGTTGTATAACTCTATCATCTGAAGCTGAGACAGCGATCCTATGTCTCCAGGTATAAGACCACCGAACAGATTGTTATAAATCCGGATCTCCTTCAACTGGGAAAGTTTTGATATGTTTGAGATCGGTCCCTGGAGCGAATTCGCAGTGAGGTTAAGGTATTCAAGGTTCACCAGGTTCACATACACAGCCTCAGGGATTTCACCGGTCAACATGTTTTGCGACAGGTCCAGGTATGTCAGGTCCTGGCAATCAGCCACGAAGCCTGGAAATTTGCCATCGAGAAAATTGTAGGAGAGGCTCAGGTAAGTCACCGATGGCATGGTGGAGAATTTCGACCAGTCAGGAGATTCCAAGTAGTTTGATCCAAGATCCAAGTGCCACACCTTCTTGAGATTGCTGATCTGGTAAGGAATAGTACCATTGAGACTGTTATTCAAGAGGCTCAAGTACTGAATCTCTTCCAATTGGCCTATCTCGGGTGGTATGCCACCTTCGAAGAGATTGTTACCCAGGTCCAAGAACCTGAGCTTGGAGAGATTGCTGATCAAGGACGGTATCAGGCCCTCGAGATTGTTGTTGCTGACGTCGAAGTGGATCAGGTTCGGGAAAGAAGCGAAGTTGAGCGCATGGAGTGTGCCACTGAGGCTTAAGCCTGAGAGGCTGATCTCTGAGACTGACCCCCCATTGTTGCAGGCAACGCCAGTCCAGTTGCAGAGATGGGTGATGTTGGTGAGTGACCATGAGCTCAGAGAAGGTGGAGGAGGAGGGGGAAGAGAGTTCTTCCATTTGACAAGAGCTTGCGCCTCTGTGGTTGGTGATGGTGAGGCCTGAAATGGAAGCAAGAAAAGGAGACAGAGGAAGAGTAAGAGAGGGAGGGTTGCGTTTGATTTTTTCATGCCTAGCAAGATGCTACTGGACTTAATGAGAGGTGAGCTTGTGCCTTTGGGTGCCTCTGGGGGTTGGGGATCGATAATCACTTACGAGAGGTGAGTTGCATTTGGCGATGTTATGCCCACCCCTTTTAAGGTGGTGCGTACCACTGTGCTTTTTCTTTCATGCCGGCTTTGATACGTCTGATTTACTTGATTATTTTTTTATTCCGACGTGATCAATGGTACAAATGAATTTCCCCTTTTTTCAATTATATCCTCAGTTTCAACTTTTCCAATTTGCTTTTTTTTTTTTCCTAATTGAAACTATTAGTCGATGGTTGAATTGATCAATGAGCATTAGCCATGTTGCAAATATATTATCTGATTCTGTGTAATATTATGATAAAATAGATAGACATCTTGTAAAACCTGTAAATAAGCTCTCCCATGGTACATTTAAATATACAGAAAGTCCTTCAATTCACTTTTTTGCATTATTTCTAATTTGGTATCAAAGCCACTGTTGTATGAGTGAGCGACCATTGAGCTATGCAGTGCTATAGCAACGTTGCCACTGCCACACCAGTATCCATTCATTATGGAATCGCCGCCCTTGATTGTTGTTTAGTTAATCACATTACTTGTTTTGAAAAATGAACACCGTCATCAACTTGCTACCCTTAAACGAGTTAAACCCTGAAAATTCATTGCCAAATAGACTCGGGAAGCTGCCGCACTTCCACGTGTGGTGCCACGTCACGGTTCCAATTACACCATCGCCTTCAAGTGCTTTTTCCGAAGTCATTAGTAGGATATTTTCGACAAAAAGCCACCAAAACAGGCTCCTCATCCTCTGACGAGTCCCAACCAGCAAAGAACATCGCCAGAAGAGCCGTCACGCGCCCTCACGTGTCGTCCAAGTCCTTTGCGTGTGAGATCCACATGCCTGCGTGCCTCTCACGAGCACTAAACAAGTGACGTGATCCTCCATGTCATTGCCAAATTTTAGCCAAGTTGTCCGCCACGTGTCTGCCACGTTAGCTTATGATTGTGGTCATGGACCGGCATTGACCAAACCGATTTGCCTACTTTTCTAATCGGTTCAACCTCTGTCAGAATGATCTTTGGTGTTTTCAAACCGGTAGCTGAGGCATTTCGACGTCCTAAATCTGTTTTTAGCCTTATTTTATCAATATCAGCTCTGCATGTATCGATTTTCTTCGAACTCATCATAAAATCTATTAGGTTTATAGAAGTATTTTGCGTATAATGGAAAAACTGGACGTTACAATAACCATTTGGGCCATTGGATCCAATTATATTTTATAGGCTCAATAATTATCTACTTTTTTTTTAGGATGCTGACTTTGGCATTACGTCACTAGTGCTATTTATGCACCTACTCAGATTATCGATGAGACCGAGGAAATATTTAATGAACGCTAGGATGATTGGGATAGCAAGAATCGCCATATTCTTACGTGGTTTCAAAACACTTTGATTCCTTCTATTAGACTCTAGTTTGATTGTGTTAATACAACAAAGGAAGCATGGGATCTACTTGTCAGCCAATATGCTATCTCAAATATTGTCCATCAGCAGCAGCTGTTAGTTAATATGCATCACATGCATCAAGAGATAGATCGGTCTATTAATGATTTTTACTCCTCCATGCATTCATCCTAAACCCCGATTAGGACAAGAATTCACTTAGAGGTAGTCTAAGCATGCACCATATAAGACTTACCTCGCCTCAACACCTCCCTGCACGTCAGTACAGCTCATATAATGTATGCGTACAGTACATGCAATCAATAATTGGACCACTTCAACTCATATATCAATCAATCACAAGAGTCTCGATTATAAGGCCAAATCATTATGACATGTCCCATTCCGTGCCACACAATTTCATCCCATAATTAGGCGTGGCTATCTCACTTATTCAAGCATTCCAATTAATTACGACCCCACGGCCACAGCCAGCTAAACAGTCGGCGGTCATCCGACATAACCGAGCGTCATCCCGTTTCGTCGAGTACGGTAACGTCTACGTCTAGATGGCATTCCCAAAGGAACATCAGTCCAACCTCCACTGCTACCAGCATCCGTTAACTTGGGGCATTCCCGAAGAAGAATCGTCCGGCGTAAACGCATCGTGACGAACTCCAATAGCGATCACACGCACATCCAATCTCGGCCAAGGACATCGTGCTTTGCACTCAAATGCCTCAATTTCAAATAATGTACTTGGCCTATTTTCTTCATATTAAAAACACCCAGTAAAATAATTGTACGTGAACACACAGTCAAATCAAATCATAAAGTGTGATACTCTTTCATTTTAAAATTCCACGGTACTAAAAACATTTCCAGCATCAAAAACTGACACCTGGTATTTTTCTAATTAAACACCAAAATTTCATATTTTTGAAATAATAATTCAAAAATCAACACTAAGCACTCAATTGCACAAATTATCACTCAATTGCACAAACCGACATAACCATGATGATCAGATCAGCACCAAATTCTGACAATCGGCTATCCCGATATAATTTCCACTAATTAATATATAATTAATTAAATTGCAAAAAAATGAAATAAATTGTAAAATAATTAAATTAAACCACTTAATTAAATTAAATAACCTAACCAAACTAATCTAATTGAAGTAATTAATTAATCTAACCAACCTAACTAATTTAATCTAATAGACTAACTAAATATTCTAACTAATCCACCTAACTAACTTAACTACCTAGTTTACTTAACTAAATTAACTAACTAATAGTCACTCTAACTAAATCAATTAATAAACCAAGCTTAAGCCTAAACTAATCCTCTATAAGTGCAATTAACCCCTAATTAGAGTTTAGGAGGTTAGCTCACTAGTTTAGCGCGAAAACTAATTCACGGCGAAGGTAGCATGACAGCGACCAAGACTCGGGTCTACAGCGACGCCAAAGGAGGCCCGGAAGGGGCCGAAAAAAGCCAACTAAGCCTCAGCTCCAAGCTAAGGTTTGGCCTTGTTTGCTGGTCGGTGCCGTTTGAACACGGTGTAGAGATGAGCAGAGCTGTTCAATGGCGCGAGCAGGGGCAGACGATAGTGGCTAGGGCAACTGGAACTGCAGACGGCTAGAGCTAGGTGGACGCGAGGAGTTGGCGGCTCGTGGACGGTGACAGACGGCTAGGTGTTGCGAACGAGAGCATCGGTCGAGCGGGCAACGACACGCGGGCTGGCCTGGGCTCACCGGTGGCTTGCGGGGCAACGAGCTGCTCGGATGGGGGATGTGAGACTGGCGGCTTCAATGAGGGGTTGTGCTGGTTTGTTTTCTCTAGAAATTGAGGTTGACGGAGGTGAAAATGAAGAAGAAGCTGCTGCTGGAAGGGGGACAAGGAGCCTTGAAAGTCAAGCTTAAATATCCAAAACACTCAAGTGCAAGTCCCATAAGTCTTCAGCCATATCCAACAGCCATTTTCCCCTCCCAAACTTCTCAAACAAGCCAAATTTGAAGGCCAAATTAGCCTTTGGCAGTAGCCCTACGAATTTGCACCCATTCACCTCAATTTCCATTCAAATCCTCACCAATTCAAGCACAAAAGGTGACCAAGAAATCTCCTTAAAGTTGCCATGCAATTTCCACCATTTCTCCACAAATTAATTAAATTTGGCAGCCCAAAAATCCAACTAAAGAGGCCCCTCCGAAATTCCTTGAATTTAATTGGAAAATTTTGATTTTTCACTAAAAAGCCGGGCTCGCTGAATATTCTTCAAAGGATGAGCCGATATACTAAAAACAAATCTTGACACTCGAACTTTCGATTCCTAAAACCGAGTTCAATTTCGTGGTTAATTTCGATCGCACGCGATTTTAGCGTAACCTATCCTACTTTGTAGCTTTTAGGGATTTTATTGCATTTAACTCGTGGTCGATAATTCTCGATCCATGTTTGTGCATCTCCAACTCATCGGCGACTCTCGGTTGTTATGAAAATCTCAATGTTTCAATTACAAGCACCGGGTACAGAATCGACAGAAAAATTGGTTTAGTGACGTTCGACGTGAATTTTGCAATCAGGTGGAATCACCCACTATTTAATTACACTCTTTTATTGAATCGACCTATCTCCAGTCTCTAATCGATTATAACAGTACCATATTGACCCTTGTCGATTAGCATGGTCGAATAATCGATTTCTGATCGAATTCTCAAGTATGTCGTAATTATATCTCTTAACAGCTTCACCTGATAAATTAGTTATCTTGTGAGTGATCAGCTCAAAGAAAAGGATCATAGGCGCGTTGATGAAAAGCTCATTTTATTTAATCGAAATAGGGTCGAAAATCAAAATGTCACAATCATGCATGCTTCTTGTCTAAGAACTTCCCAACAAATTGGTCAAGCAGAGTGTAAACATAGGCATATCTTAGATGTTGTACGCACTCTTTTTATCTTAGCCTCTTCTTTAGAACAATTTTAGAGAGAATCTAGTCATACTGCCATATATATACATATATATATATTATTAATAATATTTTGTTACTTACTATAGGTAACATAACTCTTCAAGAGTGCTTTTATGGCATTGTATGATCTTCTTCAAGTGTTTGGTAGTGCTTGTTTTGTGTATCTACTTGTTAATGAATGCACAAGATTAGAACCCATGCTCGCTTGTGTTGCTTCCTTGGGTATGATGTTGAGCATAAATAGATGTTGGGATCCTATCTTTAACCTTGTACACTTGTCTCATGATGTTATTTTTTGGAAATACAAGATGTTCTCATCTCTCCATCCTTTTGAGTCCTCTCCAACTTTTTGCTTCTTCACCAATCCTTCAGTGGAACTATTTCCTAAAGATGAGACACTTGCATCTTCATCTTGGGAGTTGTCTTCTTCTAATCTTGATGTAAATACATTTGGCAATTCCATTTTGGCTAATCATGAGATGTTTATGCCATTCGTTGATTCTTCACCTTTAGTGATACCTTCTTCTCCTTTTCATCATTTCACTCGTGTAAGTCAACCTTCTATTTAGCTTCATGATTTTCATTGTTTTTCTACTACCTCTTTTCATGAGCCTTGGATGTATGGAGAACTTGTACAAATCCTTTTTGGGAGCAAGCAATGGTGGATGAGTTGCAAGCATAAGACAAATCTCATACTTGGGATTTGGTTGATTTGCCTTCTAGAAAGTCTCTATAGATTGTAAATTGATATATAAGATCAAAACTAAGACAATGGTACAACGGAATGCAACAAAACTCAACTAGTAGTAAAATGTTGTACTTAGAAGTATGGGATTAACTATGATGAGCCATTTGCTCCAGTCGCATGTCTTATGAGTATTCAGAGTATTCTTCTTGCCGCATCTATTAAGTGATAGCCTTTATTCCATATGGATGTTAAAAATGCTTGTATTAATTATGATCTTATTGATGAAATACATATATACATACATACATACATACATACATACATACATATATATATATATATATATATATAATCTTCTATTGAATACACTACTTTTGACAAAGTGTGTCGATCAAGTCAAGGGTTATATGAATTAAAGCAAGCTCCTTGTACATGGTACTCTAAGTTCAATTCCACCATGAAACACCTTGGATTTAGATGCAGCCCTTATGACAATGTGCTCTTTGTTCAATGAATATCTCGTGGATATATTTTGTTTCTTTTATATTTAGACGATACGATTATCATTGGCGTGATCATATCAAAATTAAAAATGTCCAGCAATATCTCAATCAATAATTCAAAATGAAAATTCTTGAGCAACTCAATTATTTTCTAACCTTGAAGGTTACTTCTGATTCCTCTGGCTATTATCTTTCTCAAGTTAACTATGCCAATGATCTTCTTTCTTAAGTGAACTTAGTGAAGACAAGACTGCGACAACTCCTATTGAGACTCAAGCCAAATTAATGACAAATATGGGACTTTTCTTCCAAATCCTATTATTTATCAACAACTAATTGGCAGCTTATATACCTTACAACCACTCATCCTAACACAATATACGTTATTTACCTTTTGAGTCAGTTCATGACCGCAACAAGAACCACTCATTTTGCAATTGTTCTTCGAATTCTTCTCTATGTCAAGGGCACCTTATTTCATGATCTTCACTTTTATGCTCAATCTACCTTAAAGTTGAAAGCTTATTATGATTCTAACAGGGCTAGAGACTCTTTTGATCATCGCTCCACTACTAACTACCACTTCTTTCTAATTAACTCACTTATCTCATATCACAACAAGAAATAGATTATTATGGCTGGATCTAATATCAAAGCAAAATATATCGTGCTCTTGCTTATATAACAACAAAATTGTATGGTTACGATGGTTATTGGAAGACATGGGTGTCCGTCATAATGGTGGAACTGTACTTTTCTTGTTACAAGCGAAGTGTTATCCAAACGGCACATGATAATGTTTTTCATGAGCATGCCAAATATATTAAAATAGATTGTCTTTTCATATGCTCTCAGGTGCTTCATGGCACCACTTGTCTCATCTAGACTTCATCAGTCAATCAAATTGCTAATGTTCTTCACTAAGGTACATCCACTTGAGTGTTTTCATGATTTTTTTTCCTCCAAAATCAAGTTGACTTCTTGTATGTCACATTGAATTTGAGAGAGGTGTTAGAAATATATTATCTAATTTTGTGTATCTCCTCGATTGTAATCCTAGTTGATTCTAATTGTTATTGTCATATTATGTTACTATACATAGCCATTCTATAAAGTTCATAAATAGGCTCTTGAATAGTACATTGAAATATACAAAAAAAAATTCTAATTCACTTTTCCGCATTTTCTCTAACTAACCAAATGAAGTGCATGGTGGTCCCTTGTGTCCTCTCTAATTGGCCTATCCTTTCTATTTGAGTAAAGTCAAGTGCATCGCCCAATTTTCGTCCTTACTTCTTGTCTCAATACTGAACTTTCGAAATTTACAATTAGATTTGTGATAGTCGAAGTGAATTTAGATGTAATCTTCATCAAAAACCATAAAATAAAATAAAATAAAAAAGATTTCAATATCAAAAAACAATTCATAAATCTTATCACAAGGACATTTATTGTCTTCGAAACGCTGGCAATTTTACCCATCAAATGGGTTAACAATTATTGGAGCACTAACACCATTAACATGAACTTAAACTTGTGCACATTCGTGTATAGGATCTGGCTTTTCTGCCTTAATTATGGATGTGAGGTTCTCCAACAGAAAGGTTGATATATTTCGATAACTCTCTCGAATAAAATACCCACTAAGAAGAGCCCCCCAATCTCAAAGGTGAAAGATTTAGTGCAACTATATTCCATACAATTAATCATTAACCGAGCAAATGCATATTGCTATATATATATGTGTGTGTGTGTGTGTCTTTCTTCAACGTTAAAATCATAGTGGCAAAATTGTCTAGCCTTTATCCCATTAAATTTTTGTCTTGATATTTGCTTTGATTATTTTATCCATTCTAAATTCACACATTAGTTAACATTAATTGTCTTATCTTCCACTCGTCCGTCCTTTATTATTATTTTATTTATTATGTTCCTTTTGTTAGGCATTTCAAACAATGTTACTTAACTAATGAGAAATTTACGTTGGAAATTCAAAACCACATGGGAAACACGGTCTAAGTCTTGAATATTTTTGAAAAGTTGCAATATAGTCCTTTCGATCATCACTTTTCTCCCAATTTTTCCTTTTCAACAACCTCTAAACACCTACTTTGAAACCTTTCTACAAGTTATCGCTTAAAGTGATCCGTGATTGTCAGCCACCATAAATTTTCATAATTTTGACCGTGACTTGTAGTACATTCATCTTTGTGGCACAACACGTTGCTCAGAAAGAGAATTTATTGACTTGCAAGAGTCCTTATTTGAGAGAACATTCACCAATCCTAGTTGTTGGTGGATTGGAATTTAGGCATAAATCTTATTGTTGGAGACTTTTGGCTTATCGATTTTACCAAATTTCAGGGTACAGTCCAATGGGTACAGCGATCTATTGGCCCAAAATGCGATTCTTCTTTGGATGAAAGTGTAGGATTTGATTGATCGGTCTGTATATATTGACCCCTTTAATGAAAGGTTGAGCATAAAAAAGTCTTTAGATTGACAATATTAAAAGGTTGAGCATAAAAAAGACTTCAGATTGACGAAGCTCTGTGTCTAGATGGTTGAATGGTTTTCTTTGAACATATATGTAGAAAGATTGATAATTGACGGCCATCTCATGTTCCAAAGCTGCAAGCTTTTGAAATCGCTTCTATGGTCAATAAACTTGAAATCCTCTCAATTTACATGTTCTAGATAATGTAGATGATGCAATGCACAATAGAAAAAAGAGGGAAAAAGTAATCGTCACCTCAATTAGCTATCCTTATTAAATAAATTAGGAACAAGAGTCCAAAGGTCCAATCACACAATTAGCTCTCTTAAGAACATACTACATTATGAAATTGATTGTTATAGTGATTTTACAGGAGATGGTTGGATGAATTTTGGTTCTTCCATTTGTCCGTTATTTCTTCCTTGTGGTTATAAAAAGAAAAAAGAAAAACATTTTAGATCTTTTCCTTATATAATTTTTATTACAGATTTAATTTTTTAAATTTACAAAAATTTTGACAACATTAATGCGAATGTGCTGACGGTGCAAGATGATGGCTGAAAAATAACATTGGTCACTTTGTTAATGCGTTGAGTTATTTGGGTGGACTATTGTTAGTAATTTCTTATTTGCTGATTGTTTCTTTTTTTTTATTTAAAATTAGTTAATTTCTTTTAGTACGTTATTTTCTATATTTGAGAAAATTTCCTAGAATTGGAGTTCCATTTGAGTTAAGAATGTTTTGGTTCTATGATAGGTATGAGTCCCTAAACATGTATTGCAGAAAAATGGGTTAATATAGGTTCATTTGGGTTGGACCCTATCTTGACTCACCCAAACCTACCCTATACACCAATTTTACTAGTCTACTCACAGTTTAATAACAGAGACATAGAATATATAGAGTCTGATACGCCACCTTTGAAAGAGTATGGGTCTTTTCAATCGGCAAAAGGAGATTATATACAACTCCACATGTGACAGTTTGATTTTCTACTTCTATTTTCAATTGAATAAATCGGGCTTTTCATCGACGTGCCTATAGCGCTATTCTCCGAGCTGATCACTCGCGAGATAACTAGACTAGTTGGGAAAGCTATTGAAAGATTTGGAGGCAACAGAGAATTCGACTAGAAATCGATTGCTCGATCGTGTTAGTCTACAAGAGTCATTGCGATATAGTCGAAAATCTATGAGAGATTGGAAATAGGTCGATGCAATTGAGATATGTAATTAGGCATGGGTGATTCCATTTAATTACAAAAATTCTTGTCAGTCGACACTAAACCGATTTTTCTGTCGTTTTGGTACCCTGTGCTTGTATTTAAAACCTTGAGATTCGCACAAAAATCGAGGGTCACTAATGGATCGGAGATGCACATTGTGGTTCGAAAATAATCGGCCACAAGTTATTTGCACTGAAAATTCCCAAAAACTACCCGATAATTTAGGTCGTGCTGAAACCACGTTTGACTAAATTTAATTGTGAAATTTATTCCGATTTCAGAAAATTGAGCACCTTAATGTGTCACAATTAATCCCAGGGATGTTGTTGCATCTTTCCAAGAATTATCAACGACAGGACTTGTAGAGAAAAATACAAATGCAGCAATTTTAAAAGAATAAAGGAAATGCCATTTATTAAGTAGGATGTTGGGTCTTTAGTATGGAACAATTAGAGAAGAATTATAAGTGACTAATAGGGGACTTGACCCTATTAACTCAAGTGATAAATTGGTAAAATGGAAAAGGAAAAGTTATGGGAATTAGCTCCAAATTCGGATGCCTGCACTTTACGATGGATTCCACCACCTTTTGCATCTCTTTTGGAAGAGATAAGTGTGTTCAAGCAAGGTGGTCCCCATGAGAAGGATAAGAACCAATTTTTCCATGGAAAAAGTACTAAAGCTCTTGTGGAAAAACAAAAAAAGGCTGTGGAATTGTGAGAGGAGGAACCCTCATGGTCCTTTTTCCTCCCTCTCCTTTCCCCCTCCATGCAATCCCCTTCCCCTTCTTGGTACCATACAACTACTCTCTTCTCTCTCCCCCCATTTCTTTTTCTTTCCCTTTCCTTTCTTTTCTCTCAGCCGAAAAGCTTGTCTTTTCTTTTCCCTATCCCTTTTTTCTTCCACATGTATTTCTTCTCCCTTGCTACAGTGCGCCTGTCTCCTTTCCCTTTCTATTCCTTTTCTTTTTCCCTTTTCTTTTTCAACTGTGCAAGCTATTGTTTTCTTCTTCTTTAAATGTGCAATCCCATTCTTGCTCCCTCTTGGACGACAAACCAGCGACTAAGAAAATGGAGGAAGACGTGGTCTTGACGTTACAAAATTCCTGGAACCACAGAAACTTCGACCCAACCACCATTATGTTTATTATTAATATGACTTGGAGTCCAAGTGGCGGCGAAGCTTCCTCACCAGCAAGAGAAACGTCCAGACAACCAAGTTACACATTTTGCTCCCTCTACAAAAAAATTCATGACTCCTGTGTTGCTGTTGCGGTCGCCTAACAGCACCTCCAGTTGCTGTTTCAGCTACAAATCACCATCAAAGGACTAAAGGCTTGTCATTGTGTGGTTTCCAATTTGTCTCCTAAATCTAGATTAGAGGCCAAGTACCTTTATTTAGGAGTTCCTATACAAAAAAATTAAAAAAAAAATGTAGATGATGTTATACATGGATGGGTGTTGGTTATGAATGTTAGAATAACCATAGAAAAGCTTAGTTATGGTTTAGAGGGCAAGATAAACACAGTGGATGAGGATTCGGCCAAGGACAGAGGCTGGTTTTTGAAATAGTTTCCTGGATGTGCGCGTATTGCTAATTTTGTAGACGGCTGTGTGTTACGATTTTGAAGAAATTTCCTTCTGAAGAAACATTGTAGACATCTTAAATATTAACATATATTTTTCTCAGAGTTTTTGGAAATTAAAAAGATGACGATTTTAACTACGTCATCTCTTAAGCAGAAATCCGGACAGTACTGTATACCTTGACCTGTTATGATTCCACGGGCTGTTATCGACCTTTAGAGGTCGAATTTCGAACTGGTTTCTTCAGGAAAGTTGTTTTTTTATAATTCTAATTTAACATACTCGAATTTCAAATCAAACGGACCATATTTCAACCCAGAACCGAACTGATTTCAATGAATCAGACTCTCTGGAACTGGACCCAATTTTTGAGCTGGATAGAGAGAATTTATGGGCCAAATCAAAAAGGATGTGGATCTTGGTGTCTCATGAAAAATGTTTTTTTTATGTGTCGTCTAGCACATGTCCAAGTTTGAAAATTTTTAGAGCTCATATGAGTGGGTTTCTGATTTCGAATTTGAGAGAGCGTAATTGGACAGTTTCCTACCAATTCAGGTTAGTAAGAATGTATGTTTGTTTTGAAGTGTTCTTGCTGTAAAATTGTCTAATTTATGCTGTGAATAATATGTGTGATTGATTATTGGAGTGTAACATTAAATAAACGCATTCATGACATGAGATTCCGTCACGAGCCTTTCGGGCCGGGCGATGCTCCTTCGGGAATGCCCCAAGTCAATGGATATCGGTCGCAGTGAATGCTGGAATAATGCTCCTAATTTGGAATGCCATCTAGATGTAGATGTTGCCGCGCTCAACGGTGTGAGGCAATGCCCGATTATGCCGGACGATCGTTGTCTGTTAAAATTAGCCATGGCAACTGAGTTGATATATGCGTCCTTATTTGTATATACGTTGAAGTATTAAATTGCTATATAATGTCAATATTTTATTGTGTGATTAGATGCCACTAACGTGCAGGAAAGTGCGAGTGATAAGAAAGTATAAGAAATGCGATTAGACTGCATGTTGTGTGTACCCTTTCCCTAATCAGGATTTAGGGGATTGACTTGCTAAGATGTGATCTCACCCCTTAGTGGGCTAACATTTTCAGGTCCCTAGATGGAGGGTGGACAGGCAAGAGGCAGAGGTCTATAGGCACTGGAGTACGGATGCCTTGGTAGCTTCTGCTAGATAGTGACGGGTCTGCCGTCGGGTCTGGATAGTGGGTGACCACTCACCCTAGTCTATTGAAGAGTCTGGCAGAATTGTATATAGAAACCTGACCCCATGGACGAAGAGCTTAGAGCGTAGTTAGCCTAGAAGCTTGTCATTTTGAAACACTCCATGTTTTGTTAGACTCTTCTATACTGGAATGCTATAGTAAGAATAAGTGCGGTTTGTAAGACATGTGTGGTTTGTAAAAATATAATCATATGTTTGCTATCTTGTTTCTATGTTGTTGGGAGAATATGATTTCGCTTCCGCATGCTTGATAACCAAATGGGTCGGCAACAGGTTCTAGGATATTGCAAATATTTATATCGATCACAGAGGGATGTGCATGTACTCAGAGTCAGGTCGTGACATCACGTGCTAAGGCAATGTGACACTTTGTTCCTAAAACCACTTTGATTTAATTAGTTATTGGTGCGTTAGAAGTTAGGCATAAATTGAAATTTTGGTGACTTGATCTACTAATCATACCCATTTATTAAGGATGAGCATGGTTTCAGAGTAGAACCTAGAACCTTAGAACAAAACTAGTAAGAATTTATAGGTTCCAGGTTTCAAGATATACGGGATAAGTTTTAGGTTCCAAAAAATGAAAAATCTATTTCGATAGATAGATTCCAGATTTTTAGTTGGAAGATCCTAGAAGTTGGAACTTACAACCTACAACCCGTAACCTAAAACCTAGGCCAAGTTTTAATATTTTGCTTAGTCCATGTCTTTGCATGATCCCATGATATCCATGCCGTTCAGTGATGAATTTATAATGTAGAATCACAAGTTTGAATTTCTATCTTATGATTAAGACTTTTACTTTATTAATGTTCATAGTTTTCGTTTATCTAAATATAAGTTATGGTTAGTAAATTGCAGTAGCAAATAGTGATCATTAAAGGTTTTAATTCTTTGCAATCGTTCAATGAGTAATATAGGTGGAACTTGCATAAAACCTACAGGATAGGTTCCAAGTTCTATGGTATGCGGGTAAGTTCTAGATTCCAAGAAATGAAAAACCTATTCCAACGGTGAGATTCCAAGTCTTAGGTGGAATCCGTATGAAACCCAAAACAGTTCACCCCTACCATTTATTAATGGGAAAATGTCACAAAAAACCCTAAACTTTGCCCAAAATAACAAATGTACCCCAAACTTTTTTTGTGCCATGAAAAACCCAAACTTTGCAAACGTGACACATTTACCCATTAAGGGCATTTTCGTCTTTTCACTATTTTTTTTTTTTTTTTCTTTTTTTTTCTTTTCTCTTCCCTTCACCGAAGCCGATGGAGGGAAGCGGCGTCCGGCGAGGGCAGCCCTCGCCGGCATCGGCCCGGGCTAGGGTGACCCGGCGAGGGCGACCCTTGCCCGATGCCGGCTAGGGCCGCCCTCGTCGGTGTCGATCGCTAGGTCGGGCGAGGCCTCCCTCGCCGGATCCGACAAGGGCACCCTCGCCCGACGCTAGTGAGGGGTGCCCTCGCTCGAAGCGGCGAGGGCGACGCGGGCGAGGGCACCCCTCGCCGGTGTCGAGCGAGGGCAATCTAGCGAGGGCACCCCTCACCAGCGTCAGGCGAGGGTGCCCTCACCAAATCTGGCAAGGGAGGCCCTCGCCCGACCCAGCCGAGGGCCGCCCTTACCCAACGCCGGAGAGGGCGGCCCTAGCCGGTGTAGAGCAAGGGTCACCCTCGCCTGGGCCGACGCCGGCGAGGGCAGCCCTCACCGAACGCCGGCTTCCCTCCGTCGAAGCTGACAGAGGGAAGAGAGAAGGGAAAAAAAATATTTTTAAAAGCAAAAAGACCAAAATGCCCGTAAGATTTAGAGTAAATATGTCACACAAATAAAAGTTCAAGGTTTTTTGTGTAACAAAAAATAGTTTGGGGTAAATGTGTCACAGTCCGCAAAATTTGAGGTTTTTCGTGTCACAAAAAAAAAAAGTTTTGGTTAAATTTGTCACTTTGGGCAAAATTTTGGGTTTTTGGTGGCATTTTCCCTTTATTAATTAAGCTTTCATATTTAATGATTAACCATTCCTATATTATTTTGGTGACATAATTCCCACCCTCCATATGACTAAAAATATTTCGTTTATACAAGATAGACTGAATGACCCTTGATGGATTCCACATTCATGCATTTTCCCTCGTTTTAGTTCTTTTCTAATGTGATTCCCTTCAATTGTTGTTAGAAAATAATAAATAAGTATTTTCTTAGTCAATCCAAAATAAATGAAATTATACTCTGATGAAAAAAAAAAATCTTTTACTTTAGGCATTATTTTTATTTTTAAAAGAGATTGTTTGTATATATATTTTCTGCATTTCTACATGGAAATTAATTGAGAAATATCCTCAACAAAAGGAAAAAATCTTAAATTTCTCTACTAGACAAAGTTACTAATATGTATAGAAGTGAAAAGGAAAACAAAAAGAGAAGAAAAGATAGGTTTTTGATATGCATGATAACAACCGCTTCAATTATATTAAGTGGACGGACCCAAAAAAAATTATATTAAGTGGATGCTGTATAAAACTATAAAAACTAGAAAGAAAAGGACAATGCGTAGATTGCAGTCCACTACTTTGAGTTTCAATTGAATAATAGAAGGCAATTCCATTAACGAAAATGGAGTGGATTTAGTCATATAGAATGCGAGCCTCGCCCAATATGTAATTGTCAAACAAGAGTTTTACTGGGAGGAGCATGGGGAGCCACGTGGCAAATTGTGATTAATAGTCCTAAATCAATCAAGACAAAACATGTAATGGTGCAACATAATCTGAAGAAAAAAAACTTTAGTAAGCAAAGTAAAATAAATGATAAGTCCGGAATGTTTACATCTCAAATGAGACATGGGAATCGTGCATCTAGTTTTTGATCGACAATTTGCCTTAAACTAGGAATAGTCAAACATTTTCTCATTATTCGAAATTTTTATATTAAATATGGGTAGATCCACATAATCAATCTGAAGCTAGATTTGTAATGCAATGTAATCAGATGGGCTTTGCTATTGGGCCACTGTAAGAGTAAACAGCATGCTATGAGCCGTAAATTTTTAAAGGAGTGAATGTCACAACAATTCATAATTAAGTGTTATTTTTTTTACCCAAAATAGACTATTAATATCACAATAGATTAAAGATAGTCACCTAAGTATTTCTTAAATTGTATAAAAGGCTAAGAGAATGTCCGTATATACATGTAAAGCTAAAGGCCTGGCTATAAATACTAATTGAGTTGGGCTGGCTCTGGTTAAAATGCCAAGATAGGTAAAAAAAAATTGCAATTATTTCAAAGCCAAAAAACTGCTTTCGTTAATTCTAAATGAAATTCTTCATAATTGTATATACCATCGACCTCTATGTAGTGGTTCTTGATGAATTTTGTCCCGCTTTTTTCAACAAATTCCAATTAAATTCAAGTATAATTTATATTGACATTAAAGTGGTTTAGCTGGATAAATGAATAGTGTGTCCAGGAAAATTGCTCGGTTATATAATTCATGGCCATATTACTAGCCCCATGTTATTTAATGGATATTGTCCTTGTCCTTTTCCTTATTGCCCTCATTTCCCAAATGTTATACTAAGGCTCATTGTTAATAACAGTCTATGTCTAGCTATTTTGTTATTAATGAAAATATTTTTTATTCATTCATTTTTTTTTAAACAACCCAAACAATCAATTTTAGAAAAAAAGATCAATAATTAATTTTCCATGAAATAAATATGTACCCATACGTATTATTGGTCTTTGTTAATTTTGAGATTAGCGAACAAATATCATCTACTTGAATCTATGTTTACATTAGCCTTTTTTTTTTTTTTGGTCGAATTACAATAGCTTGTTTGCCTTCCTTTGATTAGGAACAACTGAACAAGAAATGACAAAATTCATTCCAAAAGAGAGATGCAAATTTAGGACTAATTTAAGCAATTGCCAACTATCACTGTTAAGTTGCATTCCCAATGTACGGGGTGCAATTAGAGTTAATTATAGTTAATATAATTTATAATTAACCTAATCCTATATAGTAATTACAAACATAATTAATTATTTTCTAACACCCTCGGTGCATGCAATAAATGTCAAAGTCACTTTTGGGGGGTCAAATTAATACCTATTAGTGCCCTTGGTGAGGTTTTGCCCACCACTTTCAAGATGGTGCGTCGATCCACCATGCTTTTTCTCTTGTGCCGTCCTTCATAGGTCGGATTTAACTGGAAGGACTTGTGTGCAGCAATATCTTATTTTATTTTTGACTCTGCCGTGATTAATGGTACAAATGAATTTCCTCCTTTTCTATTATATCATTGGTTTGAACTTTTTCAATTTGTTTTCCTAATCAAGTAGGTTAAGCGATGTTGAATTAATTGATGGATGATTAGCCAAAAGAAGTGCATGATGGACCCTTGTGTCCCCACTTTATGGCCTGTCCTTATAATTCGAGAAAAGTTTAGTGCATTGTTCCAATTCCGTTCTACTTCTTGTCGCATTACTAAGCTTTCGAAATCAACGATTGGATTAGCAACAATTCAAAGTAAGGATAATCGATTTTAAGATAGATCGGTTTCTCACCCTGAAACTAAAACGAGACCAGCTATTATAGTAAGAAAATGACACTCGAATGGGTGTTTATTACAATTAAATAAGCAAATATTTTTATAGATAGATTTGATTTTTTTGTCATCTGACCAAAAATCTCCAAATCGTAGCTTTTTGGCATTAATCAAGTAATAGTATAAGTAAGAGGTTTTAGTACTTTTGTGATTTGAGTGGATTTCGTTGACGGTTGCTATACTTTTTAAATGAATGATAGGTAAATTTTTATTTCTATATAACCCACGCGATGAATTTTTATTTACCTACTGAAGGCAGCCATGCAGAATTTTCATCCAAAGTGATTGGAAAATGACTAGAATAAATAGTCATCGAAGTTCAACGATCCGGATGCAGATTATTTCAAATTACATTGCACAATTCTCCGCCGGAAATTACATCTCGTTACAAATAAAATAGGTCTCCGGTCCACAACGTGATTTGAGAAAATATGTGAGAATTGGTGAATCAAAACTAAATCATTTTCCAATATCACCATATTTTTCATGAAGCAAACAGAGCCTTAAAGGATTGAAGATGCAGTAATATATACAGCCTAATAAGCTCAACTCGTAGAACCACGAAACGAGACTATGTACAACTCTAGATGTGCGCTCTCAAGCGACATGAACTCGTGGTCGCTCACCAGCATCACCCATCTCGACAACTGGACTGGCATTGCCTGCAACAATGGTGGGTCAGTCTCAGAGATCAGCCTCTCTGGTTCGAGCCTCAATGGCGCACTCCACGCACTCGACTTCACTTTGTTGCCGAACCTGACTCATTTCGACGCGAGCTACAACAATCCCGAGGACCCGATACCATCCTCAATCGGCAACCTCTCCAAGCTCAGGTTCCTGGACCTGGGGAGCAATCTCTTCGAAGGCGGCATACCACCACAGGCCAATTTCAAGAGATTCAGTATTTGAGCCACTTGAATAACATTCTCAACGGTAGTATTCCGTACCAGGGCAGCAATCTCTGGAGGGTGTGGCACTTGGATTTAGGATTAGGCTTTTTGGGAATCTCTCGACTGTTGGAATTCTCCAGCAGGCTGTCGGTGACTTACCCGAGCCTCTTACTCAATGTGCTCGACGGCAAATTCCTAGGCCTGGTGGCTGATTGTGAGAACTTGACATACCTCGACCTGTTGCAAAACACATTGACCAGTGAAATTCCTGAGGCTGTGTATGCCAACCTGGTGAACCTTGAATAACTCAACCTCACCGCAAATTCGCTCCAGGGGCCGATTTCAAAGATATTAAGACTTTCCAGGCTGAAGGAGACCCGAATTGGTAACAATCCATTAAGCAGTCCGATTCCTAGAGACATTGGACTGCTGTCGGAACTTCAGATGCTAGAGCTGTACAACAATTCCTTTGAAGGGGCAATTCCTAGCTCTACTGGACAATTGAGGAAGCTTGAGAAACTTGATTTGGGAACAAAACGCTTGACCTCTTGGATTCCTTCCGAGCTCAGGCTCTGTTCTAACCTCACCCAGTTAGCCCTCGCCTGGAATTTGATCTTTGGGAAACTCCCTCTCTCACTGTCCAATCTGGTCAGATTGGCATTTGGAGCTTCGGATAATCACCAGATCACCAGTCGGGAGAATAACTGTGACTTCTTCACTAATTGGACCAAATTTGTTTCTTAGCAGCTCCAGAACAATTTTCTCTCAGGGCAAATACTGCCCGAAGTCGGATACTTGTACAACAATTTGCTCTCTGGCCCAACCAATACCGGGATCTGAAGCTTCGAGAATTTGCTCTCTTTAGACCTCTCAAAGAGCCTCTCTCTGGTCAAGTCTCTTTGACAGTGTGGAGCCTCAGCAACCTGCAGATCCTCCAGCTTCTATCCAACAACCTCACTGGGACAATTTCTCCGCATGTTGGGAAGCTCACGCCATTGACCATTCTCGACCTCAGCATGAACCAGCTTTATGAGGAGGTCCCCGAGATCATCTGTTGCCTTGCTAACTCGCGGACGATCTCTTTGCTCACGAACAATTTCTCGGGAATCATACCACGTGATTTCTGCAAGTACAGCCCTTCTCTGGCTATGTTAGCTTTTCATGGAACTGGAGCCCAAATTATGCTGCAGCTGCGGTCTACAATATCCTGCAGTCAATGGGAACAACTTCACTGGGCCACGGCCCGACCGCTTGATGAACTGTTCGGGTTTAACGAGAATCCGTCTAGAGGGCAATCAGTTCACTATAGATATCACGTGGGCATTCAGAGTTTATCTGAATCTGGACTTTATAAACCATGGCAGTAATGGATTTGTTAGGAATCTCTCGACAAAGTTGGGAGAGTACGCTCACAAATTTGCAGATAGTTGGTAACAAAATCTTCGGACAAATCCCGCCGGAGCTCGAGAAATTGTCTCAATTGCGTCTCCCGACTTTGGACAGTAATGAATTGACTGGAGAATTCCTGATAAGATAGGAATCTAGGGGAGTTGATCACGCTGACCTTGAACCACAACCATTTTTTATTCTTTTTTGGGTCTGTGAGCCACAACCGTTTGGCCGGTGATATTACCGTCTCATTAGGAAACTTATCGAAGCTCAATCATCTTGATTTGTCACAGAACACATTGGACAGTAGCACACAGGACGAGCTAGCGAATTGCGAGAATTTACTGAGCTTGAACGTGCACAACAACAGTCTGTCAAGTGACACACCATCCGAGCTCCGGAAGTTGTCCATGCTTCAATTACTCCTAGACCTGAGCCACAATTCCCTAACAGGATCAAGCTTGACCCAGGTTGTTACAGATCAAGCTCAACGAGTTCTGTTCCTAGAGGGATTGCATTTATTTGGTCTATGAGGTTGTTTTTTTTTTTTTTTTTTTTTTTGGTCGAAGTCTATGAGGTTGTTGAGAGAGTAAGTCTAGCAACGGTTTTGTATGGAGGAACAGGTGCAGCTGAACCGGACTGGGGTACAAAGGGTGAATATTGTTCCCAGCGCGGCTCAGGTAATCACCTAGTTGCATCGTAATTGCTCATTGCCTATTGTCCATTGCGAATGTGAAATTCTACGAGGCCACTGTCAACTATTGTAAAAGTTTAAGTTATTAGATAAAAGCGTAATTTAATATTTAATTACTATAACGGGAATATAACATTGAAAGACATCTTGGTCAAGTTGACTTTAAGCCTCGACTATTGAATTTCGGACAGCAAGATTGTTTGAATCAGACTCGTCCAATTGGACCACCGTGGCTAGATCTTATTGCCGCATGTCTCCTGATAAGCTACCTGATCAAATCTAATCTTACATTTCATGGGTATGTATTATCTCGAATTGATCAAATAGCTTTAATTATATCTCAAGATTGGATTCATTGAATAATTATAACATTTTTGGAAGAGCAAGTAGATTTTGAAAAATAGTTTGAGTCGAGATATCTCAAAAATTTGGAACTTCTGTTCGAATTTATATTTGGAACTTGTGTCTGAATTTATATCATGATCAAAACATTGATTCATTCTTCTTTCATGAAATAACAAAGTTGGTAGTTATGATGCAAGTCACGGAAAAATGCAACATGTATAGGTTCGGAGCAATGGTGCTAGATTACATGATGAGGAAGCATCCAGGGGGATCTTCTCTCTTCTCTATCAATGACGCAAACATCGACACTCTTGTAGAACCTAATTCGCGGCCCACGCATTTCGTCGTGCTAGAATCATCTGCAGCCGCTCAAACTTTCCTTGTCCGAGCCATTTGGCTTAATAACTATTAGCAAAGCAATCTAGTCTTCGGGGGTAATATTTGAGGGATCCTGCAGATCGAATGACACTTTTCTGTCTCTCTTTTTCCTTTTTGAGTTTATAATGAATGAGAAAGAGTGGGTGTACACAAGAGGGTAATTTACAAAATTTTAAGAGAATTATGTGCACGGGTGTATGTACAAAAAGTATAATTTAGAAAATCTCTAGTGCGCTGTTTTCAAAACAAATCCACTGTTGTTATAGAAAATAAAAATTAGCTTTTTCTTTGTCCATCCAAATTGAATCAACTTAAGCTTTCATTGAGATATTTCTTTTTGGTTTAAACAGACTTTTGACTTGATCATATTTTATCTCTCTTATTTTTTTCAGGAGAATTATCAAAAAAGTCCTAAACCTTTTACAATTATGTCAATTCAATCCTAAACTTATTTTTTTTGACTAATTGAATCATAAACATTTTACAATTGTGTCAATTCAATCCTTCCGGCTAAATTGGTCGGCCAGTGCCAACGTGGCCGTTGGCTGGCATCGAAGTGGCCGCCGACCGGCGCCAAGAACAAATTTTTTAATAAAATTTTATTTTTCCGAATTATTTTATTAATTTTTAATCTTTTTTACATTTTTCTCTTCTTCTTTTTTTCCCTCCCTCCTTTTCCCTTATTCTTCTTTTGGCTTCGGCCACCAGCCAACCCTCACCAATCACCGAACTGAGGCGGCTGGGCGAGGGCAAGCTCGCCCAACCACTAGCAAGGCAAGGCCCTGCCAAATTTGGCAAGGTCTCCCCTCGCTAGACCCAGTGACGCTCCCTCACCGGATCTAGCGAGGGCTCACCCCACCGTCACTTGATTTGGCAAGTGTGGGCTGGTCCGAGTGGACTACATGGACCAACTAGCTAGGTGGGCGAGTTGCTTGCCGTACGTGGGCAGGGACACCAAGAGCCCCACCATTGACTGCTACATGGGGCTGAAGGTGGTGCTGCAGAAGAGCAAGAAGTGCCTGTGCATCCTCATCAAGGACTACAACGACCCCAACCTCAGCTGCAAGATCAACGCCACCCTCACCCTCGGCCTCCCCTTCAAGTGTGGTGCCCACACTCGCTAGATCGAGTGATGGCAACGCCCCGCCAATGGCTGGGCGAGCTCACCCTCTCCAGATCTGGCAAGGGAGGCCTCGTCGTCACTGGGTTTGGCGAGGCAAGCCCTCACCAGGTCCGACGGGGCCTGCCCAGTCGCCTCAGTCAAACGATTGATGAGGGCTAGCCAGTCGCCAGAGCCAAAGAAAGAAGGAGGGAGGAGGAAAGGGGAGGGAGGGGGAAAAAAGAGAGAAAATTGTGAAAAAGATTAAAAAAATAATAAAATAATTTGGAAAAATAAAATATTATTAAAAAATTTGTTGGCATCGGTGGCCACGTCAGCGCTAGAGGCCAATTTTGGCCAAAAGGACTAAACTAGCATAATTGTAAATGGTTTATGATTCAATTGATTAAAAAAATAAGTTTATGACTAAATTGGAACAACCGCAAAAGGTTTAAGACTTTTTGGGTAATTCTTCCTATTTTTGTCATATAAGGAAATGTCATTGCGACTTTGTAGTAAAAGAATTTCCAAGGGGCTTCTTTTTGTTCCGTTCCATTTTGCTTATATAAATCAACAAAATGATTTTTTTTTCTGCAGATTTGTCTATATCTAAAAAATTGTTTATATTTGGATTTTTCTGGATTTTAATTGGACTAAATAATCATATAAATTCCTCGACCATGTGAAAATTTCTAAAGAACTTCTCTACTAGGCAAAAGTATTAATTTTTAAAGAGGTCAACAATATAGTGATAGGCTTCTTATGTGCATGGTAATATCCATTAAATGTGTTATTCTCAATCATAGTAACCAAATTCTATATAAAAGTAGAAAAAATAGATAAAGAAGGAAAGTTCATACGTGGGGCTCCATTACTTTAAGTTTTAATTGAATAGTAAATGGCAATTCCATCTCTCTAATGAAAATGGGGTGGATCTAGTCATATGGGGTGTGAAAATAGCTTTGCCCATTTTGAAATTGTCAAACATGAGGTCTAACGGGAGGAGCATTGGCAGCCACAAGGCAAATAACAATTGATAGATCTAAATCAATTGAGACAAAATGTAATTGTGCACCATTGACAATTTGCCTCTACTTAAGGATTGCCGCACCAAGAAAAAAAAAAAAGGATTGCCTCACATTATTTTAATAATTGAAAATTTTAATATTAAATATAGATAGACCCGCATAATCCATCTAAAGCTAGACACGTAGTGCAACAAAATCGTACAAAAGGCTAAGAGAATATCTGATGTAAATGTAAAGCTAAAAACCTAGCTATAAATACTAATGAACTTAAAAACTCAATCTGTTCCGATGAGTCTAGGTGAACCTACTCGATCGTGAGCTGGCTTTGGTCTATATGCCGGAGATTGGTCTACTTTGCAATTATTTCAAAGCCACAAAACTACCTTATCTTATTCTAAATAGTATTGTTCACATTTGTAGATAACATAAACCTACAAGTAGTTTGAACTTCTTTTTTTTTGGTAAAAAATGTAGTTTGAACTTTTTTCATGCTTTTCTCGACAAATTTAAATCATATTTGAGTATTAGTTTATCAGATGTTAAACTAGTTTAGCTGAAAATAAACGAAGAGAATGTCTAATATGTTATTGATGTGTTATTTAATCAGAGAAGTGAATAAAAAATCATAAACTTATTGTAAAAGTACGATTATATCATAAATTTTTTTAAAAGCACAATCCTATCTTAAAATTTGCTGAATTGATATAATCAAATCCCTACGTTAACTCCATTAACTTTTACTAATGAAAATTATTGATGTAATTTTTTTTATTAGTTTCTTAAGATTAGTAATGCTAATGTGGCATCCACCAAGCACCACGTCAAGAAAAAAAATGAATAATAAAATTAAATGAAAAGAAAAAGAGGATCAAAGGGAAAAGGATAAGATCAAAAGAAAAAAAACACAACTTTTTTTTTAAAAAAAAAGTAGGGGAAAAAACCTCGGCCATATCATATGCCAATGATGAAATCAAAGGAGTAAGAATGACATTCACGCTCTGTTTGTTTTCAGAAAATATTGAGTACACTAGGGGTAGCCACGTAATCAATACATTAATCCATTCACTGGACGATAAGTGGCACTTTGGGACCTGCTCCATTAGCAAGTCTCTCTACCCATATTGGGCCAGACTCAGGGCCGTTTGGCTCGGGAAAGCATTTTCAGCTTCCGTTTTCCATTGAAAACAACATGTCTCTCGACCTTCTTTGCTGGCTTGTACATGCGAAGAGATATATATGTTCCTCTGGTTGAGACATTTCTCTCTTCCAACCATTATAATTGAAAAGGTGAACTGTGCGAGGCGATGAAGATTAATAGAAATAGAAAACAAAAAGGAATTGCAGGCATTAGAGAACCATCCATATCTTGACAATGCGACCATATCTGGAGCTCGAATGTCACAGCCATGAGGGAGTTCCAAGTTTCTTCTTTTTGCCTACTAAAGAAGTACATTTCCCATCTGAGCCTCACTCATCTAATCAAAATCCCTCATATCTTGATTTTTTTTGGCAGTTCGAGTCTTTTTTTGGTTCGACAAAAAAAAAAGTTTGCTTTTGGTTACCCAAAGAAATGGTGAAAGTGTTCGACTTTTTAGCTCCCTTGATTTCACGCGGTGCCATCATTGCTCTGCACTGTGCTTCGATCAAAAACTTTTTGAAAGGAATGGCTCTTCTTATTCTTCTAAGAAGGAAAAGCAAAGAAGAGGAGAGAGGAGAATATGATGCAAAGCAGAGTCCAAAGGGAGGGAGACTTGCTGACAGAGCAGGCCCCACCATGCCACTTGTCATCTTTTGAATGGACTAATGCATTGATTACATGGCTACCAATAGTGTACCCAATATTTTCCCGTTTGGTTTACGAAATGAATAATTTAAAAAATATCAAATTACTACCTTGTATAGCTTGAAATAATTAATCAATGATGTTAGAATATTTAATATAATTAACCACACATCCATTTTATTTTTTTGGTTAATCCTACCCTATTTCTATTCTATATTCACTCTCAGACTTTTGCCATGCCTCTTGCACAGCGTGGGAGTTGAAACCCACTACTGAAACTTACTCGTCCCCACCCCATCCCTCCTGAGAATGTGGGGATGTGAACCCCCCACCTCCCCCTTCCATGTTGGAAGGATGACCACTGGGGCGAATCTCAATGGTTAACCACACGTCTATTTAACAACTAAACTTTTTGGAACAATGAGTAATGATTCCACAAAATCTCACATAGTAGCAAAGCTAGGAGGTCTTGAATTCAAATTTAGGCCATCTTCAATTAAATATGTCCATGCTTAATTAATGAATCATGTTTTCATCTAACACTTTAAACTTTTAAAACAATTAGTGATCTCACAGAATCTCACAACTTCATTTTTAAAAAATTGTTAAATAATTTATTTCCGTGAAATAAACGGAGTCTCTATTAAGCTTGGAAGTGCACTATCATATGGAGAAAGAGCATGAACAGCATCCACATTTGGATTTTATCAACAACAAAAACTGATTATCTAAAAGCTTTGGAAATAACTCATATCACAGGAAGAGACAACATCTAAATTTAACCTCACAAAAACTCGAAATGTGACGCTGGGAGGCGACCTCTCTTACCAATATGAAGACATTTGGTATCTAGGCCATTGGTGAACATCTTTTTCACCCCTACAATGCTGAAGCTCCATTGAGCGAGCTCGACCCTCGAGCTTCACTTTGCTTGGCCATGGTTGCTCGAGCTTTGTCAAGCTTGGCCATGGCAATGCATGCAATTGAGCCATCAACCGACTTGATCTACAAATCTGAGGCCACCAAAAACTTGTCCCCTTTAAAAAAAAGAAAAAATGCTTTCAACTCTTTTTATTTTTTTTAAGTCTTATCATTTTTTTTTAATCTCGTTTGTCTTTTTGTTCTTTTTTCTTTAAAAATTTTCAAATATTTTCCGATGTGGAACTTGGTTAGTGCCACATATCTTAAGAAAGTAATAAATAAACAAACAAAAATACGACGGCATTTTTGATTACCTAAATTACACAAAGTCAACGAATGGATTTGACTTCTCTAGTTTGACAAGTTTTAAAATTTAATTATACTTTTTAAATGTTATAGAATGTAATTACACTTTCATAATAAGTTTTAAGACTTTTGGCACACTTATTATCTCTGATGTAATTCTTAACAATATTTGTCAATGTTTTCTATTTGCTATCCTCCTTGTCTTTTTATTCGTTGCCCTCATTCCCCAAAAGTTATATTAAGATTCATTGTCAACAATAGTCTATGCTCAAGTATTTTCATTGATGAGGAAAATATTTGTCAGTATATTCATTTTTATAAACCACGCAAATAATTTCAAAAAAATATTTTTTAAATAGTTAATATTTTGCAAAATGCTGAGATATTATCTAGTGAAGATCTTCCATAGAATTGTTGTCACGTCTCGATCCTCGAGCACATGCCATCCCTCTCTGGTCGATAAAATTTTGCGACTTCTCAGGACGAGTCGCCGACCTTTCTTTTTAATTGCACATGCGGAAGTAAAAACAAATCCCCTAACAGTAATCATCTCAAGATAGAAAAGTAGGACAACAGATTCACAGCGAACATGCTTTTATAATCAGTGAGCCATGTACAAAAATCTATGGCCAAAAGACTACAAAAGACTAGCCTTCCAAAAAGCGGTCCTAACTGATCTACGCTTCCGATCACCTCCTCTTAGCTCCAAGTCCTTCACTTGACGACCCTAAAAATGGTTATACAATAACCAGTGAGACAATATCTCAGCAAGTCTATACTCTAAACCCCGATTAGGAGGGAAATACGCCTAGGAGCATCCTAATCACACAATCATACAATCACAGAGGCTTACCTTGGCCTCAGATCCACCCTGCAGGTCAGTACAATTTATAACTCAGACAGCATAAAAGCATAAGCAACAACTGAGTTCAATTAATTGGAAAGCCATATTGAAATTCTCAAATAAACACAAGAGTCCTGATTATGAGGTCAAATCATTATGACATAATCCGACGCATTTCAACTCAATTAAACATACATTCCTAGTTTTGATCTCAGCATATAGCACGGCCTGCTCTCTGTTCGGCGGTCTTCTGACATTGCCAGGCATCGTCTCACCAATTGAGCATGGCACGTCTCTTTATCAGACGGCTTTCGTGAAGGAGCGACCGGCTTCCCGTTGTCTAGGGGGCACCCCAAATAGGGGTAACGTCCAGCTCAACAGCCCGGGACAATTTCTCTTAACTATCACACAATCACTTAATTATGACCTAGGGCACCGTGCATTGCACTCAAATGCTTCAATTAAAATGGTGAGCCTGGCCTTTTTCTTCGTATTAGAATTTCGCATGAAATTACTCGTGTATGAGTACACGGTCAACTTGACCTAGAAAATTTGGCATTCTTCCTTTTTAAAATCTCACTATTTTATATAGAACTTAAAACTATTTTCAATGTCAAAATCCGACACCTGGGATTTTTTGAACAAATATTGGAAATAAAAAATATATAATTAAATACCAAAAATCCAATCGGCACTCAATTTGCAAAAATTAGCGCTCAATCGTAGAAATTAACCACACAATTGCAATCAATACAAAACTCCGGTCACCAACTATCCCGACCTAATTTCAGGAAAAATAATTATTAATTAATTAATTTCAAAAATTAATTAATTAATTCAATTAAATTTCTAAAAATACTAACCTAGTCCAAAATTATTAATTAAATACCAATACGGACCCGAAAAATACCCAAACCCTTCTAGATAAATAGTACAATTTATTTAGGCCTTAGCTAAACCATGCTAACCGCTTAACGTGCTCAATTAAATAATTAAATTTCTAATTTAATCTAACTAACCACCTAATTCCTAATTAAATAAATCTAAACACTCATTAAACGTCATTAGCCTACTAAGAAGAGTTTAGAATATAAACTCACCAGGTTATTGCGGAAACTGGTTCACCGCGACGACGACACGACGACAACCGAAATCCGAATTTTCGGCGACGTCGGCGGATACTTGGGCTAGGCCTAAAAGCCTCGCAAGCCCACAAAGAATTACTGGGCTTAGACTTGGGCTGCTTCGTGGGCTTGAGCCTACTGAATCCTTGGGCCAAACTAAACGGGCTCCGCTGAAATGCAATTGAAGATGGGCTGACTTCAAGTGGGCCAAAAACTGGGCCGAATTGGGACTTCAAATGGACTGATCTTGCGGGCTCGCTGGACTTGGTCTTGCAGCTGAAGATGGGCTGTTGAAAATCTGCTAGGCCCGTTGATGTGGCTGAACTTCGCTGGGCCGTAATCATGGGCCGAAGGAGCTGCTGCGACTGGCAATTTTCGTTGGGCTGGACTTGATGGAAATCGGGCTGAGGAAAATGGAGTTGCTTCGGTGCGTGTGGCTGGGCAGGTGGGCTTCGACTGAAGAGAAGAACCGGTGGGCCTGGTCTCGTGCATTGCTGCAGGGGCGTGTGGCGGTGAAGAAGCAAATGAGAGAGCAGCTGGCGTCTTCAAGCTGGCCGAAGATGGAGCAAGGAAGCAGCTTGCGCACGTTGGCTATGCAAGGGTCAACGACCCAACCGAGGGACAGCATACCACGTGATTTCGGCAAGTACGGCCCTTCTCTGCACTATGTTAGGCTTTCAATCAACAACTTCACCAGAGAACTGACTCCCGAGTTACGCAGCGGCCTTGCTCTTAATGAGCTAATGGTCAATGGGAACAAGTTCACCGGGCCACTGCCCAACTGCTTGAGGGATTGTTCGGGGCTAACAACAGTCAGTCTAGGGCGCAATCAGTTCACTGCAAATATCACAAGTGCATTTGGAGTTTACCCAAATCTGATCTCTATAAACCTCAGCAACAACCGATTTATTGGGAGTCTCTCGGCACAATGGGGAGAGTGTACAAATCTCATGGACTTGCAGATAGATGGCAACAAAATCTCAGGCCATATCCCTCCGGAGATTGGGAAATTGTCTCAGTTGAGCATCCTAACTTTGTACGAAGGTCTTGTATGGAGGAACAGGAGCAGTAGAACTGGACTGGGGTAAAAGGGTAAAGATTGTTCAAGGCGTGGCTCACGCAATTGCCTACTTGCATCACGATTGCTCACCGCCTATCGTCCATCGGGACATAACGTTGAACAACATTTTGCTCGACCCCAACTTGGAACCTCAGCTATCAGATTTTGGAACAGCAAGACTCTTGAATTCAGACTCTTCGAATTGGACTGCAGTGGCCAGAACTTATGGCTGCATGGCTCCTGGTAAGCTTCATGGTGAAATCTAGCCATACATTTCACGTGCACATGTCATCTCAGATTGACTAAGTAGCTCTAATTAACATCTTAGATTTTGATTCATGGAATAATTCTAACAAGACCGTTAAAAGAGCAAGAATAGATTTTGAAAAGTGGTTTGTGTCGGAAAATCATAGAAATTTGGATCTTGGGTATAGCTTAACTTTATGATCATAATATTGATTCGTTCTTCATCTATGGAAAAACAGAGTTAGCAACAATGATGTGGTTGACGGACAAATGTGACATGTACAGTTTCGGAGAAGTAGCGTTAGAGATTATGATGGGCAACCATCCAGGGGATCTTCTCTCTTCCCTATCTATGACCCAAACATCAACATTATCAGAAAACCTGAATCTGCTGCTGAAGGATGTGCTCGATCCACGTCTTCCTCCTCCAACCAGACAACTAGCCAAGAAAGTGGTATTCATCGTCGTAGCAGCACTGGCATGCACACGGACAAGTCCCAATTCACGACCCACTATGCATTTCGTCGCGTGAGAACCATCCACACGTGCTCAAGCTTTCTTGTCTGAGCCATTCGGATCAATAACCATCAGCAAAGCCATCGAGTCTGCAGAAGAGAAATTTTGAGGGACAGTGCAAATCAAATGGTACCTTCTTTTGTTTGACTTAGCTTGTAACGAATGAGAAAGGGTACTGACAAACAGGATAACTTAGAAAAGCTCTACTGTATTGGTACGTGGAAACTTCGGCCTCAAGAATTCATGTCAATTCATACTGCAAGACGAGGAAGAAATGTTCAGAGTTCATCGTCATAGCTCGAATATCGACGAGAAGCTTCTTCGCAGGATCTCATCATGCGCCTTTACTTCTCAGGACCAGCAACCAGTTCCTTCTCTCTGTCAGCTTCTCGTAAGGGAAAGGGGAAATCGGCATGTGATGGCTAGGCTTAAAGAGCTTACAAAACTCAATATGCTGGACTTGTGATGTTTGCATCATCTTCAAAACATAAATGACGTCATCCCTTCTGATGATAAGATAGAATACTTTCTCGTTTTGTTTTCCTTTATGTTGGCACGGGATGTGGCCAAGTTGCCTTTTTGATGTGCCATACAAAATGATACTTGCGTACTCAAATTCTAGCCCAAGTCGACGTTTTGCATAGTATGATTTTTTGTCGGAGAACAAACTCCAATAGAAGTTTTTTCTTTTTTTTAATGGAAGTCAAATAAGTTGGCAAAAATCTGATGACTGACAAGAACTTTAACTTGTTAAGATCCTGTTCTCTTCTCGAGTTGTGTAGAAAATTGCCACCTCTTTAACTTGGCTGTCAAATCATAGGCTACAAGAATAGCATGATGGAGACTACCAATGTGAGTTAGCCATGCTCCATCTCGACTAGCTCACATTCATGTATAGGATCTGGCTTTTCTGCCTCAATTATGACACTAGATTCTCCAACAAAAATTATTAATATTTTTCTAATAATTCTCTCTCTATAGAATACCCACTAAGAAGGGTCCCCAGGGCTCCAAGGGAAAAAGCACCTAGTGCTACTATTTTCACCACAAGTAATCGTTAATCGGGCAAATGCATGTTGCTCCATTACAGATTTCATGATCTAATTAAGTGATTGACTTTTGAGGACCTACTACACTTAGTTGCTTTCATCGCAACCAAAGTGATAATAAAATATATATAGTGGATGGATTTAAGTACACTTTAACCTCTTCACTGCTATTCATTTTGGGTCCAAATAATTAATTCCCTTCAAAACTATGAAAACGAAATAGAAAGATCTCATTTTTACAAATTAAGAAAAATTATAAAATACTAGCCACCGAGCAGGTGTAGACTCTATAAAAGATAATCAAATATTTGAAATGAAGCCATTTTACAGAATCGCCCTCTCCTTTAATTTGCTTACTTAGTTCCTTACGGCATGTGTGATTTAGCTAAACAAATAAAAAGAAAGATCATGGGTAAATTAGAATGATGAAGTGTGTTGACACCTAAATTTTGACTAATCATTTAGTAATTAATTGCATAAAAATTTAGGGATTAATCTTTAACCCCTAAGAAAAATAGTAAAATTGCATTTCATGTAGTTGCATTTTCATCAATACTAAAAGGACAACAAGAAGCAAGTTGGGGCAATGATCTAAATGTGACTAGCCAAGCCTAGGAGGTCAGATTGGAATTAAAAGGGCAAGTTGGGGCCAAAATGCAATTTTTAAAAGTTGAGGGACCAATTCGCAAATTTTGCAAAATTTCACCCGAGCCCTAAAATCATCGTCTTGGCCCCCAATTGAGTTGAAATTGAGCTTGGTTCGGGTCTAATTAATGGAATCGGACAAAAAGGACCAAATCACATCAAATTGGGCATTTTCGGGCAAGAAAATAGCCAACTTTGAGGGACTTCCTTGCAAAATTGGGTGGAGAAAATTGCAAAAAATGGTCAATATCTTAAAATGCTATACATGAGCTTGCAAATTGACCAAAAACCGCAGCCAAATCGGTGGATTAAAGCGCCCAAATCAGCAGCCAAAACCCTGCCCACGGTGAAGTTTTAATTCCGGAGCTGCTAAGTAGGCATATTGGTGGCCCCACCATATCCCACTCAGCTGCCCAACCAGCCCTATCTTTGCACGTGATGGAAGACCGTATATAGTAGTGCAGGTGGATGAAAATCGGTCAGGGATAAGCTGCTGAACGCACGGGAAAATCGCAGCAAAGTCCGCACACTCAACAGCTGCCGAAGTTCAAAATTGGCTAAGTCAGAAGAGTGGGTGAACCAGCTCAGTTGACAGGCTTGGTAGGTGGACAAAAGACCGACCAAAAATCCCTCAATTGGGGGGAATAAGATCACGGAAGCAAGCTCTTTGAGGGAACGGGAGGAAGAAGACGAGAGTGAGGGGAGAGAGCTCGGGATCGTTCCCCAAAGTCACCTTCAGAAGCAACTCCAGAAAGAAAAAACCCAGAAAATCCAGACTGACCTTGAGAGAGAATAGCGAGATTTTCACAACCTTGCGGCCAAAATTAGCCAAAACCCTCAACTAGAGAGTGAAAGTTCACTCAAAGATCTTTCCATCCATAGGTCGCACGTCCCAAATGGAGATCGGAAAGGTCCCCTAAAGCCCCCGAAAAAGTACCCTCCTGGCGGGCCAAGAAAGTCGTAAAATTTTTCTAAGTGTTGAGCCGGGTTGGTCACGGGTGAGGGAAAGCGAGTGTTTTTGAGAAAATTGAGAGATAAATGAGGACGTCCATGACCCACAACCCAAACTATAATACATATGGCTTGGGTTGGTTTTAATTTGGCCAACAAAAGAAGTCCGGTAGTCTAATTTTGGAAGTCAACGAAAACCTTCGTTGTCACCTTTTTCTTCTGCAGATCTCACTTCCAGTTTGAAGGAGCCAACTTCCACGTGCCACCCGAGGATGATTTCTTGGTTTTCACGGCCAAGAACCACTTGAAAAGTAAACTAGGAAGCAAGGTAAGTATCCTAGAAATTTTTTTATTTGATTTTGAGCATGTTTTGATCATGAGAATCAAGAGGAAAACCAGCCCGGAAAACTGATTTTTGAGGCTGGAATTTTTCTAAGTGTTGAAATCTCTTTAAGAGTTTTGCATGTGTGCTTCTTGGAGATGTCATTTTGATGTTGTTCGGTGAGTCATTTCTCTATGATGTTTGTTGCATTTGAAAGCTCATGTTACCTATTTTCACTCGGATTAAGTAGCGTTTCCCTTAGATCTCGTATGTGATGAGTGTCGGGGCTTGAATATGGGCATTCAACCTGTTTGCTTGACTTGAATTCAAACCCAGACTTGCAAAATCAGCTCAAACCCGCATATTTGATGATGATTCCAGCTTGGTTTTCTTGTGTTTTAAGCTATGATTTCTATCTAATCTTTCTCCTTGCATGTGGTAGTATAATCTTAATACTTTAGTTCCGTGTGAGATTGCTTATGGGTTGAGATTGAAGGCCGCAAACATGGTCCGGCAAAGCTGTTTTGGGGTGATTTAATGCAAGCCAAGTGTTCGATGAAATGCGCAAACCAAGTTTCGATCTTGAAACGGTCAATTTGAGCTTGATTATTGTAATTTTGGTATGCTGTGTTGCTCCATGTTAGTATAGATCGGTTTAAGGAATTATTATTAATATAAAAAAATTATTATAAAAAAATTATAAAAAATCTGAAAATTTCAAAAAAAAAAAATCAAAAATGTAGATTAGAATTAGGTTTATTTCTTATTTTAGGGTTTGCATGTTTAAGAATAGAATTTCTATTCTGAATTTTTAAAATAAAAAAAAAAAAAAAAAAAAAAAAAAGACATCCATTTAGGGTATTAGTTTTTTTAGTTTTTTCCAAGAATTGCACGTGTCAATTTTGAATATGATTTTCACTTCAAATTTTTATAAAAAAAATCCCAAAAAAATTAATTAATTTAGGATGCTAGATTTTCAGGTTGCGTGTTTGATTGTGTGCAAATTTTAAAATTTCGAATCTCATATAAAAAAAACACAACAAAAAAATCATCATGCATTTTAAAATAGAATTGCATATCTCATTTTAAGTTTAGATCAATTTGCATCTTAGGTTAGAAATTGCTAGATTAAAATAACATCTTAGTTTACATTAGGATTTAGTATGACTTAATCCTAAGTTTAAATTGGATGGAATTTTTAATTTAGCTAGTCATTTTTGCATTTTTCTTAATTTTGAATTTCATGAAATATACAAAAATTTGTCTTTAGATAAATTAGTTTCAATTTTCAGAATAGATTGCATTTTCAGGAATAGAAATATCATGTGCACGTCATGTAGGCTTAAATTCATAAAATGCATGTCATGTAGAATTAGGCTCATTTAATTAAAAATTGCCCGTTATTACAATTAAGTCATTTTGATTTGCATATTCAATTATTGCATGTTCATTAAGAAAACAAAAAAAAATATATATATATATATATATATATATATATATTTTACTCTTGTCACGTAGTTCAGAACACATTGCTATGCCATTTCATATTACATTAGATGCATTGCATGATTCTCATTGAAAAAGTGAAAACAAAATTGAGAAATTGCATTTGTTAATTAGAAATCATATCTAGGATTGTGGATGTGAATTCTAATTTAACATTGCAGATACTTTCGTTGCCATGAGGTAAGTCCTGCATTTTTCTTATTCGCTTTCTTGAGTGTTAAATTGGTGGATTGTGCACCCGCATGATCACTTTACATGTTAGGAAAGTGAATTAAAATCAATTCAGGCTGCCTGCAAAACATTTTTTTAAATTAAAAGAGAAAGGTACCGAAAGGGCGTTAGAGAAATCTAGCGTAACCAAGTCCCCGTATTTAAAATCTCTGGTTCGTAGAAGTAAAATAATTCTCCCGTTATTTTACTTAGGTGTCTAATCGACCTACCGTAAACCGATTAGTGGCGACTCCCTTTTGCATGCTAGATATTTGAATTTAAGTCGCGAGTTGGTATGGGCTTGGGAGAGCCCGAGCTAAGTCTAGGCTTAGCAATCCATTAACCTAAAATTCTAGGTGGTTCATTGACCGAAATTTTTAGGTCGCGACAGTTTGGCGACTCCACTGGGGAATTGAGTTAAAACTCTTAGTGGACTTAGGCCAATTTTTCTTTTCATTTGAAAAATGTTTTTGTCTGGCAGCGAGGATCCCCGGTACGTCCCTAACATTTAAGGTGTTAAATGTTTTTGCAGATTGGGAGATATAAGGGGAGTAGTCTTTGCTAACCCTTGTTTTGCAGGTTGGAGTTGGGAATAAATGTTTTAAATTTAAGTTATTGAAGTGTTGTGTGATTTAAATTGTTATGCATGCTTTGCATTTAGCACTACACTATTGCACACACAACCTGCCGCCGGACCTGGGCCGCATAGGATCATCTAGGATGGTATTGAGATGGATACCACTCCGACCGCAAGCCCGCGGTACGAGTCGCCCATCTCAATCCCGGAATTTCGTTCATGGTGTCAAGAGTACCCACCTCGGTTCGCACGCCCGCAACCTGGGTCGGCTCTTTGACTAAGCCGGAGTCATGAGGACCCGACGTAGTCCACACGCCCGTGGCTAGTCTGATCATCCTTATGGCTCCACTTGGCTAAGCCTGTCTAGAGTAGAAATCGAGCCACTTATCATGCGCATGTCTATGTGATTGCCATTGGTTTTTCTTAGTGAAGTAAGTCTTCTATCCCTATACCTTGCAATCTATTTTGTCGTGCTTTTGGTCGGTCCATGACAATCTAGGATAATCACTTGATCTAATTCCTTTGTCAATCAAAAATGAAATGAGGAAATTGCCATGCAATGAATCATTTTGAAAAAAAAAAAAAAAAAAAACTTTGGAAAATTTATTTTCAATTCATGGCTAAGAAATTTCGTCTCGCTAGGGCATCTATCTTTATTTCCATAGTCTATTTTTGGAAATGCCCTTCTTGTACAAACATTTCATAAATGCCAAAAAATGAAAAAATCGATTAGATCATTGTCATGGATTGGCTCACTATTCACACCTCGTGCTTACACATTTTCATTCATTTAAATTAGGTGACAACAGATCCCCCACGTTCGTCCACTATCAAGAGCTAAAATGACGGATCAAAAAGGGCTTATCTCGTCAAGCAAAAGTGTTGCGATCTATCTTCAATAAGAAATTGCAACTCCAAGAAGAGTGTCGAGAAGAATTTTTGAGCTGTCTAATTTTCCTGAGGTAGCCAAATTTGATGTCACCACGAAGAGACTAGTGAGGTATCCAAGGGGAAGAATATCTGACCTGAAAGGATCGCATCATAAGATCAAAGAGAGTGAAGAATTCAAGCACACATGATTCATGGTCCTAAACAGTTTGCTTTTCTTACTTAGTTAGGGGCATGTTCAGATGCATCTTCCCATGTGTGGCAATTTTTAGGGATTTGTTTTAATCTGCTTGAAAATCACCTTTTTCATTCTAATAAATGTAATTTGATTGATGCATATCAACCTCCAGAGTTTCGAGAACGAGATCCGTGTGCTGACCGAAGTCCGGCACCGTAATGTGATCAAGCTCCACGGGTTCTGTTCCAGGAGAGGTAGCATTTACTTGGTCTATGAGTTTCTGGAGCGAGGCAGCTTGGCAAAGGTTTTATATGGAGATAAAGGAGCATCTGAACTGGACTGGAGTATGAGGGTGAAGATTGTCCGAGGCGTGGCTCACGCGATCGACTACCTGCATCACAATTGCTCGCCGCCTATCGTCCATCAGGACATAACCTTGAACAACATTTTGCTCGAGTGGGACTTCGAGCCTCAGCTTTCAAATTTCGGGACGGCCGGACTCTTGAATCCCAACTCATCAAATTGGACCACGGTGGCTGGATCTTATGGCTACATGGCTCCTGGTAAGTAACATGATCGAGTCTATTCATACATTTCATCATCTCGAATTTGCATTCAAATAATTCCAAAAAAGAGTTTAAGGATGAGCAAGTATAGGTTATGAAAAGTGGTCTGCGTTAGCATTGTACAAATTTGGAATTTAAATATAGCTTTGACAGTATGATCACAACATTGATTCATCCTTCTTCTTGAAAAACAGAGTTAGCAGTAACTATGCAGTTGACAGACAAACGTGACGTGTATAGCTTTGGAGTAGTGGCGCTGGAGATTATGATGGGGAATCATCTGGGGGATCTTCTCTCTTCCCTACAGACGACACAAACGTCAACATTATCGGAAGACCCAAGTTTGCTACTAAAGGATGCACTCGACCCCCGCCTTCCTCCTCCAGCCGGCCAACTAGCCGAGGAAGTGGTATCCATTGTCACGGTGGCACTATCGTGCACGCGGACGAGTCCCGATTCGCGACCCACCATGCGTTTCGTCGCGCAAGAGTTATCCGCACGCGCTCAACCTTGCCTGTCCGAGCGCTTGGGCTCCATAACCATCAGCAAGCTATCGAGTCTTCAGAAATAAAAGTTCAAGGATAGCGTAAATGAAAGTATGTTCTTTCGTCTTTTTTTATTCGTCTTCTTTTTCTTCTTTTGTTTGACTTATCTTTGTAATAAATGAGAAATAGTGGGTGGGTGCGTACGATGTTGTATATGCAAAAATGACAATTTCGAGAAGCTCTCTTATATTGGTACGTGGACTTCCGGCCACAAATTTTGAAGCTGATAGCATGGCCGGCAGCAAGTTGCTGCCGACCTGCAAAATTTCTTTTGCCGTGCTTCGTTTGGCCTTTGACTTTTGCAGCAACTTGGTGTTTATAAACAGCTATCAGCACAAAAAATCAGAAAAGCAACCAATGTGCAATGCAAGACAAATGAAAGAGCAAACAGGAGTTGCTCTCACAATCTGACTTTTTTCAAGTTTGTATTTTGTAGTTTTTAAGCTCTTGGAAGATTGATAGAAGGGAATTTCTAGACGCCCCCAAAGCAGAATCTAAAAGTCGGAATATTTTTAGATGGACATAAGTAATTAGTGTATCTATGTATGATATCAAGTATTACAAAAATTCTGACTATTAGGTAGCAGCCTAAGCTAAAAATGACAAAACCAATGGCAGAAATGAAAACGAATCAAAAGGTGAAAAAAAAAAAAAAAAAAAGGTGGAAATGGAGAAGTCCTCGCTGGGTGAAGCAGCCTCCTAAGCCCTCCTAAGCCCCGACTTTTAATGCTTTGAATCGACTTCAACTCATGTCATTCATACCGCGACGAGACAGAACGACATAGACTTCAACTTCTCATGCATTTGAACTTTTTCATTTTCTCTTTTGGGCCTTCACATGCATTTGATTAGTTATGAGGAAACTATTTTTCCTGATAATTTAAAATGACTTTCGTGGTAAACATTGATTTTTCATTTATATGATGATCGACGAAAAGTAATTTCCATCCTAAGAGAAAATAGATTTTCCTCGATCTAAGCTTATTAATTTCAATCCATGAAAAATGCTTTCCATAAATTGACTAGTCTTCCATCATCCAAACACCAAAAAGTCGAAACACGATTTCCCAAAAATAATTTTGATTTGATTTTTCCTTCAAACCAAAGAACCAAAAAGAAAATGTCTTTTATGGAAATAATTTTCATTTATTTAATGATTTAGGTAAAACAACTTCTTTCTAAAAAGTAATCTCCCCCAATCTAAGCTTTTTATTTTTTATCCATAAAAAACATTTTCATAAATCGATTAAGGGCGCGTTTGGTAACGATTCTGTTCCCGAGAACTAATTCTGACAAGAAATTATTATTTTTTATTCTCGTTCCTTAACCGATTCTCGAGTAAAAGAACGCGTTTGGTAACCGTCTAAAATTTTTCGATTCTGGAATAGAATTGCGTTTGATAACGTGTTCATTGATTCTATTCCAAATTAATTTCTTTTAATTTTTAAATAATTTTTTACTTTTTTTCTTTTCTTTTTTTCTTTTTCCTTTCCTTTTTTCCTTTTCTTTTCTTTTTTTTCCTTTTTCTCCTATTCTTCTTTTTTTCTTTTTTCTTTTCTTTTTTCCTTTTTCCTTTCCTTTTTCCTTTTTTTCTTTTTTTTTTTTTTCCTTTTTCTCCTATTCTTTGTCTCCCATTAATTATACTATTAATATTAGTACTTACTAGTAATATACTTTAACATGCTTATTATAATTCATATAATATACTTATTAGTAATAGTATACTATATTACTATATACTATTACTATACTAATAATTGGTATACTAATATATTATATTATTATTAGTATACTATAATAATATTATTAGTGTACTATAATAATATTATAATAAATAAGTATATTAATTATTAACTATTATTATAATATTAATAATTACTATTAATAATATTAGTATACTTAATTGTATATTAATATAATTATATAATATTACTAATTATTAATTATTAATTATTATTAGTATATTATTAATTATAATTAATAATTATTATAATATTATAATAAGTATACTAATATAATTATAATTATATAATAGTATACTTATATTAATAATTATACTAATATACTAATTATATAATTATATTATATATTAGTATATAATTATAATTATTATATTAGTATATAATAATTATATTATAGTAATAACTAGTAATATTATATAGTAATAATTACTATATATTATTATAGTAATATATATTATTATAGTAATATTATATATACTAATAATTAGTATACTAATATGATATTATTATTAGTATATTAATAATTAGTATAAGAGTTTTATTGTGTTGATTCTTTTTTGATTCTCGAACGCGAGAATCAACTTTTTTTTTATTCTCAAATCTTGTCCCAAACGATTCTGGGAACAAATTTGTTCCCGAGAACAAAAATTTTACCAAACATGATTTTCGTCCCAAACCGATTATGGGAACAAAAAATCAGAATCAATCACTGTTTGACACGTTACCAAACAAGGCCTAAATTTCCATTATCCAAACATTGAAAAATCAAGAAACATTTTCTAAAATCAAGAAACATTTTCTTGAGAACAAACAGATCCTAAGTATGCAAAAATTGTCTCTTGATGGAGCATTCCCACGTAATGAGAGAAAATCAACCTTTCTGTGAAATTTTGCACAAAAATCTTCATAACTGTAGAAATTACACGAGACAGCTTTCTCATCATCTACCAAGACTGAGCTTTGGATCACTGCAGAACTAGAAGCTTAGAATGATATTGCCTTTCATATAAAATGACTTGGCAACACGAAGAAGAATTGTTCAGATTTCATCATCATAGCTCGAACGTTGGTCAGAATCTTCTAGGATGGATTTCGCCATGCGCCTGTACTTCTCAGGACTATCCCACCAGGTCGGGGTATTAATTATTGCCTTCTCTAACCAATACTTATCAACCTCTTCCTTCTCTGTCATCTTCTTGCAAAATCTTCGCCACCGGTACATTGCACGTCTTAATCTAACGCTCTGGCTTCCTTTGAGAAGATACTTGATGTAATCCTTAGCTAGCCGAAACAGCTCCTCTCCAGATATTATATTGATATACTGCATTGAATGGTCAAATTAGTTTGTCAACGAGGACAATAAAAAAGAATACCAGATGGAACAAAAGCATAGAAATAAAAATCAGCTATATGCGTACGACAGTAATGATATCACATGAACTTCAGCAGGAACCATGATGTAGTATTATAAATACGTGGGGTACAAACTGTAGATCATCGATAGAAGATTTGTGTTTATCATCTGAAATGTAAAGAGTAATGCTACACTAATCTATATAATTGGTATAACATCTGACATAGTAGACTGCAGATGGACCTTTCAAACAAGTGGTCCATATTCAAGATCAATTTACAATCTACAACTTCACTATATCCCAATTTAGTCTAGCGTTGATGTAATTGAGGATTTTCTCTTTTCCACTGAAGAAACCAATCTCATTATTTCTGCAATTATTTGAAAAGTAAATTTGGACTGTTATTAAAGCATCAATGGGACAGTGACAAAGCAGTCTTCAAAAAATGAGATCTACATTATCAATATCAACATGTCAAAGCACAAACTATGAGATAGACATGATTCCCTTTGTCTACCATCATTACCAGCACCTCCTCTAAATTGACACTACCACCAACAAATCCGACAGCACCACTAGCAAGCACTAATCAGGCAATCGCCTTCCTTTCTAGAATTGGCACCACCACCAGTGCTACTTCATAACTACTCGCTAGCATTACCTTTAACTCCTACGCCACTATGACTATGACCTTAAATTTCAGTCGTAGATAACATCCTCCTCTGCCACAATTCTTAACAACCCCCACCATCGCTGCAGTTGCCAATCTATGGACGTACCAACATTTTTTCCCCTTAAGTACCCCCTCATTATTTGTCATGTTTGAGTACATCAAGCAGGCTTACACATACTTACAGGATTAGATTATCTTAAGCTTCATTTAATTAACTGAATTGCCTCTTGCAGGATGTTATAAAGCTCGATATATACTAACAATTCTTATCAACTGTCCCAGTAATTCATTACTTGGGTAAAAAGAGAGGAATAGGAAGGAACACAAATTTTGTATTTTGTAAGCAAGTAAAAATACTATACCAGAAACATAAGGTTTTCGACAGTAGAATGTCCCTTTGCATGAAAAATGAAAAACATCCGTCATGGAATGAATTAATAATTAAGCATTGACTGAAAATTCTCTCTAGAGTTCCTCTTTCTAAGAGTGAGCTCTGTGCATGGCCTGACTGAGTCAGTTCCAAGGCAAGAACCGAGAACCAACCCATGGTAACCTTCAGCCAGAGCTAGCCCCAAACCAGTTCTTTTCCCCCAGCTCTAAGGTTTTCTGTCCTCTGCATAATTCAGTAGGATTCCTCAGCCTTAATTTCCCTTTAGCATCGCTACAATGAGATCCATTCACACTAGAGTTCCTTTTCAATGATTATAACGGAAGCAAGACAGATAATCTATCATTACGGAGAGGACATTGTTTTCATCAAGCCAAAGAAAAAGTCAAAAACATAGAAGCTCTTAATAAAAACTTCAGAATAGAGATAGCGTGGGACAAATAACTATAGATTTTGCACAACCTACCTTCGGGATTGTGGCATTAACGTGACTTAGTTCTAAAAAGCAGGCTTCACTGCCCCAAACTATACATAACTTGGCACAAACTACAAATTTGTTCAATCGACTTGAATGATCTCAAGAGGTAAGGTGCAACGAGATGCATACTCAGCTCAAATGCCTTAAGATCGAAAGGGGGAAGAGCAATCAATGAAACTTTATGCATAATCGAGCACCCCTTATTTGGTCTGCTTAACGTAGCAGATATACAGTGAACATGTACAATTTATAAAAGGCTGTCCAAGAACTTTATTTACCATAAGCATTGTCCAACATCAAATAAGAAGACATACGACTTGCCTCGTTCTCACTTTCTGATTTTCCTTTGCCGCCAAACAAGCCAAGAGGAACCAGTTGCTGGTGGTTCAACACAGGTAAACGCGGCCCGTGCTTCGGCACCGGCATAAATTGCGGGGACACAAGCTTCTTGGCAGAAAGCTTCAAAGATGTCCCAGACGAGCGATTAGCATCGACAGGCAGAACACGAGCGGAACGAAAGCTGCACGAGGGGGACGCCCTGTCGCGGCAGACGAGATAGCCATACGGCTTGACGGCGGCGGCGGCGGCTTGAACGCAACTCATATTTCACCAAACACAGCAGCTCTCCTGCCTCGACCACAAATCATGCCGTGCCCCCTACACACAATCAATGAAGACCAAATCGATACTCCCGACGTAAAGCATTCGTCATCGCAAGACAGAACGAAATGAACCGCAGGAAATTCTGATTCATCCGATACGCCATCATCTCATTCAGTAAGAACACGACAGAGACAAGTGAGCGACCAGTCAGAGGGCGCGCTACGGATACATTCAACGAAAAAGGAGCGAACTTTGAAAGGGAATTCTCAGTTCGCGACGTGGGGTCGCGAGCAAGGGTCATAACTAGGAGTACAAAAAAAATCAAAAATCGCCCGAATCAAATCGAACTAGCAGGTTCTAGGCGGTTCTTAAGAAAATTGTTCAATAATTCCCAATTCCCATAAATTGGAACCCTTCTCCACCTCCCTCGACTAGTAGGGGGAGGTTACGGACGATTCCCATGGAAATCAATTCAATTCACGTCTCCATGGAGCCACTCGAAAACTAGATTAGATCAATGGTCCGATTCCTAAGTGGGCCTTGAAATTAATGGGTGGTTCTTGGTTCCCATTTTGTGGAATCGAACCTTGTCGGCAATTTTTGATTTCACGATGGAAACCACTCATAGTGGAATTGATCACCCTATCCATAACTTATGCATAGCACTTACTTAAATGTCATAACTTTTTTTTATTTATCGCTTGAGTGCTTAATTTTTCGATCGATCATTTAAGTATTATAATTTTTTAAAAACATTCATCACAAGTACTATGTCACGTCAGACTTTTAACACTTGGGCGAACATCAATTTTTTTTCAAAAGTTATGATACTCAAATAATAATAAAAAAAAAGGGAAAATACCACCAAAAATCTTAAATTATGCACATAGCGACAAAAATACCCCAAACTTTTTTTTTGCACCATCAAAAACCCCAAACTTTGCCATCTATGATACATTTACCCCATTGAGGGTATTTTCGTCTTTTTTCTTTTTTCCTTTTTTTTCTTTTTTTTTTCTTTTCTCTTCCCTCCGCCGGCTCCGGCGGAGGGAAGCCGGCGTCCGAAGAGGGCTGCCCTCGCCCGCGTCGGCCCAGGCAAGGGCCGCCCTCGCCGGCGTCCGGCGAGGGCCTCCTCGCCGAATCTAGCGAGGGCACCCTCCCCGACGCCGGCGGGGTGCCCTCGCCCGCGTCGGCGAGGGCCACCCTCGCCGGCGTCGGCGAGGCCGACCCTCGCTTGGGCCGACGCCGGCGAGGGCAACCTCGCCGGGACGCCGGCGGAGGGAAGAGAAAAGAAAAAAAAAAAAAAAAAAAAGAGAAAAATATTTTTAAAAGCAAAATGACCAAAATGTCCCTAAGATTTAGGGTAAATGTGTCACGAAATGAAAGTTCAGGATTTTTTGTGTCACAAAAATAGTTTGGGGTAAATGTGTCACGAATGGCAAAGTTTGGGGTTTTTGGTGGTGCAAAAAAAAGTTTGGGGTATTTTTGTCACTTTGTGCATAGTTTAGGGTTTTTGGTGGCATTTTCCCAAAAAAAAAATCATGATACTCAAATAAACTTGGTACCAAAATTATGATACTTACAGTATTTTTTTTTTTTTTGGTGACTCAGGGAACCCCGCACTGCGGGATGCCGGGAATAAACCACTGGGGGCCCAGGTAAGTCACCCTGTGACGCGCTGGGGTTTCGAACATCTGCCCTTCATGAGGGAGAGGAAGCCTAAAGCCAACTGCGCCATCCAGGTGGGTGGTTAAAGAGAAAATAAAAAGGTAAGAGTACAGTATATTTATTAGTATTCAGTAGACTAAATTAAATCACGTGTTCCCCACGGGAAATTACTCTCCTTACAGATGAGTAGGACACAAGTTCGCAACGCGGTCTGAAGCAACGGTGAAGGGTCAAACTTTGCGTGGGAAAACACCGGTTCGTCGCTTTCTCTCGGCCATTTGGTCTGAACCGACCACCTAGAAAGAAGCACAGCACACACGCCGGCCAGCCGACCAGCCGTCATCTCTCTGCAACGATGTGAACTGCTCCTTTATTCTCTTCCTTGACTTTAAAATCGAATGAAGTCAGGCGGCACATCAATGAAAATGCAAATTACGAGAACCACGTTTATAGAGGTGGTGGTTGATTGGTCAGGAACTCTAGAGGGTCGGTGAGTCAAAACTCAGCCGTGAAACGAGATTGAATTCACATGAATTCCCAAGAACACTTCGATTAATTTCTTTTTTGGGTATAGCACTTCGATTAATTTAGTCCCTAGATAAACCAAAAATAAGTAATAAGAAAGCCAAAAAACCATTTGGTGCTATAAAACCATTCGATCCAGCTCATTTGCTCATGAAGTCCAGTAGCATCTTGCTCGGCATGACAAAATCAGCTGCAGCCCACCCTCTCTCCCTCTTCCTCTTCCCCTGTCTCTTCTTCTTGCTTCCATTTCAGGCCTCACCGTCACCGACCACAGAGGGGCAAGCTCTTGTCAAATGGAAGAACTCCCTCTCTCCTCCTCCGCCTTCCCTGGGCTTCTGGTCCCCCAACAACATCACCCATCTCTGCAGCTGGACTGGCGTCACCTGCAACAATGGTGGGTCGGCCTCGGAGATCAGCCTCTCCGGCTCAAGCCTCAGCGGCACGCTCGATGCGCTCGACTTTGCTTCGTTCCCAAACCTGACCCGCTTCAATGTCAGCAACAACAATCTTGTGGGCCCAATACCATCCTCGATCGGCAATCTCCCCAGGCTCAGGTTTCTGGACCTGGGGAACAATTCCTTTGAAGGTGGCATACCGCCCGAGATAGGTCAATTGCAAGAGGTTCAGTACTTGAGCCTCTTTAACAACAGTCTCAACGGTACAATTCCATACCAGATCAGCAATCTCGGGAAGGTGTGGCACTTGGATCTTCGATCAAACTATTTGAAATCTCCTGATTGGTCGAAATTCTCGGTCATGCCGTCCATGAGTTACCTGAGCCTCTCTGAGAATTACCTCGACGGTAAATTCCCAGGTTTCGTGACCAATTGCAAGAACCTGACACACCTCCACTTGTCCTCAAACAATATGACTGGCGAAATTCCTGAGGCTGTGTATGCCAACCTGGTGAACCTCGAATACCTCGACCTCACTGAGAATTCGCTGCAGGGTCAGATTTCAAACGTATCGAAACTTTCCAGGCTGAAGGAGATCCGGATTGGTAAGAATCGGTTCAGCGGTGCAATTCCTGAAGACATAGGATTGCTGTCTCAGCTTCAGACAGTAGAGATGCACGAAAATTCCTTTGAAGGGGCAATTCCTAGCTCCATTGGTCAATTGAGGCAGCTTCAAAGGCTCGATTTGCACCAAAACCTCTTGAACTCTTCGATCCCTTCCGACCTCGGTCTTTGCTCTAACCTCACCTTCTTAGCCCTTGCCAATAATTCGATCTCTGGGGAGCTGCCTCTCTCTCTGTCTAATCTGGTCAGATTGTCGGAATTTGGAGCTTCGTCTAATCTCCTGTCAGGTGAGTTATCGCCTTTCTTCTTCACAAATTGGACGGAACTCGTTTCTTTGCAGCTCCAGAACAATTCTCTCTCCGGGAAAATTCCGCCAGAAATCAAAAGCCTGACCAAGCTCAATTACCTCTTCTTGTACCACAATTCACTCTCCGGCCCGATCCCTATTGGGATCGGGAGCTTGGAGAATTTGCTCGAGTTAGACCTCTCAACGAACAATTTCTCCGGCCAAATCCCTTCGACATTGTGGAACCTCAGCAAGCTAAAGACCCTCCAGCTTTTCTCCAACAACCTCACTGGGACTATTCCTCCGGAGGTCGGGAATCTCACATCAGTGACCATTCTCGACCTCAACACGAACCAGCTTTATGGAGAGGTCCCTGAGACCATCTCTCGACTTGCTAACTTAGAGTCACTTTCTTTGTTCACAAACAATTTCTTGGGAAGCATACCACGTGATTTTGGCAAGTACAGCCCTTCTCTGCGCTATGTTAGGTTTTCAAACAACAGCTTCACCGGAGAACTGCCGCCCGAGTTATGCGGCAGCTTCAGTCTTCATGAACTCAAAGTCAATAGGAACAAGTTCACAGGGCCACTGCCCGACTGCTTGAGGGATTGTTCGGGGTTAGAAACAGTCAATCTAGCGCACAATCAGTTCACTGCAAATATCACGAGCGCATTCAGAGTTCATCCAAATCTGACCTTTATAAACCTCAGCAACAACCGATTTGTTGGGAGTCTCTCGGCACAATGGGGACAGTGTATGAATCTCATGGACTTGCAGATAGATGGCAACAAGATCTCAGGCCATATCCCTCCGGAGCTCGGGAAATTGTCTCGGTTGAGCGTGCTCACTTTGTACGACAATGATTTGACCGGGAAAATTCCCGACGAGATGGGTAACCTAGGGGAGTTGTTCAAGCTGAACTTGAGCAACAACCATTTGACCGGAGATATTCCCATCTCGTTAGGAAAATTATCGAAGCTCCAATTTCTTGATTTGTCAGACAACGCATTGGGTGGTAGCATACCGGATGAGCTAGCGAATTTTAAGAATTTACAGAGCTTGAACTTGAGCAACAACAATCTATCGGGTAACATATCATCGGAGCTCGGGAAGTTGTCCACGCTACAGATTCTCCTAGATCTGAGCCACAATTCACTAGCAGGATCAATTCCTTCCAATTTTGATAAGCTTACTAAATTGGAAAATCTCAATCTTTCACATAACAATTTGTCGGGTACGATTCATGCTGCTCTCACCAGCATGAGTAGTCTAACCTCCATAGACTTCTCGCACAACAAACTAACTGGTGCGATTCCTATTGGTGGGATCTTCCAACATGCCCCAAGAAGTGCTTTTATTGGGAATCCAGGCTTGTGTGGAAACGTGACCGGATTATCTCTTTGTGGGACGAGCAGTAAATCAACCAACCATAGAAAAAAAGTTTGGGTTGGTGTGAGTGTCGGTGTTTGCTGCTTACTACTTCTGGCGATCCTAATTGCTATGATTCTGCTACTTCGGCAGCGAAAAAAGCATCTTGACGAAGAGGAAGAGATCAAGCATCTTAAAAAGCACGAAAAATATGAGCAGATCATATGGGAAAAGTTAGGGAAGTTCACATTCAGCGACATCGCCAAGGCCACCAATGATTTCAGTGAAGAATACCACATCGGAAAAGGTGGGTTCGGGAGCGTCTACAAGGCCGAACTGCCCAGCGGCCATTCCGTCGCTGTCAAAAAGCTCAACGTATCAGAATCCGACGACATCCCAGAGGTCAACCGCCGGAGTTTCGAGAATGAGATCCACATGTTGACTGAGGTCCGGCACCGCAACGTGATCAAGCTCCACGGGTCCTGTTCCAAGAGGGGAAACATTTACTTGGTCTATGAGTTTGTTGAGAGAGGCAGTTTGGCAAAGGTCTTGTATGGAGGAACAGGAGCAGCAGAACTGGACTGGGGTAAAAGGGTAAAGATTGTTCAAGGCGTGGCTCACGCAATCGCCTACTTGCATCATGATTGCTCACCGCCTATCGTCCATCGGGACATAACGTTGAACAACATCTTGCTCGACCCCGACTTGGAACCTTGGCTATCAGATTTTGGAACAGCAAGACTCTTGAATTCAGACTCGTCGAATTGGACTGCAGTGGCGGGATCTTATGGCTACATGGCTCCTGGTAAGTTTCATGATGAAATCTAGCCATACATTTCACATGCACATATCATCTCAGATTGACTAAGTAGCTCTAATTAACATCTCAGATTTTGATTCATGGAATAATTCTAACAAGACTTATGAAATAGCAATTCTAGATTTTGAAAAGTGGTTTGTGTCAGAAAATCATAGAAATTTGGATCTTGGGTATAACTTGACTTTATGATCATAATATTGATTCATTCTTCATCTATGGAAAAACAGAGTTAGCAACAACGATGCAGTTGACAGACAAATGCGACGTGTACAGCTTCGGAGTAGTAGCGTTAGAGATTATGATGGGTAACCATCCGGGGGATCTACTCTCTTCCCTATCTATGGCGCAAACATCAACATTATCGGAGAACCCAAATCTACTGCTGCTCGACCCACGTCTTCCTCCTCCAACCGGACAACTAGCCAAGAAAGTGGTATTCATCGTCGCAGCAGCACTGGCATGCACACGGACAAGTCCCAATTCACGACCCACTATGCGTTTTGTCGCGCGAGAACTATCCACACGTGCTCAAGCTTTCTTGTCCGAGCCATTCGGATCAATAACCATCAGCAAAGCCATCGAGTCTGCAGAAGAGAAATTTTGAGGGACAGTGCAAATCAAATGGTACCTTCTTTTGTTTGACTTAACTTGTAACGAATGAGAAAGGGCACTGACAAACAGGATAACTTAGAAAAGCTCTACTGTATTGGTACGTGGAAACTTCGGCCTCAAGAATTCATGTCAATTCACACGGCAAGACGAGGAAGAAATGTTCAGAGTTCATCGTCATAGCTCGAATATCGACGAGAAGCTTCTTCGCAGGATCTCATCATGCGCCTCTACTTCTCAGGACCATCAACCAGTTCCTTCTCTCTGTCAGCTTCTCGTAAGGGAAAGGGGAAATCGGCATGTGATGGCTAGGCTTAAAGAGCTTACAAAACTCAATATGTTGGACTTGTGATGTTTGCATCGTCTTCAAAACATTTTTACAGATTTTTAAGTACGAATATTCTGGTGAACACAAATTACGTCATCCCTTCTGATGATAAGATAGAATCCTTTCTCATTTTGTTTTCCTTTATGTTGGCATGGGATGGGGCCAAGGTGCCTTTTTGATGTGCCATACAATGATAATTGCGTACTCGAGTTCTAGCCCAAGTCGACGTTTTGCATAGTATGATTTATTGTCGGAGAACAAACTCCAATAGAAGTTTTTTCTTTTTTTAATGGAAGTCAAATAAGTTGGCAAAAATATGATGACTAACAAGAACTTTAACTTGTTAAGATCCTGTTCTCTTCTCAAGTTGCATAGAAAACTTCAACTTGTTAAGATCCCGTTCTCTTCTCGAGTTGCGTAGAAAATTATTACCTCTTTAACTTGACTATCAAATTCGTTCAAAAAAAAAAAAAAAAAAAAAAACTTGGTTATCAAATCAAAGGCTAGAAGAATAGCATGATGGAGACTACCAATGTGAGTTAGCCATACTCCATCTTGACTAGCTCACATTCATGTATAGGATCTGGCTTTTCTGCCTCAATCATGATGCTAGATTCTCCAACAAAAATTATTAATATTTTTCTAATAATTCTCTCTCCATAGAATACCCACTAAGAAGAGTCCCCCGGGCTCCAAGGGAAAAAGCACCTAGTGCTACTATTTTCACCACAAGTAATCGTTAATCGGGCAAATACATGTTGTTCCATTATAGATTTCATGATCTAATTAAGTGAATTGACTTTTGAGGACCTACTACACTTAGTTGCTTTCATCGCAACCAAAGTGATAATATATATATATATATATATATAAATGCTGGATGGATTTAAGTACACTTTTGACCTCTTCACTGCTATTCATTTCGGGTCCAAATAATTAATTCCCTCCAAAACTATGAAAACGAAACAAAAAGATCTCATTTTTATAAATTAAGAAAAATCATAAAATACTAGCCACCGAGCAGGCATGGACTCTATAAAAGATGATCAAATATTTGAAAGGAAGCCATTTTAAAGAATCGTCCTCTTCTTTAATTTGCTTACTTAGTTCCGTACAGCATGTGTGATTTAGCTAAACAAATAAAAAGAAAGATCATGGGTCAATTAGAATGATGAAGTGCTAGTGTCATTCTATAAGCTTTAGAAGTAATGCATGTAGCACTGGTAACATGTAGTTGTGGTTAGTCTAATTAAAGTGCAAACTCGAGTGTTAAAGGATGTTGGAATAATTAAATATTAAATCATGCATTTATCTAAAAACTTAAACTTTTAGAACAATCGGTAGTGATCCCATAAAATCTTACATGGTATCAAAGTTGGAGGTCCTAAATTCAAATTTTTCAGGGCCTATTTGTCTCCCCAATAAAATATGTCCACAATTGGTACTAAGTGAAAAAAGAGAAGACTAAGAGTGAGGGGAAGTATTGGAATAATTAAATATTAAATTACACTTTCCCGTAACAGCTTAATTGAAGAAGTTGAAACCATCAACTAAAGAAGATTCGACAGGGAGAAAAAATAGGCAAATTGAAGAAGTTGAAATCGAGGATATAATAGAAAAAGAGGAAATTAATTTGGTCAACTAATCGCGTGGGAATATATATAATTAGATTATTATTACCGCACGCAAGTCCTTCCGAAGGTGGTGGTCAGCAAAAGACCACCAAAGAGAAAATTTGAGATTGCTTGGGTGGTCGAGAAAATGTAAGTCAAGGTCTAATTTATTTCACAAAAAATGAATAATTTAAAAATTATAATTAAAAAAATCGCTTGTACTACTTACAACAATGTATAGATGAAAAATATTTTTATCACTATTTAATTATAAATTATTGTCGATAATTAAAAATTTTTTCATTTACTAATTATTTTAAGAGATACAAGTCATCGTTTTTAAGAAAATAGTTTCCAAATCTTTTTCTTTCTGCAAAACAAACAAAGCCTAAATGAGAAAGTTGGTGATCGTTTTTAAGACCAACAGTACTTATGGCTGCATTTATTTCGCAAAAAATTGACCATTTATAAAATACTTTCCTTAAAGATGATCGATTATGTCGTTTATAAAAATAAGTAAAACGAAAAAAAAAAAAAAAAAAAAACACTTTTCATCATCAATGTAATTTGAGAGTGAGATTAACATAAGCAAAATTCAAAATATAAGGAAGATTGTCAAGACGAGACCATTAAAGGGTGTCTATTATAGTTAGGGCTGATACCACAAAAAACGTCAAACTAGTGTATTTATAACAATCTTACTCTAAAACCCAAACTGACATATTTGTAACTAATTTACTCTCTATTAATTTCCATTAAATTGAATCAATAGCATAAAAAATTTCAAACCGGTCCACCAGTGACAAACGAAAGATAAAATTTCAAATTGGTACGCTCATTAACTATCACATGTCACCCGATTCAATAATTTGGTAAAATTTAACAAAAACTAAAGGATGATAAATTGGTTATAAGTATATCAGTTTAAGATTTTTTTGGTATTAACCGTTGAAGTTAAATAAGCAAATCTTTGTATTGATGAACTTCGATTACTTCAAAACCATACTGAAAATCTTCAAATTATTAAGTATGAATCCATTATTAGTATGATTAAGAAGTTTTAGTATTCGAGAACCACAAGTGTCATAACTTTTGTACAATAATCATTTAAGTGCCATAACTTTATTTTCCATAGTTCTTCTTTTCTTTTTTTTGGTCAGTTCTACTCTATACCTATTCTACACTCACTCTAAGACTTTTTGCCTTACCTCTTAGGGCATGGGCGCCGAAACCCACTCCCGAAACTCGCGCGTCCCCACCCCATCCCTCCTCGAGAAGGTGAGGGTTTGAACCCTTCACCTCCCCCTTCAAGTGTCATAACTATGGTTACCAAAAAAAAAAAAAAAAAAATTGTTCCTAAGAAAACTTGTTCGATTGCTGATTCTCATACATTGGAACCCCATCCCCGCCTCCCCCGATCAATAGGGTGAGGTTCTAGGCAATTCCCATGGAAATCGATTCAATTCTAATTTCTATGGACCCACTCGAAAACTAAACTAGACCAATGATCTGATTCCGAGGTAGGTCTTGGAATTAATGGGTGGTTTTCGATTCCCATTTTATGGAATCGAACCTCAGTGAGCAGTTTTCAATTTTAAAGTAGGAACCGCCCAACCTAGAATTGATCACCCTAGCCATAACTTATGTGCAGTGCTTGTTTAAATGTCATAACCTTTCTTGTCGCTTAAGTGTGGTACAACTTTTCAATCAATCATTTGAAAGTCACAATTTTTTATAAACTTTCACCATAAGTGCTGTATTACTTCGAACTTTTGACACTTGGGTGAATATTTTTAGAAAGTCATGATATTCAAGTAATCATTTTCTTAAAATTAAGTGAATGCTATACAAAAGTTACAGTACTTAATGGTATCTGCATTTATTAGTATTGAGTAGACTAAATTAAGTCACGTGCTCCTCCACCGGAAATTACTCCTCGCTACAAATGAATAGGACACTGGTCTGAAATAACGGTGACGGTCAAACTTTGCGTGGGAGACCACCAGTTCGTAGCTTTCTCTTGGCCTTTTTGTCTGAACCAAACACCTGGAAAAAAGCACAGCAACATAAGAAAGACACCCAGCCAGCCAGTCATCATCTCTCTGCAACCGTGTGAACTGCTCCTTTCTTTATTCTCTCCCTTTGACTTCAAAATCGAAGAAAGTCAGGCAGCACGTCGTTGAAAACGCAATTGTGAAAGCCACGTTTAACCTCTTCTTTTATTTTGTATGGGTGGTTGTTGGTCGGGAGCTCTAGAGGATCGGTGAGTCAAAACTCAGCAGGGAAACGAGGTTGTATTACGAATTCAGGTGAAATGCGAGAACACTAAGATTAATTTAGTCTCTAGATAAACCAAAAACAAGTAAAAAGAAAGCCAAAAACCCTTTGGTGCTATAAAAACAATTTGATCCAGCTCATTTTCTCATGAAGTCCGACAGCATCTTGCTAGGCATGACAAAGCCAGCTGCAACCCACCCTCTCTCCCTCTCCCTCTTCCCCTTTCTCCTCTTCTTGCTTCCATTCCAGGCCTCACCGTCACCGACCACAGAGGCGCAAGCTCTTGTCAAATGGAAGAACTCCCTCTCTCCTCCTCCTCCTCCTCCTTCTCTGGGCTCCTGGTCCCTCACCAACATCACCCGTCTCTGCAGCTGGACTGGCGTCGCCTGCAACAATGGCGGGTCGGTCTCGGAGATCAGCCTCTCCGGCTCAAGCCTCAGCGGCACGCTCGATGCGCTCGACTTCGCTTCTTTCCCGAACCTGACCCGCTTCGACGTCAGCAGCAACAATTTCGTGGGCCCAATACCGTCCTCGATCGGCAATCTGTCCAAGCTCGGGTTCTTGGACCTGGGGAGCAATCTCTTCGAAGGTGCCATACCGCCGGAGATAGGCCAGTTGCAAGAGATTCAGTACTTGAGCCTCTTGAACAACAGTCTCAATGGTACTATTCCTTACCAGATCAGCAATCTCGGGAAGGTGCGGCACTTGGATCTTGGATCAAACTACTTGGAATCTCCTGACTGGTCAAAATTCTCTGCCTTGCCGTCGGTGACTTACCTGAGCCTCTTCCTCAATTTGCTCGACGGTGAATTCCCGGGCTTCGTGGCCAATTGCCAGAACCTGACATACCTGGACCTGTCGCAAAACGCTTTGACCGGCGAAATTCCCGAGGCTGTGTACGCCAACCTGGTGAGCCTTGAATACCTCAACCTCACGGCTAATTCGCTCCAGGGGCCGATCTCAAACATATCAAAACTTTCCCGGCTGAAGGAGATCCGCATTGGTAACAATCTGTTCGGCGGTCTGATTCCCGGAGACATAGGATTGCTGTCTGAGCTTCAGATGATAGAGATGTACAACAATTCCTTTGAAGGTGCGATTCCCAGCTCCATTGGTCAATTGAGGCAGCTTCAAGTGCTCGATTTGCACCTAAACCACTTGAACTCTTCCATCCCTCCCGAGCTCAGTCTTTGTCCTAACCTCACCTTGTTAGCCCTCGCCCAGAATTCGATCTCCGGGGAGCTGCCTCTCTCTCTGTCTAATCTGGTCAGATTGTCGGACTTTGGAGCTGCGGAGAATCATCTGTCAGGTGAGTTATCGCCTTACTTCTTCACAAACTGGACGGAACTTGTTTCCTTGCAACTGCAGAACAATTCTTTCTCTGGGCAAATTCCACCGGAAATCGGAAGCCTGACCAAGCTCAATTACCTCTTCTTGTACCACAATTCGCTCTCCGGCCCGATCCCTACCGGGATCGGGAGCTTGGAGAATTTGCTTCAGTTAGACCTCTCAACGAACAATCTCTCCGGCCAAATCCCTTCGACATTGTGGAACCTCAGCAACCTGCAGATCCTCCAGCTTTTCTCCAACAACCTCACTGGGACCATTCCTCCAGAGGTCGGGAATCTTACATCAGTTACCATTCTCGACCTCAACATGAACCAGCTTTATGGAGAGGTCCCTGAGACCATCTCTCGCCTTGCTAACTTAGAGTCTCTCTCTTTGTTCACGAACAATTTCTCTGGAGGCATACCACGAGATTTTGGCAACTACAGCCCTTCTCTGAGCTATGTTAGGCTTTCCAATAACAGCTTCACCGGAGAATTGCCAATGGAGTTATGCAGCGGCTACGCTCTACAAGAACTCCTCATCAATGGGAATAACTTCACTGGGCCATTGCCCGACTGCTTGAGGAATTGTTCGGGGCTAACGAGAGTCCGTCTAGACGGCAATCAGTTCACTGCAGATATCACGAGTGCATTCGGTGTCCATCCGAATCTTGTCTTTATGAGCCTCAGCAACAACCGATTTGTCGGGAATCTCTCAACAGAATGGGGAGAGTGTACGAATCTCACCAATTTGCAGATAGATGGTAACAAAATCACCGGCCGCATCCCGCCAGAGCTGGGGAGATTGTCTCAGTTGCGTGTCCTGACTTTGCACGGCAATGAATTGACCGGCAAAATTCCCAACGAGATGGGAAATCTAGGGGCGATGCTCACGCTGAACTTGAGCAACAACCATCTGACCGGAGATATTCCCACCTCGTTGGGAAACTTACCGAAGCTAAGTAGACTTGATTTGTCAGAGAACGCATTGAGCGGTAGCATACCAGACGAGCTAGCGAATTGCGAGAATTTACTGAGCTTGAACCTGAGCAACAACAATCTGTCAGGTAATATACCGCCAGAGCTTGGGAACTTGATTTCACTACAGATTCTCCTAGATCTGAGCCACAATTCACTAGCAGGATCAATTCCTTCCAATTTAGCAAAGCTTACTAGACTGGAATTTCTCAATCTCTCGCGTAACAACTTGTCGGGTACGATCCCAACTGCTCTCACCAGCATGAGCAGTTTAAGCTTCATAGACTTATCATACAATGAGTTGACAGGTGCAGTTCCTAGTGGTAGCCTCTTCCAACAAGCGCCAGGGAGTGCTTTTATTGGGAATCCGGGCTTGTGTGGAAACGCGACGGGATTATCGCCTTGTCCTTCAAGCAGTAAATCGACTGACCATAAGAAAAAGGTTCTGATTGGTGTGATTGTTGGCGTCTGCTGCTTACTACTTCTCGTGACTCTTACTGCTCTGATTTTGGTGCTTCGGCGGCAAAACAAGCATCTCGATGAAGAGATCGAGAGTCTTACGAAGTACAAGAAATCAGAGACGATCATATGGGAAAGGGGAGCGAAGTTCACATTCAATGACATCGCCAAGGCCACCGACGACTTCAGCGAAGAGTACTGCATTGGAAAAGGCGGGTTCGGGAGTGTTTACAAGGCCGAACTGGCCAGCGGCCAAACCGTGGCCGTCAAAAAGCTTAACGCATTGGAATCGGGCGACGTCCCCACGGTCAACCTCCAGAGTTTCGAGAACGAGATCCGTGTGCTGACCGAAGTCCGGCACCGTAATGTGATCAAGCTCCACGGGTTCTGTTCCAGGAGAGGTAGCATTTACTTGGTCTATGAGTTTGTGGAGCGAGGCAGCTTGGCAAAGGTCTTGTATGGAGATAAAGGAGCATCTGAACTGGACTGGAGTATGAGGGTGAAGATTGTCCGAGGCGTGGCTCACGCGATCGCCTACCTGCATCATGATTGCTCGCCGCCTATCGTCCATCGGGACGTAACCTTGAACAACATCTTGCTCGAGTGGGACTTTGAGCCTCGGCTTTCAGATTTCGGGACGGCTAGACTCTTGAATCCGGACTCATCGAATTGGACCACGGTGGCTGGATCTTATGGCTACATGGCTCCCGGTAAGTTACATGATCGAGTCTATTCCTACATTCTGTGGGTACATATTATCAGATAGTTCTAATTAACATCTTGAATTTGCATTCAAATAATTCCAAAAAAGGGTTTAAGGATGAGCAAGTATAGATTAAGAAAAGTGGTCTGCGTTAGAGCGTCCTACAAATTCAGAATTTAAATATAGCTTTGACATTATGATCACAACATTGATTCATTCTTCTTCTTAAAAAACAGAGTTAGCAGTAACTATGCGGTTGACAGACAAATGTGACGTGTATAGCTTCGGAGTAGTGGCGCTAGAGATTATGATGGGGAAGCATCCGGGGGATCTTCTCTCTTCCTTACAGACGACACAAACGTCGACATTATCGGAAGACCCAAGTTTCCTAGTAAAGGATGCACTCGACCCCCGCCTTCCTCCTCCGACCGGCCAACTAGCCGAGGAAGTGGTATCCATCGTCACGGTGGCACTGGCGTGCACGGGGACGAGTCCCGATTCGCGACCCACCATGCGTTTCATCGCGCAAGAGTTATCCGCACGCGCACAACCTTGCCTGTCCGAGCCCTTGGGCTCCATAACCATCAGCAAGCTATCGAGTCTTCAGAAATAAAAGTTCAAGGATAGCCTAAATCAAATTATGTTCTTTCGTCTTCCTCTATTCGTCTTCTTGTTTTTTCTTTTGTTTGACTTAGCTTGTAATGAATGAGAAATAGTGGGTGGGTGCGTACGATGGTGTAAATGCAAAAATGACAATTTCGAGAAACTCTAATGTATAGGTACGTGGAAGCTTCCGGCCACAAATTTTGAAGCTGATAGCATGGCCGGCAGCAAGTTGCTGCCGACCTGCAAAATTTCTTTTGCCGTGCTTCTTTTGGCCTTTGACTCTTGCAGCAACTTGGTGTTTATAAAACAGCTATCAACACACAAAATCAGAAAAACAACCAATGTGCAATGCAAGACAAATGAAAGAGCAAACAGGAGTTGCTGTCACAATCTGACTTTTTTCAAGTAGGTATTTAGTAGTTTTTAAACTCTTGGAAGATTGGTAGAAGGGAATTTCTTAGACGCCAGCCAAAGCAGAATCTAAAAGTCGGAATATTTTTAGATAGACATAAGTAATATGTGTATCTATGTATGATATCAAGTATTACAAAAATTCTGACTATTAGGGAGCAGCCTAAGCTAAAAATGACAAAACCAATGGCAGAAATGAAAACGAATCAAAAGGTGAAAAAAAAAAAGTGGAAATGGAGAAGTCCTCGCTGGGTGAAGCAGCCTCCTAAGTCCCGACTTCTAACGCTTTGAATCGACTTGAACTCTAGACAATATAATGCGACGAGACAGAACGACATAGACTTCAACTTCTCATGCATTTGAACTTTCCATTTTCTCTTTTGGGCCATCTCACGCATTTGATTACTTATGAGGAAACTATTTTTCCTGATAATTTAAAACGACTTTCATGGTAAACATTGATTTTTCATTTATATGATGATCCACGAAAAGTAATTTCCATGTTAAGACAAAATAGGTTTTCCTCAATCTAAGCTTTTTAATTTCAATACATGGAAAATACTTTCCATAAATTGATTAGTTTTCTATCGTCCAAACACCAAAAAGTCGAAACACAATTTCCTAAAAATAATTTTCCTTCAAACCAAAGAACCAGAAAAAAATATCCTCTATGGAAATAATTTTCATATATTTAATGATTTAGGTAAAATAACTTCTTTCTAAAAAGTAATCTTCCCCAATCTAAGCTTTTTATTTTTTATCCATAAAAAACATTTTCATAAATCAATTAAATTTCCATCATCCAAGCATTGAAAAATCAAGAAACATTTTCCCTCAAACGGACAGATCCTAAGCATGCAAAAATCGTCTCTTGATGGAGTATTCCCACTTAATGAGAGAAAATCAACCTTTCTGTGAAATTTTGCACAAAAATCTTCATGACTGTAGAAATTACACGAGACGGCTTTGTCATCGTCTACCAAGACTGAGCTTTGGATCACTGCAGAACTAGAAGCTTAGAATGATATCGCCTTTCATATAAAATGACTTGGCAACACGAAGAAGAATTGTTCAGATTTCATCATCCTAGCTCGAACGTTGGTCAGAATCTTCTAGGATGGATTTCGCCATGCGCCTGTACTTCTCAGGACTATCCCACCAGGTCGGGGTATTAATTATTGCCTTCTCTAACCAATACTTATCAACCTCTTCCTTCTCTGTCATCTTCTTGCTAAATCTTCTCCACTGGTACATTGCACGTCTTAATCTAACGCTCTGGCTTCCTTTAAGAAGATACCTGATGTAATCCTTAGCTAGCCGAAACAGCTCCTCTCCAGATATTATACTGATATACTGCATTGAATGGTCAAATTAGTTTGTCAACGAGGACAATAAAAAAGAACACCAGATGGAACAAAAGCATAGAAATAAAAATCAGCTATATGCGTACGACAGTAATGATATCACATGAACTTCAGCAGGCACCATGATGTAGTATTATAAATACGTGGGGTACAAACTGTAGATCATCGATAGAAGATTTGTGTTTATCATCTGAAATGTAAAGAGTAATGCTACACCAATCTATATAATTGGTATAACATCTGACATAGTAGACTGCAGATGGACCTTTCAAACAAGTGGTCCATATTCAAGATCAATTTACAATCTACAACTTCACTATATACCAATTTAGTCTAGCGTCGATGTAATTGAGGGTTTTCTTTCTTTTCCACTGAAGAAACCAATCTCATTATTTCTGCAATTATTTGAAATGTAAATTTGGACTGTCATTAAAGCATTAATGGGACAGTGATAAAGCAGTCTTCAAAAAATGAGATTTACATTATCAATATCAACATGTCAAAGCACAAACTATGAGATAGACATGATTCCCTCTGTCTACCATCATTACCAGCACCTCCTCTAAATTGACACTACCACCAACAAATCCGACAGCACCACTAGCAAGCACTAATCAGGCAATCACCTTCCTCTCTAGAATTGGCACCACCACCAATGCTACTTACTTCATTACTACTTGCTAGCATTACCTTTAACTCCAACGCCACTATGACTATGACCTTAAATTTCAGTCATAGATAACATCATCCTCTGCCACAATACTCAACGACCCCCACTATCGCTGCAGTTGCCAATCTATGGACGTACCAACATTTTTTCCCCTTAAGTACCCCCTCATTATTTGTCATGTTTGAGTACATCAAGCAGGCTTACACATACTTACAGGATTAGATTATCTTAAACTTCATTTAATTAACTGAATTGCCTCTTGCAGGATGTTATAAAGCTCGATATATACTAACAATTCTTATCAACTGTCCCAGTAATTCATTACTTGGGAAAAAAAAAAGGAATAGGAAGGAACATAAATTTTGTATTTTGTAAGCAAGTAAAAATACTTTACCAGAAATATAAAACCAAGTGTTGCCAAAACTACTTGCAGCGTCTCTTCCATGATCCCAGCAAAACCTTCATCGTCAGTTCCACCAAAACCTCCACCACTGCCACTGCCACCGCTACCTCCAGCACCTCCTGTTGGTCCTTTGCCAGAGCCTCCGTCATCATAGAAATCTTGTTTTTCAATTTGCTGCCTCAATACATCCTCAATTGACGGGTCTTTGCGAAAACTTCCCATTGCCTTCTCAAGAGACTTCCAAGCTGAACCCTAATGACAACCAAATCCTCTCATCAGAACCTTCCAGAGCAAAAACAAGAAAGAGGGAGAGGAGGAGGAGGAGGGAGGCATCTTACGTAGGAAACTTGTTTAAGTAGGCCCTAAACAGATAAATAACTCCCTTATCTACGTGTAAAGCTTATAAAAGGACAATCGAAGTCATGAATAACACCGACAATGGAATGAAACAAGAAAGGAAATAAGGCAAGTCATAATATCACCACGTACCTTGACGCCAAAAGAAGAACAGAACAGAGCAGAATTATAAGAACCCGACAGCAGATTGTTTATTACAAAATAAAATTTCCACCTTTGCCCTTCCTCAAATAATAGATGCATGAAACATAAGGTTTTAGACAACAGAATATGTCCCCTTGCATGAAAAATGAAAAACGTCTGTCATGGGATGAATTAATAATTGAGCATTGACTGAAAATTCTCTCTAGAGTTCCTCTTTCTAAGAGTGAGCACTATGCATGGCCTGACTGAGTCTCCAAGACAAGAACCGAGAACCAACTCTTGGTAACCTTCAGCCAGATCTAGCCCCAAACCAGTTCTAGTTCCCCAGCTCTAAGGTTTTCTGTCCTCTGCATAATTCAGTAGGATTCCTCAGCCTTAATTTCCCTTTAGCATCACTACAATGAGTTCCATTCACACTAGAGTTCCTTTTCCATGATTATAACAGAAGCAAGACAGATAATCTATCACTACGGAGAGGACATTGTTTTCATCAAGCCAAAGAAAAAGTCAAAAACATAGAAGCTCTTAATAAAAACTTCAGAATAGAGATAGCGTAGGACAAATAACTATAGATTTTGCACAACCTACCTTCGGGATTGTGGCATTAACGTGACTTAGTTCTAAAAAGCAGGCTTCACTGCCCCAAACTATACATAACTTTGCACAAACTACAAATTTGTTCAATCGACTTGAATGATCTCAAGAGGTAAGGTGCAACGAGATGCATACTCAGCTCAAATGCCTTAAGATCGAAAGGGGGAAGAGCAATCAATGAAACTTTATGCATAATCGAGCACCCCTTATTTGGTCTGCTTAACGTAGCAGATATACAGTGAACATGTACAATTTATAAAAGGCTGTCCAAGAACTTTATTTACCATAAGCATTGTCCAACATCAAATAAGAAGACATACGACTTGCCTCGTTCTCACTTTCTGATTTTCCTTTGCCGCCAAACAAGCCAAGAGGAACCAGTCGCCGGTGGTTCAACACAGGTAAACGCGGCCCGTGCTTCGGCACCGGCATAAATTGCGGGGACACAAGCTTCTTGGCAGAAAGCTTCAAAGATGTCGCAGATGAGCGATTAGCACCGACAGGCAGAACACGAGCGGAACGAAAGCTGCACGAGGGGGACGCCCTGTCGCGGCAGACGGGATAGCCATACGGCTTGACGGCGGCGGTGGCTTGAACGCAACTCATATTTCACCAAACACAGCAGCTCTCCCGCCTCGACCACAAATCATGCCGCGCCCCCTACACACAATCAATGAAGACCGAATCGATACTCCCGACGTAAAGCATTCGTCATCGCAAGACAGAACGAAATGAACTACAGGAAATTCCGATTCATCCGATACGCCATCATCTCATTCAGTAAGAACACGACAGAGACAAGTGAGCGACCAGTGAAAGAGCGCGCTACGGATACATTCAACGAAAAAGGAGCGAACTTTGAAAGGGAATTCTCAGTTCGCGACGTGGGGTCGCGAGCATCGAACCCCCGAGAAACCCCCATCGGGGACGGGGTGGAAAAGCGAAACGCGGCAAGCTAATCCAAATTCGACGGCAGGCGAATGGCCTCGGGAAGACATGATCATGCGGAAGCCCTAGCAAGGTGTGGAAAAACCTGCGGGACGAGAAAACCTAGAGAGAGAGAGAGAGAGAGAGAGAGAGAGAGAGAGCTTCTTCACCTGGTAATGGAGGGAGCGACCGACTCAGAGCGAGAGTGAGAGAGAGAGACAGAGAGACAGAGAGGTGTGAAATGGTGGAGGCGGTGGATGGAGGCGGAATTGGAAGATGATGAGGTTTTATAATAATAAAAACGGGAAAAAATCACGAAAAACCTCAAATTTTGTCACAAACGACACATTTATCCTAAATTTTTTTTTTGTACCGTGAAATACCCCAAACTTTTCAAATCATAACATATTTCCCCAAATTTTTTTTTGTGATACTAAAAACCCTGAACTTTTGTTGTGTGACACATTTACCTCCAAATTAGAGGGCATTTTGGTCTTTTCATTTTTAAAAATTTTTTTCTTTTTTTTTTTTCTTCCCGCCGCCGGCCATGGCGGAGCCGGCGGAGGGAAGCTGGTGTCCGGCGAGGATAGCCCGATAGCGTCAAGCGAGGGCCGCCCTCGTCGGCATCGCGAGGCGCGAGGGCGACCCTCGCCGGACGCCGGCTTCCTTCCGCCATGGTCGGCGGAGGGAAGAAGAAAAAAAAAAAAAAAAAAAACAAAAATGCTCTTATGGGATAAATGTGTCACGTTTAGAAAATTTGGGGTTTTTCACGTCTGACAAAAAAAGTTTGGGGTAAATGTATCACTCGAGGCAAAGTTTGGAGTTTTTCGTGGCTTTTTTCCTAATAAAAATAAATTTAAGAAATTTTTGTGAATGATTAAAAAAAAAAAGTACTTAAATGATAATTTAATGATAGATTTATTACATTTGTTTTGGAATGATGCGAAAGCTCGATGTTTAATTTTGTAGATAATTGCCATTTTCTTTCATTTTTTGGTAACAAAATTTCGATATTTTCATAGAAAATTACTACACGATGCCTGTATGCCCATATGACATTATAGTTTCGCAAAATTGAGTAGCACCGTTACAGTTGTGTCGGGTAACAAGGGGCGTGTGCAAATGAAAATCCAGCTGATGATATCTTACCACATAACGGCAACTTATCTTAAAAGGCATTTCATATTTTCCTCGTACGGTTAAAAGTGATTTAATGTACTTTTATCAAATCAATATCACGTCACATTTATATCAATACTCGTGTTGGATTAACATGCTTGGTCATACTGATGATCATATTACATGCGTACTGAATAGAGATTTGATATGATAGTATTGCTAATTATAATAATTATCGTGTCGTTTCTCTCTTACTTAAAAATGGTGCGATGATGCTAATGGTAATTAAAAATTATTCACATGGTCAACATTATTTATATGATAGAATTACATGTGTGAAAATAATCATAAGACATTTTACGACATATAATTTATGTAGTTAGCACAACTAATAATTACTCAAAGAACTCCTAAAATCTATAGTCATGAAGGTTATAGTTTCCAACACATATATGCCATACTTCTGTCGCAAATCTTCGGACGATTGTCGTATTTCCAACGATGAAGATTGCTTTCTTTCATTTTTATTTAATTTGATGTAAATTATTAAATCAAACAAAAGGCAAAATTTCCTGCAAAAGTCAACGGAAATGAAATGTGCAGGTGCTGCATTTTCCTGGGATTGGTTTTCTCTGCTAACAACAGATGGATGGCAAGTGCTTAATCTTCAGCAGAATATATTGCAAAAAGTTCGAAACCAGGACTTTGCACATTCCAGTTCCACATACTCTTCAAGCAAAACCTATGCTAGTCAAGAGATTTCAAGCGGGAAGATTTCCCCTGGTGCATTACAATATGTCCCAAGTAAGAGACAGAAAGAAACAGCTTCGTAAGCCGACACATCTAATCGGGTCGGAGAGACGGCATGTTGAATGAAATCCAACGCCAGAATCAGCACTCCACCCCACACGGTTTGAGAACTGGACCGGTTTGCTTCGGCAGGAACGGATCGATCCGGACCCAGACCAATGAGAAAATAGAGGCAAGAAGTACGGACCAAAGGACCACGATTGTGGGTGTCCTGTTCTGTTTTCCCATCAGACCTTTGAGGAAAGGGTAGAGATGGACGATCACCCAAAAGGCGAAGAAGAGCTTCCCAAACAGAGGGCCCCATGATCCGTATCCATTGTTTATGGCATCCGAAACACCGGCGACGACGCCGACCATGTTCAAGATTATTAGAGTGGTTGGTGGTATGAGCAGGGTAGTCCACTTGAAAAGGTAGAGTTCACCAAACTCAGTGTCCTCGGCTGCCTTTGCTGTAACAGTGAAGTTAGTATCAACTCCGGCAAGCACCTTGAGGAGGCCTTGGAATACAGCGAAGAGATGTGCAGATACGCCACCAATGACCCAGAATTGTTCATTACGCCACCAGTCCTCGATGCTGACACCACTCCACCGTAGTTCAAGCACGCCTGTGGCTATGATGGATAGGAAAAGGGCCAAGAACCATATGCTCGCAAAGTTATTGAGCTGTCAAAGGCAAAGTCAATTAGAATGACTGGCAACTATTCAGATTTACCCAGACAAAAACAGGGAGAAACAACCATGGAATAATTCTTATCATTCTGGAAGATGACTTTTAGGGCACTCTCTAGTGGATCCTTGAGAAACTAACTGAATAATGTCAATTTAATTACAACATAAATTAATATAAACAACTGGACAAATATAAAGCACTAATCCCTAGCATTACACCAATTTGAGAGTGTCATGCCACAAAAAATTTAAAAATTCTATCACTCATATAGCCTGAATGAGATTTTAAGGTGCGTGAGTGTAGACTTTTTAAGTGGAAGTTATCCTTAATGAACTTACCGTGGGGATAATGAATTTCCCAGTGAGGAGGCAAACGGCAGGTATTGTACAGTAGGCAAGCAGAGGAATGGAAGTGAAAGGGTAGACAATGGTGTTGATATAGGCAAGCCTCTCAAGCAATTTGAGTTTTCCTCCCCAAGCATACCACAAAGGACAATGACGACTGAGGAAAATCTCAACAGAGCCAAGAGCCCATCTCAGAACTTGATGGAGTCGATCTGATAGATTTATAGGTGCTGATCCCTTGAAAGCTGGTCTTTTGGGCATGCAATATACGGACTTCCATCCTCTACAATGCATCTTGAAGCCTGTCAAGATATCTTCTGTAACGGAGCCATAAATCCATCCAATCTGCCAAAAGGAGGTATAGATTTCAGTTTCATTTCAAGAAACAACAATAAAGAATACCTAAGCCGTTTTCTGATGGTAAATAGTTCCCAGTGAGTTAAAGCAACATTTTCCAAATAATTCAACTATGAGCTTCCCTGATGACTAAACTTCTCAAAACTTCACCAAGCAAAAATTCTCCAAAAGAACCAGTAATTTCACAAATAATATGGAGGCACACTAGTAATTCTTCCCAGAAAATGTCATTTCCAGCTCAAGGAACCATAAGGATGCCCTTATTAATTTCCATTAAAAAGGGAAGCTAAGTAGGAAGGCAGAAGATATTCAGATAATAAAAAGTAAGAAAACAAAGTACTCATGCATCTAAGGAGCCATAACCAGACTATACTTGCCTCTTTGCCCCATTCTGTTTTCTCTTCATAGCCACAACTTATAACATGGATAGCTTCCTTAATAAGTGAAGTGGAATTAGTCCCTTCCGGCAAGCCACCATCTTCCATTAGTGTGGAGGCAATGAACACAGGCGACTGTCCAAACCGCTTCTCAAAATTCTTCTGAGACATGAGTGATGATTTTTCTAGCTCATCAAAACCCTCAAGTCCTTCTTCAATGTCTTCTAGATCAAAGACAGGTCCAGACCCTTTCTTCTTCAAGTAGGTCTTTCCTGTCATCTTTTTCTTCTTGGCGTGAATAGGCCCAAGCAAACTTGTATCATCCTTCTTCTTTGACTTTGACTTCCTTGAACCACCGCAGCAACAACAGCACCATGAAGGCCAGCAATCACATGTCATCTTTGGCCGCTTTTGGGACACTGGTGGATCATACCCATACAATGCCTGCCGATTGAACACACATCCAGTTCCAACGTACACTGGTCCTTGTATCCCGTCAAGCCCTCTCATGTTGATCTGAAAGTGACACGAAAGCTCATTCAGTCTCTTTACCTACTTGGAGAATGGGGATTGAAAGAAGGATGGGATCACTGCACACTTACATCAAAGAAAACTATATTCCTATTAGCATATCTGTCATGTCGATCAATGCCATCGAACCTCTGAGGGAATTGAACATAGCAAAGCTTCTTTCCAAGTTGGGGATCCATTAGAAAACACATAGCTTCCCTGATAGCCTTACTGTTGTTGATGTAATGGTCACAATCCAAGTTCAACAAGAAGGGTGCGTTTGTTAGCACTGCCGACACTCGAACCTATGAAAAACATGGTTGTTGAGGCATTCAGTTCATTCAGCAGATTCAAGAAACAGGTAATTAATAGAATGCGATGTGCTAAAATAAGATGAACTTTGAAATAGAGGCCACTTATGTCACATCAGATAACTAAGAACTAACCTTAGCATTTTCGTAGGACTTCCAAGTTTCTTATACTTTTATCTTATTGGTCTCTCTAAGAATTACTTTGTATTTCAATACCAACATGAGACAAAATATTTCCATTGCAGGAATCATGAAATGCTTGGAAGATAGTCATAAGGAACTCACCAGAGCATTCATTGCCCCAGCCTTCTTGTGGTGCTGGTAACCAGGTCGCTTCTCACGGGACACATATACAAGTTGAGGCAACTCCTTGCCTTCCACATCCAATGCTCCAGCACTTCCCAAATAAACCTATAAAATACATGTATATGAGCATTCTTTCATCCATTATAAAAACTCTGCTCTTCTTGTCTTTTTCTGCACCTACTTCTGATTTCAGAGAAGGTATTGCTGAAAGCATCTAAAAGACAAAACCCTATCGCAATTCTCTATGTAGGGAGACTAATAAGCCTCGACAAAAAATGAGGAGTCATGTTTTCTGCACTGTCATAAAGTTTTTCTCTTAAATGAGCAAAAAATTACCTGGATCATGCCAGGATGATCGCGTGTATTGTTTCCAGGCCAGGGGGTACCATCTTGCATTACCCATCCTTCTTCAGGTTTTTTCTGAGCTTTTGCCACCAATGCATTGATCCTCACTTTGAACTCTTCATACTCTCTCTACATCAATACGAGAGACACCCACTTTCAGCAGATTTCACAACAAAAAGAGAAAAGGGCATTCAGCATTCGAACATATAAAAGCTACTTCTTACCTTCATGGCTCTACGTTCCTTCACAAAGCTGGGCTCCACCTTATCTTTCAGGTAATCAATCTTTTGAGAAAAGTAAAACTCCGGAGTCCTTGGCTCAATGCTGTACTTCTTGCAGAATGGGACCCACCTCCTCGCAAACTCGGCAGTTTCAGAGAGTGTCAAAAAGCAGCATCGAAGCGCCATCATCAGATACATAGCAACAAACTTTGTCCACCGGGTAATCAACGGACAGGATTGAGAGGACAGTATTTGCAGTGATTATTGGAGGTTCCTTAAGAGGGTCCACAGTACTGACAAACACATCCACAGGAGCTAGGCGACTGGGCTCACCCTCCCGGTCAAACCTTATGGATAATCTATCCAAATAAGTTTCTCTGTTTATCGGGTTCCACTTAGGGAATTGATCAAGAATCCACGAAAAAGCAAACCATGTTTCACATATAACTGAGATAAGCCATAGAGGGAATGCATCAGTTGCAGGGGTCAAGATACGGAAATGGAGGAAAAAGCCTAGGACTATGAGGCGCAGGACGATGACAATTCGGTATGGGCTTATTTTGCTGGAAGAAATCGGTACTTTTCTCGAAAGTGGTTGCCGAGCTTCAGCCATCCTGCAAAATTAACATGAAGAAGAATAAGCATCATTCAGCACATGCCACCGACTTTTAATAGCTGTAATGCAACTGCCTTGCATTATGTAAGTCCTTTGAGAGGTAAGAGTATCAGATCTTTCACAAGGACCTCCAAAGGTGTATTTATTTTGGCATTTGATAAATTGCACACGTTTTCGTCTAGAAAGTACATTTGAAACATTTTGCAACGAGTCCATGCACTTAATTTTTTCCATGAAAGTGTGAAGCTGTATCCTTCCTGATTCTAATGTCAAAAATATACCCCAAAAAGCATGTCCATGATCAGATCATCAAGGACAACCCGATTCAGAGTTTCAGCAAACAGACCAGTTGTCTGTTTTCCAAACAACACAGAAGGAAATGTTTCTTAGGAGTCATTTGCACAGAGCAGTATAATCACGGAGACATGGAGAATTGATAAGTCCCGAAGGAACGAAACTTTTGCGGAGAACTCACAGGTAGTCATCTTCCTCTCCATCGCCGTTCCCGCCATCGTCCTTGCTCACTAAGCCCCTCTTCTCTTGCCTGATTTTCCACTTCTCGATCCTCTCCTTCCACTCCGCATTGCCTTCTCCTTCCAACTCCGCGCCGATGACTGCGAAACAAAACACGCAGGATCACTTCACTTCGTTTCGACCACCAACCGACACAAACACCGCCAAATAACACCACAAAAGAAAGCCGATCATCATCGGCCAACTAGACTCACCGCTTCCGGCCGAAGAGAAAACCTGACCGTTCGGATGGACTTGCGGCGCGTGACCGTCCCCATTTTCCTGCGACAATCATCGATCGATCAGCCTCGTTTCAAAACCAGAAATCAAACGGCAGCATCAGATCGAGCCGGTCATTACCGAACGATCGAAACCGGGGGGGCGAACTTCATTCTCGCCGCGGTTCCTGATCTGAAACTCGTCCTCGAAATCCTCGCCGTCGAAGTGGTCGTCCTCGTCGTCTCCCGGGACCCGAGGGCACCCTGCGAGAACCGCCACGAAAACAGAGTCAAAAATCCCCGTCATTCGAAGAAGCGACTCGACCGGACCGACCGGACCGACCGGCCGGACCGGCCCCGCCGGCGACGGCGGCGGCGGAGGAGGATAAGGGGGGAAGGGAGGCGGACCTTTGTGGCGCTTGTAGCGGGCGTTGCACTGGGGGCAGCACTGGGTGCCGTCGCTGCGCTCGTAGACGTAGCAGGGGCGGCAGACAGGGAAGCCGCACTCGTGGCAGGCGACGAACGGAGCGCCATCGTCCTTCAGGCCGATCTCGTCGCCGCAGACGCGGCAGGTCCTGGCCGCGTTTTGGCGGGGAGGAGAGCGGTGCTGGAAAAAAAAATTAAAATTAAAATTAAAAAATAATGAAAATGAAAATGAAAAATAAGGTAATAAACAAATAATCCGAATTAAATTATGTCGATTTTTCGACTGATAAGCACATGTGATAATCATAATAATCATTTATTTCTCCATAATAAATTAAAATTCTAAAAAATGGGAAGAAAATGAAATAATTTAAAAGTGGAATATAGTGAAATTTTTGCCCTTATATATTCATATAGTCTTTCAGCGCAAAATCGGATCTACCTATTTTTAATGTATCATATGATTTTAAATTTGAATTTTTATTCCCTGTTACATTTTTCTTATTTTTTTTTCGGGAATATCATGTGATTAGCCATGCTCGTGGAGACTTATCCACCAATTATCAATTTAACAAGGACCCGCCAAATGTTATTAGCCTATATAAATTAATATATGAATTAATTTATCGAGCGATGAAATGAACCGTAACTAAAATTTTTAGATCATAATCAAGCTTCGAACAAGAGCTAGCAATAATGATACTTCAAATAGATAATATTATTTTTCTCTTTTGTATTCTCCTTCCTTATTGATTACAAAAGAATTGTGATGAATGAGAGAATGATGCAACATGCAATGAAGAACGTATACGTAAAACTTTCAAGTGCACATCCGATACAATATCAGAGAAATATCGCGATCCATGATGATTTATCAACTCAGAAAAACGCAAACCTCCAAGAGTTAAAAGAGAGCAAAACAAAAATCGAATGAACATGTGATGACAAGTCCTCAAAAATGGATGGAAAGAAGAGGGATCAGGAGGTTGGCTACGTACTTCGTCCGCAGCGCCGCCATTCGTGACATGGAGCTCGTTCCGGGAGTGAGATCCCACGGCGAAGCCGGACATGGTGTCGGGAGGCCGCAGGGCCGAGCCGGAAACAATCGCGAGGTGGAGGCGCCGAGGAGAAGAACGGTACGAGAGAGGTGCTTGCTAGGGCTGCATCATATAAGAAGAGAGAGGCGTAGAGAGAGAGTATGTGTGTGTGTGTGTGGAAGTGTTGTGTAATCTCTCTACCAAACGGTGAGGTGGGAGGTCGTGGGTTTTAGTTGAAGAGACGTCAATTTTTTGGCAATGTTTTGGTGGAGACACAGGAGGAGATTGCTTGTTAGCTCTGCTGCTGTTGCTGCCGCTCCGGTTACTTCGAATCCAAGTTTGTCTTGAAAACGCTGATGCTAACCCTCTTCCAAACCATGACAACGTTGTTTATGGAGGAAATTTGCTTTCCCCGCCCTCCATGAACACGTGCGTATACACCTCTTTACAATGTATCGCGTAGCTCGATTATCGGGTTCAGATGTGGCATCAAATTGGGTTCAGGCGGGGTCAAATCAGGTCCGGCATAGCTCGATTATCGGGTTCAGGTGTGGCATCGAATTGGGTTCAGGCGGGGTCGAATCGGGTCGAGCAAAACGCAACCTACGACTGAACCGGCATCATAAGTCAATAGGACCGAATCTTCGCACGCCGAACTCTTTGGCAAGTTTGAAAGATGAGCGATGCTTTTGTGCAAAGTTAACTCAAAAGAATGTAAGCGGCGCCCATCTAAGTTTTCTCCGAACAGAGACGGGAAAAACTACCAGCATCTCCTTTGATTTGGGTTACCTTTCTTTGTTTTTCTAGCTACGCATCCCTTTTGCTGACTTCCCATAGCGAGGTGGGGCATTGTTCAGCCATCTCAAAGGCAGAGAAGATCATCATCTCTCATCGATGTTTCAATAAAGAGCAAAATCCAAGCAGCGCTTCTTGTTTTTTTTTTCCTTCGTCTGGCATTCATCTCTGAGTAGCAGACATAAGATGATAACATTCAATGCATATGAAACACATCAAGTGCAGCGTTCCAGCATGTTATTGTTATAAGAGACTGCCAAATTCTCTAGTAGCCAGACAGAAAAACCGATGCGCCAGGGCCGAAGCCATGTTCAGTTCAGCTAATGCAAAAAGCCGCTACCAAGTAGCAATAATTAGTCAGTGGATATACATATACCTATTGCAGCAAAGAGATGATGAAAAATGAAGACACAAAAAGCCCTGAAGCTCGATGCTCCACGTGAAAAAGAGCTGAGAGTGACGCCGAAAGCTGAGAGTGACGCCGTTCTCGGCTCATTTCTTCCTTTCGTTTAGTTTGACATTCTCACCGCAAATTCGATATGCTGAGTTGGGATAAATCATGAACTCAAACACCCATTTTCTGACGCTTTGAAGGCTCAGAAGACGACTCGCGCACCCCTTGCTCAGGACTCTCGAGAGAGACAGCTGCAGGTTCACTTTGCGTCCCCCCCTGCTCCTGCAAACACTCTCTAGGAGCAACGTAGCTATCGTTGATAGGATCAATATCAGTTTTTTCTAGCTCCTCCTTGGATTCTTCATATTCGGCTTTTTCAGGGGAGTCTTGAAGGTCTCCAGAAGGCACAGAGTGATTATCCAAACTAGAAGAAGATTCTTTCAGCTTGCTCATTCCTGGGTGGCTCTGCTTCTCAAACATCTTCTGGAGGTATTTCCCCTGCTCTTCAATCTGAAGCTGGAGTTTCCTCTGAATCTGTGACAAATGAAAGCAGAGAATGAATCAAACAAAGAAGTTGTCAACTAAACCAGTTAAGTTTTCACAACATCCAAGTAGCAGTGTGCACTAAGGAGACATTTCTAGGGGGTAAACATGGAGTTTAAAGTCACAGGCATGCTCCTACAAGTGCTTGCTAAATGAGTCCCAAGGCTGAACAAGCTCTACAGTCTATGTGGATACTCCAAAAATAAAGGAGGGAAATACTCATGTGCTAATGTCAGCGCTCGAACATACAGAATAAATGTGAAGTGGTGGGTACTTGGTTGAACAAATCACCAAATACTTTTCTCATCATTAACTCAGAGTCCAAACCATGATAAGAATATCTGACGAGTTATACCTCAAGTTGTTCATGCAACCGTTTCTGAACTTCCATCTGCATTCTCAAAGCTTCAGTGATCTCCATGCTCCTAAAATTCAAGCTAAACTTAATGAGTTCTTTCGCAATTGCTTGACAGATAACAGACAAACCACAAATCAAATCCAGCTGGTCAACTGGCTTTGCATCTACGACCAAAAAAAAATAAAAAATAAAAAAATAAAAACTGCCTTTGCGTCATCTTCATGGCCTACAACTCTACAACCCAGTTAGCTTCATCATACAAAAACTTGAGGAAAACGAGTATTACACATGAATCAAACAACATTACATATATCTTTCTTTGTTGGTCATATGTATAGGACGACACCGAGATTTTGGGATGGAGCTAGAGCAGTCAGGCAGTGGGGACAAAATTTCAAAAGAGATTATTAGAACACGTTATGTAATTACTTTTTTTCCATGAAATGTGCGTAACTAGCAGTGTGCTAATTGCAATCGCTAAATTTGCAACAATTAGAAGGTAACTTTGTAGAACAGGATTTGCTTTATTTCAGATTATATTGTGGAGGCCAAAAAGAGAGCTAGTTTGGATTATCAGAACAAAATGTTGGTCAAGGCCTAGAACTTATGAATGCATCAGTTTTCTTATAAGAAAAGAACATATACTGAAATTTTAAATATCAGATTACCTACGGGGCAATTGCCTCCACTACATAAGCTGCGGCGCCATCCCAGTGAGATGAGGCAATACACAAAAGACCCCTTAGAATCTAGTACTACAGAAGTGAGATGAGGCAATACACAAAAGACCCCTTAGAATCTAGTACTACAGAAGCTAGGACCATCAATAAATTGATAAACAACTGGCGAAATCACAAAGGCTTAACCATGATAGTCAAATTCCTTTAACTGCGGAGAGTAGACAGGTGAAAACCATTTACTGAAGAATAGCACCATCAGGAATCACTAAAAGAACAGAAAATCCATCACTTGAACTAATTTCCACTTAGCTCTGATGGCAGTTGTATCACTTTTCTGTATTCTCTAAAATAACACAGTCTCATTCAATAGTTACTGGTTCCCATCATCCTAAAACCTTTGTTCAATTAGCCTGATAGACTGAATCTGCCTTAAAGAAAGAAATATGGAGTAATAAGTACCTCAATCATTAGCTGCATATAGGTTTTTTAAAACATTTGTGTTTGAGAAAAGACAAATAAGACCCACTTAATAGAAAAACAGCACTCCTAGACATAAGATATAGAGCAACAACCCATCTTTTAGAAAAATCTGCAAGTTCCTCCAATTAAGGCTATCACTTTGTTCTGTCAGAATGCACATTGAATGATTTACATTTATAAATAAAGTCACATTTTAAAGCTAATGGTTCGGATTTCTCCTTAATCCTGGCTTTTGTAATTAATTTGAAGTCTTTATATTAGCTAAATGATCTGCATTCAACAAAAAACATGGAGCAAATAGGTACATTCATCTGCGACTACGTTTAGGTTTCAAAGAAGAGTTGGCTGTTTAGGTGATTTGACCAAAGTGCAAAGTGGCACCATAATTTCTTATGTGATGACCAAGTGAATACATCACTTGGAATCTATTTCTAGGTCCAGGAAACCAGATACAGATATTTTATGCTATACTATAACCAAAGACAATCTGCTCAGCTGATACATATGCTTTTTTAGGCATCAAGGAAATAAAGGGAAAAAGAGAAAAGAGAAATGTGGGATGGAGCAACAATGCACTTACGTCTTTAGATCAAGGGATGACAATTCTTCAAAAGTAGGCAATTTTTTCTCTGATGACCCTGAAAGAAGAAAATAGCAAAATTTCAATACGTCATTTTTCCACTGAAGCATGTGCAAAGAATGACTACAACAAACATAAATAAGAAAAAGAGTGTAAAAAAGAAGGGCACCCTTAATCACAAAACAAAGGGAGGGAGTACTTGAAAATATGCTTGTGACCTAAAGCATCAGAGCAAAATTAAACAGAAACTTGTCATAAAGACATTTTTTAACCTAACCCCATAAACCCTTCTCCACAGCACCAAGTCCAACCATAAGGCACACACAGTCAATCCGCATATATGACACAAAACTGTATAGAAATCTAACGTATTCCAGGAATATGGTAATTTCAACAAAGAAGCCAAGTGAATGTAGAATAAGCTCAAAAGATGTGGAAACTCAGAGGCATGAGCTATATACCTTCTGAACAATCTGGTCTATATCTTGCTGTCCTATACTTCTGCAATAGATGTTAAACAACTTAAACCAACAAAAAGCATAAAGTTCAATGAAAAAGTACAGAGGAATTATAGTGAAGATCTCAACAGGCAAATTCACCAGAGCAAAAAAAGTCACACACCTGTAAGTGGCTTTTCACATGATAGATTGTCAGCCCTTCAACTTTCATGAGTTTAAGCACACCCTTAGGTGTGGCTCCTGAAACATAACTTAACAGAATGAACAATCGACTCTTGGTAACTTCTTAATCTTAGGGTGTGTTTGTTTCACGGAAAACATAACGTTTTTGGAAAATATTTTCCGGGAAAACCATTTCCCAGGAAAACGCTTAGTTTTCCTTTGTTTGGTGATACGTGACTGAAAGTATTTTCTGGTGTTTGAGTCACATTTGAAAAATGATTGAAGGTGTAGAAGATGCCGACAAAGAGGAAGAGGAGGGAGCGAAGCCAACGGGAGCGCAGGAGGGGCTAGGGTTGGAGGAGGCGGCGGTGACAAAAGGGAGGGGGTGAAAGAGAAGGAGAGAGGGAGGAGGAGTTAGGATTTACATTCACAGGCAAAGAAGGAAAAGAGAAAACAAGAAAAGAAAAAAGAAAGAAGAAAGAAAAGAAAAGATATAATAATAACAAATTCAAAATTTTTAATTAGAAATTCTTGTTAATAGTAAATTTTTCATTAAACAATGACCTTAAAACATTTTGGAAAACGTTTTCCGATTCTTTCAAAAGGGAAATTGTTTTCCTGAATTTAAGCTTTGGACGGAGAACATTTTCTGTTAACTAGGAAAACATGTTCTGTTGACTCATTTTCCTAAATGAATCAAACGCTGAAAAATGAGGAAAACATTTTCCCGGAAATTATTTTTCACAAAACAAACACACCCTTAGATAACAATAGCTTGGACAATGACGTACGTTCACTGCCACCAAGTTTGCTGACAGCCTCTACAAACGCCTCATGAAGTTCTGGTGTCCAACGCATACGTGCCTTGGCTGTACTACTGTTTGCTGTGGATGAAGAGTTGTTGGCACTCTGGATATCCCCCGATGAAGCAGGAAGTCCTTGATGCAATCGGGTCTGATGTGCTGAAAGACTTGATGGTGATTTGTTGACCCCATGTGCCATCTGCAGTGACACAACAAGTAAGTTAAAGAATTAGAATCACCAAAGACGCCAATATTGTCAGTGTGGTTTCCAACCTTTGATTCTGGATTGGGGAGGTTGGTTTCACCGAGAATGTGTGCCCAATCCGGTGGCTCATCATCTTCATTGATTAGCTGATCTGCCCAATCCTGCCAATTATTTGGTTTACTAAAGTCCTCAGGTGCCAGGACACCAATCCCATCACCACTTTCCATCTGATTGTTCTGAAAGGGAGAATTCACGGGAAAATCATATATACATGGCAATGCATCTGAAGACCAAGATGCCTTGTCATTGTTATCATACTGTGTTGAAGCGTCAGCTTGAAGAAGCTCGGCATCAGCAGAAGATTTTATTATATAAGTCGTACTGCCACTTGTTGACTGAGAAATAAAGGGAGTATTTCCTGAATGCTTTTCCGAAGGAGTAACAGATGAGTAATGAAGACCCGTTGAGTATCCAGAGGTCGATGAACACATAGGACCAACTGCCCCACCACTGGACTGTAGAGGAGTTCCATGAGATAGAGAACTTGACATGGTAACCTGATGAGAATCTGGAAGTTTGGGGTATCTCTCTTCAAAATGAGTCGGAAGAACTGGCGAGGATGCAGACATTGCTCCTGAGGCCCTCACATTATTAAGCTGCTGCATACCAGGCTTTGGAATCGAATAAGTATTGCTTGCTTCCATTATGCTCCTACAATCAAGAAACATAGATAAAATCAGTTTTCAACTAACTGAGTAGTGTAACGTGCATAATATGGCAAAAATGTAGCACATTCCCACCAGCTTCTTTCCTCAGTCTTTACTTGCACCAGACAAGCTCATCGCTTTGGACATAAAAAGGCATGAAAAAGGCCTTCTGTCAACTCCATGATAAAATTTCTAAATCGGTGCGCTTATCAGCTGAGGATACCGTCATGAGTGACAACACTAAGTAGTGAGATATTAAGAAACTACAGTCCGAGCCTATAAGTACTGACAAATTAAGTTCCACAGTCAAAAGAAATTACTGTTTTCATCAAAGAATTTGAAATGAGTGAATGGAAAGCATCATCATTCAGCTGATTGAGCCCTTTGGTGGCAAATCAGTGAGTTCACGATGAACTCACACTATTTTACATCAAAATCCCCAGTCAAAACGTATTGCTACTTTTAAGAGCTGAACCAAACAGAAAGTATCGCAACTCGAGAACTTTGCTTTATTATATTATACACCAAGATAAATGAAGACATGTATGAATAGCCAGACAATGGTTGGAGGCCATCCAAGACTAACAACATTCTTCAAACTTAAAGCAAAAAGTTGAAGCCCACCCATCACCACAAGTCTACATTATCATCATACTTGGGTCACGGAAGGGAATAGGAAAGCAAGGCAATAACGGTTTTCTGGGAAAATAAATATCAACAAATTAAAATAGGCATGGATCTTAACAAGAAGACTAATAAACATATGACAGAATTTCCATAAAGAATAAACCCAGAACGAAATGGTTATTCCATTGTCCCAATCATATTGCAGCCCAGACATTCATCCTGTCGGACAGTGGTAGTGGGGCTTGTATTGGAGAGGTGGTGGCAGCAATAAAGGGAGCCCACTCTACCTAACGAGAATATTCTCTTCATCCATTCACCAAAAGGAAAAGAATACTGATTTTTTTGTTGACAACCTACATGGTAAGCTAACTGAAATGCGCGACAATGATTCACCCGAGAATTCGACATGCGAAACTAAACTGTTCCACCGGGAGGCGAGCTTCGGACTCCAAAGCCCTTTGAGAAGGGTAGCTGCTCTGATCAACACGCTTTAAAAAATGCAAGCTTTGGGCTCAAATTGCTTCCAAAAAACGACGACGAACCGCAAGATTTTCATTCAAAGAGGTTGCAAGGCGAAACTAGATTCGAAGGTTTTCCCAAACTCCTTCTCATGGAGTCACATGAACGACTTGCGACGGTAACCCAGTACAGAAATTGTTCCACTGAAATATCCGACGGCAACCTTTTCCCCGAGTCTCAGCTTCACCTAGGACTCAGAAAATCAACCCGACAGAGATAAAAACAAGAAATTCAAGGCGGGTGTCGCATGCAAACTACTCACGGGCATCACTCGTAATCAAAGCTCAGACAGAATCAAACGAAAGATTGCAAGAACCCATCCTATTCCGCAACCGAAAGCACCTACCTCGTCTTCCCGCGATCAATTCCCTCCAGATTCGACCCGAATTGCAGCCGGAACCGACCGGGCCGAGCAATCGGCCATTGCGCCTGGCCGTCCCCCGGAGTCCCTCCACCGGAGAGCCTCGATCGACGCGGCGGAGGCGGCGGAGGCGGCGGCGGCGGCGGCGGGCGGAGGAGGAGGAGTAGAGAGGCTGGGGCGAGGCGGACGTCGGAGGAGCTCGCCGGCTCCGGCTTCGCGGCGTCGAGGGTTGTCCGCAGTTTCCGCTACAGGCCGCCCGCTCCGTCGTTGATCTCTAAAGGAATGCAACATGCGACTCTGGCAGCTCCACTCTGTCTCTCTCTCTCTCTCCCCCCCCCCCCTTATTATTCGGTCCTCCTTTTCTAGAATTTTTAGGCCAATCTGTTTCTTTTGGGTAGAAAAAGGGCTAAATTCGTAAATCTACTTATCCACATTTTACCGCCTAATAAAATATGAATTACTTCTGTTAGAAATAATTCAAAAAAAAAGAAAACTAGTAGTCATTAGTCAAGTCAAGTGTTTGTCGATTCTAAGATTAGCAAGTCAATATGAAGAGTGATTTTCGGCCTAAAGTCATGTTGAACTTCAAAGTTAAAGTGAGAGCTCGACAGTCCTTTCGATATTTTTAAACAAAGCATGGTAGGGTAATCGATCATAAGCCATGGATTAAGAATATGACTGATAGCTTTAGCATCGATTTTAATGGTCGTCTTATGAAATCCGAGTGGTTTTGTGAGGTTAAATTTGAACCATAAAACCTAGAATTCTGTTTGTGTCAACAAGCATATTCCCCCAAATTCGGCAAAATTACTAGTCCAATCACTCTTGGTTTGTAAAAAACATCCCATCCACCAGCAAGTCATGAATTACTTCAAAGCTCCACCACCAAGAAGGTGGAGAATCTGGGTAGGCCAAAATAGAAAAAGTGCATGACCCACTTAATGTTGAGTTATTCACAAATGAAGTTTTAATGATTTCGTTTGTGTGTGATCGAATTATTTGTCCTGTATTTGAAGGGTTAAAAAAGTTGTCATGAAAAAGTGACTTATTTCTACACTGCCAAAAAAGCCACGCCTCCAAAAATTATACTCCAATCATGATGAAAATTTGATCGGCCCTTACCAGCTAGACTTGAATTCAATCATTGCGACAAATTCATAATTCTCTTAAATATTGTTGTAGAACAAGCTCAAGTCATCTTCTACAGAAAATTGGATAATCCTTGAGAACCTATACAGTTGTTTTCGCATGAGACTCACATTTTAAACAATATGGATTTCCTCTGAATTGTGCGATGTCTTCAATTCATTAGCCAATAGTCGCTCATGAGCGTCTAGCCAAGAGAAAAGTTCTAATGCATTGAGGCCCCTTCCACTTCCAAATTGTGGACTATATACCATTAGATTCTTGGTTGTTTACCCCATTGATTATCTCGCACATTGACTTAACAAAGAAAGACCCACTTCCACTACCCTCCCACATAAGAGTATCGTCCCATGAGAGGTTGAAGGAGGTTTGACAACTCTAATGCAAAAGATTATATCTACTTGTATAACTCCTCGAAATATCTGAAAATTACATTTTCCATTTAGCATATACTTACAAACCCTTATATCCATATCAGCATGAGATACTTGGGTCCTAACAATATTACAAAGCAGCTCCTAACCTGATATCCATCCATCTTTTCAAAACTTAACATGTTTATTATTTCCCAAACTCCATAAAACTCAATCCGGTAAGGTTGGCCATATGTTCCAATCGCCTTCCATAAGATCCAGTCATCATATTTAGCGTGAAAATCAATTCTCTACAAATAATATTTAGTAGTCAGAATTTGTGCTGAGAGATTATTAGGTCGAGTCTTAAGGCCCCAAGCTAGCTTTATTATTAATCATTTATTAGTCAGTTCAAGAGATTTTAAACCAAAACCACCACATACCTTAGGCCTGCAAATAGGCTCCCAATTCAGGAGATACATTCGACACTTATCACTTCTGTCCCCCCATATAAAAGCACGACAAATCTTTTCAATCTCTCAACAGACTTGAGTTGGAACTTTAGTGCATTGTATTTGATAGATAGGGATAGACATTATTGCAGGATAAAGTAATTTGACTTGTCATTGACAAGATTTCAGATTTCCATCCACTAAGCCTTTTACTAGGGTTAATCAATTCCAAAGTTGGAATTTGGAACTTACTCTATTATAATTGGTTCTCAATTTTTAAACCCTCAAACCTGCCCTATTTGCTTAGAATCGGTTTTGGAACCTACCATATGTTTTTGGTCCGGTTTGAGGGTCTACCAAAGAACTTGTTTTATTTTTCCATTCCTTTTTTAGATTCATTTTTTACAACAAAATCATATAAGGTTATGAGTAACGAAACGATTCAAAGTAAAAGATTAACAACATAAATCCTAATTTATCAAAAACAACAATCCATAAGATGAATACATAGTCACGTATAATTTTAAACGTTAAAAGTTCAAACACATAACATAAAACATAAATTATAAAATTCCATTCTTCATTTATCGGGAGATGTCAAAACTTTCGTACGACGCTCACTTAAATGTCAAAATTTTTTTTTTTTTTTTTTTCGCTCACTTGAGTATCATACCGAAGTGAAATTGCTCATTTAAGAGCCACTTCTAGCCACACGTCCTATGTGGAATTTTTAATTATTTTTGAATCTTTTTTGAATTTTTTGTTTTTGTTTTTATTTTACTTTTTTTGCTTGAGGTTTGGCAAGGGTCCCCAGCATCATTGGCGACCCTCATTGGCTCCAAAACCCTTGCCCACTCTTGGTGAGGTGCCTCGCCCTCGGCTGCGAAGGCATCGTGCAAGGCCATCAGGGCCTCACTGGCCGCTAGCAAGGCCGCAAGGCTCTCGCTCGCATCCAACGAGGTCACGATGCCCTTGTGGCAAGGCCCTCACTAGGGCCTTGCAACGAGGGTGGGGTGTGAAGGCATTGTGGTGAGGGCAAAGCAGCCCTCACCCAAATCTAGCCATAAAGGCCATGGCTAAGGGTATCACGACCTCATCGACCCTAAACAAAGCAGCATCGCCTATGACTGCCCAAGGCTAGCAAGAGCCCTTGCGACCTTGCTAGCAACCAGCGAGGTGCCTTAGCCCGATCTAGACAAGGGTTTTGTGAGTAACCCTCGCCACCCTAAAGTAAAAAACCCAAAAAATATATATAAATAAATAAATTCAAAAAATAATAAGAAAATATTTTAAATATTAAAATAATATTAAACAATTGTCCACGTCACGCCAACTAAGCCACATCGGACGATCGGCATCCACGTTAGATTTTTAGCAAGGCAAATCGGAATGGGTACTCAAGTGAGCGATTTTATTTTAAAATTTGTAACACTCGGGTAAGTGAAAAAAAGTTTTGACGCTCAAGGTGAATGTTATATGAAAGTTTGGGCACTCTTAGGGTGCGCATGGTAACGTTTCTACTTCTCCCAATTTCTGTTTTTTTGTTCCCCGGAATAAAAAAAGAAAGTAAATCCGTTTGGTAACGTCGAGTTGTTTTTTTATTCGGGAACAAAAAGTTAGCCCGGGAATAGTTTTGGAACAAAAACCGAAGTAAAAAAAAGTTGCTTCGGTTCCGGGAACAAGTTTAAGAAATAAGTGAAATTTTTTTTTTTTTTTATTCTTCTCTTGCACACGGCCCATTGACCGCCGTTGACCGCCACTCGCCGCACGCCGCCGCCGCCGCCGCCGGCCGGCCGACCGCCGCCGCCCGGCCGGCCGACCGCCCGACCGACCGCCGCCGCCACCGTCGGATGCCGCCGACCGATTGCCACCCGCCGCCGGAGGTCGATCGACCGCCGACCTACCGCCGCCGCCGCCGCCGGCCGACCGCCGCCCGCCGCCGCATGTCGCCGCCGGCCGTCGGAGGTCGATCGACCGTCGACCGACCGCCGCCCGGCGTCGGGACGCCGCCGCCGCCGCCGCCGCCGCCGCCGCCGCCGCATGTCGCCCGCTGCCGGCCGCCGCCGGCCGCCCGCCGCCCCGCCGCCGCCGCCCTGCCGCACCGCCCATCGGCTGGTGGCCGCGGAGGTGGCGGCCGATGGGCGGTGCGGCGTGGCGCGGGCGGCGGCGGTCGGCTGCGGCGGCCGGCGGTCGGCGGCGGCGACATGCGGCGGCGGCCGGGCGGCGCGGCGCGGCGGTCGGCGGCGGCGGCGGCGACGTCCGCGGCGATCGGCCAACAAAAATAAAAAACAAATAAATATAAAAAGAAACTGTTTTTTACCAAACGCATTACTATTCTTTTTCTATTTCTAGAGTAGAAATTTTGTGTAGTTACCAAACGGATTTTTTTACCCAGAAATTGTCCCCAGAATAGAAATAGAAAAGAAGCATTTCTAAAAAAAAACTACTCCCCAGCCCAGAAGCGTTGCCATGCGCACCCTTAGTGTCCTTCTCTCCCCATTTATCCTTGAAAATTTAGAAGAAGAGAAAAGACTGGAGAGGAATTCTGAGGAAGGACATAGGATGAAGGAATATTGAGGTTAGAATTTAGGGAAAAAGGAAATTAGAGTTTTGGCTTTTAGCTTATAAAATTGATTTTGAAATTAGTTCCAAAACAAGACGGTCCGATTTGATTCTTGTATAGGTAGTCACTTGGACCTATTCCCGAACTGGTTACAAACAGTTCCAAAATGTTGGAACCTATTCCTTGACCAGTTTCAACAAGAAACCAGTTCCTAGACCTGTTTTTTTAGCGATTCAATCCAGTTCTAGGGTAAAACTAATTTAGTTGCACACCTCTACCTTTTACTCATCCTCTCTAATACAGATTGAAAATGCCCTGAAAAAATTCTTCCATGAATCAAGTCAAAGGCCCTCCTAGGTATATGCCTAGCTTCGCACATACAACAAAACCAAAAATCTCGCTTAAATTATGTTTCAAGACCCAGAGACAAATTCTTTGAATAGAAAATTTTAGTTTTAGCGTTGCTCACGATCTGCCCTGATTCATTGCAAAAGTCACATAAATATTCCATTATTACATTCATTTGATCTCTCGAAACATCTGCCATTAACAGGGGATCGTTCCCAAACATTAAATGAGAAATTTGTGGTCCACTTCTTTAAAAGCAAAAAGGTTTCCACCATTTTGAATTTGCTGCATCATTCCTCCTGAGAAGGTGGGTTTCGACGCCCACGCCCTGCAAGAGGCAGGGCAAAAGTCTAAGAGTGAGTGTAGAATAGGTATAGAATATAACTGACCAAAAAAATTTGCTACATCGTTAATGAAGTGAGATAACATTTCTATGCATATAACACAGAGATGTATGGTGAATAAGTGTCTCCTTGACGTTTTCCCTTGCTTGGAAATAATTTCTTTGTGAGCTCACAATTTCACAAAACTTGCTAGGATGATGATACGAGGCAATTCATAATCAAATTAACCTTAGAATCTGGGACATCTAACATGTAAACAGTCTCCTTAGTGAAGGACCACTTAAGTCGAACCTACTAAGGGCGGAGCAATGCCGGTCCAATTCTATGGAAGAGTCTCCTCAATTAATTGGAATAAGCAAGTACCGGTCCGCTTTCTGGTTGTAAGTGTAAAACGGCTCAACTGAACTATCCAAACCGGACCAATACATATGTATTTGTAATTTCTATGTTTTCAAAATCAAACCATAATTCTTAATCCTCTCACATCAACATGGCCTCATTGCTCCCTCTCTCACTCTTGTTTCCAGTCGCCTTTGGCCTCGTCGCTCCCTCTCTCACTCGCTCTCTCGATTGCCTTTCCCTGCTCCGCCGGTTAGTAACTCGTCTAGATTAATGGGTTTCGTTTTCGCTTTTGACTTCCGGTTTCTCGGTTTTTCCACGCTTCCTAGTGGTAATCGAGATCTATAATTACATTTACAGCCATGGCCAAGCGTGAGGGAAAATTCCGGGCGATTCCTCTTAAGCTGTCAGAATGCTTAGGAATTGGGAGTTTTCCGTAGAAAGCAAAGGGCTTTCTGCTGCTTTGGAGGCTTCGCAAGCTGAGATTCGATCTTTGTTTTCTAGCTTGAGAAGAGATCTTGCGGCAGGGGTTGTGGGCTTTCATGGGATAGAGCTGAAGAGAGGGTTTGGTGTTGGGGATCGGCTGTGAAATGATGAAGAGAGAGCTTAGGAAGGCTTCCTTTGTTATGCAAAATATATTTTTTTGGGAGATAATTTTCTTTTATTTTTCGGCGTTTGGTTCGCACGGAAAAACAAGTCAATATAAGATTTATACTTAAATTTAGGAAAAAAATTTCCTCTTTGAAAAATTAAAAAATATTTTCTAAAATATAAGTAGGTATTGACGTTTAGACCCAAAACTCTACGCTTGGACATGGGAATCCCAATATTAGTTTCAAAGTCCCGCCATTCCCGCCATTTAGGACTAAGGTCTATGGAGGCCAGGGCCATAGGATGGATGACATTCACATCAACAATTCTTAACCAAAATTGACTAATCGAGCTCATTTGATAAAATGTGAAAAAAAAATTAGAAATTAAATTGGTACAAATGTGATATGTTTAGAATTTTTTGGGAAACTTTCAAATAATGACCCAAAAATGCACTTATTTTTTCAAATAAAAGCCTGAAATGGACCTTACTTCAAACTAGGGCTCAAAGTGGTCATATTAATCTCAAATAATAACCTGAAGTGGTTATATTTGTTTCAAATAAAGGCCTAACCTCATCGGCTTACCTGTCGGTAAAAATTTCGATTGACCGAGAGATATTTTCGTAAAAACACATTTTAAATTTAGATTAAATTAGATTTTTTTTTAGTCTGAAAATTAGATTAAAAAAACTTACTTAAAAAAAAAAAAAAAAATAGGCGAGAGGGGTGGATGCCGCCCCATCGCCAGTAGGGAGGCAACCTCGCTAGCCATTCCCCCCCAAAAACCAACGATGGGGCAGTGGCCACAAGCGGGAGGGAGCCCTCCCTCTCGTCTCTGTTCTTTTTAAAATAATAATAATAATTTTTATGGAAAAATGAAAAATTTTAAAGACAAAATCGCCATCGTCAAAAAGTGAGTTGAGATCATTCCTTGAAATTGATATAAGGCCTCTATTTAAAATAATGTTCACTTCAGGTTCTTATTTGAAAGAAAATTTACTTCGGACTCTTATTTAAGAAAATAAGTAAACTCCGAGTCCTTATTTGGAATCTTTTTCGGTACTTTACCCACAAAAAGAAAGTCACAAATCTTAGGAGATCTATTTTGTTCGTCACTGGGGTTAGGCAACGTATGAGCTATCATTGTCCTAATGTCTAGTGCCTTTAGAATAAGCATCATTCCATGCGGGGTTCGAGGAGGCCCCCTCTTTTGCTTGCATACCTCATAATTCCTTTATAAGATAACCCGATGAATGAAAATCGAAAGAAGGAAAGGGAATCAACTTTTATAGAAGTGCGGGTTGACGCAGACGCAGGTGCATCTTCACCTATAAACTAGGTCTTCTCCTCCTCCTCCTCCTTCTTCTTTTTTTATCGGGAGTGGATTGAGTTGCGCACGAGAACTTTCACGATAACAAAGGGAAAGAAAGAGGAAAAAGGGGGATGCTATTTCCACCTACCCTTTTAATGACTAAATCCATCCATTTATGAAAAAAAAAATTGTCCTCTACTATTCAATTCTTTCTTTTTTTATTTAGCTTGTCAATATCTGTATAAGAACTACTTACTGTGATTAAGAATTCCATATGTTTAGTTTTTGTTTATTGTAGACTTTCCATATATATTAAAAGGGCTGTATTTTCTTAAATAATGGTTTAAAGTATATCTTATTTAAAAAAAAAAAAAGCCGGAAGTAAACACATCAATCCCAAAAAAATAGCTTAAAGCAATTATGGCTCTTTCAAAAAAGGGCTTGATCTCGCCAGCCAATAATATATTCCAGCCAATTGGGGATATTTTCATCCAAACACAAGTTAAATTTAAATTAAATTAATTTAAAATTAAAAAAATAAAACTTAAAAAGGGAAAACACATGCAAGAGGGGCGGAGAAGGCTAGTGAGGTGGCAAGCACCAAGGCGAGGGCCTATGACCCCGACTAAAGGGGAGGCCTACCAAAAGCGAGGAAAGGGCAACAACCCTCTTCTCCTAGACCGGGGGGAAAATGAAGCTCTTATTTAAAATAACATTCACTCCATACTCTTATTTGAGAAAATGATGATAGTTTAACTCTTATTTGGAATTTCCCTCAAGATTAATGGTTAAAAAAAAAGACTTTTCAGTTTTATACTATATTAAAAAATATTTCTTTTTCATACTACTAACAAAATGAGAAAACTTTCTCTTCCTTTCTTTACCAAAAAAAAAAAATGATTTTACATGGAGTATGTAAAATGTTATGAGAATATCTAAAAATGCACTTTTCTTTAATACACTTAAAAAAATGCGAAATGCTCAATTATGGCGACTATCATAATAGAAAAAAGTAGCCGGGTCATCACTTTGAACAACAACTGAAGGATAAATGGCAATTTTGCCTTTTAGTGTAAACGGAGGAGGATGTAGCCATTTAGGAGGTGGAATAGTACTGCCCAAATAGAATTAGACGTCCCAAATTGGATAATATAACAATTTCATTATTTACGAGAATGCTGATTTCTTATACAAACGGGAGATATAATACAAAATCACCTACATCAACTTATTCATCAAAAACTTACCTAATTCCTTTTGAATGCTCGTGGTCATAAAAATTTGTTAATATTATCGATTTGGCATTATTATATTATTTAGATGAAATTAATGGTCATGTCATAAGATAATGATGTTTGCTTGACCCAACCAAATTTACAAGCCCAAATTTCAATTTCAGTACTGGTTATGAAATTTTTTTAATAAAATCATAAAAAAACTTCATAATTATATACATATAATAAATTTACTCCAAATCAATATAATGGCCACAAAAAAATCCAAAAATTAATAGATTTGTGACAAATTTATCTTTCGTTAATTTTTATTAAATTCTAAATCAAATTGTCGAGTTGGATCATATGTGACAGTTGACATGTATATCAATTTAAGATTTTACCTTCCGTTTGTCATTTGTGTAAAAATTTTATGATTTTTTGTGATATTAATCAAATTTATCATAAAAAAAGAAATATACTTGTCACAAATAAATTAGTTTGGGATTTTGGTTGTAAAGAGGTTAGTTTCGAAAAATTTGTCACACGTATGGGTTTGGAATTTTTGTAGTCTAACAAATAATATATGGTAAGTCTGTTACGGGTATATAGTTTTGGATTTTTCATTGTATTAATTCTTTAATTTTAGGTTTTTTTTTTTGTTGTTAAAAAAGGAAAAAGAAGAAAGAAGAAAAGGGAAAGCAAGGTTTTTTCCGACAACGGTGTCGTCGCGGCTCCGCCTGTCGCCGCCATAATTCCTGCGCGCAGAAAAGGACCAGAGCCTTTTCTCGAAGGCCGCAGTTGCGTCGCCGCCCTGTGGTTTGTTCTGTCTGCAAGATTTCATCGAAGGAGAAGAGGAAGGAAGAGATTTCATAGAAGGAGAAGAGGAAGGAAGAAGAGGAAGGGAAGGAAGGAAGGAAGATGTTCAAGAAGGCGGTCGAAGCCAAGACGCAGCAGCGGCTGTCCGGCGCCGACAAGAAGAAGCTGCGGCGGGCCGTCCGCGACAAGTTCCCCGATGCTCCGACTCCGATCTCGACGCCCTCCTCCCTCCTAAAGTAAGCTCCTTTCTTCTTCTTCTTCTTTTCTTGGCCCGATTGGGTTCCGGCGACGTCGTTTCGGATTCCGTCTCTTCCGGCGGAGGCGGTTCCTGCTTTATTCGGTGGGGAGTTCCCGTTTTCCGGGTCGGTCCGGATTCGCGATGCTGCATTGAGGCGGCGTGTTTCGATTGCGATATCGGGTCGGGTCGCCCCCCGAGTGCTTGCCTGTGTTGCTGGACTGAACTCGCGAGGGATTTGTTTAGCTTTCTGATGGGCAGTCGTTGCTTTCGCTCGATACTGGAGCGATGGAGATGTGTCGGTGTTGAGGAAAGATTGGATTTTTTACTTGCGAACTGCGTGTATAATATGATGGATGAAATCGTCCTACTTGCTTGTTCGATCAAAGGACATTTTGAATTGAAGGATAAGTGGACAGACAACCCGAGGTGAAGAAAGAAAATGGGTGGTTTGGGAAGTTCACAAGCAATTGAAAAGTATAGGCACTTCATTGTTTTGGCTAAGAGTGTGCGAACTGCTGCTCTGGAGTGAATGCCTTCGATTAGATTCTTCTTTTTCTTGTTTTCAGTTGAATATATGATACGAAGGGAAGATATAGCTTCCTAATTCTGAGCATCCCATTTGACTTTTACCTTGTAGCACATGACATTTGTTTGTTCGAAAGAGAGCTTGCTGCTTCCACAGAGATCATGTTGCTTTCACCGACCATTCTCCAAGAGATGACTAAATTATATTCACAAGTGCAACTTTCCTTGACATCACTGATAAAGATAATTTCCATCACTGTGATAGTGCACTAATCGAGTGTACACTATACGCCCTCTGGCATGTTTATTCTAGGCAGAGATAATGGTTGCAAAGCTCCAAAACCGAGTGCATGTGTACAGTGTGGAAGGTGAATCTCCCATGTTCTTCGACATTGATGGAAGAGGCTCAGAAATATTTCCCTCAGGTATGCCTTTATATGTCCCCAACTTTTTTTTTTTTTTTAAATTGCTAGGCATAAGCTTCGTATTCTTCCGAATTTACGATTATGTACCCTGCTAAACTTAGTGCTCAGCATTGAAGGCTTCGTTACTAACAGCACCCTCTTCATGAAAAGATCACATAATTGTTTGGGCCATTATTTTTGCTCAACCTCCACTTTGAAGAGCCACATATCAATCCGTGATTGTTTATGATGTTTCTTTTAACTCAAGTCAATGAAGCACTAGTTAATGTTATCTGGGTTTTTTTAGGCTATTCAACTATTGGTGGCGAAAGATTTCTTCTTATGTGGGGGTGGTTTTTGGTTTTCTTTGATGCCATGGCTCATATTCTTACTCCTAGTGCAAGGCTGCAGACATTAGATCCAAAGTGGTCCCTCTCTTCCCCAGAACCTATGCATGGGTGCTTGCTTTAAGATTTTTCATTGCTAAGAAGCTGTGAAAATTTAGAACCTCAAAAGAGGAAAGAAGGAAAAGAAAGGAGCAGAAAGCATCAATATATTAGTAAACCTAGTGGAACATGAAATCATTTTGGCTTGACCTGTTGTTTGTCATTGCATTTTGTAATATATTGTCGAAATTTTTGCATGAGTTGATGATTCTGCTTTTATTTCTGCAGTCTATGCTCTTTGGAGAGTCCCTGAAATTGTGCCTGCTTTCCTACTCAAGGGAGGCGAAGTTTCACGCTTTATCATTGGTGGAGCAGATTTGATGTTTCCTGGAATTAGTGTGCCTCCTGAAGGTCTACCATCATTTGCGGCGGGGGAGATATGGGCAGTTAAAGTCCCTGGTAATCCTGCTCCGATAGCTGTAAGTGTCTCTTTAGATTTTCTCACAAACTTTCGTTTCCTTGCTGTTATGTTATTCTCTTTCTGTTATATGCCAATCCACACTCTAAACACAGGTGGGAACTACCACAATGAGCAGTAGTGAAGCCTTGAAAGCTGGTTTACGTGGAAAGGCTTTGAGAATAACACATCACTATCGTGACGTACTTTGGTAAGCATTTCCAAAACCTAATATAGGGCTTAATTGAAATATAAAATTTTCAGTTTAATTTATTTTTTTGTCTGGAACATAATTAGGGAGTCTGCTGAGGGCCGGTTTGCTCCAAACGCTGGTTTCTTCGAGGATGTGGTTTTTGAAGACCCTGCTTTCTTATCATCTCGCCAGGAGTCAGTTGCTTGTGAAGGTCCAAGTGAGGTTTCAAATGATCAAGGGGATGGTGCTGAAGATGAAGACGTGACTGAGTCTGTTGATGAAATGAATCCCGACTCTATTCAGATGAGAGAGATGGATGGTCGTAATGAAAGTTCAGATAAAATAGTTGCAGATATTGGTACTTTGACGGTTGCAGATGATGTTTCTGCTGAGGGATCAAATGTTGAAGACCAGCATAATTTCACATCTGCGGATGTAGATGCACTTCTTGACAAATGCCTCTTGCAAGCCCTGCATACAACCATCAAGGACAAAGACCTTCCTTTGCCTGGAAGCACATTATGGTAAACAATCCTAAAGTCCTCAGCCCTATGGACAAGAATCTTCTGGATCTTGGTTTGGCTGTGAGTAGATGCCTTTTAAACCTTTTTGGGTCACATATGCACCTTGTGACCAAACTGTGTGAGTTTTAGCTTTGCGAGAGAAAATGCAGTGAAAGTCACTTGTGGATCCATGCCTTATGTTGATCCATAAGTATGGATTTGTTAGGTACCATGCTGTGCGTTTCTGACTGGGCTCTGTTCTGTTGTCTAATAGTCGCCTTGTTTGTTTGCATATTTCTAGAGTATGATCTTAGTTGTTTTGCTCCACAGAAGCAGAGTAGACTCTGTACTAGTTTATGTGAATGGAGTTGCTATGGGTCCAATATTCACCTGGTAGCAAATTGTGCATGGCAATCAGCAACCTGCATAATATCATCATATCCTGTTGTTGGAAACATCAACTAGTATGTCTTGTGGTTGAGAGTACTGCGACATCGCTTCTCTTGCAATTCTGTGTGAGAAGTTTAGCTAAGTGTAGATTGGATTCATAACTTTTTAGGTCCTAGTTTATTTCCAAGCAGAATCATTTTGCTTTTATATAGTTGATTTCTATGTTCTAGCCTAATTTGGCTGAATTACATTTTATGCTTGAAAATGAAAAGGATAGAGGATTTCTATGGGTAACAGAGTATGTCTCTCTCAATGCTGTTTGACAGTCAGTTGAGGGACAGGGAGATTGGTCCCTTTCAGGCAACATGCGAATTAGGAGTTGTAATGGTGAAAGAGGATCATATTCAAGAAAATTAGAAAGCTGGCTTAACTGAAAGCCTAAGATGCTTATGATGTTATAATATCTTGATTTCCCATACTCATCATCCTTGCTTTAGCAAACCTTTATGATCATCTGCTCTTTGCCATACCATGTCAACTCACATGCCAAATTATTTTGACTTTTCACTGTATGTAATTTACTTGGGTCGTGTTTTACATTCTTTTCATATGATTGCTGCAGGTCAAACCATGTATTGCCTTGTAGGCCTCAAGGTGTTACTCTTGATATCAAGAAGTCTTCATACAAGAAATTATCTAAGTGGTTGCAGGCAAAATCAACTGCTGGACTGGTGTGTATACCTGTAATCTTAATGAGCGTTAAGTTTGTTCTAGTGCTAAAGCTCTATGATTCCAACATGCGTAGTAGTATATCTTGAATTTACATGGCTTTTAGCAATATCTATCATCCGTCACATTTATTGCTTCGATAGCAGTTCAGTCAGGGAATACATGTGAACTTATTGCAAAAAGGTCTGTTTTTTTGTAGTATTTTGGATCACTCATTTTTGGAGAGGACAAATGAGGCTCTTCTTTGGCCTTTGCACCAATAAATGTATGCCTGTATGATTATTTTTGGATGACCTTCTCTAGTTCTTTGGACAGGTTTCTGTAAAAGAAGATAAACATAAGAAGGAGGTAGTACTAATGGGAATTAACCGAAATCACCCTGATTACTCAGCATTCAGACCGGAAAAAAGGCCTGTGGAGAAAAGTGACCAAGGAGGTGAGCATGCTGCAAAGGAAAGTCAGTCAAACAAAACTCTAGATGTGGTGGAGGTCTACAAACCAAGTGTGCATGTCAATGCCATTTTCACTTCTGTAGGAGCTGATAGGGGAAAACTCTTTACAGCTTCAGAAGCAACTGATATTGTATTTAGATATGTTGAGCAAGAAAATCTGGTTAATCCAACAAACAAGTCTGCTGTGGTTTTGGATGCTACACTATGCGATGCACTGTTTAAAGGAGCCATAAAGAAAGGATCAATGTATCCGACAGAAATTCATAAGAAAGACCTGGGATCGACATTCATTAGCCGCATGCAACCACATCATGTGGTTACCAGAGGAAGCGATTCAGTTGTTCGTAAAGGTGCCTTGAAAGCTATTCAGATAATGACAGAACGAAGGCAGGGTAACAAAAAGGTTACAAGACTATCTGGTTTGGAAACATTTTTAGTGGATCCAGAAGCTTTGGCATCGGAACTGCAGAAGAAATTTGCCTGCAGCACTACGGTGGCTGAACTACCAGGTATGCTACCCTTGGGTACTCTCTTATACAAATAAGCAGTTTCTACTGTCATATTCTACATATGTGGGTCAGTAGGACTTTGATGACCAGTTTTGCCTTCAACCGCAGAAATTATAATCTTACATGTGGGATTGGCTTGGCTGAGCTTATCCTAGCAATAGGAAGTAGGAGTTCAATATACTATTTAACTTCCATTTGGAAAAAAATTGAAACCCGTGTCACAGTGTGTGAAAGCTGCCAGTTGCATTATGCTCTCATGCGCAGCTCGTCTCAATGAGGAAATAAAGAAAATCTATACCCTAAGAGAAGCAAAACTGCTGTAATTTGGCAAGGCGGAAAGAAAGATCTTTGTTAGCACTAAGACTTTTGTATGCCCTTGCCTTGAACTGTCTTGTGTTGATGGAATCAGCCTAGGAGCAGATGAAATAGTGGCATATTTGATTCAGAAAACATTAGGCCTTGGATTTGGATTTGATATCATCCTGCAGGCGACCCTATTTGCGTTGCTCAGATGTTTAAGATCACCTTAGAACCGTACAATTTCATCTTTATTTAAGTTGGATGTGGTTGACGTCTCAGGTAAAAAGGGGTACGAGGTTTTGGTCCAAGGTGGTGTGATTGATGATCTGGCGAGGCATCTGATCGAACAGTACGGAATTCCAAAGAGGTATATGGAAGTTCTTGACAAGACCAAGAAATAAGGAGAGAATGGGGCGGTACACTTTACATGCTGTTCCTTAATGAATAATGTTGCGAAATGATGTCTAAGGGTGTAGGTTCTATAAGATCAAGCGTGTGATCCGAGGTCAACCTTCTTTATTGCCTTGTAATTTTGTCTTCTATATTTCCTTTTGCATCTCAATTTCTTGCATACATTTTCAAGTTGATATGGACATCGATTGGAACTAGAAGTAAACCATTTATGCTCCTCGAGCACCATAGGGCCATACACCAAATCAATGATGAAGCAGCGTGTTATGAACTCCTTTATTTGTTCTTCAATGACAGACGTTCTGAATGTACGCTAGGAGCCCATTTGATCGCTTTAAGGGAATAAGATTAGGGAAGATTTCAAATGAGGACCTAAAGTGTCTTCATTTTCTCAAAAGATGACTTGAAGTGGAGTCTGTCTCAAATAAAGACCTAAAGTAGTCATTTAGTCTCAAAGAATGACTTGACTCGTTGGCTGACGAACAAATGCATCTCCAATGTGTATTTCAATGATTTTGTTAGGGGTATTTTGGTCCAAAAGATATTCTATTTTCATTTTCGTTTTCCCCTATTCATCTTCTTTTTGATCCCCATGGTTGTCCATGTTCATCATTTTCCCCGTCAATGTTGAAGATACTAGAATTGGGAAAGGGCCGACGAGGGCTCGATAATCCTCATTGGCTCTCAGTAAGGTCTAGTTTGGCCACCCTCGCCAGATTAGGGTCGGCCTCACCAAGGGCGGAGGCTCGACGCCCGTCGCCAATGGCGGGCAAGGGCCATGGAGCTCTCATTGGTCGCAAGCGAGAGTTTGTAGGCTGATTCTCACTAGATCTAGCAAGGGTGGCCTTGCTTGCGGTTAGTGAGGGCCATCCAAATTGAGGCCCTATAAGGAGGTGCTCAAGGGTAGAGGGGTGGTTGGAGAAGCCATCGATTTGATGGTGGGAGGAAGGGACGAAGAAGGTGGCGTGGGTGTCCCAATCGTAGTCCTATTAGAAGTGGAGGTTGTCAGTGTAGCGACAGGGAAGGCTGCCCCTCACAGCCATCAATAAGGTTATCCCTTGTCGGCCCTAAGTGAGGGTGGCGAGGGTGGCCTTGCTCGTCACGGGCGAGGGTTGAGGTTGTCGGTTAAGCGGCGGGGAAAGTCGCCCCTCGCAGCCATCAACAAGGTTGACCCTTGTCGGCCCTAAGTAAGGGTGGCAAGGATGGCCTCGCCCGCGATGAGCTCGCCAACCCTCGCTAGTCAACCTCGCCCACAACCAATGAGGGCTCGTTGACCTCACCAACCATTAGTAAGAGCCAATGAGGGCCTACAAACCCTTGCTCGCAGCCAGCGAGTGCTCGATGACTCTCACTGGCTGCGAGTGCGGCCACCTTCACTAGATCTGGCGAAGGTTTGCTTGCAAGTAGTCATTAGCCCCAAGCTAGGCCAACCCTCGCCAATCTGGGGAGGGTCGCAAAGCTCTCGCCGACCCTTTCCCAATTCTAGTGTTTTTGATCTTGGCAATGCCTATCTTCATCGTTGATGAATGAAAATGATAAATAGGGACAACGATGGGTGGGATCAAGAAGAAGATGAACATGGAAAAAGGAAAATGAAAAAAGAATATTTTTTGGACAAAAATATGCCCCATCAGACCATAGGAATATGTAGCGAAAATATATCTGTTCACCAACCGGCAAGTCAAGTCATTTTTTGCACTAAGAGCGCATTCGATAACGTTTCTGCTCTGGGAAATCTGTTCGTCGGCCCTCGGCATGGCTAGGCAAGGCTCGACCTCGCCTAGAGCCTCGCTGGCCAATGTGAGGCTTGGCCTTGCCAGGCCAGGGCAAGGCCGACCTTGCGTCGCTTGGGTGAGGCCAAGCCTCGCCGGTGGCCTTGGTGGCCTCGCCTTGGCTGGGCGAGCTCGCCTCACCGAATTTGGGCGAGTTTAAGCTCGCCCAGCCAAGGTGAGGCCGAGCCTCGCCGAGGGCCAGTGACGATCGGGCAAGGTCATTGGCCATGGTCGAGGGCGGCAACCGGCTAAAAGAAAGAAGGAAAGAAACAAAAAAGTGAAGAAAAAAAAAGTATTTCTCAAAATTGTTCTCGGGAACAAGAAATAAGTTTTTTTTACTTCTTATTTTCCAAATCTGTTCCCGGAAACAAAAGTGTAAACAAATGCATTTTTGTTCCCCGGAACGAAAAAACAGAAATTTTTGTTCCGAGATAGAAACACAAAATTTCATATATAAATCTCCATCAATTATTCAATAGTTAATTTATGGTTTAAATTTGATCATATAGTATATAATTATATCGGTATAAATATTCTTTATTACACAACTAATAATTTTATTGAAGATATTAGTATGTACCAATTTGAGCATTCCTAAATATGATTAGTAATTAAGATAATTATGGATTATATAATATTTAACTGTGAATAGTTAGATCATCATACCTAGTAAGCAACTAATATTATGCCAATTATTCAATTATGTCAAAATAATTATAATCGGTGTTGTCGTTACAAAATAGAATATAAACAAGTTTAGTTATAATTAATATAAATTCTAATTATAATTTATCATTCCATAAATAAAATCTAAACATTTCTTTCTTTCGTGGATTAAACTAGTAGAAAATCTTCTTCCCATTTTGCCTCATTAGGCATCACCAAGAAAATGAACCAATGAAGAATATTTTCATGGGCAACAGTTGAACTTGTCACCTAACTTGAGATCCCAACTACAGGAGTCGAGTGCCTAGCGCTCGTTTCAAGATCCCCATGTCCTATCCCAAGTCGTTTGCTCGCTTGCCTCATGAGCCAGGACCTATGTCTTTAGTTCGTCCCCTCCACAAAACCTGTCCAATAATTCGAAAAAATATATGGGATCGAGCCGACGCTAATAATCAATCTTGGGATTGAGATCAGTTCGACAGTAGATCTTGGAATGCTAACAATCTTGTCTGCGTGATTATGGAGAGTTCGCTTTGACATCATTCGCCCCGCATCCGGCTTCCCATCATCCGCTTCAACGAGAACTCCACAATGGTTGACAGAATTTTCTTGTCTATGCATATTAAACATTGTAACTAGTGAATCTACCAATTCCTTCGTGCATAGCACCGGCTGTTTAGCTAGCTCTACAGAAAGAGATTATGCAACATGACATCAGGGCATCATACATGTGGTAGAACATTGCAAAGAATTCCACCCTTCCAAATATATCATAATGACAACATGCTGGCATGACTACATTTTATACATACCCGAATCAGAACTGGTTGAATACAGCAGGATTCTGCAACCTTTCATCAAGTCACCAACGAATGTAGCACTATAAGTTTACATACTCAAGATGACCTCCCTCTAATACAACATCAACCTCGGTCACTGGCATTGCGAACCAAAGAAGCTACTAAACCTTTTTTACAGGCAGAAAAAGATGGTCTTGAGGTGGTGTTGCATTGACCATCAGGCTTCAAATGGTTATCTATCTGCGACTCAAGATCAGGTCATAAGGTTAGCTCTCTGTGACTCAAACCCAGGTCAGAGCCAAGAAATTCATAAAGCCCACCGGTCCGTTGCCTCCTGATGGATAGTAGTTTGAGGACTTAAATGAAAGTTTGAAGCTGAAAGTAGAATTTGGAACTCAATATTTATATATCATTATCCACCCAAGCTGGCACGAGTGCACATCTAGAACCAGATATTTGTACCACAAACAAGAAATTGCAAAAGCTGTAGATCAGGAAAGCAAGATAGAAATTTCAATATCAGAAATATCTTAAAAGTCCAAATATCACAAATCTTGAAATTTATGGCCTAAAGATCTCGAGAATCTAAGATAGAGTCTACTTATTATATCCTTCTACATGCGATTTCAGAAATTACCTGTGTCAAAATGCTTGTGGCCAACTGACTTATCAGCCAAAAATCTTCGTAAGGACCACTTGAAAAGCTATTTGTAGGTGAAACTTTCCGTGTATGAAGACTGCTAACACACTCAACTGGTCGGGGCAGCTACACTTGGAGGGAAGAAGCTTTCACTTAGCACTAACCTCATTCATCATTGCCACTAAGCCACAACTGAGGCCCACGGACGTGAAAGATATGAAGACACCATATCCTCTCTGCTAGTTCACCTAGAAATGAAGCATGAATTTGGTTCGAAGTCACAATAACCCTATTTTTTTTTAATGATTAACACTTCATGCAAACAGCTGGCTCTGCAGAGAACAGAATCTTTGGTTAAATTTGGAGGCCCTAAAGGGACACTATACATGTGAGATACATTGCATGCATTGTATAACATTAGGAAACTATACTTAGGCTTTGCAAAAGGAACCCCATATGATGAGGAGCACATGGGTTCAACTGGCTCTCTCGAATATATAACGCACTGGAAGAAATATTGCACTCTCCAAAATCATGTATACAAGCAAATAATTAACTTCATGGACAAGGAAGTAAGAAGAGATGCTGCATATACTCACAATCCTTGTGCTCCTTCCTTTCTTGAAAGCAACTACAACATCTACAAGGGAAAGGCCATGCGCTGTGTTAAGATCAACAGTTTCATCTCCACTAAGTCATAAAGTTATGTTTTTCCTGGCTTGGAAGCAAGAATAATGACCGGAAATAAATGATGCTTGAATTACAAACCTTACTATCGGAGAATCTTCTTTAAGCTGAATCTCAATCTGGCTCACATAAAATCTGAATAGAGGTGACCTGCCAGAGTAACAGGCATTTTGAACCGCACTAAAGGGGAGCCTTGACTTACAAAAAACATTTTAGCTAGGGAAGCTCTGTATATACAAAGATCATCAAATCATCTTTCAGATTGTAAAAGTGTGTACATTTTTCTGATAAAATCAAAGACAATAATAAATCGGGGATAATCAGTATAAAGGAAAAGATGTTCAGATTACCAGGAAGGAACTGCAACTGCTAAAAGAGCAGGTGGTACCATCCACAGCAGATGAACTTTACCATCCAATAATTTCATAAGATAATCAAGGATGCTGCTTTCCTGCTTACATTAAAGCAAACACTAAGCAACCCCAACTTCAATGGAGGTAAAAAGTTTAGTTTCTGGAACTACACTTGAGTAAGAACATCATGTCACAATCACACTGTCTTGCTAGTGCCGAAATCACATCATTTATATCCCTGTATGTCATTCAATGAGAACCTGAGGGCTAAGAGGCCAATTTTTTAAATTGTTTTGAATGAGGAGATAATAGCTGCATTGCTTTTATTTTTAAGATACTATTGGGGTGGTTTTTTTTTTTTGGGGGGGGTGATGAAGTATAGGATCAATGAAGGGTAGTGGAAAATCAAAATAAATAAATAAAAAAGAATGATGACCCATTAAAAAATATCATTCCTATTATCGAGTAATCATGACAAAGACTCTAATACTAACTGCATTGAGTTCAATCAAGTCATATATCATAAGACAATAGAGTTCAGCAACTTTTAAGTAATGGTTAACCACAAAGCGAAGAAGCAGCAGCTGTCAAAAGCCTATGAAGAAGTGCTCCTGTAGTGATGATGTAACTGATGGTATCTTTCATAGTCAATGCATCCAATTCCCATGACAAAAGATGATAAAGTTGAACGGCAGTCAAACAATTGCAAAATATCATAACTTAACCTAGCATTCACAAATGTCATGAATTATTTTATTAGCGTAAGTAGTTGACATGAAGATCTTCCAAGAGTACCATACCTTTGAGTGCTCCACGCTTTCTTTCAAAATTAAGTTTTGAGGTCTTCCTGAAAGCAAGTTGCAAACTTCTGAGAATCTCTGTGAACTAGTGAAGGAATCCCAATTAACTGACTGAAGATGTTTAATTACTAAACTCCATCTTCTGGTAACACATCCTAATAAAAGAAGTTCCTACAAAGAAGAGGAAAGAGAAAATCAACGCCAGTAGAAAGGGAGAAAAAGGCTCCGAGTCCACATTGAAGCCAGTTTTAGTATTTAGAGCTTCAAGAGTATGTTTCACTTAAGGATTAATCCATCATTCCTTCGTATTTAATTATCTATTTATTAGTGAACAAGGAAAATATTATCTAAATGGGTCAACAAATTGACCTTACAACAACAATGATTAAATACCATCACTTCAGAACAAGCCTGTATTCTATCTTGTTACCTTTATTGCTTCCCGTGTCCATCTACTCAAATTCACGTTAGTGATTATCTCTTGTCTTGAAGTGAATGATCCATAAAATGGACTAATTAGACAATAGTGGAAATCGGAGAGAGCATAAACATTGAGGTACTAATAATACGCCACTAAAGAATTTAGAGAAAAGAATTGTGGTAATTCTCTATATCCTTGTGCCAGGATTACAAAGCTATTTGTAGGACTTCTACAAGTACTAACTAGGAAAAAAAAGATCTGTAAATACAACTATAATCCCACAAATCAAGGGATACTAATAAATCATTTCCTAACTAATTATTTACAGCTATTTCCTAATAATTAGGACCCAAAAATCAGGATTGAATATTCCTAATAATCAGATCCTAAAAATCAGGATAATTCAACACTTATAGGCTGAATGAAAAGAATTATCTCAAATGGTCACAATTCGTCAAGACCTATTTGAAGGGTAAAGGAAGATTGCCATCTTCTCGGAAGAGGTCCAACACCAGAAGATCCCACGTTCAACGCATGGGATGAGGCAGATACATGTATCACTTATGGCCAGATCCATTGAATCCCAAAGCCATGACATGATCATTGAATCTGCCTCATCCCATGCGTTGAACGTGGGATCTTCTAGTGTTGGACCTATTCCGAGAAGATGGCTGAGTCTTCCTTTACCCTTCAAATAGGTCTTGACAAATTGTGACCATTTGAGATAATTCTTTTCATTCAGCCTATAAGTTGCTCTCACATTTTGTAGATCTCTGGTCATATGGTTGGTGTTGGCCTCCTCATTTTGACCTGAAGTATCTCCAATCAGTTTTGTCTCAGACATGGATAATTCCAGGCACAAAGAAAGTACTTGGAAAGGGAGAGCAAAAAAAAAGAAGCAATAAAGGCCAGCAATGAAGGCTGTGATTGGAAGATTATTGCATCAATGAAGGATGCACTGCAACACTATCCCAGAAAAATGAGCCTAATGCTCTGATACCATGAAGAATTTAGAGAAAAGAATTGTGATAATTCTCTATATCTTTGTACCAGGATTACAAAGCTATTTGTAGAACTTCTACAAGTACTAACTAGGAAAAAACAGATCTGTAAAATACAACTATAATCCCACAAATCAAGGGATACTAATAAATCATTTCCTAACTAATTATTTACAGCTATTTCCTAATAATTAGGACCCAAAAATCAAGATTGAATATTCCTAATAATCAGATCCTAAAAATCAGGATATTTCAACAGCCACTTCCAGAAGAGAGGGAAAAACGTACTATTTTGTCAGACAAACTGCCAAGATTTCTTCCTTCTGACATATCCATACGTTCAAAAACTTGCAACCACTGTATTGGAGAAGCAGCAAACATCATGCTGGCACCAGATACCAGTCTGATAGTTCTCTTATCAATGAAATACGTGAGGCTCCTTGTTTTCCAGTGATACCAAATTGTTACCTCATCCAATTGATCTTTATTCCTGAACAACAATTCATATTTCTTAATGTGTGGCCAAGCTAAGTTAGTGCTGCAAACTAGCAAACGGGCAGTTTCAGGTAAAGCATTCAGCATTCATTACATTGGAATTGCAGACATTTAGACACAATGTGCCTATGTAAAAGATTATTTGACAGTAAAACCCGAGCACCACCATGTAATGCAATCTAATTGCAAGAACAGACGCACTCCACAAAATTCCTAAAGTTTACTATCCCATGAAAATCCACAAGGCCATGGTTTGACTAACGAACATTTTGGGAATCTTTTCTCAGGATAGGGAAGAATAAGTTGGAACGCCTTGTTCCTAATGTAATGGGTACTCTGTGGCTCATACATTGGCCTGATGTGGTGGCTCCACCAGAAAAAGAAAGTTCTGTAATGGAGGATGCGGTGATGTGACTGTCCTAAGCTCAAGGAATTGTCGACTTATATTAATAAAAAATACCAAAGCCAGCAACTCAAATGGACTCGATCACAAAAACCAACAGCATAAAGCTAGCTAACTTAATCAAATGTTCAGATTTCTTCTTACCACTGATGCTGGGGTATATAATGAAGTTATCCATTATAAAAGACAACAAGGAATCAACTAAAGGCTTTTAACAAACTTCAAGTTAGAATTACAAACGTCAACCGACATCTTTATCGAGAAAAATAAAACCACCTACATGCCACTCACCTTGAAGCTGTATCGTGCATCGGATGCTCCATATCAATGCTTTGGTCACACCAAGTCAGCTGACTGCTACCCACAGCTTTAGAGATAACAGCCAAGCTTTTCTCTGCAGACAATACACACGAAATAGCAGACTGCCTTTTCAGAAGCTCTTGGATGCAAGAGCTCGTCCCATTCTGCTTGGTATGTTGTTCAGTCGCATTGTTTGCTATGTCAGTGTGATTAATTGGTGAAAACTTCTCAGAACTATCACTGTCGTGAAGTGAGTCATGAGAGGTATTCTGCAGGCTCAACTTGTCCAAGTATCTGCTGAGGCGATCAGGATCTTCTCGTGAAAGGACATCAAGATCCATCCGAATGGTTGAACAGAGAAGTGATCTGAGATTTGAATCTCTTACCGGCAAGCTATGGACCAACTGCTCGAGCACGAGGTCTCTAGCTCTACTCAGAGTAGCAGAGGATAGTTTCGCTAGACCCTGAACATTCGGAGAGAAAGCTGAGAATTTGAAACTAGCTTCAGGAAAAATCATTATAACACTATCAGAAGGCTCCCAGCTTGAAAAACCATTTATTGCCTATGACCTGAGGGAAAGATGTGTCCGCCACTATCACAGAGAGAGCTTTATCAAGTTCTTGCAGGGACTCATCATAGTCCTCCGAACAGCTGAAAGACTTGAACACCTGAAAGTGATTTAACGATATCACCAACCGCGCTACAGTTACTAGAAATAGAAGAAACTAACGCCTACTTCAGACTTTGAAGTAACTAGACAGGCTAATCCAGAATTCTCACTATTTTCATAGTAGGGTGGCTATCATGAACTCAAGCAAACAAATTGAAAGGTTGGAGGGTTAAAAAGAGTCATCTAACGCTTTGTTGATGCTACAATAAACCCAAAATTTAAAGAAAGACCGAGTGACAGCAGATTTACAAATTAAAAGAACACCAAGAACCCCAAGCATAAACCGGCACAAACCATTCACTCACTGCTTCCTCCACCCAGAAACAAGATCATTACAATTCGTCATCAGGGATTAAGAAACCAACACGAGGGCGTCAAGAAAAGAAGGAAAAAGATACGGACTTGTTCGAAGAAGAGGCCCCACTGAAAGGCTTTGGTGACGTTCCGCTGGTCCCAGTGGGCCAAAAGGCCAGAAGACTGGTACCCGGATGCGAGGATGAGGATATCCGCAAACCCCTTCACCAGTTTCACCATCTCTTCCAAGCTTACGTCCGGGTGCTTCCACCCCATTTTCCCAGAAAATTTGCAGAATCGGGTTTTCGCCAATTCTCTGTCTCTCCTTGCACTAGCTATAAGAGCCAGAAAGATCGAATTTTTGGCTTTCCCATTTGCAACTTTTCCTTTTCTGTGGCAAACCAACCGCGGGCTGGAATCGAAAGATCGCCCTTTTCCCGCTCTCAGATGGTGAGTGGCTTCAGACAAATGACATTAATGGCGTCGCCGATAAATAAAACATTTTCACGGGGTTTTTGAGTGGTTTCAGACAAATTCCGTGAGACTCAGATGATACTAGAAAGCAAGCTCGGGATAATTAAAGCTGTTGTACAGGGATTAATTTAGTTGTACTTTTCAATTGTACCAATTTAATTTTAAACATTTCAATAATATATTAATTAGTACTAATATTTTAATTATTCATTTGATTATTTGATAGATTAATTTAAAAAATTTTAACTACTTGTCAATTTAGTCTTTCGATTAATTTTAACCGAAAATCACTAAAATGAATACTAACAAATTGTCAATTATCCCACATAGCATGTTGACTAGCACTAACATGGATATTATTTGCACTTTTTATTTTTCTTTATTTTTTTCCCTCTTCTTCTCCTTCTTCATGTGGCAAGTCGTTAACATTAATATTAACAATTTTCAATCAAAATAGGCTAGAATGATTAAATTGGCAAGTTATCAAAAAAACTAGAACTAAATTGATAAATTTTTGAAATGTTCAATTTAGGACTAAATTGGCATAAATTAAAGGGTTAAGATTAAATTGACAAGTTGATAGTAAATTGTTCAATCGAAAGATTTGAGACTGAATTGATTGTCGAGCGACAGATTTATGACTTTTTGGACAATTTTATTAGCAAACTCAATGCATGCTTAAATCTCAAACTCTGAACGAAAAGTTCTTATAAAATTTCCCTATATTGTTAGATGTATAATGACAATATGATATAAAAAGATTAACGAAATGGTTAAATTTTTCTCATTCTACGAATTTTATATTTAGATGTATTCCTCAAACTCGAAAGAAACCATTCTTTCCTCATTTATGTGTCTTTTAATCATTATAGTATATTTATCAAAATATTTCTTTTTTGGTCGAAATATTTATCAAAATATTTCAAGCGCCATAACGGGGTGGCAATTCATGAGGCAATATCACAACACAAATCGAACACAATATGAATTTGCAAAAATTACATTTCGATAGAGCCTATTGTTATGGTAACAACGAAGGGAGATCTTATGCATTGTTATGTGAAAAATGCATTATTGTACATTTTCTAAATTGTAGCTGAGATCCTTATGTATATCGCCTACCAAAAAGGAAAACATAGTAGTTTCTGAGGCATGAATGGCCATGTCCTACTTCTTGCCGTGTCAACTCTGTTTATTGTGAGAGAAACTTCTGCAGTTAGGCGCCGACAGAAGCCGTCGCCTGCCCCCGGAACTGCGGTGACATCGAATAAGCGGCGAGCGACGCCTCCTCTTCATCTTCATCTTCTCCCTGCTCGCCGTCCTCATCTGTTTCCCATAGGAAACTAGCATATGCTGCTTGAACATGGCTGCATTCACGAAAGGATTATGACTTATGAGTCGGTATCTACTCGGAGATAGCCAAAGTTAAAGCGCGGTGTGATAGATTAGTCGGCGAATTGAGCAGACACAAACCAGTCTTGAGGGGAAGCTTGAACGGCTCGCTCGAAGTAGGTCGACGCTCTCGGTTGGTCGCGATGGAGCTCCCATACCAGCTTTGCATATTGCGACAGGATCTCGCCATCTCGAGGATCCGCCAAAATGGCACGAGAATAGAATTCCTCCGCTCTCTCCAGGTCTCCCCGTTTCTGGTACACAAGACATAGGCAAAATATGTTAGGCAAGTCAGGAAATTGGAGCAAAGTAGCAGGAGATGTTCTTTGAATGGAATTCCTGAATGCTTGTCGATTTAGAGCTGAGTATTTGTCCGAATTTGCCATCACTGTGCGAGGTGCGATAAGAGTACGAATTGTTACTCAATAATTTGCGTCTTATTTCTGATTAAATCTCGTGTTCTTCGGCGGATTTCACCAATGTGATAATTTACACCAGTTGCCAAATATTCAAGAAACTCATATAGCAGAACCTTAAACAAAACCCAAAATAACAAATATCGAAGAGGTTCATGCGAATCCGATATCAGATGATATTAGTTTCTGCAATTGATTCATAAAAATTTCCAAGAAAAGGAGTGCTGAGTGATGAGAACTGTTATGCCATGAAAATATCAACATTTCACAAATTGAAATCGTCTGAAACAGGGAAAGCAGGGAGTGACTGCAATTACCTGATAGAGAAATTGAGCATAGTTTCTGAGAAACAAAGAGTTGTTAGGACTCTCCTCCACCATTTTCTTGTAATACTCTTCAACCCCCTGATTATCTTCGCCGTCGCCTCCGTCATCAGACGAATTAGAACCCCAGCTGCCTCTGCTGGTGCCGTCACAGCCACTGTCGCCTCCGCCGCCAATCCCTACTGCGAGATACATTTCTTGCCTGACCCTCTCCTTGTTCTCTTCGAAGTTGAGCCTCTCGATCATATTCACACCACCAACACTGCTGACTTGCTCCTCCGCAATCAAACTCATGCTTTTACTCCCCCTAAACTTCACACTGCTCTCCACCAACGATGCCTCTTCAAATTCTTCATACTCCTCTCCCTCCTCGATGTCGAAATTGCTGTCCTCTTCGTCCTCATCCTCGTGGCCGTGCCCGTACCTATCAAATGAGAAAGACGGTATCGTCTCCAGCATCACGCTTCGAGGCCGAGCTGAGGACTTCTTAGCATGGCTCGTGGTGTGGAGCTGATCTTTATTGCTGTTCAAGGGAGACATATTGTAAGCCAAGCCTTCCAAGTTGCCGTCGGATTGGGCTCGCCGGAAGCTGCCGCCGGTGCCACCTCTGTGGTGGTTGGGAGTGTCGCCCAAGTCGTGTGTAGAGATGGGGGAGGAGTTGCATGAGATGGTGGTTAAGTTGAGGGACCCTTTTGGGTGGAAAGAGAAGCTGTGGTGGTGGTTATGGTGGAAGGGGCTCTTGTGCATGGCGGTGACGGTGGCGGGGGCGGCGGCCTCATGGCCGTGGTGGCTCGGGCTATCCGAGAAAGATGGGAGGAGAGACCCGAGAACGGGAGTGGAAGAGCTCCTCAGCAGCATTCTTCACTTCTCCAAGAAATTAGGGAAGCAAATGAGGGTGTTCAGCAATTTTCTGAAAGTGGGAAGGCAAAAGGAAGGAAGATTGTTAAATCGATTTGATGGAGAAGACAAGCTAGTTTAGAGCTATCCCTTTTATAAGGAGGGAGAGTTCATTACCTTTTTCATGACTAGTTCATGTGATGATGAGAGAAAGAGAAAATTATGTGGTGGAGGTGAGTGGAAAGGGATATGCCTTGGGCATGATTGCATTGGAAAATATCAAGTGTGGGGTTGGGAAAGCCCACCAAAGAAACAAGAATAACATGAGACAAAGGTTAAAAAAAGAAAGTATTAATATCATGGAAAGTTTCGAACTGATTAATTTCTTTTAGTATTAAAAATTTCAAATTGATCCACATGTGACAGATTTAACCTAAACTAATTTTTCGATCACCAGAAATTTTAAATTAGTATATTTGTAACAAACTTACTATCTATTAATTTCCGTTAGATTAGATTAACATATATGTGATAAACGGAGAGTAAAACTCCAAATCGATATATAATGAAGCAACAAGTGTCATCCAATTAAGTAATTTAATGATAAATTTTAGTAAAAATTAACGGATGATAAATTTATTTCAGGTTTATGAATTTGGAGTTTTGGATGATAAAAAAATTAGTTTGAAGTTTTTATCATATGTGTATCAGTTTTTGATTTTTCATGGTATTAATTCACAAAAAAAAAATGATTGAATTGGAAATTTTAGGGTACTGAGAATTTCACTTTTATTTTTTATCGAATGTCGTGATTTACATTGATTTAGCTCCTCATGGGTAGTAAAAAGTCTATCCTGGAATGTTTAGAATAATATGTCACATCCTTAACTAGCATTCTTAACTAGCATTCATATGCTCGTGATGATTCTTCGCAATTCTCATATGAGCACGTCCTTTATCGAGTCATCGGTGCCAAGAAGAAATATAAAATTCATCGTCATTTGACAGCTTAAGTCTTTATGTATACCGCCACATGTTCTGATCTTTCGTGGGTCGTTCCAAACGACGTCCCGCTCCTGGAAATTGAATATTCGCCAACGTGTTACACGGAACAAAAAATTGCATTTCTCTTCCCTCCCCTCCACGACGATCTCCAGCCGTGGAAAAGCCCCGGATGGACAGAACTTTCGGAAGCATGTGGCACGTACGTTTCGACGCATTGCTAGGTTGTCTGGTTCTGATTCAGTCGTTATACACTGCCTGGAAATCTCTCCAGACAGACAGACAGAGAGTAGGACAAGAGAGGGGCCGAGGTTGACCGGCCACCTCCCTTCCATTCTTCCTTTGATTCACGTTTTCTTTTTTGGCTCTATTGCCACCGGTTCCTCCTCCCTGTGCGTCCGCACACGTGTCGAAAGCCACGGCTTTGGTTGGTCTGCGACACCTGTCTTTTGGCTCGTAGGAAAGAGTCACAAAATCAAAGGACCTTTAAGGATTCTGACCCCAAAAAAAAAAAAAAGGACTTTTAAGGAGAAACACCCAATCGTTGGAAGATTGTCCACTTAATCCTATATTAAAAAATTAATATTAGAAGTGTCATAACATTTTTGTGTTTAATCTTTTCATTAGATCACTTAAATGTCAAATCGAATAAAAAATAATCACTTAAATGTCCTGAGCGACAAATTCCGACCAAAAGTCCTTAACGACTTTCATATTAAATGATAATTCATGCATGGCTTTTTTATAAAAAAAATATGTCCAACGTGAGCTCTGAGGTGGCGATGTCGTATGATCATTTAATCCCCATCACTTTCTCGTTCAACAACGATAGTGAAGAGCTTGTCTCGGTGCACCGCTAATTCTAATTATGATTCCGATTCATTCATGTTTTGTCTTCTACTCTTTATTTTATTCCGTTTTTCATTGTTCTCCTTATGTCTGTCAAATTCCATTGCCATTAGTGCACTGTCGGAGGGGAATTTGAGTTTGCAAAGAAACTCTGGTCGAGCTACCTTTGCCATGGTTGCAGAACTAGAGATGGACTTGCAGCTTGTTCCTCCTAATTTGGAGATGGAGCTCTTCATGGCGATGGAGTCAAGAATCGATACGGTGAATTCGGGAGTGAGCCCCAATCCAAGAGGTCGTTGAGCCTATATCTTGGTTCGACTGAGGCGACTACCTTCGTTTACCTTCCTCATCTTCATCATCCCCTCATCATCTTCCACCTTTTCTTCTTCTTTGATTGTCTGCAAATTGAAAAAGGGGGAAAAGAAATTGATGCCAAACGTGGACAAAAATCCTAATTTAGAACAATCAAAATTAGGGTTATATCTGGGGCAAAATTTTAGACGACATGCTTAGGGCTATTATTATCAATTGGGCACACCAGCGAGCTATGTCAAGGAAATTGATAAAATATTGCCACCTAAGACATCTGATAACTCAAATCAGAGTTAGAAGATCAGAGTTAGAAGGTGCACATGATAATCATTATGTTTCTCTACTTTTCTATTTTTATGTTTTTAAAAACAAGTTTGGAATAGAAATTCATTTAATAATGCAATTTTATTTTCTTGTTTCGAAACAATTTTGTTTTCCAAAAATAGGTTTAAAATAGAATTCATAAGTAAAAAATTTTTACTTTTCTATTTCTAAAACAAAAGTAAAAAATAAAAACTTTTCTCATTACTCACTCTCGCTACTAATTGGGCCCACTTGTCATCACTTGCTACCACCCATTGCTGTCCACCGCTTGCCCACTACCAATCGCCCGCAAACGACTTCTCATTGTCAGTCATTGCTGTCCACTCGCAACCAATCTCCTGTTGCCACTACTCGCCTGCCGGTCGTCTCTCACTGCTACTCGAGAGAGAGAAATTTTATGTCATTATCAAACGAATTTCTATTTCAAGAATATAAACTTTGTATCATTATCAAACGCATATTTTGCTCAAAAATTCATTTAAGGAATAAAAATAGAAAAATATCTTTTTGACCAATTTGATTTCTAGAACAGAATGATTATCATTCATGCTTTAAGTAATTGTTTTTTTTTTTAAAAATTGGCACTTGAGTGATCTAATGAAAATTTTTTGTACCAAAGTAAGTACCATACGCAAATTATGGCACTTTCAATCTCCTTTTCTATCCTAAATTTATTATACAAATGGTTATTCAACCCTAACTTTTTCAAATTTTTATCATCTTGAACTTTTGCTTGAAATTTCAATTTAGCCCTTCCGATCGAATTCCACCGAAAATTGTTGACCTCATAATGTGTTATGTAACAACAATTTTAGGTAAAAATTGTCCAAAAGTCCGGCATTGGAAACTCACGTAAAGATTTAGGATTAAATAGAGAAAAAAATGAAAAGTTTAAGACTAAACTGACATACATACAATATATTTAGGATGATTGGATAATTTTTCTCAATTTCAAATCTTAGAGACTTAATCGAACATTACAAAACTGCATGATTTTGAGTGTTTCCTTGACCATTTAATCCTCCATTGTGTCAAGATTGCTTATATCTAGAAACTATCAATGGCGACGCTCGATGTGATTGAGCAGGGTCATACCTCCTTTTAATAATTACTTGCACTCAACTTTTTAATTGAGCAGTAGACCTAATCATAAACTTGACAGCGTACAAAACCCTCTCCACTAAAATGGCTTGAAGATAATTTTAGGTGGATCTAGACAAAAGGTTTATAATTATAAGGCTCGGCCTGGCTATTTGGGCTAGAGCCAAGCCCACGATATGTTGTTACTAACGTGGTTTCATATTAGAGGACACATTGGATATGGTATTTCCATCACAAATTGAAAAACCTTATGATGAATGCAAAAAAGAATTTCGAGATACCCTATCAAAAGAAAATTAGGTAACCCATTGCACAACGGATCAAAGATGATGTCCTTGCGGGGTCATTATCTTTTTGGTACTTTGGTCGACACAATTTACCATCCTCTAGTTACTGGCAAGGCAAATGGCGTGTAAAAGGTGAAAAATGCCCACTGTTTCCTAGACGAATTCCGAGCTTGTTGTCGGGCTATGCACTAGTAGGATCTTCGAGTCAACCCGACACTGATTCCGATCAATCAGAACGCGGCTTGCGGTACTTTAGGTTGGATTTGGAATGCTTCGACTGCAACAGCTTTTGCCTTTCTCTGGTTTTTATGTGAATCCTGAGAACTAGCAGTCCAAGAATTCATCACATTGTCTAGCAAAGAAAGCACTCAATTTCCATCTGACAGACAGGATGAGAGAAAATAGATTCACAGTCCTGAGAAACCAATTTTAATTTTCTTTCGCTAAGACTAGTCATGTTAAAGAAACCATGACCCAATTCAAATAAGTCCTCTGAATCGATTACTATCGCTATGATATTCAATAAGAAATCGTGCTTTGTAAATAGTCCTACTGCGCGAAAAAATAAAAAATTTCTGGGTTCCTAGTGCCTCCAAGTCACAGAGATGGGGCTTCTCACTCTGTGAACAAGGCCAGAATCAACCCAAGTCACATGTCCCTGAGAATAGCTCAGTTTTGGAGTCCCATCTCTCTTCCTTGCTATGAACCACACTATGTAGCTCAGAATCTGGTTCCTTTGACTGAACACAAGCCTCTTTGGCCTGACTCTCAAGCTCAGCCCCTCGGGCGCCGCCACCTGCACCGAGTACACAGAATTCGGCGCGCCCACGTTCGTGACCCGCCGCCTGACCATCTGCCTCCTCGTCCCGTCCTTAAAAATCACGGAAATCGAAGGGTAATTCAGGGTGAAGCCCCTGTTTGCTCTCAAGAGCTCGCGACAGCTGACATTTCGGTGAGTGATAGTGAAGATGTCGGAATTCGTGTAGCCTAATGTGCACAGATGGATGATGTAGTCATCGGGGTTGATGTCGTAGATCAACCCAGGGTTGATGGCTCTTGCCGGGTTCACGTTCCCTGACCCAGTGGCGAAAATCCCCGCTGGTTTGTTTCCATCCATGATCGGCTTCCCCCAGTGGTCGGTCATGTCCGAGGTTGTCATGATTGCTGATTTGATGGCTGCCGGAGTCCAATCTGGGTGGACGGACCGGATCAGAGCAGTAATCCCGCCGACGTGAGGGCAGGCCATGGAAGTCCCTGACATTACTGTGAAGTTCACTCTCCTGGAATCTTCAGGAAGCCCACTGGGGCCTAAGTTTTGAGGCCAAGCAGCAATAATGTTGACTCCTGGAGCAATCACATCAGGCTTCAGGATTGTAGGATTATTCAGGCTTGGCCCTCGGCCAGAGAATTGAGCCACAGCGGGTGCTCGGCTTTTCCCAATGACAGTCCCGCCGAACTCGATCCTGGCCTTCGGCCTTGTGGTGGAGTTAATGTAGGCCTTCAAGAGGATTGACTCCGAATATCCGATTGCCGTCGCTGGCAACACATGGACGTCCACTGAGTCCTCTTCGAGGTTTACCTCAGTATTCGCTAGGATCATTGCAGCCCCACCCGCTTCCTTCACGACTTGGCCCTTCTCCGACCTCCCATTGACTCCGCGATCGCAGACGACCATCTTGCCTCGAACCTTTTCTCTAGGGAGTGACCCTCGGAAGCAAAATTCGCCCCCCGTGTTGCCGCCTGAGACGTAAATCAACTCAAGTTCTTCACCAGACATCACGGAATGGTCCTTCGCCGGGTACATGGATTCTCCGTATAGGAACTTCCCATTGCCCAACCGAACAATAGCTGGGAATCTCCGGTCAAGGGTGCTCGCACCTACGGTTAGGATCCATGGAGCTTCATTGGCAACCGAGTTCGGGATCGGCCCATTGTTTCCGGCTGCGCATACAACTGATACGCCCTGCTCGACTGCACGGAAGCTCCCGATGGCAATGCTATCCGCGTAAATGGGGATGGGGAAGCCGCCAAGCGAGAGGGAGAGGACATCAACTCCGTCCCTGATTGCCACATCCATCGCAGCTAATATATCAGAGCTGTAACAGCCGCTGAACCAGCAGACTTTGTACACTGCAATGTGAGCCCCTGGGGCCATCCCACGGGCCACGCCGGCACCATTACCAAGCACGCTCGCCATTGCCACGGAGGCTCCCCCGGCCGTTGATGAGGTGTGTGTTCCATGGCCATGGGAGTCTCTCGGCGAGACATACTCAACCACATCATCCGCCGAAGGCGATGGAGAAGCCACGCGGTGCCCCTTGGTAAAGAACCGGGCGCCAATTAGTTTCCGGTTGCAATTTGAAGAGTTGAAGCCCTGACCTTCTTGGCATGTCCCCTTCCATTTCTTGGGGACGGGCGGCATTCCCCGATCATCGAAGCTCGGGCTCTCAGGCCAAACTCCGGTGTCCAGGAGGCCAATGATCGTCCCTCGCCCGAACCTCGAATCACTCCAAGCCCCTCCCGAGGGATTCAATCCTAGGAACTTGTAGGAATAAGTAGTTTGCACTTGGAGGACCCTGTCAGGCCTGATGGCAACGACATCGCTCATTCGCCCCAAGCTCTCGCGCTCCGATTCGGTTAGGCGAGCGGCGAAACCGTCCATGGCGGAGCGGTAGGAATAGAGGAGGCGAGAAGAAAGGTCTTCTTCCGTCGAGCGAGGGACGGTGCGGTGGATGAAGGAGAGGTGCCATTGGAGCGCGGAAGCGAATGCGAACCGGGTTGGCCCGTTAGGATGGAGCTGAACTATGTAAGTGTGGAGAGGGTCGGGGTCGGCATGGAGGGCGGCCAAGTAGAGTGAAAGTGAGAAGGCGATGATGAGGGAGTTGATACTGGCTTCCATGTGTATCGGGTCGAGACACTTTGCTGCATGATTCGGGGACACATTCGAGGGTGGACTTATATGAAGAATTCGCGAGGGGGGGGGGGGGAGACAGAGTTCAAAACTGAGCTCTGAGGGGAGAGGAAACTCATGAAATTCAAGGGCTCTTCGTCACGAGGATCATTTGGCCGAGAGCGAGAAAGAGAGAGAGAGAGCTCTTGAGGAGCTGAGTGTTCGTATGCGGGCTCTGAGCTCTTGGGCTTCACGAGAAGTTGTGGTCGGTTTTAATACATCGAAAGCCGTTGGAGTTCGAATGAAGATGTCCGATAGAATGTTTGATGTTCGGTAAGTAGAAGCATGGTAGGTAGAAGCTCGAAGCTGTACTGTGATGAGAGGTGAAATGGCCGTTGTCAATTCAATGTGTGTAACCATTGGAGCTTGTCTTAACGGTCATCATTCTCACATGGGAATGGATAATCACTGGAGCTTGTCTCAACAGTCACCCTTCTTATATGGGAATATAGAGGTGGAGTTCGAATCTTCACTTTCTTAAAAAAGTTGAGATAGGAACGATTTAGTTTTAGTATAAATTTTGACTCTCATGTTTTATAAGGAGGTAAATCAAAATGTTTAAAAGTAAGGCCTAGAGTGGAAGTAAAGTAAAATTAATGTGCGTGTGTCTGCATTTATGATCGGTCTTGGACTAGCCATCCATGGCTCTCGTTCCACGTGCAGCTTGTGCTCTCTGCATCTGAACATTTTGCACGCGTGCCCACCACGCAAGTAGCCAACCAAATTAGCTAGAGAGAGAGAGAGAGAGAGAAGAGAGAGAGAGAAAGAGCCACACTGTTCTTGGAATAAGCAGCATTACTGGGTATATCTCAATCCCTGAAAATGTTTTAGAATCTCGCTCTCAGTAGTCATAAAGGTTCGCGACCAAACAAGCAGTTTTGTCGAAGCAATCCGGCGAATCCGGGGTCTATGGTATGATCCGTCGGTGCAAGATCGTTCTTGGACATCTTTTAATCCTAGTGGAAAATGGAAGATGCGAAGCATTAATGTATTCAAGCATAAGTACTCGAAACGAGGATATAGATTATGATTGTGCACGTCATGAAGTACATGCAAATCATAATTTGCTTTCACGGGTTAATAATATCAAAATTACCATTGCTTTTGAAAATGTTACGCTGTTTGGTACGGTTTTCCCACACTGACTACACAATGCATAGGGCTATTCTTGGGCTGGGTTTTCTTATCGCTCCGACCCGTGGTTTTCTGGACGAGACAAGAAATTCAGATCTAGGCCCAATTCATCAAGTCTAGTATGTGATGTAGAGAAAGACTCACAGCACCTATTGTGCAGCAGTGCAGAACTTTTCCTACCAAATAATTCTTGGTGGGGACAGAAAAAATTAGGGCTACAGGGCCATTGACTAAGGCACAAAATGTTCAATCTTGCGCATGGCTTCATTGGGAACAAGTTGCTTGAAAATTATACTAATAGATACCTGCCCTCACGAATGCGGAAACTGCATGTACTTGTTCACATGGCAACCTAAAATACACCTTTCCAAGCGAAATACGTCGGTCAATGAAATATTTATCGAAATCCCATTATTTTGTCCCTCTTTATGCCGCGATCTTTCGACAAGTAGCAGTGCCATCTCAATCACAAGCCGGCACAGCACGCGGTGGACAGATTCCAAACTCTCCGTTCGAGGTGTACCATGAGGGCCACCGCCATTCTATTTTATTGCGGAGAGAACGAGATCTTCAAACGAGTTAGGAACTAGATCTGAAACCGACTAAGACTCGGATTATCATATTGAACCTCTGCAATTTCTTTAAACTGAAGAAGGTTCCAAAGACGTGTCTGAAGGAATCGTGTTGACTTGCTGCCTTGGGAGGGAAATGTGTCGTTGGGTTTTGGCCAAGAAACGTGCTGGGGACTATTGGATTCCAGCTCCAGTCGGTTTGGGAAACAGCAAAAAAGTCAAAGAGAATTTTCTAGCGATCGCGCGTTAACTTCGGTTGAGATCCGGCTTTGACGGCAATTAAGACGGTCATTGAGTTTCCCCACTGGGAAAGAAGGACGCGCACTTTCCATTTGTCAAATTATGCAAAATCCCCAGCATGAATATGTCAGTTACAAAGCTACTAGGGATACAAAAATATAAATCAAGTCGAGTGGAGATGAATCCAAAACTCAATCCGGCAAGAATTATCGGATCGAACCCAAACTACTCGCGTGTAACTTGTCTTAGTTTCGATTCTACCTATACTCATTAGCCCCCGCTCGCGTCTCTGCGATTTGGAATGTCAAACCAAGTCCACCATGCTTTGGACATACAAGTTGCGAATAAGACTCCTAAAATTGGTCCGATAACATAAGAATTTTCATGGGTAAGTGTCCGGATTCTTGTCGAGCAATCGATGAAGGGAATTTGCACTCGAGACGGCTATATTGAGAGCAAACGTGTTAAGAACAAGATGGAGATGGCGACATTAAATGGCCTGAAAAGAGCCCTACAGATCAATCCTCGTTCGTCACTAATATAGCCAGGGAAACGCCACGATGAATGGACCACCCCATACATAATTTTTGCCACGTACAATATTGTGGGCTAGAAAGAGGAAAGTGAATAGGGTAGTTATGAAAGGGACTCCCTTTGTGGCACGTCTAGTATAAAATTCCTGACCATGTGAAGCCGATCTGGCAAAGCACATTTAAAATTCCGATGATGAATGGCTAGGCGACAGATGGTAGAAGATCCCTCATGTCATGGCTAGGAAAAGATACCATTTTCCAGGTAAAAGAGACTAATACATGAATCAAGAATAAACCTCCAGAATCTCAGAATCTCTAGGTATTTCAGACATCAGAAGAAGCGGCCTCTTCAAGCTCCCAAGTACCAACTCAGTACACAAATAGAAATAGGTATCACAGAGAAATTAAATCATTGAACTTTCTAAACAAGATTAAACAAGTTTGCATTTTCATGTTCAGAGAGTCTGTAGAACCAGAGACTGGCAGGTTCAACCAGTCTTGAGAGCAAACATGTAGTGGCAAGAAGTTCATGCAATGAAAACTTTCCCCAGAGCGGAGGTATAGGCACGTGGCAGATTTCGTTAGCCTGACCAAAAACAAACTTGAACGTTGGACAATAAAAACAGGTAGAGAACCTACCCAACAACAAGACCCAATTTTGAGAACCCCCTCAAACCTCAGGCAAACTTGATGATATATAAACATACAACCAACTACAGGCACAAGAAAATATGCCAGAATCTGTGAAACTTCAACTTTATAAAAAAAGGACAGTAAATTTGCTTATATAGCTGCTTCTATTGAGAACTTGTGAAGATGGATCAACTTGAGCCCACTATGCTGAGATCCAAGCTTAAACAGAAAGAGAAAAATTCCATTTCTCATGAAAAGTTCCAGAAACATTGCGATTAAACAGAGCCATCCATGGAATTTGTGCTATGTAATACCCTATTGAACACAATTAAAGAATCACTAGGCATGATACAAGCAGAATGTAGAAGGAAGAGGGACACTCAACTATGTTTGTGTGTTTGATTTCCTAGCCCAGGAGTAGACCTAAAAGGCTGAACTGAAAGGTATATTAGCTTCAAAAATATGTCATCGGAGAGCCAATGTGCTCTTGCCTTCGTTGGAATCTCTCTTGACATGAACTCCATCTAGAGGCATCACCATGCATCAGCACTTGGTAAAGCTTCTTCAGGAAAAATGAAGCCTCCAGATCATGACTGGTCTCTCTGCTCGTTCTTCCAAGACTGCTTCGCAGCTTCTGCAGAGGAACCTCCAGAATCTCCCTCGCCCTTTGGCTTAGAGAAGAAAGGATCCCATTCGTGGCCCCCCACTTCACGCTGTCCCTCCTCCAACAAGGCATATTTCCAGCTATTCTCTTCAATAAAGTTATCATACTCAGTACGGCCCTCAATTATGTTCCTTCTCAGCCTCGTAACCTTGTCAATGACGGCCTGCACAGCTACATCGAAAGCGTCCTTCAGAGTCTCCAGCTTCGAGCGTGGATCGGCATATATAAGCCTCGGGATGAGATTTATGACCTCCTCCCTCATTATCTTCACCTGCTCAGGGGGTATTTGTCGTAGCCTCTCCTCTATGCTAACATTACGCTTTCTTATATCATCTTCGGGAATAAAGACGGAGTACTTTGTGTAATTTTTCGGAAGATGCCAGGTATATTGAGTGTAGGCTGATCCTGGATGGAAGAAGACAGGTATACAACCAGCCAGCATCGAGTCAAAAGCAGATCTCCTCGTATATGAATCACCCTGTGGCTGCAAGCAGAATAGGGAGCTTTGGAACATCTGCATTATACTGCTTGGAGAATGACACTTGCTCTCCCCAAAATCACACTCTAGCAGCTTGCCAACCTTAGAGTTCCTACACTGATCGATGATTTGTCCTCGAATTGATTTTGGGTTGTCCGGACGAGGAGCGCCGGCAAAAGAGAACAGCCATTTGCGCTCCAAATTCCTCATCCTGTCCTGCCACATGAATACATCAGCATCTCTTGCCGGGTGGAAATAAGTCGGATAAGGAATGCCGAAATCATTCGCATTCCATGGACTTGACTCCACAACAAGCATAGACATGTTTCTTGCAGCAGGAAGAAAGAGAAGCTTATTGCCCCAGTCCGTTTCTTCATCACTTAACCGCCTAAAATCCCACGTGATCCTCCCAGCAACAAGAAAGTGATCCTTCCCTCCCATGATGTTCCACTCTGGCCTCTTCGTCAGCCAATTAACTAAATCAAGAGATGCAGCATCCCTCACAGATGTGTTGTAACCCCAGAGATACCTCGCAATGTCAAATCCAGCATAAAAGGGTACGAAAATAGCAGCAGCAATGGAAGAATCGTGTGTTAAGCAATCATACTGCTTCATCCTATTGTTGAAAATAACATCAACAGCGAACTGATTCGTCGCATACCATCCCGTATTCGAGAACACGCCTTCAACATTCTCGAGTGGTGGACCAAGCCCAGCATTACTGGTGAACTTACACATATTGGTCCAGAGGCTTAACTTCCTACACTCCTTGAGCATGTTCTCGTTAAACCTAGGCGGCAAATCGTGGACATATATGTACCTCCCACCGCATGGATCAGTCTTGTTCTCTGTAGTTCTCAACGCTCTCATGAAGGGGAAATTCTCTATTTTCCTCTCAGTTTCCACCACTTCGGGGGCTTCCCTTTTGGGGGGATCGACCACTCGGGGAGTTTCCCTTTTGGGGGGATCCACCACTCGGGGAGTTTCCAAATGGCTCTCAGTCAGCGGCGTGGCGCTCGTGCGGGGTTCTGACAAAGGGTCATCAATCCTATGAGAAGGCGTGAACTCGGTCTTAACCGCAATGGGTTGCAATTTGGCGGATTCCTCCAAAGGGTTCCCTCCAAGAACCACGAAATGGAAGTACAACAGCAGTACCCAGAAAAACAAGGACAATGTGGCCAAGAAACAGAGGCGGGAGTGCTGGCTCTTCACGGTCCCCTTCTCCATTTGCTCCGACGCGACGCTCGCCGACGACCGGCGTCTCATCAATGACACAGGCGCACAACAACCAATCTAACCCACCAGCCAAACCATCACATCCTAATCTAAATTCCCCAGAACCCCAGATCCCCCCACGACACGAACGGAAAACCCTTTACTCCGATCGCTCGGCGCAGTCCAAATTCGGCCGCCGATCGCCGGAGACCGGTGAAAAAGCGAGCTGCCCAGAATCTGAACAGCGGCGCGGAATCGAATGCAACGAAAAAGAAAGCGACGGGAGCTGCAAAAAACGATCTTTGGTGATGGGCAATCGGAGAATCAGCAAAAAACCTCGACACAAACTTACTGACGCCCGTCCCGTGCCGGCCGCCGCCTGATTCGGACAATGGTTTCAAGCTCGCGCCGCCGCCGGACAAGGAAGCAGCTGATGCTATAGAGAGAGAGAGAGGGAGAGGGAGAGAGAGAAAGGGGTCGATCTAGATGGTGTGGAGGAAGCTGCTGGGTGCGATCATGGCTGCTGATGCCAGCGAGCATATCATGGGAAGGAGCGAAAGCGGAAGGAGGAAAAGCGAATTTATGAGAGAGAGAGAGAGAGAGAGAGAGAGAGAGAAGGAGGAGAGATTCAGGAAGGGCGCACGTTAGCGGCGTGCGCCATCCGGGAGGCTTCGCATCTCCTGTCGGTAGCCGGTAGATTGGCGCCACGTGGGGGGTTTGGGGGAACGCCGTGTCGGGTCGAGGAGGAGGGGCGAAGCGGGTAGCGTTCCTCCCGGAATTACGCCGCGTTGGTTTTGAGAGTAAAAAAACGCCCCAATTGATCAAGTACGCGAATGTGTCAAATCATCATTGGTTCCTAGAACGTGCTAGAGTTATTAAAAGACCGAGTAAATAAAAAAAAAAAATGGGTCTAATAAATTGATGTGTCCAGTTATTATTGATTTCCAAATATTGATTGATTGTCTAAAGGATCACGAATCATTTAGTATACTTGATCTTGTAAACCAATCTTAGTAAGTTCTAGCTTTGCTCCTTTTTATTAATGCTGTTCATCCCTAAGTGGAATAGAATGGAATGAGCGAAATAAAGTATGTATCCTCGTCCGTTACTAAACTTGTAACTTGTCTTTAACAGAACGAGGGATATAAAGTATCTATCGTCATTTGTTGTCAGCCATCCCAAGAGTATAGTCTTTTTGCACAGTAGAAATATTTTTATTTGGGAGACAAATAGAGTCTAAAAAATTTTGGATTCAAGACATTCGGATTTGATATCATGTGAGATTAGATAGCACTACTACTAATTGTTAAAAACATTATATTATTGGATAAATACGTTATTTATTATTTAAATATTCTAACATCTCTCTACTTGGACAAGTGAAATATGGTCATAACCCGTCACGTTTTGCCATAATGAGAGGATCTTTTATCATGAATGCTCTATAAAATATAACAAAATTATACGAATCCATCAACTTTCCAATTTAGCTAATATAATCCTAAATCTTTTGATAATTTTTAAATGTATCATATCCTGCAAATTTTTGAAAATCTTAGTGGTCTAGCTAGCATCGACTATACTATATAGTATAACTGATGTATGAGTTGGGCAATTTTAAGGGAAACAACATGGTTTTGCATAAATATTTTTTCAATTTTGTTTCTCTTCATTTTCTTTAATTTCTTTTTCGTCATATTCTTCCCTTTCTACTATTCATCTTCTTCCCTTCATCGGAAGGGCCGATGAGGGTCACTAGGGCCCTGACAATGGTTGGCAAAAGTTGCGGCCCTTGTCCAAATTGAGGCAAGGTTTTGCATGCGCTCACCGGCCACAAGAGAAGCTAAGTCCGACGCCCTTGTTGTTGCAAATAGTAGAAAAAAAAGAGTCGAAACCCAAATCTGTTCCTGAAGTTGAAGATGAACAGTAAAGTAAAATAGAAAGAAAACAAAAGAAAAGAAAGAGAAAAAAGTTTTAAAAATTTCAAAAGAAATTACTCAAAATGATGTTGTTTTGAGTAGAGATGTTCCATGTTAATTCATCGTCAGATTGCTACATGTAAGCCAACTGGCAAGTAATAAGAATTAGATCGTCATATTAGTAATTTAGCTAGATGGATTATATTGGAAAATCTTTAAAAATGTTAATATTATATTGGCCAAATTTAAAAATTGAATTGGCATATTTGTAATAAGTTTAAATTTTTTATGAATAATTTCTATAATAAATTCTCATAACAAGTAATGGTATGAAGTAAAGGTATAAAGTAAATTTCGATCAAGAGCTCGAGATCTACCCTCATGCGATTCGATCGCTATCGATAAGGAGAAATCGCGAAGAGCCGCCACGCATAGTTGCAGGCCATAACATGACGACAAAGAAAGCCGAGGTAAAACTACCCGACAGAAACAGCCGACGCACGTGGCGGAATGCTGATTGATTGAGGCTGTCCTTGAGCGGCGCGTCTACGGCAGGACAGGAGAGGGCGAGAGCACCGGCACGAGAGTTGCCCCCGCCGTCTCGAGGCTCGGGCCACCACCCTGCAAGCATGCCGGCCCGAGTGGCAAGATCCTTACCACAAGGAGATCTTAACATCTTCCTCACCAATTTTTTTTAGAAAAAACAGGAAAAGAAAAGGACCCTTTTGTTTTATTTTGAATCTAGTTTGCAAAGAAGCCAAATTAATAATATATATATATATATATATGATGGAGTGTGTATAATATATGAATGGGGACAGAGGCCGACCGAAAATTTTTAATTTTGAGGGGAGGGAGTTGGAGACATTTGGTAAATTGTAAGTTCAAGCGGAGGGGTTGAGATGTATAGATTCTATAATAAGAATGTAGCTAAGTCAAGGCTGCTATTTAGATTTTTTCAAAGGAAAAATGAATCGATTAGTAATAAACATATTGTACGGATATTAATTCAGTATTACACTTTTTAGTTTTGCTAATTTAGTCATAATTCTTTGTGGGAAATTTTAATACAATCATTCCAATCAATTTTCACTAGACTGAAATTTGAAAATATATGACTAAATTGATTTCCGTAGAAGAGATTTAGGGCAAATTTGATAATTTTGGCCATTTTCAAAGTGCACCTGATTAAGGGTCCGTTCGTTTCACGGAAAATAACTTTCGGGAAAATGTTTTCCGGATTTTCCGGTTTTCGTTTCACGGAAAATGAGCTAGTCAAGGAAAATGTTTTCCATCATTGGAAAAAACAACCTTTAAAGTGTGGAAAACGTTTTCCATGACTTCTTCCTTCTTATTCCTTTTTATCAATACATTTTTCATTTTATTTTCTTGCTTTCTTTTTCTTTTTTTTTTTTAAATTGAGTTTTTAATTTCTTTTCTTTTCTTCTTTTCTTTCTTTCCTTTTCACCTTATTCTTTGGCAGTGGCCGGCGACCGGCCATGACGGCGTCCGGCGACCGGCCGCAAGCCGGCGGCCGACGAGGTGAAGCTCTCCTCGGCCTAGGCGGAGCTCGCGGCTCGCCGGATCCGATGAGCCGGCGAGGCTCGGGCCTCGCCGGAGCTCGCCGCGAGCTCGGCGGGCTCGGCGAGCCGCAAGCTCGCCGGATCCGGCGGCGGAGCTTGCGGCTCGCCGATTCGGCGAGCCGGGCGGGGCTCGGGCCTCGCCCGAGCTCGCCGCGAGCTTCGTTGGGCTCTTGCGAGCCGCGAACTTCGCCGGGCTCTTGCGAGCCGCGAGCTCGTCGGATCGGTAGCGGAGCTTGCGGCTCGCGAGCCGGCGAGATGGGCGGGGCTCGGGCTTGGAGGCGGCGGCGACGGAAGGAAGAGGAAGAAGGAGGAGGAAGGAGATGGCGGCGGAGGAAGGAAGAGGAGGAAGGAGGAGGGAGGAAGGAAGAGAAAAAGAAAAATAAAGAAAAATAATAAAAATTTCGATTTTTTAAAATTATAAATAATTAAAAATTCATTTTTTAAAAAAATATAAAAAAATTAATTTTTTGGTCAATTAAAAATATTTAAATTCAATTTTTGATAATTTTTCCCAAACAATTAAATGAGCTAACGATCGGTGGAAAATATTTTCCACTCAAATTTTAAGTTTGGCCGAACATCGGAAAATAGAGTCATTTTCCCGGAAAATGACTTCCAGGGAAAATATTTTCCGAAACATGATATTTTCCGTGAAACGAACGGACCCTAAATCTACATTGGTATTACAATCTCCCCATTATCGAAGGCTAAAACACATGTTCCATGCTCGTGCACATAATTTGAGCTATGTTCCACTAGCTAAAGCCTTGCCTATGTTTGGTGGAGATCATATTCACCCTAGTATTATGGTAGGTAAACTTGAAGGATGGACATGAATGTACTTACTACTTGAGTGACTTTGGGATGAGTGGCGTTGCATACAACTAAAAATGACGATGATATTATAACATTGTCCATGGTCAGCAAGGCTTGCCTTGCTCAGACCCCCATGGCTTTGGACATGGGTGGGCAAGGGTCACAACTCTTAGTGGCCACAATAGGTGAAAAAGAGAAGGAAAATAAAAGGGAAACACTAACTAAAAAAATTGAAAATAATATCATTAAAAATTAATCATGTCAATAACAATAATGCCACATAGAACACCCTGCATCAAATTATTTATTTTCGATCAAATTGGACAGATGGACTTAATTAATAAAATGTAAATAGATTTATAACCCAATCGACATAATTAAATGTTCGAAACTCAATTTTCAAAAATGCAATTGATTTATGATTTTCAGAAGAAAAAATTTTCGGAAATAAAAAAGTGGCCATAACTATCTTACACTAGCCATGGACTACCCAAAGGGTATCGCGTCTTTTAGAATATTTCTGGCAAACATCTCGCACAACGAAACATTCGGACGATCGAAACGACCCGGAAATCGTGCATAACATCTTATAGCAGTTTTTAGGCCCTGCATGACAAAATTTCTATTTCCCAATTTCTTGATTTCTCGTTCCCTAGCAAGAGGTTTGGAACGAAACCCGTTTGGTAACGCAAAATGATTTTTCTATTTCGAAACGAATTTCTCCTTCGAAATCATTTTGGGGGAGAAATGAGAAGTTAGAAATTCTAGCTTCGATTTCTCAAAACAGAAATAGAAATCGTTTTTCCCTTTACACCCACTCCTTCACAAACCTTAGTCGACCTCTGTCCTCATCTTTCTCATTTCTCCCCTCCTCAAACTCCGAAGCTCTTCCTCGACCTAAAATCCGACACTGTCGCCACTCATCTCGCCCTCGCCGTCGCCGCTCATCTCACCGTCGCCACTCATCTCATCGTTGCCGTCGCCGCTCATCTCGCTGTCACCATCGGACCCGGCTCCTCCATCCGCGTCCCCTGTAGCCGTCGACCATCTCCAATCAAGAACCCTAAATCGACTCCAAAGCTGTTCATCTTCGTCGTCGACTCCGAGGCCGTCGCCGCTCATCTCGCTGTCGCCGTCAGACCCGGCTCCTCCATCCGCGTCCCCTGTAGCCGTCGCCCATCTCCAATCAAGAACCCTAAAGCGACTCCGGCTGTTCATCTTCGTCGTCGACTCCGAGGCCGTCGCCGCTCATCTCGCCACTCATCTCGCCGTCGCCGTCGAACCCGCCTCCTCCGTCCGGTCATCTCTGGCTTGATCAGTCTTCTCTCGGCTCTGTCTCTGACGCCCACGTCCTTCGTCGTGTCCGACGCCCTCGAGCCCGATTTCCCCATCATTTACGTGAACATCGTCTTCGAGAGCTTCACCGGGGTGCAGGGGCCGATGAGATCCTAGATCGGAAGCGGTGAGTTCGTCCTCTCGTGTCGATTTGATTCATGGGGTGGGTAGTGGAAATGGTCCCGATTTCTAGGCTCAAGTGCGATTTTTCCATTTGCTCTGTTGTGGTCGTTTCTATTTGCTAATTTTTCTTCTTTGTCTTAATTTTTTTTTGTAAAGGTAAGAATAGCATATTAGCATTTTTTATGATTCATAGAAATAGAAATTTTTTTTTCGTTATCAAACGGATTTGTTTCGAAATAGAAATTTTGAGTTGTTATCAAATGGGTTTCTTTGTTCGAAATTTGTCCAGGGAATAGAAATTGATTTCTTGATTTCTGGCGAAAAATCAAGAAATTCAACAGAAATTTTGTCATGCGCTACCTAAGAAACCGTGTCGTCGCCGAGTTTCACGCTGGACAAGTATCAAACGGGGCGAGGGATCGTTGGGCCACGGTCAGTTATTAGATGGGGCACGGGTTGGGGTTGGTTGGGGGGGCATTACCTCGTGCCAAGGCAAAAGGCTTGCCCATCCTTCGTCCCGCTCGACCACACAACACAGGACATGAATCGAAAAATACATGGCTCGAGATTGAAGGAAGCGAGACAGAATTTCGAAGCCTAAGAAAATGTTGCATGTTTGGACTTACTGTGGAGTGGCCCCAACCCGAACGATGTGGCCAAATTATCGAAATGAGGGAATATTTTTTGAAAAAAAATTGTAATCACTTTAGTGTTGGCCGTGTCATGTAGAATGACCGGCGTCCATAATGGCAATGTCAAGATAAAATTGGACTAAGTGACGAAATTGACAAAAGATGTAGGATTAAATTGACATAGTTGAAAGATTTATAATTGGATTGGCATAAGTGAACTAAGTTTAAGACTTCTTTGATAATTTTTCCACCAAAGTTATATTTATGTGTGAGTGAGTGCGTGTTCATATTTGTATTTTTGAAGGATTTAATAGAATATTTTCATATAATTGAAGAACTACATTGAAAATGTACCATATTATACTTTGAACTAAAGTTTAGGGATCGCATTGAACAAATTAAAAGTTTAGGAATCACATTATACATCAAGCCAAAATTTAGTAACATTTTAATAAAAAGGACAAAAATGAACGACTAGCGTCAATAGCCCCCTAGATGTTATATTGTAAGAGTTTCTTGTGTGTGTTTTGGAATGTTTGATTTGAGGTACAACCCGCTTATTTCGAGCGGTCTCATCACCATGACACCATCGAATGCAAATTAGAATAATGTCAGAGTTAATCATATCTTTGATATGCAAGCCGAATCTACTCCAAAAAAGAACCGAAATCCTTGAGATTGAGAGGTCCCATCGTCCATGAGCTTTTCTCTCCCCCATCACTCATGCTCGCAACCATGAGAACTTAAGTTGCGAGCTAATTTGACAACTCAATCAATAAGTTAAAACATGACCACCAATCAGTCAAGTTAAAACATAATCACTAAGTAATTAACTAATGAAGAAAAATTTCATCATAAATATCAATTTATGTCAATCATAATAAAAAATGATAAAAATAGTTTCCTTCCATTTATTTGTATAAGTATTTTTTTAGAAAAATATTTTTTAAATCATTCACTTTCTTATGAAAATAATAACTTATTAATTCCCGAAGAGATTTTAGGGAAAAGAAAAGGACAGTTTTACCTTTTGGGTATTTTGGTAAAATAGCCATCTCTCGGCATTTGCAATGTCATCGCGCCAATCCGATTCTCTCTTTCCGCCACTCACACTCACTTGGAGGAGCGCCGCCGCCGCCGGATGAGCACCGCCGATCTCTCTCTCGCCGCGTTCCGTCCAATTCACCGCCCGCTCTCCCGTCGCCCGACGCCTTCCTCCGCCCCCAATCTCCTCCGTCCGCCTCCACCGTCCTCTCCTCGGCCGCGCCCGCTCCTCCTCCGCCGCTCAAGGCGCGCCGACCGCCGCGGGATCCTCCGCCGGGCGTCTCCGATCACCATGTCCTCCCCGGGCGCGGACCGGCTCCCGCTCGAGCTGACCGAGCTCAACGACGAGCCCGATTTCGAGAAGCTCCTCGCTCCCGGCGGCGGCCGCCGCATCTCCATCTGCGGTTTCGGATCCCTGCTCTCCGGTACGTAACAGCGTCCGCCCGAGTCGTTCTATGGATGTGCGGATCGAAAGATAGAATCTTGCGCGGGTCGCTCCGTGATTCGCTAACGCGCGATCGCGGATTTTGTGGTCAGAGCGGAGCGCGAGGAGTACGTTTCCCGATCTGGTGGACTTTCGGGTGGCGAGATTGGACGGATTCCGGCGCGTTTTCGCCCACGCCGCTCCGATCTTCTTCGAACGCGGCATCGCCAAGCTCGAAACCAAGGTCTCGATCTGTAGATTGCGTGAATTTGGAGCGAGTGCGATGATATTGTCCGCATTGGTTGAAGGGTGTTTTTGATCGGCTATTGGGATTGCTGCAGGAGATCTCCAGCCTCAGCGTGGAGCCGTGTGATGGCGAGACTCTCGTGGTTACCGTCTTCGAGATCGAAAAATCCGAGGTATGCGAGACACAGAGAGAGAGCATCATCGAATTAGTATTGGGTTCTCAGATTGTTGCAATTCAGCTAGTCTTGTACATTGATATTAACTGATTTAGTCTGTTTGCTTGATGAAGTAAAGATACCAGCTTTCATCAGGAGAGAGCTCGAGTTCCGATTTCTCGCCGTGAGTTGCTACCGAGTCGCTTCGAACGGACTCATTTGCTTGACTTTCCCTGCTCTCGCTTAGATATTCTGCTTCTCCTGCTATTGAAGAAGTTTTCTTCTTGTAGGTCAGGCCTCAGACACTTGACGGCAAGCCCTTTGAGAATCTAGCGGTATGTGAATTTTGTCTTTTCGGGACTGTTGGTATGACTGCTACTTGGTATCTTGCATTTACCATATTTTATGCCATTGGGTAGTCTGTTGTTTCACTAATAGAATTATGGACCTGATTCATATGGTGAAAAATTTCCAGGTGCTTTGTGCTCGTTATAGTGATGAGGAATTTTTCCGAATCAGATGTGGAGGTGCTTATTCTACTGAGTCCTATTTTTCTTGCGCTGCTTTCTCGATCAATACAAAGTGTTTGCAGGATGTGTAGTTACTATGAACAAATAATCTGATGGGAAGATTCATTTCCGACTGATTTGTGATATCTCCTTGAAATTTTTAAATGTTGAGAACGAGAATTGGACGCTTTATGACCTCCTCCATTTGATACTTTATAGTGCATTGCATATAGCAGAGGCTAATTTTCATACGTTTGCATCAGTTGAAATAGGTTGCTTGAAATCTATTAACCAAAACGGTTGCTTAAAAGCTTATGAGGTTGGAGACAATGTATCAACAATCTGCAAGCTTGTGGAAGCAGTAAACCTTATGTTTGCTTAAATATTTCCTTGTGTGATGGTAGACAGATTGATCCTCGTTCACATCACTAAAATACCTCTGCTTTACTGCTCTGGCTGTAATTTTCTCATGGATACAAGTTCTGTGCAGTTAGAGGGCTAAATGATTCAATTAACCCTCTCTGATCATGGCACATCACTCAGAGGATTTCAAGGGTTAAACTTGGTTATAGTCGCTTGTTTATCAATCAATCACCAATTTCTTTCCAAGTGTCGTGTCATGATCTTGAGGGGTGAATTGAGTCAAGCTCCCATCCCTCTCCCAGAGTCGAGAGAATCCAAACCCTCGTCTTATTTATCGCTGGTGTGCATTTTTGTGCAGGAAGCAAGGAGATCTATTTTCAACATTATGGACGTTACAATATTGACAAGATATGGCGGGATGACGTTTTACCTTGCCGCGTCTATCTTAGGCACTGGTAAGTGCTTTGAGACTACTGAAAGATTACTTACAGCGCCTGATTGCCAGTAGATGCAGACAGGGAGCAACTACATCCTGGTGTTTAGATATCCTATTCATGCCTGCATCATTGTCTTAGTTTCTGTGTCTTGGTATCGAAAATCTTCCTTATCTTGGAAATTCTCTGCTTAAGAAAAAAACAATGGATTAGTAGTTGATCCAGCCTCTTATTATGTCAATATGATGTGCAGCAACTTTTGCCAATGCTTTCAAAATAATGCCAACCAAAATTTAGTTGGTAATTTTTTCACTGATGCTGCTATTGAACGTGTAGTGTCTTGGCTGCAAAGAATCTGGGCGATGTCGCCTACGACAATTTTCTGGATCACACATACCTGGCTGACCGTAAGACGACGATCAGAAAGTATTTGGGAACGACAGGGTTGGGCATCATGGAAGAGGAGCCTCCAGAATCCCTGAGAACCCGTTATGGTGGCTAAAGTCACTGGTGATGCTTCTGCAAAAGTTATTCTTGATTTGGACCTTGTGGTGTTCATCCTCCCACAATTTCAAGAAGCCTAAAGAAAGCGATTCTGTATAATATTGAATCATTTCTTCTCGTATTTTTTGATCGACTTAATTAGGCAATCAGCTGAAATCTGGTTGTAAAGCTTTTCACAAGATGCATTTTGGCAGCTCTGCTTCTCATACACATGCGCCGTACAGAGAAACAGGAAAAGACAGACGCTGGGCTACTGATAAACAGTGACTTTTAAGGTGAAGAGTGCCAATTCCTCTGCTTCTGTGTGCCGGATTCTGAGTTGATACCCGCGCAAACACTCTTCCTTGCAGACACAGTAAAGAAGAAGGATCAACCAAACTCTCCATTCTTTCATGGCCAAAAATAATCTCCATTTTATTAATTCAGTAGAGAATTCTTCTAACCCACACCGATGCGAATTTCTGCGACAGCTATATCCTACAATAGTTACACATGAATGGAAAGTCGAGTAATTTGAAATTGACATGGCTCGACTCTCGAACACCCTTTTCTCCAGGCATCAAACTTTTGTCACATCGATAAGACTTTGAGTCACAAGACTTTGAGTCATTTTAGGCATGAAGTGACTACTTCGACGTCTTTGGACTGACGTATCGTGAATTCGCACCGGTAATCAAGCTGATTCATTCCAGGAAGGAAGATGCGCATGGAGCCCAGGAATTTTGATAGTTTAAAGGACTCGTGAGTAACCAGAAATTCAAGATTGGCTTTGGCCCAAGGCTTGAAAATGCAAGCCTCCCAATTGAGCGTTGTGTTGGGAGCTCCAACAGCTCCAACATGACTTCAACCGTTAAGGTCAACGAATTGAGAACCTCTATGCTCATCGGTATCTGTCCCTCTCTATATAAGGCCAAAATCTTCTCATGGCCCTATAATTATTGAGCCGATAAAAGACCTATACACTAGACAAGGATTGAGAAATCATAGGCAAAGCCTTTGAATATGATAATCTTGGTGTGTCTGTCTGAGCTCTGGTTCACTATCATCAGTTTGAAATCTTTAGCTACCTAAATTTCAAAAAGCACGTGCACAAGATGGCAGCAGTACATTGGGGGTGCCAAACAAAAGCAAGGGCTTCTTTGCTTAATATCTTGCACAACTAAAAAATGTTTTCCGTTTCTTTTTAGCAATATTTTGAAACCCTGGATGAATTGATGTATTAATATCTGTATAAAGCGTAATCTTTGGGTGTTTCAAATTTAAAAAAAGGGAGAGAGGAGGGGGCTCAAAGTGCGTGGGCTGTGAGAATTAGATTAAGTAAAAAAGTAAAAGGTAAAAGTCACTTCGATAATGTGAAAAAAATCTCTTTGAGTATTGCATCCCGCTATTGTATGGCCAAAAAGAAAGAAAGATCTAATAGGATTATCAGATTATATATTAATGCTTGAACATGGATGTATTCACGATTTTCTGAATCTCTAAATTTGATGGGGTCATAGATTTAAGAAAAGATGTTTCAAGTGGAAGGAAGGGGGAGTGTAAAATTCAAAGCAAAAGAAAACAAGATTCCTTGGATGTCTCGAGATTCAGATACTACAAATTGGTCTTTTTCTCCATCCTCGATGATTTTTTTGTTTCCGAGGTCTCATCTTATCCCTGCCAAAAAATTAAAAAAATAAATAAGAGATAAACTATTATATTAGAAGGAAATTAATATATATATATATATATATATATATATAAATATATATAAAAGGACAAGTTTACAAGGTCAAAAAGGAAAATTAAAAGGAGGGTATAATTGGACCCACCCTTTGCAGGTCCTATGAACCTATATGTTCTTTTTTGCTTTATATCTTTTAGATTTCTTTTTTTTTCACCTTAATTTTGGCCTACCTTGTCACATGTCTAACAAAGTTCATTTGAAAATTTCATCTTTCCATTGTGGGTCTCCCCAAATTGTATTTATACTCATGTAAGGACCAAAAAAGTCACCCTTCATTATTGAAACTCTATTCCATTCAAATATTCAAGACTTGGTACACGAGCTCAGTTCGATCTAATTTGATTTTCAAATTTCGATTCAATTTAATGTTGGAATTATGAATTTGAGCCCGACTTCACAATCGCATATCTAAGCTTGATTCAGTTTCGATTCATTTTGATTATCAGAATTACATCTCGATCTAGGATTCACAAGCTGGGCACGGGCATATGAAATTTGTTTGTATTTCTAAGGTTAAGGTTGAGTGCGGCGCTCCAAAAATTCATGTGAAAAAACTTGCCTATATATTCAATATTTGTACCTTACCGCTGAGAATAGTTAAAAGGTTGTGTCCTTTGGTCCCATGCCAAACTTCCTCATCAATGCTTCATGAAACCACATTGATGGTGAACCAATTCGATGCGCTAAACATATATTAACCGAAATGTTTCTGATACTCATTTTTGATAAATAAATCTTGAATTTATACATTTTATTTTATTGATTCTCGAGGCCAAAAATGAGTCCACTAAAACGCAAATTCCTCTAATAACTCAACCTCGACCAAGCTCTACCAATCCCGACTAGCGAATGCGGAAAAACAGCAAATATCACGAAATTTTCATGTTCGAATTTTTCGGAGTTTCCAAAGAATGCAAAGCTTACCTAATTATGAGCAAAACGCAAAGAAACACTGAAGGTCGGTTTTGAATTTTCAAAAGAAAAAAACCACAAGATTCATTAATAAGCTTGAAACCTTGAATGGAAGCGAAACGGAAGGGGCCAAAAATCATCTCAATCGCCACCTCTGGGCAAGCCACGTGGCATGATTAACGCTAATCTCTCCCTCTTAAACATGTGAAAATTCCTCCCTTTCAAAAATCCCAGTTCCCTTTTTCTCCTCCCTTCCTTCCTCTCTCTGTCTTTCTTCCTCTCTTTTAACCGCTCCACGGCACCTTGTATTCCCTCATCTTCTTCTTCAAACCTTCCTCCCAAAGCACATCAACACCACCAAACCCACCATCGAAAATGCCTGAGCTCACCACGCTCTCGCTTCCAGTCAATCTCTTCTCATCTGTTTGACCATCACATTCATCCCTTCATTCTTCTCCTCCACCTTTCAATTGCCGATGGACAAGTCGGAGGGGCATAAGAACATGGCCGACGCCGCCAAGTCCCGGCTGGTGGCCGACATTTGCTCCGTCTCCGACCGCGCGATCCCATGCTCCCACATGGCGGGCCGTGGACCGCCCTGCGTCGACTGGTATCGCCTCCTCGGAGTACGTCTTTTTGCCTCCGCGAAAGCATTTTATCTTTCCGGGTCCAGATAGTCCTATCTCACTCTTCGGTTTTTTTCTTTTGCACGGTGGGGCGCGTTAGGTGGAAGAAAATGCAGAGGTGGATACCATTCGGAAACAGTACCACAAGCTAGGTGAGTTCCAGTTCAGATGGATTCGAAATGCGTACGGCTTATGCGCACACCGTGAGCATTTTCTCCCGTTATTTTCTGCAGCGTTGCAGCTTCATCCGGATAAGAATTGCCATCCGAAAGCCGAGTGCGCGTTCAAGCTCGTCTCGGAGGTAAGAGACGTTTCGCCGATGACCCCTCTTTTGCGGTTCGGCGATTCTTGAATTGTTGCAGCAAACTGTTTTCCCCCCTCGAATGCGGAATGAATAGTTTTCGTTCGGCAGAATTTTGCTTTGCTTTGTGCTTTTCTTCTCGAGGGGCTACTGAGATGCTGATGCCGACAAAGGGACTGAGTCCCAAAACGAGTTGGGCGACGTGCTTGATTTGACATTATTAGCTAAGCAGCTTGGCTCCTTCCCGGACGGGATGGGATCCTACATAATCGATTGCACCTTGAAAACTTTTCTCACTTGTAGTAGCAGTTCATCTAATTTCATTTTTTTAATTAAGGAATACCTAATGGGCCGTGACTTTTCTTTGTCGTAGGTATATGTCTTCATTCTTATAATAGTTCGTAAAATATTATTTCGAAGCTTTTTTTTAGAGGGTGCAATTTCCCGTTGGTGATCTACCCACATAAATAGCAATTTTTTTAAAGTTATTGTTACTAAAATAACTAATTAGAATTTCTTGGTGGCAAACTACTTCATAAAGTTTGGCAGCATATGCCTCGGTGACTTTTATTCATTCATCGAAACTTTTATTAATCAAATTTAAATTCAATCGATTTTACATTCGTGACTGACTTTATCCTTAACTTTCTTCTAGCGTTGGTAAGTGACAATAGAAAACCCATTTTGCAAAGCAGAGAAAATTCACATAAACCTCTCTTTATCGTTTGTCCCCTTTTTTTTATATTTCAACTTAGGACACATGCATAAAATCTGAACACCAATTCAATTTGCTTCTCCTTGTTAAAAAGAAAAAGAAAAATTTAGTGAATCGTGTCACGGTTTTATCACAGCAGCGCATCTAGACACAATCAAGAGATGCATGACCTTCGACCCATTTGCTTGAAGCCGTAGAATCTGAACCTTGTTCCTTGAACTATGCTAAAAGGACTCGACACATTTCTCAGTGTCTTGGCTTCCTCGTGACCATGATGATGGCATGGAGAGAGAGCAGAACATCGAATCGAGACATCCAGAGTTTTGGTCATAAAAATTTTCACATGCGACCGACAGACGTCTGCATATAGTTATTCAAGTTAGGTGTCATCACATTTATGATCACCCCTGAAAAGAATTCCAACTTCACCCCAAACAGAAATGGTGTCACAGTGCTCAGGGCAGGGCTCACTTCAATTCAACTTCACCACCTCTCATGAAACAGTGCGCAAAAAGGTTATTAAAACTGACCCAAAGAGGCTGCTCGAGCTGGGAGGGTGCCCATCTTCCTCACTCAATGCTTAAGTTAAACTTGTGCAGTGATTAGTCGAGTGTTCGAAAAGTCGGGAGCATTTCGTTGCTAAGGTGGGACAGCGCGCAATGAACTAAATATGCGATTTTTTTTCTTTTGTGGGGTCAGGCGTATTCATGTCTATCTGATGATGCAAAGAGGAACGCCTTCAACCTGGAGAGGTGGAGGAACCTGTGCTGGGACTGCCAGAGAATCCCGCCTCCGAGCTCCTCCGATTCTTCGAAGCCCGTGGATGGATGGAGACCCCAGAGAATTTTCCCCGGATTCAAGGACATCAGAGAGAGGTTCAGAGAGGAAGCCAGAGTGATAGAGAGATGCCTGAGAGCCGCCGCGGCGCTGAAGCAACGGACCATCAACATTTCGTCGAACACCGCGTGTGCTAGCAAGACCCACCAAGGCAGCGCCCACAAGGAGAGCCCCATCTTCGACCCATCGCTCTATAAGGCTGATGGGTACCCTCATTTGAGGACCAGGACGTGCAAGATGTCGGACAACTTTCGGTGCTCTAGCCACAGAGAGAGAAGCAAGAGCGGGGAGTTTGGTTCTCCAATCTTCATGGGCAAGAAAGCGTCAGCAGAGAAGGGGATGAGCAGCAGCAGATCAGTTTGTCTCCGTTCTTGAACGCCGAAAAGGAGTTTGCTCCCATCTTCTACATTTTTTCAAAGGGTGTTTGTCAGATCAGGCTAAAGATTGAATGCGCTGATACAAGAAAATTGTTGACAGATTTCTGCATCGTTTGAGCTGGGCTCTGTTGTAAAGCCCAAGTCATGAGTCCCCTTTTCAGAGGCCATTATTTTAACTTATGTCTATTGGGTTTCCTCAACCTATCTATACAAATTATCAATCGAGTTCCATTTGAAGCACATGGCAATTCTACACAGTGCTTATGGAGATGCTGACATGGCACTTCTTAGGATTAGGAAAAAGTGGAAAAGGCAAAAGAAAAGTATTTCGAGCCTCGAATTTTTGGTATTTTCTTAAGGCTCATGTAATTTCCGTCACTTTATTAACTCATGACATCCTCTATCACATTGAATTGACTACTTTATCTTTTGTGAGTTCCACTCTTGATTTAAATTATTTATTACCTTTTTTCTCCTTCGTTTTTTCAATTTCACTAAAAGAAAAACTTTATCCACATTCCTTCCACATAATTTTTTCAGCCTAGTCGCTTCTTCCACCTAGTTGTTTCTTCCACATCCATTGCATTACAACGTCTGTTTATGTTTGTCTTCTTTTAAATTTATTCTTCTTTATTATAATATAAACAAGTGCTAATCATATATTGGAGTAAAAAAATGTTAGTTTTATCTATAAATTATTTACTTTATTATTCTAGATTGTTCTCATGATTGTGAATTTTTCAACTTTAATTTTTAGTACAAATTTACAAGAATTTACTCACAAATGCATTACACACAATTTATTCAAAGGTTATCCCCTCACTTGTGCTCAAGTTATTTTTTTAGTAATATTTTCTTGGTACAAAAAAAGAAATATAAAAATAATTAACAAAATAATTATTTTTTAATCAAAAAATAATAATCAGTTAACTATCTACCAAATTAAATATTTTTCAGAGAAGAAGTAAACAAATTTTGTTTCAAATGAGAAAGCAAAGGAAAAAAACCAATAAAAGAAAAAAATACATGCATTAGTCTTAAATTAAGAGTGGGTCTCATATTTAACCTTAATAATTATTGTTTGTTAGGAGCATGGTAAAATTGAAACAAAAGAAAATGAAGAAACAAAAGGTAAGAAATATTGCAAGGAATAGTGTAGTTATTTTAATGTAAATTGAGGTGTCTGGAGCTAAAGTTGGGATAGAAATAACGCGAGCCTTTCTTAATGTGGCTAACTTTCTTTTGCTTGAATATATATATATTGTGTACATTGATCTATGAAAAGAAAAGAATTCTATCACAAGGTGATCCTCCCTTTTCAACGTGACATATCAAGGGGATCAGTGAGCAAAGCATCCCCTTTCCCTCACCATATAACACTTGACAAATAAATGTCATAAGGGTATGTTTAGTTGTTTATGGCATTTATTTATCAACATAAAGATTGAGATGGGATAAGATAAAGTGAGATGAAAAAACCCGTCGAATGGTTAATCTGGATATATCTACTTCTATCAAGCATTAGGCACACTTGACGATAAGATTAAAAAAAAAAAAAACTGAAAATATCAAAAAAATTGCATAACAGAAAATTTGAAAAATCACTTAAATTTTAGAAAATTCAAATAGATTAAAAAATCGAAAAGGAAAAACCCTAGATCTAAGGATTAAGGCCATTGTTGTCGTCCAAAGATCCTCAACCTTTCCATCACCATCTTCACCTCGCCCCTCGAGACTTCTATGTCCTCCCCTCCGATTTTTGCGCCACGGCTTGTTTGTCATCACTTGCAAGATGACTACGGAGCTTTAGCACCTTACGTTTTGCACAAGCCTGTGAACAAATTGTCAATTTGAACAAGCGGCAACTTTTTCTTGTTTCGTTACATTATTATTTAAAAATTTCTTTTATCTAATTTGGTTTTATCCCACCCCTTCTCCCCAACGTTTCATCCTTCATTTTATCGGGATAATTCAAATTTATTTGATTCGGAAGACATTCTCAAACACCCGATTCACATCAGAGTGCTAAACACGGTCTAAGGACTATATTGTGGACCTCGTGCTCTACCCTCTCATCATTTAATGGTTGATGTGATTGATATTCATTACAAAGACCATATCTTTTGCTGCCTTGCCTCCAATTGGTAAGTTATAAATGCAAATTTGGTATCAAAATCGTGGAGGATGCCCACATTTGTAATCCATTAATTGGATATATGATTGGAAAAATCTCCTCCAAATAAGGGTGGAGGAAAACAGGGCGTATACTATGGTTTTGTGAGAGGTTTTTATAAAGCTTTTAAACGTCACTTTTTTGAATCAGGATCTGAAAAGTTTTCCTTAACTTGGTTCTTGAATTCAAATTTCCATATACTCTCTTTTTCGAAAGTGAAAGTATAGAAAGAAGCGGTGGAGGCTAAAGGTGCGTTTTGTAATCATTTTTAAATAATCAAATATTTTTTTTATTCTAATCCCATGAACAATTTCTAGGTATATAAAAGCGTTTGTTAAGTATTCAAAAAATCTATTTTTGGATTATAATTGCATTTGGTACTGTTTTCAAAATTTATAATGTAAACCACTTTCGTTTAATTTTTAAATAATTTTATCACTTTTTCTTCTTTTCTTTTCTTCCTCTTCTTCTTCAGGCTTTGGCCCGTTGTTGGGCTTGCAATGACTAGCGACCTAGCCGGAGCGTCATCAATCCTTGGTGAGGTCGCGCCTCGTTGGCCTAGCCTCCATGACAACCGGGCGAGGTCGAGCCTCGCCTAGCTATGGCTCGGCCTCATCGGTGACTGAGGGAGCTCAGACGAGGCCTGTCTGGCCACTGGCAAGTGTTCAGTGAGGTCTAGCGAGCTCGCCTTGGCCTAGTGAGCTTGCCGAACCTCATCCAATCGGTCGTTGGCGATTGGTAGTAGTGGATGGCGATGGTGGTGGAAGAAAAAGAGAGTATGAAGAAAAACAAAAAGAAAAGAATAATAGAAAAGAGGAAAAAGAAATTTGTGTTAACTTAATTATGGAATTGCTCCCAAGAGTAAAAAAGCAACTTTTTTATACTCTTCAATTCTATTTCAAATTTATTTCCAAGAACAAATTTGCTCCTAAAAATAAAAAATTTACCAAACGGATTTTTATTATAAATTTATTATTGGGAACAAAATAACATAATCAAACACTATTTTTGTAAGTTGTTAAACGCACTCTAAATATCCCGACATTGACAACGATCACATGTTGGTTATGAAATACCCGCATTGACAACTACTTTGAGTAATAAGCAAACTCGAAAATCCCGAAGTTGGTGAGCTCGTCTCTGCAATTCTATCGAGATGTTAATGGTCAAGAAATCTCTTCTAATGTTAACTCGTTTGTGTAAAAGGTTAGAGACGGCTGGTGGCCAGCTGTCGACGAGACGAGAAGAAGAAAAGGTTGGCGAAGTCTTCTTTTACCGTTCTTGCGCCGTCGCAGTTGGCAGGCTTTTGCGACCGTGATGCTGTGACGGTACTCTTTCCTTTTGCCTTTTGGCTGGCAAAGACAACGAGAGCTGTTCTCTTTGACCTTCTAATGTTCCACATTCATCCCACTCCGTACTAACATTATAAAAACTTTGGCCAGGATTAGCACTTCAAGAACCAAAACCATCTTTTTCCATGTGCACCAGGATTCCACTTATTTCGCAAAAACACAAATAATTTTACAAAAATTATCTCTTATATTATTATTATTTTTTCTTTTGGATAACTCGGGAATTTCCGTAAGACGACAACCCACTACCTATGTAGAAGACGACACTCCGAAAAGCGCCGTGTCGTGTCCGACACTCCGACACGTATCCGACACGCTCCGACACGTCTCGACACGCTCCGACACGCGGTCAACTCTTTTCGACACGCTCCGACATACAAGTCCAAAATTTCGACACGTGATTCCGACACGCACGGGGTCAATTTTAAAAATTTCTAATACTTGAGGGGTCAAAATATAAATATACACAAAAGAAGTAATAAAAGAAGTAATAAAATTGATATAAATATACACACACAGGTCAAATTTCTTTTTTCAGTTTTTTTAGAATTTTTTTTTTTTTAAAAGTCTTTTACTATGAAAGAAGTAATAAAAAAATGCTATATATGATAAATAAATAAATTTAAAAATATCATTTCAGCATTTTTCTTTAAACAATGTTTTTCCTCTAAGTTTTGTGTATTATTGTAAGAAATTAAAATAATCAATGATGTTATTTAATATTTTTCGTGCAAATTAATTCTAGGTTATTTTTATTATTATTTATAATATATAATATATATATTTAATATATAACGTGTCGGAACGTGTCGAAATTCTCTATTTTTAAGAAATGATGGGTCGGCGTGTCGTATCGTGTCGTGTCACGTGTCGCGATCCGTGTCGGTCTTCATGCCTCACCATCACAAGATCTTTCAGTAAGAATTCCTAACGTCTTACGGAATTTGAACTTCTCCCCTCCTTAAGGGGAGATAAAAATTATTATTAATAATGAAAGTATTTTATTTCAAATCACTTATTTTTTATGAAATAAACGGAGTCATTTAATCTTTCACTATTCAAGTATGTGCAACTGACCAAAAAAAAAAAAAAAAAAAGAAGTTGCGTGTAATCCCATGTCTTGACCAGGTGTTCCAAAAATGCTTTTAATGGGTGTGTCCAGTGTTAATGCTACTAGGCTATAGTTCAAGTTCCTAGTGGGGTAATACGTATATCTTGTCTCTAATTGAAGAAATGCCTCTGATCGACAAATTAGAGGCTGTTGATGCATCAGACGCATGAATCTGACCGAAATAAAAATCGGGTCGCGTCGGTCTCTATCACCCACAATTTTTTAAGCCAATGAGAGATGGGAGAAAAAGAACATAAATTATCTTCTTCTTTCTTGTGAACGTTATGTCCACATTAAACCCTCCATGGAAAAAGACAAAATATATTTCATGTGACCGACAAAAATTCCCCAATTCTCAAGCCTTCCTTCCCCCCCTAGCCCCATTTTCACCTCCCGTGGTATGATGCCTGCTACTTTACACAATAACAGCACACCAACGCACATTTTTCTTAAATTTTTTTAAATTTTTTCAGAAGAGAAAAAAAAGAAAAAGAAAGGGCCAAAAAGGTGACGTGGAATTCAAGGATTCGGGGGCTCAAGAGCCCCAGTCATTATTAAAAGAATTATAAAAAAATGAGGAAAGAATTTGCGGGAGTGCGAAAATGGACGGTGGAGATCTCTCTTTCTCTCTCAATCTCTACCTAATGTGTTCTGTCAAGTGATTGACGCCAGGCTAGCATCGTTGGGCCATGATTGGCTGCGGTTCCCACTCACCTCTGTCAACCCACATGCTCTCTCTCTCTCTCTCTCTAGGGTTTTGTTCCCCTCCCCCACGTCCCCTGATCACCCGTGGCGGCACCGAACGCCCCGTGCTACCCCCGTTTCCGCTCGACACGTGTCATGATTGATTTCCCTTCTACAGTGACAATTGCAAGAACCCCGCCCCCCCCTAAGTACTCGTCGTTATCATGATTTTGTCGCAACCTCGTCGCCACCGATATTCCCGTCGCAAAGTTGAAATCGAAATTAGATTAAAAATCGGCATAGATTATAAGGGGTACGATCAAGATCCTAAGAGATTAGATCGGCAATTTTAATTTCATATATTTTTGCTTAATTCAAATGGAATTTATCTGGACGAGAGATTATGCAATTTATCCATCGAATGTTCGGCTAAATAATAAGTAATAATATTGATTATAAAGCGAAATTGCCTAGTAAGTCGAGCCACTGGAACGGCATTAAATAACATTGAGAATAATCTTTTCGCTAATCAAATTAAATTCGTCCTTTTCTCGACTCCGGCCTAAAATTCCATTTAGGCTGTTTTTTTTTTAAAATATATTTAGGGGTATTTAACTTAACCATTTTTTTAATGTCGTCATTACAGGCTATACAGCTAATCAACTTTGACAGGTATGAGCCGAAAACAGAGCACTCTGTTTTCCTTTTTCCCTGTTCTTGTTGCTGCTGCACGGTAAAAATTCTCACCTCACTCGCAGAACACACAGTCTCTCTCTCTCTCTCTCTAACGACACTCTTCTCTTTCTTCCGTTTTTCAGCAGATCTGTCGGCGAGAGACGTTATTAATCATGGTCGACCCTGGAGTAGGAGCAATTAGTGATAATTAATGGTAATTAGTGTGGCTTTGCCAGAATTATAAGATTCCTTCTTCTCGTTTTGACGAGCTTGATTTGCATGGGAAAGCTGTCGTTGTCTTCGTGCGGACTCATTGGGGAAATAATTTATGTGTCCCCATTTATATGCCATCAATGCCATTGATGCACATACAAACACCAATAGCTATTCCCCTGTTTTTTCCTTCTTTCTTCTTGTTTTCCTTTTTTTTTTTTTTTTTGCTTTATCTCTCCTGGGGGCGATTCTTTAATTCTCCTCCTCCTCCTCCTGTTACTGCTGCAAATTGTCTGTCTGCATCGGCTTCTGTCGTCGTCGTTGTCGTCGTCTCTTTGGCGTCTTTCGTGTTGCAGGGGAGGCTCTCTTGACTGAGGAGGATGCTAGTAAGTACGTCTTCGCCATTTTTATCTTTCTGGGACTTGTCCGAGTTCCGCTCTTTCTTGTTGCGAATGACGAACCGACTTCCCGGCTCTGTTTCTGTTTGATTCTCGGTTCCCTTGAACTGTGCATGGCTTGGTTGCTTCTCTTAGTCTTGTGGGTTCGTGCCGAAGTTCGTACCTGTTTGAGAGATGGCAATTCGATGGACTTCTAGTCGTGCCTATGCTCGTGGGTTCTTTGCTCTAAGAATGTTCTTCTTCTTCGTCTTTGGTGGATAACTGGTTGGATGTTTCATCAATTCGTGCTCTTTCACTTCGTTCTTGCTCTCTGATGTGGTTTGTCTACCTGTTCTCGAGTTTAGATCTTTTCCTAATCTGATGTTCTGGTTGGGCTGGTTGACGTCACCTGCATTGGATTCTACAGCTTTTTGCGTTTCTTGGGACTTTTTTTCCGAATCTGTCCCGTACAGCGATTTTGCTGCTCGTTTGCTGAATATTACTAGCGTTGTACGGTGGAAGTGGCCGATGTACTCTATGACTATGTTTCTACCCGGTTTCTGTAATTGTTTCTACTGGAATTCACCATAAATTTAGAGGGCTGATATAGTTTGCAATCACCACCCTTTGGATTCATTCATATCAGCGGGGATGGCTTCTGAATCTGATGCTTGTGTATGTGTGGAACAATGAGTAATATCCATTCGCAAAAAAAAAAAAATGTTTCTGATAATATACTCAGTTTAATTTCCCGTGAATCATTTGTGCCTTTCCAGGGAGCATTGCTCTTGCTTCTGGCACTGAGCAATGCCGTGATTACAAGAGGAGGCGATAGTGATAGGCAATGTGAGTATAAACTAGCATTGCATTTGGATCCAAGACCGCATAGTGTGTCTATAACGGAGTTTGGGGCTGTCGGAGATGGGAAAACTCTAAACACCGTCGCCTTCCAGAATGCCATTTTCTACCTCAAGTCCTTTGCTGACAAGGGAGGTGCTCAGCTTTACGTGCCTCCCGGAAGGTGGCTCACTGGAAGTTTTAACCTCACCAGCCATCTCACTCTCTTCTTGGAAAGAGGGGCCACAGTTCTTGCATCTCAGGTAAAATTTGCTGATGCTTTGATGTTCTTACTTTGAGTGTAATGAGCAAAAAGCAATATTAAATCTTGCATGATGCATTGTCTCACTCACGTATTCAGGACCCATCTCACTGGGATATTGTGGAACCTCTCCCATCTTATGGACGTGGGATAGAAACTCCAGGAAGAAGATACCGAAGCTTGATAAATGCGTATGGGTTGCGTGATGTGGTGATAACAGGTACCCCAGATTCTTAACTTTGCCTGCTGCTGCTATAGTTAGTTTGCACATGCTAATACCAAGCTTCATTTAAGCAATCCATTGATTTATAAATGCTCTAGGTGATAATGGAACGATTGATGGTCAAGGCTCATTTTGGTGGGATTTATTCACCAGTCACTCCTTGAACTACAGTCGACCTCATCTTGTGGAATTTGTAGAGGCAAAACATGTAGTGGTGTCAAACATTACATTCTTGAACGCTCCTGCCTATAACATCCATCCAGTCTATTGCAGGTATGCTTGTGAGAGCCCCACTGTTGATATGTCACCCTTCGTTTTTTTAATTTTAGTTGTGCATATGAAATTTATCATCATTCCTTCGGTATAATGCAGTGATGTGCACATCCAGAATGTTTCAATTACTGCTTCACCAGAATCCCCTCACACTATTGGCATTGTACCAGGTTAGTGACGCAGTGGTTTGGACTAAGGAAAATGCATAGCTGAACAATTGCTTCAGTCTTTAATATACCTCTGCATTATGCAGTAAGTTGTATCTGTTCTCAAGTCTGTAATGGGTTTACTTAGTGAAGGCAATGGTTATGATTGTCTAAATCTTTCGCTAGAGTAACACTGGCAGTTGGTTAAGTTCTTCATTCTTTGCCAAAAGCAAGTTGGACATGTCTTTGAAACAATTCCAAGATGCTTTTTCCTCCTATGAGAAACTTTTTTTTTTTTTTTTTTTTTGGGATCTCATGGAGAGAAGAAGAAAATCCGGTGACATTGGAAAACTTGATAATTGATGCCGCTGCTTCTGTTCTGAGAGTTTATGCACAAGACCTAATCATGCATCTCATGTAATCTTCTTCTTTTGCCCTCCTTTCCCTCTCCCTCAATCGGGGCTTATACTTCTGGCCACAGCAAACTCTTCAACTGCCAAGCCCATTATTCGGTTAAATCTGTTTGGTATACCCTGATAATTAATGTCAATACAAATTAACTGATATATTTTGTTCTTCATGGAAAAATTTCAGATTCCTCAGACAATGTATGCATAGAGGATTGCAGCATTAGCATGGGGTATGACTCCATCTCGCTCAAGAGTGGATGGGATGAATATGGAATTTCCTACAGCAGGCCCACCTCTCGCGTTTACATTAGGCGGGCCTACTTGCAGTCATACTCGGGGGCTGCGGTCGCCTTTGGTAGCGAGATGTCTGGTGGGATTTCCGATGTCCACGTGAATCATGTCAGCATACACAGCTCATCAAGTGGCGTAGAATTCCGAACAACACGGGGCCGAGGTGGCTACATCGAAGACATAACTGTATCTGATGTTGACATGGATGACGTCCACATAGCATTTGGTGCAAAGGGTCACTTTGGGTCTCATCCGGATGAAAATTTCGATCCAAATGCTCTCCCAGTTTTGCGCTACATTACTATAAAGAATGTGGTGGGAAGAAACATCACGGTTGCTGGAAATTTCACAGGAATTAGCGAATCTCCATTCACTTCCATCTCTTTGTCTAATATCTCCTTGTCCCTCAACTCTGGTTCAGTGACATCTTGGATTTGTTCTGACGTTTCGGGTTCTTCGTCATCTGTGCTTCCTGAACCATGTCCTGAGCTTGCAGGCTCGTCCTCAAATTCTTCCTCAGCTGGCATATCTAGCATAACTGCCATTGGTAATTCGGCAGCCTTGTGATATATTCCATAAAGGATCAATCCTACCTGTTCTGCAGCCTCAAATTGGCGCCAGATTCCTTTTCAAGAAGGTGGGACATGTTCAAAAGAAGAAACCTCTCAGTCCGCCAGTTGAATTGTATGGTCGTCGATCACAGTTGTTTATTTGAAAGTTGTTTGTACAGCCTCATTTCTTCATTCATGATGTAAGGAAATTTTTGGTAGAAGAGGGGGTCACCTTAGATTGTTTTCTTTTTGTACTTAGCGGTTCTCTCTCTTTCTTTCTTTCTTCTCATAATCTTTGTTTTGGGGGGTGTAACTTCATTGTGACGTTTTTTTTCTTTATCTGGAACGACTTCATGTGAGATGAAATCATAAGTGACTATATGAAAAGTGATTCTTGATGAGGTCATTCGGAAGTGCAAGCAAGGCGGCTTTCTCCTTTCAAATTATGCATGTCTTGCTGCATTCATCTTCACGTTTCTGCTCTTTTCTGCTGGGAAGCTTTCGTCTTCATCTGTAATGTCATTCATTATAGGAGGAAGATCGCAAGAACTAAGCACGGGTTAATCATCGCTTGAGGCTGTGGCTGTCGAATCAAAGTGTTTTGCAGATGAAGTTTGTCATTCTAGGTCACGCAGGTACACACCATTCTTTCAGCTAGATCATTATCACTTGACCTCGAGCATTATTTACCTAGGCGTCGCATCGATTTCTGTTCTTTCTTTTAGTTCCACTGCTCTACAGAGTAGTAATAGTCCTGCGATGTGGAGGATCAAGTCCCATCTCGATATTTGTTCATCACCATTTGTCGTAATCGATGTTCTTCCCCGAAATTATAGAACGGGTCATGAAGTTTACAGAGAAGACAATAGCGACGAATGGTGTACCTTGCATATGAATCTTAAGCAAATTGGGTCTTGATGTCTGTTTCTTTCTTCTTAGTTGTATTAGCATTCTCTGTATTAATGTCCAAGTTCCTTGTCTGCTCACTTTTCCCAAAAAGTCGTGTGGCAATGCTTATTTGACAAGACATTTCTTGTGGCTTGAAAATGAGTCTCAAGGAAATTGTTTCCAAGGATGAAAATCTTATATGCATATATATATATATATATATATATATATATATATATATAAAGGATTTTTCAAATAAAAATTTGAATTGAAATTATTTTCTTACGAAAATGATCAGGAGTAGATCTTATCTCACGCTGGGGCTTGGAGTGGCTAAATTAGTTTAAAATAAAGGCCCGAACTTTCCAATAGACTAAATCTCTACCAACTAGCTTATTCCAATATGGTCTTGTTGCTATTGCATATGTTGAAAAGTTTGCTATGTCTTCCGCCACTTTTTGGTTGAGGTCCTCACATCCTCCTCTTTACTATCATTCTATATGTTGGTGACAACTTTTCATTAAAATCTCAAAAAATGCTAGAGAGATTGTCCCCCACACATGCCCTTACTTGATCATTGATGGACATCTGATGAGCCAAATCATATCAAATGCCAAAAGAGCAATCGAGTCGATCAAATGTCCTCTACTGCCTTCACTGGATGGAGATAATAACGGGAGATTTACAACTCGATGGAGATAATAATGGGAGATTCACAACTCCATTGAATAACACAACATACACCGGAAAAATGAAAACAGTAAAAGATTGCAAGACGGGGACTACGATGACAACATATCCAATTAAAAAATTCATAGTGGATACCACTTACCATTACAAAATGCAATATCCAATTAAAAAATTCACAGTGGATACCACTTACCATTACAAAATGCAACTCGCATATATCGATTCACACAAAATATACCCATAAGTCCATCGACCAAACAAGTAGAAGCAACCCTTTAAAAAAAAAAAAAAATTTTCCCTCTGGCCATCACTTCCATCGCTGTCTTTGTTGTGGTATTTCATGATATACCCACATACCTTGCCGACACATTGCTTGAGCAAGCTACAACCATCTTCTGTCAGAAGACCAAAAATACAACGAGATGGAGAAAAGCTTTGTATATTTGCTTACTGTATTGTGTTCTGTACAGTGTATATTTAATTACAAAGTCAGGAATTAATAAAGGAAAAGTTATATACTTCTATCTCCTCTATCTTTTTCTCCTAAAATAAACTTGATTCTCTGTCAATCAGGGATTGTACAGGATTACAATCATATCTTCCAACACTCTCCCTCAAGCTGGTGGCTTGCAAATGTTCAAGACGCCAAGCTTGCTTAGGAGATATGCATGTTGCCTTTGACAAAGTGGCTTAGTGAACATGTCTGCTGGTTGTTCTGAGGTCCTGATCCCCTTTGTTTCGATTACACCTTCTTGAATCTTTTCTCGAGTAAAGTGACAATCGACTTCTATGTGTTTTGTTCTTTTGTGCAAAGCAGGATTTGCTGCAAGCTTTAGCGCCGAATCGTTGTCACAAAAAAGTGTGGTCGGTCCTTCGACTCGTGCCCCAAGGTCTTGAAGTAGACCCCTTAGCCAAACTACTTCACAAACAGTCTTGGCCATGGATCTATATTCTGCTTCCGTTGAGGATAAGGACACAGTGGATTGTTTCTTTGTCTTCCATGAGAGTAGGGACTCACCAAATTTGATGCAGAATCCGGTAATGGATCTCCTGCTCATAGGGCATGTAGCATAATCTGAATCACAATAGGCAGACATCTTCATGTTGCACTGTCGTGAGAGGAGTATCCCTAGTCCTGGACATGTCTTCAAATATCTCACAACTTTCAAGGCTGTGTTCATGTGAGATTGTTTTGGGCTATGCATAAACTGGCTCAGGGTCTGCACTGCATAGCAAATGTCTGGCTTGGTCATGGTGAGGTATATGAGCTTTCCCACTAATCTTTGGTATCCCGAAGGATCTTTTAATAGTGGATCATCAGGAGAAGAGAATATCCCAGAATCATACTCAATAGAAGTGAGCTTGGCATTCTGTTCAATAGGAATAATTGTTGGTCTACAACCTGATAATCCTGCCTCGGATATGATTTCCATTATGAATTTCCTCTGGCTAAGGGAGATTCCCTGGTCTGAACGAGCTATCTCAATTCCAAGAAAATATTTAGGTGGCCCTAAATCTTTGATATGAAAAGTGGAATGTAGATACTCTTTGAGTTTCTTCACCGCGGAATCATCATTTCCCATGATAAGTATATCATCAACATAAATCATCAGGTAAATGGATGACGTACCTTTTGTCCAGGTGAATAAGGCATAATCATATTTGGACTGTTTGAATCCCGCAGACCATAAGTGCCTTTGGTGAACTTGGCATACCATTGTCTGGATGCCTGCTTCAATCCATAAAGAGATATGCGGAGACGACATACTCTAGACTCCCCCTGTTTCCGTAATCCAGGTGGAAGATCCATGCATATTTCTTCGTCAAGATCCCCATGTAGAAAAGCGTTGTGCACATCCATCTGGTGCAGTGGCCCATCACGAAAAGCAGCAACAGACAGAAAGGATCGAACAGTGACATCTTTAGCAACGAGTGAGAAGGTTTCATGGTAGTCAAAACCTTCTTGCTGTGTGAACCCTTTAGCCACAAGTCTGGCCTTGTATCTCTCCACAGAACCATCTGCCCTATACTTGACCTTGTATACCCATTTACAGCCAATAGGTTAGCAGGCAATGCTACGACATCCCAAGTGTGATTTTCAATTAGAGCATGCAACTCAGCTTCCATGGCCTTTTGCCAACGAGGATCATCTTTAGCCTCGTTATAACTTGATGGCTCCTTTTCCTCAGAAATGCGGCTTATGCAGCATAAGTGTTCAGGTGATAGCCTTTCAAATGATATATATGAGGATATGGGATAGTGAGTACCTGATGTCTTGGAAGAACCACATATGTAATCCTTTGTCCAAGTTGGTGGACAAGTCGCTCTTTTAGAGCGGCGTAATGATGGCCGAGGTCTTTGGAGAAGGTGGCGAGGTTCGGAGAAGATGCATCCACAATGGGGTTTGCCTCGGAAGTTCAATTGGTTGTGCAAGTTCTTCTGTAGGTAGGTCTTCGGGAGACTGATGTGAATATTTCTCGATAGGTAATGCAGAGGACTCACCAGTTGGTCTTGCTAAGGGGGTGGCAATGAGTGTCTCCCCTGTGATCGTATCTTCTTCTGACAAGAATGCTGAGCTTCTTGTCCTTTCATCTTCCGGTGAAGAAGGAAGAGATTGAAAAGGAAAAATATTCTCATGGAAAATGACATCCCTGCTGATAAAGAATTTTCCTGTAGATGGTACATAAATCCGATACCCTTTTTGCAATGTGGGATATCCCATAAATATGCATTCACTGGCTCGTGGTGCCATTTTGTCCCTATGTCCGACTGTAGTGGCATAACATAGACATCCAAGAACCTGAGATGGCTGAGGTTCGGTTTCTTGCCATATAATATTTCAAACGGTGTCTTTCCCTTCAGTATTCGAGACGGCATGCGATTAATCAAGTATGCTGCCGTGACTACACAATCTCCCCAAAAATTCTCAGGGATGGACGCTTGAAACCTGAGGGCACGTGCTACTTCCAAAAGATGACGGTGCTTCCTTTCAACAACACCATTTTGCTGTGGTGTATATGTGCAAGAACTCTCGTGCAGGATCCTATTTAGTGAAAATAATGAGTCGCACTCACTATTGAAAAATTCTCGTCCATTATCAGTTCTAATACAACGGACTGTCTTTCCAAATTGAGTTTTGGATAAGCTGAGAAATGTTCTTAGGTGAGAAAGAACCTGATTTTTGGACTGCATAAGAAATATCCATGTGGCACAGGAGAAATCATCAACGATCGTGAGAAAGAATCTTGACCCATCGTGATGCTCTGTGTGATAGGGACCCCAAACATCTGCATGAATTAGTGCAAAAATACTATCTGCTCGAGAATCACTATTTGAGAAAGGAACACGTGTTTGTTTTGCCAAGGGGCAAATGGGACAGTGGGGGCAAGGAAGTGAGGCACTATGTCCCAATCTTTGATGGTAAAGAGAATTTTTCTCATTGTTAACGAGTTACACAATGATTTATTGAATTCAACGACGACAATTTGAAATTTCTAAGAAAAGACATCCAGAAATAGAGTCCTTGACAAGCTTTACCCAAGCCCATCAGTTTCCCAGTCGAAAGGGCCTGAAAGAAACAATCATTTGGAGTGAATAGGATACGACATGAATTTTCCTATGATGCTCGATTCACTGATATGAGGTTAAATTTGAAATCAGGCACATATAGCACATTCTCAAGTGTGATTAAGGGACTAAGATTCACAGTGCCGGTCATGACAACCTGTGTGGAATTTCCTTTTGGAAGTTGCACTGATATAGGAAAGGACAAATTTTTGATCCTTGAAAAAATTCCTTTATCACAGGCTATGTGATCGCTGGCACCTGAGTCTATAATCCATGCATTTCTGGCAATCGAATTCATCAAGCAATAAGATGTACCTGTGAAACCCCTAGCCTTATCAGATGCATCCAGCCTTTTCAGAGCTTCCAACAATTCCGATACCGCTCGGGAGATTTTTTTAATCTGTTGTCCCAAGCACTTGAAAAATTTGTGAAGACTTCCTTTTCTCTTTGTCTCCGGGTTTTCCATGTAATTTCCAACAATTCTCAATTGTATGGTGAGGACGTTTACAAAATTCGCAAAGTATAATTTACCTTTTCCTTTTTGGGTATTTTTGGCAATTGAAGGATATTTCTTGTTGGGCCCAAAAATTTGGGTCGACGTGGGCCCAAAAGTTTCTGGGTCGGTGGACCCAAAAAAGCGCTGCCTAGGCTGGAAGACGCGCGGCCCAGCTCCCCCTCGCAGCCCATCAGCTCTAGCGGTCATTCCTCTTGGGCCTGCTGAGAACGGCCCATTTGAGCCGCTGCTTAAAAAATGGCCGTCCGATTGCTCGTTTAGATCGAGCCGTCGAATGGCTCCATATAAAAGGAGCCGTGATTAGGGTTTCGAAACCCTAAAGGGGCTGCCCCTTTTCAATCTCCTCCTCCAGATCTAGGGTTCCTCTGCCCTCTTGCGGCGAGCGCCATCACCTCGCTCCTGCCGTAAGTCGCAGTCCTCTGTTGGCTCTCTTCCTGAACCGCAAGCTGGTAGATCCGGCCAAGGTTCGGCATGGGTTCGATTGTTAGAATATGAGACCGAAAAGGGAGGTAAGTCTCGTTCAAGATTAGGAGAAACCTAATCGACTTCTCTCTCTCGCGCATGTCTCGATACTACTGTAGAATGGATTCTGGCCAATCGAATGTTCCTTCGGCTGATTCCAATTCATTCCACAACGCTGACAGCTTATTATAAACGGCTGCGATGCTCATATTCCCCTGTTTTAGATCTGAAATTTGCTGTGTTAGTGAAAAAATCTTCACTTGATCCAGCTTTCCAAACCTTTCTTTGATATTGTGCCACATCTCTCTCGCATCTTCTGTCGGGGGAAGTCCCGTTGCTACTTCGGATGTGATACAATTTCCTATCCACGTTCTAACAAGTTGGTTGCATTTTCTCCAAAAACGGGCCATTCGTTCCTCGGTGGGGATCGGAATGGTTCCGTCGAGGAACCCTTCCTTGTCTTTTGTTACCAGGGCTCGCCGGAGCTCCCGCGACCAGGTTGAGTAATTATCCGCGCCTGTTAATGGTTGACTGATCAGCTTGAGTTCTGGGCCGTCGGCATTTGATGTGTAAAGTGGATCTCCGAGCTCCGATCGCCCTCCGGCAGCAATGACCTGGTAAGGAAAAAAACCAGGTGGAAAAGTCGGGAAGGTATTCGCCCCTACATTCGACCCACTCTCTTGACCCGCATTGAAAAAATTTTGATGGAAATTCGTCCCACCCGATTCGCCTATTCCGCCCGTCTGTGCTGGTCCGAAGGTAGAGCTTGCCCCATTATTGGCTGGCGTGCCTCCTTCGGTCCTCACATTGCCTTGGTAGGGTGGCAATGATGCATTCTGATTGGGCTCGAACAACCATGGATTCGGCTGAAACTAAAATGGTGGCCACTGGTAAGGATGACCCGCCATTGGTTGGCCCGAATTGGGCTGAACCGAATAGGGTTGCCCCAGATTTGACTGAGCCAGGAAGCTCTGCCAAGGCATGTGTGGGGGCTGGATCTGGCTTTGGCTGAGTTGTTCTACCATGGTCGATACCACAGTTGAATCCTAAATGAGTGTGCTCTAAGGCGTTGCATCCATTCTTTGGTGATTCTGTTACGATGGTAAGGCTTTCGGATGTACTCATTGTAAAGAAAAAAATGATTCTCTTTGACAACTGTTTTGCAGATGATGACTTCTCAAAACAATCGGTTTGCAAAAGCTTTCTCCAGGACTTTCAGGTTTGTAACAAAGGTGAAGAACTTCGAATTTCTGCTGAGTATTTGTTCTTGTTTTTGCAGTAGGCAACAACAAGCAACAGACAAAGAGAAGCAGATAATTTGAAGGATTGAAAGCTATGCCAAGATCGACATACGCTCTGATACCATGTCAGAAGACCAAAAATACAACGAGATGGAGAAAAGCTTTGTATATTTGCTTCTTGTATTGTGTTCGTACGGTGTATATTTAATTACAAAGTCAGGAATTAATAAATGAAAAGTTATATACTTCTATCTCCTCTATCTTTTTCTCCTAAAATAAACTTGATTCTCTGTCAATCAGGGATTGTACAGGATTACAATCGTATCTTCCAACATCTTCTTTTGAATGAAGGAAGAATCGACAGCACCAACTTAGGACGTTGAAATTTAGATGGAATTCACGCCCTTCCCACAATCCTGGCGCAGTTCGCGTTTTTGAGTGAAATTAACCGTGGCAAACGAATTCTTCATTATTAAATAATAATTGGTTCGAGGTTGCATCGAACAACAAACTCTTTTTCAACTCAAGTTACGAACCTAGCCAGATCGAAGCAAATTCCAAAATCAATTTGACTCCGATGGCATGTTAACATTTTTGAGGAAGATTCAAGTAAGAGGAACCCTAGCTTCTTCAATGTGGGGCCTCTTCAAATTGGGCCATATCGACAAAATTGCCTTTTATCAAACGGGTCAAAATAAGCGGTCGGAGAGATTCTACTGGCCGCGATTTGGGTTCTTATTTGAAATTAGGTCGACCATTTCAATCTCTTTTTTGAGAGAAGATTGAATCTTGACCCTTTTTTGAGAAAGCTGTTCACTTAAAACTTTTATTTGAAATTTTGCCAAGTAAAAATGAGTTTTTTTGTTTCCAAGTTGATTGAGCCATTTCGTAATTGAGAGTATTGTTGGTCATATTTTACAATGTGGAAAGAGGATAAAGGTACAAGCCAGCACGGTGTGGAGGGGCTCGACGACTCATCTAATTTTTACTATTTTCTACTTAAAAAGTGTGAAGGGGCATGACGACTCATCTAATTTTTACTATTTTCTATTCAAAATTTTTTCCAAGAGATTCCATATGTCCTCATTTGTGCTAGAGCTCGAAAATCAATCATGAGTCCATCTATTTTTGTGGCTTTTAGATGATAACAAAACTAATTATACCACTTACGATATTTAAATTCTCGAAACAACATCAAGGAATGAATAGTTTAAGGGCATACGTGACAAAATTGTTGTTTCCCTATTTTTTTGTTTTTTTCGTTTCCCAAAACATATTTGAAACATAAATTCGTTCGGTAACGTAATTTTATTTTTCTAATTTTGAAATATATTTTTATTTCAAAAATAAATTTGAAGTAGAAATTAGAAGCTAAAATTTTTAGAATAAAAATTAGAAATGAAAATTCTTCCCATCATTCACTCTCGTTATCACCTGTTGCTCACCTGCTGCCCATGGGACGCCACACACCGATCGCCTGTCGTGAATTGCTAGACGCCAGACGTTGGCCGCTCGTCGTGGGTCCCTGAATGTTGGATGTCGGTGATTGGCCGCTTGATTTTGGTTGCTAGACGCAAGATGTCGGTTGTCAGATGCTGGGCGTGGGTCGCCGAATGTTGGCTGTTGGCCGATCGCTACCCCCAACGAATAAAATATTAAATAAATTTCTATTTCAGAAATAAATATTTTGAATTGTTATTAATCACGTTTCTTATGGAAATTGAGGGACAGTTTTGCCTCTTGATATCTGTTGTGGGTGGTGGGCTTTAGCTATAATTTGAAGTAACTAATTCGGCCTGCAACTGTGGCGATTGCAGAGGAAAAGAAAGCATGAGGGCTCTTTGAGAGTTTTCAGAGGAGGCGGGGGTTAATGTCCTAGCACTCGATGTAGCACCTGGTGAATTGAGATGGAGAATTAGTGATTGTCACCCTGGGTGAGTTACCTGCCAAGTATCTTGGAATCTCTTGCTTGTTGTTGGCCGTGAATGACCCTTATGTTGTGGTTTTCTAATTAAGTTGTTTCTAAAAGATTTTCTAATCTTAATTTATTGCAGTCTGTTGCTTCTTCGCTGACTGCATTCTTTCGACATTATTAGTAGAGTAGCGTAAATTCAAAAACTGTAGGTTAGATTAGATATTATCTCGCCAATAAAGTGCTCAGTTTTATGCTGAATTGGCTTTGTCATTTTGGTCACTAACGCAGTGGATATCTCTGCCCATTATTTGGGCTATAGAATAAGAATGTTTGAAAAAGGATTGGCATTGCTTGCTCCAGGATTTACAGCCGATAAGCATTTTATTGTGACTTTCAGGTAGTGGAAAACTTCCTTTTTTTGGCAAATTTATTCAATAACTTGTGGAATGGTATTGGCTTAGTAGTTTTTAAGGAATTTGAGTTTCTTATATCAAGATTGAGACATTTCTGAAGTCTCTCACGGAGTGAGAAAATATGAAGAGGATGTCTTATCAAGAACAGAAATGAGGAATTTAGGATTATCATGATCGCAACTTTTGGGAGTGAGGATGAATGGTTCATTTTTCTTCATGAGGTTTAGCTGCACTCTTTTTCCATTGCGTGTCGAAGTGGTAGAGGGATGATCATTAATGTTCTGTAGGCACTGACACTCTAGCAAGTTTCCTATATTCTACTTCTCACGTGCAAGTGTGTCACTGCCATCTCCTTTTCTGAAAAAGGGTCACGCGCTGACACTCGTGGTGCTGATGGGATGATATGTGAAATTGATCCCATGACAGTAAATTCTTTAAAAAGGTTTAGAACTCCAACAAAGACTATATATCTGCCATCGCCGTTTCATCTGGTTTGTTTAATTTGCCCTTCTCTAGACCTCTTTCTTTACAGCTGTTTGGTACTTTGTGCAGGTTCTGCAGTGTAAGGGTAAACGAAAGTAGGAACGTTTACTTTAGTTATTCTATCAATTCTGGTCAAGCATTAAATTATGTAAGAATGTCGCATGTCGCATGTACCAAAGCAAGCGCTTCAAACTTTGTTTCCCTAAATCTGCATTACTGTTTTTTCCAGAAAAGCTATGTGTTATGACCATACCTAAGCTTTTGAGCAATCACATGGCTACTAGAGTCTAGATGCATGAGCTTTACATCGAGCTAGACTGGGTGGCTTGTGTTTTGAATAGGGTTGAAACTTGGGAAGATTAAGCCAACTGATTTAAGAAACTTAGTCAGTCCGTGCGGCTCAGGTTTTTTTTTGTTTATTTATTTCAAAGCTGTACTTTATATCTCCCAAACTTGGTTAACCTATCTATGAATCAGGGCATTAATCAATGAAACATCAGTAACCTATACTGAGTGAGGTGAGGCTACATTTGAAGTACTTAATTAAGTTCGTGGATCGTGCTGATGCAATACAAATTTTGGGCTAGAATCGATTAAATGACTAGGCACAAGCTTTCATTTCTAATGTGTGCTTACTTGATATGTGCTAGTGAAATGAGAATTTGGAGCATTAGGATTTTGATGCTGGACATGACAAGGAAAAAATATTTCGAATGTGACTAGGAGATTATGTTGATGTGTATTGGTTTGGTTATTGGGTATTAGGGATTTTACATGAATAACAAGTTAGTCATCTGTCCAATTATCTTTAAAAGATTATATGAAAGAAGTGGTGTGTGGCAAGAATATGTTCTAAACATGGTAAGCAGGTGAAACTGTGTAGACAAAGACATTTTCTGAGACTCCACAAGTTAGTCATCTGTCCAATTATCTTTAAAAGATTATATGAAAGAAGTGGTGTGTGGCAAGAATATGTTCTGAACATGGTAAGCAGGTGAAACCGTGTAGACAAAGACATTTTCTGAGACTCCACAAGTCTACAGTCACTTGCACGGACGAGAGGTTGAAGGAAGTAATAGTAGTTGGATGCATAATGCTTTGATATGAGCTTTCTCTAAATGCATGTAGACGGAAATCGTTTTGAGCGTTTGAAATTAGAGAAGCAAAATAGAAACCAGGGTGAATCTAATGAGAAGAAAATGAATAACTGATTTGGAAATGAATAATTGATCTGAAGTTATATAGGAAAGTGTAAAATACTAGGTAAGTCTTCCATGATTGTATGAAATTGAGAGTGTGCTGGGTTGTAGCTTTTAATATTTGTTGAGATTTCTATCTTGGTGTTATGCTGATGGAAGTGTACTAGCTTCTGGATCTGCACAAGTAATGATATATAGTTGCTCAGATCACAAAAAGATACAGAAGTGTTTTGGCCATCCTATGAGTCTTGGTTTTCTAATTAGTATTGTATTTTCTAATTAGTCCATCGAATTCTCTAAATTGTAGGGAGCTATTCGCTCTATGATCTTTAGTAATGATGGGAAGTATGGTCTTTCTTGCACTGGTGGTGAAAAATTGTTGTGACCTACCCCTCATGGAAAGCGGGAGTAGGTTTAAAGGTATTGCCTAAAGAACGAACCTAAGGCCTATAATTAGGCTCGGACTTTCCCAAGCCCATACCTTGCCCGACACTAGAGTATTCTTAAGAATTTCACAATAAGGAGTCGCTACTAAGGTCGGCTATAAACCAAGTGAGGCATGTACCTCATTTCCTACGCAACTAGAGAACCTAGGGTGGGGACTTGATCACACTAATTAATCAATTAGTGCTTTTTCGGTATTTAATCTTGTTTATTTTTTTTAAAGATGTTTTTGTCAAGCAATCTAGATTGATTTTATACCACTTTACTAATATGTGAAATGATTATACGGGTGCACAATCATTAAAATAACAATTATCAGTTAAGAAAAAACGATTAGATAAATTGCAAGAAAGAGCAAAAATTTAACATCAAAGAAAAGATAAATGCTAATCCTAACTAGATTAAAGGGAAGCCAAATTCAATATACCAGAATTGTACAATGGAGGGTATTCGTTTCTAAGAGCAAACCAAACCCTATATAAAGCCCTAAGAGCTTATTCAATTTTGAGCATAGTTTTTATCAAAAGATTTTCAAAATTTTTTTATGAGAAAACTACTCAAAAACTAGTTTTATAGCTATTTCATAACTTATAGAAAAAGTAAAATTTTTGGAATTTTAAACATTTTTAATAAGAATATTTTTTATCTGAAAATAGGGACCCGGGCCGGACCCTGGGTCCCTGTCCCATCACGGGCTGCAGCAAGCCTTTCGGATCGGGCCACGGACAAAAATGAGCCCTTGTAAAAAGGCCCCAACATTAATTAGGAACGAAGCCAACTAACTAACAAATAAGCCCAATCCGAATCTAACTACACTAAGCCCAGTCCGTACTTAACTAGACCAAACAAGTCCAAGTTCATCAGCCTAAATTAGCCCGTGCCTCCTCTTCTTTTTCTCCACGCCACCTTCCTTCCTGCTCGTGAGTGCTCAGTAGAAACTGAGAAAAGAGAACCCACATGCACACCCATGGCCAAGGCTCACCACACTGAAATGATCTTCACAAACATCCAAAGGCTCGTTCCATAGGAGAAACTCTTCTGGCATCTTATCTCTCTCATTCAATTGCGCACTTTTCTGGCATCTTATCTCTCTCGTTCGATTGCGCGTTTTCTTCTTCTGGCATTTTATTCTATTGCACGTTTTCTTCCTCTGGCATTTTACGCCGTCCAACCGACTTTCAATCTCAAACTCATTTTGTTCTTTTCTTGTTTCGGGGTTTCCCCATCTCGATGTTTCTATTTGACTTCGCTCTTTCGCGTCGTGATCATCGCCTTGTTGGCCGATTTTGCTTTGTTTTGCGCTGAAATTCAAGCGAGCACGGGAGAGAGTGAAGTGCCGATTTTGCCCTGTTCCTTGTGATTCTCTTCAATCCCTAGAAGCCGGCATTGGACGTCACGGTTGAAGAGCCACATAGTCTAGCCCGGATCGAGTACCAAGCTCAAGAAATCTTCCAAGAACTAACATTACCTTATGCCCACATCGAACGCCAGAAAATCTCATCAGGCGGCTTCTTTGTCACAGGACTTTCCTTGCATATTCCTCATCTTGCTGATAAATCGGATGCGCAAAATGGATATACCGGCGTAGAAATATCAGTCATGCAGTGATCAATTGGTGTTGAGTAATGTATAAGAGGCCAGTATCTCTTTTCCCTTGAAATGTCTGACCTATGCTCGCAAACTGCTAGATTTTATTTCCAGAACATGAACGCGACAGCAAAAGAAGTTCATAAGAAGTACTGGGATGCTAGGTCGAGACATGTCCACCTAAGAAAGGAAATCAACATAGAAAAATTTGTATAGTTCATGCTCAATGACTGATATATAGGTTGGAGAGCTTTTGATGTAAAAGTTTTCCTTATATGAGCTACATTAATTGAGATTATAATTACCGTTTTACAGAGTTGGTCTAATAAGGTGAGGTATAAGGTTTTCTTAATGGACAAATATGGGCCTGACATTGTGTGGGCCAAGTTGGGCCTGGTCTGTGATGAGAGGGCTCATCCAAAACTCTATAAATAACGCTAAAGTCCTTTCTCTAGCCCTCAATTGTTTTCCACGAACTCTCTCTCTCAACTCACCTAAGGAAAACTATGAATTGTGAGTGGCGGTCTTATCGAGCCAAGAACTGAGGGTCATAGAGGAGAAGAAACCTGAGCGTCGGCTCATCGTTTGAGCATTGGATCGTTGTCATTCCGCATAAAGAACGATGGATTCAAAATCAGGTACGCAAACCTTTGAATTGTCCTCCTACATGTTCGGTTTTCTAGCTACGTCGATCCTGGGTAGCCACTTTAGCGGCCAACATTCTTCATTTGGGGAGCAACGAGTGGACTTCAAAACACGCGGAACAAAAGCAAACAATAATGCGTTGTATTCACATAACGGAAACATGTCTATGTAGAAATCAATGCGTTGTATTCACATAACGAAAACATGTCTATATAGAAATCATGAACTCTCAATCTAAAAGCAATCAGATGAGTTGGTTTCTTTCTTTTCCAAGAGAAGAAAAGATCTGCTCTCTACTCAATGTACTGCGACATCCACTTGAACCCTTCGCCATAGCCCATCTTGCGCACGACGGTGCACATGAACATCTCGAGGGGTCTAACAGTTTGATCTGCAAGATCCACTTTCCCTTTACCAGTTGTCAAGCCGGTGAGCCCGAGATGATATCGCAACTCAACCTCTGAAGCCGCCTCCGGCATATTTATCTTGTTTTCAAGCATGAGAACAGGCACCTTACCAAGAGCTTCATTTGAAAGGAGGGCATCGAGCTCTCTCTTTGATTCCGCAAACCTCTCCTTGTCACAGGTGTCCACCACATATACCACTGCATCCACCTAGAGAAAAAAGTGCGGAAGATCAATCATTCGATATAAATCTCATTTGAAAATGTGTGCAAAAAAGCAGTCCAAGTTAAAGTAGTAAACTAGAAGACCAAAAATGTAGAAAGTCATCGACTTTCACGTCGCCTCCAAACTTAGGGGGGCAAAAAAGCATCCGACTACTCTCAGTAGGATGAACCACTAGCACGCCTCGTTTTTGCATGACATTTAAAAACCATAACAGAATCCATCAATGAATCAACCAAAGGACAGGCAATTACAGGGGCATCCGAAAACAGAAGCTTCAAGAGGAGAGAAGAACAGAGGAGCTATGTTCAAGAGGAGAGAAAAACAAAGGAGCTTCACCTTAGCGTAGTAGTCTGGCCAGACCCTCCGAGCGATCTGGCTTCCACCCAAGTCGAAAGCTTTGAACTTTGTCTTCCCTATATGCAGTCCCTTAGAAGTCGGGAACCAGGTGGGTAAGGGTAGAACCAATCTCTGCCCTCACAGGACCATGTCAGAACAGTTCAGCTTAGTTTCAATAAGCATGTATCTTCCTACGAACGTGCTACATATATCTACACATTGGGAAGAGAAACTATCAATCCCGATAAGAGAAATAAGCAACGTCATCGTGACGTCAGCTGCGCACGCGTGCCGCACATGCCGGGTCGGTCCGTTCGACTTAGCTCGACCCGGTTGACCATTGACCGTTGATGGATCGTTGACCGTTGACTTAAAAAAAATAAATAAAAGGAAGGAAAATGAATGTGTTTCTTTTTCAATTATGTCTATGTGGATTATATGTAATCCCTTTTTGTTATGCATTTGTTGTAGGGGACGGAAAAATCCTGACACCCGAGTACTGTTCACCTTTTTTTTTTTTTTTTTTTTTTTTTTTTTTTTTTTTTTTTTTTTTTCGATTTTCTGTAAGTCGAAATTAGTTTCTTATGACGTAGGGTCGAAGGTCTCATCGAAACAAGAAAGTCGAGTGGCGGATCGCTGTCGTAGGCCATCGGATACGCCCCCACGCGCGGTCGGGATGAATCGGCGCAATTCGGGCCTAGGCAGGCGGAAGTTGTAGGCTCGTGTGACGCATGCGCGTGGGGCTGACGTGTGCACGTGTGTGGTGGGTCGTCAATGGCACGTGCCGCGCACGCGCTAGCTGATGTCATTGTGATGTTAGCTGCGCATGTGTGCCATACGTGCCGGGTCGGTCCATCCAACCCGGCCCGACCAGCCCAGCCTGACCCGGTTGACCCTTAACCCAACTGACCGTTGACTTTGACCATTGACCGTTGACTTAAAAAAATAATAAAAGGAAGGAAAAGGAATGTGTTTCTTTTTCAATTATGTCTATGTGGATTATATGTAATCCCTTTTTGTTCTGCATTTGTTGCAGGAATAATGCCTTTCTTTAAGTTGCACACACCTATTCGCGCAATTACCGATGAACAAAAGGAAATGCTTTCAAGGTTGATAGCCGATTTGAATAATTATCGATGGGAGAGCGGCGACATAATAGATCATATTCTTGAAGTCAACGGGAAAGTACAAAAGATCATATGGAATGGTCGTCCCATGCCACAATCTGAGATGGTGCGATTTTTTATAAACACTCTTCCACCAGAATGGCAAGGAGTGTTGAATCGCTTATGGGAAGTCAACAAAGCCGCTTCATATAGGAGTCTTGTGATGGCTTTTATAGATGATTATTACCTGATTGTTACAAAAGAAAAGATCAAGAAATTGAACAAAAAAGGATATTTCCCAATTCATATATTTACTTGGGTTTAAATATTTCAAGTTGTCTTTCTTTTAGTATACTTTATGAATACCTTATGTAAATGTTTTACTACCTAGTTGTTATTGATGTAGTAACTGATATGTAGATTGCATTATGTGAAAGCATTATTATTTTATTGGATGTCAAATATTATTTGCTTTCTGTTATTGTTGACTGCTGTGGGTAGTTCATAGAAGTTTTTGTAGCTTCATAGAATTTATTTTGCATAGATAATTATATTAATGATAGTTTTAAGTTAGGATTTTTGGAGGATGATTGGAAACATAGTGACCTTTTGATTATGAAATTTTACTTGAAATTATTTATTAATATGATGGGTCTGTGTAAAATGGATGCATAAATGATAGGCATTATTAATTCGTGCATATGTGTCTGATATGTTTAGATCGATGGTTTCAACAACTAAGAACGTAATTATTGATTTGAGCGGTGAAAATTGTGAAATATTGAATATGAAGATTCAATATGTGTTGGAAAAGTAAGAAGCACTAAAAGCTCTTGACCATGTTATGGTAGATCTTGAGGACGCTGTGCGCTACCTTAAGCTAGTAGAGGACCGCCTAATGGCATTTGATCTGAAAATACATATTTGCTATGCTGGTTCTAGCTCAGAAACGGCTTCGAGCTCTAAGCGCAAGCGTATTGATTCGTTCAATATGTGGGAATGCAAAGGATCAAATCTTTCTTGCAAGAAATCAAGAGTTAACTAACACAAGAGATGAAAACGTCCTCAAGTGAAGAAAATGTTAAGGGTAAAGTGTTACAATTGTGATAAGAAGAGTCACTATGCTCACAACTATCGTGAGCCAAAAAAGGTAAACATCCCTTGTACATTTGAGAACTTTGCTTATGTGTCAAGTTCTGTATTCTTGGCGGAATCCAATTCTTTGTGAATTATAGATTCGGGCACAATAAACCATGTAGCGAAGGATAGAGAATCCTTCGTGGAATTTCGATGAGTACTAACTGGAACTAAGTGGATCTATGTAAGAAATAACTCCAGAGCTGAAGTAAAAGGAATTGGCATCTGCCAACTAAACATGCGTTGTGGACACACTTTATTCCTACATGATGTATTGTATGCTTTGGAGATTCATCAGAATTTAGTGTCTGTTTTAGTGTTGGTCAAGTTAGGTTTTAATATGAACTTCCATAATAGTGGTGTGCATTTGTATTTGGATACAAATTACTATGGTTGTGGTTATTTTCTGGATGGTTTCATTATATTAGATATTGACTATGTTAATACAAATGTTTATTATTCTCTTCTCACATCTCCTAATTCATATGATAATGATGTGAATGTGTGACATACTAGACTTGGTCATATTGGCCAACAACGTATGAATAAACTAGTCAAAGAGGGCTTGTTGGGCAACATTGAAAAAGTCGATTGCCCATATGTGAACATTGCCTAGTAGGGAAAATAATGAGGAAACCATTTGGAAAAGGTAAAAGAGCTGAATTTCCTCTGCATTTAATCCATTCTGACGTCTGTGGTCTAATGAATGTGAGAGGAAGGCATGGGGCTATTTATTTCATCAAATTTATGGATGATTATACTTGATTCGAATATGTTTATTTGATTTATCATAAATCTGAAGTATTAAGTTGTTTCAAAAGGTTTATGAACTTGGTAGAGAATCAATTAGATAAGAAAATAAAAGTATTAAGATCCGATCGAGGTCGAGAATATTTATCTGATGAGTTCAGAAATTTATATGATGAAATAGGAATAGAAAGACAGTTATTTATTCCATATACTCCTTAACAAAATGGTGTTGCGGAGAGAAGAAATAGAACCTTACTGGAAATGGTTAGGTCCATGATGGCGCATGCCAACTTACCTATCACTTTTTGAAGTGATGCATTGTTAACTGCTGCCTATATACTTAACCATGTGCCTTTCAAATTAGTTACTTCCACTCCATATGAGTTATGGACAGGTAGAAAACCGGACTTAAGTTTTCTTAAGCTATGGGGTTGTACTGCCTATACTCATGAGTCCTCTCACAAGTTTGGGAAATTGGGTCCCAGAGGAAAGAAGAGTATTTTCATAAGATACTCCGAACACTCGAAATGGTATGTGTTTATAGGTGAATAGAAAAGTGGGAATATAATTGAATTTAAATCATGGAATGTCACATTCTTAGAGAATGAATTTCCTAAGAAAGGCAAAATAAGTGAAGATTATTCCATATTTGAAATCTTGGATCAAGATAATGATATTAGTGGAGTTCGTCCAAGTGGGAGTAATATGAGAAGTGATGAATGGAATTCAACTCACTCTTAAATACAACCACATGATGAGATGATATCATCATTATCTAATCCTAGTGGGAGCATAATGATGAATGATGTACAAAGTGTACAATCTCCCGTATGGCGAACAAGTTGTAAAAGTATTCTCTGTCGACGTTTTGACATTGAAGGGGAAGCTTTTATGGTTGCTTCACAAGATGAGGATGAGCCAAGAAATATACGTGAGGCTCTAAGTTGCCCTAGTAAGGAAAAATAGATGCATGCAATGGGTGAGAAAATGGAGTCAATGAAGTCAAACAATGTTTGGGAACTGGTTGATCTTCCAAAAGGACGCAAAGCTATTAGGAACAAGTGGGTTCTCAAAATAAAGCAGAAAGCTGATGGCTCGATAGAAAGATATAAAGCTCACTTTGTGGCGAAAGGGTATAATCAATAGGAAGGAATTGATTATGAGGAAATATTTTCTCCTGTTGTGAGATTTACCTCGATTCGCATTATTTTGGCAATAGTGGCAAGTATGGATCTTGAATTACATCAAATGGATGTAAAGACTGATTTTCTCAATGGAGAATTGGATGATGAAATATATATGGAACAACCTGTTGGTTTCATTACGAAAGGCCAAGAAGAAAAGGTATGTCGACTTTTGAAATTGGTATATGGCTTTAAGCAGTCGTCAAGACAGTAGCATATACGTTTTCATAATGCCATAATGGTATATGATTTTACAATTATTGATAAGGATCATTGTGTATATATCAAAAGATCCAAAAATCAATTTGTGATCATATCATTATATGTTGATGATATACTAATTGTCGGAAGTAATATGGAGTTTGTTCATACCGTCAAAAGTTGGTTATCTTCCAACTTTGAGATGAAAGATATGGTTGAGGCTGCATACATTCTTGGAGTTAAGATTTCAAGAGGTCGTTCGAAGAGGTCGTTATCTCTTTCACAAGAAACATATATAAATAAGGTTCTTGAACGATTTCGTATGCAAGATTGTAAACCCATAGACACTCCTATTGCAAAAGGTGAAGGATTGAGCCATAGATTATGTCCAAGGACTCTACAAGAGAAGGAACAAATGAAACATGTTCCTTATGCTAGTGTTGTTGGGAGCTTGATGTACGCTATGATGTGTACAAGACCTGACATATGTTTTGCAATTAGAATGGTGAGTAGATACCAATCCAATCCAGGTCAAGCACATTGGAAAGCTGTTAAAAGAATACTGTGGTATTACAAGTTGAATTACCAAGGAAAGGATCTGCAACTTGAAGGTTATTTATATGCTGATTGGGGAGGAGATTTAGATAAAAGGAAATCTACCTCTGTTTTTGTTTTCTTACTGAATAATGGCGCCATGTGTTGGTGTAGTAAGAAACAGACATGTATAGCCTTGTCCATGATGGAAGCTGAGTTCGTGGCATTATCAGCAACGGTACAAGAATGTGTTTGGCTTAAGAGATTTTTGGATCATTTAAGTGTTATTGAGAAAGCTGTAGACTTCTTGTTGGTTAACTGTGATAGCCAAGTAGCTGTAGCGTACACCAAAGATCCAAAGTATCATGGCAAGACCAAACATATAGATATCAAGTATAATTTTGTCAAAGATATGGTTGTATGAAAGGATGTGAACTTACAGTACATATCTACGCATAAAATGGTAGTAGATTATATGACAAAGCCAATACCTAGAGATATGTTTTGTGGTCATATAAAATCTCTAGAATTGCGTAGAGTCTAATGTACTGAATATTGTAATTTCCCTGAGTTGTTCACATTTATGAACTTGTGTTTTTCATGGTTAATGCCTATGAATCTTTGTTTGACGTTTATGTATCTTAATGCTCAATGCATTACATTAAATTGAGAAAGTATGTCGGACAGATAAATGATTAACTCACTCACACGGGTAATCGCCTCTATTTACTATGTGATAAATAGAGATAAGACGGTTTTTAAGCTTATTATCTAGGTGATAATCGAAAGTTCTAGCTTAAAATATATATGTTGCCTTCACTAAGTGTTAAGATGAGGACATGATATGTATTATGTCCGAAAGTAAAATAGCCCACATATTTTACTTTATCTGTCTAAGATGCCAGATGTGAGTTCTAATGAATTTTGTGAATGAGTAGATATAGAAGATCGAATTTGGAGAATCACATTATAGTTTTGTATTCACTGATCGACCAATTATGACTGTCTTTGGGATAATCATAATTATGAATACAATATATATATATATATATATATATTATTGTTTAAAAGAGATCAAGAGAGATATAAATGTGATCGACCGATTTAGGGTACTGTATACTAAATCTACTCAGAGTGTGATGCCCATTATGAGCTGCTATATATTCCAAACAGATGTATGGCAACAAGCTCTCAAATTATGCTGGTCGCACGGATTATTCATCGATATGAATGTTGAGGAGAGGTAAAGAGAATCCTGTTTGGCCCACCATGTGCGAGTGAGAAATGATATTTTTATTAAAGTGTGGATGGACCTAAGTTGGCCTGTTCGCCCATGTTGGGCCTAAAAACCTGGCCTGCAAGATAAGAGCCCATGGATGGAGGGGTACGTCGAAGGGCTATGACTTTTGGGGGAATGTTTTACGTCGAAGGAATACGTCTTTTGGAGGAGACGTATTTAAGGGAGAAAAGAAAAGGGAGGAACGTACATTTTCAACATACATACGTCCCTCCTCCCTTTCTCCCTCCAAAAAGAATAGTAACCAAAAGGAGTCGGAACTCTCTTCTCTTCAAGGCGAATATACGTCATCGGATCGAACGGGATTGGTTTTTCTTCCTCATATCAACGTCGGTATTTAATCTATGGCTAACAAGGTACGTTCGATTCTATGATGTGCTTTTCGATCGGTGATACATGTGTTTTCCCGGGCCCGTCTTCCTCACTCGTTTTAGGGGTTCAATTTAGTGTCAAATCCGTTTTAGAGAATCAGTTATTCCCAACAAGTCAAGTGAGCGTGTGAGAGAGTTTTTGCAAGAAAAGTGCCCCAATTCTAAGACGGCCTCATATGTTTCCATAATGCAGCAAGTGTTCTGTAGACCTTTCCAGGAGTTGAGAAGAAGCGGGTCACCGGCCATCCACGGTGGACGTCGAGGCCGGTCTCTCTTCTGATGGGATGAGGTGCGGCTTCTTGAATTGGCAAGAAAATGGCAAGGTCATTAAGAAGGTTTTTCACTATTGAGCAGAAGAAGGTAGTTTTTTACACGGTCGAGACCCACGAGTCTTCATGCGTATAGCGCATGATATCACCACTCCTTTTTCTTCTTCCTATTCTTCCCCCTTTCTTAGGCTTCTATACTTACAGTTATTGCTATATATATATTTGGCGCGTACTTAGCATCTTTATAGCTAATAAAGGGCTTCCTGATCTGATCTTCCGAGCACTTTATACTCGCAAAGAAAAGATAAACAAAGAAATTTTCAATTTAATATACAGATAATTAACACATATATAGATTAGTGCTTTGAAAATTGGGAAGAATTATGCGAATCTCCTGCTAACTTTAGGGTAAATGCATTATTTTATTAGATTTTCATTTATATTACAGTTGTGAACTCTCTTGCATTTTTTATTTACAAACGCAATGCATATGACTTTTAAGGGATAAGTCTGTACTTTTGAATTCTTTTTTATCAAAATAAATCTCTCCTTTGCCTTTGATTTTCAGGGAAAAAAGAAAAAATAAAAATGAATGCATTAAATTAACTACAACATCAGAAGAAGTGAGTGTCAATGATAACATACAAATAAAGATTGTTACAAAATTAGGGATGCATTATACAAAAAATATAAGATATTTTAGAGAAGAGAAACATTATTAAGTATAAAAGGAAAAAAAGGCTTCACTGACAAAAAATTAAAGGTAGGATAACAAAAAAAAGGATTTTGTATATTTTAAATGGTTAAATAATGCAAAAAAAAAAAAAGATTGGAAATAACCAATATTTAAAATATCATGATAGATTCGGTGCATCAAAAAAAAAAAAAAATCGCTGTCATTTCATTTAAGTTTTTTAAAAATATTATCAATCATTTTTACATCAATTAACCCTTTTAAACATACATAATGATTAAACAATTTGTGTCATTTGACCTTCTTGTTATTGAGGCCTTTTTCTATTTATTTAATTGGCGTTTACATAGACATATGATTAATCAAATTCTTTTTTATCTGATGTTCTTGTTTTGAGACTTTTTCATATTTGTCTAATTATTGGTTTTTTTTTCTCTTTTTTTCTTCCTTTTTTTACATCAAGGAAATGTAAAAACGAGATTCCCTTCAAGAAAACGAGATAAAAATATATTTCTACCCTTTAAAAGTCATGCATATTGCACCGTGCTCACAGTTAAGAAAAGAGGTCACCGACTATAACTAAACAAAGGTGAAGCGGGGTGCTGTGTAGCGATTAAGAGTTCGAGGGCAAAGTTTTGCTACAGCTATAGCTCATAGCATGGGGTTTTGCGTAAAATCTCCGAAAGAATAATTTTTCATTTTAATAAAGTTTTAGTCAACAAGTTCCTATGACAAATTAAGTGGTTTAGATTGCAACTCCCCCTCCAAAAAAAAGACCAAGCCAAAGGAAAGTAAGAGGCAAGCCACCGGACTACGTGACTGGAGAGCCATATATTGTAGCCTCCATCGAGTATCGACCTCGAAAATTCTTCCAAGAATGGACATTCCCTTACGCGCGCATCAAACACCAGAAAATCTCATTAGGCTGGCTATTTCCCATGGAAACACTAGTGTTTTCCTTCCAAAGGCGGCTTCTTTGTCGCAGGACTTTCCTCGTAGATTCTCCGTCAATCTTGCTATAAATCGGAAGTGCAAAATGGATATAACAGTGTACAATTACCAGTCAACCGGTGACCATTCGGCATCGAGTAATGCACAAGAGGCCAGTATCCCTTTTTGCCTGCACCATCTGAAAGACCAGAAACATACGATCCAGACAGAGTACTTCATCTGGGGAGCAATGACTGAATTTCAATACATGTGGAACAAAAGCGAACGATAATGTATTGTCCTCACATAACGAGAACATATGTATCCAGAAATATCATTTTTACACTTCTTGGATGTTAAAAAAAAAAAAAGAAAAGAGAAAAAATAAAACAACAAATACGAAAAAGTCTCAACAACAAGACGCTTGGATAAAAAAAAAAGAAAGGCTAATCTTTATACATATGAAAAGGGTTAATTGATAGTATTTTTTTTTATAAAAAAAGAATAATTGAAAGGAATGGTGGCATCAAATAAAAAGAAAATGATGAACCTAATCTACAATGATATTTTAAAAATTAATTGCTGTCAATCATTTTTTTTTTTTTTTTGCATTAGTTAATCATTGAATATATTCAAAATCTATTTTTTTTCGTTATTTGACCTCAACTATTCATTAGCTATCGAAGCCTTTTCCTTTTCTACTTAGCTATATTTCTTTTCTCTAAAATATCCGATTAGTTCCATGAATACTTCAATGAATTCCTAATAATCTTTACTTATTATGCTACATAAAGAGTTGGTTCTTCCGATATATTAGTTAATTTATTGTACCCCTTTTCGATGGGAGAACGATAACAATTCGAACAATATTGAATCAACGCAGCGGAATAAAATAATCTCCCCTCTTGTGTAAACCTAATAGGAATCGATATAGTAGAATAAAATAAATGCTAAGCATGCGAACACAAGACGAATTTTTTTACGTGGAAAACCTCCTCGATGTGAGGAGATAAAAAACCACAGGACCGGAGTCAACCCAAAATTCTTTACTATCAACAAAATTGTTCTTCTCTAGCAAATACTAGAGGTACATGGCAGCAAAAACTTCAAGAACATAATTCTTAGCAATACACATAAACTTCGCAAGAGATCAAGGATAAATCTGACCAAAAATGCAGGTTTTGATTAATCTACGAAAAACCTGATGTAGGCAGCTTCAAACAAAAATCAAACCGTTCAGATTCAAGAAGATTGCACCACGAACACGCTGACAAAATTTCAGCTCAATCGGACCACGAATCGACCTCCGACGCCGGCTTGATGTAAATCAGATATTGCCTCAACCCCCAGATTTTCTGCTCTCTTTTTCTCTTGTTACTATTTCCTTTTGCGGCTATCACTTTATATAGATAATGAGAAACCCTATTTTCTTATATAATTTATTATATGGGCTCAAGCCCCTTTGGGGCTTGCAATTCATTGGGTCTCCTCCACATAGGAGTGAACCTAGCTAACACTTTTCTTTATTTTTCCTGTAAAGTGAAAGGCTAAGGCGAGATATTTATTTCTAAAAAATAGGAAAGACATGAAAATACACACTACCCTTCACAGGCCATGCACATGGCATTTGTAAACCGTATGACAACATTTCTATTCTCAAGAATAATTTTTGTTTAGAATTTTTTTTAAAATTTCTATTATCTAGACAAGTTTTTGAGCAAACAAAGGCATTTGATAATTGCATAAAATTCCTACTCCTTAAATTGAAACAAGATAGAAATGCATTTGGTACGATCCTAAAAATTTGTGTTCCCAGTTTTTTTCATTTAATTATGAAAATATTAGTGGAAACTTAACAATTCACATTTGGATAAAACTAGATTTTTGTAAGGATTTAATTGATTAACATATGATAAGGTGGCTTGAGAAAATCCAATGCAGTATTTAGTACAAAATGGATGGCTGAAAATGGCGGTAGAGAGTCTTGTTGGTTTATAACTCACAAGATGAAGAGATTGATAATAAATTTTTGGGCATCATAGTAAATGGGCACATAGATCTTTTGAGCTTTTTCAGTTGCAAGAAGAAGAGCAAATGCTGCCCCATGGAATGGGCAAGGACGAAGGATGGAGTAGATCCTAAAGTTGGTGTGCTTTTTTTTTTGCACAAACTTATCAAACCTTCAAGTAAATGACACTGGAAATTCATGAAACACAAGCTTATTCGATTGTTATATAAACAAGACAAATGGCAATGCAAATGACTCATTCGGGGACATCTAATATTCTATTAAAATCGAATTGTAGATAATCTTAGACGATGTCTCTAGTAGAATCTTAAGGGAAGAATATGTCTTTTCTCAGCAGAATTGCCAAGCTATCGCGACTTAGCACTGTCTCTAAAAGAAAATAACATTCAAAAATCCAAATGGTAAAGCCCTAAAAGCTTATTCAATTTTGAATCCAATTTTAATCAAAAGATTTTGACACTTTTTTTTTTTATAAAGAAAATGAGGACTCAGATTGAGTCAGGATACTCAGTTCGACTATGGGTCTCACTTCGACCTATGTGCTGATTGTGTAAAGATGGGCATTAGGTTACACTGAGTTTATTTCTCTAAACTAACATTGTTTCTCTTTTCATTACTAGGAACAAAAGAAAATTAGATTTTTTTTTTTTTTTTTTTTTTTTACTTCTCGTTTTTATTTTAAATCTATTCCTCAATCATTGATCTATTTCTGGAAATAGAAAAATCAATTGATGTCCATAAACAGATTTATGTTCTTTTTATGTTTTAAGGAATAGAGAAATAAAGAAATAGAAATGTTACTAAGCAGGCTCTTAATAATTATAATAAAATGGAAGTTTCAATGAAAAAATGCACAATAGTCGCGCGTGTGTATTATCCTAAAGTCAGGAGAGATTTGCGTAATTCTCCCTGATTTTCAAAACACTAATCTATTATTCGTGAGCATGGCCACCAGCATATTAGATCGAAAATCTCTCGTTTTCCTTGCGCGTATAAAGTTGTGCCCGCCCGGTTCTTGTTCCCCTCGTTCTTGATCTGTCCTATTTGCCAACCACATAAACGCCAAAATGCATCCTCACCGTACAACAATTCCGCTCAGCCGCACGATCCCTCCATTTCCATTTCCATCCATTTGGAGTTCCCACGAAGCCGAAGCAGTCCCGTGAATAGTCGAAAGTGGGATCCTACGGCCGGTAAGCTCTGTTGGTGCCAGCACGATTGAACGGACAATCTGAATTTGAAAACCAAGAGTTGTAGGACCCACCTAAATTTGCTTCTTGCTGAGTAAAAATTTCTTTAATGAAAGGCAAAAAATTATTTTATGGGATTGAGCTATAGCTACAACAAATTTTTGCCCACCAATGACCTCATTTTTCTTAATTGCGAGCACGATGCAATGTGTTGGAAGATATGCGGATTGCCCGATACGTTTTGATCTTAATTGATCATGATTATCTTGATTGATCACGATCTTCATGTATATGTAAATTAAATATTAGATCTAGATCTAGATTGATTGTTCAGATCGTTTACTTCCTTATACAAAATAGAGCTTGTATTATATCTCTATAGAATTGTACATTCAGAATAAATGAGTGATAATACAGTAAAATCTCCCCACCTTGATTTCCATTTTTCCTCTCTGGACTTCGTCCATTCTTCCTTCACTTTTGCCTTCTTACATGGTATCAGAGCACCTTGATCTCTGACTCGCTTCCGCTCCAAACTGCTGCCGAAGAAAATTCTCAACCTGCAAAAGGATTGACCTTTCGACATTAGGCATACTCTCGAAGGAAGAAATTTAAATTAACTTACCATGGCTTCTCCGCAGGACTCCAGTCTGGCTGCTAACGAAAGGACCACCGAAGAAAGTAGTCCTCAAGTTCCACAGATACAGAATCTCCCTGCAGTAATACCAGTATCCGACCAACAATCAGCTCAAACCCAACCCCAGCAGTGGTGGCTCACATAGGCTCAGTTCCAATTGGGGCAACCGACGACGGGTCAACCATACCAGTGGATTCCATATCCACTCTATTTTGGGCCAAGCCCAAGTTCCTCATCGCCTTTTTTTGTGGGCCACCAGAATCACGATGGAGGCCCGCCAGCCATGAATGGGGCAAGCCCAACCATCGCGATGGAGCAGACAGGCGGTTCGAGCGAGTTGGGTACGGGGCATAATCCCTACTCGGGATATGTAAATGCGGGCTATCCAGTCGGGTCGAGCGAATCGGGTCAATGGACGAATTCCTACCTGAATTTCCACCCGGTTTTCTGCCTGTTCCAGCAGCGGCGTTCACCGGGCGACCATAAATAGGCAATCCTTTGTTTGTCTCCACCGCCGACGGACCGGAGCTTCGACTGATAAACCAGCAACTAACCAGACCAGAGACCTATTCGAAGTGGTCACAGGAGCTTCGGCGGGCATTGGTGACAAAAGACAAAGACGGATTTCTCGATGGAACAATTCCAATCCCCTACAATGAACGCCTAGCCCGACACTGGCGGAAGTGCAATCAACTCTTCCGAACGTGGATCGGGAATTGCATATCCCCAGAAGTCGTGGCTGGGCTTCCACCCATAGAGGATGCCAAAACCATGTGGGAAAACGTATGAGAAACGTACGGTAAAATGGATCAAGCAAAAGTTTTTAATCTCATGCAGGAAATTAGCGAACTCAAATAGGGAAACTCGACGGTCACGGCTTGCTTCAACAGGCTATCGTCTCTCTGGAATCAACTTGAAGCAGTAGAAGAAAAGCTTGAAGGGCCAGAATCTACCCTCAAGCAGTATAAAAGGATCAAAGAGAGAGAAAAAGCTACGCGATTCCTGCTGATTTTAAATGAATCGTATCTCACGTTTTGGTCACAGATCCTTGCCATGGATCCCATGCCACCGATCGGGTGTATTTTCCAATTGGCGATGCAGGAGGAGAGTCAGCGACTCACAATCATGAAGAACAGTGAGAGCATCGCTCTGGCTGCCCGCGGTGAAGGGAGAACCCTAACCCTAGCTCGTGAAAAGGAAAAGAAGAGCCCCTTAGGGTTCGGCGAGATCAATTCAGGCGGGCTTAGAAGGGACGGGACGAACGGCTAGGATTACATGCAAGGATCGAATGGCCCAGATTACACGCGAGGATCGAGTGGCCCAGATTATGCACGAAGATTGAGCGGCCCAGATTACGCGCGAAGATTGGACGGTCATCAAGGAATCAAAATCGTGCCTGGATCGGACGGTGGACAGCAGATCGTGATCAAAGGAGCGGACGGCCAGATCTTCGCCACGTCATCAAAAAATTTCGCAAAAAATTTTAAAGGAAAAGGGTAAATTTTTTTGCGATTATTGCGAGCATACTAACCATACCATTGACAGTTGCTGGAAATTACACAGGAAACCGGGAGAAAAGGAAAAAAAAATTTCCACAGCTTACTAGGTCATTGGACCAACTAGTCCAAAAATTGACCAACCTATTTCATATGGTCAGTATCAACAACTCATGCAGACACTATAGAAGATAGATATATCCAACAAAGGGGGAAGTTTCTCAAGTATTTCACATTGCCTAATTAATTCCATTTTCAGAAAGGCATGGATTATAGACTCTGGGGCAAGTGACCATATTATAAGCAACAAGGGATTTTTTTCCAATATAAATGAAAGCTTGAATTTTCCTGTCTTCGTACAACTACCCAACTAAATGTTACTCATGTTAAAGTGACGGAAACAGTGAATCTCAGTCCTCATATTATTCTCCAGAATGTGTTATATGTCCCAGAATCCCAATTCAACCTCATATCTGTGTCTAAAGTCTGCAAAGAGAAGTCATGCCGGGTAATATTCAATGCTGACACATGTTTATTTCAGGCCTTTTTGACTAGGAGACTGATGGGCTTGGGTAATCTTTCTGAAGGACTCTATTTCTGGATGAGTTTTCCAAGTAATTTCAATTTTTCATGCAATCCCTTGAATAAGAAATCATTGTGTAATTCAACTGCCAATGATATAAATTTTACTATGCATATGAGATTGGGTCACAGTACTTCATTTTCATATCCTGAATGTCCTATATGTCCCCTTGCGAAGCAATCACGTACACCATTTTCTTCTAGTACCTCACAGACTAGTCAAATATTTGCATTAATTCATGTGGACATTTGGGGACCTTATCATACAGTCAATCATGATGGCTCTCGTTATTTTCTTACGATAGTAGATGACTATTCTCGGGCAACATGGATCTTCCTAATGCAATCAAAAAATTAGGTCTATTCTCACCTGAAAAATTTTATTCTGCTATCTAAGAACCAATTCAGGAAATCCATTCAGCGGGTCTGTACTGATAACGGGAGAGAATTTTTCAGTCATGAATGCTCGCTGTTATTCAATTCTCATGGTATTCAACACGAAAGTTCTTGCATTTACTCACCACAACAAAATGGAGTGGTTGAAAGAAAGCATCGCCATCTATTGGAAGTTGCTTGTGCCTTAAAATTCCAAGCATCAATTCCGGAAAGATATTGGGGTGACTGTGTCACCACAGCATCTTATCTTATTAATAGAATGCCTACTCGGATTCTCAATGGGCGGGCGCCATTTGAGCTGCTATTTGGGAAGAAACCGGAATTGAATCATCTCAGGATCTTCGGATGTCTCTGCTATGCTGCAATCATGGGGCCTTGAGATAAAATGAGCCACGTGCGTGGCGATGCGTCTTTATGGGATATCCCAATCTCCAGAAAGGGTATCGGGTACTTGAGATCTCCATAGGAGAATTTTTAGTAAGTCGTGATGTAATTTTCCATGATAATATTTTTCCATTTTTTGAAAGTGAATCTTCACATGGAGATCCAGAGATAGCTTCCAGCCATCATAATTTTCTCTATGATGAAGCACCACACTGGGATCTCTCCTACATACCAGTAGTACAGTCGAGGAATCCTATTCTTCCTTCAGTTCCAGCTCTATAGGATTCTAATGGAAATTTGAATTCTTCAGAACATATTCAGGGAGATACCTTGGAGGAACCCATTGCTGATGTAGAAGTTGCTGACACTACAACAACTTCATTATCAGAGACATCATAGCCTACCACTAAAGCTGAGCATCCTAGGAGGTCTGGACGGGCTACAAGACCACCAACTTGGACCAAAGATTATGTTTGTGCTACTCACAACTCTCCAGGTATTCGGTATCCAGTCTTTTCATATGTTTCCTTTGATAGATTGTCTCAGAAGCATAGATGTTGTATTAGTCGTTTGTTCGAAGATAAGGAACCATCCAGTTATGAAGAAGCTTCTAGTAACCCAAAATGGCAAGAGGCCATGAAGGCAGAATTGAAGGCACTTACTGATAATCATACATGGGATCTTGTCCCATTACCAGCTCATCGCAAACCAATTGGATGCAAATGGGTTTACAAGATCAAGTATTGGGCTGGTGGCTTCGTTGAACTGTACAAGGCAAGATTGGTAGCTAAGGGGTTCGCCCAAAGAGAAGATTTTGACTACCACGAGACGTTCTCACCAGTTGCCAAAGATGTTACAGTCCATTCATTCTTAGCTGTCGTTGCCATTAATGATTGGCACCTACACCAAATGGATGTCCATAATGCCTTTCTCCACGGCGATCTAGATGAAGAGATCTACATGGATATCCCTCAAGGCATACGGAGACAGGGGGAGAATAAGGTGTGTCGTCTCCGTAAATCCCTTTATGGATTAAAACAGGCGTCCATACAATGGTATGCTAAATTTGCCAGAGCTCTTACAATAGCAGGCTTCAAGCAATCCAAGCACGATCATGCTCTGTTCTTAAGAACTAAAGGTATGTTATCTATTTATTTGATGATTTATGTCGATAACATACTTGTTATGGGAAATGATAGAGCCTCTATAGAGAATTTCAAGGAATATTTGCACGCTGCCTTCCATATTAAAAACTTATGAGCACCAAAATATTTCATTGGAATTGAAGTTGCCCGATTTGACAAGGGAATTTCCCTTAGTCAGCGGAAGTTCATTCTAGAAATCATATTAAAAGTAGGTCTATCAGGATGCAAGCTAGCTGTAATTTCTACAGAGCAAAACACTAAGTTGACCACCGTAGACTATGATAAGGGAATATCTCGAAGTGATGATCCCCTACTCAGTGATCCGTCAGGCTATCAAAGACTTGTTGGGAAACTTATATACTTGATAATGACTAGACTTGATGTCTCATATGCGGTCTAGCCAGTTTATGCATCAGCCGAAGCGTTCTCATTTGGATGCAGCTTTAAAGGTCATAAAATATTTAAAGAAATGTCCAGGTTTTGGGATACTTCTTTCTAAGGAATGTGACATGAGGATGACAGCATATTGTGATGTAGACTATGCAACATCTCCGATTAGTCGCTGGATATTGCATTAAATTGGGAGGATCTCTTCTATCTTGGAAAACCAAGAAACAGGCCACCATGTCTCTGTCCTCAGCCGAAGCAGAATATCGAGCTATGGCCAAGGCCACTTGTCAAGTAGTTTGGATACGAGAATTGCTTAAGGATCTTGGAGTAGAAGTGCAAGGACCCACGAGGCTATATTGTGATAATGATGTGGCTCTTAAAGTTGCATCTAATCCTATAGTGCATGAAAGAACCAAGCATATAGAAGTGGATTGTCACTTCACACGGGAAAAGATCCAGGAAGGAGTAATTGAGACAAGAGGAATTGGGACAACGGAGCAACCAGCAGACTTGTTCACCAAGCCCCTATGTCAGAGACAACACACATATCTATTAAACAAGCTAGGCGTCTTGGACATCTACAAGCCACCAGCTTGAGGGGGAGTGTTGGAAGATATGCGGATTGCCCGATACGTTTTGATCTTAATTGCTCATGATCTTCATGTATATGTAAATTAAATATTAGATCTAGATCTAGATTGATAGTTCAGATCATTTACTTCCTTATACAAAATAGAGCTTGTATTATATCTCTACAGAATTGTACATTTAGAATACATGAGTGATAATATAGTAAAATCTCCCCACATCGATTTCCATTTTTCCTCTATGGACTTCGTCCATTCTTCCTTCACTTTTGCCTTCTTACACAGTGTCCATTAGGGGTGATCGGTTCCCGATCCCATCAAGTTCCTAGTTGAAACCGAGAACCGATTCCCAATTTTTGGGATTGGGGACGAGACCAAACGTTCCTAGGATCGAGAACTGGACCGGACTAACTAGTCTAGTCCAATATGGTCCCATGGAACCGATTATTTTGCCAAAAAAAAAAAAAAAAAAACTATTTTTAGGGTTTATTACTATTTTTAAGAAATTAAAAAAATATATATTTTCTAAAAAGAGTCGGTCTAGTTCGATTCTCCTTTGAACCGGAAACCAGAGTAATCCCTTCAGAAATTGGATCAAATTAGCCAATTTGGTCTAGTTCGGATGGTTCTCGATTCAGGTAGTCCAACATACTCACCCTTAGTCATTTTTGTCTAGTCTTTTTGAAGGGGACATTGTTTATGCTTCTTTGAAATAAAAACAAAAAAATGAAAGAAAAGGGAAAAAAAATAACAACAATTGGACAAATAGGAAAGAGTCTCAATAACAAGAAGGTTGGAGAAAAGAATTTGATTAATCGTTATATGCATATGTAAAGGGTTAATTGATAATTTTTTTTTTAAAAAATTAATAAACAAAAGGTTGTAGCCTCATCTCAAAAAGAATATGATGAATCGAATCTATATTGATATTGTAAACGTTAACGTTAATTGTTGGAAATCAATTTTTGCATTGGTTAATCATTGAACATATTCAAAATCTATATATATATATATATTGTTTTGTTACCTGACCTTTTGCTTTTTGTTAGGTAACGAAGCCTTTTTTCCTTTTCTACTTAACTATGTTTCTTTTTTCTACCATTCAATTATTGAAGGAAGCACCTCCTCGTCCCCTCATCTTGATCCGTCCGATTCGCCTTCCGTGATGCACCCCCATTGTAAAAACAATTCTTCTCACCCGCGCGATCCCTCCATTTCCCATTGGAATTCTGACAAAGTAGGCGGCCCCACACGGACTCCAACATCAACCGGTAACATACATACATACATACATATATATATACATATACATATACATATATGTATATATATATATATATATCGTAGCCCATTTTTCTGTAAGTTACATATTCACGTATACGGCTTTTTTTTATTACCTCCACGTCATGCAAATTTGGTTAATTCTTTGTTTGTAGATCACTTGGATAAATGCAGTAATTCATGGGACTATTCTATTTATACAGATATGAGAGGGGTCCATTCAAGCTTTTTTCTTGTTTGTTTATTAGAGCCTCCTTCTTATAGTCTAGCGAAGCCTTTTTATCTATTCCACTTAACTATGTTTCTTTCCTCTAAATATCCAATTAGTTCTATAAATACTTCTGCAAATTCCTAATAATCTTTACTTATTACACTATCATCGATTCTTCCGATATATCAGTTAATTTATTGCACTCCCTTTACTTTATTATTCTCCTGAAGTAGAAGGCAAAGGCGAGATTTATTTTGACAAAAAAGAAAGAAGGGGAAAGACATGAAAATACAAACCACCCCGCACAAGCCATGGGCATTGCATTTGTAAACCACTATAATAAAATAAAGTTTCAATGAAGTAATGCACGATAGTGTATGCATATTACTCACCCTAAAGTCACGAGGAGATTTGTGTAATTCTCCCCGATTTTCGAAACACTGATCTATATATTTGGGAGTATAGTAAACTCGCATATTAGGTCGAAACTCCCTCGTTGTTTTGCGCGGATGTCCGAACGAGCCTTTGTCTTGCCATTCAAGGAACCGGCTCCTATTCCACTCATCTTGATCAGTCCGACTCGCCCATCACGAAACGCCAACATGCATTTGAATGCTTTTGATCTATATTGGGAACATAAGCACAGAGCGATCGTGATCCATGGCATTTCATGAAGTGTCTTAATCGCTGGTCCTGTTTCCGGATAGACATATTTTCTTCATATAAGGACAAAAGATCATTGTTCACCTTTTGTTCCAGTTGTATTGCAACTTAGTCATTGCTCCACAGATGAAGTACTCTGCCTGGACTATAAGTTTATAATGATACAGCTGGTATTTCTGGTCTTTCCAACAGTCGAAGGCTCTCGACCTAAATATTGATCATCGAGCATGGACTATGCAAATCTTTCTCTGTTGATTTCTTTTGTTAGGGTGGATATATCTCAACCGAGCATCCTGGTACTTCTTATGAACTTCTTTTGCTGTCGTGTTCATGATCCGAGATTAAATCTAGCAATGAGAAATGATCGGATGATAATTTTTAATCTATTGTGATAATAACAGTCTATTTTAACTAACAGATAACCAAATAATAAATAATTATAAATTATGGCGAGACTTGCTTTTTCAAGAATTTATGACCTACAATAAAATGTTATTCTTATAATAACTCAAAGACTATTGAATTAACAAAACCCTTGTAAACATAGTTTCGATGTTTCAGGGACCTCTTGCCCGTTACTAGAACCCAATTGATCACCAGACTAGTAATTGTACATGGGAATTTCCATCTCGTGCTTCCAATTTATCAGCAAGTATCCAAGAGAATCAGTGAGGAAAGTCTTGTGACAAAGGAGCCGCCTTTGGAAGGAAAACATTGGTCTTTCCATGGGAAATAGCTAGGCTGATGAGATTTTCCTGGTGTTTGATATGCGCGTGAGGGAATGTTCGTTCTTGGAAGATTTTTTAAGCTCAATACTCAATCAGGGGTAGAATGTGTGGTTCTTCAATCAGGACGTCCAGTGGCCTTTGGGGATTGAAGGGAATTGCAGGGCGAGAGTTTGCCCAATAAGTGATTTGTCCTGGTGGCAATGTCAACTGGTATAGCTCATAGAAAGAGTACAAGTGAGGTCGTCATGCCCTAGGTTTAGGTTTAGGTTTAGGTTTAGCGATCGGATAAAGGTTTGGCATTGCTCAGTCCAAAATTAACTGGAGAGTTTTGCTCCGAGCCTCTCAATCGCCATCCTTTCATGCCTACAAAGGATCTCGAGGTCGAACGAGTTACGAGGAGTGAAGCTTGCCATTGATGATACACACATTCATGTTATCACCTAATGATTTAGTAGCTACATAATGCATCAATATCCCCACAATTCATCAAACTATTTTCTCGGAAATGGGCAAATTCATCATGTTTCTAAGGTTGGGAAGCAAATTAGCCTGTTCTTGTGTGCAGTGGTGGTTATGCAGGAGACGTTAGTGTTGGGGTTTCATGAATCATGTATAGGTAAAATTTAACAAAAATATGCAGCGGAAACAAATATGAGATATTTTATACATGATTCTCTGAAGGCGTTGTTTGTGCGTTTTAATCAAAAATCTAAATATAAAAAGGGGATTAAACGAATTACCTTTCGAAGCGCGCTTTATACTAATTGGTTTAGATGTTCCACAGTTCGAGCCCCACAAGAGTTGGACCTCTAGTTCAGACACACCAACAATGGACGTCAAACAGAAAAGAGAACTTTCGGATATTCACCACTATGATCATGCTAGCAATCCCGTGGAGACAACCCGTCGTATCTTTGATGTATTATAGTCACGGCCCAAACAAGAGAACACTCTTCTTTCTCATGTCTCTCTAAGAACACAACCATACACACGGTGTGTCTTTTTATCTTTCTTGCGAAGACAATAAATATAAACCGCTGAATTGCTCTCGATTTTAATCCCTTTAATTGCTGCAATTATTGGACGGTTTTTCTCGGAACAGCAACGGTTGCTGATTGTGGGAACAACAATCATTGTTGACCACTCTCGATTTTTAATCCCTTTAATTGCGGCAATTATTGGACGGTTTTTCTCGGATCAACAACGGTTGCTGATTGTGGGAACAACAATCATTGCTGACCATTTCAACTTTAATTAATTAATTAAATGAATAAATAAATAATTAATCATTTTAGGGCATACATCCAACAATCTCCCACTTGCACTAAAGCCATAAAATGAACATAATCTTTGTATGTACAAATGGAATACATTAACATGTATCCACTTTGGGCATGCAAGTGCATTATATGCAAGAAGGCTCGTGACTATAATACAAATTAAATTAAATCTCATTTAATTTAATTTCAAATCGACTCAATTCGATTGTAGTAATTTGCAAACACATTTGCAACAATATTTCTCTCTTGTTCCACGTCATCCTTATTGTTTATGGTGTGTGACATCCTTAGGTTCATCACTAAACTGGTAGTAGAACTTGTACTAACACATTAGTACTCCCAATAGAATTAATTGTCCCGATTAATCTTTGGGTCCTACAAGCCATGATTGACATCTAGCAATATGTCATGACTACCCAGATAGTGTGAATACTTTAAGAACAAATGAACCTGTCAGCTTTGGCTACAGTGTAATTCAATCCCTCTGTCCTACTATGTCTTGATCAAACAAAGACCATGGAATATTTGTCAAGTCACCAATTTGATCATATGCACAAATCTAATTGACATACATTTTATTTGAGACATAAACAATTTATTCTCGATTACAACCCCGGCCGAGGATTTCAGTGTAGTGTCACAATTAGATTACATAGGACATCATTATTATACCTTGCATGTAACAAGGAGACAGATTCCATATTGCGCACACATGCAACTTCGTATATGAACAAACTATGACCATCAGGTACAAAGACGGATCAACGACCCGGCATTACGTGCACCTGTGAACCATAGTTGTTTGATACACCAGTTAACATTGTACCTCAGGTCTAAGGATTATTTACACAAGACCAAAGCATGAACAATTAGACATTGACCACGCTAAAAGCTTCCATGTCGCTAATCGTTCCATATGCATCACGTTCAGTGAACTTGTCTAATACAAACACTTGTGTTCTTAACTCAGGTATCACAATACCTAATGACTTGTGACTCATCATTCCCTTAAGTATCCCATACTTAATGGTGAAGTTATGAATACACCGGTCTCAACAGAATTATTAATATCCACTCAATAATCCATCGATCGGGAACAATTTAAAGATTCAGTCTGACTATGAACCCATCACAGATATTCCTGACGTCTCAAGAATAGGTCTAGTTGCAACTGATCTTATGGAATCATTCATAAATATAAAATAATTGGACAAGTGAATGAATACATCATTCCCATTAATTAAATAATAATAATGAAAATACAACTAAAATCCCTAATATGTAACTATTACATAGTAGCTTTATGGAATACATTCAACAATCTTCCACTTGCACTAAAGCCAACTTGTCTGGTACCTCAAACCCATTTTGTCAATGTGTCTTTCAAAAGAAGACTGAGGTAAGGCCTTAGTGAAGGGATCTGCCACATTTTCTGCTAAGGCAATTTTCTGCAAGGCGATATCACCTCTCCCAACAATTTCTTTGATGAGATGGAAGCGTCTCTCAATGTGCTTGGACTTTTGGTGAGACCTTGGTTCCTTGGCTTAAGCTATCGCTACATTGTTGCCACAAAACAATGTAATCGGTTGCTCAATTGAAGGAACGACTCCAAGTTCAGAAATAAACTTCTTCATCCAAGCAGCTTCCTTTGCTGCTTCAGAAGCAGTTACATACCCTGCCTCAGTGGTGGAATCAGCAGTTATGTTTTGTTTGGAACTTTTCCAACTAACTGCGCCACCATTGAATGTAAAGACAAACCCAGATGTAGACTTATAATCATTAGGATTTGATTGAAAATCGGAATGAGTATATGCTACAATTTTAAATTCTCCTTCTCCATATATCAAGAATAAATCTTTAGTCCTTCATAAGTACTTAAGAATATTCTTGACTGCTATCCAGTGCTCTTCTCCTAGATTAGACTGATATTTGCTAGTAATACTTACAGCATGCGCAATATCAGGTCTAGTATATAGCATAGCATACATTATGCTTCCAATAACGAATGCATATGGTATCTTCGCCATCCGCTCTCTTTCTTCAGGAGTGTTGGGACACATTTCCTTAGAAAGACGGATCTCTTGCCTAAAAGGCAATAATCCTTTCTTGGAACATTGCATGTTAAAACGTGTTAACACTTTGGCTATGTACGTAGAATGTGAGAGGCCAATCAATCGTCTTGATCTATCTCTATAGATCTTGATACCTAAAATATAGGTTGCCTCTCCTAAATCTTTCATGGAGAATTTCTATGACAAGAATAGTTTTATCGATGATATCATCGGTACATCATTCCCAATCAAGAGTATATCATCGACATACAAAACTAGAAATGCAATTGCACTCCCACTAATCTTCTTGTATACACAAGGTTCATCCGGATTTTTTATGAAGCCAAACAATTTGATTACCTCATCAAAATGGATGTTCCAACTTCTGGAGGCTTGTTTGAGTCCATAAATGGATCTCTTAAGCTTACACACCTTCCATTTTTCAATATTGGATTCAAAATCCCGTGGCTGTTCCATATAGATGTCCTTATCGAGAAAATCATTTAGAAAAGCCATTTTGACATCCATCTGGAATATCTCATAATCAAGGTGTGCAACTATAGCCAATAAAATCCGAATAGATTTTAGCATGGCCACAGGTGAGAGTTTCGTCATAATCAATTCATTCTTTTTGACGATATCCTTTCGCCACCAACCGTGCTTTGTAAGTTCCAATTTGACCTTCAACATTCATCTTCCTCTTGAAGATCCATTTACAGCCAATTGGTATAATACCATCGGGCAGGTCAATTAAGGTCCAAACCTCATTGGAATACATTGAATCCATTTTGGATTTCATGGCTTCTAGCCATTTACTAGAATCGATGTCTGCCATCGCCTCCTCATAGGTTTTAGGATCACCAGGTTGATCACTATTATTCACAATGAATAAAGGTTCAATATGATCAACCGAGTGTCTATAACGAGCAGGTGGGCGAGATGTTCTCGCACTTCTCCTAAGAGGTTGTGTATCAGAAGCTCCTACTGAATCAGAGATTGGTATCTGAACTCGATTGTTTGGTACTTCATTATTTTCTTCTTGTAAGACTATTTTCCGCCTAGCACCACCTTCTTGGATGAACTGATTTTCCAGAAAAGAAGCGTGCTTGCTCACCAAAATTCTTTGGTCTGAATGAAAATAGAAATAATATCCAAGAGTTTCCTTTGGATATCCAATGAAGCGACCTTGTTCAGATCTTGCCTCCAATTTGTCCATTTTCAGCTTTTTCATGAAAGCTGGACAACCCCAAATCTTAATATGATTCAGACTAGGTTTCCTACTATGCCATATCTCATAGGGCATTGTTGGAACAGATTTGGATGGCACTCTGTTCAGTATATATACAGCTGTCTCAAGGGCATATCCCCAAAGGGATATTGGCAAATCGGTGTAACTCATCATAGATCGCACCATATTTAATAAAGTACGATTTCTTCATTTAGATACACCATTATGTTATGGAGTTCCAGGAGGTGTCCATTGTGATAAAATGCCATTCTCTTTAAGATAGTCCAGGAATTCAGTACTAAGGTATTCACCTCCTCGATCTGATCGAAGAGCCTTAATACATTTTCCTGTTTGTTTCTCAACTTCAGTCTTGAATTCCTTGAACTTTTCAAAGGATTTAGATTTATACTTCATGTGGTATAAATAACCATACCGTGACTGATCATCGGTGAAGGTAATGAAGTAATTATAACCACCTCTAGCAATTTCATTAATTGGTCCACATACATCTGTATGTATTAATCCTAATATGTCAGCAGCTCTTGCACTTTGTCCCACAAATGGTGCTTTGGTCATTTTTCCTAGAAGACATGCCTCACAAGTCGAGTATGACTTAAAATTTGATGAATCAATATACCCATCATTACTCAACTTGTTAATTATGTATTCTCCAATATGACCTAATTGGAGATGCCAAACATACTTTTTATTTGGACCGTCTCTAGGGTGTTTGTTAGTTATGGCATTTATATCAATTCTATTTGGCTTATTGACATCGGTAATCGCATTATCAGACATTGTAATGGTATAAAGATTGTTGGTTAATATGCTAAAACCAACACATCTTCTATTAAGATAGATAGAACATACATCATTAGCAAAAGAAAATTCATAATTCTCTTTACCCAGACGAGGTATAGAGATGATGTTCCTAACAGCATTCTTATAATGCAAACAGTTCTTTAAAACCAATACATGTCCAGAAGGCAAACATAAACGAAAAGTCCCTATAGCTAATGCAACAACTCTTGCTCCATTGGCAAATGTCAGGACAATCTCATTTCGCCCTAGCATCCTGCTTATTTCCAGATTCTGCAAAGACATACAAATATGTGAAGTTGCAGCAGAATCTAGAATCCATGAGCTGGATTCAGCACTAACCATAAGATTAGTTTCAGTAAGCATAGACACCATACCTTCATAAGGTTGGTCCTTGGGCTTGACCTTCAAGCTCGCGAGGTACTTCCTACAGTTCCTCCTCCAGTGCCCCTTGACACCACAGTAATGACATTTGCCTTTATCAATCTTGGGTTTTGGTTGCACAACAGGTTTGGCAGGCCTCTTCCATTTATTTTTCTTTAAAATAGTCTTACCCTTTGAAGAAGAAGCCTTAGCCATAGCCACTACATTTGGTCTCGTGTTGTGTATTTCCTTCTCATAAACTACCAGCATGGTACGTAACTCAGCAAGAGTTTTCTCCATCTTATGCATGTGGAAGTTTTGGACAAAACCAGAGAAGGTATCGAGTAAAGATTGGAGGATCAAATCCACAACTAACTCGTTGTCCATAACGAGATTCAGCCTAGCCAATTCTTCAATGTGCTAGATCATTTTCAAAGCATGATCATTAACTGATAATCCTTCAGTCATCCTCATACGGTACAATGCCTTAAGTATCTCATATCTAGAGGTTCGACCATTCTCATCAAAGTATTCCTTTAAGTGCAAAATGATCGACCTAGCATCTTTCATAGATTCATACTTCTTTTGTAATTCATTATTCATCGAAGCAAGCATATATGACCTAACTTTTAAGTCATCATCACACCACTTATCATAAGTGACACGCTCCTCTTGGGTCCCACCCTCAGGAAAGGAGGTTGGCATATTTTCATCAAGCACATATCCAATTTTTTTCTGAATTGAGAACAATTCTCAAATTCCTTACCCAGTCAGTGAAATTGGGTCTAGTCAAACAATTCTTGTCAAGTATAGAAGCGAGTGGGTTTGTGGTCACCATATTCAGAGTAATAATATATCTGTTGCAGAAAATAAATTGTTAGACGTTGTATCTTTCATAATAACTATTTCATTTTGGCCTTTAAATGAAATAGATCCTCCCACTAAATTTATTATCGAATCCCATACTCCTTAAGATGGGAAGCGGTAATCTTTGTTGGGTAAAGATTACTAGTGGGAATTCGAGTCCCACTAGCCCAAAGCCCACCTCACCTAACAATTATTGGTGTTCTATGAACTTAGTGAGTGAACCAACTTGTTCAACGCATCACATGCGAGTCCCAATCATAACTTCGGCCTCTAGACCATGAAAGCCTTACCTAACAGTTATTGGCATCATGATCATAGTTAAGTCTAGCCCATCGTCTCATGCAAGTATTGAAAACACAAACGATTTCCTCACCTGATAGTTATTAGAAATCATTTGGCTCCAACCTCACAGCATCAGATGCATAATGGAGTGATCCAATATGATGAATGGTAATTAACCCCTATGTATCCATAACCAGTTAGTTAACCACTATAATATTGGATCAAACCACGACGATGGAAGGCCACGAGTCCGAAACCCGTTTCGACTTAATATTATTAATAAGGAGATTTTGGTCGTTATTAACGGTCTCACTTTGCACATTAACCAATTTAACATGCATGATAACATAAACACAATAAATAAATAGATATCACATAAACATCTATCCTACGTGGTGATAATGGAATATGGTTTAATCGGTCTCGAGCCAAAGAGACCCATTTAGCCATTTTAATGTTTTAATAATATGGACCTGCTCTTTACTTTTTCTTCAATCTTTGAACTCTTCAAAGACTGGGCCCATAGAGCTCACCGGCTTAATGGCTCCTCCAATGGCTCCTCCTCTCTTGTAGCATTTACATCAACAATTGATATACTATACTACGCTAAAATTACATTACATGAAAAATTAAAATAAAATAAAAGGAAGGACGCAGCCTCCATTTAATAATTACATCCCCAAAAATGAATACCTGTAATCATCATACATTCATCCATACAATAATCATCATGATTAGGGATTTTTCCATGATCACCATCCTTCCTTATGAGCCATAAATTCAAAATTTAAGGCTTCGGAAGACATATATAAAATTCTGGATTTAATCAAATTTAAAGTCGAACAACGCAAACCATGTCAAGAAATCAAAGTCAATGAAACAAATTTCACAAGCGTGATTTCGAACGGAAGTTGCGTTGTTAACCTTAAATTCACAATCACAAAACATTCACATAATATAAGCACAAAGTATAACAAGTTACGGATTTTTGATTCAAAATTGATTTAGTTCCAATTTTTTGCTTAGTTGATCAAATTTATCATATAAATTAATCAACTTCTATAGGCCACATAAGAGCAAGAGAACCAATTCTCTTAACAAAAATAAATTGGCCTTTAGAATGCAAAAATTTCTTTGAACCATAAATCAATTAAACGCATGAAGAACGCCTAAGGTTGGCTCTGATACCACTGTTGGGGTTTCATGAATCATGTATAGGTAAAATTTAACAAAAGTATGCAGCGGAAACAAATGAGATATATTATACATGATTCTCTGAAGGCGTTGTTCGTGCGTTTTAATAAAAAATCTAAATATAAAAAGGGGATTAAACGAATTACCTCTCGAAGCACGCTTTATACGAATTGGTTTAGATGTTCCACAGTTCGAGCCCCACAAGCGTCGGACCTCTAGTTCAGACATACCAACAATGGACGTCGAACATAAGAGAGAATTTTCGGATATTCACCACTATGATCATGCTAGCAATCTCGTGGAGACAACCCGTTGTATCTTTGATGTATTATAGTCACGGCCCGAACAAGAGAGCACTCTTCTTTCTCGTGTCTCTCTAAGAACACACCCATACACATGGTGTGTCTTTTTATCTTTCTCGCGAAGACAATAAATATAAACCGCTGAATTGCTCTCGATCTTAATCCCTTTAATTGCTGCAATTATTGGATGGTTTTTCTCAGAATAGCAACGGTTGCTGATCGTGGGAACAACAATCATTGTTGACCACTCTCGATTTTTAATCCCTTTAATTGCGGCAATTATTGGACGGTTTTTCTCGGATCAACAACGGTTGCTGATTGTAGGAACAACAATCATTGCTGACCATTTCAACTTTAATTAATTAATTAAATGAAAAAATAAATAATTAATCATTTTAGGGCATACATCCAACAGTCAGCTCCCCCATTCTTCCACGGAGCCTTTGATCTTACTTTCCCTTTTCTTTTTCTTTCTTTCTTCATTTTGGGGGTTGGTTTATTAGATACCATGACTCTGGTATTTAATAAGTTCCACCTACTATTGTTTGAACCAATGACTCCAGCTATATACAAGCAATACTCTAACCACTATGTTAAGTAGGTCATTTATCATCACAAAGAGAAACAAAAAGAACTCATCCCATTGCATCTCATAATTTGATATTCTAATTGGTTTAATGTGCCTACTTAGCTTGGGCTGTAAGCTAGCAAAGGGTGCCAAGCAATCTTGTAAGCTTTAGTTTACCCTTTGGTCTAGACTGATTCAGAGCAGGGAGGGAAGAAATTTCTACTAGAGAGGAATGGCTATAGGTAGAGAAAAGGAAGGGAGCGGGGGCATCCGGACCACTTCATTTGTCGAAATAATTTAATGAGTAAAACTTTCTTTAAATAAAAAAGGAAAAAATTATTTTTTAAGGAAATTTTACACAAAAAACCTATCAGGTTTAGGCTCCGTTTGGTAAGGTGTCTGTTTCCCCAAATTTCTGTTCTTTTATTCTTCGGAAAAAAAAAAAGAACAGAAATCCGTTTAATAATGTCATTAATTTTTCTATTCCTTGAAATAGAAAAGTGGTTAGGGGAATAGATTTGCTATCGAAATAATAAGTAGGAAAAAGTAACTTCTTGTTCTTGAGAACAATTTCTAAATATTAAATATTAATTTTTGGCAATCATTTTTCTTTTGGCAGTAGTTAATCATTGAATTTATTCAAAATCTATTTTTTTTTGTTTGGTTACTTGACCATTTAGGGTTTGTATGGTTACATTTTTGTTATAGGGGACTATTTCTTTTTAGAAATAGTTTTTTATTTTTATTTTTATTCTTCGGAATAATTTCTCAATAAAAGAACACGTCCGGTAACTACACAAAATTTCTATTCTCGGAATGGAAAAATAATAGGAATGAGTTTGGTACAATTCTTAATTTTTTTCAATGTAGAATTTCTTTTAATTTTATTTCTTATTCTTCCTTATAGTCGCTGACCATTGACCTCCGATCGACCGTCGCCACTTGCCACCAACCCCCACCGCCGATTACGTCGACCACTCACCGCCACCATAGTCGTGATCGATTGAGGATCGGCAATGGTCAAAGGTGGCAGATCGGCAGCAACAATCGACCGAGGGTAGGCGGCAGAGGGGGTGGCGGCCAACAAATAAGAAGAAAAGAAGAAAAGGGAAAAAAAAAGAAAATAACTTAATTTTAGAAATTATTCCCAGGAACAAGAAACTACTTTTTTTTTTTTTTTTTTTTTTTTTTTTTTTAGTTCTTGTTTCTGTTCCAATCTATTCCCTAGCCACTTTTCTATTCCAGAGAATAGAAAAATTAATTGATGTTACCAAATGGATTTTTATTCTTTTTTTTTTTTTTTTTGTTCCGAGAAACAAAAGAATGGAAATTGGGAGAAATAAAAACATTATCAAATAGGGCCTTATTGTTTGTTTGGTAATGCTTTTGGTTTGGAAAAAGTTTTCTTTTTGGAAATAGTCTTTTTCTATTTTTATTCATTTAAACAACTTTTGAGTAAAATAACGTGTTTGATAATTATACAAAATTTTTATTCTCAGAATGGAAAAAAAAAAAATAGGAATGTGTCCGGTACGATCTACTTTTTTTTTTTTTTTTTTTTTTTCTGTAATGTAAAATTTCTTTTAATTTTTAAGAATTTTTTTTTCTTTTTCTTTTCTTATTCTTCCTTGTGGCGGTGGCGAGCAGCAGGCAGCGGTGACAAAGATGGGTGGCAGCGAGCGAGGTTGGCATGTGGTGAGGAAGAAGAAAAGAAAAAATAACTTATTTCTAAAAATTGTTCTTAGGAACAAGGAATTACTTTTTTTCTACTTCTTATTTCTATTTCAAATTTATTCCCTGACCATTTTTCTATTCCGGAAATAGAAAAATTAATTGATATTACCAAATGGATTTCCGTTCTTTTTCAATTCTCAAGAAGCCAAAGGACTGAAAAACAAAAGAATAGAAGCATCAAGAAACAGACCCTTAATTTTTGTTAGTGTCACGATCTCTCTTTTTCCGTCCAAGGGAAAAGAAAGAAGGTTTAGGAGTATATGTTTAAAGAGGCGGACCGATGGCCCTAAATTAGGCGTAGGCTCTCCCAAGCCCATACCTCTCCCGACGTTTGATTTTGTTTTTTTAGTTGTTAACAACCTATCTAATTCTAGGAATCGCCACTAGCCTATTGGGGCCGGCTAGAAACCAATCGAGACGCGGGAGTGTTGTCTCAATTCCTACGCAACCATAGATTTCTAGAAACGGAGACTTGTTTACGCCAATGTTTCTATTAGCGCCCTTGTACAACTAACTTGGAAGGTTGTTTATCTAAATGGCCACATAATCTTGATTATCAATTATAATTCTTATAAAACCGCTAAGCGTCCATGCAATTTTTCTTTTAGGTTTGTTTTCCTCAATATCTAGACTAATCCTAACATCATTTAGAAGAGAAATTTACACTCAAATTAATGAAAAGCAGTGCGTAAGTAAACATCCAATAAATTGAAATGACTTGAAAATAAACGCGGAAAAGAAAAACCCGATACAAGTCGGGTAAACAATATTACATGACCTTGTTATCACACACCGAGACAAGACCCCCATGAGCAAAATGAGAATTTAAATGTGCATGATATTACTCTAAATGCATGAAACTACTCTAAATAATTTTAATCTATCGAAAATAGATTATTTACAAAAATGATTATAAAATATCAAGATAGCATTAAATTAGGAAAAATGACCTTATAAATTAATAAAATTTCATGGAAATACTGTTGGGAAAAAGAAAAGAACGATATTTAACAATGCCTAGATAATTTTTTCCCCCTGCTATTTCTGTGAAAATTAAATAGGATAAAATATTAAATGAAAGCAGTAAAGATGAATAGTAAATAACACCAGAGTTTTAACGTGGAAAACCCTCCAAGGTGAAGGAAAAACCATGGGACCGTAGTCCACTTCAATCTTCCACTATGATATATAATGCGATAGATAACTTTGTTTCTTAGAAGAGGAAAATTGTTTCTTCCACTACGCTGCTATGATATTCTTACTTTTGTATATACTTCTCCATTGATGAGTATTCCTATTTTTAGGAGCAAAATGCAATCCCAATTGGAATTGTATGATATGAAAATCAATTCCAATTGGAATTGTACGATATGAAAATCACGTAAATTTATCTCCTAATCTCTTGTGATTTTGTAGATCTAGAAGATCACTTTGATTTCTTTCCCAATCTCTCTCAATTTTCTAGATGTGGAAGATCATGTTGATTTATCTCCCGATCTCGTTTGATTTTTTTTTTTCTTTCTTCTCCTTTCTTTTTTCTTTTTACTTTTACACACTCACTACCACACATATTCTACTACATATAAATAATTGCGTTGGCCTCTCCAATTGGGAGAGACCTACTCAACAAATACCCAGTTCCGAAGTTGCTTATTTCTCTTATCATGATCGAGAGTTTCTCTTGCCAATCTTTTCTTATTTTCGTCATTGATTCCTTTCGTTTCTCCAAACCTCCTTTCTTCATTTCGTTTGGTGAGTTGACTGCTCACTTATTGAGGTATGGGTTTCTCGTGTATTTCTTAGTTAATAATGTGAGGATACATTCTTATTGAAAGTAAGCTGAACGATTTTGACGTGCTTCTGTGATGGGCAAGAGGTTGGCTCTGCACCAACCCGCCCAGTGCCCGACTTCAGAGGAGCTGTATATAGGGAGGATAAACTTTAGAGCTTTCGACTTGGGTGGTCACCAGATCGCTCGCAGAGTCTGACTGGACTATTACGCTATGGTGAAGTTTTGCCTTGTTTCTTTCCGCTGAAAGCTCTTGCTTTCGGATGTCCCATAATTGCCTGTCATTTTGTTGATTCATTCGTGGATTCTGTAATAGTTTCTAGAGGTTACGCAAAAAATGATGCATGCTCTGTTTCTCTCCTCTGAGAGTAGTCAGATGGTTTTTGTCATCTAGTTTATGAAAAAGGACTTATAGACCACAAGGACTTATCTGTCCGGGGTGAAGAAGTACTTACAAATCCTTAAGCAAGCGTTGATGGGGTCAAATATGTTGCCATCATGAATCAAAACTTAAAATGTAACTATGTACACATATAAAAGCTGAAAAAGGACTTATCTCTGTTGACTAAATTAGTTATACATCACAAGGGTGAAGATGACAGTTTACATTATCTGCTGAGGACGAGAGGGCAAGGTTCTCTATGTAGTAAGGATGGATGGATCGTCCATAACTCTTCTAACTCGAGCAGGTGCATATAGAGGCAAACGGCTTTCAGTCATATCAATGGCATTCACTCCTTCATCCATGTTGTTGAGCTTCTGCTTGTCCCATCAATTCATTTAGGCTAGAGGCGATATGCGAGTTGATGACTTTCTACTCCTTTTGTCATATAGTTTACAAATTCAACTTGGACAGCTCTTCAGCACACATTTGCAAATGAGATTTATATCGAACGATTGATCTTCCGCACTTTCTTCTCTAGGTGGATGCAGTAGTATATGTGGTGGATGCTGCGACAAGGAGAGGTTTGCATAATCAAAGAGGGAGCTCGATGCCCCCCTTTCACATGAAGCTCTTGCTAAGGTGCCTTTCCTTGTGCTCGGGAACAAGATGGATATCCCACATGCAGCTTCGGAGAATGAGCTGCGGTATCATCTCGGGCTCATCGGCTTGACGACTGGCAAAGGGAAAGTGTGTAGATTAGACAATTTTTCCGAGAGAAGAAATACTGGATCAATATAACACGTTTATTAACCCCATCTAATCAGCTGTCTGATTGATGGGCTATGGCGAAGGGTTCAAGTGGATGTCACAGGACATCAATCAGACAGCTGATTTGATAGGGTTAATAAAAGTGTTGTATTGATGCGGTATTTCTTCTCTCGGAAAAATTGTCTAATCTACACACTTTCCCTTTGCCAGTCGTCAAGCCGGTGAGCCCAAGATGATACCGCCGCTCATTCTCCGAAGCTGCATGTGGGATATCCATCTTGTTCCCGAGCACAAGGAAAGGCACCTTAGCAAGAGCTTCATGTGAAAGGGGGGCATCGAGCTCCCTCTTTGATTCTGCAAACCTCTCCTTGTCGCAGCATCCACCACATATACCACTGCATCCACCTAGAGAAGAAAGTGCGGAAGATCAATCGTTCGATATAAATCTCATTTGCAAATGTGTGCTGAAGAGCTGTCCAAGTTGAATTTGTAAACTATATGACAAAAGGAGTAGAAAGTCATCAACTCGCACATCACCTCTAGCCTAAATGAATTGATGGGACAAGCAGAAGCTCAACAACATGGATGGAGGAGTGAATGCCATCGATATGACCGAAAGCCATTTGCCTTTATATGCACCTGTTCGAGTTAGAAGAGCTATGGACGATCCATCTCCTTACTACATAGAGAGCCTTGCCCTCTCGTCCTCAGCAGATAATGTAAACCGTCATCTTCACCCTTACGATGTATAACTAATTTAGTCAACAGAGATAAGTCCTTTTTCAGCTTTTATATGTGTACATAGTTACATTTTAAGTTTTGATTCATGATGGCAACATATTTGATCCCATCGACGCTTGCTTAAGGATTTGTGAGTACTTCTTCACCCCGGACAGATAAGTCCTTATGGTCTATAAGTCCTTTTTCATAAACTAGATGACAAAAAGCATCCGACTATTAACCCCATCAAATCAGTTGTCTGATTGATGTACTGTGACATCCACTTGAACCGTTCGCCATAGCCCATCTTGCGGACAATGCTGCATGCAAACACCTCAAGGGGCATCAATCAGCATTGTCCGCAAGATGGGCTATGGCGAAGGGTTCAAGTGGATGTCCCAGGACATCAATCAGACAGTTGATTTGATGGGGTTAATAAACGTGTTGTATTGACACGGTATCTCTTCTCTTGGAAAGAAACTGAATCAACTAATTGCTTTCCATTTATATTGGAAACGTAATCACATAGAGAGTTGATGATTTCTGGATAGACAAGTACTCTGCCTGGACTGTAAGTTTGTAATAATATAGCTGGCATTTTTGGTCTTTCTGAGGGTCGAAAGCTCTCGACCTAAATATTGCTCGTTGAGCATGAACTATGCAAATCTTTCTCTGTTGATTTCTTTTTCTAGGGATTGATCTGTCTCGGCGGAGCATTTCCAGTGCTTCTTAGGAACTTCTTTTGCTGTCGCGCTACAATGGTTGATCACCGCATGATTGTTAATTGTTATACCTGTATATCCGTTTTGCGATTCTGATTTATTAGCAAGATTCATAGAGAATCTGCGAGGGGAGTCTTGTGACAGAGAAGCCGCTTGATGAGAGTTTCTGATGTTTGATGTGCGCGTAGGGGAATGCTTATTCCTGGAAAAATTCTCGAGCTCGATACTCGATTAGGGCTAGAATATATGGCTCTTTGGTCGTGATGTCTGGTGGATTCTAGGGATCAAAGAGACTTGCAGGGCGAGGGTTTGCCCAGTAAGTGATTCGACGCGACTGTATGTCGCAGCTTGCCGTGCTTGTTGGCCGTCATTGCTAATGGTTGTAATGGAGGTGGAATCGAGAGAGGCACACGAGTTCTCGAAAATGAGTAGCGATGGAGGTGGAATTGGTACTTCCCTTGGTGGCACCATTTCGCCCGCTAAAACCCAGTACAGTATCAAGGCCTCCCAAATTCCTAAACGAAATACTGGGCCTTCTGTGGAGGCGACACCCGGCTAGTTTCTGTCCCTCCGACGGTAATGTCAACTGGGATAGCCTGATAGGGAAGAGCACAAGTGAGGTTGTCATGTGTTAGGTTCAGGTTTAGCCTCTTGATCGCCATCCTTTCATCGCTACGAAGAGTGGCGAGGTCGGACAAGATACCAAGGGCGAAACTTGCCATCAATGGTATACGCATTCATTTTATCACCTAATGATTTAGTAGCTACATAATGCATCAATTACCCCACAATTTATTGAACTATTTTCTCGTAAATGGCAAATTGAGCATCTCTCTAAGGTTGGAAAGCGAATTAGTCTGTTCTTGTGTCGTGGGCTTTTGGTAATGGTTATGCAGGAGAGGTCAGCTCCCCAATTCGTACACGGAGCCTTTCCTCTTATCTATCTTTTTCTTGTTCTTTTTTTTCCTTCTTTTTGGGCCATGTAAACCACTCTTATTGGCTAAAATTTTCCTTAAATGAAAAAGGAAAAAAACAAATCTTTTAAGGGATTTTACACAAAACCCCATGATGTGAGCTTTTGCCATAGCAAACTTTTGCCCTCAAACTCTTGATCGCTGCACAACAACCCCGCCCCCTTCTCCTCCCCCACGAAAAAAAAAACCAAAAAAAGAAACCACTTTCGTATCGTAATAACCGGTGACTCCGTTTCTTAATTGCGAGCACGGTGGAGCGCGCACGACTTTTAAAGTGTAGAGGTATATTTTCGTCTTGTTTTCTCGAAAGGAATATTGTTTTTATACTTCCTTGATCTAAAAAATATTGGAAGAAAAGGAGAAAGACAAAACAAAAATTAGATAATTGGAAAAAGTCTCAATAATAAGAAGGTTGGGTAAAAAAAAAAAATGGTTAATCGTTATTGTCGCGACCAATTTTTCGGGGGTGAACCACCTAGGGTTTGGCTAATGGATTACTAAGCTTAAACTTAACTCGGGCTCTCCCAAGTCCATACCAATTTGCGACTTAGGTTTAAGTTCTTAACATGCAATTATTTTCAATTAGGAGTCGCCACTAATCTATTTTTGGTGGGTCGATTAGAAACCCAAGTAAAGTAATGGGAGATTTACTTTACTTCTACGAACCAGAGATTCTGGATACGGGGACTTGGTTACGCTAGATTCCTCTAACGCCCTTTCGGTACCATTCTTTTATTTTGAAAAAAAATGTTTAGCAGGCAGCTTAAATTGATTTTAATTTATCCCCCTAACATATGAGGTGATCATGCGGGTGCGCAAACCACTAATTTAATACCCAATAAAGCAATGAATAAAGTTAGGAGACTTACCTTGTAGTAACGAAAGCATCTGCGTTGTTAGATCAGAATTCACATCAGCAGTCCTATATATGATTTCTAATTAACACGCAATTTCTGTTTTTTTGGTTTTCACTTTATTTAATGGGAACTTAATCTATATGCAATGCATGCTAATAATCTAATATGGCATGACAACATGACCTAAATGACATGGCAATGTGATTTAAACTATATGACATGAGTAGAGTAAATTCTAAAGAAATGCATTAATTAAATGTTAATCTAAATGACCTAATTCTAATGATTGACAATTTCTAATTAAATGAACCTAACAAAAATCACTAGATGACGTGCATTGTATGAACCTAATTCTATATGACGTGCACATAGTTCTTATTTCCCTAATAAGCATGCGATCTATGCAATGACGTGCAAAGAATGCCCTAAGTTTACATGCATTATGATTTTTGTTGTTTTTTTTATTAATTTCAAAATTAAAATTTAACATGCAATTCAAATAAAACTAGCATCCTAAATGAATTTTTTTTTTTCATGATCTAAAATAAAATCCTTAATCTAAATATGCAAGACAATATAAACCAAGTTATGTTACTAACCTTCGTTGATATATTTGACCACCTGAGCGCTGTCGAGGACCAGGAAGAAGACATTGGCAATGAGGTGGTCGGCGTTGACCCTGACCATGGCCTCGAATGCCTTGATCGCCGGGATGGAGGAATTGATCTCCGCAGTGTAGCTGTATACTCCCATGATTCTCTCTCCAAATAGAATTTGCTGAAGAACTGAAAAAGGATGATTAGGACGAGTTGTTCTGAACTTGAGATCTGAGTATTTGAAAGAAGATGTATATATATTGAGCACGTTAAGGGGGGGCCCAAAAAGGATCAACAGGCTCTGCTCCGGGTGCTCGTGGAAATGGGGCGGTGCATCGAAGTAAGTGGGGCCCAATCACTTCTTTTAGTCAATCTACATCACACGTAAAACTGTCTTATCTATTTGCAATGCAAAATTCTCGGCTGGTGCAAAATTCTCGAATCACCAGCCACTTTCATCAAGGTTGCACAGCTATTGTAAGGTTAGACCTTTTTTTTTTTGGGCCAATTTTCTCTTTTAAGGCTTCTCATAATTGAGATAGGGAGAAATCATGTGATGTGCATGGAGACGAGGGGAGCAGCCGCACAAGAGAAATCAAGGTATCCAGAGAAAGCCGGAAAGGAGAGAAATAGAGCGTGGGAGGCCCGCGTCCACTGTCACGATGAGATGAGCGCTTGATTTTAGCCGTGCACGCTAATCCGTGCTGCGAGCCTTACACCCAGTTCTATTTTTTTGGGTCAAAGCTTTACACGGAGTTTTTTTTTTTTTTTTTGTCAGTCCTACTCTATACCTACTCTACACTCATTCTCAGACTTTTGCCCTGCCTCTTGTAGGGCGTGGGCGTCGAAACCCACTCCTGAAACTTGCGTGTCCCCACCCCATCCCTCCCTAAGAAGGTGGGGATTTGAACCCCTTACCTCACCCTTCTATGTTGGAAGGGTGATCACTGGGGCGAATTCCAGTGGTTTACACGGAGTTGATTATACATAAATGCTTTAATTTAACTTAATTAATGTGTGGAAAACATTAATTAAACTTGAACTTGAATGCTAATCCGTGCCATGAGCCTTACACTTGAACTTGAACTCAGCCGCGTAAATCTTTGTTGCCATTTATTATTCCCCGTTTCTTTCTGTTTTAATTGATCATTATACAATCCTAGTACTTATATAATAAAGTCAACAATTATAATAATAAATTCATAAAAAGTAAAGTAAATGTGGAAAAGGAAACAACCTCAAGTGCATCGTGTGTCGGATAAAGTTTACAGTACAAGACCTATCATGACGCTCTGGGATGGATCCTAGTTGAAATAGAGAAACCTGAGTGATCGATTTGACAACTTTAAATACTTCTTTTTTTGGGCCGGTGTGTCAGTGTGGGGCCATTTTTTCGGTTGAAAGAGGGGTTTAAGTTTTTTTTTTTTTTTTTTATATTCTTTTTTGCGAAAAAGAGGGGTCCAAGTTCATAAAGCGACTATGTGTTGCAGAGAGGCTCTTTTGATTGAGGAAGATGCTATTGAGTACGTTTTTCTCTTATCACGCATTTACGCTGGTGGTGCTGATGGGATGATTTGTGAAAAGAAAAGATGCGAATCGTTTGTATGGTCTCATCCGTATATGCAACAAAGGCTGCCCTGGAAGTCAAGGTGGAGGTCCATACATTGTGATTTTTCATTTGTACATACCTATATCCCCATAAACCTTAATATCCCTAAATAAATATATAAGATAAAATTTAGCTTTCGAGCTTTTCTCTTGTAGATTGGGTTTCCTTTCAATTCATTTAGGGGCGGATATTTTTTCATGTGCTGAAATTCGAGGCATATATTGAATAGGTAAAGATCATATGTATTAGGAAACTCAAACGAAGCCAGCCTATTAAATCACTTGTCAATCATTGTTTGGGATTGTCGGATTCCCAAAAAATCGGATTCGATCCTAAATCGAACCCCGAAACTTGCGCGGAAGACGAGCCCGGGAAAAACACATGCATCACCGATTTTAAGGCACATCACAGAATCGAATGTACCTTATTAGTCACAGATTAAGCACCAACGCCGATATGAGGAAGATAATTCGGTCCTGTTCAATCTGATGACGCCAATTCGCCTCGAAGGGTAGAAGGGTGTCGCCTCTTGCTTACTGTTCTCTCCTTTTGGGAGTGTTTGGAGGGAGAGAGGGAGGAGGAACATACGTAATGTCAAAAAGGTGCGTTCCTCCCTCTCTTTTCCCCCTTAAATATGTCCCCTCCAAAAGGAACGTGTCCCTTCATCATATCTCTCCATCCATGGGCACTAATATTGTGGGCCGGGCTTCTAGGCTCAACATGGGCGCACGGGCCAACTTAGGCCCATTAAATTATTCCATCAAATTAAATAATTAAAACCATCATCTTCCACTCGCATATAATGGGCCGAACAGGATACTCTTAACCTCTTTTCAACATTCATACCGGTGAATAATCCGTGCGAGCAGCATACTTTGAGAGCTCGGTGCTATACATCTATTAGGAATATATAGCAGCTCATAATGGGCATCACACTCTGAGTAAATTTAGTATGCAGTACCCTAGATCGATCGATTACATTTATATCTCTCTTGATCTCTTTTAAACAATGATATATATTGTACTCACAATTATGATTATCCCAAAGACAGTCATAAGTGGTCGACCAGTGAATACAAAACTACAATGTGATTCCCTAAATTTGATCTTTCTCTTTCCTTCAAACTCTCAATTTCAGTTCAGCTTGCTTTTCTAGAAATGTCCCATTAGATCGAATCAACTCATGATCATTGGCAACATCCTAATATAGCAAACACTAAATAGAAATTTTGAGAATAAGTAAGAGTCATGAGGGCACTAAAATTGAGGAACTCTTTTCCTCAAGAGTCTCACATGGCATAAAAGTTGAGATCAAACTTTTGCCACTCTTATTGGTCGTCTCATGCATACATAGTATGAAATACATATTACGGTATTAACTCCTTTCCCATGGAGTGTATGTCTACACCATCAATACCGTACAGATAATAGTTCAGACATACCCAATGTCTAACTTGAGTTCACGTATCTACTCATTCACATAATTCATTAGAACTCACATTTGGCATCTTAGACAGATAAAGTAAAATATGTGGGGTTAACACTTAGTTAAGGCAACATATATATTTTAAACTTGAGCTCTCGATTATCACCTAGATAATAAGCTTAAAAACCGTCTCATCTCTATTTATCACACAGTAAATAGAGGCGATTACCTGTGTGAGTGGCTAATCTCTAATTTGTCCGACATACTTTCTCAACTTAATATAATGCACTGAGCATTAAGATGCATAAAGATCAAACAAAGATTCATAGGCATTAATAATGAAAAACACAAGTTCATAAATGTGAACAACTCAGGGAAATTACAATATCTAGTACATCGGACTCTACGTAATCCTAGAGATTTTACATGACCACAAAACACATCTCTAGGTATTGGTTTTGTCATAGGATCTGCTACCATTCTATGCGTAGTTATGTACTGTAAGTTCACGTCCTTTCATGCAACCATATCTTTGACAAAGTTATACTTGGTATATATATGTTTGGTCTTGCCATGATATTTTGGATGTTTGGTGTATGCTATAACTGCTTGGCTATCACCGTTAACCAATAATGGATTTGTAGCTTTCTCAAAACACCTAAATGATCCAGAAATCTCTTAAGCCAAACTCCTTCTTGTACTGCTGCTGATAATGCCACGAACTCAGCTTCCATCGTAGACAAGGCTATACATGTTTGCTTCTTACTGCTCCATGATATGGCGCCATTGTTCAGTAAGAAAGCAAATCCAAACGTAGATTTCCTTTCATCTAAATCTCCTCCCCAATCAGCATCTGAATACCCTTCAAGTTGCAGATCCTTTCCTTGGTAATTCAGCTTGTAATCAACAGTTCTCTTCAGATACCTTAGTATTTTCCAATGTGCTTGACCTGGATTGGATTGATATCTACTCACCATTCCAACTGCAAAGCATATGTCAGGTCTTGTACACATCATAGCATACATCAAGCTCCCAATAGCACTAGCATAAGAAACATGTTTCATTTGTTCCTTCTCTTGTGGAGTACTTGGACACAATTATGACTCAATCCTTCAACTTTTGCAATAGGAGTGTCTATGGGTTTACAATCTTGCATACGAAATCGTTCAAGAACCTTATTTATATATGTTTCTTGTGAAAGAGATAACGACCTCTTTGAACGATCTCTTGAAATCTTAAATCTAAGAATGTATGTAGCCTCACCCATATCTTTCATCTCAAAGTTGGAAAATAACTAACTTTTGATGGTATTAACAAACTCCATATTGCTTTTGGCAATTAGTTTATCATCAACATATAATGATATGATCACAAATTGATCTTTGGATCTTTTGATATATACATAATGATCCTCATCAATCATTGTAAAATCATATGCCATTATGGCATTATGAAAACGTATATACCACTATTTTGACGATTGCTTAAGGCCATATATCGATTTCAAAAGTCGACATACTTTTCTTTCTTGGCCTTTCATAATGAAACCAACAGGTTGTTCCATATATATTTCCTCATCTAATTCTCTATTAAGAAAAGCAGTCTTTACATCCATTTGATGTAATTCAAGATCCATACTTGCCACTATTGTCAGAATAATGCGAATTGAGGTAAATCTCATAACAGGGGAAAATGTTTCCTCATAATCAATTCCTTCCTGTTGATTATACCCCTTTGCCGCAAGGCGAGCTTTATATCTTTCTATCAAGCCATCAGCTTTACGCTTTATTTTGAGAACCCACTTGTTCCCAATAGTTTTGCGTCCTTTTGGAAGATCAACTAGTTCCCAAACATGGTTTGACTTCATGGACTCCATTTCCTCTCTCATTGCATGCATCCATTTTTCCTTATTAGGGAAACTTAGAGCCTCATGTATATTTCTTGGCTCATCCTCATCTTGTGGAGTAATCATAAAAGTTTGCCCTTCAATGTCAAAACGTCGACGGGGAATACTTTTGCGACTTGTTCGCCGTATGGGAGATTGTACACTTTGCACATCATTTCCCATTATGCTCCCATTAGGATTATATAATGATGATGTCATCTTATCGTGTGGTTGTGATTGAGAATGAGTTGAATTCAAATCATCACTTCTCATATTACTCCCACTTGGACGAACTCCACTAATATCATTATCTTGATCCAATGTTTCAAATAGGGAGTAATCTTCACATATTTCGCCCTTCTTAGGAAATTCATTCTCTAAGAATGTGACATCTCGTGATTCAAATTCAGTTACATTCCCACTTTTCTGCTCACCTATGAACACATACCCTTTCGAGTGTTCAGAGTATCTTATGAAAATACTCTTCTTTTCTCTAGGACCCAATTTCCCAAACTTGTGAGAGGGCTCATGAGTATAGGCAGCACAACCCCATGACTTAAGAAAACTTAAGTTCGGTTTTCTACCTGTCCATAACTCATGTGGAGTGAAAGTAACTGATTTGGAAGGCACCCGGTTAAGTATATAGGCAGCAGTTAACAACGCATCACTCCAGAAAGTGATAAGTAAGTTAGCATTCGCCATCATGGACCTAACCATTTCCAGTAGGGTTATGTTTATTCTCTCAGCAACACCATTTTGTTGAGGAGTATATGGAATAAATAATTGTCTTTCTGTTCCTTTTTCATCACATAATTTTCTAAACTCATCAGATAAATATTCTCGACCTCGATCGGATCTCAATGCTTTTATTTTCTTGTCTAATTGATTCTCTACCAAGTTCATAAACCTTTTGAAACAACTAAATGCTTTAGATTTATGAGAAATCAAATAGACATATCCGAATCGAGTATAATCATCTATAAATATGATGAAATAAACAGCCCCATGCCTTCCTCTCACATTCATTGGACCACAGATGTTAGAATGGATTAAATGCAGAGGAAATTCAGCTCTTTTACCTTTTCCAAATGGTTTCCTTGTCATTTTCCCTACTAGGCAATGCTCACATATGGGTAAATCGACTTTTTCAATATTGCCCAACAAGCCCTCTTTGGCTAGTCTATTCATACATTGTTGGCCAATATGACCAAGTCTAGCATGCCACACATTCACATCATTGTCATATGAATTAGGAGACGTGAGAAGGGAATAACAAACATTTGCATTAACATAATCAATATCTAATATAATGAAACCATCTAGAAAATAATCACAACCATAGAAATTTGTTTCCAAAAACAAATCCACACCTCTATCATGGAAGTTCATATTAAAACCTAGTTTGACCAACACTAAAGCAGACTTTAGATTCCGACGAATCTCCGGAGCATACAATACATCATGTAGGAACAAAGTGCATCCACCACGCATGTTCAGTTGGCAAGTGTCAATTCCTTGTACTTTAACTCTGGAGTTGTTTCCCACATAGATCCACTTAGTTCCAGTTGGTACTTATCGGAATTCCACGAAGGATCCTCTATCCTTCGCTACATGGTCTGTTGCTCCTGAATCTACAATCCACAAAGGATTAGATTCAGCCAATAATACAGAACTTGACACATAAGCAAAGTTCTTAAATGTACAAGAGGTGTTTACCTTTTTCGGCTCACGACAGTTGCGAGCATAGTGACTCTTCTTATCACAATTGTAACACCTCACCCTTGACATTTTCTTCACTTGAGGACGTTTTCCTCTCTTGTGTTGGTTAACTCTTGGTTTCTTGCAAGAAGGACTTGATCCTTTGCATTCCCACATATTGAACGAATCAATACGATTGCGCTTAGAGCTCAAAGCCCTTTCTGAGCTAGAACTAGCATCGCAAATATCTATTTTTGGCTCAAATGCCGTTAGGCGGTCCTCTACTAACTCAAGGTGGCACACGGCATTCTCAAGATCTTCCATAACATGGTCAAGAGCTTCTAGTGCTTCTGGCTTTTCCAGCACATATTGAATCTTCATATTCAATATTTCACAATTGTTGCCATTCAAATCAACAATTACGTTCTTAGTTGCTAAAACCATCGATCTGAACACATCAGACATATATGCACGAATAATTAATGCCTATCATTTATGCATCCACTTTGCACAGACCCATCATATTAATGAACAATTTCAAGTAAGGTTTCAGAATCAGAAGGTCACTATGTTTCCAATCATTCTCCAAAATCCTAACTTAAAACTATCATTAATATAACTGTCTTATGCAAAATAAATTCTATGAAGCTACAAAAACTTCTATGAATTACTCACAGCAATCAACAATAACAGAAAGCAAATAATATTTGACATCCAATAAAATAATAATGCTTTCACATAATACAACATATCCATTACACTAAATAATATATACAGAGGAAAATATCAACATAGAAAGGGATATTTACACCCATAACATCTTAAACTAATCTAAGAAATAAATAGGGAAAGTTCCCGCTAATCTATCAGTCAAAATATCTAAAAAAGCTGAAGGAATGTTTGCCAACCATAGAAAAACTTTTGGAGAGCTCTCATGTCACCTCCAAGGCGCATTCACTTTGCGCCATGTGGCACTCATACTAAGGGTTGAAGTTTTGGTTAACTCAATCCTATAGTATTCTCTTACAAAAGCTACTACCAGCCTCTTATAACCCGGGACCACGTTGACCTCCCATAGGCGATCTAACACTACTTGTCATTCAGGTGGAAGAGTGTTCTTGAAGGTCGGTACCTTCTCAAAATCCAGCATAAGATAACCATTCCAGATGATTTCATGTATCATCTGATTGACCTTGATCACATGTGATACTAAATCACCGTCATGCCATCGATAATTAGCTAACTCTTTCATCAACCTTTTAAGTCTTGCACTTCCTTCGTCCGTTCTTGGGAATGCAGGTATCCGTGCATAACGCATCATAGTTCCTGCAACAAATGCAGAACTAAAAAATGGATCACTTATAATCCATAATGAACATAAGGGAAAAAACATGATTTTCCATAATTCATGCAACAAATGCAAAACAAAAAATGGATTACTTATAACCCACATAAATCTAATTGAAAAAGAAACACATTCTATTCCTCCCCCCTTTTTTGGTTAACGGTCAAAGTCAACGGTCAATGGTCGTCAACGGTCAACGGTCAATCGAGCAAGGTCAGCCGGGTTGGGTCGTCGGTTGGACGGACCAACTCGGCACATGCGGCACGCATGCAGCTGACGTCACGATGAGATCAGCTGGCGCGTGCCGCGTGAGCGCCATCGACCACCCGACGCACGTGCGCACGTCGCCCGTGCGTGCGAGTGTGACGCACGCACCTGCGTCTTCTCTTTGGCGCGTGCGTTGTAGGCGCCGAAAATGCCGTTTCGCTCTGGCTGCGCGTGGGGGCTCGTCCAGCGACCGTTGGCGGCGTTCCGCCACTCATGGCGCTCGTCTCGATGAGACCTTCCATCCAACGCCATCAGAAATGGATTTCGACTTACAGAAACTCGAAAAAACGGATGAATAAGATTGATATACAAGCTCTAGCACAAATAAGGATAGTGATAATATTTGGTAAAATTTTAGAATAGAAGATATTAAACATAAGATGGGTCGTCACGCCTATCGAAATTGTGCCGGTATGCATCTTCATCCCCGTTCCACATTATGAAATATAATCAACAATATTCTCAATTACGAAATAAATTAATTTTTCAAGTCTATGTAGTTCATTTCTAAATGGCTCAATTAACTCGAAAAAAATCCAATTTACATGGGAGTGGGAAAGGACCCACAAAGAACGCAATAAGGTCACGTTTGCTATCGGCACCCTTGCCTCCATTTGGCTCTCTCGCTTCTCTCCCCCCTTAGCAAAGCCACGTTTGCATTTACAATCGCTGCGCCCACTTGGCGCTCTCTACCCCTACCGGCTCTCTCTCCCTTCCCCCCTCCCTCTGTAGGTACCGTAACTCGAAAATTACGGTCAGCTACTTCGAATTTTTTTGGAAGGGAATGTAAAGTACAACGAAGTTACCACGAGGCTGGACCAATAGTCGTTGGTCCTTGTCACTACAATATTAGAGGTTTGAGAGGGAACTTTGGGAACATGGTCAGCATCATGGACTTTAAGAGAAAAACTCTCGTGTACCCAATTATCTTGAATGACTATTCATCTATAATACAAACCAAAGCATGTGCATTTTGAGCGGAATAGTTCTTCTTCGCCTTTTTTTGTTTGAAGGACGTGGGAAAGTTTCGATTTTTATGATTTCAGTGACGGATCCATCATTCTTAAATTTTTATATAATTAATGACACTAAGTAATTATGACTCAAATTGAATATTCTGTGACTTGTGTTGCGAATAATTAAGGTAGTGAAGAGATCAGGTGGATGGTAATATGGGGGGAGAGAGAGAGAGAGAGAGAGAGAGAGATAGAGTGGGGTGTGCGGGGTGAGGTCATTGGAGCTGATGCTCGCTCTGCAGAGTCACAGGCTTGCAGTTGGTAAACGACGAGAGGGATCCGCAGGCTAAAGTGGGGCATAGGTTTAATCACATCATAAATAGAATACCTCATCTCTTGTTCGTTCAAGCGAGGAAAAGCAAGGGAGGGAAAATGCACATGAAAACGACGAGGGGGATCCGCAGGCTAAAGTGGGGCATACGTTTAAAAAAGTTTTTGTTTCACTGTCCTGTCCTGATTGCCTACAAAAGACACAAGCAATGACATCACATTCGGAGGAGTCGCCTGTGCCGCCACCGTGTTGCAATCCTATTGACTCGACATTGCGATGTTAATGGGGACCAAGTTGTGTTACTAACCTTCACTGGAATTGATATCCTCAATGAACTCAGCGCTCTTGAGGACAGGTAGGAGGACCCCCGGGATGAGGTTTTTGGTGTTGACTATGGCCTCGAACGCCTTGGCTGCAGGGATGGAAGACGTGATCTCGGTGGAGCAGCTGAACACTCCCATGATTCTCTATCCGAATATAATTTGTTGAGGAACTGGAAAGGGATCTAGGGCTAAAGTGGGGAATAGGTTTAATCACATCATAAATATAATACCACATCTCTTGTTCGTTCAAGTGAGGAAAAGCAAGGGAGGGAAAACGCACATGAAAACGACGAGGGGGATCCGCAGGCTAAAGTGGGGCATATGTTTAAGAAAGTTTTTGTTTTGATTGAAAATGGACTGGCATTAGGTCAAAAAAAAAAAAAAAAGAAAATGGACTGGCAAAGATCTTTGGATTAGGGATGACGAAAGCCATGTTTGCATATAAAAAGCCGCCAAGGCAGAGGAGGAGGCAGAGCAGTGGCCTTTTAATCATCTTCAAAAACCAGAAGAGCACAAGGGCATCATACATTCCTTTCATCTTTTCCCGTCCATCCCGCCCTCCCTCCCGCCCCGAAACCCTAGATTCCAGACTTCAGCGCCGAAGCCCTAGATCCCTTTCCAGTTCCTCAGCAAATTCTATTCGGATAGAGAATCATGGGAGTGTTCAGCTGCTCCACCGAGATCACGTCGTCCATCCCTGCAGCCAAGGCGTTCGAGGCCATAGTCAACGCCAAAAACCTCATCCCAGGGGTCCTCCTGCCTGTCCTCAAGAGCGCCGAGTTCGTTGAGGATATCAATTCCAGTGAAGGTTAGTAACACAACTTGGTCCCCGTTAACATCGCAATGTCGAGTCAATAGGATTTTAACACGGTGGCGGCACAGGCGACTCCTCCGAATGTGATGTCATTGCTCTTGTCTTTTGTAAGCAATCGGGACAGGACAGTGAAACAAAAACTTTTTTAAACATATGCCCCACTTTAGCCTGCGGATCCCCCTCGTCATTTTCATGTGCATTTTCCCTCCCTTGCTTTTCCTCGCTTGAACGAACAAGAGATGTGGTATTCTATTTATGATGTGATTAAACCTATGCCCCACTTTAGCCTGCGGATCCCTCTCGTCGTTTACCAACTGCAGGCCTGTGACTCTGCAGAGCGAGCATCAGCTCCAATGACCTCACACCCCACTCACACCCCTCTCTCTCTCTCTCTCTCTCTCTCTCTCTCCATATTACCATCCACCTGATCTCTTCACTACCTTAATTATTCGCAACACGAGTCACAGAATATTCAATTTGAATCGTAATTACTCAGTGTCATTAATTATATAAAAATTTAAGAATGATGGGTCCATCACTGAGATCATAAAAATCGAAAACTTTCCCACGTCCTTCAAACAACAAAAGGCGAAGAAGAACTATTCCGCTCAAAATGCACATGTTTTGGTTTGTATTATAGATGAATAGTCATTCAAGATAATTGGGTACACGAAAGTTTTTCTCTTAAAGTCCATGATGCTGACCATGTTCCCAAAGTTCCCTCTCAAACCTCCAACATAGTAGTGACAAGGACCAATGACTATTGGTCTGGCCTTGTGGTAACTTCGTCGTACTTTACATTCCCTTCCAAAAAAATTCGAAGTAGCTGACCGTAATTTTCGAGTTACGGTACCTACAGAGGGAGGGAGGAAGGGAGAGAGAGACGGTAGGGGCAGAGAGCACCAAGTGGGCGTAGCGATTGCAAATGCAAACGTGGCTTTGTGAAGGAGGGAGAGAGGCGAGAGTGTTGGACGCAAATTGCACAATCCCAAGATCTCCATAACCAGAACAAGAACATGCATTATTAGGTAGAAAGATTAACGCACCTGGGATCCATTGTTCTTGAAGCGGAAGTAGAAACACAATGTTCCTTGCGCAAATCATTCTCTACTATTACCCTCCATATCATTGGCTCAATGAGGCGGTCCCTCACGATTAGCGTTAGAATAACGCCCGTTAGGTGAGGATATGTGAGATTAGGGTTAGAGGAGAGACTTGAGCACTATTTATTGAGTTTCCAGCCAGTCCCCCTCATTACGGGCCTAGCTTAACTCGGCCCACACTAGCCAGCCCCATATTAGACTAATTAAGAAATCTTCTATCTCACCTTAGACCAAACCCCGTAAAACAATAAACGTTAAACGTTAAATAACAACATCAATTAATTTAGTCCACATTAGAGGAAAACTCTTACAGAGAGAGCCAAATGGAGGCAAGGGTGCCGATAGCAAACATGACCTTATTGCGTTATTTGTGGGTCCTTTCCCACTCCCATGTAAATTGGATTTTTTTTTTTTTTTTTTGAGTTAATTGAGCCATTTAGAAATGAACTACATAGACTTGAAAAATTAATTTATTTCGTAATTAAGAATATTGTTGATGATATTTCATAATGTGGAATGGGGATGAAGATGCATACCTGCACAATTTCGATAGGCGTGACGACCCATCTTATGTTTAATATTTTCTATTCTAAAATTTTGCCAAATATTATCTCTATCCTTATTTGTGCTAGAGCTTGCATATTAATCTTATTTGTTTTTGCTGATCACAAGGAGTCCAATCGTGGTTTTTACTGTGGAATTTGCAGCTGTCGTTTCTTGGAATCGGTCATTTTTATTCTCTCAAGTTGATAATGACATTTCACATTCAATTTCATCAAGGAATTTTGCTAGTATAATAATATTTGGATTACTGTGAACATAATAGTTTGTATTTAATTTTAAATAATTCAGAATAGATTGTTATTTTAGATTTGTCATGCAATTATTTTTCTTCATCGAAAAAGTTGCATTTGAAAGCGGATGGAGAAAAAGAAAGAAAAAGAAATGATCCTTCAAGAAGGAAAGGATAAAGGGTTTGCAAATTAGACCAAACGACCATTTAATTTTGATTGTTTATAAAATTCCTAACTTGAAGATTCTAGATAGTATTTATTACACGGCTGACATCAACTCGATTAAAAAATTTTGCTGTCATGTGGGAAACACTGTTAGCCTCCAACCACATTATCTCTTGAGTTGACCAACCATTTGGCAAGTGGCAGAATCCATAAATACCGAACACTTTGACAGGGCAAAAGTGTCAGGCAATTTCTCGTTGGGAAACATTTGGTAAATGCTCGACGCAAAAGGCAAATAAACTGCAAAACTGTTTCTCGTTGCGGGGAGGAACTTCGACTTTTCTAGTGCAGACGGATGCGAAGGAAAATATCACTTCGAAATATTGTGTAGAGACGGAACACTTTGTATCGGTGTACCCATGGATCGGTAACTTTCGAGGACTGGGCGACCCAGTGGAGAAGAGTAGAGAAGCAAAAGCCGACACAAAACAAAGGTAGTGGAAAGATAAAAGTAACGAAAAAAATTTAATCATGTTGATGTTGGTGGTTCCGTAATGAATACTATCTAAAATTCTCCGTTCGCAATCTTGCATATAATGAAACTTCTAGTCTTTTGGTATGATTTACGAATCAATTTTCTTGGTTAGCGTGAAATTTTATTAATCAACCTACATGAAAGGAAAAAAAGGCCAATATCCTGTAGTGAACAAAGGCGACCAATGTTCACGGTTTGCCCATCGATTAGTAGAAGACGGTGTGCCCATCTCTCTCTCTCTCTCTCTCTCTCTCTTCTTAATCGCAAGTTTTCTTCTTTTTTCTTCTTTTTTTTTTTTTTTTTTTTTTTTTTTACTTATTTGCAAGGACTTCATGTGAGATGAAATCATATGTGACTATATGAAAAGCGATTCTTGACTAGGTCCTGTGGAAGTGCATGCAAGACAGTCCTCTCTTCTTTCAAATTATGCATGTCTTGCTGCATTCATCTTCAATTTTCTGCTCTTTCCTGCTAAGAAGCTTTCATCTTCATTTGAAACGTCATTCAATATACAGTAAAAAGGACGATGGTGAGAACTAAACATGGGTTATTCGTTGCTCGAGGCTGTGGCTGTTGAATCCTGGTGTCCTACTGATGAAGTTTGTCATTCTAGAATGTTGAAGAAAAATCCCTTGTAAGTTTTGAAGCTAACAAAACAGCCTCGTCAGTAAAGTCTGAAGAATCCAAGACTCAGTCGGTTAAGTTTGAAGACAGTCAGACCCAAAGTTACGGTTTGAAGTTTTCCGTCTGAAGATAGTCAGACCCAATTACAGTTTGAAGATCTCCAGACCCAATCAAAGTCTGAAGATAGTTTGCAATTTTGCCAAGCTGATGGCAGGTTATCTTTATGGTTAAGGAAATTAAGATTTGGATATTATATTTCCTAACATATCCATGGAATATCTCTGGCTGTGATTGTGAGCTCGGAAGATTTATTTTTCGGATTTTATCCGTTGAAGATCAAGAGAATTTTTGGAAGGATCTAATTTTGGAAACTCAAGATCCTGATTGTATGGGCAAGCATGATTGACGAGCTATTTTCTACTTATACATTCGACAACGAGAAGATAACTTAAATTGATTCAGTCCAACGGGTTGATTGGATGAATTCTTGGAAAGTGCTAACGGCTATGGAGGCACGAAGGATATTTAAGGTGTGTCGGAGTTGCTCGAAAGTATGAGAGAACCGATAGAAAAATTTCGAAGTTAGAACCTCTGAAATCTCTTGTTCTCAAAATCTCTTGTGCTCAAAATTGTGTATTAAAGAGAGTCACTGATAGTGCGAAACAAAGAAGCTGTAGAAGAGACTTTCTACCGAAGAAGTCTAGTTCGTGAATTGTAAAAGCTCTCATTTGCTACATAGTGATTACAGCCAGTTGGCTGCCACCATGGAGAGTGGACGTAGGCTTACAATAAGCCGAACCACTATAATCCTTGTGTCAATTTTCTCTTACCCTGCTCTATTTATTTTATGGGTGCATGAGTTATTTATTTCTAATGTGATTCTCATACCAAAGGAGATTTCGGGCAAAGATTTGAAAAGAATTTTTTTTTAAACACCTATTCACCCCCCTCTAGGTGTATTTACTAGCCTTTATCAATTGGTATCAGAGCTTGGTTGCTTATTCATTGGAAGTGTTTATTATTTCTAAAGCTAAAGATCTATGGCTAGTATTTTGGCTCCAGGTCTGATTGAAGGCCAAAGCAATACCAGACCTCCTTACTTCGATGGAAAGGAATACAATGTTTGGAAAAACAAGATGAAAGCATTCCTAAGATCTAAAGATCCACAGGAATGGGATGTAGTAGAAAGAGGAATTGTTCCTCAAACTGCATCAATCACAGGGAAAGAAATAGCTGATGGAGCGGGATTACCACAAGCTGAAATCTCAAAGAGACAAGCTCTTGATGCAAAAGCTATTTACTTTCTATATTGTGCCTTATCTCCTACTGAGTATAACATAATCTCATCTTGTGAAATAGCTAAAGAAGTATGGGATAGATTGCACGTCACTTATGAAGGAATAGATCGAGTCAAAGAAACCAAGATCAATATCCTTCTTGGACAATATGAAGCCTTCAAAATGAAGCTAGGAGAATCCATCACGGATATGTTCAGTTGATTTACAGAAATTGTAAATAGCTTAGCATACTAAGGGCAGCTAATCTCAGGACCAATGAAGGTCAATAAACTGTTGAGAGGATTCTCCGAAGATTGGAATCACGTCAAGACATCCATAAGAGAAACACAGAGGATTATGCCTCTTTCGGTAGATGAGTTGGTCGGCACACTTCAATCATATGAAGTCGAGCAATTCAATGAGGACTTTGACACCAAAGGTAAGAAGTCAATTGCTTTAAGATCTAATGATGATTCTGATGTTATAGATTCAGAAGAGAACTTGGATGATGAGGAATTGACACTTCTGATTAGAAAGTTCAGAAGGTTCAATAGAAAAGGAAGAAGGTTCAATGGAAAAAGACAAAACAATCAAAGATTTCAAAAGAAGTCAAATGAAGAAGAAGACACCAATAAGGATGTTGTTTGCTTTGAATGCAAGAAAAAAGGACACATTAGACCCAATTGTCCCTTTTTAAAGAAAAAGAAAGGGAAACCTGAATAGTTCAAGAAGGCACTCAAAGTTGAAACATGGAGCGACACTGAATGTGAAGAAAGTGAAGAAGAGTATGCAAATATTTGTCTAATGGCTGACTCAGACTCAGACTCAAGCTTAGACTCAGACTCAAACGGCGATGTCAAAGTTAGAAATTCAAAAATTCCTACAAAAGTGTCGAATTACATTGATAAACTTTGCCTCAGTCTTAAAAACTCTCTTAAAAGGATTTATGAACTAAAAAGGGAGAATTCCAAATTGAAACAACAAGAAAAGACATTGGTTGAAAAAGTTGAATATCTAGATAAAAGTCTTGCTGTTTCAAAAGAAAATGAAACCGTGTTTTCAAAAGAAAATGCCCGCTTGAAAGAAGATCTCGTTGAAAGTCACAAAGAAATTTTCAATGGGTTCTGAAAAATTGGACAAAATTCTTTCTATTCAAAGATCCCACTTTAATAAATCTGGGCTAGGAATGACACATGAAACCATTCCTTTGATTAATTTCCAAAGGTAAAAGAAAGAATGAAGAATAGGCATACAAAATCATTTTACAAGGATCATTTTCAAAAAGTCTTTGTAAAGCCTGTTGGAAGAAATGCTCTTAAATGTTCAAAGTGCAAAACCTCAGAACATTTTGAGAAGGATTGTCCCAAAGTTTGGAGACCTATTAAGAAGAGTTGGGCAGAGACTGTTTATGGTACTAACAACGATGGACTCAAGAAAGTTTGGGTACCAAAGAAAACTTGAGTTTTTCATTTAAATGCAGGTCACTATCAAGAAGAAAATCAAGTGGTATTTGGATAGTGGCTGCTCAAGACACATGACGGCAGATTCAAATTGTTTCACAAAACTCTCTCATGTTAAAGGAGGAAATGTCTCTTTCGGTGGCAACAACAAAGGAAAAATGTTGGTCGAGGAACTATGAAGATTGGAAATCTCACAATCAACAATGTTTCTTTGGTTGAAGGATTGAACTATAATTTACTGAGTATTAGTCAACTATGCAACGCTGGATACAAGATTAACTTTCAAGAAGATACTTGTTCTGGAACAAGCAAAGATCTCTCACAATCTTTTACTGGACGAAGACATGGAAACATTTATTTGTTGGATATAAAATCTGACAGTTCTCAATGCTTGATATCAATTCAAGATGAACATATCAACTTGAAGCAAATTGCAAAAGTTTCATCCAAAAAGCTTGTTCAGGGACTTCCTAACCTGAAGTATCAAAAGCATGAATTGTGCACTCCTTGCGTACTTGGAAAATAGGTTAGAAATTCTTAAAAATCTATAAATCAGATATCCACTAAACGTGTTTTGAGCTACTACACATGGATTTGTTCGGTCCAACAAGAACTCAAAGCATTGGAGGTAAAAGATATTGTTTGGTCATAGTAGATGATTATTCACGTTTTACTTGGGTATTCTTTCTTGCAAATAAATCTGAAGCTTTATCTTATTTTACTAAATTTGCAAAGAAATTCAATTGAGAAAGGATATGCAATTTCAAGTAATCGAACTGATCATTGTGGTGAATTTGAAAATCATGATTTTGCTAAATATTGTGATGACTTTGGTATTCAACATAATTTTTCATCTCCTTACACTCTACAACAAAATGGAGTTGTAGAGAGGAAAAATCGTTCTTTGCAAGAAATGATAAGAACTCTTTTGATTGAAAGTAATATTTCTCCTCACTTTTGGGTTGAAGCTACTTCAACTGCTTGCTACATTATAAACAGAGTTTTTCTAAGACCTATTTTAGAGAAAACACCTTATGAACTGTTCAAAGGTAAGAAACCTATTGTCTCTTATTTTCATGTATTTGGTTGTAAATGCTTTATCTTAAAGAATTCTAGTGATCAAATTGGTAAGTTTGAAGAAAAATCAAATGAAGGAATTTTCCTTGGATATTCAATGACAAGTAAAGCCTTCAGAGTTTTCAACAAACGTACTCAGATTGTGGAAGAATCCATGAATGTAAAGTTTGAAGACTCAGTTCAAATTCAGACTCAACCTGAAGAGTATGAGTCTGGCCAAGCGTCTACAAATTCTCTTGAAGAAAATCAAATCTTAGACACTCAGCCGCAAGCCAATTCAGCAGCTTTAACTGAAACAAAATCTTATCAAAGTGACAAACCAATTACAAATTGGAAGCATAAATTCAGTCACCCTGCTGAACTCATCATTAGTAACATTGATGAAGGAGTTCGTACAAAATCCAAAAGGCATGAAGAATCTAGTGCTCTAGTACTTGTTTCTGAGATTGAACCCAAGACTGTAGATGACACATTGAAAGATGAAAGCTGGATTGAAGCTATGCAAGAAGAATTGAATTAATTCAAAATCAACAATGTTTGGGAACTCGTTCCTAAACCAAAAGGTAAATCAATTTGTTGGTACCAAATGGGTTTTCAGGAACAAGCTTGATCAAGAAGGAAAAGTGGTAAGGAACAAGGCAAGACTTGTAGCAAAAGGATACACACAAGAAGAAGGAATCGACTAAGATTTGCAAATCTGCTGAGGTGTTTTGTCACCATCAAAAGGGGGAGATTGTTGAAGAAAAATCCCTTGTAAGTTTTGAAGCTAACAAAACAGTCTCGTCAGTAAAGTATGAAGAATCCAAGACTCAGTCGGTTAAGTCTGAAGACAGTCAGACCCAAAGTTACGGTCTGAAGTTTTCCGTTTGAAGACAGTCATACCCAGTTACTGTCTGAAGATCTCCAGACCCAATCAAAGTCTGAAGACAATTTGCGATTTTGCCAAGCTGACAGCAAGTTATCTTTATGGTTGAGGAAATTAAGATTTAGATATTATATTCCCTAATTTATCCATGGAATATCTCTGGCTGTGATTGTGAGCTCGGAAGATTTATTCTTCGGATTTTATCCGTTGAAGATCAAGAGAATTTTTGGAAGGATCTAATTTTGGAAACTCAAGATCCTGATTGTATGGGCGAGTAGGATTGACAAGCTATTTTCTACTTATACATTCGACAACGAGAAGATCACTTAAATTGATTCAGTCCAACGGGTTGATTGGATGAATTCTTGGAAAGTGCTAACGGCTATGGAGGCACGAAGGATATTTAAGGTGTGTCGGAGTTGCTCGAAAGTATGAGAGAACCGATAGAAAAATTTCGAAGTTAGAACCTTTGAAATCTCTTGTTCTCAAAATCTCTTGTGCTCAAAATTGTGTATTAAAGAGAGTCACTGATAGTGCGAAACAGCGAGAAGCTGTAGAAGAGACTATCTACTGAAGAAGTCTAGTTCGTGAATTGTAAAAGCTCTCATTTGCTACATAGTGATTACAGCTAATTGGCTGCCAGTGTAGAGAGTGGACGTAGGCTTACAATGAGCCGAACCACTATAATCCTTGTGTCAAATTTCCCTTACCCTACTCTATTTATTTTATGGATGCATGAGTTATTTATTTCTAATGTGATTCTCATACCAAAGGAGATTTTGGACAAAGATTTGAAAAGAATTTTTTTTAAACACCTATTCACCCCCCTCTAGGTGTATTTACTGGACTTTGTCACAGGTCACAGATAGGTCCACATAAGGGCTGGCAACGGGTCGGGTCGGTTTCGATCTTCACGCTTTTCGATAGCTTGGGATCGTCGAACATTAGAGACCTCTTGACGGCGTTCAGCCCCTCGTCAGAGTTCTTTGTAATCAGCTTTGGCGATGGCCGGATTAAGGTTAACCTCACGTGCTTCCCGATTCTTTCGTTTTGTGGCAAGTTTTCTTGGGATTCAATAAGAAAGTATTGGCTTTTACGGTGTCTGATTCTGGAATCGGACACAAATTAGCATTTATTCTCTGTTCCGACGTATGCTACTTTGCCTTATTACTCGCCCAATGCGTCTCAGTAAGCAGCGGTTGCTTCGCTTAATTAAATAGGACCTCTTGTGAAAAAAAATTCTTTGTTTTTTAGATTTGGGACACTTTGAAAGGGCAGATTCAGACGGAGTTTGTGGACATTACGACAAATGATCCGACGGACGCGTTTATGAAGCCGGACAGGGGTCACCTTTCGGTTGATTACACCCGCATGAAGTGGTTGGATATGTGGAAAAAGGTTGGTTTGTGATTTCTTATGGAAGTTGGGGGACAATTTTGCCTCTTGATATTTGTTGTGGGTGGTGAGCTTTCGGTATAATTTGACGTAACTAATCTGGCCTGTGACTTTGAGGGCTCTTTTATAGTTTTAAGAGGAGCGTGGGGGTGATGTCCTAGCACTCAATGAGCACCTGGTGAATTGAGATGGAGAATTAGCGACTGTCACCTTGGGTGAGTTACCTGCCAAGTATTACGGAATCTCTTGTTTGTTGTTGGCTGTGAAAGACCCTTATGTCTTGGTTTTCTAGGATAGTTGTTTCTAAAAGATTTTCTAATCTTAATTTTTTGCAGTTTGTTGCTTCTCTGCTGACTAACATTCTTTTGACATTGTTGGTAGAGTAGTGTAAATCCAACAACTGTACATTAAATTAGATATCATCTTGCCAATGGAGTGCTTAGTTTTACGCTGTCACTAATGCGGTGAATATTGGATATATCTACCCATTGTCGAGGGTATAGAATGAGAATGTTTGAAAAAGGATTGGCATTGCCTGCTCCGGGACTTACAGCCGAAAAGTCTTTTTTTGTGACTTTTAAGTAGTCGAAAACTTCCCTTTTTGGGGCAAATCGATAACTTCTGGAATGGTATGGCCTTAATAGTTTTTAAGGAATTTGAGTTTCTGGAGATTGAGACATTTCTGAAGTCTCTCATGGAGTGAGAAACCATGAAGAGGATGTCTTATCATGAACAGAAATGAGGAATTTAGGAGTGATGGTGAATGGTTCATTTTTCTTCATGAGGTTTAGCTACACCCTTTTTCCATTGTGTTTTGAAGTGGTAGAGGCGATGATCATTGATGTTCTGTTGGCATTAACACTCTAGCAAGTTTCCTATGTTTACTTCTGGTGCTTTGGTTGAAAAGTAGGATGTATGTTGATTAATAAAATAGCCTACTGGCTACCTCCCCTTAGTAGCAGTTGAAGATGAAGTTCCATGACATTCTCTTGATCAAGAAGATTACAATATTTTCTTTCAACTCAATGGTTCCTTAGCAATTTCATTTGTGTATGCATAATGGATCAAATTATGCCTATTTTGAAAGGAACGAAATGTTTCTGGCATCTATAAATTGCAGGGATAGATAGGGAGATGTGTGGTCCTGCTATTGTTAGTGATGAACGTGATTAATGGAAGCATAAAGTTCAAATGATTTTACAGCTGAGGTCAACATAATATTGAGCACCACTTTGGAAAAAGGATTTGTTTAATGTTGTTGATTTATGTCTCAAGTTTTCGCTGGATTTACAAAAGAGGAAATATAAAATAATATTTAAAAGGAGCAAGTTTCCTAGTGCATCCCACGCCGAAGAAGTCCCTGCACAAAGAAGTTCCTCTATTCGCGTGAAGATAAAAAAAGAAAAAAAGGAAAGAAGCTTGGGTGAATTCTCTGTCTTCTCACGCGTGAAGCTACGGAAACACTTTGGATAAAGTCTTCTACACGTGAAATTGATAGAAGGTGGGCCCCCCCAGGTCAAAGTTTTGATCCACACACGTATAAAAGGAACTTTTATACGTCTTCACCCTTCGTCCGAAAAAGAAGCTGCTCAAGCCCTTTTACGAAGAAAGAAGCTGCAAAAGGGAGCCGCGAGAGAGAGAAAAACCTAGAAGCCGCACACGATCCTTGAAGCCGCAAGTCGCACGAAGCCTGAAGAGATACGCAAAGCCATACATAGAGCGTATTGTACCGGAGCTTGAACACGCGGTATTTTTGCACCGTGAGTTTATTCCCAAGTGAGTTGTTTATTTATAGACACTTTGGGTTTGGGGTTAAATTTAGGTGTGGGAAACACTTGAGCGATTGAGCGATTGTAAACTCTGATACTCCGATTATAGTGGATTATTTGTTGCTGGCTCTCCCTGTGGATGTAGGTACCGATACTCGGACCGAACCACGTAAATTTCTGATGTCCTTATATTTCTCGTTTATTTTCTTTGGCGATTTCTCGTTGACGTAAATTGCAAGATCCTGTCGTTTCCGCATATTATATCCCAACAATTGGTATCAGAGCATGGGGTTGGATTTCTTGATTGTGATTTGGAGCTTTTGCTTGTCTGATTATTATCTGGAAATTCTGTTATTGTAATTATGTTTGAGAGACAATCTGAGATTGAGAAGTTTAACGGGAGCAACTACTTTGTGTTATGGAGCATCAAGATGCGAGCTTTGTTGACGACACAAGGTCTGGCCAAGGCACTGGATGGTGAGGATGTGTTGCCTATTATCATGAAAGCCTCTGAGAGGGTTGAGCTAATGGAAAAAGCAAAGAGTATGATCCTGTTAAATTTATCGGATGAGGTCTTAATAGAGGTTGTTGAGGAGCAAGATGCTGCTGCAATGTGGGCAAAACTTCATGCACTCTATGTGAAGAAAGGTTTGAACAATCGCTTGTATATGCTGAAGAAGATGTTTCAATTTAGATATACTGAAGGTACATCTATCAGAACCCACCTAGATGAATTTAATAAACTCATGATGGATTTGAAAAACGTCGGTAAGATTCTTGATGATGAAGAACAAGGCATGATATTGTTAGCCTCTTTACCAGAGTCATGGGAGCACTTTACTGATTCATTGTTGCAGGGGCGTACTACGATTACCTCAGAGGAGGTAAAGTCCACCTTATTCTCTAAGAAGTGGCAGAGAAAGTTGCGAGATGACAGTCTAGCGCAAGGAGCAGCGCAAGCACTGACTATTCGGGGTAGAGAACAACATCGAGGGCCTAGTAGCAGCAGAGGTAAAAGCAGATCAAAATCACGCCATAGAAAGTCCTAGGGACACGTGAAGTGCTTTGAGTGTCACGAGGAGGGGCACATCAAGAGAGATTGTCCAAAGCAGAGGAATAAAGTTGATAAGCAGAATGTCACGAGCAGTGTGGCAAACGTTGCTGAAGGGAGCAATAGTGATGCAGAAGCTGTCTTATGTGTGACTACTACTTCGTCAGGAGACGAATGGGTGCTGGATTCGGGGTGTTCTTATCATATGACGCCTCATAAGAACTGGTTTACTACTTACCAAGCTGCAGATGGTGTTTGGGTTCTTTTGGGGAATAATGCAGTCTGTAAGGCTGTGGGGATAGGGACGATTCGGATCTGGATGCACGATGCGGTGGTACGCACATTGACAGATGTGAGGCATGTACCGGAGCTCAAGAAGAACCTTATTTCTCTGGGGACACTCGATGACATCGGGTGTAGGTACAACACTGAAGGTGGAGTACTGAAGATCTCTCGAGGTGCCATGACAGTGATGAAAGGGAAGAAAGTGAATACTCTCTATCATCTACTAGGAGAGACCGTGACTAGAATCGTTGCAGTTTCATCAGGTGAGTCAGATTCTAACTTGACTCAGTTATGGCATATGCGTTTAGGGCACATGAGTGAGGCAAGTATAACGATGCTGAGTGAAAAGGGGTTGTTGAATGGTCAAAAAACAGGGAAGCTGGACTTATGTGAGCACTGCATCTATGGGAAGCAGCACCGAGTTAAGTTTACAGCAGCTATCCATTCGACCAAATGACCGGTTGAATATATTCATTCAGATGTCTGGGGCTCGTCTTCGGTTCCTTCGAAAGGAGGTGCTCGATATATACTGACTTTATCGACGATTATTCGAGGAAGGTATGGGTTTACTTTCTGAAAGACAAATATGAAGTGTTTGATCAGTTCAAGAAATTTAAGGCATTGATTGAGAAGCAATTAGATAAACAGATCAAGTGCCTGAGAACCAATAATGGCATGGAATTCTGTGGTAAAGATTTTACCGAGTTCTGTGAGAAAGATGGTATTGTGAGACACCGCACAGTACCTGGGACACCACAGCAGAATGGCGTGGCAGAATGGAAGAACAGAATTTTGCTTGAGCGAGCTCGATGCATGCTTTCGCATGTAGGACTTGGCAAGGAATTTTGGGCCGAAGCAGTGAACATGTGGTGTTACCTGGTTAATCGATCTCCATCGTCTGCCATCAAGTGGAAGACTCCTGAGGAAGTATGGTCGGGGAAACCTGTTGATTATTCCGGATTACGTATATTCGGATGTCCTGCGTATGCTCATGCGAGTGATGGTAAGCTTGAGCCGAGGGCGAAGAAGTGCATATTTTCGGGGATTATGCATAAGGGGTGAAAGGCTACCGGCTGTGGTGCACTAATCCCAGATCACCCGGTTTTCTAATCAGCAGAGATGTGATCTTCGACGAGACTGCAATGCTTCAACAGAGGAGTTCTGAGACACAACCAGCAGAGAAGACAGATCATGGTGTCACAAGTGAGGTGGAGCTTCAGGTGGAGACTCTAGAGACCTCGAAGGTAACAGAAGTTGAGACTGTAGATGAAGCCGCAGTTCCTGGAGTCGGTGATAGTGAACAACCAGCAAAATCGCAGCAGACTATAGCCACAGATAGACAGAGAATGCAAATTAAATCACCGGTACGTTATGGTTATACAGATATTGCTTATGCATTGACTGTAGGTGATGAGGTGGAGACAGATGAGCCTTCGTCTTACTTTGAGGCGATGGCTAGTTTGGAGTCGTCGCAATGGCTAAGGGCTATGAGTGAAGAGATGGAATCACTCCATCGAAATCAGACATGGGAGCTAGTCAAAGTACCCAAGAGCCAAAAGATTGTCGGAAGTAAATGGGTCTTCAAACGGAAAGAGGGCATTTCCGGTGTCGAGGCAGCGAGGTATAAGGTGAGACTTGTGGTGAAAGGGTATACACAGCGTGAGGGCATTGACTACAATGAGGTGTTCTCTGTTGTGGTAAGACATACTTCTATTCGTGTTTTACTTGCCTTAGTTGCTTCACAGGATCTCGAGTTAGAGCAACTAGATGTGAAAACTGCGTTTCTTCACGGTGAGTTGGAGAAGCAGATTTACATGAGGCAATCAGAGGGATTTTCTATTCCGGGTAAGGAAGATCATGTTTGCTTGTTAAAGAAATCTTTGTATGGGTTGAAACAATCTCCTAGGCAGTGGTATAAACGTTTTGATGCATTCATGGCTAGTTAAGACTATATAAAAAGTCAGATGGATAGCTGCGTTTACTTTAGGAGATTGGAGGATGGTTCTTTGATTTATCTACTCTTATATGTTGATGATATGCTGATAGCAGCTAAGAATATGTCTGATATTGATGTGCTGAAGAGGCGATTAAATGCTGAGTTTGAGATGAAAGATTTAGGTGCTGCAAAGAAAATTTTGGGTATGGAGATTTTGCGTGACAGGACTGCAGGAGTTTTATGTCTATCTCAGAAGAAATATATTGAGAAGATCATAGCACGTTTTAATATGCAGTCAGCAAAATCTGTGAGTACACCTCTAGCGAAGCACTTTCAACTTTCAGAAAAATTATCACCGCAGATTGAGGAGGAGGAGCATATGTCCCGTGTTCCTTATTCTAGTGCCGTGGGTAGTATTATGTATGCCATGGTGTGCACCAGGCCTGATATTTCACAAGCTGTGAGCGTGGTTAGTCGCTATATGAAGCGTCCTGGTAAAGCTCACTAGGAAGATGTGAAATGGATCCTCAAATATTTGAAGGGGACAATATACGTAGGTATAGTATACCGGAGGAACAGTAATGGTAGTGAGATCACTGGTTTTGTGGATTCAGATTACGCCGGTGACTTGGATGATCGCAGGTCTTTAGCGGGGTACGTGTTTACACTAGCGGGTGGTGCAGTTAGTTGGAAAGCATCCTTACAGGATCACATTGCATTGTCTTCGACTGAGGCAGAGTACATGGCACTAACCTTTGTAGCGAAGGAGGCAATATGGCTAAAATGTTTGCTCTCGGACTTTGGGTTAGAACAGAAAAGTGTGGATATACACTGTGATAACCAAGGTGCGATATATTTGGCGTATAATCCAGTTTATCACGAGTAAATGAAGCATATCAACATCGGGTACCACTTCATCCGAGATGTCTTAGCTAAGGGTATTGTTACTGTTAAAAAGATTGCTACAGCAGATAACCCGGCAGACATGATGACTAAGTCTGTTCCTTTGGCGAAGCTCAAGCTCTGCTTGAGCTCTATTGGCGTCTGTGGAGAGTGAGCGCCCGTCGGGGCGTTGGGAGAGCAGCATGGATGACGAGCATTATAACTTGGCTTCAAACATCGAGCCAAGGTGGAGAATTGTTGATTTATGTCTCGAGTTTTCGCTGGATTTACAAAAGAGGAAATATAAAATAATATTTAAAAGGAGCAAGTTTCCTCGTGCATCCCACGCCGAAGAAGTCCTTGCACAAAGAAGTTCCTCTGTTCGCGTGAAGATAAAAAAAAAAAAAGGAAAGAAGCTTGGGCGAAGTCTCTGTCTTCTCATGTGTGAAGCTACGAAAACACTTTGGATAAAGTCTTCTACACGTGAAATTGATAGAAAGTACCACTGGGATTCGTCCCAGTGGCCACCTTTCCAACATGGAAGGGGGAGGTGAGGGGTTCAAACCCCCACATTCTCAAGGAGGGATGGAGTGGGGACGTGCAAGTTTTAGGAGTGGGTTTCGACGCCCACGCCCTGCAAGAGGTAGGGCTAAAGTCTAAGAGTGAGTGTAGAATAGGTATAGAGTAGGACTGAGAAAAAAGAAAAAAGAAATTGATAGAAGGTGGCCCCCCCAGGTCAAAGTTTTGACCCACGCACGTATAAAAGGAACTTTTATATGTCTTCACCCTTCGTCCGAAAAAGAAGCCACTCAAGCCCTTTTACAAAGAAAGAAGCTGCAAAAGGGAGCCGCGAGAGAGAGAAAAACCTAGAAGCCGCACACGATCCTTGAAGCCGCAAGTCGCACAAAGCCTGAAGAGATACGCGAAGCCATACATAGAGAGTATTGTACTGGAGCTTGAACGCGCGGTATTTTTGCGCTATGAGTTTATTCCCAAGTGAGTTGTTTATTTATAGACACTTTGGATTTGGGGTTAAATTTAGGTGTAGGAAACACTTGAGCGATTGAGCGATTGTAAACTCTGATACTCCGATTATAATGGATTATTTGTTGCTGGCTCTTCCCGTGGATGTAGGTACTGATATTCAGACCGAACCACGTAAATTTCTGGTGTCTTTATATTTCTCGTTTATTTTCTCTGGCGATTTCTCGTTGACGTAAATTGCAAGATCCTGTCGTTTCCGCATATTATATCCCAACAAATGTGAAGTTGGAAAATTTTAGTAACACAGTGTGTCGAAATTCATGGACAAATGCCAAAAGAATTAATTGGCAATGACAACCTTTTTAAGCATACCTCTTTTGTTGGTAGGATTATGACATTGGAGGATGCAAGGATCTCTGGATCAAAATGCTAAATTTATATCTAGCCCCTTTTTCCAGTTTTCTTTCCTGATATGTCATCTATCAGTTTGTGGATCCTTGGATCATAGGATCTATGAAGGGATTTTAACTACTTTTGCCAAAAGCACCTGTTGTTGAAGTAATGTGCTTTTGTTGCTTTGAGTCATCCATGTCCTGAACCATCCTGTAATTTAAAACTAGGGGTGCCATATCTTCTACTAATCTTTCTGCTACATATATTCTTACTGAGTAGTTGCCTGCATTTGTTTCTCCATCTCCCATGTTCTACTCCAATGAGTCACATTAAAGTTCTGGCTGGCATATTTAAGTTTCTTATCGTTGGTCGTTGAGCGATCATTAATTATTACTTCCTCATAAAGCAGTGATGGCATTGGATCGAGCAAATGCTGAAGACGCCCTACTTCCAGTTCCAACTTTTACTGATTTGGGAGAAAGAAAGAAACCACATCAATATTCTGGCATTGATCCTGATGAGGTAATTGCTGATATAGTTGACAGCAGGAGTCGAGCAAAATCTTTGGACGGTGAACAAATGTGTCGTACTCTTCTTAACAAAAGTGTAACAACTCTTGCTGTGATTTATCTTGAGACTCTAGATTGACAAGGTTGGCCAGTGCAATTCATGCATGGAGGTGTTAATATGCCAGCAGATAAACAAATAATATGGTTGGAAGTTTCTGTATGAAGATGGTCTACCTCGACATGTTAATTTGCTGTGCTTGACTATATTATGAATCATCTGATGAGGCTTGGTCTAAACGTTTATTTTCATTGAAAGTTGTCTTATGAGAGATCTCTAAAACTTGTCATCCCAAGAGGCTTAGGTCTTACCTTTGATAACTCAATACGTTTTGGAAATTAACAATTAACAAGATTATGCTTGTCTCATAACCTTTAGGAGCTTGACTTAAAAGATTCAATTTAGTAAAGAGTTCACTTACTGTGGCAGGTAAGAAAGGGATTTGCTCATCTGTACAATAGAAAAGTAATTGATGCTAATAGATTCTTTACCAGTTATAGTGCTAAGACTTACTGATGATAATCACATTTTTGTTTTTGGTATTAACAATATATAGGGATCCGATTTCAGTTATCATCAAACAAGTTTTTATTTCTGCTTTCAAAACCTAACATGGTCGACACAAAATTTAGCACTTAAGTTTTCAGTATTTATCTGAATTTCTTTTGGAAGCGGATGATTCTTCATCTCCTTCTTACGTTCCATGAATAGTAGGCAGTTTTATCAGGGAAAAAAAAACGTTTTTGTTTTCTTAGAGAGTTGAGCAATTTCCTAAATACATCTCTGTCAATATGTCGTTTTGAGAGATACATGTTTTAGAACAGCTTGATATTCAGAAATTTATTTAGGGGAAAGCTTGAGAAGAATGCTGTCAAGAAAGATAAAATGCCAGAAGAAAGAAAAGGTGCAATTGAAGCTTAGAGAGAGAGAGAGAGAGAGAGAGAGAGAGAGAGAGGTTGGACATAGCAGAAGGGAGGCAAGGAAAGAATTACAAGGGCATGGCAGTCATTGTCTTTGGATGAGGGCTATTACAGCCCCACTTATAACATAGCTAACTGCAGGCAGACCTCGTGTTTTTAATTTTTCTTTCCTCATATTTTAAATTTATAATTTGTTGGTCCTTGCGCAAGCAATCTGGTTTTTGCTATCTTCAGGTATAAAAGCTTTTTAAAATCTTTTGAAAAACAGTAATGCTGCGATCTTTTTTTTTCGCATTTTGTCCCCTCATTCCATACTAAAACTTTTTATGTACTAGATAGTTTGTGACACATCTTCTATACACCATATTGTGTTTTGGCAACTTCCGTTATAACTTTCAATGTCCATTTGTTTTATTAATATTTTATTAATTAATTAATTAATTTATTATTATTATTTTTTGCATATGTTTTAATTGCTTTTAGAGTTCTCCATGGCTAAAAATCCCTGCCTTTCGATCCTTATCATTAATCCTTGAATTTTGTTACTGCAAAACTCTCATGGAATCATTTCATACAACGGATTAAATAACCTTTTGGTCAAGTCGAAGAGGCTTTGTCTTGGGATAATTCACGATCAGAAACAAGAGACCCATCATAGTTGTCAATTACCTTTTGATAACCAGACAAAACTAAGAACAAGATGATGTCACAACAATAACATACAGACTCGTCAATGTATGGAGAGGGCCACACAAGGTTAGAGGCTGAAAAAGGAAGACATGCAGCGTTGTCTGCAAGATGGGCTATGGCGAAGGGTTCAAGTGGATGTCATAGTACATCAATCAGACAGTTGATTTGATGGGGTTAATAAATGTGTTGTATTGATGCGGTATTTCTTCTCTCGGAAAAATTATCTGATCTACAAGATTCACTTTCCCTTTGCCAGTCGTCAAGCTGGTGAGCCCAAGATGATACCACAGCTCATCCTTCGAAGCTGCATGTGGGATATCCATCTTGTTCCCGAGCACAAGGAAAGGCACCTTAGCAAGAGCTTCATGTGAAAGGGGGGCATCGAGCTCCTTCTTTGATTATGCAAACCTCTCCTTGTCGCACCCTCCACCACATATGTTCATTCGATATACACATCGAGATATACATTTTGTAGAAAATTGAAAGATTTCGAGGGAAAATTGTAGGTGGGATATATATTTGGTGCTAATCTTTGGGCAATATATATTTTGACATAATAAAAGAAACACCGGATCTTTCAATCGTTGATGGGCATGAGCAAAGGAAAGAAAATAAAATAAAATCGAGAAGATTGTGCCTTGGCTGTGCAAGATGCGATCAAGAAGAAGGAAACTTTGCTTCTTCCATCTAGGGACTCCATTTCTTTGCATATAAAAGGGTGTACTTGAGCATCAAATTGCATAGAGCATCAAATCGCATATTTCCGTTTGAATATCATTGCACACCTTTATCCTCATTTGGGCATACCGGCTAACGTATCCACATGCGCGACTACCATACATTGTTTTATTCAAATCTTCATGTTATCATAGTTAACATGTAAGAATAGCGTTCTAAGCCGTGAGTGCATCCATGCCCATTACTGCTCTCTTATGCACTTAGTTTAGGCATTCAAAAGATCAAAGATCATTTTGCTTGATAAAAGACGTGTGCTGTCTCTTGTGGATTATGCTTGGACACTCATCTTTATAGATGTCTCTCTTAAGAGTCTCAACAATTAAGATCTTCGATGCAAATACCATGCTTGTTGATATTGGTGTCGGAGATATTTGCAGCATTTAGATATGTTTTAGGGGTCATGATTGAGATGAATAGGGCATATGTGCATTTTCAGATTTCTTTTATTATTATTATTATTATTATTATTATTATTATTATTATTATTATTATTATTATGGACTTTAAATAACCCAAAAGGAATATGGACAGCAATTGCAACTGAGCAATCATTGAAGCATGCACGTTAATCAGATCACAAATTGAGAATGTTGGTGGACCAAACGGAGGCCAAATCATATGTTAATCAAGAATTGAATGACACTGATCAAACGAGCATAAAAGTGATACTAAAACATCTAGATTTCTCTTTGAGTGAACTATTGCATCAGTAATTAATGAACGAAAACAATGACGTGGACTGTCACATCGTTTTCCCAACTTTTTCACAATCACCAACCTCACCGAGAAAATATTGGATACGTCTCGTGCTCCAAAGCGGGAATTGCACCCCAATGCGCGAATTGCACCACATGTCCAGCATGGACCCACGTTGTCAGGAAATTTCCCCCAACTTTTCTATCTCCTCTCTCCTCTCTCCCCCCTCTGCATGCTCTCTCGGTGAATTAATCCCCACCTCTCTCTCCTCTCTCTTCTCTCTCCCTCCTCTGCACGCTCTCTCGCCCGACTCTTCTCACTTTTCTCTCTCCTCTCTCCTTTATACCAACACACTCTCTCTTCATCGATGCGGATGAATAGCCGGCCACCTCGACCTTTGTGATGACCACCTCCTCCGGTATGTCCGGGAAGGTCCACGAGTGCTCAATTTGCTACAAGAGCTCCCCTACCGGCCAAGCTCTTGGTGGGCACGAGGTACCACTATAAGGCCCCCACTCCTACTTCCTTAGCCGCTGTCGCCATCGCTGTCGCCTCGACTGCCAACAGGGTGAGCGTCTCGGAGGGCATGGGGTTAACTCACACACAAAGTTAGGGGCACCGCGAGTTCAATCTGAACACTCCGGCACTCCTAGAGTTCTCCCCCCGGTTCGCAGTCTCTGACAATGTGGACGACGAGGTGGAGAACCCACATCCCTCCAAGAAGCCCCGATTCCTAGTGCCGGTGAAGACAAAAGCGGCCTAAAATGGGTTGGATTGGAAACACAAAGAAATCCACACCAAAAAAAAAAAGGGCGATCGGAGATAGAGTCGGGTGAGAGAGTGTGCAGAGGAGGGAGAAAGGAGAGAGAAAAGTGGGGAGAGAGGAGAGAGAAAAATGGGGAGAAATTTCCTTGACAATGTGGGCCCATGTTGGACACGTGAGCAATTTGAGGTGTCTTCTTATTTGCCACGTTGGAGGACTAAATGTACCAAATATTTTCTCCGACCTCACCTGGTTGTGGTGGCAGTCGATGAGGTGGCAGCATGATTTGACCAATTGGATCGGGTCAACCAATAAGGTGCGAGTGTTGCAGGAAAAGGCATGCGATTGGTCTCCCCTCAAGACGTTCGTTTCTCCACTTTTGGTCGCTGACGTCATCCCCACTTTTTGGCTACCTAATAATTGGTTTGGAAAAACATATATATATATATATATATATATATATATATATATATTCAAATGAAACGTGCTAAAATTTTTAAAAGATCCCTTATAAATTAGGTGATTTGAGTTTCACCTTCAAACATGTATGGGATTGCCCAGTGCATAGTTAAGTGGAATGAGATGCATTCGAAAGTTAAGACCCCCATTGCCATCATTTCTACTGTATAAAAGAATAATCTATCATATAATTGCTTTAATTTTAGCGCGTAAAGGGGTTGCATCTATTCAAAAAGTCGGATGTTACTATTGCTGTAAAATTTTATCAGATCACTAAAAAAATTTATAAAAAAGACTGTCAGATAGATACGTTATTTAATGCTTAAATATTCCAACACATCCTTTCACACGTACGGCCAAATTTTGGCCCTAAAACTAAAATATAAAAAGATATAATAATGTGGGGGTGCATGTTGTAGAGTGAGGAGAGTATTTGCCTTGCCTTGGAACCCACCCTATTGATTTCAATTCCGAGTTTTAGAAACCTAAAACTTATCTTATAAGGTCCTCAAACACAAGTGCATCCATATTGAGGTATGTGTTCATGTTTAATGATGACGTAATGCTAAGCTCTAACAACTTTGAAAGCAAAATAAAGTATTTTTTGATATCATGGAGGAGGGAAATGAAACTTGAAAAGATGTGAAGTCATGATGTAGAGAATTTATAATTTAATTTTAATTTTTTTGTGATATATTTAGCATTTATTATTTAAAGTTTTGTTTCTTTTTTTTTTTTTTAAACTTAATTTTAGGATTCTTAAAATTTTTAGTTAGTATTCTAACATCTCACGTGATTTGATTTTTACTTTTAATAATTATCTGATTAGATATTTAATTAATCTTTATGATTTAGTATACGTTTTCTTTCCCTCTCTTAAGAGTTATCTGATAGGAGATTTGTATATAATTATTTGCCATTTTCTAGCATCTATTTGTTTTGTCTTCACTTGTTATGTCGCCTATCCTTTAATGAATCAATGAAAATTGAGAGTTCTTTAGCCGAAAAAAGAAAAAAGAACAAAAAACTGAGAGTTTCTCTCAATTGAGTTTGAGTGCGCACGCAATGCCATAACTGTTGTGCGTGTTTACTTGTATCTCTATGGATTGATAAATCCGTGTTCATCTATTTTTTAGAGCATCAACTCCAAGGCCTCCCGATCCTGATATTATTTAAAATCTTGTGGGATACCTTATCAGCAATTTTAAAAGTTTAAGAAGTTAGTTGAAAACGATGTTTAATATTGAAAACCTCAGAAAAAATTGACTCTCAATTGTGCTAAGAGACCAACTCAAAGGAAGGGAGGAAATAGGTATCTGCGGTTCTTTTCGGCTTCCAAATGCTAGTTTATTGTCTGATATCTTGATTGATTGAACAAATTTTAACACCATCTGCGAAAATCCAAGCCATCGTAAAATCCCAATTTAGAGTCCAAAGCGGTTCGATCTATAGAATAGAGACATTGACCACTTTGGTGGAACAAAATAAAGATTGGATGTATTAAATCAAGATTGATCGAAATAATTATAAGAAAGAAAAGGAGGTGGTCAACAAGTTCCTCGGTTACCATCAATGGAGCTCCACCGCCCCTCTCCGGATTCTTCCGAGGGTCAAATCCACCTCTTGGGTGGTATGACATGATATATCTGCTCCCTGACGTCACCCAACCAAATAAAATAAAATTTGTGCATCTTCTTAAGAATAAAATGGGTTTGTCATTTTAATGTTTATTTTTTCTTCTTTCAGTAGTACCCACGACGGCAATTTCAACTGGCATAGCCTAATAGGGAAGAGTACAAGAGAGGCTGTCATGCGTTAGATTTAGGTTTTTAGCAATCAGATAAAAGTTTCGTGCTCGGTCTGGAGTTAACGAGAGAGTTTTGCTCTGCCTCTCAATTGTCATCATTTCGTCATGGGTAAAGTACAAAGAACGAAGCTTGCGATCGATGATGCACGTATTCATGTTATCACCCAATGATTTAGTAGCTGGTGTAATGCATCAATTGCTCCACAATTAATCAAACTATTTTCTCGTAACTGGGCAAATTTTCTCTAAGGTTGGAAAGTGAATTAGCCTGTTCTTGTGTCATGGGCTTTTTGTGATGGTTAGCATGAAATGTCAGCGCCCCTATCCTTTCGGAGCCTTTCCTCTTCTTTCCTTTTCTTTGTGTGTGTGTGTCTATATATATATATATATTGGCCATCCAAACCACTTCATTTGTCAAAAGAAAATTGTCGACTAAAACTCCATCAAAATGAAAAAGAAAAAAAAATTAATTTTTAGGAGATTTTACTCAAAACCCTATCAGATTTAGCTATAGTTGTTTCATCGGAATTGTTCCCACAATGAAATATCTTTCATCAAAATTCATTCTTTGGTTTCTTAAAGGGGATGAGGGTTCTGCGCTAACTCCGGACAGATGATATCTTATACAATAAGGAATCAAACTTCTTTAATCCAAACAACACTATATTATCTTAGACAAAGTCGAAATTTAATCGACGACAAGGCCTGATAGTTATAAGATTAGTCTCGAACAATGTTGGAATTTAATCAACGTCACAAATTGAGTATAGTAAAAAATAATGTTAAAATTTAATCAATGACGAGGTACCAAGATAAAGAAACATGTCAGTATTTTTTGTTTGGGTTTCCAAATGGCAATTGTTCTTTCTACAACGCGTGTCTTCTATGTCAACTACCTTGGTAATCTGAATAATATTTGAAGCATTCTTAATAAAATATTTGCTGCCAGTGCTTACATAGTGGTCCCGTTCGTCATTATATTTCAATAACTGGACACGTGGTATTTTTTTATATCATCGTCAATTGTTGTGCGTCCGTTCTCTCGCTTGTTGATGGTCCAATGCACAGAAGATGGCATTCATGTGCTATGTACATGACAGCAGCTTATTTCTACCCAAATACCAAGCTTTTTTTTGCCCAAATATTGGATATTTCTCACCCTAATGCTAAGCACGTGTATATTGACAACCGATCAACTAGGGGTGTCAACAATGGCAAACCTTTGCCCTCGAACTCTTAATCACTACACAACACCCCCTTCCACTTTCGTTTCATTATAGCCAGCAACCTCCTTTTCTTAACTGTGAGCACAGTGTATTGTGCATGACTTTTGAAGGGTAGAAATACATTTTCATCTCATTTTCTTGGAGGAAGTACCGTTTTTACGCTTTCTTGATGTAAAAAAAATTGGAATAAAAAGGAAAAAAGAAAACAACAATTAGACAAATAGGAAGAAGTCTCAATAACAAGAAGCTCAGATAAAGAAATTGGCTTTTAGTTATGCATATGTAAAGGGTTAATTGACAATATTCTTTTTTAGAAAAAAAGAATAATTGAAAGGAAACAGCGGCATCAAATAAAAAGAAAATGATGAATCAAATCTATAATGATATTTTAAAAATTAACTACTGTCAATCATATATATATATATATATATATATATATATTTTGCATTAGTTAATCATTGAATATATTCATATATATATATATATATATATATATATGTGTGTGTGTGTGTGTGTGTGTGTATGTTAGCTAGCGAAGCCTTTTCCTTGTCTACTTAGCTATATTTCTTTTCTCTAAAATATCTGATTACTTCCATAAAAACTTTTGTGAATTCCTAATAATCTTTACTTATTATGCTATCATCGAGAGTCGTTCTTCCGATATATTAGTTAATTTACTACTCCCTTTTCTTTATTTTTTGCCCCTAAAGTCAAAGGCTGAGGCGAGATATTTATTTTGAAAAGAAGAAGAAGAAGAGAAAGACATGAAAATATACACTACCCTTCACAAACCATGTGCATTACATTTGTAAACCGAAAATATAACCAAGAGTTAAGGTGCATATTATAACATTTTTTTTTCCTAAGAACAATTTTCATTCAAAAATAATTTTTCATTTCTATTCGCTAGACGAGTTTTTGAGTAGAAAAACGTATTTGGTAATAGTACAAAATTTCTATTCCTGAATTGAAATAGAATAGAAATGTATTTGGTATGATCCTAAAAATTTATGTTCCCAATTTTTTCCATTTAATTATAAAAATTTTAGTGGAAACTTAACAATTCACGTTTGGATAAAAATAGATTTTTGTAAGGATTTAACTGATCAAGATATTCTAAGGTGGCTTGAGAAATTTCAACATAATAATTAATACAAAATGGATGGCTGAAAATGGCAGCAAAGAGTCCTACCGGTTTATAACTCACGATATGAGGAGATTGATAGTAAATCTTTGTGCATCACAACAAAGGGGTGCATAGAGCTTTTGAGCTTTTTTAGCTACAAGAAGAAGAGCAAATGTTGCCCCATGGCATGGGCAAGGACAAAACAATTGAGGATGGAGTAGATCCTAAAGTTGGTGCTTATTTGCTTAAACTTATCAAAACTTCAAGCAAATGCCATCCGAAATCCATGAAGCACCGGCTTGAAGTACAATCTTATTCGATTGTTATGAATACAAAACAAATGGTAATGCAAAGGACTCACTCGGGCCATCAAATTTTCTATTAAAATCGAATTGTAGATAATCGTAGAGGATTTCTCTAATAGAACTTGAAGGAAGAAGACGTCTTCTCTCAGCTAAGTTGCCAAGTTGTCGCGAGTTAGCGTTGTCTCTAAAATAAAACGACATTCACATATCCAAATAGTAAAGCCCTAAAAGCTTATTCGATTTTGAAACCAATTTTCATCAAAAGATTTTCACAATTTTTTTATGCTAAACTAATTCTAAACCGGAATTAACACTAAAGTGTAGTAAAACTATTGAAATCTAATTTCCATTTTTTTTTGTAATTTTCAGAAAATGAGGACTCAGATCAGGTTGGGAGACACGGCCTAGATGTGGGTCTCACTTGGACGTTTGTGCCAATTGTGTAAAGACGGGCATTAGGTTACATTGAATTTGTTTCTCTAAAATGATATTGTTTCTCCTTTTGTTACTGGGAACAAAAAGTAAGATTTTTTTTTTTTTCACTTCTCGTTTCTATTGTAAATCTATTCTCCGGCCATTGATCTATTCTGAAAAATAGAAAAATCAATCAATGTACACAAACAAATTTATTTATTTTTTATATGTTCGAGAGACAGAGAAATATAGAAATGAAAATGTTACCAAACAGGCTCTTAATGATTATAATAAAATGAAAGTTTCAATGAAAAAATGCATAGTAGCTGCGCATGTGTATTACCCTAAAGTTAGGAGGAGATTAGCGTAATTCTCCATGATTTTCAAGACACTGATCTGTATATTTGTGAGTATAGTCATCGGCATATTAGATCAAAAATCTCTCGCTTTCTTTGCGCGTATGAAGTTGTGCCCGCCCGATTCCTGTTCCCCGCATTCTTGATCCGTCCAATTTGCCAACCACTTAAACGCCGAAATGCATCCTCACTGTAAAACAATTCCGCTTACCCGCGTGATCCCTCCATTTCCATTTCCATCCCTTTGGAATTCCCACAAAGTCGAATTAGGGCTGTGCCAAAAGTGGGATCCTACGGCCAGTATGCTCTGTTGGTGCCAACACGATTGAACGGACAGTATGAATTTAGAAACCGAGAGTTCCAGGACCCACCTAAACTTTCTTCTTGCTGAGTAAAAATTTCGTTAAATGGAAAAGGAGAAAAAAAATATTTTATGGGATTGAGCTGTTGCCACAACAAATTTTTGCCCACTAGCGACCTCGTTTTTCTTAATTGCAAGCACGATGCAATGTCTATTAGAGGTGATCAGTTTCCGATCCTATCCAGTTCCTAGTTGGAATCAAGAACCAGACTGGGAGAACTGGTTCCCAATTTTTGGGACCGGGGACCCGACCAAATGGTCCTAGGATTGAGAATCGGACCAAACCCACCATTCTAGTCCAATATGGTCCCATGGAACCGATCATTTAGCCAAAAAAAATAAATAAATAAAAAGTCACTATTTTTAGAGTTTATTATTATTTTTAAGAAATTAAAAATATATATTTTAAAAAAAAAAAGAGTCGGTTCGGTCCCATCTAGTTTCCTCCGGAATCGGGAATTGAATTGATCCCTTCGAGAACTGGAACAAATTAGCCGGTTCGGTTTGGTTCGGGCCGCTCCCAGTTCGGGTGGTACCTTATTCATTTTTGTCTAGTCTTTTTGAAGGGAACATTGTTTACGCTTCCTTGAAATAAATAAAAAAAAAATGGAAGAAAAGGGACCAAAAAATAACAACAACAATTGGACAAGTAGGAAAGAGTCTCGATAAGGTCGGAGAAAAGAATTTGATTAATCGTTATATGCATATGTAAAGGGTTAATTGATAATATTAAAAATAATACTAATAATCAAAAGGATGTGGCATCATCTGAAAAAGAATATGATGAACTAAATCTATATTAGAAAATTAGAACATGATAGAATAAGAAATAAAAATATAAATCAAACCCAGCATCTTGAATCAAAGAACAAGAATTCTGTCACCACTTTTGTCTTCTCTTCAAAATACTTGACAAACTCTCAGAAGAATGAAAAACGATCTAACCCTCCAAAAAACCTAGCTACTCTCTCTGGCTCTATTTATAGGATATATCAAAGATATCTATTTCCCAATGCTTGCAGATAATATTAGGGAACAAAATCAAGAATTTCCTGATTTGATATCCATCTTCCACTGCTTTTTTTATTTGAATTCCTGATATTTGCCATTCTTTTCCTTATCTCCTCCATATCTCATTATTCTGCATAAACAAAGAAAATTCAAATAATCGAAGGAAATCCAAATATTTGCTCTGAGATATTGCATTAATTGTTGCCTAAAATAGGTAAAATAACTCTATTTTTATAGAGTTATAAGATATTTTAAACGTTAATTATTGGAAATCATTTTTTGCACTGGTTAATCATTGAAGATATTCAATATATATATATATATATATATATATATATATATTTATATTTATATATTTGTTTTGTTACCAGACCTTTTAGTTTTTGTTAGGTAAGGAAGCCTTCTTTCCTTTTCTACTTAATTATAATTATTTTTCTGCCATTCAATTATTCAAGGAAGCACCTCCTCATCCCCTCATGTTGATCCATCCACATTTTCAGTAAAGTCTTTTATTCCACGGCGAAAAGTGAGTTTCATAAAGCATCTTGCTATAGAACAATTCTCTATTTCAATTAAGAACCGGTTATACACGAACTGGTTCAAGAGTTTCCATGTGCTAAATATGGCTTTAAATTTTCCATAGTACAAGTAGCTTTGTTCCTCTAAGTATCGCTTTGAGTTGGATGTTTTTTGTTGCTATGTAGCGGGAAACTTGCTCGAGATGGAGATGCTCGCTTGGGGCAAGTCGTCAAGAGAAATTCATACATATGCTGACAATTTCGTGCTCTCCACAGATTTCTGGTCCCAACTGCGTGTGTTGACCTTAGGCAATCACCACGACGTCAGAGACCACCACAGACTAGGGGTGATCATGGTCTGGGTTGGGTCAGTCCACCCCTTAACCCTAGGACCATCCCGCACAGTGCTGGTTTTCAATTTTTGGGACCAGGATTGACCCTATTGAGCTTGGGACTGAGGACTGAACCGAACCCATTGGGTTGGTCCGGTCCCAGGGTTAACCCGGGACCAACTAATAATTTTTTATTTTATTTTTTGTACTCCTTAAAAAAGCGATTGAGGACCAAATTGACCCAATAGGTTCGGTCCAATTTCAATGTCAACCTAAGACTAACCAATAATTTTTTATTTTATTTTTTGTACTCCTTGAAAGGACAACTGGGGACTATACCGACTCAATGGGTTCGATGATGAACAATGTCAGCTAAGAAAAGCAAGTAATTAGGGTCAAGTGTGTCGAACAGAATGAGCATTGAATGTCGAGCGGGAAGCAACAAAGTGACCCAAAGTGAGAAAGGCGAGTGTTGAGTGGCGAGAGGAGAGGTTGTTTTTTTCGATTTTAGCAAATTGAAGATTAATATGACAAATAAGACAAAAGATAACAAATACTAGAGGAGGATGCCATAAAATGCCTTTTTGAATGCCGTGAGATCTTCTCAAAAAAATATTTTCCTCTTTTGTAAATTATGACTATTAATGCCATAAAAGACATTAAAAACCTAGGTTATTAAAGAACAATGTAAAATTACTTGAATACCTCACTAAAGGGTTATTTAATGTTGTTGATGCCGTTTATTTTAAGGTTCTCTATATAAAAAAATTATAAAATATATATATAGCCAGGGTTGATCCGGGTTGGACCGGCCCGGAACTCTCAAGACCGACGACCAACCAGCATAATGCTGGCGTAGGAATTCTAGGACCAAGGATTGACCTAGTCTCTTTGAGAACCGGACCAAGACCGACAGGGTTAGGCCGAGTCCGGGTCGATCTAGGATTAACCCTGGACCGATGCTCACCCCTACTTTTGGCATGATTTGCGAATCAATTTTCCCAGGAAAGGTAAAATTTCGTTAGTCAACCAGCATAAAAAAAAAAAAAAAAAAACAAATAAATAGAGGACCGATATCACAAAAGCTCCTCCATGCGTTGTGTCGCTTGTGGGTCCCCCTCTTAATTCAAGAGGATCGGACAAGCAAGTGCTGAGCACTTGGAGAAAAGCACCACTCACTACGCCCCACGTGGAAGGTCAGCCCCACACAATATTTCTCCAATCGCAAGTGCCGAGCCTTCGAAGCAGGCCGACGAAGTTCTAGGACGTATATTGCCACGACACCGTTTGGAAAAACACCGTCAGCCTCCTACCACGTTATCTCATCAGTTGACCAAGTTACCATTCTCTTTGGCAGTGGCGAGCCCCATCTTCGGATGAACTTTGAACATACGGTCTCTATAGCATGATGGTATGACCGTCTACGGTCAAAGGAAAACCGCAAAAGTTTTCCTTCTCCAGCACAAGCAAATGGAAACGTGCCAAGCAAAGCACAAGCGTCATGCCAGCGGGACCCGTCCAAGCCAAACTCAATGTAGGCTTGATGATGGCGGGGCAAGAAAACGAAGCCCCTCCTTCCTCCTATGTATATCTCTCCCGCTCTCCATTCGACTTTACCATTTCGCGTCTTTCTGATAATACCTTTTTTGAGTTTGTGGCAAAGTCTATTCGGATAGTAAATCATGGCTGTCATGAGCTTCGAGACTAAGATCATGTCCTCGATCTCAACGGCCAAGTTGTTCGAGGCCATTGTCAGCGCCGATAACCTCATGTGCTTGATGGTGTCCACATCCAATAATTTTCGTTTGAGTTAACATCATCATGCTAACAAGGGAATACCTTCGATTGATGTTATATGGAATAGCAAAAATCCTTATTCAGCCTAATGAGGGACCATGAATCTCGCCCATGATACGAGCAAGGTTACTGATAAATTGGACACGCGAAGAAAGATAGAAAATTCGAAAAAAAAAAAAAAAAAAAAAAAAAAAGATAGAAAAATCGGGTACAAGGTACCAAAACGATAGAAAAATCGGTTTAGTGCCAATCGACATGAATTTTGTAATTAGGTGGAATCACCCACGCACTAATGACATACCTTTGTCAAATTGATCTATCTCTGGTCTCTAATCGATTTTCAACTGTGCCGTAATGATCTCTGTAGATGAGCACAGTTGAGTAGTCGATTCCTGGTCGAATTTTCAAATCTATTATATTAAAATCCCTTAATGGCTTCACTTGTTAGACTAGTTATCTCGTGAGTGATCAGCTCAGATAATAGAACTATAGACACGTTGATGAAAAGCCCAACTTATTCAATTGAAAATAGGACTTGAAATTCAGGATGTCACAACGAGAGTAAGACGCATCCTTCTTGAAAAGCATCCCTTAGCCATGTTTGTAGTGGACTATTTTGATCTGACTGACGTGATTAATCCTATTATAGAATCACGTCTCCAATATTCCATAAAGGATTAATCCTACTTGTATCGCAGCCTCAAGTTGTTTGTACAGGCTCATTTCCTCATTCATGCCGTAAGGAAATTTTTGGTAGAAGACGGGGTTAGTTAGATTTTTTCTTTTTGTACTTAGCGGTGCTCTCTCCTTCCTTCTTTCTTTCTTCTCATAATCTTTATTTTTGTGCCCGGGGGGTGTTTGTAACTTCAATATAAGTTTTTTTTTTTTTTTTTTTTTTTTTTAACTTATTTGGAAGGACTTCATGTGAAATGAAATCATATGTGACTATATGAAAAGTGATTCTTGATTTGGTCATGTGGAAGTGCATGCAAGACAGTCCTCTCTTGTTTCGAATTATGCATGTCTTTTTGCATTCATCTTCAATTTTCTGCTCTTTTTTGCTGGGAAGCTTTCATCTTCATCTGTAACGTCATTCAATATACGGTAAAGAGGAGGATGGTGAGAACTAAACAAGGGCTATTCGTTGCTCGAGGTTGTGGCTGTTGAATCTTGGTGTTCTATTGATGAGTGTAATTGGGGCTGGGTCGTTATATACATCTCTTATGATTTCTAATATGGTGAAATTATTTCTGAATTCACATGCTTCTAAGTTAGAGATCTAAAAAAGAAAAATGGCTGTTGCTGATGCAAATTTGGTTCATACATATCTTAAATCGCCTTTACATATGTCGATTTCATTGAATTTTGAAGGTGGCATGAGGGAAAGAGGGGTGATTATGGCTAGAAAACTGAAGAGTTTTGCAATCTCTAGTTCTAGGAAAAATCCTATCAATCTTTTCTCTAGGTGTAGGTGGCATCAACAATGATATTGCGTTGGTTTCTTTTTCGCTTCATGTAAAATATTTTACTTCTCAAGACTCTCCGTAGAGCTTCACGTGATTTGTTGTTCTTGGGTTATGGTTGTCTAATTGTATGATTTATATAATTATTGTTTCTTTTGCAGACTGCAAAAGCTAGAGGGACGGCCATTCAATCGTTACTGTAACTAGTTGGTTGGCTGCAGCTTGTTGTCGCTCAGGTTTAGGCCTTTTATATTTTGCGACAGATAATTTTTTGAGCTTATCTGATTTTGGTAAATGTTGTTGTTGACGCCTAAACTTTGACAATTCGATCATTTACTTATTGCATTAAAAAATAGGGATTAATTCGAACCCCTAAACAAAATATTAAAGTTAAATTGCATAATATATAATTTTAGGAGCATTTTCTTTTATTATATTTGCATTGGACTAGTGATGGATACGTTTGACTAGATGGTGTCCACATCCAATAATTTTCATTTGAGTTAACATCATGATGTTGTCAAGGGAATACCTTCGGTTGATGTTATAAGGATTAGCAAAAATCTTTATTTAGCCTAATGAGGGACCATGAATGTCGCCCATGATATGAGGAAGGGGACTGATAAATTGCACACACGAAGAAAGATTCCACAATGAAATGATCACAGAAATCTTCTCTCCAATAAATTTCGGTTAGCTAATGGAGGAATTCATGGGATAAATGATGAGCTATCGATTGAAGGAAAAAGAAAGCGCGGCAATTAAGAGACAAAATGGAGGAAAGAAGTCAAGGCATTTGTGGAAAGTGTGAGACAAAATGGAGGAAAGAAATCAAGGCACTTGTGGAAAGTGTGGGTTGCTGGAATTTATAAAAGGAAACTAATGAGCTGGTCATAGAATAGTGAGAGAGAATAATGGGATTGTTCCAGCACCATAAATGCTTGCTTGACCATATTCGCAAGAAAAGCCGAATAGAAGAGAGAGAGAGAGAGAGAGAGAGAGAGAGAGAGAGAGAGAGGAAATTGAAGGTAATAATCAAGCTGGCCAGATGAGCGAATGTGGACGCGATCAAGGCAATATGAGCAGATGCAGAAAATGAAACCAAAAGATTGTGAGCGCTAATTTAGAAGTAAATTAGAGAGATTTGCAATTAATTTTTGGTGACAAATCAAAGCCAAAACTCAACAATTCCCCAAGAATCATCAATCGGCTCCATGGATCAAGACTTTCCAATGATATGTGGCAGACTTTTTGCTATAAAAGGAGGTACACACCCTCAGACATGAGAGGGACCATCTGGAAAAGCTCTTCGATGATATCCATGACCACTATGATCTTCATCACCTGGTCATCATCATTTCATCGCGATGGTGCAATCATCCTGACGCCTTGCATTCAGCATGCTTCGTGGACGTTGACAACAATCACTATGATGGGTTCATCATGCTTCTTGGACGTTGACAAGAATCACTATGATGGATCTCTTGTTTTTAATCGGTAATTATCCCAACACAAAGTTCCAAGAGAATTTTGCAATATAAGCATCTATATGTTAGCTTCCGGAGGTAAGTAAGAGCTTGGTACATGTTTTTCTTGATCAAAGCTTAGCCTATCTCTTGTTTCATTTTCAAGCACTTTTCTCAGCATGAGTGTATTGTTCCTTCGAGCTTAGAATCAGTGTGGTCTAGTGTCTTATCTATTCGAATTGGTGACTATCTCATCAGAAACTTATTTCGCAAGTCTAAACTCAACCACATAATTGGACCCCAAAATATGGTTAGGATTAATTGTTACGGTTTCATGTATACATCATTTTCAATTTACTTCTGTTGAAAGCTAAAACTAATGTAAGCAAAGAGTGTAATTGAGGCTAGGACGCTATATACATCTCTGTGATTTCTAATATGATGAAATTATTTCTGAATTCACTTGCTTGTAAGTTAGAGATCTAAAAAAGAAAAATGCCTCCTGCCGATGCAAACTTGTTCATACATATGTTAAATCACCTTTACATATGTCGATTTCATTGAATTTTAAAAGTCGAATGAGGGAAAAGGGGTGATTATGGCTAGAGTTCTGAAGAGTCTTGCAATCTCCCGTTCTGGGAAAAAACCCATCAATCTTTTCTCTAGGTGTAGGTGGCATCATCAATGATATGAAAGAATTGCGTTGGTGTCTTTTTCGCTTCATCTCAAATATTTTACTTCTCAAGACTCTTCATAGAGCTTCATGTTATTTACTATTCTTGGTTTATGGTTGCCTCATGATATGATTTTTTATAATTAAATTTCCCTAGACTGCAAAAGCTAGAGGGGTGGCCATCCAACCGTTACTGCAGTTAGTTGGTTGGCTGCAGCTTGTTGTCGCTCAAGTTTAGGCTCTTTATATTTTTGCTACAGATAATTTTTTGAGCTTAACATTGTCTGATTTTGGTTAATGTTGTCTTCCAATAGATTGACAAAGCCACACATGATCAAACAAGAGATTCTCTTCACAAGCGTCAAGTCAATGAAAGTGATGATGAGGACGAAGACATTGATCAAGTCTTGTACAGGGATGAGGATGAATGTGGACAAACTAGCGATGGCACTGAAGATGAATAGAAGCTCTAAATTTTAAGACATTCTTGCTGGTGTTGAATTTGATTTGTCGTGTTGTGTCTTCATAAATTTTGGATTGTTGGGGTACTTCGTGGGTAAATAAAAGGTGAAGTGAAGGCTGCAAGACTTTTTTTCTTTGATTACATTTTCAGTAAAGTCTTTTATTCCACAGGAAAAAGTGAGTTTTATAAAGCATCGTGCTATGGACTATTTTGCTGTTTCAATTAAGATCCGTTTATGCAAGAACTGGTTCAAGAGTTTCCTTGTGCTAATTATGGCTTTTAATTTTCCATACTCATCACAAGTACCTTTGTTCCTCTGAGCATCGGTTTGAGTTGGGTGTTTTTGCAGCTATGTAGCGGGAAACTTGCTCAAGATGGAGATGCTCGCTTGGGGCAAGTCATCAGGAGAAATTTATACATGTGCTGGCCAACGCCTTCGACAGAATCAGCCATAAGGTGAAACTTGCTCAAGATGGAGATGCTCGCTTGGGGCAAGTCATCGGGAGAAATTTATACATGTGCTGGCCAACGCCTTCGACAGAATCACCTATAAAGTGAAGATGACTGCATTGCCCGAGGGAGGCTCGGTTTGGAGGAACACAAGCAGGTACTTCATCGACGCAAAGTGGAGGCTAGCGAGGAGAAGATCATGGTCGTGGCCGTGAAAGACAAGGCAGATGCCATGTTCTGGGCCAACACCAGTATCTGCCTTCTCTTTCATGGCCACGACCATGATTTTCTCCTTGCTAGCCTCCACTTTGCCGTTGGTGAAGTACCTGTTTGTGTTTTTTCAGACCGAGCCTCCCTTGAGCAACGCAGTCACCTTCACTTTATGGGTGATTCTCTCGAAGGCATTGGCCAGCACATCGCCCTCGGCGATGGAATGGCTATAGATGAAGTTGTCCTCTGGGACCTCAACGATGTGCTGCATATTCTTGTACCGACTACCTATAGAAGCAACATTGATATTTAGAACTCGTCAATTTCAACATTGATCAAGCCATTTAAGAACCAAACCCAATTATTACCGTAATGCAATACGACCAAGTGGGTAGTGTTATTATTGAAGTTGTCTTTGTCCGGTGCCTCAACGAGATCTTTTCATCTTTCGCTTTGCGCGAGGTGTGCCGTCACTTTCTCTACCATGTTGATATGGCTATGGTGATGAGCTCGCCAATTTTGAATTTTTCAAATCTGAGTAGATCGAGTTGTTAACACTCAAATAAAACAGTTTGAAACAAATGTAAAATGATCGTGACACATCTTCGTGATCCCTAACTTATAAAAAGAACCTATTAAGAGTAGGGCTGAGTATTGTCCAATCGAATGACGATAATCTACTATTTGAGCACAAATAGAGGTCAACTATATATATATATATATATATTTTTTTTTTGGGTGAAATTTTTGAGGTCAACTGTTCAAACTCATAAATTCCAAGTAATTTCGATCATACTTAGCTAAAACTCAAATTCTAACGTGATCTTAGACTGAAACTAAATCGTAATATTGTCTATGTGTTCCTAGTTCTCACATGTATGCTTTCAAAACAAGTGAAAAAATTCAATAAGTTGGTTAAGCTCAAACCTCCTCAACTTCAGTATTTTCTTTAGGTCAAAATTATTGAACTCAAAGAAGCTTCAGCCGTAGACCAGGTCATTTTCACATCAATAAGCAAAAACGCGCTCTGTTGATCTTCTTACCAATTTAAATAGTAATGAAAATATTAAAAACAAATCCTTCCATCATCATTTTTATGTTAGAAGAGTTTTAAATGTTTTCTCGTTAAATAAAATTCAAATTGTGTTAATCTCATTTTTTTTTAAAAATATTTAGAAGCAATAAGTAAGATTCATTAGTTCCAAGATTTGCATATCACATGAGACATAAGGGATAGGATGGAGAATAAGGCCCTGTTTGGTAACGTGCCCAATAGTAACTAATTCTAATTTTTTGTTTCCAGAATTAGTTTGGAACGAGAATCGCATTTGGTAAAATTTTTGTTCCCAGAATTAGTTTGGGACAAGATTTGAGAATAAAAATAAAAAAGTTGATTCTGTGTCCGAGAATCACAAAAAGAATCAACACAATAAAACTCTTCTTCTTCCCTTTCGCCATCCCGCGACCGTTGCCCGCCGCGGTTTGCCCGTTGCCGTCTGCCGCCGCCCGTCGCCGTCCGCCACCGGTCTGGCAAGGCCGAGCCTCAATGGGGCTAGGCGAGCCTCGCCCAGCTGCCGGTGAGGCTCGGCCGACGAGGGGCTGGCCTCGCCGAGGGCCGGTGATGCTCGGTGAGGTCGTCGGCCCTCGTCCGGCCAGCTGGTCACCGGTTCGGCAACTAGCCATAAGAAGAAGAAGATGAATAGGAGAAAAAGGAAAAAAAGAAAAGGAAAAAAAAAAAGAAAAAGGAAAAAAAAAAGAAAAGAAAAAAAGTAAAAAGTAAAAAAAATATTTAAAAATTAAAAGAAATTAATTTGGAATATAATTAATGAACACATTATAAAACACAATTCTATTCCAAAGTTAGAAATTTTGGACAGTTACCAAACGCGTTCTTTTACTCAGAATTAATTCCCAGGAACAAAATAAAAGTAATCATTTCTTGTCAGAATCAGTTCCTGGGAACAGAATCGTTACCAAACGCGCACTAAGAGTCGCATCAGTGGTACTTATCCACTAAATGCGTGTAAGCTATGAAATTTCACTATGGAGTTGTTTTTTTATCAGCATAAAGATTGGACTAGTTTCGTATGGAGACGATCGACAGCTTCGTGATAACTAGTGGCCATAGCAATCGTGGCCTCAAGATCTAGAAGTCAAGTTGAGAACACTGCATGTGAACGTAAGTAAATGATGATAAGTGCGCAGTGTCATTTATGGATTTTTAATTTTTGCGATATAGTCATTGAACTATTAGTAAATATCCAATATAGTCTTTCATTATTTGATGATAGGGATATTATATTATAATTAGAGATGAATATCTTACTTAAGTAATCCTTGTGTAACTTTTCGAACTTACCAAATTGGTTCCACGTTAGCAGATTTTGTTAACTTGAATTAACGAAAGTATAACATTGAACATTTTTATATAATGTAAGGACTAAATTGAATATTTACCAATTATTTAGGTGCTATATCGAACAAATTAAAGTTCATTGACGATATTGCGTATTGTACTGAAGTTCATAGACTATTTGTATCATCTTCCTTCTATGTATCAGTGTATGAACTTGCATCATCTTAGAACTAACCATTATTTTCGATATCTCATCAAATGGGTGAATTAGGTGGGCTTTGAGTCTAACTGAGTATGGTCGGACCCAAATTGACCTATTAAATCTGTATTGACCAATTTTTTCACAATACAATTTAAGAGACCCATACTCGACTAGACTTATACTCAACTCTATTCGAGTCGAATTTTTAGCAATTTTTCTCTTTAAATTGTTGCCTCTTAAGGGTCAATGACTTCATTAACCAGCTCACCGAGTGACTAATGGAGCTCAGGTGTTCGGGTCGGGTGGTAGGATAAAACCTCACACAACATGATATTTGTGGCTGATTTGATATAATTGTAAAATAGATACTAAAAATTTTGAGCATTGAATTTTAAGCGGGAAATATTTTCAGTGTTGAATAAGGAGCAGAAAGTTGTTTGATAATTTATGAATGTTCAATGATGAAAACAAATATTTTCTTACCCGGCATGGGGTTGGGGATGTTATTAGTAGGTTTTAGCAACAGACTATAGCTAGATTTAATCTTCCATCAAATATCCTTTTAGAAAAGAATCAATGCGGAAGATAAAATTGTAGAATTCCCATATAGTTCATCTATTTGACAAAGAGTACATCAAAATAGGCTTTATCATATGATTATTTAAAATAACAAAATAAAATATAATACCAAATATAATCAATCAATGATATGCATAATCAAATAAGATATATGCATAATCTTAAGCAATATGGAGAATAAGTCAATATCATAATATTGTTAACATCTCCTCAAACTAAAGTGACTTCAAAGAAGTAAGCTTAAGCTTGAAATCAATGTCAGACGATGCCATGAAAACTTGTTTCTGAACGACTACTCATGGTATTGGGCTTGGTGGATCCATAGTAAGGAGATTCGTGGCGGTGCCTAAGTTGGTGTTTAGTGGCTCTTTGAGGCGAAACTTTAGTCTAGAACTCCTCTGAGGATAGCAAGTCTAGTGATGGTGTCAGTTTCTCAAAATGAGCAATGAAAAATTTAGAATCGGATGGGAAATAACAAGCAATCGATATAGTTGACTTTTTGGTATTTAGATGAAAGAAAAAATAATTAGTTTACGAAAAATGTTTTCCATGAACCAAAAACAACAAGCTTAACTTAGGCTCCGTTCATTTTGCGGAAAATAATTTCCAAATTTTCTAGCATTCGTTTCACGGAAAATAAATGTATTGGGGAAAATGTTTTCTATGAAAGGAAACAAGTCTTCTAAATCAAGGAAAAGTGAAAAACATTTTCCTCACTTGATCTCTCTTTTCTCATACCTTTACAAATTCTCACTACCTCCTCCCATTTCTTTTTCTTCTTTTCTTTTTTGTTCGAATTATTTTTTAATTTTTTTCTTTTTTAATTCGAATTATTTTTAATTTCAATTTTCTTTTCTATTTCTTTTCTTTTTTTACTTTTTCTTTTCTTTGTTTCCCATCTTCTTCTTTCTTGGCTAGTTGTTGGCCGTTACCAAGTGAACGTCGAGCTCGTCGATCTCAAGCTCGCACTCTGCACTCTTGCTTATCATTTTCTTTATTTATTCTACCCTGCGGTTATACATTGCTCAAGCAAAGGGCTTTACATACTTTACTTATTTTTTCTATTGTTTATTAGAATATAAAAGACGCAGGGAGAGAACATGCCACTCAACTAGAAGATTCTCATGAGAGCTATACATACTTTACTTCTTTTCTCTTTTGCTTCTTTTTAAAATCTATACGAACATTTTTTAGAGTATATGAGCATTTGGCGACAATGACGGAACAAAGATATGAAGTAAGTTTGCTTGGATTTAAAGGCAAATTCACATCTGATGGATTTATAGGTCGGTAAGTGATGTATGCCTAAATAGTGAAGTCTTGGAAAATATTTTCCTTACCGAACATCAGAAAATATTGTCATTTTCCTAGAAAATGACTTCTGGGAAAATATTTTCTAGAATTTGCTGATTTTCTGCGAAACGAATGGACCCGTAGGGGAAAACGACATATCTTTTGGATAAGAAGGAAATCACTTTCCTTATCTCTTTTCTTGAACCATCAAACAAATGAAAATTAGCTATTTTCCTTGAAAATGATTTCCAGGGAATTTTATTTTATCATGAAGTTTCAATGAAACAAATGCACTCTAGTGGATTAGGTAAAGTGATTTACTTCTTGTCAGAATGGGAAGTTGTTTTCCCCTCAACTAAGCTTGCTATTTTCAATGCATGAAAAAAAGTTTTCTTTAGATCGATTAATTTTCCATCATTCAAACACTAAAAAATCGAAATAAAATCTCTCGAAAATAGTTTTTCTTAAAACGAATTGACTGTGAAAGTGAGCGATGCTATGATTCTATCATGCCAACGAGAGGCATAGTTTGAGAAAAACACAGTCCTCATGGATTTTTCGTCTTTTTGTCCTCCAAAAAATGATGCACAGGCCGAAGGACGAGTTGGGTATGAACTTCAAATGTGGATCCAGATGAAACATCTCGAGAGCTTGGAGCGACAGCTCCGGCGGAAGAGCTCAATTTGGGCCAAGCCCGATGGACAACATAAACAGCTAGGGAGACTCCGAAAGCCATGGCCTGTTTAATTTTTCAATTCCTTTACTTGGGTCTCTTTTCTTTTTCTTGTTTTTGCCTATTTTGGCTTGAATCGAAGGAGGTGAACTCACTCCGAAAGCAAAGAATCTTAAACATTTTGTGCGAAGGGACGAAGCGTGACTTTGAGTCCTATTGGTGCCTGGGGACCGCTGGAGTGCTTCACGTCAAACCAGTCGCCCTCATCGTTGTCGAGTTCCAGGGATCGTGAATGTTCATCTCCTGCTCTGCCTCGATGGACCGACCGATGGGGGAGTTTTCAGTTGGGTCCTTGATCAACCAAATTTCCTAATTAACTCTCCATCTATCCTAAAATTTGAAACACCTTATAATCAATTATGGTTTCATCTTCAATCATATGAATTAGTGTCAATGCTATATAAACCTCATAATCAATGGTGTAACAATATCGATGCCAATACCGTCCATTGGAATCGGTCAACTGATATGATGCGGTTCTACGCAAGGGTCCTTTTTAGTGATTGTGATAGTGGATGGTTTATCATCTATACAATCATGCAAATGAAGCTTGTGGACGCCACACTATTCCGCAGAAACTTGTCTCTCCATCTGAGCTCTTAACTCTCTAGTTCTCCTGAGGAATGTGACAGATTCTGAGAATGATGGTATGTTCATTTGGCATGTAGTACTTATCGCTGCGATAGGGTCTTGTGGATAGCACCCGGCGTGCTTTATTTGTCTTGTCAAGCTCAATAGAATTCAAAGGTGTCCGGAATTTGATCTTTTAGAAGTTCTGAAGTTCAATTTCAACAAAATTTGAAATTTGAAGAGTACTACTAATAGCATGCTGTCATTTTGAGTACACATACTTTAGCTTTTGTTGGGAGGGAAACCTTCACTTAGGCAAATCGTCAAAGGAAAGTTCAAATGCTAGTCTAAGTTAGACTTACTTTCACTCAAAATATTAAATCAATGATTATGAGCCAACAAAAATATATATTCACTGCGTTACTTCACATCTCATCTTCAATGTAGAGCTTCTTTTGCATAACACACTTACACGTCTATTTCAATAATTCTCAATATTCTCCTTCTAAAGTGTGAGCCTTTTGTCCATCCCTCCATCTGTGCCAATCTCAACTTAAATCTCCACCTTCGGCTAAGTTCTGCTAGACACGACATCTGTCTTGACTCCTCTTTCATAGGCTTAGCTCAACCACTTTGGAATGCTCAATTTGCCGCCTCAATTGGGAGTCACAGGGGAGATTCTTTACAGCTTTTCACCTTTCTCGGGACTTTTTTTTCGTATCTGTCCTGTACAATGATTTTGCTGCTTGTTTGCTAAATATTACTGGTGTTGTTCAGTGGAAGTGGCTGATGTACTTTAGGACTATGTTTCTATCCGATTTCTGTTATTATATCTCCTAGAATTCGTCATAAATTTAGTGGGTTGATAGAGTTTGCAATCACCACCCTCTGGATTCATTCATATCAGTGGGAATGGTCGGCTGAATCAGATGCCTGTGTATGTGTGGAACAATGTTAGCAAAAAAATGTTTCTGACAAAATACACGGTTTGATTTCCCCGTAAATCCTTTGCACCTTTGCAGGGAGCATTGCTCTTGCTTCTGGCATAGAGCAATGCCGTGAATACAAGAGGAGGAGACAGTGATGGGCAATGCGAGTACAAACTGGCATTGGATTTGGATCCAAGACTGCGTAGCGTATCCATGACAGAGTTCGGTGCTGTCGGAGACGGGAAAACTCTAAACACTGTCGCCTTCCAGAATGCCATTTTCTACCTCAAGTCCTTTGCCGACAAGGGAGGCGCTCAGCTTTATGTGCCTCCCCGAAGGTGGCTCACTGGAAGTTTTAACCTCACCAGCCATCTCACTCTCTTCTTGGAAAGAGATGCCATGGTTCTTGTATCTCAGGTAAATTTTGCGGATGCTTTGATGTTCTCACTTTGAGAGTAATGTGCAAAAAACAATATTAATTCTTGCATAATATATTGTCTCTCTCACGTATTCAGGATCCATCTCACTGGGATATTGTGGAACCTCTTCCATCTAATGGATGCGGGATAGAAACTCCAGGAAGAAGGTACCGAAGCTTGATTAATGGGTACGGGTTGCACGACGTGGTGGTAACAGGTACCCCAGATTCTTAACTTTGCCTCCTGCTATGGTTATTTTGTACATGGTAGTACCAAGCCTCATCTAAACAATTTATTGATTATTAAATTCTCTAGGTGATAATGGAACCATTGATGGTCAAGGCGCGTTTTGGTGGGATTTATTCACCACTCACTCCTTGAACTACAGTCACCCTCATCTCGTGGAATTTGTGGAGGCAAAACTTGTAGTGGTGTCAAACATTACATTCTTGAATGCTCCTGCCTATAACATCCATCCAGTCTATTGCAGGTATGTTTGTGAGAGCCCTTTTGTCATGTCACCCATCACTTTTTAATTTTAAGTTGTGCATATGAAATTTATCATCATTCTTTAGTATAATGCAGCGATGTGCACATCCAGAATTTTTCAATCACTACTTCACTAGAATCCCCTCACACTGTTGGCATCGTACCGGGTAGTGATGCAATGGTTTGGACTGAGGAAAATGCATAGCTGAACAATTGCTTCAGTCTTTAATATACCTCTGCATTGTTCAGTAATGTGTATCAGATCCCATGTCTGGAATGGGTTTACTTAGTGAAGGAGATGATTATGATTGTCTGAATCTTTTGCTAGAGCAACACTGGCAGTTGCTTAAGTTCTTCATTGTGGGCCCAAAGCATGTTGGACATGTCTATGAAACAATTCCAAGATGCTTTTTCCTCCAATGACAAAGATTTTTTTTTTTTTTTTTTTTTTTGGGATCTCATAGAGAAAAAGAAGAAAATCCAGTGACATTGGAAAACTTGAGAATTGATGCAGCTGCTTCTGTTCTCAGAGTTTATGCACTAGACCTAATCATGCAGTTCACATGATCTTCTTCTTTTGCCCTCCTTTCCTGCTCCCTAAATTGGGCTTATGATTCTGCTCACAGCAAACTCTAACTGCCAGGCCCATTATTCTGTTTTAATCTATTTGGTATGCCCTGATAATCGATATCAATATAAATTAACAGATATGTTTTGTTTTATCATGGAAAAATTTTGGATTCCTCAAACAATATATGCATAGAGGATTGCAGCATTAGCATGGGGTATGACTCCATCGTGCTCAGGAGTGGATGGGATGAGTATGGAATTTCCTACAGCAAGCCCACCTCTCACGTGCCCATTAGGTGGGCCTACTTGCAATCTCTCTCTCTCTCTCTCACTCACTCATTTTTCTCTTCCCCCTCACGTTTCCCCCTCCTTCTCACGAAATTTCCTCCCTCTCTTTTTTTCTCTCTCTCTCTCTCTCTCTCTCTCTCCCCCACTTTTCCTTGCCCTCACGCCAACTTTTCTACCACAATTTCCTTCCAACTTCCTCTTCATTTTTTTATCGTTTCTTTCTCTCCCCTCCCCCTTCCTCCTCATGCCAACTAGGGATGAGTGGTTCTCGGTTCCGGTTCGGTTCCGTCTGAAACCTGGAACCTACTCTCGGGTACAAATTCCTTTTTAAAAAAAAAAAAAAAAAAAACTTGAAACCTATCCGTTAGAACCAAGAACGTGGAACCTACCTTGTCGCGGATTCGAGGATCGGTTCCAAGTTCCAATAGGTTCTTTTTTTTTTTTTTTTTTTTCATTTTCAGATTTGAACTATAACGAAGAAGGAAAGAGACAAACCAAAGCTTCTATGTCCATAAAAGAACATTAGACTATTAATTCAAAACCCAAAATCTTTTTGTTGAGATTCAAAAGTAACATAACTTTCAAAGAACGCATTGGTGTGATGAATGTGTAGTGACACGTACTAGAGTTGTGACATCCAGATTTTCAAGCTCTGATTTCGATTGGATAAATTGGGCATTTCATCGACGCGACTACAGTGCTTTTCTCTGAGTTGGCCACTCACAAGATAACTAGACTAGCTGGTTGAGTTATTAAGGACTTTAAGGCAAATAGACTTGAGAATTCAACCGGGAATCGATTTCTCGACCGTGCTCATCTTTAGAGATCATTGTGGCACAGTATAAAATCGATTTGAAATTAGAGATAGGTCAGTTTGACTGAGATGAATGACCGATCGTGGGTGACTCCACTAAATTGGAAAACTCTCGTCGACCGGCACTAATTTGATTTTCTTGTCATTTTGGTGCCTTGTGTCCGTATTTGAATCTTCGAAATTTTCACGACAATCGAGAGTCGCCAATGTGTTGAGTGGGTTCATTGTGGCTTGAAAAAAATCGACCACGGGTCATTTGTCCTAAAAAGTTTTGAAAATTACCTGATAGTCCGGGTCACGCTAAAAGCGCGCCGGAGTGAAATTAACCATCAATTTGAGTTCGATTTCAGAAATTGGAAGTTCTGTGGTTTCACGAGCTATTCTAGGAACGTTGGCTCAGTCTTAGAAGATTTTTCGGAGATTCAAGGATTTTTACGGAAAACCGTTTTGGATGTCGCGGAAATTCGGCGGAAATTCAGATTAACTAAATTGATGGAAAATTGGACTTTTAGGCCGAGCCTTTGAGTGTCAGGGATTTATAGAAAATTGTTTGGGGTTTTTCTTCAGCAAAATCGGACATCGAATAGGAGATTTGAATGAGGAAATTGAACCCAAGATTTATTAAATTCGGAACTAAGGAGGGATGCTAGAATTTTGGCACCAATTTGGATTATTTATGGAATTTTAGGTTGGAAAGTAATATGGGGGACAAGTATTTAAGAGGAGAGATATTTGTGTTGATCTTTTCCCCTTTTTCTTGGAGTGTTGAGCATGTCCCTAACTGCTGGCGTCCATCCTTTTCACGTGAGCTTATCCTCAGCCGAAGATTTATTATGCTTTTGCTTTCAACTTTCGCTTCTTCCTTCCTCGATTAGTCCCTGCCGCCTGCTCCATTTTCGGTTCCCTTTACCGTCCACGACTTATCCATCGAAGACCGACACATCCATGGTCCATTCTCCTCAGTTAATCGAAGACCATCAGCCTCTTCGTGTCTTCATTTTGTCGGTCATCCATCCAAGAGCGAAGAGCCCAAGCTGCCAGGCGTCCTCCACCGTCCACGAGCAACAGCTGTCTTCGTCCAAGCCTCACATGTCCAAGACTCCTCCAGCCCAGTCAACCTCGTGTCTTCTCTATCGGTTTGTTGACCAGCAACATCCATCGAGGATGCCAGCGAGCAGCTTCCTCCTTCGCCAATGTCTTCTCTCTGCAGGTCACGTCTTCCTTCAGCCACTCCTCGCAAAGCAGCTTCGAAGTAGCCACGTTCCTCGGTCAAAGTCAGCCCCACTTGGACGACCATCCCACCGAGTTACTTCTCCATTTTCAATCTCCTCTGCTTGGGTCTTCTTTGGTCAGAATTTCCTCAAGTTGAAGACCCCCTGCTCCACTTCCTTTTGTCTATGTCTCCACCGGCCCTCTGCAAGCTACCACGGAGTCCTAAGCTACTGAAGTGTTGAAGAAAACCAATGCCACGAAGACAGAAGTTGCTGTCCGCAAGCCCAGCATTGCCCGTAGCTCAACGCCAGCGATTCCTTCACTGTTTCTATTTCAATTGGGCCGCATGAAGTCGATCAAGCAGACCGCCATCCCACTTCTAATTTCGGCCAGCATCTCTAGCATCTTGGGCCGTATCTTCAGCCTAGTGAAACTTTAAAGTTCAGCAGCCCATCTCGGTGAAAGCCAGCCCAGCGAATTTCATTGGGTCTTTTAAGCTCAGCCCAGTTCAGTTGCAATTCAGCCCAAAGGTCTAGTAACTTAGGCCCGGTTTTGAAGCCCAGAAGTTTCTGTGGGCTTGCAAAGTTCTTGGCCCGGCTCAAGTTCGACCGCCGTCGTGTCGTCATCGCGATTTTCGATCTTCGCTTGGCGCAAGTGAGTTTTACTCACTGATGCCTTCTTAGTTTGCTAATGATACCTAGGGTTGATTAGATTTATTTAATTGCAGTTAGGTTGATAGATTAGATTACAATAATTAAATTAGACTTATTAGTGCATGTTAATTAATTTGAATGTGCATTTAGAAAGTAGATATGTCCTATTATTTAGTGGATGCTTCTTGGGATTTTCCTCATCCCTTATCGGGTGTTAATTAAGCAAATCGGGCCTAGGTGGAATTTTTAGGAATCAAATATTAATTTTCCAAATAAATTATTTAATTATTTAATTATTTATTTCCCGGAAATTCAACTGGGATGGCTAGTGACCGGGATTTTATGCTGATGATTGTGGCGCAGGCCGTTTATTTAATTGAGCTTTATATTGTGCTAAATTGAATTTAATGTATTTATTTATTTATTTTTCGAAATTAATTATTTAATTATTTATTTTCGGAAATTCAACCGGGATGGTCGGTGACCGGAATTTCGTGCTGATTGTCGTGGTACAGTCTGTTTAATTATTTTAGCCCTACGTTGTGCTGAATTGATTTAATTATTTATTTTTAGGATTTATTCCTAAATGATTTGAATTGTTGTAGTTGATTGGTAATTACCGGGCGTCGGTTCACAGCGCCAAAAATGTGTTTTATGGGCTACTGAAAATGGTGGGAAGTTCTAAAAGCAAAATATGATATTTTGGCTAAGGCCGGTTGTGTCCCCCACACGTATATTTTATCGGAGTTGATAAAGAAATTGGTGGTTGATCGAATGATCAGGATAGTATACTATATTATCCTACGGGCTTTGATATGTCAGCTTAGCGAGAGCAGTATACTAGTGTACTATATCGGCCTATGGGCAATATGTCAGCTTAGCGTGAGCAGTACACTTTATCAACTTAGAGTGAGCATCAGGGGTATACTATATTGGCCCACGGGCGATATGGCAGCTTAGTGAGAACAATATACCGGTATACTATATCAGCCCACGGGTGATATGTCAGCTTAGTGAGAGCAGTATACCTTTACCTTATCAGCTTAGTGTGAGCTATCCTATCTATCATCAGCTTAGAGGGAGCAGTCCAAATATGAATGGACTTATAGATAGTATTTGATGAGCCGACCAAGAAGGGGTTGAGATGACATGTAATCGACTAGGTCAATTGATCATTGTTTTAATCTGATGTTGTGAATTGACTGATTGATTGAGTGGGAATGACTGTGAGTGGTCTTGTTGGCGTGTGATCGACTAAGTTGATTTGATTGATGTTTCGATCTGAGATGTGGTTGCTTGAGTGCCTATTTGATCTGTGCTAATATGCAGGTGGAATCTGAGGCCAAGGTAAGTCCTCTGACTCATGTTGTGCATAGGCAGCCCTAAGATGTATTAGTTTATTAATCGGGTCTTAGGGGGTAGAACTTGCTGAGACATAGTCTCATCCCGGTTGTGGGATTATATTTTAGGCCCCTAGATTTCCCGAAGACGAGCCGGCCTTTGAAGTCGAGGATGAGTGAGAAGAAAGATGATGAAGAGTTTGAAGAAAATAAGCCTAGTGGTGAAAAACTTGAGGAGGATTAGGATGATGATCCCGAGCATGGTCCTATCCTCTTTTGTAAACCCTGTACATGTGTAGTTGTGAATTTCAATAAGTAAAATTGTGGCTTGCTTTTCTATCGCTTTGCTTTATTGTCTGGGGATTTTTAACTACTTCCGCATGTGCATATATAAATGAAAGGGTCGGTGATACATAATCCTGGGATATCGCATTTTAAAATCAACCAAAGATAAGGGATGTGCGTGTGCCTGAGGATTGGGGCGTGACAAGACTCATCCAAACTAACTAATAAGTAAACAGGTCGCGTATATGCACATAATCACATATAATGGCCATTGGCCTGGTCACCTGTAGCAATTTGTAGTGTTGTCCATCTTGACCAACGAGATGCACATAATAGAAACCAAAGACAAAAAAAGAAAATAGAACCTCAATAAATTACCACGTAACAAGCAAATCCAAAGTTTAGGCCTCAAAAGCAACCATGGAAGACGAGTGAAATTACAAACAAACAAACAAATTGGACAGCCATGAAAAAAATTCTTACCATCTCTTTTGTGAAAATCACCACCCTACAAAAAGCAAAGAAAAAGAAAAATAACAAAAAATCAATGAAAAATCCAATGGTGAGAAAGATAATATTCAAAGAAATGCATGTGAAATGTTAACCAAAGAAAAGATCAAAGGGTGGACAACATGGTAAGTACAACCTTAAAACTATATCACAAGAAAAGTAGTCATGAGCATCAGCCCTGTATTCTACAGCATAAAGAAAGGTAACTGACCAAAAGAACCTATTTAGCCTTACACAACCATAAAGGCCAAACTTTCTCTAGAACAAAGCTCTTTCATGAACAAACAAACATACCTGAGCCATAGAGCCTCTAATGATCCGATGGAAAAAATGACCCCTTCAAGTGCAGTGGCCTTCCTGTCTTCTGGCCAATTATCTTCTCTCTAGTATAGAGTGCTCGGAAATTTTCTGCCGTCTTTGGAGCAACTTCAAGAAAAAGCTGTTGAATCGGATTCACAAGAAAGCCAGTCAACATATAAGAATTGTGAAGAATTCGTAACAAATTTCAAAAGAAATGCAATAACTGAGGGCATACAGATGTTAAAAGAATTTAAGATTTGCATTCACAAATGAGTACCTCAAAAACCATTCTTTCAGCGGGTCCCCATCAATGGAGACATCCCTAAAAACCAAAAGATCCTTCTTCTTCATCATCTACTCCGACTCTAAAATAGCTCACAATCAAGGACCTAATGGAATAGTAAAAAGCTAGAGTGACATTCCATAAGAGAAAAGAGAACAGAAGACACGCCATTATCCTCTCAAGGGTTGGATACATTTACTGTACCAAAATCTTTTAGGTAAATAATGCAACTCAAACGCTTCTGTGTAACCAAATAGCATGCTAGATATCAATCATACATATCATGTGAAGGACAAAAAATGACAGCATAAAAATCAACAACTCACCTCGTAGATGTGCTTCATCAAAAAACAAGTATAATCAGATCGCATAAGTATTACAAATCCCATCAGATCTACTTGACATGAATTAGACAAGTTATGCCTCATCACAAAACAAAAATCACAAAGCAAAATGCAAATGGCGACCGCCAACCTGAAGAACCTAACTCAAGTGCCCATGAATCATAATCTCCAAGTTAAACCATCCAAATTAGCTTCTCCTTACAAGCATATTGAGACAAAGACATGGGATGAGCGTCGTCGACTGGTGAGTAGTGTCAAGGGCCGACTAGGCCAGCGGTGTTGGGGGCGGCTGGCCGAGCGGCATCCGAGGGGAGAGGGGAGTAACGTCGAGGCCAACTGAGCGAGCAACATTGGGAGTGGCTGTGCAAGTGGCGAGCGGCCTCCACCGAAGGGACGAGCAGCGTTGACAAGGAGCGGCTGAGCAATGAGGCAAGCGAGGGGTGATGGCGTCGAAAGAGCAGGTGGCAAGGGCAAGACGAGCGCGGGGTGACAGGCGTCCGGTGGCGTCCGACGGTGGTGTCAAGGGTGACAGGCATCCGGTGGCATCCGGCGGTGGTGTCAAGGGTGACAGGCGTCCGGTGGCGTCCGGCGTCAAGGGCGAGCGGCGTCGACGACAGGCAGAGGCAGAGAACGAGAGGGTCTGGTTTGGTTGTCCGATTCCCAGGTAGAACCGGGAACCGTGCTTACCTGGTGCTGTTGAAGAAAAATCCCTTGGAGTTTTGAAGTTGACAAAACAGCCTCAACAGTGTGGTCTAAGGACTCCAAGACTCAGTCGGCTACATCTGAAGTTGTCAAGGTCTAAAGGTTTTCAAAGACAGTCAGACCCAGAATTTTGGTCCGAAGTTTTTCCGTCTAAAGTCGATCAAGACTCGGTTTCCATCGAAGACCTTCAAGACTCGGTTTCGGTCCGATGACCCTCAAGACCCAAATCTAAGTCTGAAGACAGTTCGCAATTTTTACAGGCTGGCGACAGGTTATTCTTATGGCTACGGAAAGAAAGATATTAGATTTCGTATTTCCTAATCTTAACCATGGAATATCTCTGGCTGTGATCAAGAGTTTGGAAGATTAGATTCTTCGGATTTTATCCGTTGAAGATCAAGATTATTTTTGGAAGAATCTAATTTTGGGAACTCAAGATCCTGATTGTATGGGCGAACAGGATTGATGAGCTGCTGTCTACTTACGTTTTCGGGACAAGGAGATCACTTAAATTGATTCAGTCCAACAGGTTGATTGGATGAATGTTTTGGTAAGTGCCAACGGGTATGATGGCACGGAGACTATTTAAGGTGGATTGACGTTGCTTGGAAACAAGGAGAGACGGTAGAAAAATCTTGATGTTAGAATCTCCAAAATCACTTGTTCTCTAAAATCTTTCATATTCAAATTGTGTATCAAAGAGAGTGAGATATAGTGCGAAAGCAGCAGAAGGCTGTAGGAGAGACTGTCAATTCAAGAAGTCTAATCCGTCTACTGTAAAGGCACTCTTTTACTACATAGTGATTACAGCCAGTTGGCTGCCAGCGTGGAGAGTGGACGTAGGCTTGGTCTAAGCCGAACCACTATAATCCTTGTGTCAATTCTCTCTTACCCTACTCTATTTACTTTGTAAATACGTAATCTGTTTATAATTGATATATCTTTGATATCAACGTATTGCATCGAAAAAGATTCCAAAAGAATTTCGCAACAACCTATTCACCCCTCTCTAGATTGATTCACTAGCCCATTTCAATTGGTATCAGAGCAGGTTGCTTATTTGTTAGAAGTGTTATTATTTCTGAAGCTAAAGATCTATGGCCAGTGTTTTGGCTCCAGGGTTAATTGAAGGTCAGAGCAATACCAGACCTCCCTACTTCGATGGCAAGGATTACAACGTATGGAAAAACAAGATGAAGGCATTCCTAAGATCTAAAGATCCTATGGAATGGGATGTAGTGGAGAACGTGATTATTCTTAAAGCTACATTAAGCACAGGAAAAGAAATAGCTGATGGAGCAAGATTACCACAAGCAGAAATTTCTAAGAGACATGCTCTTGATGCTAAGGCTATTTACTCTCTCTATTGTGCATTATCTCCTACGAGTATAATAGAATTTCATCTTGTGATACAGCCAAAGAAGTTTGGGACAGATTGCACGTTACCTATGAAGGAACAGATCGAGTCAAAGAAACCAAGATCAACATCCTTCTTGGTCAATATGAAGCCTTCAAAATGAAGTCAGGAGAAACCATCACGGATATGTTCAGTCGATTTACAGAAATTGTAAACGGCTTGGCATACCAAGGACAACCAATCTCAGGTCCTATGAAGGTCAATAAATTGTTGAGAGGGCTCTCCAAAGATTGGAATCATGTCAAAAAATCTATAAGAGAAACACAGAGGATCATGCTTCTTTCAGTGGATGAATTGGTCGGCACACTTCAATCCTATGAAGTCGAGCAATTCAATGAGGAATTTGACACAAAAGGTAAGAAGTCAATTGCTTTAAAATCTAATGATGATTCTGATATTACAGATTCAGAAGAAGACTTGGATGATGAAGAATTGGTACTTCTGATTAGAAAGTTCAGAAGGTTGAATAGAAAAGGTAGAAGATTCAACGGTAAGAAACAAAACAATCAAAGATTTCAAAGGAGATCAAATGAAGAAGAAGATACCGGCAAAGAAATTGTTTGCTTTGAATGCAAGAAAAAGGGACACATCAGACCCAACTGTCCCTTATTGAAGAAAAAGAAAGGAAAATCTGAAAAGTTCAAGAAAGCACTTAAAGCTGAAACGTGGAGTGACACTGAATGTGAGGAGAGTGATGAAGAATATGCAAATATATGTCTTATGGCAGACTTAGACTCAGATTCTGACTCAGACTCAGACTCAGACTCAGACTCAGATTCAGACTCAGACTCAAACAATGGTATCAAGGTTAGAAATCTAAAAATTCCTACCAAAGTATCAAAATATATTGATGAACTTTGTCTCAGTCTTAAAGGCTTTCTAAAAAGGATTTCGGGCGAAAAGGGAGAATTCCAAACTGAAACAACAAGAAAAATTTTACATGAAAAAGTTGAAAGTCTAGACAAGTCCCTTCTGTTTCGAAAGAAAATGAGAATGATCTTTTAAAAGAGAATGCTTGCTTGAAAGAAGACTTATTGAAAGTCTCAAAGAAATTTTCAATAGGTTCTGAAAAGTTAGATAAGATTCTTTCTATCCAAAGACCTTACTTTAATAAATCCGGTTTAGGAATGACACAAGAAATCGTTCCTTTGATCGATTTCCCAAAAGTAAAGGAAAGAATTAGGAATAGGCCAACAAAAACTTTTTATAAAAATCATTTCCAAAAGGTTTTTGTAAAGCCTGTTGGTAGACATGCTCTTACTTGTTCAAGATGTAAAAGTGTAGATCATTTTGAAAAGGAATGTCCCAAAGTTTGGAGACTGTTAAGAAGAGCTGGGCAAAGACTGTTTATACTACTAATGATGATGGACCCAAGAAGATCTTGGTACCAAAGAAGACATGAGTCTTTCTTTTAATTACAGGTTACCTTCAAGAAGAAAGTCAAGTGGTATTTGGACAGTGGATGTTCAAGACACATGACAGGAGACTCAAGTTGTTTTACAAAATTATCTCATATAAAAGGAGGAAATGTCTCTTTTGGTGGTAACAACAAGGGTAAGATTGTTGGTCAAGGAACTGTGATGATTGGAAATCTCACAATCAACAATGTCTCTCTTGTTGAAGGATTGAATTACAATCTACGAGTATTAGTCAATTATGTGATTCGGATACAAAATCAATTTTCAAGAAGATACATGTTCGGATCAAGCAAGGATCTTTCACGAGTCCTTTTTCGGTCGAAGACATGGGAATATCTATTTGCTAGATATAAGGTCGACAGTCCTCAATGCTTGATATCAATTCAAGATGAAGTCATCCTCGGCATAGGAAGCTTGGACATGTCAATCTAAAGCAAATTGCAAAAGTATCATCCAAAAAGCTTGTTCGAGGACTTCCTAATCTCAAGTATCAAAAGTATGAATTATGCACTCCCTGTGTACTTGGTAAACAGGTTAGAAATTCTTTTAAATCTATAAATCAAGTATCCACCAATCGTGTTTTGCAGCTATTACACATGGATTTATTCGGGCCAACAGGAGTACAAAGTATTGGAGGTAAAAGATATTGCTTGGTTATAGTTGATGATTATTCTCATTTTACTTGGGTTTTCTTTCTTGCAAATAAATCTGATGCATTGATTCATTTTACTAAGTTTGCAAAGAAGATTCAAATTGAAAAAGGATATGCAATTTCGAGTATTAAAACTGACCATGGTGGAGAATTTGAAAATCATGATTTTGCCAAATATTATGATGACAATGGTATTCAATATAATTTTTCATCCCCATACACTCCACAACAAAATGGAGTTGTAGAAAGGAAAAATCGTTCTTTGCAAGAAATGGCAAGAACTCTCTTAATCGAAAGTAATATATCACCTCATTTTTGGGCTGAAGCCACTTCTACTGCTTGTTATATTATAAATAGAATTTTTCTAAGACCTATATTGGAAAAGACACCTTATGAACTGCTCAAAGGTAAGAAACCAATTGTTTTATACTTTCATGTATTCGGTTACAAATGTTTTATCCTAAAGAATTCAAGTGATCGAATTGGTAAGTTTGAAGAAAAATCAGATGAAGGAATTTTCCTTGGCTACTCCATAACAAGCAAAGCCTTCAGAGTCTTCAACAAACGCACTCAAACTATGGAAAAATCCATGAATGTGAAGTTCGAAGATTCGTTACAAAATCAGACTCAACCTAAAGATTTAGAGTCTGGGCAAGTGTCTACAAATTTTTCATGAAGAAAATCAAGCCTTAGACACTGAGCCTCAAACAAATTCAAAAATTCCAACTGAAGAAGAGCTTCACCACATTGACAAATCAACTACAAATTGGAAGCAAAAGTCAAGTCATCCCCCAGACCTCTTCATTGACAATATTGATGAAGGAGTTCGTACTAGGTCTAAAAGACGAGAAGCTTCTAGTGCTCTTGCACTAATTTCTGAGATTGAACCAAAAAATATAGAAGATGCATTGAAAGATGAAAGCTGGATCGAAGCAATGCAAGAAGAACTAAACCAATTCAAAATCAATAACGTTTGGAAGCTAGTTCCTAAACCAAAAGAAAAATCAATCATTGGCACCAAATGGGTTTTCAGGAACAAGCTTGATCAACAAGGGAAAGTGGTAAGGAATAAAGCAAGACTTGTAGCAAAAGGCTACACACAAGAAGAAGGGATCGACTATGATGAAACCTATGCTCCTGTGGTAAGGTTAGAAGCTATAAGATTACTTCTTGCTTTTGCTTGCTTTAAAAATTTCAGGTTATTCCAAATGGACGTGAAAAGCGCATTCCTAAATGGAGTCATTCAAGAAGAAGTCTATGTGGAACAACCACCAAGATTTGAAGATCCTAAATGACCAAACCTTGTTTTCAAGCTGAAGAAAGCCTTATATGGTTTAAAACAAGCACCCCGAGCATGGTATGAAAGGTTAAGCAATTTTTAATTCAAAATGGCTTCTCTAAAGGTAAAGTAGATACTGCCTTATTTATAAAGAGAGAAGGCAAGGATTTCATACTTGTTCAAATTTATGTTGATGACATTATTTTTGGTTCTTCTAATGAAAAACTTTGCAAGAATTTTTCAAAGTGTATGCAGAACGAATTTGAGATGAGCATGATGGGAGAACTAAACTTCTTTTTGGGACTTCAAGTCAATCAATCAAGTGAAGGAACTTTCATCCATCAAGAGAAGTATGCAAAAGACCTTATCAAGAAGTTTGGAATGGAGAATTGCAAGAAAACAAAAACTCCTATGTCAAGCTAATCAAAGCTGGATAAAGACGAACAAGGGAAGAGTGTAGACCAAAAGCTATACAGAAGTATAATCGGGTCACTTCTTTACCTTACAGCTTCTAGACCCGATATCTTGTTTAGTGTCTGCATTTGTGCTAGATTTCAATCTGATCATAAAGAATCTCATATGTCTGCTGTAAAGCATATCATTAAATATGTTGCAACTACATCTAAGCTAGGTCTATGGTATTCTAAGAAAGGAGATTTTACTCTTCTTGGATATTCGATCGACGTCGCTGGTTGTAGAGTGGATAGAAAAAGCACTGCAGGTACATGTCAATTATTGGGAAACAAGATGGTGTCTTGGTTCTCAAGAAAACAAGGTACCGTGGCTCTTTCAACCGCTGAAGCAGAGTACATTGCTCTTGGAAGTTGCTGCTCTCAAATTCTATGGATGCAACAGCAATTGAGGGACTTTGGAGTTGATGAAACACATACGGAAATCAAATGTGACAATACCAGCGCAATCAACCTCACAAAGAATCCAATACTTCATTCAAGAGCAAAGCACATTGAAATCAAGCATCATTTCATTCGAGATCAAGTTCAAAGTGGAGATGTTGTGATTTAGCATGTAGATTCAAAGAATCAATTGGCGGATATATTCACAAAACCCCTAGAGAAGGCTCACTTTGAATAAATTTGTTCAAAACTGGGAATTGTGAATTTTGAAGATATTCAGACTTATCGCTAAAGTCTGAAGGTGGTTCAGACTCATCGCTAAAGTCTGAAGGTGGTTTAGACTTATCGCTAAAGTCTGAAGGTGGTTCAGACTCAATGCTAGGTCTGAAGACGGCTCAGACTCAAAGCAAGGTCTGAAAGCGTTTCAGACTCTACGTAAAGTCTGATTGTGCTCAGACGCAAAGGTAAGGTTTGAAAAGGGTTCAGACTCAAAGGTAAAGTCTGAACATCCGTCAGACTCTGTATTATTTTACGAATTTCTTTTTCGTATTCTCTCTTTAACATATTTTTGGTAATTACTTTTCAGTATTTCAAAATCTCTTTTGCTCTTTTCGACATGCATTAATGGCAGTTTGCATTTTCAAAAAGGGCAGTTTTCTTTTTACGGTTTATTTTTGGCAGTTCTTTTCTTTCACTTTTTGGCGACGATTCGTATTCCGATGATTTTTCTCTCACTATTTATACTCTCGAACCATCACTTTTACTCTCAGTTACTCCATTGCGATTCATCTTCATGCTCTTTTACTCTCAAAACCCTAAAAATCTCCTTTTGCCGTTTCCGTTTCGTCCCTTTTTGGCCTCAAAGTTTCCATTTTTCCTCACGTACAAGTTGAAACTTTGCTTACTTTACAAGAATGTCGTCTCGCAAGTCCTCCATAATTGCAAGCAGGGGACTACAGAGACAGCAAGAGGGTCCTACAAGGGTGGACCTAACGGAGGAAGACTCGCCTCAACGAGAAGTAGAGAGTCAACATTCTAAGGAAGTTGTTACCGAAGCAGAACAGGTAAGAACTCTTAAGCCAAATGTTGCTTACGATCTCTATAAAAGGCTAAAGGATGGAAAGGTTAGCCTTAAGACGATCGAGGAGTATTTGAAGGAGAGGGGATTTAGGAGTGAGTATGCGTTTTTGAAGGAGATGGAAAAGCTGAAGGTTGTAGGTGAAGGCACTGCACAGAGGACGCTGGAAAATATCTTGAGTGATCCACTTGAGAATGCTCCTGCTGAAACTTTAGATGATGATGAGAAACTTTTCTCTCATTTTGAACCTTGTTTTGGTGTGGCTGCTAATGCTGTTTGTTCTCCGGGGAGCTTATTTCGGTCGAGGGAGTATGAACGAGTTTATGCAAAGCTGTTAAAAAGGGGTGTGGTCAATTCAAGGAGTGTGGATTTTGACTTCATAGATTTAATAAGGATTAATTTAAGAGGGAAGTTTGCCAGGTTGCAATTGGAAAATTTCTGCATGGATATGACTGTGGCACACTCTAAGTTAGCAACTTATTTTTACTCGAATCTATCCTTCTTGGATGCAAACCATTTGTCCTTTTCTTTCATGGACAAAGATTATGTTGTTGATGTTGACTTGCTGGCTGACATCATTGATGTGGAAAGACAGAGTTTCCAGCCAATCAAAGTCTCAACAACCTATGCAACATTGGATATTGTACGAGACAGATCTGTTGAAGGCAAGATATCCTACACTAGGATGAATGCCACCAATGTTTTGTTGCATAAAGTTGTCATCAAGCGCATCCGGCCAAAATCGACCTCGAAGACCGATGTTTCCAAAACAGAGGCAAAGCGATGTTTTCCATCAACTAGGGCAGACCTTTCTCACTTCCACATGTCATACTTTTCCATATGTATAGGACAGTGGTGAAGGATAAGGGTCGGCTGCCTTATTCATCAATCATCACCAAATTGTTTAGGCATTTTGATATTCAAGTCCCCTGCATCTTTGTGCCTAACAAAGTTGAATTCGATGCTTGTTGGTGAGAAGATGGTGATGAAGATGAAATTTCCAAAACCGAGCGGCAAAGACTTTGGAAATGTTGAGGAGGGAAACACCTTCAAGGGAGATCCCCACTTCTTCTTCGAAAAGGATGGGCAAAGAGCCCATGGCTGAAAAGAAAAGAAGAAAGATGATTCTGCAAGACGAGGAGGATGAAGAAGATGCCATGACTTTGTCCACTCTCTCTAGGTTGAGGAGCCCCTGTAATCCCGAGAACGAGAGGCTGAAGAGAGAGCGAGAAAAGAAGCGAGAGGAGAAGGAAGCGAGAGAAACGAGAGGAAAGAGAAGGAAGAGAAAGAAAGGAGAAGAGAAGAGGAAAGGAAGAAAAGAGAAGAGGAGAGAAAGAGAAGAGAAGAGAGAGGAAGAGAAAAGAAGAGGAAAGGCGAGAGAAGAGAAGAGGAAAGAAGAAGAAAGAGAAGAAGAGGAGAGAAAAAGAGAAGAAGAAAGAAGAAGAAGAAGAAGAGAGACGAGAGGAAAGCTGAAGAAGAAGAAAGAATAAGGAAGGCTGAGGAAGAAAGCAAAATGCAGGAGGATATGGCTGCTGCATTTGAGCCATCTTTTGCTGGGGAAGAGACCGAGAAACATCCTCGTGTTTATGTGGATGTTGGCAATGAATTTTCCACTCCACCCACTGGCATTCATTCAGGGGGAGTTGTTGCAGAACAAGGAACAATATCGCCACTACATTTTAGTGATGTGAGTAGGTTTGGTGCTGACCCTGAGGAGGTCTTTGCATCACACTTCCCAGAGCATGAAGAATCCTCACCTACTGAGAAGGAAAGGGCTGAAAGGGAAGCTCCGAGATTTCAAACCCATTCTGCTGGTCCAAGTGGAAGCAATGCCAATTCCACAACATTTTCACAGCTGTTGGATGTTATGCTGGACTTAAAAAGGCAGGTTTTTGGGATGGACTTTGAAATGAGAGACTTGAAAAAGGCACTGCTGAGTACTTTAGTGAACATGCAAGAACAGATCAATGCACTGAGAGCACAAGTGGAGTCAAATCGGACCGGTGCGAGTTGGCTTGAGTGAAGGAAAATCTTGCCAAACTTGACAAGTCAGTCCAGGAGTTTAGCAAGTTTCAGCTTGTTCGTTTCCTTACAGGCCCCTAAAAATTTTCAAAACTTTATCTCAATTTCATTCTACCTCTTTGATGGGACAAAAAGGGGGAGAGTTGCGCAGATTTGATTGCAGGTTTTGAAGATTTGATTGAAGTTTTTGAAGCTGAGGAAGCTTGGAGTTTTTTTATTATTTTGATTTATTTTGATGTTTTATTTTATTTAGACTGTTTTATTTCGGATTTCAATTGGGTTGTTTGAACTTCTATGACTTATGCTGATGTGATGATTTGGATTTAGACTTGTGAATTTGATTGCAGGATTATTATATTTTGAGGATAATTGTTATTGGACTAACACTCTGTTTTGCAGATATAATCCTCAAAATATATATGAGTTTTTTTTTCCTTGCAGGTTTTTTAATTCACAAATCCGTCGAGGGTTTTGTCACCATCAAAAAGGGGGAGATTGTTGAAGAAAAATCCCTTGGAGTTTTGAAGTTGACAAAACAGCCTCAACAGTGTGGTCTAAGGACTCCAAGACTCAGTCGGCTACGTCTGAAGTTGTCAAGGTCTAAAGGTTTTCAAAAGACAGTCGGACCCAGAATTTTGGTCTGAAGTTTTTCCGTTTAAAGTCGGTCAAGACTCGGTTTCCGTCGAAGACCTTCAAGACTCGGTTTCGATCCCGATGACCCTCAAGACCCAAATCTAAGTCTGAAGATAGTTCGCAATTTTTACAGGCTGGCGACAGGTTATTCTTATGGCTACGGAAAGAAAGATATTGGATTTCGTATTTCCTAATCTTAACCATGACATATCTCTGGCTGTGATCAAGAATTTGGAAGATTTGATTCTTCGGATTTTATCCGTTGAAGATCAAGATTATTTTTGGAAGAATCTAATTTTGGGAACTCAAGATCCTGATTGTATGGGCGAACAGGATTGATGAGCTGCTGTCTACTTACGTTTTCGGGACAAGGAGATCACTTAAATTGATTCAGTCCAACGGGTTGATTGGATGAATGTTTTGGTAAGTGCCAACAGGTATGATGGCACGGAGACTATTTAAGGTGGATCGACGTTGCTTGGAAACAAGGAGAGCGGTAGAAAAATCTTGATGTTAGAATCTCCAAAATCACTTGTTCTCTAAAATCTTTCATATTCAAATTGTGTATCAAAGAGAGTGAGATATGTGCGAAAGCAGCAGAAGGCTGTAGGAGAGACTGTCAATTGAAGAAGTCTAATCCGTTTACTGTAAAGGCACTCTTTTACTACATAGTGATTACAGCCAGTTGGCTGCTAACGTAGAGAGTGAACGTAGGCTTGATCTAAGCCGAACCACTATAATCCTTGTGTCAATTCTCTCTTACCCTACTCTATTTACTTTGTAAATACATAATCTGTTTATAATTGATATATCTTTGATATCAACGTATTGCATCGAAAAAGATTCCAAAGAATTCCGCAACAACCTATTCACCCCCCTCTAGGTTGATTCACTAGCCCATTTCACGCCGTACTCAGGGACTGGTGCAACAATTCCTGAAGTTGAAGCCACCTAAGTTCAGTGGAATGGGAAGTCCTGAGGAGGCGGAACATTGGATTGATGGAATGGAACAAATTTTCAGGTTGTTGGGCTGTAATGATGCTGAGAAAATAACTTTGGCGAGTACCACTGGAGGAAAATGCAAAGTTTTGGTGGAGAGCTTCAAAGGATACGATCTTTCCACCAGGTACTCCTATGAATTGGGATGATTTTGTTAGGACTTTTAATAGGAAGCATTTTTCTGATTGTGCTAAGGATCGAAAGATTACTGAGTTTGTTTAATTAGAACAAAAGGAACTGACTGTAGACCAGTATGAGGCCAAATTTTCTGAGTTATCTAGGTATGCCCCTAGATTGGTTGAGGATCCAGAAGAGAAAGCTAAGAGATTTCTGAAGGGATGGAGGACCAATATTAGGAAACAACTGGTGCCTCTGAACATAAGGAATTATACTGAGGTCTATGAGAGGGCACAGTTGGTAGAGCAAGAATTGGAAAGGGAACAGTCAGAGAGTAAGAAACAATGGTCTTTTGGTGATGTGAGAAGGGGTAAGAGACCCTATACAGGTCAAGGACAGACCTGGCCATCTAAAAAGAAAAGTAACTTTGGAAAGTTTGGTAAAGGCAAGGATAGCCTGAATTTAGGGAGAATGCCTAATAGGAATGGAGAATGCCCAAGGTGTGATGGACAACATGGCCCAGGACCTTGCACTTGGCAATTGAAGTGTTATGGTTGTGGACAAGCAGGTCATCTTAGGAGAAGCTGCCCACAAGAAAGGTCGCAAATGAGTGTTGGTTCAGTGCGGCGGACACAACAATCTTGTTAGACCAAGCTTATCAAGGAATTCTCAGAGACCACCAGCACAAGGAAGGGCATATGCGGTTACCCAAGAGGAAGCGGAAGCTTCCAAAAATGTTATCTCAGGTACTATTCTTATAAATGATAGAAAGGCATATGCATTTTTTAACATGGGAGCTACACGTTCGTTTGTGTCTGAAAGATATAGATTGTTGAATAAGTTAGAAGCTATGCCTCTTGAGATGCCTCTTTGTGTTTCTACGCCTTTAAAGAATATGATATTGTCTACGCTGGGATGTAGAAGTTGTAAGATAACGGTGGGAGGAAGAGATATGGAGATAGACTTAGTGGTGATGGCTATATATGATTTTGATGCTATTATAGGGATGGATTGGCTTCATAAGCATCAGGCCAAAGTAGATTGTTATAGAAAAGTGATTCGCTTTGCCCTACCTGATTGGTCTAGTTGTGAGTTTTTGGGAAGTCAAACTCACCTATCTATACCACTCATTTCGGCAATAAAAGCTTGTGAGTTACTTGACGAAGGATGTCAAGGATATTTGGCTGTGGTTAAAGATTATACTCGAGAGGAACCTAAGATTGAGGAAATTAGGGTAATTAATGAATTTCAAGATGTATTTCCTGAGGAATTACCTGGATTACCACCAGACCGGGAAATTGAGTTTGAAATTGAATTGATGCCTGGAACAGCGCCAATATCTAAAGCCCCTTATAGAATGGCACTAGTAGAATTGAAGGAACTGAAAGTGCAATTACAGGAATTGCTTGATAAAGGATTTATTAGACCTAGTGCTTTACCATGGGGTGCACCAGTGTTGTTTGTGAAAAAGAAAGATGGATCGATGCGCTTATGCATTGATTATAGGCAACTGAATCAAGTGACTATTAAGAACAAGTACCCTTTGCCTAGAATTGATGATCTTTTTGATCAACTCCAGGGAAGTTCAGTATTCTCTAAAATTGACTTAAGGTCGGGATACCATCAATTAAGAATTAAGGAAGAGGATATTCCTAAGACTGCGTTTAGGACTCGTTATGGACACTACGAGTTTCTTGTTATGCCATTTGGATTGACGAATGCACCGGCTGCATTTATGGATATAATGAATAGGGTGTTTAAGCCTTATTTGGACCAATTTGTGATTGTTTTCATTGATGATATCTTGCTATATTCTAAAGGACCTAGAGAGCATGAACAACACTTAAGGATAGTTTTACAGACTCTGAGAGATCATAAGTTGTATGCCAAATTTAGTAAGTGTGAATTCTGGCTGGACCAGATAATATTTTTAGGACACGTGATATCAGGAGAAGGAATTGTAGTGGATCCAGCGAAGGTTGAGATGGTGATAAATTGGCCAAGGCCGACCACACCTACTGAAATACGGAGTTTCTTAGGATTGGCTGGTTATTATAGGAGATTTATTGAAGGATTGTCACTGTTGGCAAGTCCTTTAACAAAATTGACTCGAAAGAATGTGAAATTTGAATGGGATGGGGAATGTGAGAAGAGTTTCCAAGAACTTAAGAGGAAATTGACTACAGCCCCAATCCTGACTTTACCGTCTGGATCTGAAGGTTTTACAATATATAGTGATGCATCTCATAAAGGACTGGGATGTGTTTTGATGCAACATGGCAAGGTCATAGCCTATGCATCTAGACAATTGAAACCCCATGAATTAAATTATCCAACACATGATTTAGAATTAGTAGCTATAGTGTTTGCCTTAAAGATATGGAGACACTATTTGTATGAGGAAAAGTTTGAGATTTATACAGACCATAAGAGTTTGAAATATCTATTCTCACAAAAAGAACTGAACATGAGACAAAGGAGATTGATGGAATTATTGAAGGACTATGATTGTGAGATACGATATCATCCAGGAAAAGCGAATAAGGTAGCAGATGCTCTTAGTCGTAAGTCGATTGTGGAAATAGCTAGTTTAAGAATGGCAGAGTGGAGTCTCGTTAAAGTACGTAATGACTCGAGTTTAAATTGGAAGTGGATTGCCTTACTGGTGTGCTTAGTGCATTGAGGATTGAACCTGAAATTATTCAGAAGGTTAAGATTTTACAAAAGTCTGATCCGGAAATTTTGAAAATAAAGGATACTGTATCTTCAGGAAAAAGACCAAAATTTCAAATTTCAGAAGATGGAATAGTGAGATGTCAATGACGACTTTGTTTTCCCGACAATGAAGAGTTAAGAAAGGAAATTTTGTCGGAGGCGCATGAGAGTAATTATAGTATTCACCCAGGTAGTACAAAGATGTACAAGAATTTGCATCAGCAATTTTGGTTGAATGGTATGAAAATAGATGTAGTCAAGTACGTATCTCAATGTTTGACATGTCAGCAGGTAAAGGCGGAACATCGTAAACCTGCAGGACTTTTGAGACCACTAGATATACTAGAGTGGAAATGGGAACATATAACAATGGACTTTGTGCAAGGATTGCCAAGGACGTCAAGTGGTCATGACTCAATTTGGGTAATAGTAGATCGTTTAACTAAGTCCGCTCATTTCTTAGCAATTCGTACAGACTACTCAATGAATAAATATGTAGAGGTATATGTGAGCCAAGTGATACGCTTACATGGTGTTCCAGTGACTATTACCTCAGACCGACATCCAAGATTTACTTCGAATTTTTGGAGAAGTCTTCAGGATGCTTTGGGAACTAAGCTCCAACTTAGTACTGCTTTTCATCCCCAAACAGATGGACAAACAGAAAGAGTAATTCAAATATTAGAGGATATGTTAAGAGCTTGTGTAATTGATTTCAAAGGAAATTGGGATGAGAGATTGCATTTGGTTGAATTTGCTTATAGCAATAGTTACCAGAAAAGTATAGGTATGGCTCCTTATGAAGCATTATATGGAAGGAGGTGTAGGACTCCTGTCTGCTGGAACGAAGTAGGTGAAAGGAAATTGACAGGACCTAAACTGGTACAAGTTACTACTGAAGCTGTTGAAATTATTAGGAAAAGGCTTAAGACAGCTCAAAGTAGACAGAAAGACTACGCAGATAAGCGTAGAAGACCCTTAGAGTTTAGTGTAGGAGACCATGTATTCCTTAACGTATTCCCAGTGAAAGGAGTATCTCGATTTAGAGTGAAGGGTAAGTTGAGCCCTAGATTTGTTGGACCTTTTGAGATACTTGAAAGAATAGGGAATGTGGCTTATCGTTTGGCATTGCCTCCAAAATTGGGAAATTTGCATGATGTATTCCATGTGTCTATGTTGAAAAGGTATCAACCAGATCCTAGTCACATACTCGATCATGAAGCCATCGAAGTGAATGAGAAAGTAAGGTATATTGAGGAGCCTGTGCAAGTATTGGATCGAAAGGAACAAATTCTCAGGACCAAGAGGATTCCATTGGTTAAGATATTGTGGCGACATCATGATGTGGAAGAAGCCACTTGGGAAAGTGAAAGTGAGATGAGGAAAAGATACCCTCACTTATTTAAAGAGACATAAGTTTTGTCTAATTTCGAGGACGAAATTCTTTAAGGAGGGGAGAGTTGTGGCATCCAAGAAATTCGACAACCCTCGAGGATGCGATGACTGTGGCCAATCGATAGAGACACTGGTAGACTTTAGTCAGTGGATAAATAAGTTACAACTGAGCCAAAGGCCGAGCATTTGATGAACTATAGATTTGTATGCTCACTTATGACCACGATGTGTACTAGAGAATGAATTGATAAATTGTGAGACCATGAGGACTAATGAGCTACAATTGAACTATCCTAGATTGACATTGTAGTCATGTGATATGGTCGAAGATTGTAAGGCATTTATTTGAAGGAAAAGACTATGGCTATGTGAGGTACAAAGTTGGAACTTAAAGCTCAAACTAGACTTAAGCTTATAGGTTACTTAAGCTTATGATTGACTTAACCAAGATTTAATTGTTTAGAGGATTAAACTTAGGAATCTTGGGCTTGAGGATTTGGGCCGAGTGTGGGCTTTAGGGAATGAAATTGGATCGGCCAGCAGCAGGCCCATGGAGAGCCGGCCAAGCTTCCCACGCACGCCAAGGGGGTGGCCGAGAGAGTCCATGTGGTGTCCATGTGGCTTATGCTTCTTGCCAAGTGTCAAAATGCATGAAAATTCATCATTAGACTCAAATGATGATTAGTTAGGAGTATAAAAGGAGTGACCGATTTATTTGAGGAGTCTTCGACGGGTTGAGAGAGAGAGAGAGAGAGAGAGAGAGAGAGAGAGGTGAAAAGGAAAAGGAGGAGGAAAAGGAGAGGAGGCCGAGCTGCCCGAGAGCCGCGCCGTGTTCTTGCCGCCGTTTCTTCGCACGCCTAGCTCAATTTTAAGGCAAGATTGGTCTCTCAACTGCTCATGCATGCTGTGGTCTTGTTGTGGTGTTGTTTGCTGGTCGAAATTGTGGGTTTGATGGGTAGAAATTGAGGTTTTGAGACTGATTTTGCTGTGGGTGTAATTCTGTCCGAGTGAACTTGCATGCGCCAGAACTTTGTGAGGTTCTGTAGGTGATCTTAGGGTTAGAATCTGACTTCGTTTTCTTCATGGAAGTTGTAGAGCATGTCTTGAATTATAACATACTCAAATTTGAAGCAAAATGAACGAGATTTAAGTGGTGAAATCGATTTTCTAAGGAACGAGATTTATGTAGGACGAATTTGATGTTGATGTCTTCATGAGAAATGTAATTTAGACTCTTGGCTATAACATAGTGAAATTTCATAATTTTTGAATGATGTTTGAATATTTAATTTAATGTAATTCCAAAATTGTGTAAACTGGGAAGTCCGAAACTCTAATCTGTCTTGCCGAGCTTATATCTTTTTATGTGAGGACTGTTTGAACATGGTTTCTTAATGAAAGTTGTACTTTTATGTCTTAATATTGATGTAGTAAAGTTTCATGATTTTTAGTAGACAATTGGATATTTAATTTAGGATTTTTTCTACAACTGTGTAAGCTGTAACGTTCGAAAATCACTATGTTGCAATGGCTGAATTATATCTTTTTGTGTGTTGACATTTAGATCATACATTCTTCATGAAAAAATGTGCCATTTTGTCTTGACTATCATGTGTGTGAGTTTCACAATTTTTGAGAGCCATTTGGTATTTAATTGAACCATTTTCAGAAAACTACACATGCTGAATTTTATGAATCTATAAGGAAAGGATGAGAATTTATTAAATAGAGTTGTTTTATGTGAATTTCATGCCATATGAGTGAAAATGTTTGGCATTGCACAAAATTATGAGTGGTGAGCATCATGTTGTATGTCATGAACCATGCATGTGAGAAGGCCATCGGATGGTGTGAGCCGATGATGCCTCGGGAGTGTCGAGATACCCAGCCAGGGAGTGAAAATGCCGGATGCCCATTAGCCCTGTGAGCGTAAATCTGGATGGCCTCGGAGTTGACATGCCCGGAGCATAGGGGATGCCGGAAGCACGGATGGTGTGTGCCGTGAATTCCTTGTGATGCCAGTTGGGGTGCAAGATGCCCGGCCAGAGAGTGTAAATGCCGAAAGCACGGATGGTGTGTGCCGTGAATTCCTCGTGATGCCAGTTGGGGTGCGAGATGCCCGGAATGTGGGGGGCCGGAAGCCCGGATGGTGTGTGCCGGGAATGCATTAAAAGCTCACTAATATTGTGAAAACTGAAAATGTGATGTGCATCTGGTGAAATGTATGGGCATTGAATGGTATATATGTGTGCATATGGTGAAATGTATGCATGGGCATTGGATGATATATATGTGCATATAATGATACGAATGCCTAAGTACTGATGAATTGTGTGCATGGTACAAGCATGAGCACTGGATAGTAAGTGCATGAATGATTGAGTGTCTATGGCTTAATGGTTGGCATGTGTATGATTTTACCTATTGGTGCTAAATGATGTCATGATATATCTGTTGCTGTTATGTGATGATGTGACATGTTTGACTGCTTTGTGTGATGTATGAGTGGCCATAGAGATCATGTATTTGCTGAGTTGTTATACTCACCCCTTTTTGGGGAATAACTTTCAGCTTAGTTATGCCGCTCTAGCCAGTCTCTCCAGGCACTTTCTATGGCATCCCATTTGACGTAGAGGTGGGGGTGACCCAGATCGATAGTCCTAACGTCCTTGGACTGATATTCTTCCGAGTGAGGGTGATAGTACGCTTCGAGGTGGGTCTTGAGGATGGCCCCGTATTCCAGGAGTTCATTTCCGTCTTCGTGCAGCGAGACGGGGTTATGCGAGGCATGCTACCACCACCGCCGTCCGACGGACTAGGGAGGAGGAGGTAGGGCCTGAGGGGAGCTGGGAGTAGAGAGCTGAGATTTTTTAGACAAACCGAGACCGAGAGATGGATGAGCCAGTTTTTGAGGGTTTTTTTGGGGGGTAGATGAGTTTACTCTTTTTGAGTATAAGCCATGTTAGTATGAGCTGGCTTTCTGTTGATATGTACCTACCCTGAAAGAATCCATCTTATAGTTATATAAATAAAAGAGGTCTGGTTTCATTATCCTATGATGTTTAGTAGTGTGCATTGCCCTTTTTGGTTATGTGAAGGGAGATTTGATGAGATGTGATTTCGCTTTCGCAATGTCGAGTGCGCTGGGACCGTTGAAAAAAAAAAAAAAAAAGAGCCTAAGAATTTACAGCTCAAAGCGAAATGCGAGACTAAGGATAGTGTGACGACCTCAAGGGGTTATAGGGGTGTTACAAGCACGAATTAAAGCTTAAATAAATTAACGGACTGTGCCACGACGATCAGCACGAGATTTCGGTCGTCGGCCATCTCAACCTTAATTCCGAAAAATAAATAAATAAATAATTAATTTCGAAAATTAAATAGTTAATATTAAAATTCAATTTAACTCAAAATAAAGCCCGATTAAATAAACGGACTTCACCACGGTCATCAGCATAATATTCCGGTCGTTAGCCATCCAAATTGAATTTCCGGGATATAAATAAATAATTAATTAATTTCGGAAATTAAATAAATAAACACAATAAATTCGATTTAGCACAATATAAAACTCAATTAAATAAACGGTTTGTACCACGATCATCAGCATAAAATTCCGGTCCCTGGCCATCCAAATTCAATTTTCGGAAATAAATAAATAAATAATTAATTAATTAATTTCGAAAATTAATATTTAATTCCTAAAAATTCCACCTAGGCCCTATTTACTTAATTAACACCCGATAAGGGACGGGAAAAATCCCAAGAAGCATCCAATAATTAATAGGACATGTCTACTAATTAAATGCACATTCAATTTGACTAACATGCATCAATAAGTCTCTAATTTAATTATTGTAATCTAATCTAACCACCTAATTGCAATTAAATAGATCTAATTAACCCTTACACATCATTAGCAAACTAAGAAGGCATCAGTGAGTAAAACTCACTTGCACAACACGACAACTGGGACACTGCGACGACGATGCAACGGCGGCCGAACTTAGGCCGAGTTGAGAGCTTCGCAAGCCCGAAGAAACACCGGGCTTGGCCGGCTTAAAAACTTGAGCTGAACTTGAACTTGGGCTTGAAACAAAGCTGAACTGTGGGCTACTTGCTGGGCCAGAATTGAACTGAAAATGAGCTCTCTTTGGGCTAAAATAAGCCAACTTTGCTAAGCTTCAATTCTATTTGATGATGGGCTGAGTTCCCTTGGGCTGATGGGCCAACCAAGAGGCAACAAAAGCTGCCAATGGGCCTCTAGACTGCAAGACCCAAGTTGCTGAAATCCACGGCAGCTGGACTCCACGAGCTGAGTTGGGCCGAATGCTAGATTGGGAAGCTCGAGCGTGAAGATGGAAGAAATGGGAGCAGCTTGCGTTCGTGTGGCGCCTCGGACACGTGAGGGGAAGGGTTCTCTCGATGGAGTTGGCCACGAGGAGGACAAGGGAGTTGCTCCGGTCTTCAATTTGGTGGGGTGTTGACCGAGGAAGCAGTAGCTTGGACGCGTGGACATTTGGACCAACAAATTGAAGCTCGTTGCTGGAGATTGATGGTTGTGGGGCTGCAGAGGACTTGGATGTGTGGAGGGGCGCACGATGGAAGTCAACCAAAGACTTCTTGAAAGATGGGGACGCATGACGGTGGAGCTGGCCACGAGGAATCCACGCAACTGAGGGAAGACCAGGTGTTGAGCTGACGGTGGGGCGTGCGTGGACGTTGAGGCGTGAGGAGCTGCCACAACCAGAGATGTCTTCTTGTTCGGTGGTCAACAAAATGAAGAAATCCACCAAAGCTGACCATGAAGTTGCAAGCCGAGGCCACGTGGGAGGACGCCTGGCTTCTCTGGGCTTCATGGTTGCATGATCGGGAGGCATGAAAATCAAGCAGCTTCGTTGACCGCGGTTGAGCTGAGAGAGACGAGCAGGTGGGAAGGAGTTGGGCTTCGACCGTGGCAGGCAGTTGTGGTAGTTTTGCAAGAAAGAAAAATGAAAGGAGAAGGGGCAAAATGGTTCGGTTCACCCATAAGAACGAAAGCAAAGCAGAAGCAGTCCCTGTCACACGAATGGGAGAAAGAAGGGAGAAAGTAAGGAGATAGGGATGAGGGGAAGATCGGTCTCTCTTTTTGTGGACAATTCCTTTCAATCTTATCCCTTTGTTCCTCACATGGCCCATTAAACCTCAGCTGGCTTGCTCAGCACTCTTCCAAGCTCAAATCCCTTCTAGAAGCTCTTTGAGTTGGTCCATAAGTGTGAGCAAGAGGGGGCACACGAGTTTTAAAACAATTGGCTTCCATTAGTCACTTGATTCACTTTAAATCAACCTCATTTGTCATCCATAAATTTAATTGACACCTCTATGTTTCAATTGCTATTTTTCCTCATCCAATAATCCACCTTGCATCTCAATTTTGTATTCAATTTTAATTCCCGGCTCCCATTGCATAGAAATGGCCCGATTAATTCCAGTCGAAATTAGAACTCGAAAATTTGGATGTCACATAGTGCATGTCATATCATACATAATACTACTCATGGCACTAGAATAAGGAACTCAGGACATATGTTCCCCCTCCTCTTCAATCTATGGTGATAATTTATCTGAAAATTTAAAGTGCTTTGCTAAAGGCGTACTTACATATTTTACTGGCTGCATATTAAAACATGCCACGATTTTATCTATATATTTCTTCTAAGATAGACGTAAAACTCATGCATCCTTGTCACGCAAAATCTTTATACCAAATATCTTCTTTGCAGCACCTAAATCTTTCATATCAAATTCAGCATTTAACTGTCTCTTCAACACATTAATATCAGACATATTTTTAGCTGCTAGCAGCATATCATCAACATATAAGAGTAAGTAAATCAAAGAACCATCCTCCAATCTCTTAAAGCAAGTGCAACTATTTATCTGACTTTTCGAATATTGAAAGCATCAAAACGCTTATACCACTGCTTAGGAGACTATTTCAGTCCACACAAAGATTTCTTTAACAAGCAAACATGATCTTCCTTACTTGGAATAGCAAATTTCTCTGGCCGCCTCATGTAAATCCGCTCTTTCAACTCACTGTCAAAAAACGTAGTTTTCACATCTAGCTACTCTAACTCAAGATCCTACGAAGCAACCAAGGCAAGTAAAACACGAATAGAAGTATGTTTTACCAAAAGAGATAACACCTCATTGTAGTCAATGCCCTCACGTTGTGTATATCCTTTTGCCACAAGTCTTGTCTTATGTCTAGCTATCTCGACATCGGGAATGCCTTCTTTCCATTTAAAGACCTATTTATTTCAAACAATCTTTTGGCTTTTGGATACTTTGACCAGCTTCCATGTCTGATTTTGATGGAGTGATTCCATCTCTTCACTCATAGCCTTTAGCCACTGCAACGACTCCAAATTAGCCATCGCCTCAAAGTAAGACGAAGGCTCATCTATCTCCACCTCATCACCTATAATCAATGCATAAGCAATATCCGTATAATCATAACGTACCGGTGATTTAATTTTGCTTTCTCTATCTATCCGTGGTTATAGTGTGTTGCGACTATACTAATTGTCCACTATCACCAACTTCAAAAACTACGGCCTCATCTGCAGTCTCAACTTTTGTTACCTTAAAAGTCTCCGAAGTCTCCACCTAAAGCTCCACCTCATTAATAACACAATGATATGTCTTCTCTACTAGTTGTGTCTTAGAACTCTTCTATTGAAACATTACAATCTCGTCGAAGATCACATCTCTGCTGATTAGAAAACCGGGTGATCTAGGATCGGTGCATCACTACCGGTAGTCTTTCACCCCCATGTGCATAACCCAGAAATATGCACTTCTTCACCCTTGACTCAAGCTTACCATCACTCATATCAGCATACACAGGACATCCAAGTATATGTAATCCGGAGTAATCAATAGGTTTCCCCGACCATACTTCCTCAGAAGCCTTCCATTCGATAGCAGATGATGGAGATCGATTAACTAGGTAACATGCCATGTTCACTATTTCGACCCAACATTCCTTGTCAAATCCTGCATGCGAAAGCATGCATCGAACTTACTCAAACAAAGTTATGTTCTTACATTCTACCATGTTGTTTTGCTGTAGTGTTTCAGGTACCGTGTGATGTCTCACAATCCCTTCTTTCTCGTAAAACTCGATAAAATATTTACCATAGAACTCCATGCCATTATTAGTTCTTAGGCACTTGATTTTTTTATCTGACTGCTTCTCAATCAATGCCTTAAATTTCTTGAACCAATCAAACACATCATATTTGTGCTTTAGAAAGTATACACATACCTTCCTTGAATAATCGTCAATAAATGTCAGCATATCTTGGGCACGTTCTTTAAAAGGAATTGAAGATGGGCCTAGACATCAGAGTGAATGTATTCAACTGGTCGCTTGGTTGAATGAACAACTGTAGTAATCTTAACTTGGCGTTGTTTCCCAAAGATGCAATGCTCACATAAGTCCAGCTTTCCTATCTTCTAACCTTTCAACAACCCTCTATCACTTAGTTTCGTCATACCTGCCTCGCTCATGTGCCCTAAACGCATATGCCATAATTAAGCCTGAGTCAAGTTAAAGTCTGACTCACCTAATGAAATTGCAGCGGTTCCGGTCATAATCTCTCATAGTAGATGATAGAGAGTATTCACCTTCTTCCCCTTCATCACTGTCATGACACCTCGAGAGATCTTCAATACTCCACCTTCTACGATGTACCTACATCCAATGTCGTTGAGTGTTCCCAAAGAAATAAGATTCTTCTTGAGTTCTGATACATGCCTCACATCCGTTAATGTGCACACCACCTCATCATGCATCCAAATCCAAATTGTCCCTATCCCCATAGCCTTGTAGGCTACAATATTCCCCAAAAGAATGCTACCATCATCTACATTTTGATAAGTAGTAAACTAGTTCTTATGAGGTGTCATATGATAAGAACACTCCGAATATAACACCCATTCATCTCCTGACAAAGAAGTAGTCACACATAAAACAAGCTTCTGCATCACTAATGCTCCCCGCGGCAATGTTCGCCACACTACTTGTGGCATTTTGCCTATAACCTTTATTCCTCCACCTTGAACAATCTATCCTGATGTGCCCTTTCTTGAGACACTCAAAGCATTTTATACATCCCTTGGACTTTCTATGGTGTGATTTCGATTTCCTTTTACCTCTGTTGCTATTAGGCTATCGATGTTATTCTCTACCTCGAATCGTCAGTGCTTGCACTACTCATTGCGTCAAACCGTTATCTCGTAACTTTCTCTACCACTCCTTAGAAAACAAGGCGGACTTTACCTCTTTTGAGGTAATTGTAATACGCCCCTGCAATAGTGAATCAATAAAATGTTCCCATAACTCTGGTAAAGAAGCTAACAACGTCATGTGCTATTCTTTATCATCAAGTATCATACCGACGTTCTTCATATCCATCATGAGTTTATTGAATTCATCTAAGTAGGTTCCGATAGACGTATCTTTAGTATATTTAAATTGAAACATCCTCTTCAACATGTACAAGCAATTGTTCAAACTCCTTTGCCACTCCTTAGAGAACAAGGCAGACTTTACTTCTTCAGAGGTAATTGTAATATGTCTCTGCAACAGTGAATATCACGCCCCAAACCCAGAGCGCATGAATATCCCTCGGTGGTCAAATAAATTGCGACGTCCCATGACACATCGCCAACCCATTCTTTTTATCTTTCGATTAAACGCATGCAGAAATAGTTAAAATAAACCCCCAGTCAATAAACAAACAATAGGGATGGTAAAGCACAACAAATATTGCCGAAAACAGCGTATTTATTTATCCACTGTTACCTCTAGGAAGTTTAATAGTTATAAGCCTTTCTACAGCCACTTCCTATCGACCCTCTCAAAAACCTTTAGGGATTAGGGTTAACCTAAACTTCACTAACGGTAGGGCCACCCAAAAAGGTGTAGCATCTCGCGTCCACTACAACCACACCTGGTAGTTCTCCACATTACGGCCTAAAAATAATTAACAACAATGGGGTGAGATAAAATCTTAGCGAGTCAACTTCCTAAGCCTTGATTAGGATGCAAATTTGTCTTGGAGGTAGCCTAATCATGCAACGGCATGCAATCTTACCTCGCCTTGGCACACTCCTACATATTAGTACGTCAAATATATCATTATAAATACAATAAGCATAATCAATAATCGGAACACATAACTCTCATGCACCAAGCATCCACCCAGGTCCCGATTAAAAGATAAAACTCGTTTTGGCACGTCCTATATCATGCCTAATAGTTTCATCCCATAATCAAACGCAATGTATCACAATCATTCAACGTGTTCCGATTATTATAACACCTCGGGCGAAGGCCAACGCACGAGTTAGCGGTCTATCGTCCTGCCCCATCGGGCACAGCATTGTCTAGAACCCTTGCCTAGATGACATTCCATAAAGAAGCATTGGTTCGGCCTCAATCACGACTTGGCATTTGGACCCCCGCCGGGCATCAGATAAATATTGGGCATCGTCTCCAAACTCCCATTGGGTGACAGGTTTAATTAAATGACCACACAAGCACGCCAGCACTCAAGCCAATTTTTTTATTTTCCGTCAATTAGTCTTGTGAAAAGAGTTCGTGCTTAAATAACAAACCTCGGAAAATCTTTACATTTAAAATTCTAGTAAAATAATCACACGTGGTCACATATTTAAAATCAACCTATCAAACTTTGCACACTTTCATTTTAAAACATCATTTCCCTTTTTATCACATAAAATACGGCGTCCAAACACAACATCTCAAAGTTTGCTATTTTCTTATTAATAAACCATCTTTGAAAAATAGCATTTCAAATACATAAGATGGCAATCAAACATCATGTCATTACATGCTCGAATGATCATAATTAAGTATAAATTCATATAGTAAAATGAGCATAAAATTCTACTTAACAGCTAATTCATCATTAATTTACACTAATCGTCATTAATTAAGCTAATCACGATTAATTAAGATAATTGCAATTAACTAAGCTAAACTCAATTACTTTACCTAACTATAATTAATTAAAAATTAATCAATGTTAACTAAAATAATTACAATTAATTAAATAAATAACGATTAAATAAATAAAGTACGATTAATTAGATAAATCACAATTAATTAAACTAACTCAATTAATTTAATCTAACCTCGATTAATTAATCTAATCATAACTTTTAAACTAATCGCACTTAAATGTAATCTAAACCATCCTTAATCGCAATTAAGGCTAAACTAAAATTAACAAATACCAATCATCATTAATATTAAACTAATCACCCCTATACGTAATTAACACCATAATCCACGATTAGGAAATTAACTCACGGGTTTCTAGCGACAACGAGCTCGCAGCGACGGCGGTGCGACAGCGTCGAGAACGTGATGCTCGCGACTCAAACGGAGGCTTGACAGTGGCAACGGCGGCTTCTCAAACCCACGGCAACCTAAAGGGGGGTTCAGCTTGGTGATGAATCGGTGGTAAGGGACGGCATGACGGCATGACGGCAAGACAACACAGCAGCTCAAATGGTGGCAACTCGAAGGCTTGGCGATGGAGATGGTGATGCGAGTGGTGGTGTTGGTGAAAAAAATAAATAAAAGAAGAAGAAGATGGTGAAGAAAATGAAGAGGTTTAAGGAAAAATAGAAGCGAAAGAGGAGGAGGGAGGATCGGCAGAGAGGTGAGAGTGGTGGGGAAGAAAAATACGTGAGAGAAAAAGGGGTGAAAGAGTGAGGGAGAGAAGAGAAAATGAGAAGAAAGAGGGAAATAAAAGAAGAAGGGAGGGGGTTGGCATTAGAGGTGAGCACGGTTCCCAAGTAGAATCGGGCCCCGAAGAACCGCACCAAAGGGTCCGGTTTGGTTCCCGGTTCTAAAGAGACCGGTTCTGGTTCCCGATTCTCTTTTTCTGGGAACTGGCGGCAGTTCACGATTCTGGTTACGATTCAAAAAAAGAAACCCTACCCCCTTCGCCGATTCTTCCCCCTTCTTTTTTTTCTCTCTCTCTCTCTCTCTCTCTCTCTCTCTTTCTTTTCTCACCTTTTTCCTCCTCACATCACTTCCTCCCCCTACTTTTTCTTTTCTTCTCTCTCTCTTCTCTTTCCCCCTCTCTCGACCGAAACCCCCCTTCTTCTCTTCTTCTTCTTCTTCTTCTTCTTCTTCTTCTTCCTTCCTTCCTTCCTTCCTTCCTTCCTTCCTTCCTCTTGCTTAGGGGTGATGATGTGGGAGTATCCAACATAGCTCCATCGACTAACTCAGAACCATCGATGCTTATCCAAGCCAAGAAAGAAATTGGGCATTATATACAATTGAACGATCTCATTCCAAGGTATAAAGGCCATGCCACCAACCGAGGATGAGGATTGAGATCTACGAAGTTCACCACCAAGGCCTAAAGCTTCCACCAACCAAGGATAAAGGATTTCAAGATAGGAAAAGCTCACCACTAAGGCCTAAAGATTCCACCAGCCAAGGATAAAGGGCTTCTTGGCTCACCATCAAGGAGTGATCTACACTCCAAGGATAAATAGATCGAAAGGAGTTATCCACTCTCCAAAGAAGTTCACTCAAGCAGAGGAAATCGGAATCACTCCCCCCATCACGCATCTGAAATGGGCTAGTGAATCAACCTAGAGGGGGGTGAATAGGTTGTTGCGGAATTCTTTTGGAATCTTTTTCGATGCAATACGTTGATATCAAAGATATATCAATTATAAATAGATTACGTATTTACAAAGTAAATAGAGTAGGGTAAGAGAGAATTGACACAAGGATTATAGTGGTTTGGCTTAGACCAAGCCTACGTCCACTCTCCATGCTGGCAGCCAACTGGCTGTAATTACTATGTAGCAAAAGAGTGCCTTTACAGTAGACGGATTAGACTTCTTCAATTGACAGTCTCTCCTACAGCCTTCTGCTGCTTTCGTACTATATCTTACTCTCTTTGATACAGAATTTGAATATGAAAGATTTTAGAGAACAAGTGATTTTGGAGATTCTAACATCAAGATTTTTCTACCAGTCTCTCCTTGTTTCCAAGCAACGTCGATCCACCTTAAATAGTCTCCGTGCCATCATACCCGTTGGCACTTACCAAAACATTCATCCAATCAACCCGTTGGACTGAATCAATTTAAGTGATCTCCTTGTCCCGAAAAACGTAAGTAGACAGTAGCTCATCAATCCTGTTCGCCCATACAATCAGGATCTTGAGTTCCCAAAATTAGATTCTTCCAAAAATAATCTTGATCTTCAACGGATAAAATCCGAAGAATCAAATCTTCCAAACTCTTGATCACAGCCAGAGATATTCCATGGTTAAGATTAGGAAATACAAAATCCAATATCTTTCTTTCCGTAGCCATAAGAATAACTTTGTCGCCAGCCTGTAAAAATTGCGAACTTGTCTTGAGACTTAGATTTGGGTCCCGAGAGTCATCGGACTGGCGAGTCTTGAAGGTCTTCGACGGAAACCGAGTCTTGGCCCGACTTCGAGACGGAAAAACTTTAGACCAAAATTCTGGGTCCGATTTGTCTTTGAAAACCTTTAGACCTTGACAACTTCGGACGTAGCCGGCGAGTCTTGGAGTCCTTAGACCACACTTTGTTGAGGCTGTTTTGTCAACTTCAAAACTCCAAAGGATTTTTCTTCAACAATCTCCCCCTTTTTGATGGTGACAAAACCCTCGACAAATTTGTGAATTAAAAAACCTGCAAGGAAAAAAAAACTCATATATATTTTGAGGATTATATCGCAAAAGCAGTGTTAGTCCAATAACAATTATCCTCAAAATATAATAATCCGCAATCAAATTCACAAGTCTAAATCCAAATCATCACATCAGCATAAGTCATAGAAGTTCAAACAACCCAATCGAAATTCGAAATAAAACAATCTAAATAAAATAAAACTTCAAAATAAATCAAAATAATAAAAAAACTCCAAGCTTCCTCAGCTTCAAAAACTTCAATCAAATCTTCAAAACCTGCAATCAAATCTGCGCAACTCTCCCCTTTTTGTCCCATCAAAGAGGTAGAGTGAAATTGAGATAAAGTTTTGAAAATTTTTAGGAGCCTGCAGGGAAACGAACAAGCTGAAACTTGCTAAGCTCCTGGACTGACTTGTCAAGTTTGGCAAGATTTTCCTTCACTAAAGCCAACTCTGCACTGGTCTGATTTGACTCCACTTGTGCTCTCAGTGCATTGATCTGTTCTTGCATGTTCATTGAAGTACTCAGCAGTGCCTTTTTCAAGTCTCTCATTTCAAAGTCCATCCCAAAAACCTGCCTTTTTAAGTCTAGCATAACATCCAACAGTTGTGAAAATGCTGTGGAATTGGCATTGCTTCCACTTGGACCAGCAGAATGGGTTTGAAATCTCAGAGCTTCCCTTTCAGCCCTTTCCTTCTCAGCAGGTGAGGATTCTTCATGCTCTGGGAAGTGTGATGCAAAGACCTCCTCAGGGTCAGCACCAGACCTACTCACATCACTAAAATGTAGTAGCGATATTGTTCCTTGTTCTGCAGCAACTCCCCCTGAATGAATGCCGGTGGGTGGAGTGGAAAATTCATCGCCAACATCCACATCAGCACGAGGATGTTTCTCGGTCTCTTCCCAGCAAAAGATGGCTCAAATGCAGCAGCCATATCCTCCCGCATTTTGCTTTCTTCCTCGGCCTTCCTTATTCTTTCTTCTTCTTCAGCTTTCCTCTGTCTCTCTTCTTCTCTTCTTCTTTCTTCTTCTCTTTTTCTCTCCTCTTCTTCTCTTCTTCTTCTTTCCTCTTCTCTTCTCTGCCTTTCCTCTTCTTTTCTCTTCCTCTCCTCTTCTCTTCTCTTTCTCTCCTCTTCTCTTTTCTTCCTTTCCTCTTCTCTTCTCCTTTCTTTCTCTTCCTTCTCTTTCCTCTGTTTCTCTGCTTCCTTCTCCTCTGCTTCTTTTCTCGCTCTCTCTTCAGCCTCTGTTCTCAGGATTACAGGGCTCCTCAACCTAGAGAGAGTGGACAAAGTCATGGCATCTTCTTCATCCTCCTCGTCTTGCAGAATCATCTTTCTTCTTTTCTTTTCAGCCATGGGCTCTTTGCCCATCCTTTTCGAAGAAGAAGTGGGGATCTCCCTTGAAGGTGTTTCCCTCCTCAACATTTCCAGTGCTGCAGTCAGTTTTGGAAATTTCATCTTCATCACCATCTTCTCACCAACAAGCATCGAATTCAACTTTGTTAGGCACAAAGATGCAGGGACTTGAATATCAAAATGCCTAAACAATTTGGTGATGATTGATGAATAAGACAACTGACCCTTATCCTTCACCACTGTCCTATACATATGGAAAAGTATGACATGTGGAAGTGAGAAAGGTCTGCCCTAGTTGATGGCAAACATCAGTTTTGCCTCTGTTTTGGAAACATCGGTCTTCGAGGTCGATTTTGGCCGGATGCAGTTGATGACAACTTTATGCAACAAAACATTGGTGGCATTCATCCTAGTGTAGGATATCTTGCCTTCAACAGATCTGTCTCGTACAATATCCAATGTTGCATAGGCTGTTAAGACTTTGATTGGCTGGAAATTCCTTCTTTCCACACCAATTATGTCAGCCAGCAAGTCAACATCAACAATATAATCTTTGTCCATGAAAGAAAAGGACAAATGGTTTGCATCCAAGAAGGATAGATTCGAGTAAAAATAAGCTGCCAACTCAGAGTGGGCCACAGTCATATCCATGTAGAAATTTTCCAATTGCAACCTGGCAAACTTCCCTCTTAAATTAATCCTTATTGAATCTAGGAAGTCAAAATCCACACTCCTTGGATTGACCACACCCCTTTTTAACAGCTTTGCATAAACTCGTTCATACTCCCTCGACCGAAATAAGCTCCCCGGAGAACAAACAGCATTAGCAGCCACACCAAAACAAGGTTCAAAATGAGAGAAAAGTTTCTCATCATCATCTAAAGTTTCAGCAGGAACATTCTCAAGTGGATCACTCGAGATATTTTCCAGCGTCCTCTGTGCAGTGCCTTCACCTACAACCTTCAGCTTTTCCATCTCCTTCAAAAACGCATACTCACTCCTAAATCCCCTCTCCTTCAAATACTCCTCGATCTTCTTAAGGCTAACCTTCCCATCCTTGAGCCTTTTATAGAGATTGTAAGCAACATTTGGCTTAAGAGTTCTTACCGGTTCTGCTTCGGTAACAACTTTCTTAGAATGTTGACTCTCTGCTTCTCGTTGAGGCGAGTCTTCCTCCGTTAGGTCCACCCTTGTAGGACCCTCTTGCTGTCTCTGTGGTCCCCTGCTTGCAATTTTGGAGGACTTGCGAGACGACATTCTTGTAGAGTAAGCAAAGTTTCAACTTGTACGTGAGGAAAAATGGAAACTTTGAGGCGAAAAAGGGACGAAACGGAAACGGCAAAAGGAGATTTTTAGGGTTTTGAGAGTAAAAGAGTATGAAGATGAATCGCAATGGAGTAGCTGAGAGTAAAAGTGACGGTTTGAGAGTATAAATAGTGAGAGAAAAATCACCGGAATACGAATCGTCGCCAAAAATTGAAAGAAAAGAACTGCCAAAAATAAACCGTAAAAAGAAAATTGCCCTTTTTGAAAATGTAAACTGCCATTAATGCATGTCAGAAAAAGAGCGAAAAGAGATTTTGAAATACTGAAAAGTAATTACCAAAAATATGTTAAAGAGAGAATACGAAAAAGAAATTCGTAAAATAATATAGAGTCTGACGGATGTTTAGACTTTACCTTTGAGTCTGAACCCTTTTCAGACCTTACCTTTGCGTCTGAGCACAATCAGACTTTACGTAGAGTCTGAAACGCTTTCAGACCTTGCTTTGAGTCTGAGCCGTCTTCAGACCTAGCGTTGAGTCTGAACCACCTTCAGACTTTAGCGATAAGTCTAAACCACCTTCAGACTTTAGCGATGAGTCTGAACCACCTTCAGACTTCAGCGATAAGTCTAAATATCTTCAAAATTCACAATTCCCAGTTTTGAACAAATTGATTCAAAGTGAGCCTTCTCTAGGGGTTTTGTGAATATATCCGCCAATTGATTCTTTGAATCTACATGCTGAATCACAACATCTCCACTTTGAACATGATCTCGAATGAAATGATGCTTGATTTCAATTTGCTTTGCTCTTAAATGAAGTATTGGATTCTTTGTGAGGTTGATTGCGTTGGTATTGTCACATTTGATTTTCGTATGTGTTTCATCAACTCCAAAGTCCCTCAATTGCTGTTGCATCCATAGAATTTGAGAGCAGCAACTTCCAAGAGCAATGTACTACGCGGCGGTTGAAAGAGTCACGGTACCCTGTTTTCTTGAGAACCAAGACACCTTCTTGTTTCCCAATAATTGACATGTACCTGTAGTGCTTTTTCTATCCACTCTACAACCAGCGAAGTCAGTATCAGAATATCCAAGAAGAGTAAAATCTCCTTTCTTAGAATACCACAGACCTAGCTTAGATGTAGTTGCAACATATTTAATGATACGCTTTACAGCAGACATATGAGATTCTTTAGGATCAGATTGAAATCTAGTACAAATGCAGTCACTAAACAAGATATCAGGTCTAGAAGCTGTAAGGTAAAGAAGTGACCCGATTATACTTCTGTATAGCTTTTGGTCTACACTCTTCCCTTGTTCGTCTTTATCCAGCTTTGATGAGCTTGACATAAGAGTTTCTGTTTTCTTGCAATTCTCCATTCCAAACTTCTTCATAAGGTCTTTTGCATACTTCTCTTGATGGATGAAAGTTCCTTCACTTGATTGATTGACTTGAAGTCCCAAAAAGAAGTTTAGTTCTCCCATCATGCTCATCTCAAATTCGTTCGCATACACTTTGAAAAATTTTTGCAAAGTTTTTCATTAGAAGAACCAAAAATAATGTCATCAACATAAATTTGAACAAGTATGAAATCCTTGCCTTCTCTCTTTATAAATAAGGTAGTATCTACTTTACCTTTAGAGAAGCCATTTTGAATTAAAAAATTGCTTAACCTTTCATACCATGCTCGGGGTGCTTGTTTTAAACCATATAAGGCTTTCTTCAACTTGAAAACAAGGTTTGGTCTTTTAGGATCTTCAAATATTGGTGGTTGTTCCACATAGACTTCTTCTTGAATGACTCCATTTAGGAATGCGCTTTTCACGTCCATTTGGAATAACCTGAAATTTTTAAAGCAAGCAAAAGCAAGAAGTAATCTTATAGCTTCTAACCTTGCCACAGGAGCATAGGTTTCATCATAGTCGATCCCTTCTTCTTGTGTGTAGCCTTTTGCTACAAGTCTTGCTTTATTCCTTACCACTTTCCCTTGTTGATCAAGCTTGTTCCTAAAAACCCATTTGGTGCCAATGATTGATTTTCCTTTTGGTTTAGGAACTAGCTTCCAAACGTTGTTGATTTTGAATTGGTTTAGTTCTTCTTGCATTGCTTCGATCCAGCTTTCATCTTTCAATGCATCTTCTATATTTTTGGTTCAATCTCAGAAATTAGTGCAAGAGCACTAGAAGCTTCTCGTCTTTTAGACCTAGTACGAACTCCTTCATCAATATTGCCAATGATGAGGTCTGGGGGATGACTTGACTTTTGCTTCCAATTTGTAGTTGATTTGTCAATTTGGTGAAGCTCTTCTTCAGTTGGAATTTCTGAATTTGTTTGAGGCTCAGTGTCTAAGGCTTGATTTTCTTCATGAAAATTTGTAGACACTTGCCCAGACTCTAAATCTTCAGGTTGAGTTTGATTTTGTAACGAATCTTCGAACTTCACATTCATGGATTCTTCCACAGTTTGAGTGCGTTTGTTGAAGACTCTGAAGACTTTGCTTGTTATGGAGTAGCCAAGGAAAATTCCTTCATCTGATTTTTCTTCAAACTTACCAATTTGATCACTTGAATTCTTTAGGATAAAACATTTGCAACCGAATACATGAAAGTATGAAACAATTGGTTTCTTACCTTTGAGTAGTTCATAAGGTGTCTTTTCCAATATAGGTCTTAGAAAAATTCTATTTATAATATAACAAGCAGTAGAAGTGGCTTCAGCTCAAAAATGAGGTGATATATTACTTTCGATTAAGAGAGTTCTTGCCATTTCTTGCAAAGAACGATTTTTCCTTTCTACAACTCCATTTTGTTGTGGAGTGTATGGGGATGAAAAATTATGTTGAATACCATTGTCATCACAATATTTGGCAAAATCATGATTTTCAAATTCTCTACCATGGTCGGTTTAATACTCGAAATTGCATATCCTTTTTCAATTTGAATCTTCTTTGCAAACTTAGTAAAATGAATCAATACATCAGATTTATTTGCAAGAAAGAAAACCCAAGTAAAACGAGAATAATCATCAACTATAACCAAGCAATATCTTTTACCTCCAATACTTTGTACTCTGTTGGCCCGAATAAATCCATGTGTAATAGCTGCAAAACACGATTAGTGGATACTTGATTTATAGATTTAAAGGAATTTCTAACCTGTTTACCAAGTACACAGGAGTGCATAATTCATGCTTTTGATATTTGAGATTAGGAAGTCCTCGAACAAGCTTTTGGATGATACTTTTGCAATTTGCTTTAGATTGACATGTCCAAGCTTCCTATGCCGAGGATGACTTCATCTTGAATTGATATCAAGCATTGAGGACTGTCGACCTTATATCTAGCAAATAGATATTCCCATGTCTTCGACCGAAAGGACTCGTGAAAGATCCTTGCTTGATCCGAACATGTATCTTCTTGAAAATTGATTTTGTATCCAGAATCGCATAATTGACTAATACTCGGTAGATTGTAGTTCAATCCTTCAACAAGAGAGACATTGTTGATTGTGAGATTTCCAGTCATCACAATTCCTTGACCAACAATCTTACCCTTGTTGTTACCACCAAAAGAGACATTTCCTCCTTTTATATGAGATAATTTTGTAAAACAACTTGAGTCCCTGTCATGTGTCTTGAACATCCACTGTCCAAATACCACTTGACTTTCTTCTTGAAGGTAACCTACAATTAAAAGAAAGACTCAAGTCTTCTTTGGTACCCAGATCTTCTTGGGTCCATCATTATTAGTAGTATAAACAGTCTTTGCCCAGCTCTTCTTAACAGGACTCCAAACTTTGGGACATTCCTTTTCAAAATGATCTACACTTTTACATCTTGAACAAGTAAGAGCATGTCTACCAACAGGCTTTACAAAAACCTTTTGGAAATGATTTTTATAAAAAAATTTTGTTGGCCTATTCCTAATTCTTTCCTTGACTTTTGGGAAATCGATCAAAGGAACGGTTTCTTGTGTCATTCCTAAACCGGATTTATTAAAGTAAGGTCTTTGGATAGAAAGAATCTTATCCAACTTTTCAGAACCTATTGAAAATTTCTTTGAGACTTTCAATAAGTCTTCTTTCAAGCAAGCATTCTCTTTTGAAAGATCATTCTCATTTTCTTTCAAAACAGCAAAGGACTTGTCTAGACTTTCAACTTTTTCATGTAAAATTTTTTCTTGTTGTTTCAGTTTGGAATTCTCCCTTTTCAGTTCAGAAATCCTTTTAAGAAAGCCTTTAAGACTGAGACAACGTTCATCAATATATTTTGATACTTTGGTAGGAATTTTTAGATTTCTAACCTTGATACCATTGTTTGAGTCTCGAGTCCGAGATCCGAGTCCGAGTTTGAGTCTGAGTCTGAGTTAGAATCTTAGTCTAAGTCTGCCATAAGACATATATTTGCATATTCTTCATCACTCTCCTCACATTCAGTGTCACTCCACGTTTCAGCTTTGAGTGCTTTCTTGAACTTTTCAGGTTTTCCTTTCTTTTTCTTCAATAAGGGACAGTTCGGTCTAATGTGTCCCTTTTTCCTGCATTCAAAGCAGACAACTTCTTTGCTGGTATCTTCTTCTTCATTTGATCTCCTTTGAAATCTTTGATTGTTTTGTTTCTTACCGTTGAATCTTCTACCTTTTCTATTCAACCTTTTGGACTTTCTAACCAGAAGTGCCAATTCTTCATCATCCAAGTCTTCTTCTGAATCTGTAACATCATAATCATCATTAGATTTTAAAGCAATTGACTTCTTACCTTTTGTGTCAAATTCCTCATTGAATTGCTCGACTTCATAGGATTGAAGTGTGCCGACCAATTCATCCACTGAAAGAGGCACGATCCTCTGTGTTTCTCTTATAGATGTTTTGACATGATTCCAATCTTTGGAGAGCCCTGTCAACAATTTATTGACCTTCATAGGTCCTGAGATTGGCTGTCCTTGGTATGCCAAGCCGTTTACAATTTCTGTAAATCGCGAACATATCCGTGATGGTTTCTCCTGGCTTCATTTTGAAGGCTTCATATTGACCAAGAAGGATGTTGATCTTGGTTTCTTTGACTCGATCTGTTCCTTCATAGGTAACGTGCAATCTGTCCCAAACTTCTTTGGCTGTATCACAAGATGAAATTCTATTATACTCAGTAGGAGATAATGCACAATAGAGAGAGTAAATAGCCTTAGCATCAAGAGCATGTCTCTTAGAAATTTCTGCTTGTGGTAATCCTGCTCCATCAGCTATTTCTTTTCTTGTGCTTGATGTAGCTTTAGGAATAATCCCGTTCTGCACTACATCCCATTCCATAGGATCTTTAAATCTTAGGAACGCCTTCATCTTGTTTTTCCATACGTTGTAATCCTTGCCATCGAAGTAAGGAGGTCTGGTATTGCTCTGACCTTCAATTAACCCTGGAGCCAAAACACTAGCCATAGATCTTTAGCTTCGAAGTAATAACACTTCTAAAAATAAGCAACCTACTCTGATACCAATTGAAATGGGCTAGTGAATCAACCTAGAGGGGGGTGAATAGGTTGTTGCGGAATTCTTTTGGAATCTTTTTCGATGCAATACGTTGATATCAAAGATATATCAATTATAAACAGATTACGTATTTACAAAGTAAATAGAGTAGAGTAAGAGAGAATTGACACAAGGATTATAGTGGTTCGGCTTAGACCAAGCCTACGTCCACTCTCCACGCTGGCAGCCAACTGGCTGTAATCACTATGTAGCAAAAGAGTGCATTTATAATAGACGGATTAGACTTCTTCAATTGACAGTCTTTCCTACAGCCTTCTACTGCTTTCGCACTATATCTCACTCTCTTTGATACACAATTTGAATATGAAAGATTTTAGAGAACAAGTGATTTTGGAGATTCTAACATCAAGATTTTTCTACTAGTCTCTCCTTGTTTCCAAGCAACGTCGATCCACCTTAAATAGTTTCCGTGCCATCATACCCGTTGGCACTTACCAAAACATTCGTCCAATCAACCCGTTGGACTGAATCAATTTAAGTGATCTCCTTGTCTCGAAAACGTAAGTAGACAGCAGCTCATCAATCCTGTTCGCCCATACAATCAGGATCTTGAGTTCCCAAAATTAGATTCTTCCAAAAATAATCTTGATCTTCAACGGATAAAATCCGAAGAATCAAATCTTCCAAACTCTTGATCACAGCCAGAGATATTCTATGGTTAAGATTAGGAAATATGAAATCCAATATCTTTATTTCCGTAGCCATAAGAATAACCTATCGCCAACCTGTAAAAATTGCGAACTGTCTTCAGACTTAGATTTGGGTCTTGAGGGTTATCAGATTGAAACTGAGTCTTGATGGTCTTCGACGTAAACCGAGTCTTGGCGACTTCGAGACGGAAAAACTTCAGACCAAAATTCTGGGTTTGATTTGTCTTTGAAAACCTTTAGACCTTGCAACCAGACGTAGCCGGCGAGTCTTGGAGTCCTTAGACCACACTGTTGAGGCTGTTTTGCCAAATTCAAAACTCCAAGGGATTTTTCTTCAACAAGGCGTTCTGCTCTAGGTTGTTGCTGTGCTTGTCTTTCCATCAAATTCCCTATATTGGCCAATGCTTGCAGGAAATCTTCCATCCGGGGTTCAGCCTTTGCAGCAGAGGCTTCAGCCCCCGATGGTTGAGCACTTCCAGTTCTCACCATGCTTTTCCTGCAGTTTCCAAGCATTTGCCTCAGGAATAATATGAGACTTACTGTCTCCATTTAAAATTACCACAGTTATATAAGTAACATAAACATGTTACTGTCAACCTAAAAAAAAATAACTCTAATAGAGGTCTACGAGTGAATACCCATCACCCGTTGTTCAAGGTTAGATAACTATTTCAGCTAGCATCCTATAGTGTGCATTGTCATCTTATTCCTCAATTTCCAAATGAGGCTCCTTATCACTCCAATTATACCAAATGCTCTGATACCAACAAAAACGCAAGCTGTAACACCCCTATAACCCCCTTGAGGTCGCCACAGCTATCCTTAGTCTGCATTTCAGTTTGAGCTGTAAATTCTTAGGCTCTTTTTTTTTTTTTTTAACAACGGTCCCAGCGCACTCGACATTGCGGAAGCGAAATCACATCTCATCAAATCTCCCTTCACATAACCAAAAAGGGCAATGTACACTACTAAACATCATAGGATAATGAAACCGGACCTCTTTTATTTATATAACTATAAGATGGATTCTTTCAGGGTAGGTACATATCAACAGAAAGCCAGCTCATACTAACATGGCTTATACTCAAAAAGAGTAAACTCATCTACCCCCAAAAAAACCCTCAAAAGCGGCTCATCCATCTCTCGGTCTCGGTTTGTCCAAAAAATCTCAGCTCTCTGCTCCAAGCTCCCCTCAGGCCCTACCTCCTCCTCCCTGGTCCGTCGGACGGCGGTGGTGGTAGCATGCCTCGCATAACCCCGTCTCGCTGCACGAAGACGGAAATGAACTCCTGGAATACGGGGCCATCCTCAAGACCCACCTCGAAGCGTACTATCACCCTCACTCAGAAGAATATCAGTCTAGGGACGTTAGGACAATCGATCTGGGTCACCCCCACCTCTACGTTAGATGGGATGCCATAGAAAGTGCCTGGAGAGACTGGCTGGAGCGGCATAACTAAGCTGAAAGTTATTCCCCAAAAAGGGGTGAGTATAACAACTTAGCAAATACATGATCTCTATGGCCACTCATACATCACACAAAGCAGTCAAACATGTCACATCATCACATAACAGCAACAGATATATCATGACATCATATAGCACCAATAGGTAAAATCATACACATGCCAACCATTAAGCCATAGAGACTCAATCATTCATGCACTTACTATCCAGTGCTCATGCTTGTACCATGCACACAATTCATCAGTACTTAGGCATTCATATCATCATATGCACATATTTATCATCCAATGCCCATGCATACATTTCACCATATGCACACATATATACCATTCAATGCCCATACATACCAAATTTCACCAGATGCACTTCACATTTTCAGTTTTCACAATATTAGTGAGCTTTTAATGCATTCCCGGCACACACCATCCGGGCTTCCGGGCCCCCCACATTTCGGGCATCTCACACCCCAACTGGCATCACGAGGAATTCATGGCACACACCATCCGTGCTTCCGGCATTTACACTCCCTGGCCGGGCATCTTGCACCCCAACTGGCATCACAAGGAATTCACGGCACACACCACCCATGCTTCCGGCATCCCCTACGCTCCAGGCATCTCAACTCCGAGGCCATCCAGATTTACGCTCACAGGGCTAATGGGCATCCGGCATTTTCACTCCCTGGCCGGGTATCCCGACACTCCCGGGGCATCATCGGCTCACACCATCTGATGGCCTTCTCACATGCATGGTTCATGACATACAACATGATGCTCACCACTCATAACTTTGTGCAATGCCAAACATTTTCACTCATATGGCATGAAATTCACATAAAACAACTCTAATTAATAAATTCTCATCCTTTCCTTATAGATTCATAAAATTCAGCATGTGTAGTTTTCTGAAAATGGTTCAATTAAATACCAAATGGCTCTCAAAAATTGTGAAACTCACACACATGATAGTCAAGACAAAATGGCACATTTTTCATGAAGAATGTATGATCTAAATGTCAACACACAAAAAGATATAATTCAGCCATTGCAACACAGTGATTTTCGAACGTTACAGCTTACACAGTTGTAGAAAAAATCCTAAATTAAATATCCAATTGTCCACTAAAAATCATGAAACTTTACCACATCAATATTAAGACATAAAAGTACAACTTCCATTAAGAAACCATGTTCAAACAGTCCTCACATAAAAAGATATAAGCTCGGCAAGACAGATTAGAGTTTCGGACTTCCCAGTTTACACAATTTTGGAATTACATTAAATTAAATACCCAAAAATCATTCAAAAATTATGAAATTTCACTATGTTATAGCCAAGAGTCTAAATTACATTTCTCATGAAGACATCAACATCAAATTCGTCCTACATAATTTATTATAAAATTCAAAATCTTCTGTTTCTACCACCGAACCGTCCAGAATGAATTATCCACGAAATTTCATCAATTGAGCAACTTAACCTCCTTCTTTTCTTCTGATTTTTGGATATGTTCTATTTTAACATGTTTTCTTCAACTTTCCTTTAGAGGTCAAAGCAATATTCCCAAGAAAAAGTCACCTTACGACCCACACAATCTACTGACGTTCCATAGAAACAGTCCAGAATCCATGTTCTTGAGAAAATATGAATTTCTCTAGGTTACACCGGTTAGATTTGTCTCAATTTTTAGTATATTGTTCATCAGGATGTTCTTTACATTTCATATGAAGAAGTCGAAGAGAAATATCCAACAGAAAGTCACGTTCAGCAACCAACAAGCATCAAAGGTCGACATGCAAGCTGATTTTTACTCGGTTCCTTAGAAAATCGATTTCACCCCTTAAATCTCGTTCATTTTGCTTCAAATTTGAGTATGTTATAATTCAAGACATGCTCTACAATTTCCATGAAGAAAATGAAGTCAGATTCTAACCCTAAGATCACCTACAGAACCTCACAAAGTTCTGGCGCATGCAAGTTCACTCGGACAGAATTACACCCACAGCAAAATCAGTCTCAAAACCTCAATTTCTACCCATCAAACCCACAATTTTGACCAGCAAACAACACCACAGCAAGACCACAGCATGCATGAGCAGTTGAGAGACCAATCTTGCCTTAAAATTGAGCTAGGCGTGCGAAGAAACGGCGGCAAGAACACGGCGCGACTCTCGGGCAGCTCGTCTTCCTCTCCTTTTCCTCCTTTTCCTTTTCCTTTTCTCTCTCTCTCTCTCTCTCTCTCTCTCTCTCTCTCTCTCTCTCTCAACCCGTCGAAGACTCCTCAAATAAACCGGTCACTCCTTTTATACTCCTAACTAATCATCATTTGGGTCTAATGATGAATTTTCATGCATTTTGACACTTGGCAAGAAGCATAAGCCACATGGACACCACATGGACTCTCTCGGCCACCCCCTTGGCGTGCGTGGGAAGCTTGGCCGGCTCTCCATGGGCCTGCTGCTGGCCGATCCACTTTCATTCCCTAAAGCCCACACTCGGCCCAAATCCTCAAGCCCAAGATTCCTAAGTTTAATCCTCTAAATAATTAAATCTTGGTTAAGTCAATCATAAGCTTAAGTAACCTATAAGCTTAAGTCTAGTTTGAGCTTTAAGTTCCAACTTTGTACCTCACATAGCCATAGTCTTTTCCTTCAAATAAATGCCTTACAATCTTCGACCATATCACATGACTACAATGTCAATCTAGGATAGTTCAATTGTAGCTCGTTAGTCCTCATGGTCTCACAATCTATCAATTCATTCTCTAGTACACATTGTGGTCATAAGTGATCATACAAATCTATAGTTCATCAAATGCTCAGCCTTTGGCTCAGTTGTAACTTATTTATCCACTGACTAAAGTCTACCAGTGTCTCTATTGATCGGCCACAGTCATCGCATCCTCGAGGGTTGTCGAATTTCTTGGATGCCATAGTGCTGAATTGATTTACTTATGTATTTTTAGGATTTGTTCCTAAATGATTTGAATTGTGGTAATTGATTGGTAGTTATCGGGCGTCGGTTCACAGAGCCAAAAATATGTTTTATGGGCTGTTGAAAATGGTGGGAAGTTCTAAAAGCAAAATATGATATTTTGGCTAAGGCCGGTCGTGTACCCACGCACGATATTTTATTGTGTATCTCTATTTCCAGGGAATTGGGCCAATATATTATGAAATTGAGAAATTTATTTATGAAGTGCAATATTGTTGGCTGCAGTTGAATTGGTCAAGTGGGACCGTAAAGCCACTAAGTGTTAAAAAAGGTCGAGTGAGACCATAAAGCCATTGAATTTGAAAAGGTTGGTGGGACCATAAAGCCATTGAATTTGAAAAGGTCGAGTGGGACCATAAAGTCATTGAATCTTGAAAAGGTCGAGTGAGACCATAAAGCCATTGAATCGTGAAAAGGGTCGAGTGGGACCGTAAAGCCATTGAATCTTGAAAGGGTCGAGTGGGATCGTAAAGCCATTTAATCTCAGTGACAGAGTTTGGCATCGTAAAAAGGGCACGTGGGCTCGGTGACTTGATGCACCACTTTGGAGAAGGCATGTGGGCCCAGAGACTTAAGTATGGCATCATAAAAGAGACATGTGGGCTCGGTGATTTGATGCATCACTTTGGCGAACTAGTGCCTAAGAGAATGCACGTGTACTCGACATCTTGATATGCATTGTGGGAATTGCTTAGTCTGTTGATTATGAAATCGACTAGTTCGATTGATTAATAATTTGTTTTGATTGTCGTGATTTGATTGATTGATTGAGAACGACCGTGAGTGGTCTTGTTGGCGTGTGATCGGCTAAGTCGATTCGATCGATGCTTCGATCTGTGATATGATTGCTTGGGTGCCTAATTGATATGTACTAACATGCAGGTGGAAACTAAGGCCCAAGTAAGTCCTCTAACTCATGTTGTGCATAGGCAGCCCTAGGGTGTATTAGTTTACTAATCGGGTCTTAGGGGGTAGAACTTGCTGAGACATAGTCTCATCCCGGTTGTGGGATTATATTTCAGGCCCTCAGATTCCCTGAAGGTTGGCCGGCATTTGACGTCAAAGATGAGCAAGAAAAAGGAGATGAAGAGTTTGAAGAAATTGAGCCTAGTGGTGAAAGACTTGAGGAGGACTGGGATGATGATCCCGAGCATAGTCCTATCCTCTTTTGTAAATCCTGTACTTGTGTAATTGTGAATTTCAATAAATGAAATTGTGGCTTGCTTTTCTATCCCATTGTTTTATTGTTTGGGGATTTTTAAATACTTCCGCATGTGCAAATATAAATGAAAGGGTTGGCGATACATAGTCTTGGGATATCGCATTTTAAAATCGACCAAAGGTAAGGGATGTGCGTGTATGCCTAAGGATCGGGGCGTGACACACTAGGCCTATAATTAGTCGTTATATGAAGCGTTCTGGTAAAACTTATTGGGAAGTTGTGAAGTGGATACTCAGATATTTGAAGGGAACAATAGATGTGGGTATAGTGTACCAGAGGGACAGTAATGGCAGTGAAACCACTAGTTTTGTGGATTTGGATCATGCCGATAACTTGGATGATTACAAGTCTTTAGCAGGGTACGTGTTTATGTTAGTAGGTGGTGCAATTAATTGGAAAGCGTCCTTACAGGAAAATGTTGCTTTATCTTCGACTAAGGCAGAGTACATGGCACTAACCTTTGTAGCGAAGAAAGCGATATAGTTACGAAGTTTGCTTTTGAACTTTAGGTTAGAATAGAAAAATGTGGATATATATTGTGATAATCAATGTGCAATATATTTGGCATATAATCCAGTTTATCACAAACAAATGAAGTATATTAACTTCAGGTACCACTTCATCATAGTTAAGGGTAATGTTATTGTCAAAAAGATTGTTATGGTAGATAACCCGGTAGATATGATGACTAAATCTTTTTTTTTTTTTTTTTAGCACAAAACTCAAGCTCTACTTGAGCTCTATTGGCGTCTGTGGAGAGTAAACGCCCGTTGGGGTATTGGAAGAACAACATGGATGATGAGCACTATAACTTAGTTTCAAATGTCAAGTCAATGTGGAAAATTGTTAAATTAATGTCTTGAGTTTAAATTCAGATATTGATTTGTTACACTGAATTTGTTGAGAAAGAATTCTCAAGTGGATTACAAATCAGATGGAAAGGTCTTTTTATTATGTTGGACTTTTCTTTTGAACGTACAAAGAAAGCAAAAAAAAAAAAAGTTATCTACAGCTACAAGACAAAAGAGGAAATAAAAAAAAAAAAAAAGGTTTCTACCTTTTGTGCCTGCAGAAGATGAAATGAGCACCCACGTATAAAAGCAAAACTTCAGGTTGTTTTTTCTCCTTTGTGTGGAGCCGCAAAAGTTGAGGAAAAGGAGTCACCGCACAAGCCACCCAATCAAGAGAAGGAAGAACGCGGATCCACACACAAGGAAGAACAAGCGGACGAGTTTTTGGTTTCAGCGTACATAGAGCGTTTTACTTTGAGCTTGAACATGTGGTGATTTTGTGTAATGAGTTTATGTCCAAGTGAGTTGTTTATTTATAAACACTTTGGGTTTTGACTTAAATTTAGGTGTGGGAAACACTCGAGCGTGTGAGCGATTATAAATTTTGATTCTCCGATTATAGTAAATTATTTGCTATTGGCTTTCTTGTAAACGTAGGTATCGATATTTAAACCGAACCACATAAATCTTTAGTGTCCTTATTATTTCTCACTTATTTTTCTAGTGATTTCGCGTTGAGGTAAGTTGGAAGATCATGTCATTTCCGTATATTATATTTCAGCACTATAAAACTCAAGGTGGCAAGTCTATGGAGGAGAGGTGGCGCCGCTAATGGTCTTCCAAGACCATCATTCATTAATTCTTCTAGGCCAATGATTCACCAAGCATTTAAGGTTGGGAGAACTTGTTTTCCAAGTCTCAAAGTAGTTGAATCATAGCCTAAGTTCTTTAGGAACACATGGACATGTGACTCATCTCATTCATTAATGGTCTATCATGATGGCTATACACCTAAGCTTATGAGTCATCTTCTTCCACTAGTGGCTTGTCATGATGATCATAACACCTAAACTTATGAGTATGAGTCATCATCTTTCATTAATTACTTGAGACACCTAAGCCTCCATACTGATTACCCCTATTTAGGTCCTGTTTGGTTTAGCATTTGGAATGCTCATTTGGGCTCTAAAGGGGTTTGGCCAAATGCTATGGTGTTTGGTTCATTTTCTTGAGGACTTTGGGGAGATGCAATTGCATCTCCAAGGAGGTTGGAAGGCCTTTAGGGGAATGGAGGGGGAGAGGTCAATTGGGAAGTTACATTTTTGGAATGCAACTTCCACTGTTCATCACTGTTCATCGCCACCGGAGAGAAGCCGATTGAAGGACGACGACCGCTGGCCAAGGGGTCAAGCGTGTCGGCAATGCACCGGCGACCGCCAGCCAAGGGTCGCCAGACCCCGACAATCGTTGCCGAACCTCAGGTGACGCCTGGGGTCGCGCAACCCCTGCCGCCTGGGTCGCGTGACCTCGGGCGACGAGATCTGGCCATTCGACTGCCGGATTCGGTGGTCCGGTGGCCGATCTTCAAAAAAAGAAAATATAAATTTTTTTAAATTTAATAAAAATCATTTACAAATGCAAATTTTACCAAATAGTATTTTGGCCAAAGTTGTATCTCAATGCAAATTTTATCAAATGATATTTACATTTCTAAAAACTCTCTTCACCCAAAGGTATTTGCATTTTGGCAAATGCATTCCCCAAAAGCCGAACCAAACGGGCCCTTTATCGGCTTTGGTACTCATTGTGATCAACAAAAACTTTATCCTATCCTTTTAATATGCGTGCGGCTACTGCAAGAGAGAAGACTGCCTTTTGTTTCTGCTGCTCTGATTTTTTTTCTTTTTTCTTTTTCAATTTCCCTATGCAGTCAAACTTGGATGCTTATATGAATGGATCCGTTCCGTAAACGGCTCGAACCTGACACGTAATTTAACATGATAAGTGGTATAAAATAGGTTAAATGATATCCCGATTTAGAGCCGTGCATACGAAATTCAATCCGAATTAGACGATTGTGGATTGGAATTATTGATTGGATACCTTTTTAAGTAGCTACCGTCTTCGTAATTATTAGGGATATCTATTCAAGATTTATTAATCGCATATGGTCTCTTCTTAAGTATTAGAGAAGAACCAGAATAGAAGTCCAAGAGGAGGATCTCCCATTCTTTACATGCGGGGCAAACGCTATTAAACCTCTTACCATCTCTTTTTCAGGGTTATGCTCGGACGAGAGCAGGAGCCGCACAAGAGAAATCAAGCTCTCTAGAGAAAGCCACAAGAGGACTGAAAAAAGGGGGCACGCATTTGGAGTTGTGCATTGCTTGATTTTAGCCACATGCGGTAATTTGTGCTCTAAGCTTTACATCGAGTTTGATCATGCATAAACACTTTGGGTTATGACTCAATTTAAGTATAGAAAACACTTGAGCATATGTATTATTGTAACTCCTATTTTTTTATTATAGTGAATTATTTATTCCTGAATCTTTTCGTGGATAAAGGTTTTGATGTTGGAATTGAAAGAATAACAATAACTTTGGAAATTTGTCAACAACCCTTTACGGTGGTTGGACGGGTAGATAGCCCAACAAATATTAAATGAAAAAAAAAAGAAAAAGAAATGCACCCCATAAATGCTCACAAATAAAGTCAAATAAAAGATTCAATCAAAAAAAAAAAAAAAGTCAAATAAAAGACACACCATAAAACCTTGCAGCTTTTTTTTTTTTTTTTTTTTTGGTGTCTTCAATCTTTTTTTGGACAACTACCATAAAATCAAGTCGTTATATTGAAAAATATTTACTACCAAATCTTAAACCTAGCAACCAACATCCTCGAAATTTCAATAATCAATTTTATACTATTTTAATAATTGACACTTGAATCGAGTTACCTAAATCTTTATTATCCTTTATTATTCCTCGTTTCTTTCGATTTTAATTGCCCATTATGCAGTCCTAATACCGATATAATAAAGTCAATAATTATAATAAATGAATTCATAAAAAGTGAAGCAAATGTGGAAAAGGAGACAATCTGAGCTGCATCGGGCATTGGGTAAAGTTAATAGTAAAAGACCAGTCTTAATGCTTTGGGATGGATATTTGTGAGTTCAAACATAGAATCTAGGTCATCGATTTGACAAAGAACGAATCTTTAAATATTCTAAATTCTGACTATGTTTTTTTTTTTTTTTTTTTGGGTGAGTGGGGTCCATGTTTACAAAGCGACTTTAACCTTGAATCATTGTTCTTCTCCTCCTTTTACCCTTTGGTTTCGGCTATATTGCTGCAAACTCGGTTGTCTGTCTGTATCGCTTCTGTTTTTGTTGTTCTTGCCGTCTCGTTGGGTCTTTGTGTTGCAGAGAGGCTCTTTTGATTGAGGAAGATGCTATTAAGTACATTTTTCTTATCTTACAGGGATTTGTCGAAGTTCCATTCTTTCTTGTTACAAAAAAAGAAGAGATAAGTGTTGCGGAAGTCCTAAAACTTGTTGCGAAAGTGCGTTTTAGTCCTAAAACTTGCAAAAAGTTCATTTCAATTCTAAAATTTGTTGAAATGTTACAAACGAGTCCTAAAATCAACGCCATTAGTTTTTCCATTAAAAATGCTGACGTGGCCTTTTAAATTATTATTTTTATTTTTAGGTGGATTTTTTAATTATTTTTTATTCATTTAAAAAAATTAAATGTATTCATTTTATCTTATTTTCACCAAAAACTAAAAATAAAAAATAAAAAATTTATTTTTAAAAATTGTTTAAAAAAAAAATAGTCTCCTCTCTCCCATCGCCGCCGCGCCCATTATCGAGGGGTCGGTGACGGTCGTCGGCCCCGGGCGGCGGTGGTTGGCCCTCGCCGGCCCCGGGCGAGGGCCGGCGGCCGTCGCCCACCCTAGGCGAGTCGTCACCGGCCCTCACGGGAGGCCGACGGCGTCGCCCGCCCTAGGCAAGGCCTTGTCGGCCCTCACCGGCCCCGAGCAAGGACCAACTAGGCCTTGCCTAGGGCCGGCGGCCGTCGCCCCCGGGCGAGTCGTCGCCGGCCCTCATGGGGGTCGACGAGGCCTCACCAGGGCGGCGACGGTTGCCGGCCCTCGCCTAGGGCCGGCAAGGCTCGCCAAGGCCGGCGATCGTCGTCGGACCCTCCGGCGATGGGTGGCGGCGGCGGCGAGGGAGAGAAGACGATTTTATTTTTTTTAAACAATTTTTAAAAATAAAATTTTTCTTTTATCTTTTATAGTTTTTGGTGAAAATTAGATAAAATGAATAAATCTAATTTTTTTAAAAAATGAATAAAAAATAATTAAAAAATATACCTAAAAAATAAAAAAATAATTTAAAATGCCATGTCAGCATTTTTAACGGAAAAAACTAACAGCGTTGGTTTTAGGACTCGTTTGTAATATTTTGACAAGATTTAGAACTGAAATGAACTTTTTGGAAGTTTTATGACTAAAATGCACTTTCGCCATAAGTTTTAGGACTTCCGCAGCACTTATCCCAAAAAAGAAGCCAACTTCTTGACTCTTTTTTCGTTTGATTCTCGGTTCCCTTGAACTGTTCATAGCTTGGTTGCTTATCTTAATCTTGTGGCTTCTTGTCAAAGTTCATCCTTGTTTGATGGACTTCTAGTTGTATCTATGCTCGTTGGTTCTTTGCTTTAATAATGTTCTTCTTCCTCTTTGGTGGTGGTGATATTGCTAACTGGTTGGATGTTTCATCAACTAGTGCTCTTTCACTTTGTTCTTGCTCTCTGAGGTAATTTGTCTACTTGTTCTCAAGTTTGGATCTTTTCCTTATCTGGCATTCTGGTAGGCTTGATTGGCATTTCCTGCATTGGATTTTACAGCTTTTCACCTTTGTCGGGACTTTTTTTCGTATCTGTCCTGTACAACGATTTTGCTGCTTGTTTACTGAATATTACTGGTGTTGTTCAGTGGAAGTGGCTGATGTACTCTAGGACTATGTTTTTATCCGATTTCTATTATTATATCTCCTGGAATTCTTCATAAATTTAGAGGGTTGATAGAGTTTGCAATCACCACCCTCTGAATTCATTCATATCAGTGGGAATGGCCAGCTGAATCAGATGCCTGTGTATGTGTGGAACAATGTTAGCAAAAAAATGTTTTTGACAAAATACACGGTTTGATTTCTCCATAAATCTTTTGCACCTTTGCAGGGAGCATTGCTCATGCTTCTGGCACTGAGCAATGCTGTGAATACAAGAGGATGAGACAGTGATGGGCAATGCAAGTACAAACTGGCATTGGATTTGGATCCAAGACTGCGTAGCGTGTCCATAACAGAGTTCGGTGCTGTTGGAGACAGGAAAACTCTAAACATTGTCGCCTTCCAGAATGCCATTTTCTACCTTAAGTCCTTTGCTGACAAGGGAGGCGCTCAGCTTTATGTGCCTCCCGAAGGGTGGCTCACTGGAAGTTTTAACCTCACCAGCCATCTCACTTTCTTCTTGGAAAGAGAGGCCACGGTTCTTGTATCTCAGGTAAATTTTGCTGATGCTTTGATGTTCTCGCTTTGAGAGTAATAAGCAAAAGACAATATTAATTCTTGCATAATATATTGTCTCTCTCACGTATTCAGGATCCATCTCACAAAGATATTGTGGAACCTCTCCCGGCTAATGGATGCGGGATAGAAACTCCAGGAAGAAGGTACTGAAGCCTGATAAATGGGTATGGGTTGCACAATGTGGTGGTAACAAGTACTCCAGATTCTTAACTTTGCCTCCTGCTATGGTTATTTTGCACATGGTAGTACCAAGCCTCATCTAAGCAATCCCTTGATTGGCAAATTCTCTAGGTGATAATGGAACCATTGATGGTCAAGGCGCGTTATGGTGGGATTTATTTACCACTCACTCCTTGAGCTACAGTCACCCTCATCTTGTGGAATTTGTGGAGGCAAAACTTGTAGTGGTGTCGAACATTACATTCTTGAATGCTCCTGCCTATAACATCCATCCAGTCTATTGCAGGTATGTTTGTGAGAGCCCTGTTGTCGATGTCACCCATCACTTTTTAATTTTAGGTTGCGCATATGAAATTTATCATCATTCTTCAGTATAATGCAGCGATGTGCACATCCAGAATGTTTCAATCACCGCTTCACCTGAATCCCCTCACACTGTTGGCATGGTACCAGGGTAGTGATGCAATGGTTTGGACTGAGGAAAATGCATAGCTGAACAATTGCTTCAGTTTTTAATATTCCTCTACATTGTTCAGTAACTTGTATCAGATCTCATGTCTGGAATGGGTTTACTTAGTGAAGGAGAAGATTATGATTGTCTGAATCTTTCACTAAAGCAACACTGGCAGTTGCTTAAGTTCTTCATTGTGGGCCCGAAGCATGTTGGACATGTCTTTGAAACAATTCCAGGATGCTTTTTCCTCCAATGAGAAAGATTTTTTTGGATTTCATAGAGAAGAAGAAAATCCAGTGACATTGGAAAATTTGAGAATTGATGCAGCTGCTTTTGTTCTCAGAGTTTATGCACTAGACCTAATCATGCAGTTCACATGATCTTCTTCTTTTGCCCTCCTTTCCTTCTCCCTCAATCAGGCTTATGATTCTACTCACAGCAAACTCTAACTGCCAAGCCCATTATTCGGTTTTAATCTGTTTGGTATGCCCTGATAATCAATATCAATATAAATAAACAGATATGTTTTGTTCTATCATGGAAAAATTTTGGATTCCTCAGACAATATATGCATAGAGGATTGCAGCATTAGAATGGGGTATGACTCCATTGCGCTCAGGGGTGGATGGGATGAGTATGGAATTTCCTACAACAAGCCCACCTCTCACGTGCACATTAGGCGGGCCTACTTGCAGTCATACTCTGGGGCTGCGCATTTCATCAAGTGGCGTAGAATTCCAGACAACACGGGGCTGAGGTGGCTACATCAAAGACATGACTGTATCCGACGTCAACAGGGATGGCATCCACATGGCATTTGGTGCGAAGGGTCACTTCAGGTCTCATTTGGATGAAAATTTCGATCCAAATGCTCTCCCGGCTTTGTGCTACACTACTTTACAGAATGTGTTAGAAAGAAGCATCACAGTTGCTGGAAATTTCACGGCAATTAGCGAATCTCCATTCACTTCCATCTGTTTGTCTAATATCTCCTTATTCTTCAACTCTGGTTCATTGATATCTTGGATTTGTTCCGACGTTTCTTGTTCTTATTCATCTGTGCTTCCCAAACCATGTCCTGAACTTGCAGGCTCGTCCTCAACTCTTCCTCAGCTTGCGTATCTAGCGTAATCGCCATTGGTAATTCCACAGCCTTGTGACATATTCCATAAAAGATCAATCCTACCTGTTTTGCAGCCTCAAATTGGCGCCAGATTCCTTTTCAAGAAGGCAGAACACGTTCGAAAGAAGAAATCTCTCGGTCCACCAGTTGAATTGCATGGTCATCGAGCACAGTTGTTTATTCACAAGTTGTTTGAACAGGTTCATTTCTTCATTCATGCTGTGAGGAACGAATTCGTGATAGATGAAACCATATGTGACTATATGAAAAAGTCCCAAAATAGGAGCTCCTCCTCGTCTTCCCCACCATAAACCTCCTCCGCCTCGCCGTCCCGCCACCAGCAACCCTCTCTCGTCGGATTCGCTCAGCCCGCCTCCGGCGAAGCTTTCGGCCCATGCTTGGAAGCAGGCGAGAGCAGACTGGTCGGTTTCGATCTCCTCTCTTTTTGATGGCATGGGCTCGCCGAACATCAGAGACCTCTTGACGGCGTTCAACCCCTCGTCGGAATTCTTCGCCATCAGCTCCAGCAGTGGCTGGTTTAAGGTTTACCTCGCGTGCTTCCCGATTCTTTCGTTTGGTGACAAGTTTTCTTGGGATTTGATAAGAAAGTATTGGCTTTTACGGTGTCTGATTCTGAAATCGAACGCGAATTAGCAATTATTCTCTGTTCCGATGAATGCCGCTTTGCCTTATTACTTGCCCATTGTGTCTCAGTAAGCAACAGTAGCTTCGCTTATTTAAACGGGACCTTTTTTTTTTTTTTTTTTTTAAAATCTTTTGTTGTTTTTGATTCTTTGTTTTTTAGATTTGGGACACTTTGAAAGGGCAGATTCAGACGGAGTTTGTGGACATTGCGGCAAATGATCTGACGGATGCGGTTATGAAGCCGGACAGGGGTCACCTTTCGGTTGATTACACCTGCATGAAATGGTTGGATTTGGGGAAAAAAAGGTTGGTTTGTGATTTCTTGTGGGAGTTGAGGGACAGTTTTGCCTCTTGATATCTGCTGTGGGTGGTGGGCTTTCGCTATAATTTGAAGTAACTAATTTGGCCTGCGACTGTGGTGATCGCAGAGGAAAAGGCAGGGGTGGTGATTGCAGACTGTGTGTGGGGGCTTGTTGGAAGTTTTAGGAGCAGGCAGGGGTGATGTCCTAGCACTCGATGAGCAAGTGACTGTCACCCTGACTCCCTGAGTGAGTCACTTGCCAAGTATGATGGAATCTCTTGCTTGTTGTTGGCCGTGAAAGACCCTAATGTCATTTTTTTTAGGATAGTTGTTTCTAAAAGATTTTCTAATCTTAATTTTTTGTGGTTTGTTGCTTCTCTGCCGACTAACATTCTTTCAACATTGTTGGTAGAGTAGCGTAAATCCAACAACTGTACATTAAATTAGATATCATCTTGCCAATGGAGTGCTTAGTTTTATGCTGTATTGGGATTGTTATTTTGGTCACTAGCGCGGTGTGTGTTGGATATATCTGCCCATTGTTGGGGGTAGAGAACATGTTTGATTAAGGATTGGCATTGCCTACTCCAAGATTTACAGCCAAAAAGCATTTTCCTGTGACTTTCAAGTAGTCAAAAACTTCCTTTTTATGGCTAATTGATAACTTGTGGAATGATATGGGTGTCGCGACCTAAATTTCGGGTAGGACCACCTAAAATTAGGTTAATGGATTACAAAACTTAAACTCAGCTTGAGCTCTCCCAAACCCATATCAATTCGCGACTTAATTCCAAATATCTAACATGCAAAAAGGAGTCACCACTAATCAGTTTGCGGTAAGTCGATTAGACACCTAAGTAAAATAGCGGGAGAATTATTTTACTTCTACGAACAAGAGATTTTGGGTACGGGGACTTGGTTACATTAAAATTTTCTAACGCCCTTTCGGTACCTTTCTCTTTTAATTTTGAAAAAATATTTTGCAGGCAGCTTGAATTGATTTTGATTCACTTTCCTAACATGTGAGGCGATCATGCGAGTGCGCAGACCACCAATTTAGCATTCAAGAAAGCAAATAAAGAAATGCAACACTTATCTCATAGTAACGAAAGCATCTGCATTGTTAGATCAGAACTTACATCAGCAATCCTAGATTTGATTTCTAATTAATAAGCAATCACTCAATTTTTGCTTTCACTTTTTTAACGAGAATATAGTCCATATGTGATGCAATGTGGTGCTTCTAACCTAATATGAAATAATATGGCATGGCAAAATGTCTTAAACTATATGAATGATTAAAAAAACTAATCATTTTTTTAATGAACATGCAATGATTAAATATGCAATTTAAATAAAAATGACCTAATTCTAATTCTAATTCAATGAACTTAATAACAACTAAATGATATGCATTCGATATCTCTATTCTTAAAATGCAATCTATTCTAACAATTGAGTCTAATTTATGTAGAGATGGATTTTATTTTTCATTTTTTATTCATGAAATTCGAAATTTAAGGAAAAATGCAAAAATGATCTAACTAGATTAAGATTCTATCTAATTTAAACTAAGGATTAAGTCATATTAAATCCCAACTTAAACTAAACATTATCTTAATCTAAGATGCCATTTATCTAAGAAGATGACCTAAGTTTAGAATGGAACATGCAATTCTAACCTTATATGCACAATGATTTTTTGTGTTTTTCTTCACGTGATTAAACATGCAACTCAAATAAAAAACTAACAACCTGAATGAATGCACTTTTTGTTTTTATATTTTTCTAAATTCGAAATAAAATCCCTATTCTAGATATGCAAGATAATAATATATATATATATTCCAAAACAAACTGAATCCTAATTTAAATATTTTTTTGGATTTTCTTAGTGGTTTTCCAAAACAAGCAATTATCAACTAAAAATTAAATCTAAACAATCAAGACATTCAACAAATAAAGGATTAAAATAATCGAAAAAATAAACCTGCTGTCTCACAGGTCAAATTAGCGATTATTCTTACCCTAATTATCGCGACAAAGATATTCAAAATAATTAAAAATCTGATCCGAAGTCTTACGGATCAAATTAATAATTATATTGATTGCATAATCAAAATACTATCAACAAACCCCAAAAATTAATATAATTAAAAAAATGACCCGACATCTTACGGGTCACATTAATAATTACAATAATCATAGGGAAAATCCCTATGGATAATGTCTAAGATATTCATGAAATAAAGATCACTTCAAATTTACCCAATATCGACTAAACTTAAAAGAAATGAATAAAATAAAAGTTAAGAGGAAAAGAAAATAAAACTACCTAATCTTTTCCTCTTTTTTTTTTTTCTTTTTTTGTTTCTTGCTTTTTCACCTACAATGCGGCACGAACATGGTGGGTCACTGGAGAGCAGCACGTTGTCGGACCGGCAGGGGGGTTCCGGCAAAGGTGAATCGGCGGCGGGCGAGCGGTGAAGAGGTGACTCGGTGGTGGCTCAAATCAACACCGAAGCGGCTTCGTCGGCGGAGCAAAGGCGGCGCGTCATCGCGAGGGGGCTAGACCTACAGGCACAGAAATTCCGCCATGGCTGGAGACGATTCAACGGTGGACGACGCGATCAAAGGGGTCGGCCACGGCGACAGCTTCGTCGGACTAGGGGAGGTGCGTCAATTGGCTCAGGCAGAGGCACGGACAGCAGCTCGTTGCAGGTGGAGCAGGATCGTCAAGGCTCAGGCACGGCGGGGCGACAGCGCGGCAAGAGTTCCGCGAGATGGGACAACGACAATCGCGAGCACAGGGGAGCGGACCCGAACCGTTGCAGGAGGCGGAATCGCACCCAGCAGAGAAGGTGAATCGGTGCGGCTGGATCACGGCCGCGGCGGATATTGACGGAGATGATGGTCGTGCGGTGGGGGGCGGGTCTTTGGTGTTGGTTGGTGATGGACTCGCTGTAGCACCCCTAACCAACTGAAGTCGCCACAGTTACCTATTTCTACTTTAAAATTAAAATTAAGCCATAAATTCTTAGGCATTTTTTTTTTTATAATAATGGTCCCAGTGCAAAATCTCACAGCAGAAGTAAAATTAAACACCTTCATTTCCTTCCCCATCAACTTACATCACAATGCACACCTACTAGTCCATCAGAGTAAAAACATAAGGCCTGAACATGCTACATAGCAAGAGATGGACATCGGATGAGTCGATACAACAAAAAGCCCAAGCTCCTAGTAGGCTCGGCTAAAATCAAAAGTACTCGACTCTGAGGCCTTCGAACAACTGGTCTATCATCCCGTGTTGGCCTTCCAAAAGTGTCAGCCTACATCAGTCACACGCTCTCTTCACACCTAGCCGGGTGCATTGGCCGGCGGCGGCGGCAACATCCCTCTCATCGTCCCATCACGGCAAACATGAACAGACAGAAATTCTTGTGTCACTGGGCCACCAGGGAGGCCCTCATCAAAGAAAATCAAAACGCGCACTCGAAAGAAAATCAATCCAAGGATCTCTAAGCAAGGATGCTCCGTGCACTCAACCTCTACATCCATAGGGATACCATAGAACATACCATGTGCGACAGGTGCTAGCGGCATCTTGCTAATCTGAAATGTTGGTCCCCAAAATGGGTGAGTACAACCACTCAGCAGATAATAATCCCTTTAGCTACTCACGCATCATACAAGGCAATCAAGATATCATGGTATAACACATATTATTCATGTACACAAACATCACTTACCTTGTAACCATTTATAGGTCATCATACCTTATGTGTAAACACCATCATGCATTTATCATCAAACATACATACACATACATCATTGTGTCATAGGTACATATACATCCATGCATTTATCATCAAACATCCATGCATGTATCATGCATACATATCATAGGTGCATATACATCCATGCACTCACCATCAAACATCCATGCATATACCATGCATACATATCATAGGTGCATATACATCCATGCATTTATAATCGATCATCCATGCATATGCCAACATCATGCCATAGGTGCATATCCATCCATGCACTTAACATCAAGTACCATGCATATGCCAACATCATGCCATATGTGCATATCCATTCATGCACTTATCATTAATCATCCATGCATATGCCCATATCATGCCATAGGTGCATATCCATCCATGCACTTATCATCAAGTACCATGCATATGCCAACATCATGCCATATGTGCATATCCATCCATGCACTTATCATCAAGTACCATGCATACATATCATCACACTATGCATGCCTCAATTTCAATTTCTCAATTTTTATTCTTTTAATTGGCATTTATTACTCGCACCCATTCCTAGCGTTGCGAGAAAATAAACACCCCCGGCACACATCATCCGGGCTTCCGGCACCCCCAACGCTCCGGGCATCTCGCACTCAAACTGGCATCACGAGGCATTCCCGGCACACACCATCCGGGCTTCCGGCATTTACACTCCCTGACCGGGCATCTCGCACCCCAACTGGCATCACGAGGAATCCCCCGGCACATACCATCCGGGCTTCCGGCACCCCCAACGCTCTGGGCATCTCGACACTCCCGAGGCCATTCGGCACACACCATCCGGGCATCCGGCATTTACACTCCCTGGCTGGGCATCCTGACACTCCCGGGGCATCGTCGGCTCACACCATCCGACGGTATCCTCATTTATCATAAATTCAATTTACTTTTATGACCCAATTTCATCATGGCATATGATATGATGATATCATTTAATAACTATATGAAATGCCAAATGTCATCACACATGTGGCATGATTCAATTACTTAAAGCATCAATAATCCACATATCTTTTTCTTTGAAATCTATAAAAATCCAGTATGCATGATCTTTGAAAATATGCAAATTGAATGCCCAAATGACTTTAAAAAATTATGAGATTTGCACACGTGATAGTCGAGACATAAAGACACACTTTTCATGAAGAATGCATGTTCTAAAAATCATCACATAAAAAGATACAACTCAAACATCACAGCCTACAAATCTCGGACATACCAGTTTGCACGGTTTTAGAATTTTCCCAAATTAAATATCCAAATGGCCTTTAAAAATTATGAAATTTTACCACATAATATTTAAGACATAAAGGCACAAATTTCATGAAGAACTTATACCCAAAAGATCATCACACGAAAAGATACAACTCAAACATTGCAGCTCATAATCTCGGACACATCCGATTGCACAGTTTTTGAATTACTTCAAATTAAATACCCAAACGACCTTAAAAAATTATGAAATTTTACCACGTGATATTCAAGACTCTAAGGTAGATTTTTCATGAAGACATCAAGGCCAAATTCATCCTAGATAATTTATTATAGTTGATGAAAGCCTATGTTCATTGTACCGTAACTTCCAGACCAACCTATCACCGAAAAATCTCCATTTCACCTACTTATTCTCCTTCTTTTCTTCTGGATTTTTGATATGTTCTAGATTAAAGTGTCCACTTCAACTTTAATTAAGGAGTCAAGGTGAAATATCCAAAGGAAAGTTGTCTTATGGTCCCCCGAAGTCGCTGGTGTTTAACATGGTTCGTCCAGATTCCACGTCTTCAAGAAAAATTACATTTCACTAGGCTATACTTGTTAGTTTTATCTCAAATTTGAGTATGTTGATCTTCAAGATGTTCCCTACAACTTTCATGAAGAAGTCAAAGAGAAATTCTTAAGAAAAAGTCATATGCAAGACCTAAAATCACCAAAAGGTCGACATGCAGTTCCAGATCTGGCTGTTTCCGTAGAAGATGAGTTTCACCCCCTCAAAACTCAACCATTTTGCTTCAAATTTTAGTATGTTGTAATTTGAGATGTGATCTACAACTTTCATGAAGAAATCAAAGTCAAAATCTAACTCTAAAGTCACATGCAAGCCTTCACAACGTTCTGGTGCACACTGTTCAACTCGAAACAGTTTGTATCCTCACACAACAACACTTCAAAACTTCATTTTTTACACTCAAAACGCACGAAATCAACCACCACACAACAATATATTCAAAGCACAGCATGCAAGAGTAGTTCAAGGATCAAATCTTGCCTCTAAACTCAGCAAAACAAATGCAAAAAAGGGCGAGCGACAGACAGCTTCTCTTCTCCTTCTTTCTCTCCTTCCTTCTTCTCCTTTCTCTCCTTTCTCTCTCTCCTCACCGTCGACTACCCCCCAACCGGCCATCTCTCTCCCTTTTATCCCCCCTTGATTGCAATCATATGCAATCATGCTTGGCCACCCAAATTGGCCAATGAAAATTGCCTCCCTTCTTGCCATTTGTCAATTACATGCAAGGTGGGCTTGGACTTGGGCCTATGGGCCTTCATTTTGTGGTGGCCGACGGCCCAAAGGGGCTCCTTGGGCTGGCCATTCGGCCCATCCTAAATCTAATCCTCCTTGGGCTCAAAGTCCAACCTTAATTATTTTTAAGAATTTCCTTAATCAAACTCATATTAAATCTTAGTAATTTATCTAAATTCTTCTTTTTCAATTACCAAATTTACAATTTCATGTGGCCATAAAAATTAAATCTAAGAAGTACATAGCCAAGCATAAATTCTCCTTATCAAATTACCCTATGATACTAACTCTAATATTTTATAAACACAAGACACATTTTCATTAACATAACACTTGGCCATAATAAAAATTAATAACTAAGGCATAAATTAGAGGAAATTTCCATTACCTAATTGTATATCTAGAGGAGGTTGTCCTAAATTTTAGGATGCCACACTCGCCGAAGAAGAGAAATAGTAAAATTGATTTTTACTTTTCTCTCTCTCTTCTACTTTTTCCCTATTCGCGCGTCTCCTTCCTGGCTCTTTTCTCTGCCTTTGTACCTTTTCTGCAGAAACCCTCAAAATCTGTTGACTTTTCTTCTCTCTAGAACACGAAAACTCTTTTTTCTGTGAATTTTTCCTTTTTTTCAAAGACCAAGAGAAGCTCCTTGCAACCTGTCAGAAGGGTTGGCTTCTTTGATGGTGCCTTCGACGTCCGTGAGGGAGAGATTGCCCTCTTTTCTCTTTTTGCTGTTTTTGCTCTTTTTCTCAAAGAACCGAAAAAATCCCCCTTGTGTGGATTTTGACTTCGAAAAAAACCAAGAAGAAAGCCCCCCCTAAAGCAACGAACCTTTCTTCCCCTTTTCTGTATTTTTACGAATCGAAGCCCCCCTAAGCTCGAAACCGTACGCATCCTTTTATACACGAAACCAAACGAATCAATCCGTTTCGCCGATATATTGACCCAACCGTTAAAGATAACCTGAAATTTTTTTGAAGATTTTTCGAGATAATCCATTTATCCATTATTTTCAACGATTTTATCATCTATAAATATAAGATTACAACGCGATTTTCTTAATTTTCAAAAATCATCATAATATCGCATCAAATCTTAAGATAACATAACGACGGGCTTGGGTTAATTTGCTCCTTCCATTGGGCCTAGCCCGGCTTCCCGAACTAGAGCTCAAAAATATTAATTTGAACCCATCCACCACCGGCCCAACATAAATGCAAATCAAAAACTAAATGCACCTAACACTCTATGTTATGCAATTAGCCCATGATTTTTAATGCAATAAATAACTAAATGGGTCGTAAAAATTTAGGTGTCAACAGCTGCCCCTCTTTGAAGGTGAGCTCGTAGAGGTTGCATTCAAAGACAAATTGAGACCTAAATTTCGACGATATGCATGTATCGAATGCTTTTGATTTTTGATTTTTGATTTTTTTGATTTTTTTGATTTTTTTAAATGAATTCTATTTTAAAATGCAATTTACATGATGCATGGAAATGCCAATGCAAATGCGTGATGCAAAAGGAAAGAGCATACCTACAATTACTTACCAATTAGTGCGGTAAAGCATGTTGAGGTACATGATAAATCTTCCCTTACTAAGAAGAACATTCACATCCAGAGTGAAATGCTTAACAAAAGAATTAAGACATCCAGATCCAAACTGAGATGTCAAGAGGAATCTACCTAGAATAACTTACCTTCAATGAGGGTGGAGTGACTCAAGATAGACTGGTGTTACAAGTCCAGGACTCGTGCCATTCTACGGTCGCCCAAAATAGTAACATGACTTTACAAGAGAATGCTTTCCTAGGACCCGTACCATTTTACGGTCGCCCAGTATAGCATTGTTTGGTTGTGTCTAGGACCTGTACCATTCTACGGTCGCCTAAACGGGGATTTACCTTCTAGGACTCGTACCATTCTACGGTCGCCTAAATAGGGAAATAAATGTCGTCTAGGACCCATACCATTCTACGGTCACCCAAACTAAAAAAAATTTTAGGACTCGTACCATTCTACGGTCGCCTAGAATGTTGTCTAGGACCCGTACCATTCTATGGTCGCCTAAACTAAGGTTCATCTTCAGGACCCGTACCATTCTACGGTTGCTTGAATGAGGAAATAAGTGTTGTCTAGGACCCGTACCATTCTACGGTCGCCTAGTATGGCAGAAAGGAATTGCTTTCTCAAGATCCGTTCTATGCTACGGTCACCTGTTAGAGCAATAAGTGTTTTCAAGGACCCGTACCATTTTACGGTCACCTTGACGAAGAAATTTATTTTTCAGGATCCGTTCTATGCTACGGTCACCTGAATGGAGAAATTGCTTTTCCAGGATTCATTCTATGCTACGGTCACCTGTTAAAGCAATAAATGTTGTCTAGGACCCGTTCTATTCTACGGTTTCCTAGACTGAGGTTTTGCTTGGCTAGGACCGGAACCATTTTTCAGTCGCCCAGCCTTGCGATAGAAATCATCTGACCAGGACCCGAACCATTCTTCGGTCGCCTTAATCAGATTGAATTTTGGAGAAAAATCTTTGGGGGACAACTCCATCGAGTGTCAATGTAAAGGGCTCTGGGCTACAAAAGCACACCGGGTCAATAAAAGAGAACCGGGCTACGGAAGCACGCCAAGTTGATATAAAGGACACCGGGCTACGGAAGCACCCTAGGTTAATTAAAAGGGACATCGGGCTACGGAAGCACGCCGAGTTAAGAACTGGACACCGGGTTACGAAAGCACGTCGGGTCAATGAAATGGGACACTGGGCTACAAAAGCACACCAGGTCAATATAAAGGACACCGGGCTACGGAAGCACGCTGGGTCAATAAAGATGGACTCTGGGCTACAAAAGCACACCAGGTCAGGAACTGAGACACTGGGCTACGAAAGCACGCCAGGTCAATATAAATGACACTAGGCTACGGAAGCATGCCGGGTCGATGAAAATGGACAGCTTGACCGTGTCAAGTGTCTACGCACTTGAGAGAGAATACCTGCACAATGACAAGTATTTAGAGTATGGATAGAGATATACTTACCTGATGATATCTCTGATCTACGAGGATATGTCTCCTACAAAACATGGTCATAGGAGAGGTAACATGCATTCACTGACATGCATTAATTCAAGTGTGGTTCATGCAAAGCATGGTCATAGGAGAGGTAACATGCATTCACAGACATGCATTAATTCAAGTGAGGTTCATGTGTGATGAATTCCTAATTCCCATTGGGGATGATTCCAATCTGAACATATGAGTGTTGTGAATGTGTCAAATGAGAGACTCTTCAGTCTAAAAGGACTTTTCACTCATCCTCATCCAAAATGGCCATTTCATCATGACTTTTGATGCAGGATTTTTAACAGTCACTCTATCTCACTGTCATCATGCCAAACAAGGGTCTGAGCAATCTCGCAAATTGTACGACCTTACCAATTTGAGAGGTCTTTAACAAGGACCATAATGTGGGCTTAGTGAATGGCTTAACAAAGGGGACTCTTTGAGTCGAGGCTATTGAAAAAAAATGACATTTTACAATTGTCTTCGGGTTTACAAGTCAAGAATCATACGAAATGAAGTAGGAACTATCTTACTTGCACTTTTTCGAATGATGCTTTCACACATATGAACTTTTACGTTAATTCAAGTGTCATAATCTGAAGAGACTTTGCAATGGACGTAACGTAGGCTTGGTTCATGGGTTTGAGAAACGAAAGGATCGTTAGACTCAAAAAGTGTTTAGGGGGTCAAAGTTGGTGATCATCTTGACACTTCCACCAATTTTCTTCTCCATCATCGAGAATTTTTCATATCACAACTCCACTGATTGTAACATCTCAGCATTTGAGTATTTTTTAGTACCACATGATTGGAGGGTACGACTTCAACCAATGTTTGATTTTTTTTTTTTTTTGGGCATTGGCCTTGCTTTTACCAGGCACACTGCTTTTTCATGCCCCTTTTTACTCACTTTCTTTGGACTCACACAGCCTTCATTTTTCAACAGCATTGTAAGCCATGTTTCTTGAATGATTTTTTTGTCTTGCCCTACTGTGGGGGATGATCACCAACTGGGTTTAATGTGAAATGAATTTATAGGCTCAAATGGGCTATGCAATGGACAAAAGTGTGTAGGATAGAGAAAGAAATGCTCTTCGTCATCCTAAGGCACTTCAATTATCGTATAAGTTACACCACAAAAGCAATATTCGAAGATTGATACAAGTGTAAGTAAGAAAATTCCTATCATTCATTTCAAATTTGGTCTCAATGCAAGATGATTCTTGACAGGGATAATTTAAAAAGCTCTTCATGTGTGTGGGCTCAAAGGGGTACACAATGGGTATACCTGTAGTGTTTTGGGTAGAAGAAGAAATTGCCTCTCATCACCTCGATTGACGTACCCTTAGCGAGATTGCCCTTTTCCTCATGAGTATGGAATTTCTCACACAACTCTCTGGAGATTAGTGTATGGAATAAGGCTTGCCTTTCGTCATTCCAAAGTATCTCATTTGACACATTCAATTAATCTCACATAATTCATCAAGGAAAACATGCAATATTTATAACACATTTCGACCATTGAATTTGCAGCTTAACGAGACAATGCTTACAGTTCAAAATATGATACAACAAATTCAATCATGGATAATACTTTTGATTGCATCAGAATTTATTGGAGCGGGAAACTCATGACCATCCATTTATGCTAGGATGGCACCTTCAGAAAGTACATTTCTTACCACATATGAGCTATAATTTGGAGCAAACTTGCCCTCAGAATCTTCTGTCGGAGAATGATGGTCCTCTTTTACTTGCCCCAAATTCTCATTGCAAGCGCTCTCTAAGCCTGTTGATAGCAACTCAAGTTTATGATCATTGGATCTTGATATGCTATATTCGGATTTCTCTTGTCATAACAAGCTAAAATTATGCTCTGAGACATGAAGTAAATGAGTCAGATAGACAAACAAGTTTAATCTGTTGCAAGTTCTGGGAAAATTTTTAGCAATGAAATGCCTTTGTGAAAAAAACTTTTGGGAGGAAGCATGAAAGTCCAATCCTCAGGATTTCTCCGTGGATGATATTTTTTCATGATTGGATATCGTCATTGGACTAGTTTGGTATACCCCGTCATGTCCTCAAAATTGGAAATAAAATGTGTAATTTCATTGAATAAAATCAAATGAATTACATTATTGGAATTGAAATTGCGATTCCTAATCCCTAAAAAGAGAGTAAAAGAAGAAATAAAAAAACAACTCATAGCAAGTGAAAACGATTCCTAAAAAGCAATAAGAAATCCTAGAAAGCGATGAAAATTTCCGCAAGAGGGAATATGCATAAGTAAGATTACTCTTGCGGGCCTATGTCTTCCGAAGGTCTTTCATCAGTAGCTCTTATGAATGCATCATCAAACAAGCTTGTGATCCCTTCCAATGCACCATCAGGGTTCTCTGTCTCCAGGGGTGTCGGATCATCCATACCACCCCATCCATCTGGGACTATGCTGCGAGGGTCGTTGTAGAAGCTGGGAGGAGCTAAATACTTTACCCGATAGTCAAATTTGCCACTTGGCTGCCCCAGGGTATCTATCACTTCTGCCTCATCTTGCATCCTCATCGTAGGACCAAGGAATGTCTCACGCATGCTTGGGGGTAGTGAGTCTTGCCTCCCTTGTCTTTAATTAGGTGTCGGGTTCTGCCCTTCTTGTCTTCGTTCTATTGTCTCGGGAAGAAGAGGTGCAAGATTTAAATCTGCTTGAAGGGATTGGATTTCAGTTGTCAAGAGTTGCATAGAGATGAGCAACTGTTGGAGTTGGTCTTCCATACAATCACGCACTTCAGTCTGGTCGGTCATTTTTGCTCTCGATCATGGAGGATCCATTATCACCTAATGTGTAAAAGAGATGATGTAAGAACCAATTATAAGGTTGGAAAATGGTCCATGACAATGATCTAAACGCCTCATTTTATTCGGAATCTGAAACAAATTCCTAACAACGAACTAAGAATTGAAATTCATGTTCCTAAACATTGCACTAAAAATTAACAATACTGAATTCAAAATCCCTAAACATTGAACTAGGAAACTAAAACATCCTATTTTATATGCTTTCGGGAACCCAGCACTCTGCAAAGCTTCTTATTTTCAGCTTCGAGCATTTCCACTTTCCACTTAAGATGCTCAATTTGTGCTCGTTGTGTGGGCTTCTCAGTCACATCAGGGACAACTGGACACAAGGCGGTAGGAATTCGGTGTTGTTGGATGTAGAACGTCGATGCATGGTGAATCTCTTCCTCGCTTTTCAGTCTCTTGGGCACCAAAATCTTCTCCAGATGGCATTCACTCCACGCAGTGATGACCATCCAAATCTCTTTGAAGTAATCATAATCCTTACGAACAAAACGGACTTGGAATAATTCCGTCTTTAGGGGCGGGGGAATTTCTTGAAGAGCTCTGTACTGACGGGCCACCTGATATGGGTAATAAGAAGTAACACCAGAAAGGCCCAGCAATGGAATTGGCTCATCATACTTGTGAGAGAAGCGAGCTTCCTCGATGTGGAGCCACTTAGTATACCATAAGAATGCCTTAGGATCGGGGTTTGTCAAAAAATTAATCTAACAGGCATACTGTTTACGTGGGGAAAAACGTTCTAGGATCGCAAATTTTTGTATGGGATGGCGAGAATCATCTATCCTGAATTGTTTCATAAGATGCCCAAATCCTCTTATGTGGGAGAAAAACCATATTTGCAAAAGTTTAGGAAGCACACACATTGTCCTTTCCTTATTTCATTTGAAACGGGTTAATGACAAAAATGTTTCGGCTAAAATCATATTCACATAATTCAACCCGTCTTAAACTCAATTAACCACCCATGAAATTGCAGGATTAATGGCATTTTTTCGATAAGGAAAAACGATTAGCCCAAAAAATGCTAACATGAAAATCCTGGCTTTTCAAATCATTGGTTGGTTTGTAAAACACTTTTCCAAAAAAGACAATAGACATGCATAGCAATTGGCTTTGACAACCTTTCTTACCGCTTCGGCTTCTATTTTTAAAAATTGAGATAATTTAGAGATAGAATCTATACCGATAGGCGGCCTAACAAGTTTCTTTTCCAGGGGCATTCCAATGGCAATACTGTACTCTTCTAGTGTCGGAGTCAGCTCAAACTTACCAACGATAAAAGTGGAAGTTTGTGGACACCAGAAGTGAGGGAGTGCCTGTATCACACCAGAATGGACATTGATCTCTAACAGTGGAAGAAGTCGAGCGATTCTAGCTTTCACATATCTCTGGCCATCCTGATCCAACTGGTCCAGCCACATTTTGAACTCTTTTTTGGGAGTGGAAATGAACTGTACGTCGGTTTTCCCATCGCATATAAAATAAGACTGACGACGAAACCTAATTGTTATGGACCAACATAATTATAAGTAAATAAGTTGCAGAGAATTTAGACAACTTACTTTGATCATAAAAGGGATGACAATCACATAGACACACACATGAAATGTAAGGTTTGATTTCTATCTAGATGGCTTAACAAAGTGGAGCTAAGAGGATGATCTGACCGTTACAATCTCGCATTAACGTGTCAGGTCCTCCTAACTCCGGCTCAGTCGAATGAATGCCCAATAATTACGCAGTCTCGCGGATATGGACAAGTACATTCGACACCATGAAAGAAATTTCGGGGAAGAGAAGGTCAACCTCTACATAGCAGTCTCGCTTTGGAGGAAGTACCCTTCTCAACACCATCCTAAAAATCCTATCCCAGCCCAGGTCCGACCGCAGGTTATGTGTTCAATAGTGTAGTACTAAAAAAAATAATACAACATGCACAACAGTTTAATTACAAACAACACTTCATACATAAAAATAAACTATACATTCCTACACCTCTCTGCAAAACAAAGGTCAGCAAACACTTCCCCTTATACCTCCCAATTTGCAAAAACATTTAACACCTTAAATGTTAGGGATGTACTTGGTATCCTCGCTGCCAATCAAAAACATTTTTCAAAAAAAGAAAAATTGGCCTAAGTCCACTAAGTGTTTTAATACACTTCCCCAGTGGAGTCGCCAAGCTGTCGCGACCTAAATTTTGGGCAGGACCACCTAAAATTAGGTTAATGGATTACTAAGCTTAAACTCAGCTCGGGCTCTCCCAAACCCATACCAATTCGCGACTTAATTCCAAATATCTAACATGCAAAAAGGAGTCGCCACTAATCAGTTTGCGGTAGGTCGATTAGACACCTAAGTAAAATAGTGGGAGAATTATTTTACTTCTACGAACCAGAGATTTTGGGTACGGGGACTTGGTTATGTTAAATTTCTCTAACGCCCTTTCGGCACATTTCTCTTTTAATTTTGAAAAAATATTTTGCAGGTAGCTTGAATTGATTTTAATTCACTTTCCTAACATGTGAGGCGATCATGCGAGTGCGCAGACCACCAATTTAGCACTCAAGAAAGCAAATAAAAAAATGCAACACTTATCTCATAGCAACGAAAGCATCTGCATTGTCAGATCAGAACTCACATCAGCAATCCTAGATTTGATTTCTAATTAATAAGCAATCACTCAATTTTTGCTTTCACTTTTTTAACGAGAATATAGTCCATATGCGATGCAATGTGGTGCTTCTAACCTAATATGAAATAATATGGCATGGCAAAATGTCTTAAACTATATGAATGATTAAAAAAACTAATCATTTTTTTAATGAACATGCAATGATTAAATATGCAATTTAAACAAAAATGACCTAATTCTAATTCTAATTCAATGAACTTAATAACAACTAAATGATATGCATTCGATATCTCTATTCTTAAAATGCAATCTATTCTAACAATTGAGTCTAATTTATGCAGAGATGGATTTTACTTTTCATTTTTTATTAATGAAATTCGAAATTTAAGGAAAATTGCAAAAATGATCTAACTAGATTAAGATTCTATCTAATTTAAACTAAGGATTAAGTCATATTAAATCCCAACTTAAACTAAACATTATCTTAATCTAAGATGCCATTTATCTAAGAAGATGACCTAAGTTTAGAATGGAACATGCAATTCTAACCTTATATGCACAATGATTTTTGTGTTTTTCTTCACGTGATTAAACATGCAACTCAAATAAAAAACTAACAACCTGAATGAATGCACTTTTTGTTTTTATATTTTTCTAAATTTGAAATAAAATCCCTATTCTAGATATGCAAGATAACAATATATATATATATATATTCCAAAACAAACTGAATCCTAATTTAAATATTTTTTTGGATTTTCTTAGTGGTTTTCCAAAACAAGCAATTATCAACTAAACATTAAATCTAAACAATCAAGACATTCAACAAATAAAGGATTAAAATAATCGAAAAAATAACCTGCTGTCTCACAAGTCAAATTAGCGATTATTCTTACCTCAATTATCGCGACAAAGATATTCAAAATAATTAAAAATCTGATCCGAAGTCTTACGGATCAAATTAATAATTATATTGATTGCATAATCAAAATACTATCAACAAACCCCAAAAATTAATATAATTAAAAAAATGACCCGACATCTTACGGGTCAAATTAATAATTACAATAATCTTAGAGAAAATCCCTATGGATAATGTCTAAGATATTCATGAAATAAAGATCACTTCAAATTTACCCAATATCGACTAAACTTAAAAGAAACGATTAAAATAAAAGTTAAGAGGAAAAGAAAATAAAACTACCTAATCTTTTCTTTTTTTTTTTTTTTTTTTTTTTTGTTTCTTGCTTTTTCACCTACGATGCGGCACGAAGGTGGTGGGTCACTGGAGAGCAGCACATGGTCGAACCGGTAGGGGGTTCCGGCAAAGGTGAACCAGCGGCGGGCGAGCGGTGAAGAGGTGACTCGGTGGTGACTCAAGTCAACACCGGAGCGGCTTCGTCAGCAGAGCAAAGGCGGCGCGATGGTGGTTAGTCCTGCTGGCATTGCGGGGGGGCTAGACCTGCAGGCACAGAAATTCCGCCATGGCTGGAGACGATTCAACGGTGGACAATGCGATCAAAGGGGTCGGCCACGGCAACAGCTTCGTCGGACTAGGGGAGGTGCGTTGATTGGCTCAGGCAGAGGCACGGACAGCAGCTCGTTGTAGGTGGAGCAGGATCGTCGAGGCTCAGGCACGGCGGGGCGACAGCGCAGCAAGAGTTCCGGTGAGATGGGACAACGACAATTGCGAGCACAGGGGAGCGGACCCGAACCGTCGCAGGAGGCGGAATCGCACCTAGCAGAGAAGGTGAATCGATGCGGCTGGATCACGGCCGCAGCGGATATTGACGGAGATGATGGTCGTGCGGTGGGGGGCGGGTCTTTGGTGTTGGTTAATGATGGACTCGCCGAAGAAGAGAAACAGTAAAATTGATTTTTACTTTTCTCTCTCTCTTCTACTTTTTCTCTATTTGTACGTCTCCGTCCCGGCTCTTTTCTCTGCCTCTGTACCTTTTCTGCAGAAACCCTCAAAATCTGTCGACTTTTCTTCTCTCTAGAACTCGAAAACTCTTTTTTCTGTGAATTTTTCCTTTTTTTCAAAGACCAAGAGAAGCTCCCTGCAACCTATCAGAAGGGTTGGCTTCTTTGATGGTGCCTTCGACGTCCGTGAGGGAGAGATTGCCCTCTTTTCTCTTTTTGCTGTTTTTGCTCTTTTTCTCAAAGAACTGAAAAAATCCCCCCTTGTGTGGATTTTGACTTCGAAAAAAACCGAGAAGAAGGCCCCCCCCTAAAGCAACGAACCTTTCTTCCCCTTTCTGTATTTTTATGAATCGAAGCCCCCCTAAGCTCGAAACCGTACGCATCCTTTTATAGGCAAAACCAAACGAATCAATCCGTTTCGCCGATATATTGACCCAACCGTTAAAGATAACCTGAAATTTTTTTGAAGATTTTTCGAGATAATCCATTTATCCACTAAAGATAAACCCTTAACCGACTTTAAAATCTTTCAAAATCCCATTCTACAACAAAATATTCTATCTTATTCCTTATCCCTTATCTCCCTTTTTATTTTCAACGATTTTATCATCTATAAATATAAGATTACAATGCGATTTTTTTAATTTTCAAAAATCATCATAATATCGCATCAAATCTTAAGATAACATAACGACGGGCTTGGGTTAATTTGCTCCTTCCATTGGGCCTAGCCCGGCCTGCCGAACTAGAGCTCAGAAATATTAATTTGAACCCATCCACCACCGGCCCAACGTAAATGCAAATCAAAAACTAAATGCACCTAACACTCTATGTTATGCAATTAGCCCATGATTTTTAATGCAATAAATAACTAAATGGGTTGTAAAAATTTAGGTATTAACAATGGGCTTGATAGTTTTTAAGGATTTTGAGTTTCTCATACTGAGATTGAGACATTTCTGAAGTCCTCTTAGGGAGTGAGAAAACAGAAGAGGATGTCTTATCATGAACATAAATGAGGATTTTAGGATTATCATGTTTGCAACTTTCGGGAGTGATGGGGAATGGTTCGCTTTTCTTCATGAGGTTTAGCCGCACTCTTTCTTCATTGTTTTTTGAAGCGGTAGAGGGATGATCATTAATATTCTGTTGGCATTAACACTCTAGCAAGTTTCCTATATTCTACTTTTTATGTGCAGGGGTGTCGCTGCCGTCTCTTTTTCTGAAAAAGGGTCCAGCGCATACACTGGTGGTGCTGATGGGATGATTTGTGAAATTGATCCCATGACGGGAAACTCTTTACAAAGGTTTAGAACTTCAACAAAGACTATATCTGCCATATCCATTTTATCTGGTATGTTTTATTTGTCCTTCTCTAGACTTCTTTCTTTACAGCTGTTTGGTGCTTTATGACAGTTCTGCAGTGTAAGGGTAAGTGAAAGTAGGAACATTTACTTTGGTCACTTTATCAATTCTAATCAAACATTTAAATTATGTAAGAATGTTGCATGTACTTAAGCATGCGCCTCAAACCTTGTTTCCCTAAGTCTGCATTACTGTTTTTCCAGAAAAGCTATGTGTTATGACCTTACCAAAGCTTTCGAGCAATCACATGGCTATTGGATGCATGATCTTTACATCGAGCTAGACTATGTGGTTTGTGTTTTAAATAGGGTAGAAACTTGGGAGCTATTTAATGTCAAGATTAAGCCAACTGATTTAAGAAACTTGGTCAGTCCATGTGGCTTAGGTTTTCCATTTCAAAGCTGTACTTCATATCTCCCAAACTTGGTTAACTTATCTATGAATCAGGGCATTAATCAATGAAACATCGGTAACCTATACTAAGTGAGGTGAGGCTGCATTTGAAGTCCTTAATTAAGTTCGTGGATCGTGCTGATGCAATACAAATTTTGGGCTAGAATAGATTAAATGACTAGGCACAAGCTTTTATTTGTAATGTGTGCTTACTTGATATGTGCTAGTGAAACGAGAATTTGGAACATTAGGGTTTTGCTGCTGGACATGACAATGAAAAAATATTTCTAATGTGAGTAGGAGATTATGTTAATGTATATTGGTCTAGTTATCGGTCATAAGGGATTTTACATGAATAACAAGGTAGTTACCTATCGAATTATCTTTCAAAGATTATATGAAAGAAGTGGTGTGGCAAGAATATGTTCTGAACATGGCAAGCAGGTGAAACAGTGCGTCCAAAGACATTTTGTGAGACTTCACAACTCTACAGTCACTTCCATGGACGAGAGGTTAAAGGAAGTAACAGTAGGTGGATGCATAATGCATGCATAGCTTAAGAGTTGACATGGCTTTTCTCTAAATGCATGTAGACGGAAATCATTCTGAGTGTTTGAAATTAGAGGAGCAAATTAGAAACCAGGGTGAATCTAATGAGAATGAAATGAATAATTGATCTGAAGTTATATAGGAGAGTGTAAAATTCTAGGTAAGTCTTCCATGATTGTATGAAATTGAGAGTGTGCTGAGACTTCTATCTTGGTGTTATGCAGATGGAAGTGTACTAGCTTCTGCATCTGCACAAGTAATGATGTATAATTGCTCAGATCACAAAAAGATACAGAAGTTTTCTGGCCATCTTGTGACTCTTGGTTTTCTAATCAGTGTTGTATTTTCTGTTTTATGCATCCCCTATGCTCCTCTTAATTTATAGTCCATTGAATTCTCTGAATTGTAGGGAGCTGTTCACTCTATGATCTTCAGTAATGATGGGAAGTATGTTCTTTCCTGTGCCGGTGGTGAAAGGTATATTGTTGTTTGGTAAGTTGATGGTAGCAAAACGCACTCAGGAAGCTGTAAACTGTCCATAGAGCATCCTGCAGCCTATCTTGACAGCAGATGCATTGATAACGGAGATCTCAAAGGCCTGTATGTTTTGGCTCTTACAGAGACCGGCGTTTGTTATTTCTGGTGTGGACAGAACATTGAGGAACTACGCAATTCGATTCCTGCAAAGGTCTCTTTTATCTATTGAGGAATCGAAGAATCGTCATGGTGCACCTACAATAGTTGCTGCAAACTAGGCATTCCAAGTCGTGCATCTGGGCACATTTTTATTTCCCGTTGTCTGCTGGTAAAGCCACTCTTTTAGAAATTTTTAGTGCATTCTGGGGAAAACATGGATTTAGACAGCTCTTGAGATGGGATTTTTTTGCCCACTGGTCAATCCCTGGTTAGGAATTAGAGAAGACAAGATGTAAGGCATAAAGGTAAGTCATGGACCTTATTCAGATATAGATTGGTAACTGAACGAAATTTTTGTTCAGAAATAGTATTTTCTTTTTCTATTCCAATCATTATGGACCTGGTGCATAAAACAAAAACATCTATATGATAATATAATATGAATCAAAGCGGCACATTCTTAAAGCGACACCAAATAATATTCCATTTCCCTTTCATATATTGACTACATCCAGGAGCATTTCCTCGGTAAGTTTGCTTGAGCTTCACTGATTTCTTATTTGGTCTTATCATATAGTAGATAATCTCAAGCCCTTAGATGCATACCGTCGCAATCCACTGAGATTTTGTCTAGTGTCATTTTGATTTGTTCATGAAAGTAGCATTTTTAAAGATCAGCAGAGACCTCGGGAAGAGTTATTATCATCGGTTTTACTTGATGTGATTAATGCACGATTTTTCAAATTGGGTGATTTGGGTGCTACTTGCTTGTTTGGAGCTTCCATCAATAGGTAAAGAAGTGCCGATTCTTGTCGATGTTGTGCAGTATAATTTTAGCAAAAAGACGTGAGGGGTAGTTCGGTAATTAGGCTTTTATTAGTTCCCTGAAGCCGGGGTCCTCTGAAAAGAAAAGATGCGAATAGTCTGGAAGGTCTCATAAGTCTACTCAACGAAGGCTGTTTTGAAAATCAAGATGGAGGTCTGTGCATTGTGGATTTTCATTCATACATCTCTAAATCCCTATGAAACCTTAAGCCCTAAATAAATATAAATAATAAAATTCAGCTTTTGGACTTTTCTCTTATCAATTAGATTTCCTTTCAATTTTCTGGAGGTGGATTTTGTCCGTGGATTCCAAACTCGAGATATTTTTTTAACAATTCCTCCTCCTCCTCTCCAGTGTGGTTTGATTGGTTGAATTAGTAAAGCTGTATGTATCTCATGAAACTTAAATAAGAGCACGCCACACTGCTCCATGCCTCGTCAATCATCGTTGGGTCGTTGATCGCATCTCTCAAGCGAGAAAATCTTAGGTGTAGCTCTTATTCACCGTGTCATCAAATTAGTCCACTCATCGGGCGCCACGTGTCTCCCGGGCCCCACTACGCAAAGCCCCCCGACACACCCTCTCTCCTGAAGTGTCTCTCTCTTTCTCTCTCTTTCCTCTGCTCTTCTTTCCTTCATTTCTTCTTCTTCCCTCTGTTCGCGGTTTCCTCATTCTCTCTCTCCTCCGGCCGCCTCACGGGACAACAACAAAGTTCGTCCACCACCAGATATGGGTATCGGAACTCTTAATTTCTCGTTGATGACGGGACCCGATGTCGGCGCCGTCGTCGTCTTCCTCCTCCGCGAAACCAGAGTGCGTTCTCTCATACACGTTTCTCTTCTCCAAATTGAGACCCCCATCTTCCTCACCAACCCCGACTCCCATCTCCCTCTCTCCCTCTCCTCCAAAGATTGTTCCTCTGGGTTGTGCTTTTCTCTCTTCCCCTTTGTCCGAAAGTGGGAGGGACACAGGGATTTTGGCATGCAAAGGTCAGGTTCAGACCGAGGAGAGAGACAGGACAAAGGGAAGAAGAAGAAGGAACATGGGGCGGGCGGAGGCATAAACGAGGTGATGTGGGGAGGCGACGGCAGGTCTGAGGTTGGAGAAGGAACATGGGGCAGGCGGAGGAGAGAGTAAAAATGAGGAAATTGCGAACGGGGAGAAGAAGAAGAAGAAGAAGAAATAAGGGAAAGAAGAACAGAACGAGAAGAGAGAAGAGACAGACGAGAGCGAGAGGAGAGAGGGTGTGTCAGAGGCCACTGCACGGTGGGTGATAAATGAACTAGTATAATAACACGATGGAATAAGAGCTGCGGCTAATATTTTCTCGAAAAGCAGAGGAAATGGAAGAAGCGGGGCCGACACAATACAAATATGACATCGTATGAAACTTTATTCTATAACGCTTCATCTGCTCAACATCACACAAGAGCTTGTTTTACCCGAACATATTGGAGCCTTTCCCTGCTCACAATATCCATAACCACCACTCATTTAAGGATAAAACAAGAAACCCAAAATCACAGCACCAACTTCCTGATAATACCACCAGGCCCAAAAAAAAAGAAAAACAAAACCACTCCAGCAACTTCCTGAAATTAAACCACACAGTTGACTCCGCTAGCCGTGAGCGTTTGCCACCAGATAAGCCTCGATGGCCGGGAACAACGCAATCGCCTTCTCCTTCACGGCCCTTTTTTTCTCCTCGGTGATGTCCGCGTCATTCTTGGCGAAGTACCTGCTCGTGTTCTTGCATACGGAGCCTCCCTCGGGTGACGCGGTGATCTTCACCTCGAAGCTGATCTTCTCCAAAGTAGTGCCCAGCGCGTCGCCCTCTGTGATCGCATAGCAGTAGGTGAAGTTCTCATTCTCCAGGATCTCAACCTTTTGCTTCACTGTCCTGTCCCGTTTGCCTACAAAAGACACGAGCAATGACATCACATTCGGAGGAGTCGCCTGTGCCGCCATCGTGTTGCAATCCTGTTGACTCGACATTGCGATGTTAACGGAGACCAAGTTGTGTTACTAACCTTCGCTGGAATTGATATCCTCAACGAACTCAGCGCTCTTGAGGACAGGCAGGAGGACCCCCGGGATGAGGTTTTTGGTGTTGACTATGGCCTCGAACGCCTTGGCTGGAGGGATGGAAGACGTGATCTCCGTGCTGCAGCTGAACACTCCCATGATTCTCTATCCGAATAGAATTTGCTGAGGAGCTGGAAAGGGATCTAGGGCTTCGGCGCTGAAGTCTGGAATCTAGGGTTTCGGGGCGGGAGGGAGGGCGGGATGGACGGGAAAAGATGAAAGGAATGCATGATGCCCTTGTGCTCTTCTGGTTTTTGAAGATGATGAGGGCCACTGCCCTGCCTCCTCCTCCTCTGCCTTGGCGGCTTTTTATATGCAAACATGGCTTTCGTCATCCCTACCAAAGATCTTTGCCAGTCCATTTTCTTTTTTCATTTTTTTTTTTTGAACTAGTGCCAGTCCATTTTCAATCAAAACAAAAACTTTTCTTAAACCTATGCCCCTCTTTAGCCTGCGGATCCCCCTCGTCGTTTTCATGTGGGTTTTCCCTCCCTTGCTTTTGCTCGCTTGAACGAATAAGAGATGTGGTATTCTACTTGTGATGTGATTAAACCTATGCCCCACTTTAGCCTGCGGATCCCCCTCGTCGTTTTCATGTGCGTTTTGCCTCCCTTGCTTTTGCTCGCTTGAACGAATAAGAGATGTGGTATTCTATTTATGATGTGATTAAACCTATGCCCCACTTTAGCCTGCGGATCCCTCTCGTCGTTTACCAACTGCAGGCCTGTGACTCTGCAGAGCGAGCATCAGCTCCAATGACCTCACCCCGCACACCCCACTCTCTCTCTCTCTCTCTCTCTCTCTCCATATTACCATCCACCTGATCTCTTCACCACCTTAATTATTCGCAACACAAGTCACAGAATATTCAATTTGAATCGTAATTACTCGATGTTATTAATTATATAAAAATTTAAGAATGATGGGTCCATCACTGAGATCATAAAAATCGAAAACTTTCCCACGTCCTTCAAACAACAAAAGTCGAAGAAGAACTATTCCGCTCAAAATGCACATGTTTTGGTTTGTATTATAGATGAATAGTCATTCAAGATAATTGGGTACACGAAAGTTTTTCTCTTAAAGTCCATGATGCTGACCGTGTTCCCAAAGTTCCCTCTCAAACCTCCAACATAGTAGTGACCCACCCTTAGAAGGACCAACGACTATTGGTCCGGCCTCGTGGTAACTTCGTCGTACTTTACATTCCCTTCCAAAAAAATTCTAAGTAGCTGACTGTAATTTTTGAGTTACGGTACCTACAGAGGGAGGGAGGGAGGGAGAGAGAACCGGTAGGGGCAGAGAGCGCCAAGTGGGCGCAGCGATTGTAAATGCAAACGTGGCTTCGCGAGGGAGGGAAAGAGGCAAGAGAGCCAAATGGAGGCAAGGATGCCGATAGCAAATGGGACCTTATTGCGTTATTTATGGGTCCTTTCCCACTCCCATGTAAATTGGATTTTTTTTTTTTTGAGTTAATTCAGCCATTTAGAAATGAACTACATAGACTTGAAAAATCAGTTTATTTCGTAATTGAGAATATCATTGATTATATTTCATAATGTGGAATGGGGATGAAGATGCATACCTACACAATTTCGATAGGCGCGACGACCCATCTTATGTTTAATATTTTCTATTCTAAAATTTTGCCAAATATTATCTCTATCCTTATTTGTGCTAGAGCTTGCATATCAATCTTATTCGTTTTTGCTAATCGCAAGGAGTCCAAGCGTGGTTTTTACTGTGGAATTTGGGGCTGTCGTTTCTTGGAATTGGTCATTTTTATTTTCTCAAGTTGATAATGACATTTCATATTCAATATTCACCAAGGAATTTTGCTAGTATGATAATATTTGGATTACTTGTGAAAATAATAGTTTATATTTAATTTTAAATAATTCAGAATAGATTGTTATTTTAGATTTATCAAGCAATTATTTTTCTTCATCGGAAAAGTTGCATTCGAAAGCGGATGGAGAAAAAAAAAGAAAAAGAAATGATCCTCCAAGAAGGAAAGAATAAAAGGGTTTGCAAATTATACCAAACGACCATTTAATTTTGATTGTTTATAAAATTCCTAACTTGAAGATTCTAGATAGTATTTATTACACGGCCGACATCAACTCGATTAAAAAATTTCGCTGTCGTATGGGAAACACTGTTAGCCGCCAACCACATTATCTCTTGAGTTGACCAACCATTTGGCAAGCGCCAGAATCCGTAAATACCGAACACCTTGACAAGGCAAAAGTGTCAGGCAATTTCTCGTTGGGAAACGTTTGGTAAATGCTCGACGCAAAAGGCAAATAAATTGCAAAACTGTTTCTCGTTGCGGGGAGGAACTCCGGTTACTTTTCTAGTGCACACGTATGCGAAGGAAAATATCACTTCGAAACATTGTGTAGAGACGGAACACTTTGCGTCGGTATACCCATGGATCGATAACTTTCGAGGACTAGGCGACCCCAGTGGAAAAGAGTAGAGAAGCAAAAGCTGACACAAAATAAAGGTGGTGGAAAGATAAAAGTAACGAAAAAAATTTAATCATGTTGATGTTGGTGGTTCCGTAATGAATACTATCTAAAATTTTTCGTTCGTAATTTTGCATATAATGAAACTTCAAGTCTTTTGGTATGATCTGCGAATCAATTTTCCTGGTTAGCGTGAAATTTTATTAATCAACCTACATAAAAGGATAAAAAGGCCAATATCCTATAGTGAACAAAGACGACCAATATCCTGTAGTGAACAAAGGCCAATGTTCCCGGTGTGCCCACCGCCCATCGATCGGTAGAAGATGGGGTCAGTTAGATTGTTTTCTAGCTCTCTCTCTCTCTTTCTTCTTAATTGTAAGTTTTCTTCTTTTTTTTTTTTTTTTTTTTTTTTTTACTTATTTGGAAGGACTTCATGTGAGATGAAATCATATGTGACTATATGAAAAGTGATTCTTGATTAGGTCCTGTGGAAGTGCATGCAAGACAGTCCTCTCTTCTTTCAAATTATGCATGTCTTGCTGCATTCATCTTCAATTTTCTGCTCTTTCCTGCTAAGAAGCTTTCATCTTCATCTGAAACGTCATTCAATATACGGTAAAGAGGACGATGGTGAGAACTAAACATGGGTTATTCGTTGCTCGAGGCTGTGGCTGTTGAATCCTGGTGTCCTACTGATGAAGTTTGTCATTCCAGGTCACGGATAGGTCCACACAAGGGCTGGCAATGGGTCGGGTCGTTTTCGATCTTCACGCTTTTCGACGGCATGGGATCGCCGAACATCAGAGACCTCTTGACGGCGTTCAGCCCCTTGTCGGAGTTCTTCGCCATCAGCTCCGGCGATGGCCGGATTAAGGTTAACCTCGCTTGCTTCCCAATTCTTTCGTTTTGTGGCAAGTTTTCTTGGGATTGGATAAGAAAGTATGGGCTTTTACGGTGTCTGATTCTGGAATCGGACGCAAATTAACGGTCATTCTCTGTTCCGATGAATGCCGCTTTGCCGTATTACTCGCCCATTGTGTCTCGGTAAGCAATAGTAGCTTCGCTTAATTAAACGGGACCTTTTTTCTTTTTCTCTTTTCTTTTTGTTGCTTTGGATTCTTTGTTTTTTAGATTTGGGACACTTTGAAAGGGCAGATTCAGACGGAGTTTGTGGACATTGCGGCAAATGATCCGACGGATGCGGTTATGAGGCCGGATAGGGGTCAAATTTCGGTATAATTTGACGTAACTAATCTGACCTGTGACTTTGAGGTCTCTTTTATAGTTTTAAGAGGAGGTGGGGGTGATGTCCTAGCACTCGATGAGCACCTGGTGAATTGAGATGGAGAATTAGCAATTGTCACCTTGGGTGAGTTACCTGCCAAGTATTATGGAATCTCTTGTTTGTTGTTAGCTGTGAAAGACCCTTATGTCTTGGTTTTCTAGGATAGTTGTTTCTAAAAGATTTTCTAATCTTAATTTTTTGCAGTTTGTTGCTTCTCTGCTGACTAACATTCTTTTGACATTGTTGGTAGAGTAGCGTAAATCCAACAACTGTACATTAAATTGGATCTCATCTTGCCAATGGAGTGCTCAGTTTTACGCTGTCACTAATGCGGTGAATATTGGATATATCTGCCCATTGTCAGGGGTATAGAATGAGAATGTTTGAAAAAGGATTGGCATTGCCTGCTCCGGGATTTACAGCCGAAAAGTCTTTTTTTTGTGACTTTTAAGTAGTCGAAAACTTCCCTTTTTGGGGCAAATCGATAACTTCTGGAATGGTATGGCCTTAATAGTTTTTAAGGAATTTGAGTTTCTGGAGATTGAGACATTTCTGAAGTCTCTCATGGAGTGAGAAACCATGAAGAGGATGTCTTATCATGCAAAGAAATGAGGAATTTAGGAGTGATGGTGAATGGTTCATTTTTCTTCATGAGGTTTAGCTGCGCCCTTTTTCCATTGTGTTTTGAAGTGGTAGAGGCGATGATCATTAATGTTCTGTTGGCATTAACACTCTAGCAAGTTTCCTATGTTTACTTCTGGGGCTTTGGTTGAAAAGTAGGATGTATGTTGATTAATAAAATAGTCTACTGGCTACCTCCCCTGAGTAGCAGTTGAAGATGAAGTTCCATGACATTCTCTTGATCAAGAAGATTACAATATTTTCTTTCAACTCAATGGTTCCTTAGCAATTTCATTTGTGTATGCATAATGGATCAAATTATGCCTATTTTGAAAGGAACGAAATGTTTCTGGCATCTATAAATTGCAGGGATGGATAGGGAGATGTGTGGTCCTGCTATTGTTAGTGATGAACGTGATTAATGGAAGCATAAAGTTCAAATGATTTTACAGCTGAGGTCAACATAATTGTGAGCACCACCTTGGAAAAAGGATTTGCTTACTGTGAAGTTGGAAAGTTTTAGTAACACAGTGTGTCGAAATTCATGGACAAATGCCAAAAGAATTAATTGGAAATGACAACCTTTTTAAGCATACCTCTTCTGTTGGTAGGATTATGACATTGGAGGATGCAAGGATCTCTGGATCAAAATGCTAAATTTATAGCTAGCCCCATTTTGCAGTTTTCTTTCCTGATATGTCATCTATCAGTTTGTGGATCCTAGGATCATAGGATCTATGAAGGGATTTTAACTACTTTTGCCAAAAGCACCTGTTGTTGAAGTAATGTGCTTTTGTTGCTTTGAGTCATCCATGTCCTGAACCATCCTGTAATTTAAAACTAGGGTTGCCATATCTTCTGCTAATCTTTCTGCTACATATATTCTCACTGAGTAGTTGCCTGCATTTGTTTCTCCATCTCCCATGTTCTACTCAAATGAGTCACATTAAAGTTCTGGCTGGCATATTTAAGTTTCTTATCGTTGGTCCTTGAGCGATCATTAATTATTACTTCCTTATAAAGCAGTGATGGCATTGGATCGAGCAAATGCTGAAGACGCCCTAGTTCCAGTTCCAACTTTTACTGATTTGGGAGAAAGAAAGAAACCACATCAATATTCTGGCATTGATCCTGATGAGGTAATTGCTGATATAGTCGACAGCAGGAGTTGAGCAAAATCTTTGGACGGCGAACAAATGTGTTGTACTCTTCTTAACAAAAGTGTGACAACTCTTGCTGTGATTTATCTTGAGACTCTTGATTGACAAGGTTGGCCAGTGCAATTCATGCATGGAGGTGTTAATATGCCAGCAGATAAACAAATAATATGGTTGGAAGTTTCTGTATGAAGATGGTCTACCTCGACATGTTAATTTGCTGTGCTTGACTATATTATGGATCATCTGATGAGGCTTGGTCTAAACGTTTATTTTCATTGAAAGTTGTCTTATGAGAGATCTCTAAAACTTGTCATCCCAAGAGGCTTAGGGCTTACCTTTGATAACTCAATACGTTTTGGAAATTAACTATTAACAAGATTATGCTTGTCTCATAACCTTTAGGAGCTTGACTTAAAAGATTCAATTTAGTAAAGAGTTTGCTTACTGTGGCAGGTAAGAAAGGGATTTGCTCATCTGTACAATAGAAAAGTAATTGATGCTAATAGATTATTTACTAGTTATAGTGCTAAGACTTACTGATGATAATCACAGTTTTGTTTTTGGTATTAACAATATATAGGGATCCGATTTCAGTTATCATCAAACAAGTTTTTATTTCTGCTTTCAAAACCTAACATCGTCGACACAAAATTTAGCACTTAAGTTTTCAGTACTTATCTGAATTTCTTTTGGAAGCGGATGATTCTTCATCTCCTTCTTAGGTTCCATGAACAGTAGGCAGTTTTATCAGGGAAAAAAAAAAAAACGTTTTTCTTTTCTTAGAGAGTTGAGCAATTTCCTAAATACATCTCTGTCAATATGTCGTTTTGAGAAATACATGTTTTATAACAGCTTGATATTCAGAAATTTATTTAGGGGAAAGCTTGAGAAGAATGCTGTCAAGAAAGATAAAATGCCAGAAGAAAGAGAAGGTGCAATTGAAGCTTAGAGAGAGAGAGAGAGAGAGAGAGAGAGAGAGAGAGAGGTTGGACATAGGAGAAGGGAGGCAAGGAAAGAATTACAAGGGCATGGTAGTCATTGTCTTTGGATGAGGGCTATTATAGCCCCACTTATAACATAGCTAACTGCAGGCAGACCTCGTGTTTTAATTTTTCTTTCCTCATAGTTTAAATTTCTTATTTGTTGGTCCTTGTGCAAGCAATCTGGTTTTTGTTATCTTCAGGTATAAAAGCTTTTTAAAATCTTTTGAAAAACAGTAATGCTCCGATCTTTCTTTTTCGCATTTTGTCCCCTCATTCAATACTAAAACTTTTTATGTCCTAGATAGTTTGTGACACATCTGCTGTACACCATATTGTGTTTTGGCAACTTCCGTTATAACTTTCAGTGTCCATTTGTTTTATTCATCTTTTATTAATTAATTAATTAATTTATTATTATTTTTTGCATATGTTTTAATTGCTTTTAGAGTTCTCCATTGCTAAATATCCCTGCTTTTCGATCTTTATCATTAACCCTTGAATTCTGTTAAATGACTTTCTGGCCTCCGGTCACTGAATTAGTGTGTGTACATGTTCTTTTTTTTTTTAAATGACGCTGTCTTTGTTTATGTTTCAAGTTGCATTAGGAAAAATGGGGTGTCTGTATTGCTTGTGAAACTAGTTGAGTTTTCTTTTAAATAGACAGATACATATATTTATTCACTTGTAGGAAAACGGTCTCCTTAAGTTTCTTCTTTTACCAACTTTGTACGCAGAAACACTATCTTCATTTTTTTCTGAGACTGTCTAATATTCTGTTACTTGACTATGGACTTTAAACTTGTCTTTGTCTATGACCAGCTATTCCGCTTAAAACGAGCACGTTGATAATTTGCTGGTAGCTGGTGCTCTTTGTCACTTATTGCAGTTTCTGCAGATGTTGACTTAGAAGTGGGCACGTCTACAACATGCCTGGAGGACCAGTTAAGATCGCTTGGATTTATCAGCGGGCATGATGGTTCTTTTAATTGATCAGCTCTTGATCCTGCTTTCTTCAAGGATATAAATCTCGAAGCCAATCTATCAAATAAAAATGTTATTTTCTTACTTAGGGGATATAAATCTTTTTTGTTGTGTTAGCCCATAATTTCCATTGTTTACACTTTGATTCCCGCTCTTCACTGATGTTTCCCTGCCTTATTAGATAAGGGATGCTATTTTATCTATGGGAGCAAGTGATGCATACAACCTTCTGAGAAAGCTCTTGGCCTTCTGGCAGTCTAGGTTCTTTCTTTGTTCTTAATTTTCTTTTGCTAGTATGGACGTGCGGACCCCTGGAGTGCCATAACTTTACACGAAGGGACACTTAAGTACCATAACTTACGAAAGGTACACTTAAGTGCCAAAATCGGAGCAAACGGGATCAGTTGAGTGCCAATCCGGCCAAAATTCAGCCAAATTGCATACGTGGCATTTTTTGGCGATTTTCGGCGACTTCTTTTACGATGTGGCAAATGTTTAAAAAAAAAAAAAAGCCGATGTGGACGACAAAAACGACGTTGTCCGTCCACATTGAGTGTGCTGACCTAAACGACGTCGTTTAGGTCATTGTGGCTTAAGACCGTCGTTGACATCCCTCTCCGTCCACATTTACACTGGATCTCAGGCCTTCTCTCCGTTGCTGTTCACGTCCAGAGCTGGTCATCGGTCGCCGTCGTCAGTTGCCATTGTTGGTCGCCGTCGCCGCTCACTGCTCACCATCGTTGGTTGTCGTCATTGCTCACCATCGTCACTCGTCCAGGTTTGGCCCCTTCTCCCTCTCCCTCGTGATGAAATTAGGGCTCGATTATGAAATTGGGGCTCGATTATGATATTAGGGCTCTCGCTCGATTATTTTATTATAGATCCGATGGAATGGAATTTCTGTTGATACACTTCAATTGAAACTTGCTGACATCACTCAAAGAGACAGGATTTGTCATTATTTTCGTTAATTTTTTGAAGCCGATGTCAAAGTATGCTTTGATTGTTGAGTCCCTGGCTATGCATCTCCTTAAGAGCATCCTAATAAACAAGTGACTAATGTATATCCGAGAAGAAATCCGAGAAGAAAATTAACCCTCGAACCACCTTGCTTGTGAGGCTGTATAGGGTATGTTTATCAATCCAAACTCTTGAATGATGACAGCAAGATGAAAAAGAGAACATAACAATTGTAGCTAGAGTTTTATTGGTAAAGTTACAAACTGAGAAAGGGTATTGAAGCATGTTTCGGTGAAGCTATTTCCTGCAATTGGCTCTGTAGCTTGCATCAGTCTTCAGTCTTTTTTTTAGAAAGGTACTGCCTGCCTGCTTGTCCAAATTTGTTATGAGTTAGGATAGTCTAAGACTTTGGAGTGATCTGTGTGTGCTTCATTTTTTGTTTGTTTTTCTAATTTTAGTTTAAACTTCTAAAGAAATTTGTAGGAGTCAGCGGCTGTGATTTGATTAAGTTGATGTCAGAGTATGCTTTGATTTGATTAAGTTGATGTACATTCTCTCACATCGCAAGTTTAGTTTAGTAGACAAAATTGCTTGGGCTGTGCTTGTTGTGGGGACCTTTGTTTTGGTTAATAATTTAAAGGAAGGGAAGGCAAATAATTAAAATGCCGACCTGCCGACCTCTTTTTTGGCTGTCATGTGGGGACCTCTATTTACTAAAGTCCATGAGAGTGGGGGGACTCCCATGTGCAATTGTCTAGTGGTCCCAAAAAGTAATGATTCTTTTTCTTGTTCTTGGTGCAGTAATGGCTCACGACAAGGATTATGTCGCTATCATAGTTTGCTACGGTGGGGAATTTGTGATTGGGGAGGATGAGTGGGAATATGAGGGTGGAAATGAGGGTACCATCTTTGTGGATATAAAGAAGGCATCTTATTTAGGATTTCGTGGGGATATATATATATATATATATATATATATATATATATATATATACTTATTTGCCTTGTAAAGTTCGGAAGTTCTTTGTATTGTATTCCTGGGAAAGACTTAAGTAATGGTTTGAGATGCTTAGAAGATGATAATGGTCTTAGGGATGTTTTATACCATTATCTTCATGGTGAAGAGGTGAAAATATATGTTGAGTACAATAGTGAAAGTGAGGATGAAGATGATGATGGAGAGAGTGCCGAAGTAAGACGAGGAGGAGATGGTATTCAAGATAGTACTGACATTAGGGTCGAAGGAGGGCAGGATAAAAATGATGGACATGAGAGGAGTGCAGATGCAGTTCACCAAAGTGATTGTGACATAGGTGATGTCACAATATCTGGATTTGATTGGGAAGTAGCTTAATCAACTGATGATGATGATGATGAAGAGTTGCCTGCTGAAAATTTGATAAGTGATGATGACGACGAGGAGCTTGTACAGTCAAGAAGAGAGCGAAGGGATTTTTTGACAGCTAAGTTTGCAGCTTTGCAGGTAGCCGATGAATTTCCAAATAGACCCAAAGGCCCTGCAGATGCTGGTGCTGTTGGTGAGGAGACTGACTATGAAGAAAGCGTCGAGAATGCTACTTCCCAGGATGAGCTTGAAGAAGATGAAGGACCCGTGCATAAAAGGAAAAGGAAAAGTAAGTTTCCTTCTTATGATCCATCCGTTGCCAATCCTACTTTGTTGGTAGGCATGAAATTTCATGACGCAAAGCAATTTAGAGAAGCTATACTGAAGAATTCCATTGCTAAACAGAGGAACATTGACTTCATTAGAAACACAAAGACGTTTGTAAGAGCTAGGTGTTTGCAGCGAAATTGTCCATGGAAGATCTATGGCGCATTTGTTAGGAGAAGTGGATCTTTCCAAATTAGAGCCTACCAAGAGGAACATACTTGTTCCATTAATTTTGAGAATAAAATGGTAACAAGTGCATGGTTGTCGAACTACTTTTTTGAATTAATCAAGCTGATGTCTCAGATGAATGCTACTCAGTTCAGGATGCTGGTGAAGGAGCAGGTAGGCATTAATATATCCAATAATCAATGTAAAAGAATGAAGCAAAAGGCGATAAAGATACTCATTGGTCAGTACAACAGTGAGTATGGAAAGGTTTGGTACTATGCTTGGGAGTGTAGGCTACAAAATCCTGGAAGTAGAGTGTATGTAGAGGTCGTGGAGAGACCACTTCCTGATATTGGAATGAAGTTCGATAGATTCTATGTTTGCTTTGATGCATGCAAACGAGGATTTTTATCTGGGTGTAGACGGATTATAGGATTGGACGGGTGTTTTTTGAAGGGCTTGTGCAAGGGAGAATTGCCGGCCGCAATTGGAAGAGATGCAAACAACCAAATGTTTCCCCTGGCTTGGGCTGTTGTGAAGGTAGAGAACAAGGACAATTGGTCCTAGTTCCTCAAAAATTTGATGACTAATTTGGAGATAACAAATGGGGCAGGGTGGGCGTTCATGAGCGACCAACAAAAGGTAATGTTTGCTTTTTAAAAAATTTGGTCACTTGTTTGCTTTTTGATATCAACAGTTTGCTTACAATTTTTTCATTTTGATTATTATTGCAGGGACTGGTTCCAGCGATAGCTGAGTTGTTGCCTTATGCTGAACATCGAATGTGCGCGCGGCACATATACGCAAATTGGGCAAAGACCTAAAAAGGGGACAAGCTGCAGTCGTGATTTTGGCAGCTAGCAAAGAGCTCGAATATGGCTAACTTTAGGATGGCCAAAGAAGAGATGCTTCAATTGACGAAGGATGGTTATGATGCACTGTGCCAAATAGACTCGAAGCATTGGTGTAAGGCGTTCTTCAGCGAGGAATTCAAGTGCGATAACGTTGATAACAACATCCACGAAGCATTTAATGGGAGGATAATAGAGGCCAGATGCAAACCAATTATCTCGATGCTTGAAGACATACGGGTTTTGGTCATGACTCGATTGCAGAGACAAAGAGATGAGACTGCCAAGTGGAGTAAGCAATATGGTCCTAGGATTGCTAAGAAATTAGATGACAACTTGACTACGAGCAGGTATTGTCATCCCATATGGAATGGGGATGACGGATATGAGATCATGAAGGGTCCCGACAAGTATGATTTCCATTTAGGTACGAGGAAATGTTCATATAGAGCATGGCAACTGAGTGGAATTCCTTGTGCACATGACATGTGTGCAATTCAATTGAAGGGCCACAACACAGAAGACTACCTTGATGATTGGTACATGAAACTGAAATATCTTGCTTCGTATCAATTCATGTTGCAGCCAATTAGAGGTAGCAAGTCCTGGGAGCCAACAGATCGCGAAGCACCTCAACCTTTGCCAGTAAAGAAGAGAATGGGAAGACCAAAGAAAAAACGAAAAATGACGGAGGAAGAGGACTCTTGTCACCGTAGGATGAATAGGGCAGGTGTACCAGTAAAGTGCTCTTTTTGCCACATAGCAGGGCACAATATTAAGAGTTGTCAATTGAAGAAGCAGCAAGACCAATTGAGACCAGCCGAAGGGCCTAGTGAAGGGACGGTTGGAGAAGGAGAAATAGAAAGGTGAAGTGAGTCGACTGTTCTTCAGTCAACAACAATAAACCCAGTAAGTCATGACAATTGTATTTATGTTGCTTTATGGTTTGTTACGAATATGTACATAGATATAAGTGACATGTATGTAATGTTTTTGTCTTTGTCAGGTCACCGTGACACGTGAAGAATTGGCCGAAGCCCCTGCTATACCTGAAAATGAAGGGCCTGTTCAAAGAAGGCAAAGCGAAGACAGCCACTGCAGGATTGGTGAAGCAAGTGGAGGGCTAGTTAAGTCGATTTGTTCTTCAGCAGCAAGAAGAAAAAAAAATACCCGATAAGTTCAATGATTTGAGTTTACTTTTCATTTACATTCTAATATGGCCTGATGTTATATAACTATTTATGATGTCCTTTGCCCTTTTCTCAGGTGCGAAGAAGGCAAGCTAGAGCTCAGCTGCCAATAGAGGGCCCAACTGAAGGGCCACCACAAGATCCATCACTAAGGTCATCACAAAGGCCACTAGAAGGGTCATCACAAGGGCCACCACCAAAGCCAACCGAAGGTGTCACTGAAGCTGAAGGCCTAACTACAAAAACAACCAGAAGAAAGCCAAATGAAGAGCCACCTACAAGAAGGCCATCTACAAAACGCCTAGCTGGAGAATTGGCCAAAGAAGCCCCTGCTATAGCTGAATAGCCACAAGAGCCCAAGAAATCACATGCGAGAAGACGAGGCAACCAATCAAAAGTACCTGAACATGACGCTCCCCTTTGAACAAGAGGGGCTCTTGGGAAGAGGCTAAAACAATATGGATATGGCCTTTATACAGATGAGCGATTTGGAATGGTTATTCTTAATGTAAGTTTTATATGCAGCATTTAATTTAATTTATAGTGTAAAGTTTTGTTGATAATTGAGTTTTCTTTTTGAAGCCTGGGAGAAGTTCAGAGGTTCTTATCTCTAAAGGCCGAACTCAAGAATCATCGGCTGCACCGACAAAGAAGAAGACATTGCCTGCGCCAACAAGAAAGCAGAGTAAGAAGAACCTAGTTGCAGGATCAGGATCATCTGACTCAGTTCAGCATACAACAGTTTTAGCTCCTGAATCAATTCAGCCTAGGACAATTGCATCTCCATCAGAATCAACACATCCCAACACAATTGAAGAAGAAGCCTCACATCCAGTTAGAAAAAGTGCAAAGATTATGAATCAAGTGGGAGATCCTTCAAAACGAGCACGAACAGGAGGCATTGTGCAAATTGATTGATGGTTGGGATGTGATATGGTTTGTGGGGCTGAGGAGTCAGTTGTAAACCGATGCGTGGATGTTTTTTTTTTTTTTTTTTTTTATATAATAGTTTGTCATTGAGTTAGTTGAGTTTGTGAGACTTCATTTGTCATTGAGTTTGTGAGACTTCATTTCAATATTAATGGAACGGTTATTGCTTGTCATTTTTGGCATGCCTTTTTCAATTTTTTTATTTTGTTTTTTTACTTTTACTTACTACTGCTTCTGATGGTGGATATGTGGTGATGACTGGGGTGTTCATGTGGCTGGTTGTGGCGGCTGGTGAAGCCTGGTAGTGGTGTGTTGGGTTGGAGGTTTTTGCTGCATCTGGTGCAAGATGTAAGTATGCAATATGCACATCTTGCACCAGGTAATGCTGCTGCAAGCTGGTGTAAGACACCTTACACTAGCAACTTATGCAGTAACATATCACTAGCATTCTGGTGGCTGGTGGTAGCTCAAGTTGGATGCCTGGGATGCTTGGTGTGGCTGGTGGTGATGGCTGGAGGCCGATGGTGGGCAGTGGTGGTGGTGGCTGGTGGTAGTCGATGGCTAGTGAAATGTAAAAAAAACAATTGGCACTTAACTGATCACATTCTAAAAAACTAAGCACTTAAGTATTCACTTTTAACAACAAGTGGCACTTAAGTGTACACTTTTAACAACAAGTGGCACTTAAGTGATCATTTTAATAATAACTTGACACTTAGATGACTCTTTTTTTATCCCAACTGGCACTTAAGTGGTCACTAAATACAACTTATAGCACTCGAGTAATCTGTCGTGTCTGTTCTATGTATATGATGGTTTGCAACAAAACAAAGAAGCTGCCGGTTTACACATTTGCTACTGGTTGAGCTCCTTCAAGTAAAAGCTGCTGGTTTACACATTTGCTGCCGATCTACATTCAATTCAAGTAAAATATTCACCACAACACATCGACCCAATATACACTCCATCATCACCGAGTTATATTTGAGAATAAGCAAAAACATAGTACAAACAGTATTTGTCGAAATCATTCATTCATTCCATTTCCTTGACCTCCCCACAAGTACAAAAAGTAACACATAATACATATGATAGCCCAAAACTTCTGCTCATTCTCCAAAAAAATAAGTTACATTTCATTCAACACAACTATGGCAGTCGGAGAAACATCTTCTCATCTTCCAGTACTTTAGTTTCATCATAAAGTAAGATAGACAAAGAAATAGCAACACAATAAATGCTCGGTAACACTTCCGTTCAATTTTCATCTTTGAAACTTCATTCTTCAAATTGTTAACAGAAGATGCTTGAGCTTGAGCTTGCATTGAGTCAACATCGTCTAAGTCGTCCTCAAGCATAGATGGAGGTTAATGACATCCATCAAGTAGGTCTAATATCACCTCTGTCGCTCAGTGAGAGAATTTCGCATCGACCCATTTGAAGTATTTGCACTTCGAGCCTTCTCTGTATCGGGCACATCCATAGAATCTTCTCCCGGGATTCGATCGAGTCCACGATGCTCTTCTTGAACTTGGTAATCCACAGAAACAGAAACGCTTGCCTTCTCCTTTGCTTCGACGAGAGAAATTTGAGCTACTGCTGAAAGTCCTGCTCTCCATTTCCAATATTCAGTTGTAGAATTTGGGGCAAATCGAATTAGGGTGCAAGATTAGGGCTCTAGTGCTTCAATGGCATTTCGCTCGATTTAGGGTTTTAGATTTAGGGCAAATGGGGAGGTGACGGCGTTTTGGCTGATTTAAGGGCTCTATTTTGGGCCAATACCCGAAACGACGTCGTTTGCGGTTAATTCGAGCTGACTCAGCTCTCCGGCGAGACACATCATCGAGAAATATTAATATTTTAATGTCATGTATGATTTCCGGCCAGCTTCGCCAGAGATGGCACTTAGGTGTCCCACTTTTATTCAAATGTGGCACTTCAGTGTACCTTTCGTAAGTTATGGCATTTAAGTGTCCTTTCGTACAAAGTTATGGCACTTGAAGCGTTCTTATGCCTACTAATATGTATGGAGTTGTTGTTTGGCTGGGCTCTTCCTCAATCTGTTCATTTGTCTTATTCTCATAAGCTTCTAGCAGGTTTAGAGGTGGTAAAACATGCTAATGGTTATTGGATGTCATTTTTTAACAGATCATCTAATGCAAAGCTAAACCCTTCCATGGATCAGTAGGATAATGGTCATTCACAGAGAATATGTCCTTTCTCAGGAACCAATGACAGAGCTGCTTTATTCTTTGGGCAAAGGTAACAAGTTCATTGAAGTAAGATTAGCCAAATTTTTTTGTCAGTTTGTTCACTTGATGGGTGATTTTTGGATAGGCCCCTCAATAATTAATTGCCTTGTTAAAACCTTTTTCCTTCGCCGTTGTCGGCCAATAATACTTGTTTGCTTTTTAGTCCGATGTTTTCATAATTTGTTATGTCTCCCTTTTCAGCCTCTAACCTTGTGTGGCCCTCTCCATACGTTGACGAGTCTATATGTTATTGTTGTGACATCATCTTGTTCTTAGTTTTGTCTGGTTATCAAAAGGTAATTGACAACTATGATAGGTCTCTTGTTTCTGATCGTGAATTATCCCAAGACAAAGCCTTTTCTCCTTGACCAAAAGGTTATTTAATCCGTTGCATGAAATGATGCCATGAGAGTGTTGCAATATATGCATCTATATGTTAGCTTCCTAAGGTAAGTAAGAGCTTGGTACATGTTTTTCTTAATCAAAGCCTAGCCTATCTCTTGTATCTTCTTCAAGCACTTTTCTTAGAATAAGTGTATTGTTCCTTCAAGCTTAGAATCAATGTGGTCTAGTGTCTTTTCTATTCGAATTGGTAAGTGTCTCATCAGAAAGTTATTTCGCAAGTCTGAACTCAACCACAAAATTGGACTTGAAAATATGGTTAGGATGAATTTCTATGGTTTCATGTATACACCATTTTCTATTTATTTCTGTTGAAAGCTAAAACTAATGTAAGCAATGAGTGTAATTGGGCTTGGGTCGTTATATGCATCTCTTGTGATTTCTAATATGATGAAATTATTTTCGAATTTACATGCTTCTGAGTTAGAGATCTAAAAAGGAAAAATGGCTGCTGCTGATGCAAACTTGGTTCATACATATCTTAAATCGCCTTTACATATGTCAATTTCATTGAATTTTGAAGGGGCATGAGGGAAAGGGGTGATTATGGCTAGAGTTTTGAAGAGTTTTGCAATCTGTGGTTCTAGGAAAAATCCTGTCAAATCTTTTCTCTAGGTGTAGGTGGCATCAATAATGATATGAAAGAATTGCGTTGGTTTCTTTTTCGCTTCATCTAAAATATTTTACTTCTCAAGACTCTCCGTAGAGCTTCATGTTATTTATTGTTCTTGGGTTATGGTTGCCTGATGGTATGATTTATATAATTATTGTTTCCTTTACAGACTGCAAAAGCTAGAGGGACGGCCATTCGACCGTTACTGCAATTAGCTGGTCGGCTGCAGCTTGTTGTCACTAAGGTTTAGGCCCTTTATATTTTGCGACAGAGAATTTTTTGAGCTTGTCTGATTTTGGTACATGTTATCTTCCAACCGATTGACAAAGCCACACATGATCAAATTAGAGATTCTCTTCACAAGCGTCAAGCTGATGGAAGTGATGATGAGGACGACGTCTTGTATAGGGATGAATCTGGACAAATTAGCGATGACACATAAGATGAATTGAAGCTCTAAATTCTAAGAGGTAGTCATTCTTGCTGGTGTTGAATTTGATTCGTCGTGTTGCGTCTTCATAAACTTTGGATTGTTGGGGTACTTTGTGGGTAAAGGAAAGGTGAAGTGAAGGCTGCGAGACTTTTTTTCTTTGATTATATTTTCAGTAAAGTCTTTCATTCCACAGCGAAAAGTGAGTCTTAAAAAGCATTTTGCTATAGACTAATTCGTGTTTCAATTAAGAACTGGTTATACACGAACTGGTTCAAGAATTTCCATGTGCTAATTATGGCTTTTAATTTTCCATACTCATTACAAGTACCTTTGTTCCCCTAAGCATCGGTTTGAGTTGGGCGTTTTTTGCTGCTATGTTGCGGGAAACTTACTCAAGATGGAGATGCTCGCTTGGGGCAAGTCATCAGGAGAAGAGCAGAACATTAGACCAAAGAATACGATATAAAAAATATGCAGTACTTTTTGCTCGATCTTAACGTATCCTTTTTGACCGACTTTATTTCTTGGCGACCAAATGCAGCATAAGAGCAGTGTTAGAATTTTCCTAATATGTGGATTAAATTAATTGACATTATAATTTACCGTTTAACGCTTATCGTTTTACGGGGTTTGGTCTTAGGTGAGATAGAAGGTTTCTTAATTAGTCTAATATGGGACTGGCTAGGGTGGGTCGAGTTAAGCCTGGCCCGTAATGAGGGGGACTAGTTGGAAACTCTATAAATAGTGCTCAAATCTCTCTTCTAACCCTAATCTCACATATCCTCACCTAAGGGGCGTTACTCTAACGCTAATCGTGAGGAGCTGCCTCATTGAGCCAATGATTCGGAGGGCGACAGAGGAGAAGGATTTGATGCGTGGATAAACCCCTTAAGTGTGGGCAATCCCTTTCTACTTCTACTTTCAAGAACGATGGATCTTAAAACAGGTGCGTTAATCTTCTACTCTTGGGTGTGTGTTCTTGTTCTAGTTATGAAGATCTTGGGGTTGCACAATTTGCGTCCTACATGTGGTATCAGAGCCTCCATAACTCTAGAACTTGAACCCTAATCGATTTTGCCCTAATTGTACTGATTTGCCCTAATTAGTATGAATCTTGCCCGAATTTGTGATTTTCGAGATTTTTTATTCAATAAAAATTAAATTAAATCACAAATTCGGACTGGGGAAATGAGACGGTCAAAACCGTCACCGGCGCGTCGCCGGGGGACGCCGCACGCGCCCCCACTCGCGGCCACATGCCGGTGGGGTGTCGAACACGCACCCACGTGCGACCACACGCCTCCACGTGCGGCCACGCTCCCACACGCGCGGGGCGTGCTACGCACGCGGATGTTGACGTCAGCGACCCGGGTCCGACCCGTGCGTACACCGCACGTGCGTGATGTCGTCAGCGCCGACCCGCTAACGTTAGCGACCGACCCGATGACGTCATCAAACCGGATCCGACCCGGTTTACAACCCGACCCGAACGTTGTCCTGACCCGTGACCATTGATCGACCCGACCCGACCGAGGATCCGAGCCGATCCGTTGAGCGACCTGACATGGTCAACTGTTGACCGGACCGATCAACTGGTCAGATCGGGCGGCTGGACCGGACGGTCGGACCGCCACCGGTCAGACCGGCTTTTGGCTGGCTCTACGTCAAGCGCGTGAGTCCCACGCGCCGCGCACTCAGGTGGCGCGTGCGGGCACATGGGACATCGGATCGGCACGTGGCTGGCGGCATTGGATTCGTATGGTCCTCCTGTATCTTGTGGTATATTTATTTTATATGTTTGATGATTTTATTGATGTGAAATTGCATATGAAACCCTAAATACGCGTATTTTGAATGGATTTTTGCGTATTTTTCTTGTATTTTTCTGTGATTTCGGAAATACAAGTGCTGGGTTACAGTTATGCCATTTTATTAATGGATGAGGCAGTTTAATTAGCATGATATGTGATTTGAGTGATATGTGCTGCTATCACTGAAGTTCGAATCACATGTATATGGTTTATGTGAGGTATAAATATATCCCTGGTATGAGAGAGTTTCAATGATTCAATTGACTAGTGACCGCCAAAGTGGCACGCTTGATTAGGTTTGAGAAATTTTGGTCTCGTATATTGATTGGGATGTCTCCTGGTCTAATACATGGTCATACTCCCAAAGGAGGTGATTGTGTATTAGTTCATGGAGGGATACATGATGGTGCGGTGGAGGAGTGATTGGTTCTAGTGGTTCATCTGCCCAAAGGTGATGAATTCACGAAAATTGGAACATATTCTCATAACCGCTATCATGTGGGGGGTATACAACTGCATATCATGTATTCTGCCCAAATATGATTATATGATTATGCGTGTAACTCTTTGGATGTGTACTTGTACGTCAAGTTACACGGTGCTCACATGATGCTAATTATATACATTGCTTGTTTTTCAGTTACCTTTCTGTAATTAATAACTCCACTATAATTGAGGGCTTTACTGTTTCAAATTTTTAAGTTGTGGACATATGATTTATTACTTGGAGCAATAGAATGTGCTTATTGTCCATTAAGCGTTCCATTTCTGGGACACTCGTAATGTGGATTGCCTACTGACTGCACTGCTAAAAGATGATGGAAGTCTTAGTGGCTTGAAATTATGTCTTGTCTAATACCGAAATTAAGACACATCTACAAAAATTGCGTTTAATTCCTAATGACATATACATCTGGTATATGGTTAAAGGGTTGTCAGGCTTAATAGTGGTCATGAGTATTTTGGCAAGTATGACAATGCGAAATAGCTTAAAGGGTCATTTGTCAAATACTTGGTAGATTCTGGGGTGGTAACTTAATTACTATACCTGAAAATCTTGACAAAAGATTTGGCCGAAAGGCATAATTGCACCATAATTAACATGGTGATGAGTATGATTAGTAAGACTAATTTATTTGGTTTTTTTTTTTTTTGGGATGATATTTTGAAAACATCCTTTTCACACACAAAAAGTGTTTCTTATCCTTAATCGAGTGTGTGATTAGATGCCATAAAAGGCAATATACAATCTATGAAATATGTTTGGAAACTTACTGACTTGTCTAAAGATCATAAGTTTTTTTAGTTGCAAATTGGTGTACAAAACTAAAAGGATTTCCAAGAAAGATTGTAGAGTTTCAAACTAAATTTGTAGTTAAAATTTTCACTCGAAAGAGGGGTGGATAGTTAATAGTAAAGAAATAATTATTTCTTTAAAAGATTCTTTCAGAGTGAATGTGGCATTTATTTTGGTTTAGAGTTACGCCAAATAGATACAAAATCTATATAGTACAATGAAGGATTTTGCAACAAATTTAAGTAAACTTGTGTGTAAACTGAAAAGTCTTATTAATTGTTTTATGCAAGTTTCCAAACAATATTAATAAAGTTTTATAGTGTTATTATTTTGTTCAATTGAGAACAAAGTAATTTAATATACTGCAAGGTCAGTGGGAGGAAATTTATATTTTCTCATACTCTATGTACATGATTTTTGTTTACAAGTAGTGACCTTGACGCATCTTTTGTCCTTTACACTAAGGTCCGAAAGGATTGTTCTTGTCACATATATTGGATTTTATTAGATTTTCTCGGAGGACATTTGCTGATTGTATTTTGGAAATATTCAATGTACGACATTGCAAGTTAAGAATTACTCCTGTTGTTAAGGGTGATGGAGCTAATCCATTACATTGTCCTTATTTAAATATTGAGAAAATCTAATTAAATAGTGTACCTTGTGTTAATGCACTTAAAAGTATAATATTTATGCTTGATTTTGCACTAGATTAAATATCATCATTGCGACGGGACTTCTAGGCAGATATAAGTTGAATCCAGGTTGTGATCATTGGGTTGCTGCCAAAAGATTTTAAGGAAGTGCAGTGCAGTAAATAAAGTTCTATGTCTACTATATAAGTAGACTTTGTAACATTCTTTTAGGCTGTTATTTGAGCTATTGTGCTTCAGAACCTTATGAAGGAGATGATCGTTTTGACTTTATGGATAGACCCATACGATTAAGTTGAGACGATAAATTCGTTGTATTTTTATTAATAACAAATGTCTCAAGGGATCTAAATATATGGTGGTCAAAAGTTTTTGACTATAAAGGAAACGGTACAGAAAGGTGACGTTAACATATTTTCACAGATGATGTAGTTGCAGATCCACTAACTAAAGGTCTACGCCCATGTGTATTTGAGGAGTATCTTCGGATAATTTTGTTTAGTGGGAGCTATTTTGGCTTTATTCTGATAAAGTTCACATCTATGGTTCGTTACATTTAGTAACATTTTGATATATATATATATATATATATATATATATTTCAACTTTTGCATTCAATATAATATTTTTGAATGGTTTGTTATTTTGTTGAATATATATTGTTAAAATTCTCAAGGTATTACCTTGAGTGAAGGCTAAGGGGCATTTTGGTTATTAGCCTTGTGCATATGTTCTTGTAAAAGGTTAACCATAAGGACAAGACATATGTGGGTTCATTTGAACCATAATTTCATTCTCTTGTGGCACAAGCTTTTGTGTCGCCTAAATAAGAGAATGGTGACTGACAAAGGTTCAATAGAACTATAATTTCATTCTCTTGTGGCACGAGCTTTTGTGTCGCCTAAGTAAGAGAATGGTGACTAACAAATGGATCTCTCTATGAGAGATGTTAGCCATTTGCCACACTACCATATTGAATCCATATCAATAAAGTTGAAAGCATTTGTGACCATGGAAGGCTCGTGTGTATACATGCAGTTAACGCCATGATTCGGTGTTGGAGACTTTATGGGATAGGATTGACTATTAAGAATTATCTCTGGACCATTGTGCGCACATAAAATACAATTTCAATTAATATAGTCCAAGTGGGAGAATGTTAGAATTTTCCTAATATGTGGACTAAATTAATTGACATTATAATTTACTATTTAACGTTTATCGTTTTACGGGGTTTGGTCTTAAGTGAGATAGAAGGTTTCTTAATTAGTCTAATATGGGACTGGCTAGTGTGGGCCGAGTTGAGCCTAGCATGTAATGAGGGGGACTGGCTGGAAACTCTATAAATAGTGCTCAAGTCTATCTTCTAACCCTAATCTCACATATCCTCATCTAAGGGGCGTTACTCTAATGCTAATCGTGAGGGGCCGCTTCATTGAGCCAATGATTCGGAGGGCGACAGAGGAGAAGGATTTGATGCGTGGATAAACTCCTTAAGTGTGGGCAATCCCTTTCTGCTTTCGCTTTCAAGAACGACGGATCCTAAAATAGGTGCGTTAATCTTCTACTCTTGGGTGTGTGTTCTTGTTCTAGTTATGGAGATCTTGGGGTTGCGTAATTTGCGTCCTACAAGCAGAACATTAGACATTACCCTCGACAAATTGACAGAGTACGGGTCACTTTTTTAGCTATATTTGCATATATATCTCGAGATCCGGAAACTTTTAGATGACCATCTTACCTAAAAGCCATTTCGGCAATTTGACATCATCTGCTGCATACTTAGATATAATTATCTAAGACTATGTAACTAGATCTTCCGAAACATCTGCTCGAATCATGGCCCCGTAAAAGCACCACGCCAGTGTGATTTCATCCTCACACTACAAAAAATCGAGCAATCCATTACACGCACCGACCAAAGGCGTCGATCCACACATTCTCATTTTCCCGAGCACCTCCAAACCTTCAATAAACAGACCATCATGCGAATACCTCTTGACAACAAAACGAAAACACGATTTCCTAATCCAATCGCAGGAAAGCTGCCATTGAATTTCAGCGACACGCAAACCAAAACAAGGCGAAATCGATCCTCACCCCACAAAATAACGCCAGAAAAGCTCCAAAACAAGACGATGATCACGACACGGAAGAACGACGTGAAATTGAAACATTGAGATGGGGCAACCCCGTGGAGGAAAGCCGCAACCAATGGAGCTCTTTGTTGGGTCAGAACTCAAGAGAAAATCTAAGTGCGATCAAGAGAGAGAGAGGAGCAGATTGTCTCAATCGAAGTTCGGAGATCTAACATCAGCGCTTGGGGTTTTCTTTTTTTTTTTTTAACAATGGCTAAAAACTAGGGGCCACCCAACAATTACTTAATTGAGAATTCCTCTAGAGCCGAGCTTGTCAGCTCCATTTTACCAAACATTCCCAAAAACAATCTTACCTCACAGACAAGATAGAAACAAGCACTCCCTTGACGAAAAGACGAACCATCTTACGCAGTCACTCGATAAAAGCAATCGCTCGATAAGGAGACAAACAATGACCCTCTAGCATTTGGCATTGGCCTCAACAAAAGCCACGACCTCCCCGTACGTGGCATTCGCCTTCTCTTTCACGGCCATGACCTTCTCCTGGCTGACCTCCACTTCGCCATCGGTGAAGTACATGCTTGCGTTCTTCCAGACCGAGCCTCTCTCGGGCAACACAGTGATCTTCACTTCCTGGTTGATTCTCTTGAAGGCGTTGGCCAACACGTCACCCTCGATGATGGAATGGCTATAGATGATGTTGTCCTTGTTAGGGATTTCAACCACGCGCTTCTCAGTCTTGTACCGACTGCCTATGAAAAGCAGCATTCATATTTAGAACTTGTCAACTTCAACATCACGAGCACAATCTTAGTGTATTCGATCAGGCATTTTAAGAATCAAACCCGACCATAACTGGGAGGTTGAAGTTGACAAGTTCTAAATATGAATGCTGCTTTTCATAGGCAGTTGGTTCAAGGCTGAGAAGCGCGTGGTTGAAATCCTTGATAAGGACAACATCATCTATAGCCATTCCATCATCGAGGGTGACGTGCTGGCCAACGCCTTCGAGAGAATCAGCCACGAAGTGAAGATCACTGTGTTGCCCGAGGGAGGCTCGGTTTGGAAGAACGCAAGCACGTACTTCATCGACGGCGAAGTGGAGGTCAGCCAGGAGAAGGTCATGGCCGTGAAAGAGAAGGCGAACACCATGTACGGGGAGGTCGTGGCTTTTGTTGAGGCCAACGCCAAATGCTAGAGGGTCACTGTTTGTCTCCTTATCGAGTGATTGCTTTTATTGAGTGACTGCGTAAGATGGTTCGTCTTTTCGTCAAGGGAGTGCTTGTTTTCGTTTTTCGCGAGGTAAGATTGTTTCGGGAATGTTTGGTAAAATGGAGCCGACAAGCTCGGCTCGGAGGAATTCTTGATTAAGTAATTGTTGGGTGGCCCCCAGTTTTTAGCCATTGTTAAAAAAAAAAAAAAAAAGAAAACACCAAGCGCTAATGTTAGATCTCCGAACTTCGATTGAGACATCCGCTCCCTCTCTCTCGATCGCACTTAGATTTTCTCTTGAGTTCCGACCCAACAAAGAGCTCCGTTGGTTGCGACTTTCCTCCACGGGTTGCCCCATCTCGGTGTTTCAATTTCACGTCGTTCTTCCACATCGTGATCATCGTCTTGTTTTGGAGCTTTTCTGGTGTTATTTTGTCGGGTGAGGATCGGTTTCGCCTTGTTTTGGTTTGCGTGTCGCTGAAATTCAATGGTGGCTTTCCGGCGATTGGAGCAGGAAATCGCGTTTCCGTTTGGGTTCCTTCAACTGGGTCAGGACCAGATTGGGTTTTGAAGCGGCCTCAGTTTGTTCTGCCATGTGATCTGTGTGCGGGTCGGGTTGGGCGATTTTCAGCCGGCGAGACCCATTTGGGATTCGCTTGCTAGAGATCACTTGGCGTCAAGAATTACGGATTTGATGATGAGAGTGTCCAGAGGTAGCGATTCTTGTCGGTCTAACACGTTGAGCTTTGTTGTCGAGAGGTATTCGCATGACGGTCTGGGTATTCAAGGTTTGGAGGTGTCTAGGAAAATTAGAATCTGTGGATTGACGCCTTCGGTCAGTGCATGTAACGCATTGCTAGATTCTTTGCAGCAAAAGGATGAAATCACATTGGCACGGTGCCGGGAAAAAATCATCGGCTCTCCTTTTTCTCTCGTCTCTGCGAGTGCTTCTCTACCTCCTTGGTAGCGTCTCCTTCCCCAAAACCCTAAAAACCCTAAAAACCTTATGGATTTCCTTCATCTTCCTTTTCTTCTTGTGTTTTCCTTTTCCCTGCAGTGACTTTACTGAAAACCCCAAAAAAATAGACCTCCCTGTGCTATTGCCGTCGAGTTCTGAGTCGTCAATCGAACAGTGCTTCAAGCCGTCCAGTGTCACGTACAGGTTGGTTTTAGCTGTTTTTCCTTCTAATACGCTCTTCAATCTCCATGGAAGTTTCGTCGTATAGCATGGATTGTCTGTTTCTGGTTGTTCCCTTGTGCATCTGGTCCTGGGTGTGGTGAAGGAGTCAACGATTACTGGATTCGGTGCTTGAGGAAGACGAATTTGGCTGATCTAGTGCTAGCAGTCCGATGAATATTCCTTTGTCCTCTATCACATGAACTTGCTTCAGTTTTGAGGGTTTCTACGAGTCGGAATTTCTATATATTGGAAGGGGGATTTACCTGGTTCGTCTTCCCTGTTACTTGTCCTTCCAATCTGGACATGTTTTAAATCAGTCTTCATGGAGAGTAAAGAAGAAAATGAAATGCGAGTGGCAGCTTTCTGTAAACGATTGGGTTACCTTTGGTCCGAGGAGGATGTTGTCGAAGTTTCCCCTCTTGTCTCTCCACAAAAAGAGAGGAATGTCAACGCATCCTCTTTGGCAAGCTCTATTCCAAACCCAACGTTAACTACCCAGCTTTCTTCTCCACCATGAAAAAAGCCTGGAAATCTGATACTGTAACCTGTTCACAAAAAGAACCTAGGTTATTTACTTTTGTATTTCAAACGGTGGAGGAAAAAGAGAGAAATCGAAGGCATCACCATGGTCGTATTCTAGCAACCTGCTAGTCTTGAGACAATGCGAACTGGAAGTGCCAGAGCACTGTTATGATTTTACCAAAGATGCTTTCTGGGTACGCATTGGAGGTATCCCTCCTAGCTGGAGAGTTGAGCAAGTCTTTAAAGATCTGGGAAGCAGACTCGGACGTGTATTGGAAGTTCAGCTTGATACTACAGGTAGTCATCCACAGAAAGGAGGAAGAGTGAGGATAGAAACTAACCTGAGTGTCCCACTGAAATTAGGTGCAATTCTGGACATTGGTTCAAAATGGCTATGGATGGAGTTCAAGTATGAACATCTCCCACATTATTGCTATTCATGTGGGAGAATAGGGCACTTTGCTCCTGACTGTGCAAAAATTCCTTACGTGCAGTCAGCCTGGGCAAATAACCAAATTGGACCATTTGGACCCTGGCTGAAGGCAAAGGCAAGTGAGCACAGCCCTTATTGGGATACTTTTTATGGTAAAATTGAGGAGGAATTCACTGTGGAAGAGACAATACCTGTCACACCATCTCCTGCTAGTGGCATGGAGATTATAACTCATGAGACTATCCCCGATATGCAACTAGGAATCTGCAGTAAAAGAAGACTCAACAGCTCTCACGGCAAAGAGATAGCTCAAGAAAAGGAAGCACATCTTAATGTGGTCAAAGATCACGGCAAACAGGTGCAATGCGTGGAGAATAATAAACAAGTGTTATCTAAAGTCGGGAAGTGCAGTAAGAAGACTATGAAAGTTCAGAAGGCCAAAAAGCATAAATGTATACCTGGGAACACCCCTCTTGTGATTGATGATAATTAGCTATTGGATACTCCAGTGAAATTGATTGCGGAAGGACAGGAATGGGCTTTGGTGGCTAGCCCTAATAAGCTATCAGTGACGCCATGAACATCATCAGTTGGAATTGTCAGGGGCTGGGCAACCCCCTGACAATTCAAGACCTTAAAGCCTTAACGACTCAAGAAAGGCCCAGTTTACTATTTTTAATGGAGACTAAGAATAAAGGAGCAATGGTGGAAAAAATTTACAAAAAGCTACATTTTCAGAATATCTTTTTAGTCAATCCTTCAGGCTTATCAGAAGGTTTAGCTCTAATGTGGCATGATGAAGTTTCTTTGAAGGTGAATGCTAGTTCAAAGCATTTTATCGATGTGGAATGTATCGACCCAGGCAGCAGGCAACATATGCAAATTACTTTTGTTCATGCATCTATAAATTTTGGAGAGAGACTAACCTTCTGGAAAATGCTGGGAAACCTTAAACCACACGATGCTTGTCCATGGATCTACATGGGTGATTTCAATGAGATTTTGTATGTGTGGGAGAAAGTTGGAAAAAGAGAAGCTGATAACAGTCATATTGCAGCATTCAAAGATATGATTAACGAACTTTCCTTAATGGATATGGATAGTCATGGGTGTGGATTTACTTGGGTGAACAACAGAAATGGGGAGGATCTTGTTAAGAAACGTTTAGATCGAGTGCTATGCACAATGGAATGGAGAATTACCTTTCCTGATGCCGAAGTCCAAGCATTTCCAGCAATTGGCTTCGACCACAGTCCCCTGGTTCTTCGACTCTATACTGAAAAAAAAGAAGTATAAGTGATCTTTTCAGATGGAGGCCTACTGGATAGAGCATGAAGAATACTATGAAGTTATCCAACAAGTTTGGAAAACTAACTCTACCCTGACCAAGTACCCTTTCAAAGCAAAATTACGGGAGGCATCAAAGGCACTAACAAAATGGAGCAAAGAGAAGTTTGCAAACACAAAGCTGCACATAAAAGAGTTAACTATGGCTTTAATAGAGTTCACAAATCAGCCTAACTAGAACACGTGCAGAAAATCCAAACAGAGTCTTATTAATCAGATAGAGCAACTAAGAAGGCAGGAGGAACAATTTTGGGCCATGAGATCTCGCATCAAGTGGCTACATTGGGGAGATAAGAACACTTGATTTTTTCATGCATCCACAATTCGAGAGGAGACGAGAGAAATAGAATTACCATGCTGCAATATGAGGATAACAATTGGTGTAGAGATCCTCTTATGATCAGAAACCATATCTTGTCTTTTTACAAAGAGCTTTATAAAACAGAGGGCCCAAGGCATTACCAACCTATTCTAACCCAATGCCCATCACCTAGAACACAGCAAATCAATGAAGATCTGATGATTGTACCTTCGATGAAGGTCAAAGCCGCTGTTTTCTAGATGGGCGCACTTAAAGCCCCTGGCCCAGATGATTTCAACGGCATTTTTTTATCATCAATCATGGGATACAGTGAAAACTAACCCGCTACAGTTAGCTCAGAATTTTTTCTAGACTGGCCTTCTCGACCCACTCCTCAATAGGACTCACCTTGCTTTAATCCCTAAAGTGAAAAACCCTGAGAAAATTAGCCAATACAAACCTATCAGCCTTTGTAACTTCAGCTATAAAGTAATTTCAAAACTTTTAGCTAATAGACTGAAGAAGTGGCTGCCACAGATTATTGAACCGGAGCAATGTGCCTTTGTTCAAGACAGACAGATACAAGATAATAGACTCATCATGCAGGAAGTCCTACACCAGATGCGTATCACACAAAAGAAGAAAAAACATTAAGCCATAGTCAAAGTGGATATGCAAAAGGCTTACGACAGAATTGAGTGGGATTTTCTGCGAGATTGTATGATGCATATGGGGTTTTGTGAAGAGTGGGTAACACTGATCATGCAATGCGTGTCTACTGTGTCTCTCCGTGTCAAGATAAACGGAGAACCTACCTCTTTCTTCCATCCTTCGAGAGGGATCCGACAAGGCGATCCTCTGTCGCCCTATTTATTTATCTTGGTTTCAAATGTCTTGACCTGGATGATGAAAAAAGCAATCTCAGATGGCAACATCAAAGGCATACAGATAAACAGGTTTTATCCTAAACTTTCACATTTAATGTTCGCAGATGACGCTATCTTTTTTCTAGACGGTACCTTAATGGAATGTCAGAATTTGGTACTACTACTAAAACAGTAGTGCTATGCCTTCGGCCAAGCTACTAACTTAAATAAATCAGGGGTGTATTTTAGTGCAAAGTGTCCCTCAACTCTGAAGCAAAATATGGCCTCAGAATTAAGAGTTCCTGTGTTTGAAAAAAGAGGGAAGTATCTGGGTATCCCTACTAATTGGGGTCAATCAAAAAAAAGAACTCTTCTCATGGATATTAGCCAGGATTAACTCAAAGCTCGAAGGGTGGAAAGAAAAACTACTTACTAAAGCTGGGAAGGAGGTGTTGATCAAAAGCGTAGTCCAGTCCATTCCTATGAATGCTATGTCCATCTTTAAGCTACCAATTTCCATCTGCAGAGCAATAGAAAAGCGAATTGCATCATTCTGGTGGAATAAAGGTGATCATAAGCGGGGCATTCATTGGAAAAATTGGAAACTTATGAAGACCCGAAAGGATGCAGGAGGCATGGGTTTTAAAGACTTGATTACCTATAATTGTGCTATGCTAGGCAAGCAAGCCTGGAGGCTCTCCACTTCTCCTTCTGCCTTATGGAGTAGAGTGTTGAAAGGTGTCTACTTTCCAACAGGGGATCTTTGGAGTGCACGTACTGGCCAACGCCCCTCATGGGGATGGAGAAGCTTGTTAATGGGTCGAGAGACAATTAAAGAAAACATCAAATGGTCAGTTGGGGACGGGAAATCTATCCGAATCAGAGAAGATAAATGGTTAATGCAGGGGGTAATTGGAGGACAAAGCAACTCAGCAGAACCCTCGATGGTTTCTAAATTAATGCATGCTGAATCCAGAGAATGAGATGTACAGAGGATTCAACAGCTCTTTAATGATAGTATCGCAAATGAAATTCTAGCAATCCCTTTGAGCACACAATCGCAACCAGATTACTTAGTCTGGACAGGCAATAATACAGGCAAATATTCAATAAAGAGCGGTTATAATAGAGCATGCTCAGTATCTACTCGCCAAAACGACTTTCAAGCCTCCTGCTCATTCCAACCTCCACGTACCCTGTGGACCAGAATCTGAAGCTTGGCGGTACCTCCAAAAATCAAGACTTTTCTGTGGGCTATCTGTCAAAATGCTCTCCCGACGAGAGAAAATCTCTACAAGCGAAAGATTATTCAAGATCCATTATGCCAAATATGTTGCACGAAGGTAGAAATAACAAAGCACCTGCTCTTTTTATGTAAATGGACAGAGGGAGTATGGAAAGACCCAACCTTTCGAGATATCTACCCCACAAGCACGATCAGAAGAACAGATCAATGGTTGCTTGAAGCGTTCAGCGCGAGCAAGCATAAACCGGAACGAGAATATACGGGCAGGGCTCTCTGGCACATATGGAAGGCAAGAAATGGATGGACTTTTTGCAACAAAGTCCCAAAATCTGTAGATCTCTTGAGCATCATACAAAATTAGCACTCGAATCCCAGCCATGAACAGCATAATCAGGAAAAATCAAACCCTAATCGAGACTCACCGAGTAGATGGCGACCACCGAGATCAACACGTTCGAAGCTAAATGTTGATGCTTCTTGGACGCCGGGGGGAGAATTTTTGTGTTACATTTGCGAGGTATTGTTCGTGATTCAGCAGGACAGGTCCTCGAAGGCTTCGCGTGTTCATCTAGGGTTTCCTCTGCTCAAGAGGCCGAAGTCGAAGCTCTCTCTCATGGCCTCTTTTATATCACGGAACTGAAGAGACGGCACGTGGGGGACTTCGGGAGTCAACCTCTTCGCTGGATTTGCGAAAACGACTGTTCCCCTGCAATTGAACAAATATTGGGTTGGGCCGCTCCACATTGGAATCTCAAGGAAAGAGTGCTTCGATGCAGGCGTGTTTGGGATCAAAGCGAAGATATCCAGATTCAATGCTGCACTCGTCAAGAAAATCAGGCCGCGAATTGGTTAGCCCGAACCCATCACGCAAACAACCTCCCTCTCAATTGGTGGATATCTGCCCCGTTGCTTTTATGGAACATATTATGTTTGGACATTAGTCCTGTTTCTACTTCTAAGACTCCTATTAAGTTTTAATGGATCATTTCTACTTTCGACCAAAAAAAAAAAAAAAAAAAAAAAAAAAACATTGGCGCGGTGCCTTTCCGGGGCCATGATTTGAGCAGATGTTTTGGAAGATCGAGTTACATGGTCTCTTATTGCTCAGATTTTTAGCAAAGGTGGGAAATTTGATAGGATTGTTGCTCTCTTGGATTTGGGAGTTTATGGTGAAGTGATGTACGATGTTGTCATTGATCATTATGGCAACGCTCTATGTACATGGTCGGCATCTTCACCGAAAAAAATGGTGGGATAGCGCACTGAGATTGGAGACATGGACAAACCATCTCACCAAAAAAACAAGAAATAATAAATGGACAATAAAAATTCACAATGAGTGTCGATATTTATATTCATCATGAGAGCCAAAAATAAATAATTTGCTATAACCTGGACGTGTGCCCTTGTATTTCAGTCCTTTTGTGAGTCTTGAATGTTGGCGGTGATTGCTGTTCGTCTTTGTAGATCACAAGGAGTGCCAAAGCCGACAAATTCAGGCGGTAGTTAGTAGTGGAATTGGCCTTTCTTTTAGGAATTAGGCATTTTTTTTAAGATAGGTTGGTGGTGAAATTGCGCAAGAACCCAGAAAAGTTGTGTTTGAAGGGGTTCCCAAGAAAAAGGTGAACGAATCACAAATCATTCCAAAAGACTTGATGTGTTATTATACGCAAGATTGCGAACTTTCGTCAGTTAAATTTTTTCGCATGATTGCAAAGTTGAAACTTTTACATGGTATTTATTACGGAACCGTCGACATCAACTTCAATTATCTTGGGTCCATCTTCTTGTGCGACAGGATTTGATTTATTGATTTTCCCACTTCAGTCACCCAGTTGAAGGAACCCAAACGGAAACGCGATTTCCTGCTCCAATCGCCGGAAAGCCGCCATTGAATTTCAGCGACACGCAAACCAAGACAAGGCGAAATCGACCCACACACCCCACAAAATAACGCCGGAAAGAGCTCCAAAACAAGACGATGATCACGACGCGGAAGAGCGACGTGAAATCGAAACACCGAGAAGGGGTTTTCGGTACGCACCAGAAGCCGTGGCCATGATTTCTCCGGTATGAGCTCAGCGCGACACTGCCGAGGAAAGCCGCTATCAGTCGAGCTCTTTGCTGGGTCGGAATTCAGAGAAAATCGAAGTGCGATAGAGAGAGAGAGAGAGAGAGGAGCAGATCGTCTCAATCGAAGTTCGGAGATCTAACATCAGCGCTTGGGGTTATAACCATAATGCAATACAATCGGCATGTGCGATGTTCATGGTGAGGAGTATTTCAATTGACTCAAAGTTTCTAACCTTCGCCGGAAGTTGTCTCATCAAGGAACCTCTTGACGACTTGCAGGACCTCCTCGGAAGGAAGCTTATAGGCTTTGACAAGGGCCTCGACCACCTTGGCCTGAGGGATCAAGGACGTGATGTCGGTCTTGTAAGTAACGAGTCCCATTGATTGAATCCGAATACAATTTGCTGAAACTGCTGCACGGAGCGGCGAGAACCTGCAGAGTCTCGAGGAGGGAGAAGGAGAGAGAGGATGGAGGCGATGAAAGCGGCAGCTTTGAGTTCATTTCGTCGAGCCTTGGGCTGCTTAAATAGAGACCGAGGGAAAAATGCAGCGGGATGTGTTTGTGCTCATAACCACTTGCGTTCGTGCTGCTTTTGGATGTGTTCCTTCAAACGCGGGAGTATACTGCAGCGGGAGCATTTGCTTAGATAGGGACCGAGGGAAAAATGCTCCCGCTGCGATATACTCCCGAGAGTCTTTCACGCTTTTTCCCTCGCCCTCGGAAGTCGTCCGAGCATTTTTCCCTCGGTCTCTAGTTTTAGTTGAGTCTTTTTCAACATGACAGGGAAGGATTTGGCGCAGCATGAGAGGGAAGGACTCAACTGAGTCCTTCCCTCGGTCTCTATTTAAGCAGCCCAAGGGCTCGACGAAATGAACTCAAAGCTGCCGCTTTCATTGCCTCCATCCTCTCTCTCCTTCTCCCTCCTCGAGACTCCGCAGGTTCTCGCCGCTCCATGCAGCAGTTTCAGCAAATTGTATTCGGATTGAATCGATGGGACTCATTTACGTGACCGAGATAATGTCACCGATCCCTCCAGACGAGGCGGTCAATGCCCTTGTTGAAGCCCATAACCTCCCTCCCGAGGAGGTCCTGTGAGTCGTCAAGAGGATCCTTGAGACGACAACTTCTAGCCAAGGTTAGAAACATAATTTTGAGTCAATCGAAATGTTCCTCATCTCGATCGTATTGCATTACTGTTATAAACTTTTTGATTCCTAGTGCTCGTGATGTTGAAATTGATGAGTTATAAATGTGAATGTTGCTTCTACAGGCAGTCGGTACAAGACTATGAAGCACATGGTTGAGACCCCGGACCAGGACAACTTCATCTACAGCTATCCCATCGTCGAGGGCGACGCCAACACTTTCGAGAGTATCAATCATGAGGTGAAGATTACTGAATTGCACGATGGAGGCTTGGTGTGGAAGAACACAAGCGAGTATCTCACCGACGGCATAATGGAGGTCAGCAAAGAGAAGATCATGGCCGTGAAAGAGAAGGTGGACACCATGTACAGGGACGCCGTGGCTTTTGTCAGCGCCAAGACCAACCTCAAATACTAGAAAGGAAACTTGTCTTCTTATAGAGTGATTGTTTTTATCGAGTGACTGCGTAAGATGGTTCGTCTTTTCGTCAAGTGATTGCTGATTTCTGTCTTTTCTGCGAGGTAAGATTGTTTTTGGGAATGTTTGGTAAAATGGAGCTGACAAGCTCGGCTCTGGAGGAATTCTCGATTAAGTAATTGTTGGGTGGCCCCCAGTTTTTAGCCATTGTTAAAAAAAAGAAAACCCCAAGCGTTGATGTTAGATCTCCGAACTTCGATTGAGACAATCTGCTCCTCTCTCTGATCGCACTTAGATTTTCTCTTGAGTTCCAACCCAGCAAAGAGCTCCATTGATTGCGGCTTTCCTCCACGGGGTTGCCCCTGTAAGATGCAAATTGCGCAACCCCAAGATCTCCATAACCAGAATAAGAACATGCATAATTAGGTAGAAAGATTAACGCACCTGGGATTCATTGTTCTTGAAGCGGAAGTGGAAACACAATGTTCTTTGCGCAAATCCTTCTCCTTTATTGCCCTCCGTATCACTGGCTCAATGAGGCGGCCTTTCACGATTAGCATTAGAATAATGCCCCTTAGGTGAGGATATGTGAGAATTAGGGTTAGAGGAGAGACTTGAGCACTATTGATAGAGTTTTCAGCCAGTCCTCCTCATTATGGGCGAGGCTCAACTCGGCCCACACTAGCCAGCCCCATATTAGACTAATTAAGAAACCTTCTATCTCACCTTAGATCAAACCCCATAAAATGGTAAACGTTAAACGGTAAATAACAACATCAATTAATTTAGTCCACATAAAAGGAAAACTCTTACATTGTCCCACTTGGACTATATTTATTGAAATTGTATAATATGTGCGCACATTGGTCCAAAGATAATTCTTAATAGTCAATCCTATCCTATAAAGTCTCCAACACCGAATCATGGCGGTAACTGCATGTATACACACAGAGCCTTCTATGGTTACAAGTGCTTTCAACTTTATTGATATGGATTCAATATGGTAGTATGGCAAATGGCTAACATCTCTCATAGAGAGATCCATTTGTCAGTCACCATTCTCTTACCTTAAGCGACACAAAAACTCGTGCCATAAGAGAATGACATTATGGTTCCAATGAACCCACATATGTCTTGTCCTTATGGTTAACCTTTCTTTATGTATCACAAGAACATATGCAGAAGGTTAATAACCGAATGCCCCTAGCCTTCACTCAAGGTTTAAGCAATACCTTGAGACTTTTAACAATATATATATATATATATATATATATATTCAACAAAAGAACAATCCATTCAAAAATATTGTATTGAATGTAAAAGTTGAAACATATCAAACCATTACTAAATGTAACGAACCACAGATGTAAATTTTATCAGAATAAAGCCAAAATAGCTCACACTAAACAACAGTATCCGAAAATACTCCTAGGCTCATGCTAATGAGATGTCACTCAAATACACATGAGTGTAAGCCTTTAGTTAGTGGATCTGCAACCAAATCATCTGTGAAATTATGTTATATTATAAGTCACATTTCTGTACCATTTCTTTATGGTCAAAAATATTTGATTGCCATCTATTTAGACCTCTTGAGACATCTGTTATTAAGAAAACAACAAATTTATTATCTCAATACAACCGTATGGGTCTATCCAAAAAGTCAAAACGGTCAACTCCTTCATAAGGTTCCGAAGCATAATAGCTCAAGTAACAGCCTAAAAGAAAGTTATAAACTCTACTAACATAGTAGACATAGAACTTTATTTACTACACTGCACTTCCTGCTAATATGTATCATGTACATAGAATATAAGAAAAATAAATGTCCTCCCACTGACCTTGCAGTATATTGAATTACTTTGTTCCTAATTAAACAAAATAACAACACTATAAAACTTTATTAATATTGTTTGGAAACTTGCATAAAACTAATAATAAGACTTTCAGCCTACACTGAACTTTATTTACTACACTGCACTTCCTGCTAATATGTATCATGTACATAGAATATAAGAAAAATAAATGTCCTCCCACTGACCTTGCAGTATATTGAATTACTTTGTTCCTAATTAAACAAAATAACAACACTATAAAACTTTATTAATATTGTTTGGAAACTTGCATAAAACTAATAATAAGACTTTCAGCCTACACACAAGATTACTTAAATCTATTGCAAAATCCTCCAATTGCACTATAGATTTTTTATTCATTTGGCGTAACTCCATATAAAATAAATAAACTATTAATGTCACATTCACTCTGAAAGAATCTTTTAAAGAAACAATTATTTCTTCACTATTAACTATCCACCTCTCTTTCAGAGTAAAAACTTTAAACTCCATAATCTTTTTTTGAAATCCTTATAGTTTTGTACACTAATTTGCAACTAAAGAACTTGTGATCTTTAGACAAGTCAGTAAGTTTCTAAACATGTTTCATTAATTACATATTGCCTTTTATGGCATCTAAACACATATTTAATTGAGAATAAGAAACAACATTTATGTGTGAAAATGTTGTTTTTCAAAATACCATCCCATAAAAGATCAAATAAATTAGTCTTACAAATCATACTCATCACCATGTTAATTATGGTGCAATGATGCCTTTCAGCCAAATCGTTGTTAGGATTTACGAGTATAGTAATTAAGTTACCACCCTAGAATCTACCAAGTATTTGACAAATGACCTTTTAAGTTATTTCACGTTGTCATACTTGTCAAAATACTCACGGCAACTATTAAGCCTGACAACCTTTTAACCATATACCAAATGTATATGTCATTAGGACTTAAACGCAATCTTTGCAGATGTGTCCTAATTTCGATATTAGACAAGATATAATTACAAGCCACTAAGGCTTTCATCATCTCTTAGCAGTGCAGTTCGCAGGCAAATCATATTTCAAGTGTCTCAGAAACGCTTCATGGACAGTAAGCTAATTCTATTGCTCTTTTCTCAAGCAACAAATCATATGTCCACAACTTAAAATTTGAAGCAGTAAAAACATCAATAATAATGGAGTTATTAATTACAGAAAAAGTGACTGAAAAACAAGCAATGTATATAATTAGCATCATGTGAGCACCATGTAACTTGACGTACAAGTACACATCCAGAGAGTTACATGCATAATCATATAATCACCTTTGGGCAAAATACATGACATGCAGTTATACACTTCCCACATGATAGCGGTTATGAGAATATATTCCAATCTTCGTGAATCCATCACCTTTGGGTAGATGAACCACTAGGATCGGTCATTCCTCCACCGCACCATCATCTATCCCTCCATGAACTAATACACAATCACCTCCTTTGCGAGTATGACCACGCATTAGATTAGGAGACATCCCAATCAACATACGAGACTGAAATTTCTCAAACCCAATCAAGCGTGCCACTTTGGCGGTCACTACTCAATTGAATCCTTGAAACTCTCTCATACCAGGGATATAAAATCTACATCTCACATACACCATATGCATGTAATTTCAACTTTAGTGATAGGGGCACATATCACTGAAATCGCATATCATGCTAATTACATTGCCTTATTCATTAATAAAATTAAACATGCATATATACATAAATATATAAATAGAGAGAACCTGTAAGACAGATTCCAATGAGATCACTGATCACAACAACGCAAGAACCTTCTCTTGTGCACCCAAATTACAGATTACCAGAACAACATAAAAGAATGTTGGTTTAGAGGATCTATCACAAATTAACATCAATAACAATACATGGTACACCAGATTGAGAAGCCTGACAGCTGATTCATTATCGCTCATGTGATTCATAAGTCAAAAACATGACTCCAAGACTAACAGCTGATTTGTTAGCCAATTTTAAGTAACAAATATCATTACTTCAACCAGTGGCCTATAAATTGAGTCAAACTACAAAACCACATATCTGAACTATAATAGTAGATACTAATGCTCTGCATAAATATTATCATACTCCTTAATCATAAAAATATTCAATTTGATGGACATTAACCAATGACCATCTGAGTTTAGGTACAATATGCAATAACTTTACTAACATGCATTACCTACACTCAGCAGATGTGTTAACTTTTGATACCAATTGTTGCGATAAAGCGAGCGATCAAGCAATAATAAAATAGAAAAAGAAAATAAATCGGACACAGATTTACGTGGTTCAGTCGTAAAGACCTACTGGGTAATATTGTCCATTTTGGACACTAAGATCTCACGGCTTTAAAACGCGCTACATAGATTAAAGGGACCTAAGCCTTATAAACTAACTCAGGACTCCCCCCTAAGCGATGTGAGACGGGAGACATGCCCTTAGCCTTACCTGCGTATTGCCAAGGCAATCTCAGTCCATCCCTCCTTACCGCCCCGAGTCTGGGTCGTCACATTCTCCCCCCTTAAGGCATAGCACCCTCGCTGTGGCTCCACATGCGGTCAGGAGTCGGCTCTGATACCACATGTAAGATGCAAATTGCGCAACTCCAAGATCTCCATAACCAGAACAAGAACATGCATAATTAGGTAGAAAGATTAACGCACCTGGGATTCATTGTTCTTGAAGCGGAAGCGGAAACACAATGTTCCTTGCGCAAATCCTTCTCCTCTATTGAGCCTTCATATCACTGGCTCAATGAGGGAGCCCCTCACGATTAGTGTTAGAATAACGCCCTTTAGGTGAGGATATGTGAGAATTAGGGTTAGAGGAGAGACTTGAGAACTATTTATAGAGTTTCCAACCAGTCCCCCTCATTATGGGCGAGGCTTAACTCGGCCCACACTAGCCAGCCCCATATTAGACTAATTAAGAAACCTTCTATCTAACCTTAGACCAAACCCCGTAAAACGGTAAACGTTAAACGGTAAATAACAACATCAATTAATTTAGTCCACATAAAAGGAAAACTCTCACAGCCCCATCTCGGTGTTTCGATTTCACGTCGTTCTTCCGCGTCTTTCTGGCGTTATTTTGTGGGGGTGGGGATCGATTTCGCCTTGTTTTGGTTTGCATGTCGCTGAAATTCAATGGCGGCTTTCCTGCGATTGGATTAGGAAATCGCGTTTTCGTTTTGTCGTCGAGAGGTATTCGCATGACGGCCTGTTTATTGAAGGTTTGGAGGTGCTTAGGAAAATGAGAATGTGTGGATCGACACCTTCGGTCGGTGCGTGTAACGCATTGCTCGATTTTTTGTGGTGTGACGATGAAATCACACTGGTGCGGTGCTTGGGGCCATGATTTGAGCAGATGTTTCGGAAGATCTAGTTACATAGTCTTAGATTATTATATCTAAGTATGCAACATATGATGTCAAATTGCTGAAATGACTTTCAAGTAAGATGGTCATCTAAAGTTTCCGGATCTCAGATTTATGCAGTTATAGCTAAAAAGAAGTGACCTATACTTTGTCAATTTGTCGAGGGTAATGTCTAATGTTCTGCTCTTATGTTGCATTTGGTCGCCAAGAAATAAAGTCGGTATAAAAGGATACGTTAAGATCAAGCAAAAAGTCCTGTCGATTTTTTATATCGTATTCTTTGGTCTAATGTTTTGCTCTTCTCCTGATGACTTGCCCCAAGCGAGCATCTCCATCTTGAGCAAGTTTCCCGCAACATAGCAGCAAAAAACACCCAACTCAAACCGATGCTTAGAGGAACAAAGGTACTTGTAATGAGTATGGAAAATTAAAAGCCATAATTAGCACATGGAAATTCTTGAACCAATTAGTGTAATACTGGTTCTTAATTGAAACACAAATTAGTCTATAGCAAAATGCTTTTTAAAGTTCGTGTATAACCGGTTCTTAATTGAAACACGAATTAGTCTAAGGAAAATGCTTTTTAAAACTTACTTTTCGCTGTGGAATAAAAGAATTTACTGAAAATATAATCAAAGAAAAAAGTCTTGCAGCCTTCACTTCACCTTTCCTTTACCCACAAAGTACCCCGACAATCCAAAGTTTATGAAGACGCAACACGACGAATCAAATTCAACACCAGCAAGAATGACTACCTCTTAAAATTTAGAGCTTCAATTCATCTTCTATGTCATCGCTAATTTGTCCAGATTCATCCCTATACAAGACGTGATCAATGTCTTCGTCCTCATCAACACTTTCATCAACTTGACGCTTGTGAAGAGAAACTCTAATTTGATCATGTGTGGCTTTGTAAATCTGTTGGAAGACAACATGTACCAAAATCAGACAAGCTCAAAAAATTCTTTGTCACAAAATATAAAGGGCCTAAACCTGAGTGACAACAAGCTGCAGCTGACCAATTAACTGCAGTAACAGTCGAATGGCCGTCCCTCTAGCTTTTGCAGTCTGCAAAGGAAACAATAATTATATAAATCATACCATCAGGCAACCATAACCCAAGAACAATAAAAAACATGAAACTCTATGGAGAGTCTTGAGAAGTAAAATATTTTAGATGAAGCGAAAAAGAAACCAACGCAATTCTTTCATATCATTGTTGATGCCACCTACACCTAGAGAAAAGATTGACAAGATTTTTCCTAGAACCAAAGATTGCAAAACTCTTCAAAACTCTAGCCATAATCACCCCTTTCCCTCATGCCACCTTCAAAATTCAATGAAATCGACATATGTAAAGGCGATTTAAGATATGTATGAACCAAGTTTGCATCAACAGCAGCCATTTTTCCTTTTTAGATCTCTAACTCAGAAGCTTGTGAATTCAAAAATAATTTCATCATATTAGAAATCACAAGAGATGTATATAACGACCCAGCCCCAATTACACTCATTGCTTATGTTAGTTTTAGCTTTCAACGGAAATAAATAGAAAATGATGTATATATGAAACCATAGAAATTCATCCTAACCATATTTTCAGGTCCAAATTTGTGGTTGAGTTCAGACTTGCGAAATAACTTTCTGATGAGACACTCACCAATTCGAATAGAAAAGACACTAGACCACACTGATTCTAAGCTCGAAGGAACAATACACTTATTCTAAGAAAAGTGCTTGAAAACATGTACCAAGCTCTTACTTACCTCGGAAGCTAACATATAGATGCATATACTGCAAAACTCTCATGGAATCATTTCATACAACGGATTAAATAACCTTTTGGTCAAGGAGAAGAGGCTTTGTCTTGGGATAATTCACGATCAGAAACAAGAGACCCATCATAGTTGTCAATTACCTTTTGATAACCAGACAAAACTAAGAACAAGATGATGTCACAACAATAACATACAGACTCGTCAATGTATGGAGAGGGCCACACAAGGTTAGAGGCTGAAAAAGGGAGACACGCAGCGTTGTCCGCAAGATGGGCTATGGCGAAGGGTTCAAGTGGATGTCACAGTACATCAATCAGACAGTTGATTTGATGGGGTTAATAAACGTGTTATATTGATGCGGTATTTCTTCTCTCGGAAAAATTGTCTGATCTACAAGATTCACTTTCCCTTTGCCAGTCATCAAGCTGGTGAGCCCGAGATGATACCGCAGCTCATCCTTCAAAGCTGCATGTGGGATATCCATCTTGTTCTCGAGCACAAGGAAAGGCACCTTAGCAAGAGCTTCATGTGAAAGGGGGGCATCGAGCTTCCTCTTTGATTATGCAAACCTCTCCTTGTCGCACCCTCCACCACATATACCACTACATCCACCTAGAGAAGAAAGTGTAGAAGATCAATCGTTCGATATAAATCTCATTTGCAAATGTCTGATTGATGTCCTGCGACGTCCACTTGAACCCTTCGCCATAGCCCATCTTGCGGACAACGCTGCATGCAAACACGGTGTTTGCATGCAGCGTTGTCCGCAAGATGGGCTATGGCGAAGGGTTCAAGTGGACGTCACAGGACATCAATTAGACAGCTGATTTGATGGGGTTAATAAACATGTTGTATTGACGCGGTATTTCTTCTCTCGGAAAGAAACTGAATCAACTAATTGCTTTCCATTTATATTGGAAACGTAATCACATAGAGAGTTGATGATTTCTGGATAGACAAGTACTCTGCCTGGACTGTAAGTTTGTAATAATATAGCTGGCATTTTTGGTCTTTTTGAGGGTTGAAAGCTCTCGACCTAAATATTGCTCGTTGAGCATGAACTATGCAAATCTTTCTCTGTTGATTTTTTTTTTTTTAGGTATTGATCTATCTTGTCGGAGCATTTCCAGTGCTTCTTAGGAACTTCTTTTGCTGTTGCGCTACAATGGTTGATCACCGCATGACTGTTAATTGTTACACCTGTATATCCGTTTTGCGATTCTGATTTATCAGCAAGATTCATAGAGAATCTGCGAGGAGAGTCTTATGACAGAGAAGCCACTTGATGAGAGTTTCTGGTGTTTGATGTGCGCGTAGGGGAATGCTTATTCCTGGAAAAATTCTTGAGCTCGATACTCAATTAGGGCTAGAATATATGGCTCTTTGGTCGTGATGTCTGGTGGCTTCTAGGGATCAAAGAGACTTGCAGGGCGAGGGTTTGCCCAGTAAGTGATTCGATGCGACTGTATGTCGCAGCTTGCTGTGCTTGTTGGCCATCATTGCTAATGGTTGTAATGGAGGTGGAATCGAGAGAGGCACACGAGTTCTTGAAAATGAGTAGCGATGGAGGTGGAATCGGTACTTCCCTCGGTGGCACCTTTCCGCCCGCTAAAACCCAGTATAGTATCAAGGCCTCCCAAATTCCTAAACGAAATACTAGGCCTTCTGTGGAGGCGACACCCAGCTGGTTTCTGTCCCTTCGACGGCAATGTCAACTGGGATAGCCTGATAGGGAAGAGTACAAGTGAGGTCGTCATGCATTAGGTTCACGTTTAGCCTCTTGATCGCCATCCTTTCATCGCTTCGAAGAGTGGCGAGGTCGGACAAGATACCAAGGGCGAAACTTGCCATCAATGATATACGCATTCATGTTATCACCTAATGATTTAGTAGCTACATAATGCATCAATTACCCCACAATTCATCGAACTATTTTCTCGTAAATGGCAAATTGAGCATCTCTCTAAGGTTGGAAAGCGAATTAGCCTGTTCTTGTGTCGTGGGCTTTTGGTAATGGTTATGCAGGAGAGGTCAGCTCCCCAATTCGTACACGGAGCCTTTCCTCTTATCTATCTTTTTCTTGTTCTTTTTTTTTTTTCTTCTTTTTGGGCCATCTAAACCACTCTCATTGGCTAAAACTTTCCTTAAATGAAAAAGGAAAAAAACAAATCTTTTAAGGGATTTTACACAAAACCCCATGGTGTGAGCTTCTTTCGTATCGTAATAACCGGTGACTCTGTTTCTTAATTGTGAGCACGGTGGAGCGCGCACGACTTTTAAAGTGTAGAGATATATTTTCGTCTCGTTTTCTCGAAAGGAATATTGTTTTTATACTTCCTTGATCTAAAAAATATTGAAAGAAAAGGAAAAAGACAAAACAAAAATTAGATAATTGGAAAAAGTCTCAATAATAAGAAGGTTGGGTAAAAGAAAAATGGTTAATCATTATGCATATGTAAAGGATTAATTGATAATATATATTTATTGAAATAATTGAAAGGAAATGGTGGCATCAACTCACAAAGAAAATGACGAATTGAATCTATATCATGTCAATCATCTTTTTTTTTTTTTTTTTTTTTGCATTAGTTATTCCTCGAAATATTCAAAATCTTTTATTTTTACCTGACCTTTCACTTTTCGTAGCTAGCAAAGCCTTTTTTTTTTTTTTTTTATCCTTTTCTACTTAACTACATTTCTTTTTCTCTAAAATATCCAATTAGTTCTATAAATACATCCGTGAATTCCCAAGGGTCTCTACTATTATGGTACCATGGAGAGTCACTTCTCTGATATATTTGTTATCGTATTCCCTTTTTCTTTATTTTTTCTTCCTCTAAAGTCAAAGGCAAATGCAAGATTTCGGAAAAAAAAATAGAGAGAGAAAAGAAACGGGAAAGACATGAAAATACACTCTACCTCTCACAAGCCATGTGCGTTGCATTTGTGATCTGAGAACGTAACCGAGAGTTTAAAGGTTATAATAAAATGAAAATTTCAATAAAATAATGATTGGTAGTTGCGCATGCGGATAGGCCTGCCCGGATGCCCAAACGAGTATGAACGTGTGCTCAGGTTTGCCGGATTCTCCAAACGAGCATAATGAAAAGGGAAAAAAGAATTCTTTTAGGAGATTTTACACAAAACACCATACTATGAGTTTTAGCTATAGCAAGCCTCGCCCTCGAACTCTTAGGTTACATTTAGTAACCTTTCTGTTTTGGGAAGCAATTTCTTTTTTCTTTTCAGAAATACTTTTTTTGTTTCTATTCCAAAAACAAATTATGAGTATCTGAACACATATAGTAATTACACAAAATTTCTATTTTTAAAAAGAAATGTGTTTGGTACGACCCCATATATTTTTGTGACTTAAAATTTCTTTTAGTTTATAAATAATTTTATTATAATTTCCTTTTCTTCTTTTTCTTTTCCTTCCTCTAGACGACTGGCCCCTCACTAGTCACCCTAAGCCTCGCTCAGCCAAGGTGAGGTCGAGCCTCGCTTGGCCATTGTGAGGTTGGTCTGCCCTCGCGGTGGTTGGGTAAGCGGGGGGGGGGGGGAGGCTGGCCGACGAGGCACATGGTGGCCAAGCAAGGCTTGGCCTCACCAAACCTGGGCAAGGTCGAGCCTCACCAATGGCTAGAGAGGTCATTGGGCCTTGTCTGGTCGATTGCTGACTGGCACCAAGGTCAGTAACTGGCTAGGGGAAGAAGATAGGAAGGGAAAGGCAAAAGAAAAAAGAAAAGGAAAAAAAAAAAGCTTGATTTTTGTTTTTTTATTCTTGTTTCTAGAGTTGTTTCTAAGAACAAGAAGTAACTTTACTATGTTTCTTATTTTTGTTCCAAATCTATTTCCAGGAACAAATTTGTTCCTTGAAACAAAAAACTTACCAAACAAGTTTCTATTTTATTTATGCTCTCGGGAACAAAAGAACAGAAGAAATACATATTCTTGAAAGCATTACGAAATGCAGCCTTTATCAGCACATAACAACCCCCACCACTTTTGTTTCGTTATAGCTGGTTGCCTCCTTTTCTTATTGTGAGTGCAATGTGCATGACTTTTCAAAAGTAGAGGTATATTCTTGAAGGGAATATTGTTTTTATGCCTCCTTGATCTTAAAAGGGGGGGGAAGGGAAAAAGGAAAAAGGAAAATAATAATTAGAGAAATAGAAAAAAGTATCAATAACAAGCAGGTCAGATAAAAAAAAAGTTGATTAATTGTTATGCAAGTGTCAAGGGTTAATAGGTAATTTTCTTTTTCTAAAAAAATAGTAATTGAACGGAAATGGCAACATTGACTCAAAAGGAAAATGACGAATCAAATCTATAATGATATTTTTAATATTAATTACAGTCCACCATTTTTTTGTTTGCATTAGTTAATCGTTGAAAATATTCAAAATGTATTTTTTTTTTGTTTGTTACCTGACCTTTTACTTTTTTTAGCTAGCAAAGTCTTTTTTTTTCTTTTTCCTTTTCTACTTAACTATGTTTATTTTCTCTAAAATATCCCATTAGTTCTATAAATACTTTTGCAGATTTCTAACAATCTTTAGTTATTATGCTATCATCCAGAGTCACTACTTTCGATATATTAGTTAATTTATTGCACTCCCTTTTCTTCCCCTCTTCCCCCAGGGAAGTCAAAGGCAAAGCTGTGATATTTATTTAAAAAAAAAAAAAAAAAGAGGGAAAGACATGAAAATACACAATAAGACTCACAAGCCATGTGCATTGTGGTTGTAATCCGAAAAATGTAAACATGAGCTAAGTTGCGTATGATAACATTTCCGTTCCCAAGAATAATTTCTGTTTAGAAATAGTCTTTTTTTTTTTTTTTAATTCTTGGAACAAGTTTTTGAGCATAAAAAACGTATTTGACAATTGCCCAAAATTTCTATTATATTGAAATTGAAACAGAACATAAATGCGTTTAAGAGGATCCTATTGTTTTTTAATTTAATTATAAAAATGTTAGTGGAAACTTAATAATTCACGTTTGGATAAAACTAGATTTTTATAAGGATTTAATTGATCGAGATATTCTAAGGTGGCCTGAGAAAGTCCAATGTAATGGTTAGTACAAAATGGATTGCTAAAAACAGCGTCAGAGAGTCCCACTAGTTTATAATTTACAATATGAGGAGATTGACAATAAATCTTTGGGCATTACACTAAACAGGTACATAGAGAATTTAAGGTTTTTGTCGCAACCCCTTTTTTCGGGGGCGCCCGGCCGGATCGGGTACGAGCGCCTGAGGAGGCTAACGGCTTGGCTGGATTTAATTAAAGTCGGGACTCCCCAAGTCCGCCAATTCACGACTTAAAATTTTTGGTTTGTAAGATGATTTTTAAAACGGAGTCGCCACTAATCAATTTGGGGTAGGTTGATTAGAAACCTAAGCAAAGTATCGGGAGAAATACTTGCTTCTGCGCAACCGAGAGAAATTATGATCGGGGACTTGATTACACTAGTAATCACTAATGCCCTTTCGGTACCTAATCTTGTTTAAACTCTGAGGTTTTTGGATGTTTGGGGATTTTTCATGCATTTTTGGAAAAAAATCACATTTTTTGGTATTTTCCTCATTTTTGGACATAAAAGGGATTTTTGGATTTTTGGGGTATTTTCTGAGAAAATACAAGTCTTTTTGGCATTTTATGAAAATTTTAGGTTTTTTATGAGTTTTGGCATTTTTTTTGGGATTTTTGACATTTTTGGATTTTTTTGGAAAATATTAAAATATTTTAATATTTTTGGATATTTTGGAAAATAATAATTTTTTTTTATTTTTCTAAATATTTTCGAAAATAAATATTTTTTTGATTTTTGGAAATAAAAACATTTTAAAAACATTTATTGATTTTTTTTAAATTTAAAATGATTTTTTTAAATAATAATAAAAAATGACCCGGGTCGGATCCACGGGTTGGATCCGCCCGGGTCGGTCCGAAACGCCCGCGTTTTGGAGGGAGGGGGAGCGAAACGACGTCGGGCCAGGCATGGGTAGATTCGGCCCGACCCGACGAGCCGCGACCCACTCCTCGCCCAAAACGACGGCGTTCCGGCTTCGCCCAAAATGGCGTCGTAGCCGTCCGCTCCGGAGACCCGGGTCTGGGGCGAAACCCTACCGGATCCGGCCCGACTTGCGACGACTTCCTTCGAAGTGGCTAAACGACGCCGCTTCGGGGGAATCGACCCGACACGGATCCGACCCGCTTTGACGACCCGAGGACTTTTACCCTCTCGCAAAACGACGCCGTATCCTCAAGCCCGTCGGACACCCGACTCGGATCCGACCCGGGACATGACCGACTCTAACTCTCCCTACAAAACGACGACGCGGTAGCCTGACCCGCTCCGTGACCCGATGACCCGACCCGACCCGACCTCCAATACGCCCAATACACGTGGAACCCTACCCGGTTCCTGGCCTGGGTCCGACCCGGTTACCCGGGATCGCGACCCGGAAAACCAGGAACCCTAGGGTTCGATTTGGGGCAGCAAGGGGGGCGGCGACGACGGCACCGGAGATGGTTGAGGCGGCGGCGGACGCAATGGGCCGAGAGGAGAAGCGGCCGGCGGCGACACCGGGCGGTCTTGCGGCGGCAACGGCGAGCTTCGGCCCTTTGCCTCTCTCTCTCTCTCTCTCTCTCTCTCTCTCTCTCTCTCTCTCTCTCTCTCTCTCTCTCTGTGTGCAGATTTCCTCTGGCAAGGTTCGGATCGAAGCTCGCGAGCTCTTGGCTCCTCCTCTGAAGTCTCTCAGCGTGGTTCCAAGGTTGCGGGCTTCTTTCTCCCCCTTTGCCGTGGCTCTGTGTCGATTAACGAAGGGGGGAGGGCCTATTTATAGGCGACGAACGGCCGGTCGGCGAGGGTTCGGCCGGGGTGGATGCCGCGGCTTCCATCGGCCGAACCGGCGTCCCATCGGCCATCAACCTTATCCGGCCACGTCCCCCACGTCGTCACTGTTCACCTGCGTCACCCCTGCTGCCGCCGTACGCCGCGTCGTTCACGCCACCGTTCGCCTCGCTTTTCTCCGATAGCCGCGGCTCAGGCGCGTGTTGCGCACGCGTTTCCGGGCGGAGTAGGCGGGTCGCGCGGGTGTGGGCGCGAGTGCGGGTCGACCCGCGGATTTTGGGGCCGAAGGCCTCCCTAGGCCGGTGGGCCGGTTTTTTTAAGTTTTTTTTCGGTTTTAGGCCGTTGGGCCGTTTTTCTTTTTTTTGGCCGTTTTTAGTTTTTCTATTTTTTTTTGGTTTTTTCGGTTTTAATCAAAATAAAATAAAATAAAACCTAAAGAAAATAGTAATAATGATAAAAATTAATTAAAACCTAAATTTAAAAAATAAAAATTAGGCGTCAACAGCTGCCCCTCTTTGAAGGTGAGCTCGCAGAGGTTGCATTTAAAGACAAACTGATGCCTAATTTTTACCCAGCATGGGCAGCAGATTATATCTTATTTGAGACATACTACCCTATGCCAAAAGAGTGCAATATAACATATACTAAGGCAGATAAGAAAATACCCGGAGCTACTTAGGGAGAGAGTGAGATAGGGTGCGAACCCCGGTTTTGGCAAGTATCAAGGCGTCGTCTTACCTGGTGATATGAGGAGGCTGCTTTTCGGGACCCGAACCATTCTTCGGTCGCTGTCGGAGCAATCGGGGTTGTCTCGGACCCGAACCATTTTTTGGTCGCCTGTCAGAGCAATCGGGGTTGTCTCGGACCCGAACCATTCTTCGGTCGCCGTGACGGGAAATTACTTCTCTAGGACTCGAACCATTCTTCGCCGCCCTGTCGGAGCAATCGGGGGTGTCTCGGACCCGAACCATTCTTCCGTCGCCGTGACGGGAAATTACTTCTTCGGGACCCGAACCATTCTTCGGTCACTGTCGGAGCAATCGGGGGTGTCTCGGACCGAACCATTCTTCGGTCGCCGTGACGGGAAATTACTTCTTCGGGACCCGAACCATTCTTGGTCGCGCTGTCGGAGCAATCGGGGGTATCTCGGACCCGAACCATTCTTCGGTCGCCGTGACGGGAAATTACTTCTCGGGACCCGAACCATTCTTCGGTCGCTGTCGGAGCAATCGGGGGTGTCTCGGACTCGAACCATTCTTCGATCGCCGTGACGGGAAATTACTTCTCAGGACCCGAACCATTCTTGGTCGCCTATCGGAGCAATCGGGGTTGTCTCGGACCCGAACCATTCTTCGGTCGCCGTGACGGGAAATTACTTCTCCAGGACCCGAACCATTCTTTGGCCGCCTGTCGGAGAATGTCGGGGGTGTCTCGGACCCGAACCATTCTTCGGTCGCCCGTCGGAGCAATCGGGGTGTCTCGGACCCGAACCATTCTTCGGTCGCCGTGACGGGAAATTACTTCTCCAGGACCCGAACCATTCTTCGGTCGCCTGTCGGAGCAATCAAGGGGTTGTCTCGGACCCGAACCATTCTTCGGTCGCCATGACGGGAAATTACTTCTCCAGGACCCGAGCCATTCTCAGGAGATGCGCCAACCTTTCTTAGGGCATCTGTTTTTGGAGGGTGTTTGACTTCTGTCAGGGACACCAGTTGATACCTGACCATTCTCAGGAGATGCGCTGACCTTTCTCAGGGCATCTGTTTTTGGGGGGTGTTTGACTTCTGTCAGGGACACCAGTTGATACCTGACCACTCTCAGGAGATGCGCCGACCTTTCTCAGGGCATCTGTTTTGTGGGGTGTTTGACCTCTGTCAGGGACACCGGCTGAAACCCGACCTTTCTCGGGGTATGCGCCGACCTTTCTCAGGGCATCTGCTCTGGGGGTGTTTGACTTCTGTCAGGGACACCAGTTGAAACCCGACCTTTCTCGAGAGATATGTTCTGGAAGATACCTGGACATTCACAGAGATATTAAAAAGTACATGGATATTCACAAGTACTAACCTGACGGATATTTGAGCCTTGGCAGGCGTCATAAGCATTGAAGGGGTACTTGGATGATCACAAGTACGAGCTTTTAGGGATACTTGAACATTCACGTGCATGGAGAGCATACCTTGTGCATTTGTGAAGGTCTCTTACTTTCTGGAGATTGGGAATACCGAGGACATACCTTGGGCATTCATCGAAGTTTCTTACCTCTTGGCGATTGAGAATATCGAGGGCGCACCTCGCATATTCGTAAAGGTCTCTCACCTCCTGGTAGTGGGAATACTGAGGACATGCCTAATTACTTCTCCAGGACCCGAACCATTTTTCAGTCGCCTGTCGGAGCAATCAGGGGGGTGTCTCGGACCCGAACCATTCTTCGATCGCCTGTCGGAGCAATCAGGGGGTGTCTCGGACCCGAACCATTCTTCGGTCACCGTGACGGGAAATTACTTCTCCAGGACCCGAACCATTCTTTGGTCGCCTGTCGGAGCAATCAGGGGGGTGTCTCGGACCCGAACCATTCTTCGGTCACCGTGACGGGAAATTACTTCTCCAGGACCCGAACCGTTCTTCGGTCGCCTGTTGGAGCAATCACGGGGTTGTCTCGGACCCGAACCATTCTTCGGTTGCCTGTCGGAGCAATCAAGGGGTTGTCTTGGACCCGAACCATTCTTCGGTCGCCGTGACGGGAAATTACTTCTCCAGGACCCGAACCATTCTCAAGAGATGCGTCGACCTTTCTCAGGGCATCTGTTTTTGGAGGGTGTTTGACGTCGGGGACACCGGTTGATACCCGACCATTCTCGGGAGATGCGCGACCTTTCTCGGGGCATCGTTTTTGGGGGTGTTTGACTTACATCGGGGACATCGGTTGATACCGACCATTCTCAGGAGATGCGCCGACCTTTCTCAGGGCATCTGTTTTGGGGGGTGTTTGACCTCTGTTAGGGACACCGGCTGAAACCCGACCTTTCTCGGGGGATGCGCCGACCTTTCTTAGGGCATCTGCTCTGGGGGTGTTTGACTTCTATCAGGGACACCAGTTGAAACCCAACCTTTCTCGAGAGATATGCTCTGGAAGATACCTGGACATTCACAGAGAAATTAAAAAGTACATGGATATTCACAAGTACTAACCTGATGGATATTTGAGCCTTGGCAGGCGTCATAAGCATTGAAGGGGTACTTGGATGATCACAAGTACAAGCTTTTAGGGATACTCGAACATTCACGTGCATGGAGAGTATACCTTGTGCATTTGTGAAGGTCTCTTACTTTCTAGAGATTGGGAATACCGAGGACATACCTTGGGCATTCGTCGAAGTTTCTTACCTTTTGGCGATTGAGAATATCGAGGGCGCACCTCGCATATTCGTGAAGGTCTCTCACCTCCTGGTAGTGGGAATACCGAGGACATGCCTCGCATATTCATGAAGGTCTCTCACCTCCTGGTAATTGGGAATATCGAGGACATGCCTCGTATATTCATGAAGGTCTCTCACCTCCTGGTAAAGGGGAATATCGAGGACGTACCTTGGATATTCATGAAGGTCTCTCACCTCCTGGTAATGGGGAATATCGAGGACATGCCTCGCATATTCATGAAGGTCTCTCACCTCCTGGTAAAGGGAATATTGGGGACGTACCTTGGATATTCATGAAGGTCTCTCACCTCCTGGTAATGGGAATATTGAGGACATGCCTCGCATATTCATGAAGGTCTCTCACCTCCTGGTAAAGGGGGATATCGGGGACGTACCTTGGATATTCATGAAGGTCTCTCACCTCCTGGAAATTGGGAACACCGGGGGCGTACCTAAGATGTTCCTGAAGGCCTTCCGTCTCCTGGAATTTTGAGAATGCCGAGGACTTACCTCGAATAATGGTGAAGGCCTCCCGCCTTTTGGAAATTGGGAACACCGAGGGCGTACCTAAGATGTTCGTGAAGGCCTCTCGCCTCCTGGAACTTGGGGAACATCGAGGGCTTACCTGAGATGTTCGTGAAGGCCTCCCGCCTTCTGGAATTTGGGGAACATCGAGGGCTTACCTGAGATGTTCGTGAAGGCCTCCCGCCTCCTGGAACTTGAGAATGCCGAGGACGTACCTCAGATATTGGTGAAGGCCTCCCGCCTTCTGGAATTTTGAGAATGGCGAGGGTATACCTTGCATATTTGTGAAGGTCTTCTACATTCTGGATTTTGGGAATAGCGAGGGTACACCTCGCACATTCGTGAAGGCTTCCCGCCTTCTGGAATTCGGGAACATCGAGGGCGTACCTGAGATGTTCAATGAAGGCTTCCCGCCTCTTGGAATATGGGGAATACCGAGGACGTACCTTGGGTATTCGTGAAGGCGTCTCGCCTTCTGGATGTTGGGGAACATCGAGGACGTACCTGAGGTGTTCATGAAGGCCTCCCGCCTCCTGGAATTTTAGAATGCCGAGGACGTACCTCGGATATTGGTGAAGGCCTTCCCGCCTTCTGGAAATTGGGAACACCTGAGGACGTACCTTGGGTATTCGTGAAGGCCTCCCGCTTCCTGGATGTTGGGAATATCGAGGGCTTACCACGCATATTCGTGAAGGCCTCCCGCCTTCTGGAATTGGGGCTACCAAAGGCCTACCTGAGACACTTATGGAGGTTTCCCACTCTCTTGCAATTTAGATGTAGCGCGAGGCTTACCTGGATGGCTATAGGTACACAAACGTACGAAGTAGAGGAATATTTGGATGGACACAGATATTTGACAAAATGATCAGGGACCACTCAACCGACTCAAATGTAAGAAAACATACCTGGGTAATTGCAGATGCATGAAGTGGGGGAATGCTTGAGAGCTAGCATCCAATGTCATGATTTTGAGGGCAACTCTAACAAGTCGAGTGTCATAAAAAAGGGGTACTCGAACAGTGGTCGGTACTTAAAGATGAGAGGATACTTGGACAGTCACAAGCACCTAAATTTTAATGACAGCATGAATAGGTCGAGTGTCAACAAAGGGAGCACTTAAGTAGTGGCAAACACTCGAAAACAGGGGGATGCTTGGGTAATTGCAGATGTCGATATTTGAGGGACAAATTAAGCAAGCTGAGCATCGGTACCTAGACAGTGGTAGGCACTTCAAAGATAGAGGGGTATCTGGTCAGTCACAAATATCAGTACTTTGGGGACAACTAGCATGAGCTAAGTGTTAATAAGAGGGGGGTACCTAGACAGCGGTAGGTACTCAAAGATTGTCAAATATAAATCTCTGGGGAACAGGAATGGAGATATGCTTCCAGGTGACATCTCTAATTTTTATGAGTATGCCTGCTATTTGCATAATATGCAGATGTGTATGCAATGATTGTATATGCTGTAAACTTGTAAATGAGAATGTGATTTATGCATGATGACCTTGTCAGTTCTGCATCTTTTGAATTCCACTGGGGAAGATTTTGAAAGACAACTCTTGTTTAGAATGTAGATGTCTTGAGCATGCCAAATGAGGACTTTCAGTCTGAAAGGACTTTTCACTCACTCTCATGGGAAAGGCTGTTTTATCCTGACCATTGATGCAGGATTTATAAGGACCGCACCATCTCACTGTCATTATGTCAGCAGGGGTCCGAGTATTCTCGCAAATGATACGACTTTACCAATGTGAGAGGTCTTTTGGAGTTGTGCTGAAGGCTTGGTTAACGGCTCATCAAAGGGGGATCAATAAGGTCATGGCTTTGTAGGGAAGATGTTGCACGGTTATCTCCGGGTTTGCAAGTCAAGGATCCTGCGAAAAGAGACAGAATAATCTTGCTCGTACTTCTTTGAGCGATGCTTATAAACATATGAAATCCTACGTTAATTGAAGTGCCCCAAGTCTGAAGAGACTTTTACAATAGGATGCCATGCAGGCTTGACTCATGTGTGAAAGGGTGAGAACTGGTGATCGCCTTGGCATTTACCACCGGTCTTTCTTCTCTCGGCCTGATGAAGGCTCCATGGATCTCGATGGGAACTCCTCTTGGGGATACAAATGACTGCATTTTTGTTTGGGGCATCGGCCTTGCTTTTACCAGGCACACTGCTTTTTTTATGCCCCTATTCCTATTTTCAATTTTTTCATTTATGGGCATTGACCTTACTTTTACTAGGTACAGCCTTTTTTATGCCCCAGGTTTTTTTTGTTCTTCGTTGCTTGAGGAATCGGTCTTGACGAGTTCGAGCAAATGCCTTTGGTAGACTTGTTGAGTCTTCATCTTTTGCTGGCAGCTTCTGCCTTGCCTCCTCGTGAGGGTGATTTTACAGACTCAATCGAGTTGTACAGTGGTTACAAGTGCGCAAAGAAAGAATTGCTCTTCATGACTCTAGGGCACTTAAATTAACGCGAGTGTTCATATGCAATAAAGACACTCAAAGATTGATGCAAGTGCAAGCAAGAGAATTTCTATCCCTTTCCTCACCTCGTGATGCTGACTTGCCTTTTGGCTTGCCCCAATATAGGGTGGTTCTTTGGTAGGGGGTAAGATGGAAATTTGGCTAGTGTATGGGGCTCAAGGTGGGTGATGGAATGCCTCCCACTGTTTTGGTCATCGTACCATTCGCGAGAGAACTTTTTACCCTGTTAGTCATGGAATTTTCTGCACTCATCTCACAAGTGTGTAGATAGGGGATTGTGTATGGGATATGGCTTGCCTGTCATCATTCTGACGCGCCTCATCCGACATGCTCAATTGATCTTGTATTCTCTACTTGGCCGTCTATTCTAATATCCCTTAATGGAATCAAAGATTTAGACAGACAAAGCCATCATGCACAATTCACATGGAAAAAAGGCATGCAGTATGTGATGTGAAAGAGTTTATGTTTTCCAAAAACGAATGGCTTTTTACTCAAGAAACAACTTCAAGAGAGTTTACTTGGTGAAATGGTATTCACAAATGTGTTGAAATTTGAACATTAAAAGAGTTATTTACAAAGGGTTATTTATAGATGGGTGTCAATAAAATGCTCCTATTGGTTAGGGACATGACACATGCATGATCAGCCGGGGATTGGGTATCTGATCAGGAATTTCTGCTCTTGCCTTTTTTAGAAGAGAAGCTGAAGCAGCTTAAACAAAAGGGCCTAGGTTGTAGGCGACTTGAGGCTTTGAAGGATCTCTGTTATTTGCTTTGAGATGCTATTTGAAATATCATTGTGTTTGGGAAAGCTTATCAGGGTCTGACATGCTTCTGGATTGGTTTTCCGCATCTTTGATGGCTTATGTGATCCTGTAAAAGGTAAGAGAGAATGTGTTAGTCACGAATTATTTCAGAAATCAGACAATTGGGAGCGATACAACATTACTCTTCACTAGTTGGCAGATGATTGGGTGGATGAAGCCTTGTGCTTCTTTTGAAATATCATTGCTTGGAAAGTTGACAAGACTTTCGTTGGTTTATTTTCCGCATCTTTGGCGGTTCATGTGATCCTGTAAAAGACAAGAAAGGGCATGTTAGGCATGAACCTTTTTCAAAGGTGAAACAATTGGAAATGATACAACGTTACTCTTCACTGGCTGGCAGATGATTGGGTGGATGAAGCCTTGTGCTTTCCACCTTGTCAGGCGGATTACTCTCCTTAGTTGGCTTGTGGATGAAATATCCCCTTTACGAAGCCAGGTGCAAGTCATTTCTGCACCCTAGCTTGGCTAGCACTGATTTATCAAATCTAACCTTTGAGTTTGGTCCTTGAGTTGTGAAGTTTCCTGTCAAATAGGGAAAATATGTCAAAAACGGGTTCAGATAGTAGGAGTATTGGAAACGATACCAGATTATCCTTCCCCAGAGCTCGTCTGTGCTAGCTCTTGAGGATGCTTGAATGTTGAGGATGGCCTATTTATCTTGGCACGGTTCGGTGTTTCCTCCCGTTGGCCTTCCTCGCACGCGTGACTACTGGTTGTTTTTAACGCCTTCCTTCTGTGGAATTTCTCCTTCTGTCTTGGGCTATAGCATTATTGAGCAAAAGTCATGTACCTCAAGCTTCTATGGAATTTGAGATGGACAAATCAAAAACCTCCAATTCCGGTGGTGACTATTCTTTGGAAGGAAATGCCCCAGGAGTAAAGCTTCTGGACTTCAGGGTCATTGTCTAATGTGTGGGGTCATAGATCGCCTTGTATGTCTGGATTTTCTCCCTGTCGGCAGTAGTCACTTTAAAGGAGGAGAGGGAATTTCTTCCTCATGCTCCTGGGCCTATCGAAGCTGTGGCACCTGACTGTGTCGCGTGACGAGGTAGTCCTTTCGCTGAGTGAGGCACGTCATGGATGCTTTGATCTCAACTCTATGCCCGTACCTATTACGTTTCATCTTTCATATCTTACGGCTGAGGATTCTTTTCATTGTTTTCCTCTTGAACACTTTTCCTTCTATCTTGGATTGTAGCAGCAATTGGGCAAAGCCATGCTTTTCAAGCTTTTACGGAATTTGAGATGGACAATCAAAAACCTCAAGTTATCTGATGGCAATTCCTCCTTGGGGAAAACATGTATCTAGGGTGTGGCTTCTAGATTTTAAAGTCATTGTCCAAGGCATGGGCTACAGATCGCCTTGACTTCCTGGATTTTACTCCCTGTTGACAGTAGCAGCTTTAAGGGAGTTTCTTCCTCGTGCTTTTGTCAAAGCTATGACATCCGGCTGGTTGGGTATGTCATGCAGCAAGATAGTTATTCGGTTTAGGAGGGAATTGGGCAGGAGCAAGACATGTCACAGATGCCTGGATTTCAACTCTATGCCTGTACCTATTATGCTTTATCCTCTGCATCTTGTCAATAGAAGGGAGAGTTTGTTATTTTCAATGTCATGTTAGGGGATAAGACTTACTCTTTTTGAAACAGGATGATCCCTTCTGTTTTGCCCCCGTTTTTGGAATTTGTCCTCGTGGCGACCTGTTCACATGATGCACCAATTTCAGATGCTTTCTATCATATTGAAATCAAGGGGAATGATGATCTAAGACATAAAGTGAGAAAATCAGAGGGACAACCATGCTTAAATTTATCATCTTATTTTGACAAAGGTTTTTTCTGACGATGAAATACTTTTCAACATGCATTTTTTTTTTTTGGGAGAAAAAGCATGAGGAAGCCCCGCCCTCAGTATTCTCCTTGGATGAAGCTTTCTTTTCATGGCTGGATAACATCGCTGGGCAGGTTTGGAATACTTCCTCACGTTTTTCAAAACAAAATACTGGAATTTATACATTAGAGTCCTTTGGAAAGGAAAATACAACGCTAGCACACTAGACATTAGAAACATGACATAAAAATAAGTAAAACCCATAACAACTCTGTGTAAGGGAATGCTTTGGTAGTGCCGAGTCTTGGAGCTAAGCATCCTTGGATTCCTCGTCTTCAGCGGACTCGAAGTATTCGCATGCAATGACCACTTCGTTGAAGCTACGGAAGTGTAACCGCGCAGCCGGGCAGCGCTTGAGTCGCGGGGCAAGGCTTCTATAAACTGTTTTATCAATTCCTCCTCAGCCCAGCTCCGGGTGGATTTGCATTATGGGAGCCCTCCACCTTTCAAAGCATATGTTCGGAAATTCTCCGGTCTTTTTTCGAAGTAGGCCGAGTCCTCGCACGGCAGCTCGGTTCCGATCTGGCTTTGGTACTGATGTAGAAATGCTGTAGTCAGCTCGCTCCAATCTTCTATGAGATGAATATTTGCTGTGAAGAACCATTGCAATGCAGACCCTGTAAGGGTTTCTTGAAATGCCTGAGTTGTGAGGATTGCTGGGCCATAATACTGACTCATTTCTTCATAGAGATACTGCAAGTGAGCCACGGGGCAAGTCGTGCCATTGTACTTGTGGAAGTTGGGTATCCACATCTCTATGGGGGTTAGGATTCTACGGGAGTGAGACGGTCCTGATAGGTCTTGATTAGGCCACTGGTTTTCCCATTGCATACCCTTTGGGGTGTCGAATTCTTCTTCTTCAGGGATGTTGGACTCTACCGAGATTACTCCATTGCTTTCTTTAGATCCAAAATTACTGGATGAGATGTTTAGGCTATCCTCGTGGTCAGGTGGCGGGTCTAGCACTTCGTCGGGATCATAGCGAATAAGGATGTATTCCTCTTCCCCTGACGGGCCTTCATCTTCGGACGAGAGTAGGAAACAGTTACATGATGAATTGTCAGTCTCACTGTTGAAATAGCGCTGGTATTCCTTGGGATGGTATTCTAGAGGCGGGAAATCTTCAGGATTATACTCCAGGGGATGGCTGTCTTCTGAGTTGTATTCCTGGGAATGCTCGGAGCTCGGGGTACGTAGCTCGTTGTCGACGACGTATCAATCTGGCTAGGTTTTCTTTTCTTGGTCCCTGGTCCGGACTTTTTGAGTAAGGCCCTATGTTTGGCTAATACAACTCTGTCGCGGGAAGTGATAGATATTAGAGTTTCACTGTCTGAGTCACTTTCCAAGTTGATAGGGGTTGGCATTCTTTGCACCCTGGCTCTTGGGGTAAGTCCGGGGAGTTGTTTTGTCATGCCCCAGTCTTGAACAGGCTCTGAACTTGCTATTTCATACAAAGGCTCCTTGCCTTTCCCAGTAGGGAATTTCTCGGTAACTAGATGCTGTTCAACCGCCCATTCGTTATGCAAGGTTTCGCTGCTATGTTTTTCTCCTGTCTCAGCAACTAGCGTCCTCTCTTGTTCCACAGTCATTAGTTCTTTGTAGGGCAGGGCTATGTCAGGGCCGATGTCGTACTCTTGGCAGAAGACATGGATTAATTCTTTCCAGGTTTTAAGGAAATTAATCTTTCTAATAATGTACCATCGTAGGACAGGGCTGGTTAGGCTCGATTGGTATGATTGAATCATCTTTCGGACTAGGTAGGCCTGTAGGTAGGTTTCTGGGCGGAGGGTATCAGCATACCCTTCGCACTCAGGTGCTTTGAATTTTTCAGGGATCTCGAAGTTGGAGTAGTCAGATAAGTCGACGGGATTATGCCCCTGTAGCTGGCCTAACTTTTTGATGATCCTTTCGAATTGGTCATAGTATTGGGTAGTTCTTAGCACACTCGCAGGGGTTACGACGGTGCTAATTACAGAGTTGGGTTCATCTTGAGTGGACTTCATCTGTCTCGAGAGCTGTTGAAGGGCAATAGACATTTGCCCTACGCCATCTTCAATGTGGGCAAGGCGATTCTGCGCATCATCCTGATCTGACCTTATCATGAGGGGCCAATCGCGGGTGGCCGATGGCCGATGATTCATGATTACCTGCTACAGCGTGAAAACAGCGAATAAGCATAGAGTAAGCAAAGATTGACCCATGGCAATGGTCTATTTTTCATTCATCAAAAGAGGGTTTTTACAAACTCCTGATGACAACACCAAAACTAGATACTTAAAGAAAAGTCCCTAGACAATGGGACAAAGTTTTCAAAAAACTAAGGAAACATGACTACATATGCGACGGGGTTTTGCAAAGGCGCTTGCTTCCTTAGACTGTCTCTCGAGTGGGTGTCTGGCCTACTTCCCGTATCATTCGTATAAGGTCTGCTGGTTCGAGTAGGCCGCTCTCTCTGATGGACCGGGGAACTGATGGCTTGTGTTTCTTTGAGATGTGATAATGATGGATATAGGCCGCAGAAGCGTGGTGAGCTTTTTCTTCTCCTTCGAGTCCTTCAGGTATCACAATCCTTTTGCGATGGCACCTATCCCATATTTCTTCACAAGTGGAGATTTCATACGTGTAATCGTTGCTTGTGTTGAAAAGGAACGGGGGAATCTTCTTCTTAGAAGGTGGCGGGATTTCCTGGAGGGCTCCGAATTGTCGTGCCACTCGAAATGGGTAATAGGGGACGGCGCTAGTCCAGCCGAGCAAGGGAATTGGATGGGTGCGTCTATAGGCAAATCGAGCCCTCTTTTCGTGGAACCAACCAGCACACCACTGGAATGTCTCGGGAGCTGGATTTCTCAGGAAATCGACCCAATGCAAACTGGTTTGATTAGGAATACAAGATCCTAAAGCCATGAAATTTTGTAATGGATGCTCAGAAGTGTTTGTTTCAGATGATCGCATGATGCCCCGGTATTCACTTAAGTGAGAAAAGAGCCAGACTTGTAATATTTCTGGAGAGGCCCGCATGATTTTTTCTGTGTTGTCTTTAAAACGGTTGAGGGATAGGAAAGTTTCAGCTAAAATCATGTTGACATAATTGGCTCCTCCCAAGATTTGATTAACGATCCAAACCATTTTAGGACTTATGACATTTCTTTGGTGGGGGAAAACGATGAGCCCGAAAAATGCTAGGAGAAAAATCTCGCTTTTTTTGGTCATAGGCTGATTTTGAAAACATTCATTCAAAAACTCTAATGGGCAAGTATTTGTTGTTTTCAAGGATTTGTCTCATAACATGAATTTCAGCTCCTAAAAACCGCGCCAGCCCGCGCCATGGGAGGGCGCCTGTCGACGGTCTGACCAGCTCTTTCCCAAGGGGCATTCCAGTGATGATGCTGTATTCTTCTAGGGTCGGGGTTAGTTCAAACCTACCGAACATAAAGGTGAGAGTCCTTGGGCACCAGAAATGTGCAATGCCTTGTATGACTTCAGGGCGAACAATGATTCTTATCAATGAAAGGAGGTGGCCGAGCTTGTCTTTCACGAACTCTGGGCAAGCGATTCAACTGACCCCACCATCTGAAAAGTTCCGCCTTGGAAGTAGGAATGAATTGGATGTCATCTTCCCCCATCGCATATAAAACGGGGTTTTTGGAAAGTTTATCCTAAATTGCCATGGGCCAATAAAAAGACTGAGTAAAAAGTAAATAAATTACTTTGCTTTTAAGTAAAATGATAAGCATACAGACATACACATGGGACGTGCGGCTCGATTTCTAACTCAGAAGGTTTGGTGAAATTAAAAGGGCATCTGCCGGTCGTAGTCTCGCGTTAGCGCGTACCCCCTTAACCTCGGCTAAGAAATTCGGGAAAAGAAAGGCAACCTCTACATCGCCAGAGTCTCGCGTTCGAGGCCGTATCTTTCTTAACACCATCCTAGAAATCCTATGGCGGCCCAAGTCCGGCGGCCGGGTTGTGTGTGCCATGTGTAGTGTTTAAAACAGTAAAGCATGCACAACAGTTTATAATCACAAGACAATTTAATTTAAGTAAGCTTAAAATAAACTTCTCAAATTATTGACCTGTAAAAAAAAAAAAAAAAAAAAACCTAAGTTAGTAAAGAATTTAAATAAGATAAATATGGCCTAAGTCCTCAAAAGTCCCCAGCGGAGTCGCCAAGCTATCGCAACCCCTTTTTTCGGGGGCGCCCGGCCGGATCGGGTACGAGCGCCTGAGGAGGCTAATGGCTTGGCTGGATTTAATTAAAGCCGGGACTCCCCCAAGTTCGCCAATTCACGACTTAAAATTTTTGGTTTGTAAGATGATTTTTAAAACGGAGTCGCCACTAATAAATTTGGGGTAGGTTGATTAGAAACCTAAGCAAAGTATCGGGAGAAATACTTGCTCCTGCGCAACCAGAGAAATTAGGATCGGGGACTTGATTACACTAGTTAATCACCAATGCCCTTTCGGTACCTAATCTTGTTTAAACTCTAAGGTTTTTTGGATGTTTGGGGATTTTTCATGCATTTTTGGAAAAAATCACATTTTTTTGGTATTTTCCTCATTTTTGGACATAAAAGGGATTTTTGGATTTTTGGGGTATTTTCTGAGAAAATACAAGTCTTTTTGGCATTTTATGAAAATTTTAGGTTTTTTATGAGTTTTGGCATTTTTTTTGGGATTTTTGACATTTTTGGATTTTTTGGAAAATATTAAAATATTTTAATATTTTTGGATATTTTGGAAAATAATAATTTTTTTTATTTTTCTAAATATTTTCGAAAATAAATATTTTTTTGATGTTTTATTTTTTTTGGAAATAAAAACATTTTAAAAACATTTATTGATTTTTTTTTGAAATTTAAAATGATTTTTTTGAAATAATAATAAAAAATGACCTCGGGTCGGATCCACGGATCGAATCCGCCCGGGTTAGTCCGAAACGCTTGCGTTTTGGAGGGAGGGGGAGCGAAACGACGTCGGGCCGGGCATGGGTAGATCCGGCCCGACCCGACGAGCCGTGACCCACTCCTCGCCCAAAACGACGGCGTTCGGCTCGCCCAAAACGGCATCGTAGCCGTCCGCTCTGGAGACCCGGGTCCCGGGGCGAAACCCTACCCGGATCCGGCTCAACTTGCGACCCGACTTCCTTCGAAGTGGCTAAACGACGCCGCTTCGGGGGGAACCGACCCGACCTGGATCCGACCCGCTTCGACGACCCGAGGACTTTTACCCCTCTGCAAAACGACGCCGTATCCTTGGGCCCGTCGGACACCCGACCCGGATCCGACCCGGGACACGACCCGACTCCAACTCTCCCTACAAAACGACGACGCGGTAGCTCGACCCGCTACGTGACCCGACGACCCGACCCGGCCTCCAATACGCCTAATACACGTGGAACCCTACCCGGTTCCTAGCCTGGGTCCGACCCGGTTACCCGGGATCGCGACCCGGAAAACCAGGAACCCTAGGGTTCGATTTGGGGCAGCAAGGGGGGTGGCGACGACGGCGACGGAGATGGTTGAGGCGGCGGCGGACGCAATGGGCGGGAGGAGAAGCGGCGGCGGCGACACCGCCTAGCGGTCTTGCGGCGGCAACGGCGAGCTTCGGCCCTCTGCCCTCTCTCTCTCTCTCTCTCTCTCTCTCTCTCTCTCTCTCTCTCTGTGTGTGCAGATTTCCTCCGGTGAGGTTCGGATCGAAGCTCGTGAGCTCTTGTCTCCTCCTCTGAAGTCTCTCAACGAGGTTCCAAGGCTGCGGGCTTCTTTCTCCCCCTTTGCTGTGGCTCTGTGTCGATTAACGAAGGGGGGAGGGCCTATTTATAGGCGACGGACGACCGGTCGGCGAGGGTTCGGCCGGGGTGGATGTTGCGGCTTCCACCGGCCGAACTGGCGTCCCATCGGCCATCAACCTTATCCGGCCACGTCCCCCACGCCGTCACTGTTCACCTGCTTCACCCCTGCTGCCGCCGTACGCCGCGTAGCTCACGCCACCGTTCGCCTCGCTTTTCTCCGGCTCAGGCGCGTGTTGCGCACGCGTTTCCGGACGGAGAAGGCGGGTCGCGCGAGTGTGGGCGCGGGCGCGGGTCGACCCGCGGATTTTGGGGCCGAAGGCCTCCCTAGGCCGGTTTTTTTCAGTTTTTTTTCGGTTTTAGGCCGTTGGGCCGTTTTTTTCTGTTTTTTTGGCCGTTTTTAAGTTTTTCTATTTTTTTTTTTGGTTTTTTCGGTTTTAATCAAAATAAAATAAAATAAAACCTAAAGAAAATAGTAATAATGATAAAAATTAATTAAAACCTAAATTTAAAAAATAAAAATTAGGCGTCAACAGTTTTTAGCTACAAGAAGAAGAGCAAACATTGCCCGGTGGGATGGGCAAGGACGAAACATCGAGAATGGAGTCAATCCTAACATCGGTGCCCCCATTCAACAAAAACTCAACATATCTTCAAGCAAATTTGTTGACACCTAAATTTTGGCGACCCGGTCATTTATTCTTTGCATAGAAAAATTAGGGATTAATTTTTAAGCCCTATAATAATAATAATAATAATAATAATAATAATAATAATAATAATAATAATAATAATAATAATAATAATAATAATAATAATAATAATAATAATAATAATTGCATAGGATATAATTTTAGGCGCATCATTATTTTCTGATAAGGAATGACGATTTGATATATTTGGTAAATCTTTCATATGTTCATTCGATATACACTTCGAGATATACATTTTGTAGAAAATTGAAAGATTTCGAGGGAAAATTCTAGGTGGGATATATATTTGGTGCTAATCTTTGGGCAATATATATTTTGACATAATAAAAGAAACACCGGATCTTTCAATCGTTGATGGGCATGAGCAAAGGAAAGAAAATAAAATAAAATTGAGAAGATTGTGCCTTGGCCGTGCAAGATGCGATCAAGAAGAAGGAAACTTTGCTTCTTCCATCTAGGGACTCCATTTCTTTGAATATAAAAGGGTGTACTTGAGCATCAAATCGCATAGAGCATCAAATCGCATATTTCCGTTTGAATATCAGAGCACACCTTTATCCTCATTTGGGCATACTGGCTAACGTATCCACATGCACGACTACCATACATTGTTTTATTCAAATCTTCACGTTATCATAGTTAACATGTAAGAATAGCGTTCTAAGCCGTGAGTGCATCCATGCCCATTACTGCTCTCTTATGCACTTAGTTTAGCCATTCAAAAGATCAAAGATCGTGTTGCTTGATAAAAGACGTGTGCTGTCTCCTGCGGATTATGCTTGGACACTCATCTTTATAGATGTCTCTCTTAAGAGTCTCGACAATTAAGATCTTTGATGCAAATACCATGCTTGTTGATATTGGTGTCCGAGATATTGGCAGCATTTAGATATGTTTTAGGGGTCATGACTGAGATGAATAGGGCATATGTGCATTTTCGGATTTCTTTTTATTATTATTATTATTATTATTATTATTATTATTATTATTATTATTATTATTATTATTATGGACTTTATAACCCAAAAGGAATATGGACAGCAATTGCAACTGAGCAATCACTGAAGCATGCACGTTAATCAGATCACAAATTGAGAATGTTGGTGGACCAAACGGAGGCCAAATCATATGTTAATCAAGAATTGAATGACTCTGATCAAACGAGCATAAAAGTGATACTGAAACATCTAGATTTCTCTTTGCGTGAACTATTGCATCAGCAATTAACGAACGAAAACAATGACGTGGACTGTCACATCGTTTTCCCAACTTTTTCACAATCACCACCTCCCCGAGAAAATATTGGGTACATCTCGTGCTCCAAAGCAGGAATTGCACCCCAATGCGGGAATTGCACCACATGTCCAGCATGGACCCACGTTGTCAGGAAATTTCCCCCAACTTTTCTATCTCCTCTCTCCTCTCTCCCCCCTATGCATGCTCTCTCGATGAATTAATCCCCACCTCTCTCTCCTCTCTCTTCTCTCTCCCTCCTTTGCACGCTCTCTCGCCCAACTCTTCTCACTTTTCTCTCTCCTCTCTCCTTTATACCGACACACTCTCTCTTCGTCGATGCGGATGAACAGCCGGCCACCTCGACCTCCGTGATGACCACCTCCTCCGGTATGTCCGGGAAGGTCCACGAGTGCTCGATTTGCTACAAGAGCTCCCCTACCGGCCAAGCTCTTGGTGGGCACGAGGTACCACTATAAGGCCCCCACTCCTACCTCCTTAGCCACCGTCGCCGTCGCCGTCGCCTCGATTGCCAATAGGGTGAGCGTCTCAGAGGGCGTGGGGTCAACTCACACACAAAGTTAGGGGCACCGCAAACACTCCGGCACTCCTAGAGTTCTCCCCTCGGTTCGCAGTCTCTGACAATGTGGACGACGAGGTGGAGAACCCACATCCCTCCAAGAAGCCCCGATTCCTAGTGCCGGTGAAGACAAAAGCGGCCTAAAATGGGTTGGATTGGAAACACATAGAAATCCACACCAAAAAAAAAAGGGCGATCGGAGATAGAGAGTCGGGTGAGAGAGTGTGCATAGGAGGGAGAGAGGAGAGAGAAAAGTGGGGAGAGAGGAGAGAGAAAAATGGGGAGAAATTTCCTTGACAATGTGGGCCCATGTTGGACACGTGGGCAATTTGAGGTGTCTTCTTATTTGCCACGTTGGAGGACTAAACGTACCAAATATTTTCTCCGACCTCACCTGGTTGTGGTGGCAGTCGATGAGGTGGCAGCATAATTTGACCAATTGGATTGGGTCAACCAATAAGGTGCGAGTGTTGCAGGAAAAGGCATGCGATTGGTCTCCCCTCAAGACGTTCGTTTCTCCACTTTTGGTGGCTGACGTCATCCCCACTTTTTTGGCTACCTAATAATTGGTTTGGAAAAACATATACATATATATTCAAATGAAACGTGCTAAAATTTTTAAAAGATCCCTTATAAATTAGGTGATTTGAGTTTCACCTTCAAACATGTATGGGATTGCCCAGTGCATAGTTAAGTGGAATGAGATGCATTCGAAAGTTAAGACCCCCATTGCCATCATTTCTACTGTATAAAAGAATAATCCATCATATGATTGCTTTAATTTTAGCGCGTAAAGGGGTCGCATCTATTCAAAAAGTCGGATGTTACTATTGCTATAAAATTTTATGAGATCACTAAAAAAATTTATAAAAAAGACTATCAGATAGATATGTTATTTAATGCTTAAATATTCCAACACATCCTTTCACACGTACGGCCAAATTTTGGCCCTAAAACTAAAATATAAAAAGATATAATAATGTGGGGGTGCATGTTGTAGAGTGAGGAGAGTATTTTTCTTGCCTTGGAACCCACCCTATTGATTTCAATTCCGAGTTTTAGAAACCTAAAACTTATCTTATAAGGTCCTCAAACACAAGTGCATCCATATTGAGGTATGTGTTCATGTTTAATGATGACGTAATGCTAAGCTCTAACAACTTTGAAAGCAAAATAAAGTATTTTTTGATATCATGGAGGAGGGAAATGAAGCTTGAAAAGATGTGAAGTCATGATGTAGAGAATTTATAATTTAATTTTAATTTTTTTGTGATATATTTAGCATTTATTATTTAAAGTTTTGTTTTTTTTTAAACTTAATTTTAGGATTCTTAAAATTTTTAGTTAGTATTCTAACATCTCACGTGATTTGATTTTTACTTTTAATAATTATCTGATTAGATATTTAATTAATCTTTATGATTTAGTATACGTTTTCTTTCCCTCTCTTAAGAGTTATCTGATAGGAGATTTGTATATAGTTATTTGCCATTTTCTAGCATCTATTTGTTTTGTCTTCACTTGTTATATCGCCTATCCTTTAATGAATCAATGAAAATTGAGAGTTCTTTAGCCGAAAAATGAAAAAAGAACAAAAAACTGAGAGTTTCTCTCAATGGAGTTTGAGTGCGCACGCAATGCCATAACTGTTGTGCGTGTTTACTTGTATCTATGGATTGATAAATCCGTGTTCATCTATTTTTTAGAGCATCAACTCCAAGGCCTCCCGATCCTGATATTATTTAAAATCTTGTGGGATACATTATCAGCAATTTTAAAAGTTTAAGAAGTTAGTTGAAAACGATGTTTAATATTGAAAACCTCAGAAAAATTGACTCTCAATTGTGCTAAGAGACCAACTCAAAGGAAGGGAGGAAATATGTATCTGCGGTTCTTTTCGGCTTCCAAATGCTAGTTTATTGTCTGATATCTTGATTGATTGAACAAATTTTACACCATCTGCGAAAATCCAACCCATCGTAAAATCCCAATTTAGAGTCCAAAGCGGTTCGATCTATAGAATAGAGACATTGACCACTTTGGTGGAACAAAATAAAGATTGGATGTATTAAATCAAGATTGATCGAAATAATTATAAGAAAGAAAAGGAGGTGGTCAACAAGTTCCTCGATCACCATCAATGGAGCTCCACCGCCCCTCTCCGGATTCTTCCGAGGGTCAAATCCACCTCTTGGGTGGTATGACATGATATATCTGCTCCCTGACGTCACCAACCAAATAAAATAAAATTTGTGCATCTTCTTAAGAATAAAATGGGTTTGTCACTTTAATGTTTATTTTTTCTTCTTTCGGTAGTACCCACGACGGCAATTTCAACTGGCATAGCCTAATAGGGAAGAGTACAAGAGAGGCTGTCATGCGTTAGATTTAGGTTTTTAGCAATCAGATAAAAGTTTCGTGCTCGGTCTGGAGTTAACGAGAGAGTTTTGCTCTGCCTCTCAATTGTCATCATTTCGTCATGGGTAAGGTACAAAGAACAAAGCTTGCGATCGATGATGCACGCATTCATGTTATCACCTAATGATTTAGTAGCTGGTGTAATGCATCAATTGCTTCACAATTAATCAAACTATTTTCTCGTTACTGGGAAAATTTTCTCTAAGGTTGGAAAGTGAATTAGCCTGTTCTTGTGTCATGGGCTTTTTGTGATGGTTAGCATGAAATGTCAGCGCCCCTATCCTTTCGGAGCCTTTCCTCTTCTTTCCTTTTCTTTGTGTGTGTGTGTATATATTGGCCATCCAAACCACTTGATTTGTCAAAAGGAAATTGTTGACTAAAACTCCATCAAAATGAAAAAGAAAAAAAATTAATTTTTAGGAGATTTTACTCAAAACCCTATCAGACTTAGCTATAGTTGTTTCATCGGAATTGTTCCCACAATGAAATATCTTTCATCAAAATTCATTCTTTGGTTTCTTAAAGGAAATGAGGGTTCTGCGCTAACTCCGCACAGATGATATCTTATACAATAAGGAATCAAACTTCTTTAATCCAAACAACACTATATTATCTTAGACAAAGTCGAAATTTAATCGACGACAAGGCCTCATAGTTATAAGATTAGTCTCGAACAATGTTGGAATTTAATCAACGTCACAAATTGAGTATAGTAAGAAATAATGTTAAAATTTAATCAATGATGAGGTATCAAGATAAAGAAACATGTCAGTATTTTTTGTTTGGGTTTCCAAATGGCAATTGTTCTTTCTACAACGCATGTCTTCGATGTCAACTACCTTGGTAATTCGAATAATATTTGAAGCATTCTTAATAAACTATTTGCTGCCAGTGCTTACATAGTGGTCCCGTTCGTCATTATATTTCAATAACTAGACACGTGGTATTTTTTTATATCATCGTCAATTGTTGTGCGTCCGTTCTCTCGCTTGTTGATGGTCCAATGCACAGAAGATGGCATTCATGTGTTATGTACATGACAGCAGCTTATATCTACCCAAATACCAAGCCTTTTTTTGCCCAAATATTGGATATTTCTCACCCTAATGCTAAGCACGTGTATATTGACAACCGATCAACTAGGGGTGTCAACAATGGCAAACCTTTGCCCTCGAACTCTTAATCACTACACAACACCCCCCTTCCACTTTCGTTTCATTATAGCCGGCAACCTCCTTTTCTTAACTGTGAGCACAGTGTATTGTGCATGACTTTTGAAGGGTAGAAATATATTTTCATCTCATTTTCTTGGAGGAAGTACCGTTTTTATGCTTTCTTGATGTAAAAAAAAAAAAAATTGGAATAAAAAGGAAAAAAGAAAACAACAATTAGACAAATAGGAAGAAGTCTCAATAACAAGAAGCTCAGATAAAGAAATTGGCTTTTAGTTATGCATATGTAAAGGGTTAATTGACAATATTCTTTTTTTAGAAAAAAAGAATAATTGAAAGGAAACGGCAGCATCAAATAAAAAGAAAATGATGAACCAAATCTATAATGATATTTTAAAAATTAACTACTGTCAATCTTATATATATATATATATATATATATATATATATATATATATATATTTTTGCTTTAGTTAATCATTGAATATATTCAATATATATATATACACACACACACGTTAGCTAGCGAAGCCTTTTCCTAGTCTACTTAGCTATATTTCTTTTCTCTAAAATATCTGATTACTTCCATAAAAACTTTTGTGAATTCCTAATAATCTTTACTTATTATGCTATCATCGAGAGTCGTTCTTCCGATATATTAGTTAATTTACTACTCCCTTTTCTTTATTTTTTGCCCCTAAAGTCAAAGGCTAAGGCGAGATATTTATTTTGAAAAAAAAAAAAAGAAGAAGAAGAGAAAGACATGAAAATATACACTACCCTTCACAAACCATGTGCATTACATTTGTAAACCGAAAATGTAACCAAGAGTTAGGGTGCCTATTATAACTTTTTTTTTCCTAAGAACAATTTTCATTCAAAAATAATTTTTCTATTTCTATTCGCTAGACAAGTTTTTGAGCAGAAAAACGTATTGGTAATAGTATAAAATTTCTATTCCTGAATTGAAATAGAATAGAAATGTATTTGGTATGATCCTAAAAATTATGTTCCCAATTTTTTCCATCTAATTATAAAAATTTTAGTGGAAACTTAACAATTCATGTTTGGATAAAAATAGATTTTTGTAAGGATTTAACTTATCAAGATATTCTAAGGTGGCTTGAGAAATTTCAACATAATAATTAATACAAAATGGATGGCTGAAAATGGCGGCAAAGAGTCCTACCGGTTTATAACTCACGATATGAGGAGATTGATAGTAAATCTTTGTGCATCACAACAAACGGGTGCATAGAATGTGGCATCCCAGAATTTTATGAAAATCCCTAAATATACCCTGAGCCATGGATAGGCAAGGAAAACCTCTGCGATTGTATTTAGTGGCCTTTTTATCCATGATTCGTGACGAGATTTATGGCCAAGTTTGTAAGGGATGTATTTTGAAGGAAAAAGACTTTGGCCATGTGAAGTATAAAGTTAGAATTTATACATATATAGACTCAAGTGTTTAGTTAATTAATCTTGTAATTAATCTAACAAAGATTTAGTTATTATTTTTGAGGATTTAGAATTGGATTTGGGCTGGAATTTGGGTCCAAAATGGCGTGGGCCTAAGGCAAGCCAATAGGCTGGCCCATGAGCCCATGAAGCAAGCCACGGACGAGCAAGGAAAGGAGGGAGAGAGGCCGGATTGCATGCTGATTTCCAAGTGTCCTCAGCCATGAAAGGTGTCAATTGCATGTAAAAACTAATCATTACACCTAATGATGAGAGATTAGGGAATTAAAAGGGAGGTTGGCCGGTTCTAGAAGAGGTCTGTCGACCGTGAGAGTGAGAGAAAGAGAGAAAGGGAAAGAGAAAGAAGAAGGAAGGAGGGGAAGAAGGAAAGAAGCTGATCGTCGCCACTGCTTTGCTCCTCCTTTTGGTGTTTGTTTTGCTGAATTTAGAGGCAAGAATTGATCCTTGAACTACTCTTGCATGCTGTGTTTTGAATATAGTGTTGTGTGGTGGTTGATTTCGTGGGTTTTGAGCGTAGAAAACAAGGTTTTGAAGTGTTTTTGTTTGAGGATGCAATCTGTCTCGAGTAGACTAGTGTGCACCAGAAAGTTTTGAGGGCTTGAATGTGACTTTAGAGTTGGAATTTGACTTTGACTTCTTCATGAGAGTTGTAGATCACATCTTAAACTACAACATACTAAAATTTGAGGTAAAATGGATGAGTTTTGAGGGGTGAAACCCATCTTCTACAAAAACGGATTAATCTGGAATTGCATGTGGACTTTTGGTGATTTTAGCTGTTGTACGCGACTTTTTATTGGGAATCTTTCTTCGACTTCTTCATGAGAGTTGTAGGGAACATCATGAGGATCAACATACTCAAAATTGAGATAAAACTAACAAGTATAGCTTAGTGAAATGTATTCTTTCTTAAAGACATGGAATCTGGACGAGCTTTGTGGAACACCAGTGCTTTCGGGGACAATGAGACGATCTTTCTTTGGAAATTTCACATTGACTCCTAAGTGAAAGTTGAAGTGGACACTTTAAGCTAGAACATATTAAAAATACAGAAGAAAAGAAGGAGAATAAGTAGGTAAAATGGCAAATTTTCGGTGATGGATTGATCTGGATGTTACGGTACAATGAACAGAAGCTTTCATCGACTGTAATTGATCATCTAGAACGAATTTGATCTTAATGTCTTCATGAAAAATCTACTTTAGAATCTTGACTATCACGTGGTAAAATTTTATAATTTTTGAAAGCTGTTTGGGTATTAAATTTGAAGTAATTCTAAAGCTGTGCAATCTGGTGTGTCCAAAACTGTTAGTTGTATTACCTAAGATGTATCTTTTCGTGTGAGATCTTTTGGATATGACTTCTTCATGAAAGTTGTGCCTTTATGTCTTAGTTGTTATGTGGTAAAATTTCACGATTTTTAAAGGTCATTTGGATATTTAATTTGGGAAAATTCTGAAACCGTGCAAACTGATATGTCCGAGATTTGTATGCTGTGGAGTTTGAATTGTATCTTTTTATGTGATGATTTTTAGAACAGGCATTCTTCATGAAAAGTGTGTTTTTATGTCTCGACTATCACGTGTGCAAATCTCATAATTTTTTAGAGTCATTTGGGCATTCAATTTAGACATTTTCAGAAATCATGCATGCTGGATTTTGTAAACTTGCAAGAAAATGATATGTGAACTATTCTAAATTTGCATGAATCAAATGGATATTATTGTCTCAAGTGTTTTCATCATGCTGCATGAGTGATGGTATTTGGCACTTCATGTAGTTATTGAAAGTGATCATCATATCATATGCCATATGAAATTGGGCCATGAATGTGAATATAAATCATGATAAATGAGAAGGCCATCGGAGGTGTGAGCCGACGATGCCCCGGGAGTGTCGGGATGCCTGGCCAGGGAGTGTAAATGCCGGATGCCCAGTGGCCCTAGGGGCGTAATTCTAGATGACCTCGGAGTTGAGATGCCCGGAGCGTAGGGGATGCCGAAAGCCCGGATGGTGTGTGCCGGGAGATTCCTCGTGATGCCAGTTGGGGTGCGAGATGCTCGGCCGGGGAGTGTAAATGCCGGAAGCCCGGATGGTGTGTGCCGTGGATTCCTCGTGATGCCAGTTGGGGTGCGAGATGCCCGGAATGTGGGGGTGCCGGAAGCCCGGAGGTGTGTGCCGAGGATGTGTTTTCTTTTGCATCGCCAGGACTGAGTGCGAGCAATAAAGGCCAATTAAAAATTGTGAAATTGGAAATGAGTCATGCATAGGGTGATATGTTTGCATGGTGTATGCATGGGTATTTAAAGATATGTATGCATGGTATATGCATGGGCATTTGATAGTAAGTGCTTGGATGAATGAATACCTATGACACGATGTTGGCATATGCATGAATATTTGATGATGTACACAAATATGGTATGATGACATGTAAATGGCTGCAAGGTAAGTAGTGCATTGCATACATGAAATGATATGTGCTACATTGTGATGCCTTGATTGTCTTGTATAATGCGTGAGTAGCTAAAGGGATCATTTATCTGCTGAGTAGTTGTACTCACCTCTTTTGGGGACTAACTTTTCAGCTTAGAGATGTTGCTCCTACCTGTCACGCGAGGCACTTACTACAGTATTCCGTCCAATGTAGAGGTTGAGGTGATGGAGATTGACTGTCTTTCTGTCCCTAGTCTGACTTTCTTTCGGGTTCGTGCGGTTGTATCCTACGAGGTGGGCCTGGCTGAGGGTCCAGTTGTTCAGGAGTTTATCTCCGTCCATGTTCGTCGGGACGGAATAATGCGGGGAATGTTACCACCGCCACCACCCGATGCACCAGGATGGGTGTAGAGGCCTGCGTGAGGAGCTAGGAGTTGATATTTTTGGACATAGCCGATACCTACGGATGGATTGGTCTATGTTTGATTGACAAGGAGAGTAGAGGATTTTCTTTTTGAGCAAAAGCCAAGCTAGTTATAAATATGGCTTTTCTTTTGATTGTACTCACCCTAGAAAATCCATCTTGTAAATATGTAAATAAAAGTGGTTCGGCTTTTATCTTATGATGCTTTAGCTGGTGTGCATTGCCTCATAGTTATTTGGAGGAAGAGTTGGAGAGATTTGATTTTGCTTTCGCAATTAAGCTGCGCTGGGACCGTTTAAAAAAAAAATGCCTGAAAACTACGGCTCAACTTTGATATAGAAATAGGAGATAGGTAACTGTGGCAACCTCAGTTGGTTCAGGGGTGTTACATAGACCTTTTGAGCTTTTTTAGCTACAAGAAGAAGAGCAAATGTTGCCCCATGGCATGGGCAAGGACGAAACAATTGAGGATGGAGTAGATCCTAAAGTTGGTGCTTATTTGCTTAAACTTATCAAAACTTCAAGCAAATGCCATCCGAAATCCATGAAGCACCAGCTTGAAGTACAAGCTTATTCGATTGTTATGAATACAAAACAAATGGTAATGCAAAGGACTCACTCGGGCCATCAAATTTTCTATTAAAATCGAATTGTAGATAATCGTAAAGGATTTCTCTAAAAGAACTTGAAGGAAGAAGACGTCTTCTCTCAGCTAAGTTGCCAAGTTGTCGCGAGTTAGCGCTGTCTCTACAATAAAACGACATTCACATATCCAAATAGTAAAGCCCTAAAAGCTTATTCAATTTTGAAACCAATTTTCATCAAAAGATTTCACAATTTTTTTATGTTAAACTAATTCTAAACCAGAATTAACACTAAAGTGTAGTAAAACTATTCAAATCTAATTTTCAATTTTTTTTTTTGTAATTTTCAAAAAATGAGGACTCAGATTAGGTTGGGAGACATGGCCTAGATGTGGGTCTCACTTGGACCTTTGTGCCGATTGTGTAAAGACGGGCATTAGGTTACATTGAATTTGTTTCTCTAAAATGATATTGTTTCTCCTTTTGTTACTGGGAACAAAAAGTAAGATTTTTTTTCTTTTTCACTTCTCGTTTCTATTGTAAATCTATTCTCTGGCCATTGATCTATTCCGAAAAATAGAAAAATCAATCAATGTACACAAACAAAGTTATGTTTTTTTTTTTTTATATGTTCGAGAGACAGAGAAATATAGAAATGAAAATGTTACCAGACAGGCTCTTAATGATTATAATAAAATGAAAGTTTCAATGAAAAAATGCATAGTAGCCGCGCATGTGTATTACCCTAAAGTTAGGAGGAGATTAGCGTAATTCTCCCTGATTTTCAAGACACTGATCTGTATATTTGTGAGTATAGTCATCGGCATATTAGATCAAAAATCTCTCGCTTTCTTTGCGCGTATGAAGTTGTGCCCGCTCGGTTCCTGTTCCCCACATTCTTGATCCGTCCAATTTGCCAACCACATAAACGCCGAAATGCATCCTCACTGTACAACAATTCCGCTTACCCGCGTGATCCCTCCATTTCCATTTCCATCCCTTTGGAATTCCCACAAAGTCAAATTAGTGATGTGCCAAAAGTGGGATCCTACGGCCAGTATGCTCTGTTGGTGCCAACATGATTGAATGGACAGTATGAATTTAGAAACCGAGAGTTCCAGGACCCACCTAAACTTGCTTCTTGTTGAGTAAAAATTTCATTAAATTGAAAGGAGAAAAAAATATATTTTATGGGATTGAGCTGTTGCCACAATAAATTTTTGCCCACTAGTGACCTCGTTTTTCTTAATTGCAAGCACGATGCAGTGTCTATTAGAGGTGATCAGTTTCCGATTCTATCCAGTTCCTAGTTGGAATCAAGAACCAGACCGGGAGAACTGGTTCCCAATTTTTGGGACCGGGGACCCGACCAAATGGTCCTAGGATTGAGAACCGGACCGAACCCACCATTCTAGTCCAATATGGTCCCATGGAACTGATCATTTAGCCAAAAAAAAATAAAAAGTCACTATTTTTAGAGTTTATTATTTTTAAGAAATTAAAAATATATATTTTAAAAAAAGAGTCGGTTCGGTCCCATCTAGTTTCCTCCAGAATCGGGAACTGAATTGATCCCTTCGAGAATTGGAACAAATTAGCCGGTTCGATCTAGTCCGGGCCACTCCCAGTTCGGGTGGTAACTTATTCATTTTTGTCTAGCCTTTTTGAAGGGAACATTGTTTACGCTTCCTTGAAATAAATAAATAAAAAAAGGAAGAAAAGGGACCAAAAAATAACAACAACAATTGGACAAGTAGGAAAGAGTCTCAATAGGGTCGGAGAAAAGAATTTGATTAATCGTTATATGCATATGTAAAGGGTTAATTGATAATATTAAAAATAATACTAATAATCAAAAGGATGTGGCATCATCTGAAAAAGAATATGATGAACTGAATCTATATAAGAAAATTAGAACATGGTAGAATAAGAAATAAAAATATAAATCAAACCCAGCATCTTGAATCAAAGAACAAGAATTCTGTCACCACTTTTGTCTTCTCTTCAAAATACTTGAAAAACTCTCAGAAGAATGAAAAACGATCTAACCCCCCAAAAAACCTAGCTACTCTCTCTGGCTCTATTTATAGGATATATCAAAAATATCTATCTCCCAACGCTTGCAGATAATATTAGGGAACAAAATCAAGAATTTCCTGATTTGATATCCATCTTCCACTGCTTTTCTTATTTGAATTCTTGATATTTGCCATTTTTTTCCTTATCTCCTCCATATCTCATTATTCTACATAAACAAAGAAAATTCAAATAATCAAAAGGAAATCCAAATATTTGCTCTAAGATATTGCATTAATTGTTGCCTAAAATAGGTAAAATAACTCTATTTTTATAGAGTTATAAGATATTTTAAACGGTAATTATTGGGAATCATTTTTGGCACTGGTTAATCATTGAAGATATTCAATATATATATATATATATATATATATATATATATATATATATATATATATTTGTTTTGTTACCAAACCTTTTAGTTTTTGTTAGGTAAGGAAGCCTTCTTTCCTTTTCTACTTAATTATAATTATTTTTTCTGCCATTCAATTATTCAAGGAAGCACCTCCTCATCCCCTCATGTTGATCCATCCACATTTTCAGTAAAGTCTTTTATTCCACGGCGAAAAGTGAGTTTCATAAAGCATCTTGCTATAGAATAATTCTCTGTTTCAATTAAGAACCGGTTATACACAAACTGGTTCAAGAATTTCCATGTGCTAATTATGGCTTTTAATTTTCCATACTCATTACAAGTACCTTTGTTCCCCTAAGCATCGGTTTGAGTTGGGCGTTTTTTGCTGCTATGTTGCGGGAAACTTGCTCAAGATGGAGATGCTTGCTTGGGGCAAGTCATCAGGAGAAGAGCAGAACATTAGACCAAAGAATACGATATAAAAAATATGCAGTACTTTTTTGCTCGATCTTAACGTATCCTTTTTGACCGACTTTATTTCTTGGCGACCAAATGCAGCATAAGAGCAGTGTTAGAATTTTCCTAATATGTGGATTAAATTAATTGACATTATAATTTACCGTTTAACGCTTATCGTTTTATGGGGTTTGGTCTTCGGTGAGATAGAAGGTTTCTTAATTAGTCTAATATGGGACTGGCTAGGGTGGGTCGAGTTGAGCCTGGCCCGTAATGAGGGGGACTAGCTGGAAACTCTATAAATAGTGCTCAAATCTCTCTTCTAACCCTAATCTCACATATCCTCACCTAAGGGGCGTTACTCTAACGCTAATCGTGAGGGGCCGCCTCATTGAGCCAATGATTCGGAGGGCGACAGAGGAGAAGGATTTGATGCGTGGATAAACCCCTTAAGTGTGGGCAATCCCTTTCTACTTCTGCTTTCAAGAACGATGGATCTTAAAACAGGTGCGTTAATCTTCTACTCTTGGGTGTGTGTTCTTGTTCTAGTTATGGAGGTCTTGGGGTTGCGCAATTTGCGTCCTACATGTGATATCAGAGCCTCCATAACTCTAGAACTTGAACCCTAATCGATTTTGCCCTAATTGTACTGATTTGCCCTAATTAGTATGAATCTTGCCCGAATTTGTGATTTTCGAAATTTTTTATTCAATAAAAATTAAATTAAATCACAAATTCGGATTGGGGAAATGAGACGATCAAAACCGTCGCCGGCGCGTCGCCGGGGGACGCCGCACGCGCCCCCACGCGCGGCCACGCGCCGGTGGGGTGTCGAACACGCACCCACGTGCGGCCACGCGCCTCCACGTGCGGCCACGCGCCCACACGCGTGGGGCGTGCGACGCACGCGGTTGCTGACATCGGCGACCCGGGTCCGACCCGTGCGTACACCGCACGCGCGTGATGACGTCAGCACCGACCCGCTAACGTTAGCGACCGACCCGATGACATCATCAAACTGGATCCGACCCGGTTTACAACCCGACCCGAACGTTGTCCTGACCCGTGACCATTGATCGACCCGACCCGACCGAGGATCCGAGCTGATCCGTTGACCGACCCGACATGGTCAATTGTTGACCGGACGGTCAACTGGTCGGATCGGGCGGCTAGACTGGACGGTCGGACCGCCACCGGTCAGACCGGCTTTTGGCTGGCTCTACGTCAAGCGCGTGAGTCCCACACGCCACGCACTCAGGCGGCGCGTGCGGGCACATGGGACATCGGATCGGCACGTGGCTGGCGGCGTTGGATTCGTATGGTCCTCCTGTATCTTGTGGTATATTTATTTTATATGTTTGATGATTTTATTGATGTGAAATTGCATATGAAACCCTAAATATGCGTATTTTGAATGGATTTTTGCGTATTTTTCTTGTATTTTTCTGTGATTTTGGAAATACAAGTGCTGGGTTACAGTTATGCCATTTTATTAATGGATGAGGCAGTTTAATTAGCATGATATGTGATTTGAGTGATATGTGCCCCTATCACTGAAGTTCGAATCACATGTATATGGTTTATGTGAGGTATAAATATATCCCTGGTATGAGAGAGTTTCAATGATTCAATTGAGTATGACTGCCAAAGTGGCACGCTTGATTAGGTTTGAGAAATTTTAGTCTCGTATATTGATTGGGATGTCTCCTGGTCTACTACATGGTCATACTCCCAAAGGAGGTGATTGTGTATTAGTTCATGGAGGGATACATGATGGTGCGGTGAAGGAGTGATTGGTTCTAGTGGTTCATCTGCCCAAAGGTGATGAATTCATGAAAATTGGAACATATTCTCATAACCGCTATCATGTGGGGGGTATACAACTGCATATCATGTATTCTGCCCAAATGTGATTATATGATTATGCGTGTAACTCTTTGGATGTGTACTTGTACGTCAAGTTACACGGTGCTCACATGATGCTAATTATATACATTGCTTGTTTTTTAGTTACCTTTCTGTAATTAATAACTCCACTATAATTGAGGGCTTTACTGCTTCAAATTTTTAAGTTGTGGACATATGATTTATTACTTGGAGCAATAGAATGTGCTTACTGTCCATTAAGCGTTCCATTCTGGGACACTCGTAATGTGGATTGCCTACTGACTGCACTGCTAAAAGATGATGGAAGTCTTAGTGGCTTGAAATTATGTCTTGTCTAATACCGAAATTAAGACACATCTACAAAAATTCCGTTTAAGTCCTAATGACATATACATCTGGTATATGGTTAAAGGGTTGTCAGGCTTAATAGTGGTCATGAGTATTTTGGCAAGTATGACAATGCGAAATAGCTTAAAGGGTCATTTGTCAAATACTTGGTAGATTCTGGCGTGGTAACTTAATTATTATACCTGAAAATCCTGACAAAAGATTTGGCCGAAAGGCATAATTGCACCATAATTAACATGGTGATGAGTATGATTAGTAAGACTAATTTATTTGGTTTTTTTTTTTTATGGGATGATATTTTAAAAACATCCTTTTCACACACAAAAAGTGTTTCTTATCCTTAATCGAGTGTGTGATTAGATGCCATAAAAGGCAATATACAATCTATGAAACATGTTTGGAAACTTACTGACTTGTCTAAAGATCATAAGTTTTTTTAGTTGCAAATTGGTGTACAAAACTAAAAGGATTTCCAAGAAAGATTGTAGAGTTTCAAACTAAATTTGTAGTTAAAATTTTCACTCTGAAAGAGGGGTGGATAGTTAATAGTAAAGAAATAATTATTTCTTTAAAAGATTCTTTCAGAGTGAATGTGGCATTTATTTTGGTTTAGAGTTACGCCAAATAGATACAAAATCTATATAGTACAACTGAAGGATTTTGCAACAAATTTAAGTAAACTTGTGTGTAAACTGAAAAGTCTTATTAATTGTTTTATGCAAGTTTCCAAACAATATTAATAAAGTTTTATAGTGTTATTATTTTGTTCAATTGAGAACAAAGTAATTTAATATACTGCAAGGTCAGTGGGAGGAAATTTATATTTTCTCATACTCTATGTACATGATTTTTGTTTACAAGTAGTGACCTTGACGCATCTTTTGTCCTTTACACTAAGGTCCGAAAAGATTGTTCTTGTCACATATATTGGATTTTATTAGATTTTCTCGGAGGACATTTGCTGATTGTATTTTGGAAATATTCAATGTACGTCATTGCAAGTTAAGAATTACTCATGTTGTTAAGGGTGATGGAGCTAATCCATTACATTGTCCTCATTTAAATATTGAGAAAATCTAATTAAATGGTGTACCTTGTGTTAATGCACTTAAAAGTATAATATTTATGCTTGATTTTGCACTAGATTAAATATCATCATTGCGACGGGACTTCTAGGTAGATATAAGTTGAATCCAGGATGTGATCATTGGGTTGCTGCCAAAAGATTTTAAGGAAGTGTAGTGCAGTAAATAAAGTTCTATGTCTACTATATAAGTAGACTTTGTAACATTCTTTTAGGCTGTTATTTGAGCTATTGTGCTTCAGAACCTTATGAAGGAGATGACCGTTTTGACTTTATGGATAGACCCATACGATTAAGTTGAGACGATAAATTCGTTGTATTTTTATTAATAACAAATGTCTCAAGGGGTCTAAATATATGGTGGTCAAAAGTTTTTGACTATAAAGGAAACGGTACAGAAAGGTGACGTTAACATATTTTCATAGATGATGTAGTTGCAGATCCACTAACTAAAGGTCTACGCCCATGTGTATTTGAGGAGTATCTTCGGATAATTTTGTTTAGTGGGAGCTATTTTGGCTTTATTCTCGATAAAGTTTCACATCGTGGTTCGTTACATTTAGTAACGTTTTGATATATATATATATATATATATATATATATATTTCAACTTTTGCATTCAATATAATATTTTTTGAATGATTTGTTATTTTGTTGAATATATATTGTTAAAATTCTCAAGGTATTACCTTGAGTGAAGGCTAAGGGGCATTTTGGTTATTAGCCTTGTGCATATGTTCTTGTAAAAGGTTAACCATAAGGACAAGACATATGTGGGTTCATTTGAACCATAATTTCATTCTCTTGTGGCACAAGCTTTTGTGTCGCCTAAATAAGAGAATGGTGACTGACAAAGGTTTAATAGAACTATAATTTCATTCTCTTGTGGCACGAGCTTTTGTGTCGCCTAAGTAAGAGAATGGTGACTGACAAATGGATCTCTCTATGAGAGATGTTAGCCATTTGCCACACTACCATATTGAATCCATATCAATAAAGTTGAAAGCATTTGTGACCATGGAAGGCTCTGTGTGTATACATGCAGTTAACGCCATGATTCGGTGTTGGAGACTTTATGGGATAGGATTGACTATTAAAAATTATCTCTGGACCAATGTGCGCACATACAATACAATTTCAATTAATATAGTCCAAGTGGGAGAATGTTAGAATTTTCCTAATTTGTGGAATAAATTAATTGACATTATAATTTACCATTTAACGTTTATCGTTTTACGGGGTTTGGTCTTAAGTGAGATAGAAGGTTTCTTAATTAGTCTAATATGGGACTGGCTAGTGTGGGCCGAGTTGAGCCTAGCCTGTAATGAGGGGGACTGGCTGGAAACTCTATAAATAGTGCTCAAGTCTATCTTCTAACCCTAATCTCACATATCCTCACCTAAGGGGCGTTACTCTAACGCTAATCGTGAGGGGCCGCGTCATTGAGCCAATGATTCGGAGGGCGACAGAGGAGAAGGATTTGATGCGTGGATAAACTCCTTAAGTGTGGGCAATCCCTTTCTGCTTTCGCTTTCAAGAACGACGGATCCTAAAATAGGTGCGTTAATCTTCTACTCTTGGGTGTGTGTTCTTGTTCTAGTTATGGAGATCTTGGGGTTGCGTAATTTGCGTCCTACAAGCAGAACATTAGACATTACCCTCGACAAATTGACAGAGTACAGGTCACTTTTTTTAGCTATAACTGCATATATCTGAGATCCGGAAACTTTTAGATGACCATCTTACCTAAAAGCCATTTCGGCAATTTGACATCATCTGCTGCATACTTAGATATAATTATCTAAGACTATGTAACTAGATCTTCCAAAACATTTGCTCGAATCATGGCCCCGTAAAAGCACCACGCCAGTGTGATTTCATCCTCACACTACAAAAAATCGAGCAATCCGTTACACGCACCGACCAAAGGCATCGATCCACACATTCTCATTTTCCCGAGCACCTCCAAACCTTCAATAAACAGACCATCATGCGAATACCTCTTGACAACAAAACGAAAACGCGATTTCCTAATCCAATTGCAGGAAAGCTGCCATTGAATTTCAGCGACACGCAAACCAAAACAAGGCGAAATCGATCCTCACCCCACAAAATAACGCCAGAAAAGCTCCAAAACAAGACGATGATCACGACGCGGAAGAACGACGTGAAATTGAAACATTGAGATGGGGCAACCCCGTGGAGGAAAGCCGCAACCAATGGAGCTCTTTGTTGGGTCAGAACTCAAGAGAAAATCTAAGTGCGATCAAGAGAGAGAGAGGAGCAGATTGTCTCAATCGAAGTTCGGAGATCTAACATTAGCGCTTGGGGTTTTCTTTTTTTTTAACAATGGCTAAAAACTAGGGGCCACCCAACAATTACTTAATTGAGAATTCCTCTAGAGCCGAGCTTGTCAGCTCCATTTTACCAAACATTCCCAAAAACAATCTTACCTCACAGACAAGATAGAAACAAGCACTCCCTTGACGAAAAGACGAACCATCTTACGCAGTCACTCGATAAAAGCAATCAATCGATAAGGAGACAAACAATGACCCTCTAGCATTTGGCATTGGCCTCAACAAAAGCCACGACCTCCCCGTACATGGCATTTGCCTTCTCTTTCACGGCCATGACCTTCTCCTGGCTGACCTCCACTTCGCCATCGGTGAAGTACATGCTTGCGTTCTTCCCGGACCGAGCCTCTCTCGGGCAACACGGTGATCTTCACTTCCTGGTTGATTCTCTTGAAGGCGTTGGCCAGCACGTCACCCTCGATGATGGAATGGCTATAGATGATGTTGTCCTTGTCAGGGATTTCAACCACGCGCTTCTCAGTCTTGTACCGACTACCTATGAAAAGCAGCAATCATATTTAGAACTTGTCAACTTCAACATCACGAGCACAATCTTAGTGTATTCGATCAGGCATTTTAAGAATCAAACCCGACCATAACTGGGAGGTTGAAGTTGACAAGTTCTAAATATGAATGCTGCTTTTCATAGGCAGTCGGTTCAAGGCTGAGAAGCGCGTGCTTGAAATCCTTGACAAGGACAACATCATCTATAGCCATTCCATCGTCGAGGGTGACGTGCTGGCCAACGCCTTCAAGAGAATCAGCCACGAAGTGAAGATCACTGTGTTGCCCGAGGGAGGCTCGGTTTGGAAGAACGCAAGCACGTACTTCACCGACGGCGAAGTGGAGGTCAGCCAGGAGAAGGTCATGGCCGTGAAAGAGAAGGCGAACACCATGTACGGGGAGGTCGTGGCTTTTGTTGAGGCCAACGCCAAATGCTAGAGGGTCACTGTTTGTCTCCTTATTGAGTGATTGCTTTTATTGAGTGACTGCGTAAGATGGTTCGTCTTTTCGTCAAGGGAGTGCTTGTTTCTGTCTTTTCTGCGAGGTAAGATTGTTTATGGGAATGTTTGGTAAAATGGAGCTGACAAGCTCGGCTCTGGAGGCATTCTCGATTAAGTAATTGTTGGGTGGCCCCCAGTTTTTAGCCATTGCTAAAAAAAAAAAAAAAAAACACCAAGCGCTGATGTTAGATCTCCGAACTTCGATTGAGACAATCTGCTCCTCTCTCTCTCTCGATCGCACTTAGATTTTCTCTTGAGTTCCGACCCAACAAAGAGCTCCGTTGGTTGCGACTTTCCTCCACGGGGTTGCCCCATCTCGGTGTTTCAATTTCACGTCGTTCTTCCACATCGTGATCATCGTCTTGTTTTGGAGCTTTTCTGGTGTTATTTTGTCGGGTGAGGATCGATTTCGCCTTGTTTTGGTTTGCGTGTCGCTGAAATTCAATGGTGGCTTTCCGGAGATTGGAGCAGGAAATCGCGTTTCCGTTTGGGTTCCTTCAACTGGGTCAGGACCAGATTGGGTTTTGAAGCGGCCTCAGTTCGTTCTGCCATGTGATCTGTGTGCGGGTCGGGTTGGGCGATTTTCAGCCGGCGAGACCCATTTGGGATTCGCTTGGTAGAGCTCACTTGGCGTCAAGAATTGCGGATTTGATGATGAGAGTGTGTAGAGGTAGCGATTCTTGTCGGTCTAGCACGTTGAGCTTTGTTGTCGAGAGGTATTCACATGACGGTCTGGGTATTCAAGGTTTGGAGGTGTCTAGGAAAATGAGAATCTGTGGATTGACGCCTTCGGTTAGTGCATGTAACGCATTGCTAGATTCTTTGCAGCAAAAGGATGAAATCACATTGGCATGGTGCCGGGAAAAAATCATCGGCTCTCCTTTTTCTCTCGTCTCTGCGAGTGCTTCTCTACCACCTTGGTAGCGTCTCCTTCCCCAAAACCCTAAAAACCCTAAAAACCTTATGGATTTCCTTCATCTTCCTTTTCTTCTTGTGTTTTCCTTTTCCCTGCAGTGACTTTACTGAAAACCCCAAAAAATAGACCTCCCTGTGCTGTTGCCGTCGAGTTCTGAGTCGTCAATCGAACAGTGCTTCGAGCCGTCCAGTGTCACGTACAGGTTGGTTTTAGCTGTTTTTCCTTCTAATACGCTCTTCAATCTCCATGGAAGTTTCGTCGTATAGCATGGATTATCTGTTTCTGGTTGTTCCCTTGTGCATCTGGTCCTGGGTGTGGTGAAGGAGTCAACGATTACTAGATTCGGTGCTCGAGGAAGACGAATTTGGCTGATCTAGTGCTAGCAGTCCGATGAATATTCCTTTGTCCTCTATCACATGAACTTGCTTCAGTTTTGAGGGTTTCTACAGAGTCGGAATTTCTATATATTGGAAAGGGGATTTACCTGGTTAGTCTTCCCTGTTACTTGTCCTTCCAATCTGGAAATGTTTTAAATCAGTCTTCATGGAGAGTAAAGAAGAAAATGAAATGCGAGTGGCAGCTTTCTGTAAACGATTGGGTTACCTTTGGTCTGAGGAGGATGTTGTCGAAGTTTCCCCTACTGTCTCTCCACAAAAACGAGAGGAATGTCAACGCATCCTCTTTGGCAAGCTCTATTCCAAACCCAACGTTAACTACCCAGCTTTCTTCTCCACCATGAAAAAAGCCTGGAAATCTGATACTGTAACCTGTTCACAAAAAGAACCTAGGTTATTTACTTTTGTATTTCAAACAGTGGAGGAAAAAGAGAGAATACTAAAGGCATCACCATGGTCGTATTCTAGCAACCTGCTAGTCTTGAGACAATGCGAACTGGAAGTGCCAGAGCACTGTTATGATTTTACCAAAGATGCTTTCTGGGTACGCATTGGAGGTATCCCTCCTAGTTGGAGAGTTGAGCAAGTCTTTAAAGATCTGGGAAGCAGACTCGGACGTGTATTGGAAGTTCAGCTTGATACTACAGGTAGTCATCCACAGAAAGGAGGAAGAGTGAGGATAGAAACTAACCTGAGTGTCCCACTGAAATCAGGTGCAATTCTGGACATTGGTTCAAAATGGCTATGGATGGAGTTCAAGTATGAACATCTCCCACATTATTGCTATTCATGTGGGAGAATAGGGCACTTTGCTCCTGACTGTGCAAAAATTCCTTATGTGCAGTCAGCCTGGGCAAATAACCAAATTGGACCATTTGGACCCTGGCTGAAGGCAAAGGCAAGTGAGCACAGCCCTTATTGGGATACTTTTTATGGTAAAATTGAGGAGGAATTCACTGTGGAAGAGACAATACTGTCACACCATCTCCCGCTAGTGGCATGGAGATTATAACTCATGAGACTATCCCCGATATGCAACTAGGAATCTGCAAAGTAAAAGAAGACTCAACAGCTCTCACGGCAAAGAGATAGCTCAAGAAAAGGAAGCACATCTTAATGTGGTCAAAGATCACGGCAAACAGGTGCAATGCGTGGAGAATAATAAACAAGTGTTATCTAAAGTCGGGAAGTGCAATAAGAAGACTATGAAAGTTCAGAAGGCCAAAAAGCATAAATGTATACCTGGGAACACCCCTCTTGTGATTGATGATAATTAGCTATTGGATACTCCAGTGAAATTGATTGCGGAAGGACAGGAATGGGCTTTGGTGGCTAGCCCTAATAAGCTATCAGTGACGCCATGAACATCATCAGTTGGAATTGTCAGGGGCTGGGCAACCCCCTAACAATTCAAGAACTTAAAGCCTTAACGACTCAAGAAAGGCCCAGTTTACTATTTTTAATGGAGACTAAGAATAAAGGAGCAATGGTGGAAAAAATTTACAAAAAGCTACATTTTCAGAATGTCTTTTTAGTCAATCCTTCAGGCTTATCAGAAGGTTTAGCTCTAATGTGGCATGATGAAGTTTCTTTGAAGGTGAATGCTAGTTCAAAGCATTTTATCGATGTGGAATGTATCGACCCAGGCAGCAGGCAACATATGCAAATTACTTTTGTTCATGCATCTATAAATTTTGGAGAGAGACTAACCTTCTAGAAAATGCTGGGAAACCTTAAACCACACGATGCTTGTCCATGGATCTACATGGGTGATTTCAATGAGATTTTGTATGTGTGGGAGAAAGTTGGAAAAAGAGAAGCTGATAACAGTCGTATTGCAGCATTCAGAGATATGATTAACGAACTTTCCTTAATGGATATGGATAGTCATGGGTGTGCATTTACTTGGGTGAACAACAGAAATGGGGAGGATCTTGTTAAGAAACGTTTAGATCGAGTGCTATGCACAATGGAATGGAGAATTACCTTTCCTGATGCCGAAGTCCAAGCATTTCCAGCAATTGGCTTCGACCACAGTCCCCTGGTTCTTCGACTCTATACTGAAAAAAAGAAGTATAAGTGATCTTTTTAGATGGAGGCCTACTGGATAGAGCATGAAGAATACTATGAAGTTATCCAACAAGTTTGGAAAACTAACTCTACCCAGCCAAGTACCCTTTCAGCAAAATTACAGGAGGCATCAAAGGCACTAACAAAATGGAGCAAAGAGAAGTTTGCAAACACAAAGCTGCGCATAAAAGAGTTAACTATGGCTTTAACAGAGTTCACAAATCAGCCTAACCAGAACACGTGCAGAAAATCCAAACAGAGTCTTATTAATCAGATAGAGCAACTAAGAAGGCAGGAGGAACAATTTTGGGCCATGAGATCTCGCATCAAGTGGCTACATTGGGGAGATAAGAACACTTGATTTTTTCATGCATCCACAATTCAGAGGAGACAGAGAAATAGAATTACTATGCTGCAATATGAGGATAACAATTGGTGTAGAGATCCTCTTATGATCAGAAACCATATCTTGTCTTTTTACAAATAGCTTTATAAAACAGAGGGCCCAAGGCATTACCAACCTATTCTAACCCAATGCCCATCACCTATAACACAGCAAATCAATGAAGATCTGATGATTGTACCTTCGATGAAGGTCAAAGCCGCTGTTTTCTAGATGGGCGCACTTAAAGCCCCTGGCCCAGATGATTTCAACGGCATTTTTTTATCATCAATCATGGGATACAGTGAAAACTAACCCGCTACAGTTAGCTCAGAATTTTTTCTAGACTGGCCTTCTCGACCCACTCCTCAATAGGACTCACCTTGCTTTAATCCCTAAAGTGAAAAACCTTGAGAAAATTAGCCAATACAAACCTATCAGCCTTTGTAATTTTAGCTATAAAGTAATTTCAAAACTTTTAGCTAATAGACTGAAGAAGTGGCTGCCACAGATTATTGAACCGGAGCAATGTGCCTTTGTTCAAGACAGACAGATACAAGATAATATACTCATCATGCAGGAAGTCCTACACCAGATGCGTATCACACAAAAGAAGAAAAAACATTAAGCCATAGTCAAAGTGGATATACAAAAGGCTTACGACAGAATTGAGTGGGATTTTCTGCGAGATTGTATGATGCATATGGGGTTTTGTGAAGAGTGGGTAACACTGATCATGCAATGCGTGTCTAGTGTGTCTTTCAGTGTCAAGATAAACGGAGAACCTACCTCTTTCTTCCATCCTTCGAGAGGGATCCGACAAGGCGATCCTCTGTCGCCCTATTTATTTATCCTGGTCTCAAATGTCTTGACCTGGATGATGAAAAAAGCAATCTCAGATGGCAACATCAAAGGCATACAGATAAACAGGTTTTATCCTAAACTTTCACATTTAATGTTCGCAGATGACGCTATCTTTTTTCTAGACGGTACCTTAATGGAATGTCATAATTTGGTACTACTACTAAAACAGTAGTGCTATGCCTTCGGCCAAGCTACTAACTTAAATAAATCAGGGGTGTATTTCAGTGCAAAGTGTCCCTCAACTCTGAAGCGAAATATGGCCTCAGAATTAAGGGTTCCTGTGTTTGAAAAAACAGGGAAGTATCTGGGTATCCCTACTAATTGGGGTCAATCAAAAAAAGAACTCTTCTCATGGATATTAACCAGGATTAACTCAAAGCTCGAAGGGTGGAAAGAAAAACTACTTACTAAAGCTGGGAAGGAGGTGTTGATCAAAAGCGTAGTCTAGTCCATTCCTATGAATGCTATGTCCATCTTTAAGCTACCAGTTTCCATCTGCAGAGCAAAAGAAAAGCGAATTGCATCATTCTGGTGGAATAAAGGTGATCATAAGCGGGGCATTCACTGGAAAAATTGGAAACTTATGAAGACCCGAAAGGATGCAGGAGGCATGGGTTTTAAAGACTTGATTACCTATAATTGTGCTATCTTTGGGCAAGCAAGCCTGGAGGCTCTCCACTTCTCCTTCTGCCTTATGGAGTAGAGTGTTGAAAGGTGTCTACTTTCCAACAGGGGATCTTTGGAGTGCACGTACTGGCCAACGCCCCTCATGGGGATGGAGAAGCTTGTTAATGGGTCGAGAGACAATTAAAGAAAACATCAAATGGTCAGTTGGGGACGGGAAATCTATCCGAATCAGAGAAGATAAATGGTTAATGCGGGGGTAATTGGAGGACAAAGCAACTCAGCAGAACCCTCTATGGTTTCTAAATTAATGCATGCTGAATCCAGAGAATGAGATGTACAGAGGATTCAACAGCTCTTTAATGATAGTATCGCAAATGAAATTCTAGCAATCCCTTTGAGCACACAATCGCAAAACCAGATTACTTAGTCCTGGACAGGCAATAATACAGGCAAATATTCAATAAAGAGTGGTTATAATAGAGCATGCTCGTATCTACTCGCCAAAACGACTTTCAAGCCTCCCGCTCATTCCAACCTCCACGTACCACTCGTGGACCGAGTAACTGAGCTTGGCGGTACCTCCAAAAATCAAGACTTTTCTGTGGGCTATCTGTCAAAATGCTCTCCCGACGAGAGAAAATCTCTACAAGCGAAAGATTATTCAAGATCCATTATGCCAAATATGTTGCACGAAGGTAGAAATAACAAAGCACCTGCTCTTTTTATGTAAATGGACAGAGGGAGTATGGAAAGACCCAACCTTTTGAGATATCTGCCCCACAAGCACGATCAGAAGAACAGATCAATGGTTGCTTGAAGCGTTCAGCGCGAGCAAGCATAAACCGGAACGAGAATATACGGGCAGGGCTCTCTGGCACATATGGAAGGCAAGAAATGGATGGACTTTTTGCAACAAAGTCCCGAAATCTGTAGATCTCTTGAGCATCATACAAAATTAGCACTCGAATCCCAGCCATGAACAGCATAATCAGGAAAAATCAAACCCTAATCGAGACTCACCGAGTAGATGGCGACCACCAGATCAACACGTTCTGAAGCTAAATGTTGATGCTTCTTGGACGCCAGGAGAATTTTTGTGTTCTGTTGCAAGTATTGTTTGTGATTCAGCAGGACAGGTCCTCGAAGGCTTCGCGTGTTCATCTAGGGTTTCCTCTGCTCAAGAGGCCGAAGTCGAAGCTCTCTCTCATGGCCTCTTTTATATCACGGAACCGAAGAGACGGCACGTGGGGGACTTCGGGAGTCAACCTCTTCGCCGGATTTGCGAAAAACGACTGTTCCCCTGCAGTTGAACAAATATTGGGTTGGGCCGCTCCACATTGGAATCTCAAGGAAAGAGTGCTTCGATGCAGGCGTGTTTGGGATCAAAGCGAAGATATCCAGATTCAATGCTGCACTCGTCAAGAAAATCAGGCTGCGAATTGGTTAGCCCGAACCCATCACGCAAACAACCTCCCTCTCAATTGGTGGATATCTGCCCCGTTGCTTTTATGGAACATATTATGTTTGGACATTAGTCCTGTTTCTTCTTGTAAGACTCCTATTAAGTTTTAATGGATCATTTCTACTTTCGACCAAAAAAAAAAAAACATTGGCGCGGTGCCTTTCCGGGGCCATGATTTGAGCAGATGTTTTGGAAGATCGAGTTACATGGTCTCTTATTGCTCAGATTTTTAGCAAAGGTGGGAAATTTGATAGGATTGTTGCTCTCTTGGATTTGGGAGTTTATGGTGAAGTGATGTACGATGTTGTCATTGATCATTATGGCAACGCTCTATGTACATGGTCGGCATCTTCACCGAAAAAAATGGTGGGATAGCGCACTGAGATTGGAGACATGGACAAACCATCTCACCAAAAAAACAAGAAATAATAAATGGACAATAAAAATTCACAATGAGTGTCGATATTTATATTCATCATGAGAGCCAAAAATAAATAATTCGCTATAACCTGGACGTGTGCCCTTGTATTTCAGTCCTTTTGTGAGTCTTGAATGTTGGCGGTGATTGCTGTTCGTCTTTGTAGATCACAAGGAGTACCAAAGCCGACAAATTCAGGCGGTAGTTAGTAGTGGAATTGGCCTTTCTTTTAGGAATTAGGCATTTTTTTTAAGATAGGTTGGTGGTGAAATTGCGCAAGAACCCAGAAAAGTTGTGTTTGAAGGGGTTCCCAAGAAAAAGGTGAACGAATCACAAATCATTCCAAAAGACTTGATGTGTTATTATACGCAAGATTGCGAACTTTCGTCAGTTAAATTTTTTCGCATGATTGCAAAGTTGAAAATTTTAGATGGTATTTATTACGGAACCGTCGACATCAACTTCAATTATCTTGGGTCCATCTTCTTGTGCGACAGGATTTGATTTACTGATTTTCCCACTTCAGTCACCCAGTTGAAGGAACCCAAACGGAAACGCGATTTCCTGCTCCAATCGCCGGAAAGCCGCCATTGAATTTCAGCGACACGCAAACCAAGACAAGGCGAAATCGACCCACACACCCCACAAAATAACGCCGGAAAAGCTCCAAAACAAGACGATGATCACGACGCGGAAGAGCGACGTGAAATCGAAACACCGAGAAGGGGTTTTTGGTACGCACCAGAAGCCGTGGCCATGATTTCTCCGGTACGAGCTCAGCGCGACACCGCCGAGGAAAGCCGCTATCAGTCGAGCTCTTTGCTGGGTCGGAATTCAGAGAAAATCGAAGTGCGATCGAGGAGAGAGAGAGAGAGAGAGAGAGGAGCAGATCGTCTCAATCGAAGTTCGGAGATCTAACATCAGCGCTTGGGGTTATAACCATAATGCAATACAATCGGCATGTGCGATGTTCATGGTGAGGAATATTTCAATTGACTCAAAGTTTCTAACCTTCGCCGGAAGTTGTCTCATCAAGGAACCTCTTGACGACTTGCAGGACCTCCTCGGAAGGAAGCTTATAGGCTTTGACAAGGGCCTCGACCACCTTGGCCTGAGGAATCAAGGACGTGATGTCGGTCTTGTAAGTAACGAGTCCCATTGATTGAATCCGAATACAATTTGCTGAAACTGCTGCACGGAGCGGCGAGAACCTGCAGAGTCTCGAGGAGGGAGAAGGAGAGAGAGGATGGAGGCGATGAAAGCGGCAGCTTTGAGTTCATTTCGTCGAGCCTTGGGCTGCTTAAATAGAGACCGAGGGAAAAATGCAGCGGGATGTGTTTGTGCTCATAACCACTTGCGTTTGTGCTGCTTTTGGATGTGTTCCTTCAAACGCGGGAGTATACTGCAGCGGGAGCATTTGCTTAGATAGAGACCGAGGGAAAAATGCTCACGCTGCAATATACTCCCGAGAGTCTTTCACGCTTTTTCCCTGGCCCTCGGAAGTCATCCGAGCATTTTTCCCTCGGTCTCTAGTTTTAGTTGAGTCTTTTTCAACATGACAAGGAAGGATTTGGCGCAGCATGACAGGGAAGGACTCTCTGAGTCCTTCCCTTGGTCTCCATTTAAGCAGCCCAAGGCTCGACGAAATGAACTCAAAGCTGCCGCTTTCATCGCCTCCATCCTCTCTCTCCTTCTCTTTCCTCGAGACTCCGCAGGTTCTCGCCGCTCCATGCTGCAGTTTCAGCAAATTGTATTCGGATTGAATCAATGGGACTCGTTTACGTGACCGAGATAATGTCACCGATCCCTCCAGACGTGGCGGTCAATGCCCTTGTTGAAGCCCATAACCTCCCTCCCGAGGAGGTCCTGCGAGTCGTCAAGAGGATCCTTGAGACGACAACTTCTAGCCAAGGTTAGAAACATAATTTTGAGTCAATCGAAATGTTCCTCATCTCGATCGTATTGCATTACTGTTATAAACTTTTTGATTCCTAGTGCTCGTGATGTTGAAATTGATGAGTTATAAATGTGAATGTTGCTTCTACAGGCAGTCGGTACAAGACTATGAAGCACATGGTTGAGACCCCGGACCAGGACAACTTCATCTACAGCTATCCCATCGTCGAGGGCGACGCCAACACTTTCGAGAGTATCAATCATGAGGTGAAGATATTGCATTGCACGATGGAGGCTTGGTGTGGAAGAACACAAGCGAGTATCTCACCGACGGCATAATGGAGGTCAGCAAAGAGAAGACCATGGCCGTGAAAGAGAAGGCGGACGCCATGTACAGGGACGCCGTGGCTTTTGTCGGCGCCAAGACCAACCTCAAATACTGGAAAGGAAACTTGTCTTCTTATAGAGTGACTGTTTTTATCAAGTGACTGCGTAAGATGGTTCGTCTTTTCGTCAAGTGAGTGCTGATTTCTGTCTTTTCTGCGAGGTAAGATTGTTTTTGGGAATGTTTGGTAAAATGGCGCTGACAAGCTCGGCTCTGGAGGAATTCTCGATTAAGTAATTGTTGGGTGGCCCCCAGTTTTTAGCCATTGTTAAAGAAAACCCCAAGCGCTGATGTTAGATCTCCGAACTTCGATTGAGACAGTCTGCTCCTCTCTCTCGATCGCACTTGGATTTTCTCTTGAGTTCCGACCCAACAAAGAGCTCCATTGGATGCAGCTTTCCTCCACGGGGTTGCCCCATCTCGGTGTTTCAATTTCACGTCGTTCTTCCGCGTCGTGATCATCGTCTTGTTTTGGAGCTTTTCTGGCGTTATTTTGTGGGGTGAGGATCGATTTCGCCTTGTTTTGGTTTGCATGTTGCTGAAATTCAACGGCGGCTTTCCTGCGATTGGATTAGGAAATCGCGTTTTCGTTTTGTCGTCGAGAGGTATTCGCATGATGGTCTGTTTATTGAAGGTTTGGAGGTGCTCGGGAAAATGAGAACGTGTGGATCGACGCCTTCGGTCGGTGCGTGTAACGCATTGCTCGATTTTTTGTAGTGTGAGGATGAAATCACACTGGCGCGGTGCTTTTACGGGCCATGATTCGAGCAGATGTTTCGGAAGATCAAGTTACATAGTCTTAGATTATTATATCTAAGTATGCAGCAGATGATGTCAAATTGCCGAAATGGCTTTTAGGTAAGATGGTCATCTAAAAGTTTCCGGATCTCAGATTTATGCAGTTATAGCTAAAAAAAGTGACCTGTACTCTGTCAATTTGTCGAGGGTAATGTCTAATGTTCTGCTCTTATGCTGCATTTGGTCGCCAAGAAATAAAGTCGGTCGAAAAGGATACGTTAAGATCGAGCAAAAAGTACTGCAGATTTTTTATATCGTATTCTTTGGTCTAATGTTCTGCTCTTCTCCTGATGACTTGCCCCAAGCGAGCATCTCCATCTTGAGCAAGTTTCCCGCAACATAGCAGCAAAAAACACCCAACTCAAACCGATGCTTAGGGGAACAAAGGTACTTGTAATGAGTATGGAAAATTAAAAGCCATAATTAGCACATGGAAATTCTTGAACCAGTTCGTGTATAACCGGTTCTTAATTGAAACACGAATTAGTCTATAGCAAAATGCTTTTTAAGACTCACTTTTCGCTGTGGAATAAAAGACTTTACTGAAAATATAATCAAAGAAAAAAAGTGTCGCAGCCTTCACTTCACCTTTCCTTTACCCACAAAGTACCCCAACAATCCAAAGTTTACGAAGACGCAACACGACGAATCAAATTCAACACCAGCAAGAATGACTACCTCTTAAAATTTAGAGCTTCAATGCATCTTCTGTGTCATCGCTAATTTGTCCAGATTCATCCCTATACAAGACGTGATCGATGTCTTCGTCCTCATCATCACTTTCATCAGCTTGACGCTTGTGAAGAGAATCTCTAATTTGATCATATGTGGCTTTGTCAATTTGTTGGAAGACAACATGTACCAAAATCAGACAAGCTCAAAAAATCCTGTGTCACAAAATATAAAGGGCCTAAACCTGAGCGACAACAAGCTGCAGCCGACCAACTAACTGCAGTAACAGTCGAATGGCCGTCCCTCTAGCTTTTGCAGTCTGCAAAGGAAACGATAATTATATAAATCATACCATCAGGCAACCATAACCCAAGAACAATAAATAACGTGAAGCTCTACGGAGAGTCTTGAGAAGTAAAATACTTTAGATGAAGCGAAAAAGAAATTTACGCAATTCTTTCATATCATTGTTGATGCCACCTACACCTAGAGAAAAGATTTGACAAGATTTTTCCTAGAACCAGAGATTGCAAAACTCTTCAAAACTCTAGCCATAATCACCCCTTTCCCTCATGCCACCTTCAAAATTCAATGAAATCGACATATGTAAAGGCGATTTAAGATATGTATGAACCAAGTTTGCATCAGCAGCAGCCATTTTTCCTTTTTAGATCTCTAACTCAGAAGCATGTGAATTCGGAAATAATTTCATCATATTAGAAATCACAAGAAATGTATATAACGACCCAGCCTCAATTACACTCATTGCTTACATTAGTTTTAGCTTTCAACAGAAATAAATAGAAAATGATGTATACATGAAACCATAGAAATTCATCCTAACCATATTTTCAGGTCCAATTTTGTGGTTGAGTTCAGACTTGCGAAATAACTTTCTGATGAGACACTCACCATTTCGGATAGAAAAGACACTAGACCACACTGATTCTAAGCTCGAAGGAACAATACCCTTATTCTAAGAAAAGTGCTTGAAGAAGATACAAGAGATAGGCTAGGCTTTGATCAAGAAAAACATGTACCAAGCTCTTACTTACCTCGGGAAGCTAACATATAGATGCATATATTGCAAAACTCTCATGAATCATTTCATGCAACGGATTAAATAACCTTTTGGTCAAGGAGAAAAGGCTTTGTCTTGGGATAATTCACGATCAGAAAAAAGAGACCCATCATAGTTGTCAATTACCTTTTGATAACCAGACAAAACTAAGAACCAGATGATGTCACAACAATAACATACAGACTCGTCAATGTATGGAGAGGGCCACACAAGGTTAGAGGCTGAAAAAGGGAGACACATCAAATTATGAAAACATTGGACTAAAAAGCAGACAAGTATTATTGGCCGACAACGGTGAAGGAAAAAGGTTTTAACAAGGCAATTAATTATTCAGGGGCCTATCCAAAAATCACCCATCAAGTGAACAAACTGACAAAAAATTTGGCAAATCTTACTTCAATGAACTTGTTACCTTTGCCCAAAGAATAAAGCAGCTCCGTCATTGGTTCCTGAGATAGGACATATTCTCTGTGAATGACCATTATCCTGCTGATCCATGGAAGTACTAGCTTTGCATTAGATGATCTGTTAAAAAATATGACATCCAATAACCATTAGCATGTCTTACCACCTCTAAACCTGCTAGAAGCTCATGAGAATAAGACAAAGAAACAGACTGGGGAAGAGCCCAGCCAAACAACAGCTCCATACATATTAGCAAAAGAAAAGTAAGAACAAAGAAAGAACCTTGACTGCCAGAAGGCCAAGACCTTTCTCAGAAGGTTGTATGCATCACTTGCTCCCATAGATAAAATAGCATCCCTTATCTAATAAGGCAGGGAAAACATCAGTGAAGCGCGGGAATCAAAGTGTAAACAATGGAAATTATGGGCTAACACAACAAAAAAGATTTATATCCCCTAAGTAAGAAAATAACCTTTTTATTTGATAGATTGGCTTCGAGATTTATATCCTTGAAGAAAGCAGGATCAGGAGCTGATCAATTAAAAGAACCATCATGTCCGCTGATAAATCCAAGCGATCTTAACTGGTCCTCCAGGCATGTTGTAGACGTGCCCACTTCTAAGTCAACATCTGCAGAAACTGCAATAAGTGACAAAGAGCACCAGCTACCAGCAAATTATCAACGTGCTCGTTTTAAGCAGAATAGCTGGTCATAGACAAAGACAAGTTTAAAGTCCATAGTCAAGTAACAGAATATTAGACAGTCTCAGAAAAAAATGAAGATAGTGTTTCTGCGTACAAAGTTGGTAAAAGAAGAAACTTGAGGGAGACCGTTTTCCTACAAGTGAATAAATATATGTATCTGTCTATTTAAAAGAAAACTCAATTAGTTTCACAAGCAATACAGACACCCCATTTTTCCTAATGCAACTTGAAACATAAACAAAGACAGCATCATTAAAAAAAAAAAAAAAAAAAAAAAAAAAAAAAAAAAAAAAAAAAAAAAAACATGTACACACACTAATTCAGTGACTGGAGGCCAGAAAGTCATTTAACAAAATTCAAGGATTAATGATAAGGATGGAAAAGCAGGGATATTTAGCCATGGAGAACTCTAAAAGCAATTAAAACATATGCAAAAAAATAATAATTAATTAATTAATTAATTAATAAAAAATGAATAAAACAAATGGACATTGAAAGTTATAACGGAAGTTGCCAAAACACAATATGGTGTACAGAAGATGTGTCACAAACTATCTAGTACATAAAAAGTTCTAGTATTCAATGAGGGGACAAAATGCGAAAAAAAAGATCAGAGCATTACTGTTTTTCAAAAGATTTTTAAAAGCTTTTTTTTTTTTTTTTTTTTTTTTTTTTTTTTTGGTAATGAAGATTTTAAAAAGCTTTTATACCTGAAGATAACATGCAGATAACAAAAACCAGATTGCTTGCGCAAGGACCAACAAATAAGAAATTTAAAATGTGAGGAAAGAAAAATTAAAACACGAGGTCTGCCTGCAGTTAGCTATGTTATAAGTGGCGCTATAATAGCCCTCATCCAAAGACAATGACTACCATGCCCTTGTAATTCTTTCCTTGCCTCCCTTCTGCTATGTCCAACTCTCTCTCTCTCTCTCTCTCTCTCTCTCTCTCTTAGCTTCAATTGCACCTTTTCTTTCTTCTGGCATTTTATCTTTCTTGACAGCATTCTTACCATGCCCTTGTAATTCTTTCCTTGCCTCCCTTCTGCTATGTCCAACTCTCTCTCTCTCTCTCTCTCTCTCTCTCTCTCTCTCTCTCTCTCTCTCTCTCTATCTTTCTTGACAGCATTCTTCTCAAGCTTTCCCCTAAATAAATTTCTGAATATCAAGCTGTTATAAAACATGTATCTCTCAAAACGACATATTGACAGAGATGTATTTAGGAAATTGCTCAACTCTCTAAGAAAAGAAAAACGTTTTTTTTTTCCCCTGATAAAACTGCCTACTATTCATGGAACCTAAGAAGGAGATGAAGAATCATCCACTTCCAAAAGAAATTCAGATAAGTACTGAAAACTTAAGTGCTAAATTTTGTGTCGACAATGTTAGGTTTTGAAAGCAGAAATAAAAACTTGTTTCACGATAACTGAAATCGGATCCCTATATATTGTTAATACCAAAAACAAAACTGTGATTATCATCAGTAAGTCTTAGCACTATAAATGGTAAAGAATCTATTAGCATCAATTACTTTTCTATTGTACAGATGAGCAAATCCCTTTCTTACCTGCCACAGTAAGTGAACTCTTTACTAAATTGAATCTTTTAAGTCAAGCTCCTAAAGGTTATGAGACAAGCATAATCTTGTTAATTGTTAATATCCAAAACATATTGAGTTATCAAAGGTAAGCCCTAAGCCTCTTGGGATGACAAGGTTTAGAGATCTCTCATAAGACAACTTTCAATGAAAATAAACGTTTAGACCAAGCCTCATCAGATGATCCATAATATAGTCAAGCACAGCAAATTAACATGTCGAGGTAGACCATCTTCATACAGAAACTTCCAACCATATTATTTGTTTATCTGCTGGCATATTAACACCTCCATGCATGAATTGTACTGGCAAACCTAGTCAATCAAGAGTCTCAAGATAAATCACAGCAAGAGTTGTTACACTTTTATTAAGAAGAGTACCACGCATTTGTTCGCTGTCCAAAGATTTTGCTCGACTCTTGCTGTTGACTATATCAGCAATTACCTCATCAGGGTAATGCCAGAATATTGATGTGGTTTCTTTCTTTCTCCCAAATCAGTAAAAGTTGGAACTGGAAGTAGGGCGTCTTCAGCATTTGCTCGATCCAATGCCGTCACTGCTTTATAAGGAAGTAATAATTAATGATCGCTCAAGGACCAACGATAAGAAACTTAAATATGCCAGCCAGAACTTTAATGTGACTCATTTGAGTAGAACATGGGAGATGGAGGAACAAATGCAGGCAACTACTCAGTGAGAATATATGTAGCAGAAAGATTAGCAGAAGATATGGCACCCCTAGTTTCAAATTACAGGATGGTTCAGGACATGGATGACTCAAAGCAACAAAAGCACATTACTTCAACAACAGGTGCTTTTGGCAAAAGTGGTTAAAATCCCTTCATAGATCCTATGATCCAAGGATCCACAAACTGATAGATGACACATCAGGAAAGAAAACTGGAAAAAGGGGCTAGATATAAATTTAGCATTTTGATCCAGAGATCCTTGCATCCTCCAATGTCATAATCCTACCAACAGAAGAGGTATGCTTAAAAAGGTTGTCATTTCCAATTAATTCTTTTGGCATTTGTCCATGAATTTCGACACACTGTGTTACTAAAACTTTCCAACTTCACATTAAACAAATCCTTTTTCCAAAGTGGTGCTCACAATTATGTTGACCTCAGCTGTAAAATCATTTGAACTTTATGCTTCCATTTATCATGTTCATCACTAACAATAGCAGGACCACACATCTCCCTATCCACCCCTGCAATTTATAGATGCCAAAAACATTTGGTTCCTTTCAAAGTAGGATAATTTGATCCATTATGCATACAAAAATGAAATTGCTAAGGAACCATCGAGTTAAAAGAAAATATTTTAATCTTCTTGATCAAGAGAATGTCATGGAACTTCATCTTCAACTGCTACTAAGGGAAGGTAGCCAGTAGACTATTTTATTAATCAACATACATGCTACTTTTCAACCAAAGCACCAGAAGTAAACATAGGAAACTTGCTAGAGTGTTAATGCCAACAGAACATTAATGATCATCCCCTCTACCACTTCAAAACACAATGGAAAAAGGGTGCAGCTAAACCTCATGAAGAAAAATGAACCATTCAACATCACTCCTAAATTCCTCATTTCTGTTCGTGATAAGACATCCTCTTCATGGTTTGTCACTCTGTGAGAGACTTCAGAAATGTCTCAATCTCAAGAAACTCAAATTCCTTAAAAACTATTAAGGCCATACCATTCCAGAAGTTATCGATTTGGCCAAAAAAGGGAAGTTTTTGACTACTTGAAAGTCACAAAAAAGACTTTTCGGCTGTAAATCCTGGAGCAGGCAATGCCAATCCTTTCTCAAACATTCTCATTCTATACCCCTCACCATGGGCAGATATATCCAATATTCACCACATTAGTGACCACAATGACAATCCCAATTCAGCGTATAACTGAGCACTCCATTGGCAAGATGATATCTATTTAGTGTACAGTTGTTGGATTTACGTTACTCTACCAACAATGTCAAAAGAATGTTAGTCAGCGAAGAAGCAACAAACCGCAAAAAATTAAGATTAGAAAATCTTTTAGAAACAACTATCCTAGAAAAACATGACATAAGGATCTTTCACGGCCAACAACAAGCAAGAGATTTTATAATACTTGGCGGGTAACTCACCCAGAGTGACAGCCACTAATTCTCCATCTCAATTCACCAGATGCTACATCGAGTGCTAGGACATCACCCCCTCCTGTCCCTAATCTATCAACGAGCCCCCATGCTTTCTTTTCCTCTGCAATCACCACAGTCGCAGGTCAGATTAGTTACCTCAAATTATAGTGAAAGCCCACCACCCACAGTAGATATCAAGAGCCAAAACTGTCCCTCAACTTCCATAAGAAATCAGAAACCAACCTTTTTCCACAAATCCGACCACTTCATGCAGGTGTAATCAACTGAAAGGTGACCCCTGTCCGGCTTCATAAACGTGTCCATCGGATCATTTGCCGCAATGTCCACAAACTCCGTCTGAATATGCCCTTTCAAAGTGTCCCAAATCTAAAAAACAAAGAATCCAAAACAACAAAAAAAAAAAAAAAGGTCCCGTTTAATTAAGCGAAGCTACTGTTGCTTACTGAGACACAATGGGCGACTAATAAGGCAAAGCGGCATTCATCAGAACAGAGAATGACCGTTAATTCGCGTCCGATTTCAGAATCAGACACCGTAAAAGCCAATACTTTCCTATCAAATCCCAAGAAAACTTGCCACCAAACGAAAGAACCGAGAAGCACGCGAGGTAAACCTTAATCCGGCCATCGCCGGAGCTGATGGCGAAGAATTCCGACGAGGGGCTGAACGCCGTCAAGAGGTCTCCGATGTTCAGCGAGCTCATGCCGTCGAAAAGAGTGGAGATGGAAACCGGCTACTCTACTCTCGCCTGCTTCCAAGCACGGGCCGGAAGCTTCGCCGGAGACGGACTAAGCAAATCCGACGAGAGAGGGTCGCCGGCGGCGGGACGGCGAGGTGGAGGAGGTTTATGGTGGGGAAGACGGAGGAGAAGCTCCTACTGTTGGGACTTGGGAGGGTTTAGCGAGGGTTTTCAACTGACTAATTTTTATAATTGCCCCCAAAGAAAAAGGAACTGAATTTCTTTTTTCCTTTTCCATTTGTGTTTTTTTTTTTTTTTTTGTCCTTTTTATCATTGATTTTTTGTTCAGATATTACAGTGTTCGAATATCAACTTTACTAATATTTGTGGGAGTCTTCGGCCACTGAAATCGGAAAGTCCAGTGGTTTAATTGGACCTTCGTTTGGTCTACTTGAATTTTCTTTTAATATACGTACGTGTGTGTATATATATACACACGCCACACTTCCTAAACCCTTAAAACTCTAAAAATTATACACCCCAAATTTCAAATCCTATAAATCCTAAACCCTAAAACTTGTCACACAAGTAAAATTAATTTTTATTACTTGCAAAAATTGCAATTATATTCTAAAATTTGTTAAATTGATATAATCAAGTACGTCCATCTATTAGTTTTGTCTAATTTAATTAATAAAAAATATTGACATGACTTATTTTTATCATTTCTCTCAAATTAAAAGCTTCTTGTGCACAAAGCAACGTGGATTTTGACGTCTACTAATCCAAAATAGCGTTTGGTCCCCCTTTAACCCAAATCATTTATTTGCCCTAATCGTTTCTAAACCCTAAATGTGATATCCCGATTTTCCAATTCTATTTTCAGCTGATTGAGTCGGGCATTTCATATGTGCATTTAGTCTAACTCTCTGAGTTGGCCACTCATGAGGGAACTAGCCTATTGGGCGAAGCAATTAAGGGATTTTAACACGTCAGACTTAGGGATTGATCACCCTCAGGTTGGATGTAAAATAAATTTCCATGAAAGCTACCCGGTAGGTTAGGACGTGCTGAAATTGCACCAGATTGAAATTAACCGTGAAAATTGAGATTGAATCCAGAAATTCGAAGTCATGGTATGTCACAAATCATTTTAGGATCATTAACTCATCTTCGAAAGATTTTTCATGCAATCAGAGTTTTTTAGTGAATTAATCAGAGAATGGCTAATTTGGCTCGAGAAATTAGTAGGTTCTCCTTTGATCGTACTTTTGGGATTTAAGTTGGTTCTATAGACAAGTGAAGATGTGAATTAAAGTATGGTGACATTGGATTAATTTTATGGGCTTTAATTTAATTCAATTGGAAGAGAATCGAGTAGAATTGAAGAATTTGTTGTACAAAGATTGGACCCCGACGGAAAATGTGATTGCATCCATTGGATTGAGGTTGTGGGAGTTTTGAGTGAGTGGAAGATGACCTCATGTGAGGTCATGGTGGGCCACTTTATTGGATTAAAGAAAGAGAAAAAGAAAAAAGAAAAGGAATCCCATCCCTCTCTCTCTCTCCCTCCTTCCTCTTCCTCTCCCGTTGGTTTTCTTTCTCCCCCTCCATCTCTGCTGTGCGAAGACCAGAAAATGGGGAAGAAACCGAGCAGCTCGCCGTCGCCGGAACCACCGGAGCCAAAGCCGCCGCCTCCGCGCCGTTCGCCACCGCCGCCCATTGACCCGCGCATGCCAGCCCGCCTCGCCGTCTGCCAGCCCACCCGTCGCGCCGTCCTCCTCATCCAAGCTCGCCCAGCCGTTGCCGTCGTCTCCCCCATCACCGTCGCCGGAACCGCCAAGCCGAGCCGCCCCTTCCCCACCGTCTCCGTGTCCGAGCCGCCACTGTAGCCCCTCCGTCGCACCCTCCCTCGGCCTAGTTCAGCAACTACAAAAAATGGGTATGGTAGCCTAGTTTTGGCCCGTTTTGGCCGGCTTCCCGACCCCGGATGCTAGGCCCACTTTGGAGAAAATCAATCCCCTCGTCGTCCTCGTCGTTTTGGTCCGTTCGGTTCGTTAAGTGGTGAGTTTAACTCACTACACCTCGATTAGAGGGTTAATTATGCTTTAAGTGTGTTTAGTTTGAATTAAGCATGTTTAGGTGGTTAGTTAAGTGTGTTTAATTATATTTTAGATTAAGTAAATTGTTTAATTTAAATTGTGTTTAATTAAGGTTAAGAAATGGTTATTTAATGTTAAACCTTGATGGGACTTAATGGGTTTTAATTTTGAATTATTTAATTATTTCGAAATTCTGAGGATTAAAATATTACATTATATTCCGGAATTAATTAAATAAAAAAATTAAAATTAAAAAAAAAAAAGAAAAAAATTATTTTTGACCCCTAGGTTGCTTAGAATTTCATGTGTCGATCGCTGCTGTGCTTTTAGAATTTAAATTTGATGCTTGGTTGTGGCGAATTAAGTGTGATTGCGATAAATAGGGGTTCTTTGTAAAAATTCAAAGTGTAGGAATTGATGGGAATTTGGCCTTGATTGACCACCTATTAGAGGCCGTGCTTAATGAAGCCGTGATGAACCACCTATTAGAGATTATGCCTAGTGAGGCCGGTGATGAACCACCTATTAGAGGCCGTGCCTAATGAGACCGTAATGAACCACCTATTAGAGATCGTGCCTAATGGGGCCATGATGAATCACCTCTTGGAGGTCGTGCCCATAGGGCCGTGATTAACCACCTATTAAAGGTCATGCCAAGTGGGGCAGTGATTGCCATAGATTGTTAAGTCTACCTTTAGGGGTTGTGATTGGGATGTAGAGATTGATTTGATAGAATGACATGTAATTGGTCGAGCGGATTGATCGCTGAGACGATCCAAGTGATTGAATTGCTCTGATGATGTGATCGTACCTCAATTGTATGGTTACCATAATCGTACGTTGTTGAATTATATAAATTGTGCTAACCTGCAGATGAAGGCCAATGCGAGGTAAGTCTTCTTGATGTTGTGGCTAGGTCACTCTGGGGTGTATTTTCTTTCTAATAAGGGTTTAGGGGGTTGAACTTGCTGAGACAATGTCTCACCCCATTGTGGGCCAACATTTTCCGGTCTCGTGTGGACGGAGCGGCCAGTTCGCCTGGTTGGCCTAGTGGAGTTGTAGAGGTGAAGTTTGAAGGATTGGAATTTGTGTTCGACTTGTAGGTCGTCGGATGGTTCCTGTTTAAGGGCTAGTCTTTTGTAGATTTTTGGCCATAGTCCCTTGTTTGTATACTTCGTTGTTTTATGAAATTGTAATGATATGAATTTATTTTCTGCTGTGCTATCCCGTAGTTTATTGTCATGGGTTTTATAGTACGCTTCCGCATGTGAATATAATAAGACTTAACCTGGGAACGTCGCCTTTGAATGACCATGGTGGGATGTTGGCGTGCTTGAGGTTCGGGGCGTGACACTAAACTGTTGCCCTAGTGGTTTCTTTGCCCAAATCGAAGGCCTCAAATCCCTTCTCATTTCGATTGTCTATTTAAGCTTTACAAGTAGATAATGATTTGCAATAATATCATTTAAAGGGACTTGACATGTGAAAGTAGAGGAAAATTCAAAATGTATGGAGGCATCCAATCTTGACTTTCGGAGAAGCCTTTGTTGCATAGTAGCATAACAAGGAAAACCTATTTATATATTTTATTTTTCTTAGGACTGTAGCTTCAGTAAATTAATAAAGTGTAATTACCAAACTACTCCTCACATCTTTCTGCTAAATTATATAGTACAGCATTGAGAAGGATCAGCACCTCTTTCCTTATTGATAGATGCTCCATACAAACAAGTGGCATCCAAATCACCCAATTTGAAAAACCGTGCATTAGTCACATCGAGTCAAATTGATGATAACTCTTCCAAAAATCCTCACTGGTGTTCAAGTTTGCTATCGCGAACAAATTAATACAATATAGGACGAATTCTCAGTTGGTCGAGACCATATGCATCTAAGGGCTTGAGATTTTCTAAAATGATAATAAAATCAAGCATTTGCTGAGCGAATGCTGCTGTATAGGGGAAATGGTCTAGGAAGAGGCCTTCTTTTGACTAATATTCTATTATCATACAGTCATTTTTTATTTATGAACAAGGTCTATGTCACGATTGGCGCAATCCACATACTGATAAAGGTCTTTTTTTTGTGTTCTTTAAGGAGTAGAACCCTTCACCCTCGGTCTCTCTTTCTCTCTCTTAAAGTCGATAAAGTCGATAATCTTTTGGTATGATTTGCGAATCAATTTTCCCGGTAAAAGTGATATTTCATTAATCAACCAACATAAAAAAAAAAAAAAAATGGCCAACATCACACAAGCTCTGCCCCAAATTCCACCAGTACCCCTGTAGTCAACAAAGACGAACGACCCTCGGCCCCCACATTCCACGTGTCCAGATTTTTCCTGGTGGGCTAAAGAATGAAAGGACATTGGGGTGAATAATAAGCGACCTAAAAGATACGGCACCATTCTTAAATTAATATCTCAAATTTGAACTGATATATAACATCCGGCCCAATTAGAGCACTTTCTTATTTGAATTAGAAATTTTCTTGATGGAAATATCCTCATAATATATATGCATGGACGAGTTTTTTGGTCTTTCGAGAAATTTCTATTTGTTGGTCGAGAAAAGTGCAAATCTATTATCAAATATTTAACCGTGTGAAAGTTAGGACTCGTTGGAAAGCATCTAGCGGCGTCTCATGTATCTCAAATGTTTGCCTGCGTTGTGTTTATTCCTTTGAGGCCACACAGGGAAGCGATTTTCACCGTGCTACGCTGCGGGTTTTGTTCGGGGGACTCCTCCACTTTGAGCTTTGTGCAATTAGGCCCATCAAATAGATGACTTGGGTCCAGATTCATTGGGGCTACATTGCTAACTGGTTGGATGTTTCATCAACTTGTGCTCTCACTTTGTTCTTGCTCTGTGAGGTGGCTTGTCTTCTTGTTCTCAAGTTTGGATCTTTTCCTAACCTGGCCTTCTGGTTGGGTTGAATGATATTAACTGCATTGGATTCTACAGCCCGTCGAGACTGTGCTGGATGATCATTAACGTTCTGTTGGCATTAACAATTCCCTATATCTTATTTCTCATGTGCAGGGGTGTCGCTGCCATCTCATTTTCTGAAAAAGGGTCACGCATTTACACTGGTGGTGCTGATGGGATGATTTGTGAAAAGAAAAGATGTGAATCGTTTGTAAGGTCTCATCCGTATATGCAACAAAGGCTGCCCTGAAAGTCAAGGTGGAGGTCTATGCATTGTGATTTTTCATTTGTACATACCTATCTCCCCAAAAACCTTAATCCCTAAATAAATATATGAGGTAAAATTCAGCATTCGAGCTTTTCTCTTGTAAATCGGGTTTCCTTTCAATTCATCTAGGGGCGGATTTTTTTCGTGTGCTGAAATTCGAGACATTTTGATTAGGTAAAGGTTATATGTATAATGAAACTCAAATGGAGTCACACTACTAAATCACTTGTCAATCATCGTTGGGTCGTTGATTGCATCTTGAATTGAAAAGCAAAAGAAGTGGAAGAAGGCCGACGCAATAGAAATATCACATCAAGTACAACTTTATTTTATGGGATCACATTGGCAGCCACTCCACCACCTTCTTGAAACAGAAAACCACTGCACCAACTTCATAAAACCACAGAGTGACTCACTAGTCATGAGGGTTTATCTGGTAATGAGTCTTTTTCATAAAACCACAGAGTGACCATGCAAAAAACCACTGCACCAACTTCATAAAACCACTTTACCCAAATTCCACGACCACAAGAACCGCCAGAGAAATCAACCTCCCTTTCCCCCGGACTCCTTGTAATCAGCAAAGACGAACTACGCTCACCCCCAACATTCAAGAGAAATCAACCTCTCTTGAGAAAGCCACAAAAGGACTGAAATGCGGGGGCACACGTTCATAATTGTGCGTTGTTCTCCTCCTTTTTGGCCAAACAATGAGTCCTTGATCTTGGCCGTGCACGGTGATTTATGCCATTGTAACTCTGGTCCTGATTATAGTGAATTATTCATTCTCTCTTGATGATGTTGAAAAGTCTATTAGCAGCTGGGGAAAGTGAGATGGAGTGAAAGCGAGACCAACCCTCTTTTGCGTCTCTTTTGCAGCTTTTATAGTCAAATAACCTTTCTGACATTGGTCAAGGATGTCGATCCCCCTCATGAAGACCTGTATTGCAACGAACCGAAACGAAAAGACCGAACACTTTGGTAGGGCAATAGTGTAAGGCAATTTTTTGTTATCAAATTGATAGGGCAATCCATTTGGAAAATACTCAAAGCAAGAGGCAAAGAAACTGCAAAACTATTTCCCATTGAGGGGAGGAACTCTAGGTACTTTTTCTTGTGCACATGTATGTATGCGAGAGAAATCGGGCATCGAAATAATGCGTAGAGACTGAACACTTTGTATAAGTGCACCCGTTGGATTAGTTACTATGGAGGACTAGGTGACCGAAGTGGGAAAATATCAATAATTCAAATCCTGTCGTACAAGACGATGGATGCAAGATAATTAAAGTTGATGTCGATGGTTCTTTAATAAATACCACCTAAAATTTTCAACTTTGCAATCATGCGAAAAAATTTAGGAAAAAACCACGAAAAATCTCAAAGTTTGCTCCGTGTAACACATTTACCCCAAACTTTTTGCGCCGTGAAAAACTCCAAACTTTCTAAACCGTGACACATTTACCCCATAAGGGCATTTTTGTCTTTTTAGTTTCTTTTTTTCTTTTTTTTTTTTTTTCCTTCTTCTTCCCTCCGCCGGCTCCGGCGGAGGGAAGCCGGCGTCGGCGAGGGTCGCCCGACGCCGGCGAGGGCGAGGGCCGCCCGACCCCGATCGGCGAGGGCGGCCCTCGCCCGACGCCGCGAGGGTCGAGCGAGGGCCACCCAACGCCGGCGAGGGCCGCCTCGCCCTCGCCGGCGTCGGGCGACCCTCGTCGGACGCCGCCTTCCCTCCGCCGGCCCGCCATGGCCGGCGGAGGGAAGAAGAAGAAAAAAATTTAAAAATGAAAAGACCAAAATACCCTTCAATTTTGGGGTAAATGTGTCACACTTGGAAAGTTAAGGGTTTTTGGTGTCACAAAAAAAAGTTTGGGGTAAATGTGTCATGGTTTGAAAAGTTTGGGATTTTTCACGGCGCAAAAAAAAGTTTGGGGTAAATGTGTCACACGGAGCAAACTTTGGGATTTTTTATGGTTTTTTCCCAAAAATTTAACTGAGGAAAGTTCGCAATCTTCCGTATTACACGTCATCTCTTTTCGAATGATTTGTGATTCGTTTACCTTTCCCTCTACTTTTTCTTGGGAATCCCTTCAAACGCAACTTTTCTCCGTTCATGTGCAATTTCACCACTAATCTACACCACCAACCTACATTAAAAAAAAAAAATGCCTAATTCCCTAAAAGAAAGGCCAATTCCACTACCAACTACCGCTTGAACTTGTCGGCTTTGGTACTCCTTGTGATCTACAAAGACGATCAGCAATCACCGCCAACATTCAAGAGAAATCGACCTATCTAGAGAAAGCCACAAAAGGACTGAAATACGGGGGCACACGTCTAGAGTTGTGCATTTTTCTCCTCCTTTTCGGCCAAACAACGAGTTCTTGATTTTAGCCATACACGGTAATTTATGTTATTGTAAGTCTGGTTCAGATTATAGCGACTTATTTATTTTTGGCTCTCATGATGAATATAAATATTGACTCTCAATGTGAATTTTTCTTGTCCATTTATTATTTCTTGTTTTTTTTTGGTGAGATGGTTTGTCCACGTCTCCGTTCTCAGTGCGCTATCCCACCACTTTTTTCGTTGCAGATGCCGACATAGAGCGTTGATCTTGACCGAAACCGCCGCCCCCCCGGACATGCGAAATAATGTGTTGTCACGTGAACATGGAAACGTGTTCTCTACATGAGCCAATGCAAAAGAATTAAAAAAAAAAAAAAAAATGAACGAGAAATATTTATGACATAAATTCACATGAATGTGCTCACGTCCACATAGAGATCTCGTAATAATTAATAAATTATAATAGAAAAATCAGAATTACAATCACTTATACGTTCAAAGTATTTCTTACGCTCAAACCTAAAATATTTACAAATAAAGACTTTAATACGGCTGAATATGTAAATTTACCACACAAATCACTGCTTGTCCAGGCACTAACAAAGGCTTTACCACGGCTGAATAACGACAACACCTGGGCATTCTTTTTTCTTCTTTGTTAGGCGGAGTGCAGCTCCACTTTTTAGCTATTGTAACTCCAGTTCTCCAAGTATAGTATATTATTTGTTCTTGGCTCAGTCAGTGAATATAGATATCGGTACTCAAATTGTATCACATAAATCTTTATTGTCCTATGATATTCCTCGTTTTTTCCATTTTAATTATCAATTATGCAGTCCTGATACCTATACAATGAAGTCAATAATTATAATAATAAATTCATAAAAAGTAAAGCAAATGTGAAAAAGGAAACAACCTGAGCTGTATTGGGTAAAGTTAATACAAGACCTATCATAATGCTCTGGGATCGATCCTTGTGAGTTCAAATATAGAAGCTTACTGGGATTTGTCCAAGTTCCATCCTTTCTTGTTACAAAAAATGAATCCAACTTCTTTACTCTGTTTTTGGTTGATTCTCGGTTCCCTAGAACTGTGCAAAGCTTGGATGCTTATCTCACTCTTGTGAGTTCTTGTCAAAGTTCATCCTTGTTTGATCGACTTCTTGTTGTATCTATGCTCGTTGGTTCTTTGCTTTAATAACGTTCTTCTTCTTCTTCTTCTTCTTCTTTGGTGGTGGTGATATTGCTAACTGGTTGGATGTTTCATCAACTAGTGCTCTTTCACTTTGTTCTTGCTATCTGAGGTGGTTTACTTGTTCTCAAGTTTGGATCATTTCCTTATCTGGTGTTCTGGTTGGGATGGTTGATATTACCTGCATTGGATTCAACAGCTTTTCACCTTTCTTGAGACTTTTATTGTATCTGTCCTGAACACCGATTTTGCTGCTTGTTTGCTGAACATTACTGGTGTTGTACGGTGGAAGTGGCTGATGCACTCCACAACTATGTTTCTAGCCAGTTTCTGTTATCATTTCTCCTGGAAATCATCATAAGTTTAGGAGGCTGATAGAGTTTGCAATCACCAACCTTTGGATTTATTCATATCAGTGGGAATGGCTTGCTGAATCAGATGCTTGTGTATGTGCGGAACAATATTAGCAAAATAAACTTTCTGACGAAATATAAGGTTTCATTTTCCCGTAGATCCTTTTCCATGGAGCATTGCTCTTGCTTCATGCACCAAGCAATGCTGTGAATACAAGAGGAGACAGTGATGGGCAATGCAAGTATAAACTGGCATTGGATTTGGACCCAAGACCGCATAGCATGTCCATAACAGAGTTCAGTGCTGTCGGAGAGGAGAAAACTCTAAGCATCATTGCCTTCCAGAATGCCATTTTCTACATCAAGTCCTTTGCTGACAACGGAGGCCCTCAGCTTTACATGCCTCCCGGCTCTTCTTGGAAAGAGAGGCCACGGTTCTTGCATCTCAGGCAAAATTTGCTGATGCTTTGCTGTTCTCACTTTGAGAATAATGAGCAAAAAGCAATATTAATTCTTGCATAATATATTGTCTCTTCACGTATCCAGGATCCATCTTACTGGGATATTGTGGAACCTCTCCCATCTTATGGACACTGGATAGAAACTCCTGGAAGAAGGTACTGGAGCTTGATAAATGGGTATGGGTTGCACGATGTGGTGATAACAGGTACTCCAGAGTTTTTGCCTGCTGCTAAGGTTACTTTGCACATGCTAATACCAAGCCTCATCTAAGCAATCCATTGATTAGTAAATGCTATAGGTGATAATGGAACCATTGATGGTCAAGGCTCATTTGGTGGGATTTATTCACCACTCACTCCTTGAACTACAGTCTCCCTTATCTCGTGGAATTTGTAGAGGCAAAACATGTAGTGGTGTCAAACATTACATTTTTGAATGCTCCTGCCTATTACATCCATCCAGTCCATTGCAGGTATGTTTGTGAGAACCCTGTCATCGATATGTCACCCATCACTTTTAGTTTTAAGTTGCGCATATGAAATTTATCAACATTCCTTCAGTATAATGTAGCGATGTGCACATCCTGAACATTTCAATTACTGCTTCACCAGAATCCCCTCACACCGTTGGCATTGTACCAGGTTAGTGATGCAATGGTTTGGACCGAGGAAAATGCATAGCTGAACAATTGCTTCAGTCTTTAATATACCGCTGCATTATTCAGTTATTTGTGTCAGATCTCATGTCTGTAATGGGTTTACTTAGTGAAGGAGATGATTATGTTTGTCTGAATATTTTGCTAGAGCAAACACTGGCAGTTGCTTAAGTTCTTCATTCTGGGCCAAAAGCAAGTTGGACATGTCTTTGAAACAATTCCAAGATGCTTTTCCCTCCAATGAGAAACATTTTTTTTTGGATCTCATAGAGAAGCATAAGAAAATCCAGTGAAATTGGAAAACTTGAAAATTGATGCAGCTCCTTCTGTTCTGAGAGTTTATGCACAAGACCTAATTATGCATTTCATATAATCTTCTTCTTTTGCCCTCCTTTCCCTCTCCCTCAATCAGGGCTTATAATTCTGGCCATGGCAAACTCTGCGACTGCCAAGCCCATTATTCGGTTAAATCTGTTTGGTATACCCTGATAATTGATATCAATACAAATTAACTGATATATTTTGTTCTTTCATGGAAAATTTTCAGATTCCTCAGACAATGTATGCATGGAGGATTGCAGCATTAGCATGGGGTATGACTCCATCTTGCTCGAGTGGATGGGATGAGTAAGGAATTTCCTACAGCAGGCCCACCTCTCACGTGCACATTAGGTGGGCCTACTTGCAGTCATACTCCGGCACTGCAGTTGCCTTTGTTAGCGACATGTCTGGTGGGATCTCCAATGTCTATGTGAATCGCGTCAGCATGTACAGTTCATCAATTGGCATATAATTCTGAACAACACGGGGCCGAGGTGCCTACATCAAAGACATCACCGTATCCAACGTGGACATGGATGATGTCCACATGGCATTTGGTGCAAAGGGTCACTTTGAGTCTCATCCAGATGAAAATTTCGATACAAATGCTCTCCCAGTTTTGTGCTACATTACTTTACAGGATGTGGTAGGAAGAAGCATTACAGTTGCTGGAAATTTCACAGGAATTAGCGAATCTCCATTCACTTCCATCCTTTTGTCTAATATCTCCTTATCCATCTACTCTGGTTCATTAACATCTTGGATTGGTTCCGACGTTTCGGGTTCTTCCTCATCTGTGCTCCCCAAATCATGTCCTGAGCTCGCAGGCTTGTCCTTAAATTCTTCCTCAGCTTGCATATCTAGTGTAACCGCCATTGGTAATTCTGCAGCCTTGTGAAATATTCCATAAACGATCAATCTGACCTGTTTTGCAGCACCAAATTGGCATGAGAGTCTTTTTCAAAAAGGTGGGACATGTTCTAAAGAAGAAACCTCTCAGTCCACCAGTTGAATTGCATTGCATGGTCATCGATCACAGTTGGTTATACGCAAGTTGTTTGTACAGCATCATTTCTTCATTCATGCTGTAAGGAAATTTTTAGTAGAAGACAGGGTCACCTTAGATTGTTCTCTTTTTGTACTTAGTGGTTTCTTATAATCTTTGTTTTGAGGACCGGGGGGGGTGGTGTAACTTCATTGTAAGTTTATACTTATTTGGAACGACTTCATGTGAGATGAAATCATATGTGACTATATGAAAAGTGATTCTCGATGAGGTCATGTGGAAGTGCAAGCAAGACAGTCCTCCCTTCTTTCAAATTATGAATGTCTTGCTGCTTTCATCTTCAATTTTCTGCTCTTTTATGCTGGGAAGTTTCATCTTCATATGTAAAGTCATTCATTATACGGTAAAGAGGAAGATGAAGAGAACTAAACACGGGTTATTCATTGATCGAGGCTGTGGCTGTTGAATCCAAGTCTTCTGCTGATGAAGTTCGTCACTCCAGGTCACACACAGGTACACATTATTCTTTCAGGTAGACCACAATCGCAGGCTGAGCACTCTTTACTTAGGCATTTCATCCTTTCTTTTAGCTCCACCGCTATACAGAACAGAAATTGTCCAGCCACGTGTAAGATCAAGTCCCATCTCGATATTCATACATCATTATTTGTTGGAGTTGATGTTCTTCCACGAAATGGTCATGAAGTTTACAGAGAAGACAGTAGTGACGGATGCTTTAACTTGCATATGAATCTTAAGCTCATAGGGAATTGATGTCTCTTTCTTTCTTCGTTGTGTTAGCCATCTTCTCTGTATTAATGGCCAAGTTTCTCGTCTGCTGATTTTTCCTGTGTGGGAGTACTCGTTTGACAAGACATTTCTTGTGGTCTATAATAATTGTGATTTAACTATCATTTTATATATTGAGAAATACTTTTCATTAAAATCTCTAAAAATGCTAGATAGATCTCACTCGTAACTATATTGATTGATCCTCGAGGGTATCTAATGAGCAAAATCACATCAAATGCCAAATGAGCAGTTGTGTGGATCAAATGTCCTTACGTCTTTTCTCGATGGAGATAACAACAGAAGATCCACAACTCCAAGGAATCAATGGATTGGTTATGAACAACACAACATACACCAAGAAAATGAAACCAAAATGAAAACGGTAAAAAATTGCAAGATAGGGATCACAATGGCAACATATCCAATTCAAAATTTCATAATGGATACCACTTGCCAACCAAACAAGTTGAAGCGATACTAACCAAAAGAAAAAAAACTTTCCCTCCTGTCATCACTTATGTTGCCACCATCGGTGTGGTATTTCACGATATACCCCCACACACCTTATCGATGCATTGCTTGAGCAAGCTGCAATCAACTTCTTTTGAATGAAGGAAGAATTAGTTCCACCAATTTAGGAAACCGACCTTAGTCGGAACAAAGGAAATTAGAGGATGCTGAAATGGAGATGCAATCCACACCCTTCTTGCACTCCTAGCTTACTTTGTGTTTTTAAGTGAAATTAACCACGACAATATTAAAGAATAATTGGGTTGGGTTTCCATCAAACAACAAATACTTCTTCAATTCGAGTGATGAACCAAACCGGATCGAAGTAAATTCTAAAATCAATTCAACCTTGGTGGCACGTGAACTTTTTTGAAGGAAGATTCAAGTCAGAGGAACCCTAGCTTCTCCAATTTGGGGCTTCTTCAAATTGGTTTAATTTGTTTTCATTTTATTTTAAGCATATGAATTTTTTAATTTTCTCCATTTTCCCCTCTTTTTGCTTATAATTTTATACAACGAGCCGGTAAATGTCCAGTCTTTAACTTCTTCATGCCATATAAAAAAGAATTCATTTGACAGAAAATAAGATCATATAAAAAAAAAAATTGAGTTGAGTAGCTGTAATATCTGAACAAAAAATCAATAATAAAAAGGACAAAAAAAACACAAATGGAAAAGGAGAAAAGAAATTCAGTTTTTTTTTTTAGGGCATATAAAAATTTAGTCAGTTCAAAACCCTCGCTAAACCCTCCCAAAAGCAGGAGCTCCTCCTCGTCTTCCCCACCATAAACCTCCCCCGCCTCGCCGTCCCGCCGCCGGCGACCCTCTCTCGTTGGATTCGCGCAGCCCGTCTCCGGCGAAGCTTCCGGCCCGTGCTCGGAAGCAGGCGAGAGCAGACTAGCCGGTTTCGATCTCCACTCGGTTCGACGGCATGGGCTCGCGGAACATCAGAGACCTCTTGACGGCGTTCAGCCCCTCGTCGGAGTTCTTCGCCATCAGCTCCGGCGATGGCCGGATTAAGGTTAACCTCGCGTGCTTCCCGATTCTTTCGTGTTGTGCGACTTTTCTTCGAATTTGATAAGAAAGTATTGGCTTTGACGGTGTCTGATTCTGGAATCGGATGCGAATTAGCAGTTATTCTCAGTTCCGACGTATGCCGCTTTGCCTTCTTACTCGTCCACTGTATCTCAGTAAGAAACAGTTGCTTCGTTTAATTAAATGGGACCTTTTCTTTTGGTTTCGGCTTCTTTGTTTTTTAGATTTGGGACACTTTGAAAGGGCAGATTCAGACGGAGTTTGTCGACATTGCGGCAAATGATCTGACGGACGTGTTCATGAAGCCGGACAGGGGTCACCTTTCGGTTGATTACACCTGCATGAAATGGTTGGATTTGGGGAAAAAGGTTGGTTTGTGATTTCTTATGGGAGTTAAGGGACGGTTTTGCCTCTTGATATCTGCTGTGGGTGGTGGGCTCTCTCTATAATTTGAGGTAACTAATCTGGCCTGTGACTGTGGTGATTGCAGAGGAAAAGAAAGCATGGGGGCTCGTTGATAGTTTTAGGGACAGGCGGGGGTGATGTCCTAGCACTCGATGTAGCATCTGGTGAATTGAGATGGAGAATTAGTGACTGTCACCCTGGGTGAGTTACCTGCTAAGTATTTTGGAACCTCTTGCTTGTTGGCTGTATGTGACCCTTATGTAGTGGTTTTCTAGGAATGTTGTTTCTAAAAGATTTTCTAATCTTAATTTGTTGCAGTTTGTTGCTTCTCTGCTGACTAACATTCTTTTGACATTGTTGGTAGAGTAGCGTAAATCCAACAACTGCACATTAAATTAGATATCATCTTGCCAATGGACTGCTCAGTTTTACGCTGAATTGGGATTGTCATTTTGGTCACTCATGTGGTGTATATTGGATATTTCTGCCCATTATTGGGGGTATAGAATGAGAATGCTTGAAAAGGATTGGCATTGCCTGCTCCAGGATTTGCAGCTGAAAAGCTTTCTCTTGTGACTTTCAAGTTGTCAAAAACTTCCATTTTTTTGGCAAATCAATAAGTTGTGGAATGGTATAGGCTTAATAGTTTTTAAGGAATTTGAGTTTCTTATTTCGAGATTGAGACATTTCTGAAGTCTCATGTGCAGGGGTTTAGCTGAATGGTTCATGTTTCTTCATAAGGTTTAGCTGCACTCTTTTTTCATTGTGTTTTGAAGTAGTAGAGGGGATAATCACTAATGTTCTGTTGGCATTAACACTCTAGCAAGTTCCCTATATCCTACTTCTCATGTGCAGGGGTGTCACTGCTATCTCATTTTCTGAAAAAGGGTCACGTGTTTACACTGGTGGTGCTGATGGGATGATTTGTGAAATTGACCCAGTGACAGGAAACTCCTTAAAAAGGTTTAAAACTTCAACAAAGGCTATATCTTCCATCTCCGTTTCATCTGGTATGCTTAATTTGTCCTTCTCTAGACTTCTTTCTTTACAGCTGTTTGGTGCTTTATGCAGATTCTGCAGTGCAAGGGTAAATAAAAGTAGGAACATTTACTATGGTTGTTCTATCAATTCTAAATAAACATTTAAATTATGTAAGAATGTTGCATGTACTTAAGCAAGTGCTTTAAAGCTTGCCTCCCCAAGTCTGCATTACTGTTCTTGTGGAAAAGCTATGTGTAATGACCATGCCTAAGCTTTTTGAGCAGTCACATGGCTACTAGATGCATGAGCTTTACATTGAGCTAGAATGGGTGGTTTGTATTTCAAATAGGGTTGAAACTTGGGAGCTATTTAATGTAAAGATTAAGCCAACCGATTTAAGGAACTTGGCCAGTCCATGTGGCTCAGGTTTTCCATTTCAGAGCCATACTTCATATCTCCCAAGCTTGGTTAACCTGTCTATGAAGCAGGGCATTAATCAATGAAACATCGAAAATCTATAGAGTGAGGTGAGGCTGCATTTGAAATACTTAAGTAAGTTCGTGGATCATGCTGATGCAATACAAATGTTGGGCTAGAATCGATTAAATGACTTGGCACAATATTTTATTTCTAATGTGCACTTACTTGATATATGCTAGTGAAACGAAAATTTGGAACATTAGGATTTTACTGCTAGATGTGATGAGGAAAAAAATTTTTTTAATGTGAGTTGGAGATTATGTTAATGTATATTGGTTTAGTTATTGACTATAAGGGATTTTACATGATTAACAAGTTAGTTATCTTCAAAAGATTTTATGAAAGAAGTGGGTGGATTTGTGGCAAGAAAATGTTCTGAACATGGTAAGCAGATGAAACAGTGTAGACAATGACATTTCCCGAGACTCCCAAGTCTACGGTCGCTTGCATGGATAAGAGGTTGAAGGAAGTAACAATAGCTGGATGCGTAATGCATGCATAAGCTTAAGAGTTGACATGGCTTTTTTCTAAATGCATTTAGATGGAAATCATTCTGAGTGTATGAAATTAGAGGAGCAAAATAGAAATCAGGGTGAGTCTAATGAGGATGAAATGAATAATGGATCTGAAGTTATATAGGAAAGTGAAAAGCACTAGGTAAGTCTTCCATGATTGGGAATTGAGAGTGTGCTGGGTTGTAGCTGTTAATATTTGCTGAGACTTCTATTTGGGTGTTATGCAGATGGAAGTGTACTAGCTTCTGCATCTGCACAAGTAAAGATATACAGTTGCTCAGATCACAAAAAGATACAGAAGTTTTCTGGCCATCCTGTGAGTCTTAGGTTTTTTAATAAGTCTTGTATCTTCTGTTTTGTGCATCCCCTATAGCTTCTCTTAATTTATAGTCCATTGAATTCTCCGAATTGTAGGGAGCTGTTCGCTCTATGATCTTTACCAATGATGGGAAGTATGTTCTTTCTTGTGCTGCTGGTGAAAGATATATCGCTGTTTGGCGAGTTGATGGTAGCAAAACGCACTCAGCAAGCTGTACACTGTCCATGGAGCATCCTGCAGTCTATCTTGACAGCAGATGCATTGATAATGGAGAAGAAGATCTCAAAGGCCTGTATGTTCTGGCTCTTACAGAGACTGGCGTTTGCTATTTCTGGTTTGGACAGAACATTGAGGAGCTACGCAATTCAATACCTGCAAAAGTCTCTTTATCTATTGAGGACTCCTTATTGAAGAAACATAATGGTGCACCTACAATACTTGCCACAAAATTACAAGGCATTCCAAGTCGTGCATCTGGGCACATTTTTATTTCCCATGGTCTGCTAGTAAAGCCACTCTTTCAGAAAATTTTAGTGCATTCTGGCGAAAACATGAATTTAAACAGCTCTTTAGATGGGATTCTTTTGCCCACTGGTCAATCCCTGGTTAGGGCTAAAAGAGGACAAGATGTAAGGAATAAAGGTCAGTCTTACCTTTTGCTTTTCTAATATGTTTAATCTTGCAGTGTTAAGTCTAGTTTTAGACTGTAACTTGTAAAATCTTTGCAATTTTATTTTTATTTTTATTTTTATTTTTATGTTTTTCTATTTCTTTTTGGCTCAATTAAGTCCTCTGGCTCTCTCTGTTTGTGGAAGCAAGTACAGACTTCTGGTGCTTTTGTTGAAAAGTAGCATGTATGTTGATTAATAAAATAGTCTACTGCCTACCTCCCTTAGTAGCAGTTGAAGATGAAGTTCCATGACATTCTCTTGATCAAGAAGATTATAATATTTTCTTCTTAACTCGATGGTTCCTTAGCAATTTCATTTGTGTATGCATGAGTGATCAAATTATGCCTATTTTGAAAGGAACAAATTGTTTCTGGCATCTATGAATTGCTGGGATGGATAGATAGATGTGTGCTCCTGCTTTTGTAAGCGATGAACATGATAAATGGAAGCATAAAGTTCAGATGATTTTACAGCTGAGGTCAACATAATTGTGAGCACTACTTTGGAGAAAGGATTTCTTTAATGTGAAGTTAGAAAGTTTTAGTAACACACAGTGTTGAAGTTCATGGACAAATGCCGAAAGAATTAATTGGAAATGATAACTTTTTTAGCATACTTCTTCTGTTGGTAGGATTATGACATTGTAGGATGCAAAGATCTCTGGATCGAGATGCTGACTTTATCTAGCTCTTTTTCTGCTTTTCTTTCCTGATAAAGTCATCTATGAGTTTGTGGATTCTTGGATTATAGGATCTATGAAGGGATTTTAACTACTTTTACCTTAAGCACCTTCAAGTATACATGAAGTAATGTGCTTTTGTTGCTTTGAGTTATCCATGTCCTGAACCATCCTATAATTTAATACTAGGGGTGTCATATCTTCTGCCAATCTTTAGCTGCTACATATATTCTCACTGAGTGTTTGCCTGTATTTTTTGCTCCACCTCCTATGCTCCACTCAAATCATTTGCATTAATGTTCTAGCTGGCATATTTAAGTTTCTTATTGTTGGTCCTTCAGTGATTATTAATTGTTACTTCCTCATAAAGCAGTGACGGCATTGGATCGAGCAAATGCTGAAGATGCACTACTTCCAGTTCCAACTTTTGCTGATTTGGGAGAAAGAAAGAAACCACATCAATATTCTAGCATTGACCCTGATGACGTTATTGCTGATATAGTCAACAGCAGGAGTCAAGCAAAATCTTTGGACAGCAAACAAATGCGTGGTACTCTTCTTCTTAGAGTATAACAACTCTTGCTGTGATTTTATCTTGAGACTATTGATTGACTAGGTTTGCCAGTACAATTCATGCGTGGTGTTGTTAATATACCAGCAGATAAATTAATATGGTTGGAAGTTTCTGTCTGAAGATGGTTTACCTGGACATGTTAATTTGCTGTGCTTGATTATATTATGCATCATTTGAGGAGGCTTAGTCTTAACATGTATTTTCATTGAAAGTTGTTTTATGGGAGATTTCTAAAATTCGTCATCCCAAGAGGCTTAGGGCTTACTTTTTATAACTCACTAAGTTTTGGAACTTAAGAATTGATAAGATTATGCTTGTTTCATAACCTTTAGGAGCTTGACTTGAAAGATTTAATTTAGTCAAGAGTTCACTTACTGTGGTAGGTAGAAAGGGATTTGCTCGTCTGTACAATAGAAAAAGCAATTGATGCTAATAGGCTCTTACCAATTATAGTGCTAAAACCAACCCATGATAATCACAGTTTTGTTTTTGGTATTAACAATTTTTAGGGATCCAATATCAGTTATCATCAAACAAGTTTTTATTTCTACTTTAAACACTTAAAATTGTTGACACAAAATTTAGCACTTAAGTTTTCAAGAGTTGTCCGGAAGCAGATGATTATTCATCTCCTTCTTATGTTCCATGAATAGCCGGCAGTTTTATATAAAAAAACTGTTTCTTTTCTTAGAGAGTTTCTTTCTAAGCGATTTCCTAAATACATTTCTGTCAATACGTCGTCTTGAAAGATACATGTCATAGAACAGCTTGATATTCTGAAAGTTATTAAGGGGAAAGCTTGAGAAGAATGCGGTTGAGAAAGATAAAATGCCAGAAGAAAGAAAAGATGCAGTTGAAGTTTAGAGAAAGAAAGATAGAGGTTGGACATAGCAGTAGAAGTTAGATTGGAGAAGGGATGCAAGGAAAGAATTACAAGGGCATTGTAGTCATTGTTATAGTATGAGGGCTATTATACCCCCACTTATAACATAGCTAACTGCCGGTAGACCTTGTGTTTTATTTTTTCTTTCCTTATAATATCTTAAATTTCTCATTTGTTGGTCCTTGTGTGAGCAATCTGGTATTTGTTATCTTCAGGAATAAAAGCTTTTTTTTAACTCTTTTGAAAAAGGTAATGCTTGGATCATCTTTTGGCATTTTGTCCCCTCATCTGATACTAAAACTTTTTATATGCTAGATGGTTTGTGAAACATCTTTTGTACACCATATTGTGTTTTGGCAACTCCCCTTATAACTCTGAATGTCCATATGTTTTCTTTCGCATGCTTTAATTGCTTTTAGTGTTTTCCATGGCTAAATATCCCTGCTTTTCAATACTTATCATTCATCCTTGGATTTTGGGAAATGACTTTCTGGCCTCCGGTCACTGAATCAGTATGTGCACAATTATCTTTCTTTTGGGAATGATGCTGTCTTTGTTTAAGATCTAAGCTGCATTAGGAAAAAATTGGGTGTCCTTATTGCCTGTAAAACTAATTGATTTTTCTTTTTAAATTGACAGATACATGTATCTTAGGTTTTTTTTTTTTTTTTTTTTTAAGTTTCTTTTTTCACCAACTTTATATGCAGAAACACTATCTTCATTTTTTTTTTCTGAGACTCTGATATTCTGTTACTTGACTATGGACTTTAAACATGTCTTTGTCTGTGAACAGCTATTCTGCTTGAAACAAGTGCATTGATAATTATGCTAGTAGCTGGAACTCTTTGTCACTTATTGCAGTTTCTGCAGGTGATGATTTAGATGTGGGCACGTCTACAATATGCCTGGAGGACCAGTTAAGATCGCTAGGATTTATTGGTGGAAATGATGGTTCTTTTAATAGATCAGATCCTGATCCTGCTTTCTTCAAGGATATAAATCTCGAAGTCAATCTATCAAATAAAAAGGTTAGTTTCTTACTCAGGGGTGATATATCTTTTTGTTTGAGTTAGGCCATAATTTCCATTGTTTGCACTTTTGATTCCAGTGCTTCACTAATGTTTCCCTGCCTCATTAGATAAGGGATGCTGTTTTATCTATGGGAGCAAGTGATGCATACAACCTACTGAGAAAGCTTTTGTCCTTGTGGCAGTCAAGGTTCTTTGTTCTTCTTACTTTTCTTTTCCTAATATTTATGGAGATGTTGTTTGGCTGGGCTCTTCCTTAGTCTGTTTCTTTGTCTTATTCTCATAAGCATCTAGCAGGTTAAGAGGTGGTAAAACATGCTAATAGCTATTGGGTGTTGTATTTTTTAACAGGTCATCTAATGCAAAGCTAGTACTTCCATGGATTAGCAGGATATTGGTCATTCACAGTGATTATGTCCTTTCTCAGGAACCAATAACTGAACTACTTCATTCTTTGGGCAAGGTAACAAGTTCATTGAAGTAAAATCAGCCGGTTTTTTTGTTAGTTTGTTCTTTCGATGAGTGATTTTTTAATAGGCCTCTCAATGATTAAATGCCTTGCTAAAACCTTTTACTTTGCCGATGTTGGCCAATGATACTTGTCTGCTTTTTAGTCCAATGTTTTCATAATTTGATATGTCTCCCTTGTTCAGCCTCTAACCTTTGCGGCCCTCTCCATATATTGACAAGTCTGCATGTTATTGTTGTGACATTATCTTGTTCCTAGTTTGTCTGGTTATCAAAAGCAAATTGACAACCATGACGGGTCTCTTGTTTCCGATTGGGAATTATCCCAAGACAAAGCCTTTTCTCCTCGGCCAAAAGGTTAATTAATCAGTTGCATGAAATGATTCCATGAGAATAATGCAATACAAGCATCTAAGTGTTAGCTTCTCTAGGTAAGCAAGAGCTTAGTCCATGTTTTTCTTGATCAAAGCTTAGCATATCTCTTGTTTCTTTTTCAAGTGCTTTTCTTAGAATAAAATTTTTGTTTATTCAAGTTTAAAATCAGTGTGGTCGAGTGTCTTTTCTATTTGAATTGGTGACTATCTCATCAGAAAGTTATTCCACAAGTCTGAACTCAAGAGCCACAAAACCTTACTATCTGGCTTAGTACAAATTTCTACAGTTTTGTGTGTACATTATTTTCTATGTTACTTCTGTTGAATGCTAAAACCAATGTAAGCGGCGGGTGTAATTGGGGCTGGGGCATTGTATACATTTCTCGTAAATATTTAATATGATGAAATTATCTCTGAATTCAGACGCTTCTAAGATAGATATCTAAAAAAAATGGCTGCTGCTGATGCAAAGTAGGTTCATAAATATCTTAATCCGCCTCTATGTAGGTTGATTTCATTGAATTGTAAAAGTGGTATGAGGGAAAGGGGTAATTATGGCTAGTGTTCTGAAGAGTAAGTACTCTCTGGTTCTAGGAAAAATCCTATCTTTTCTCTAGGTGTAGGTGGCATCAACAATGATATGAAAGAATTGCATTGGTTTCTTTTTTGCTTCATTTAAATTATTTTACTTCTCAGACTCTCCGTAGAGCTTCCCGTTATTTACTGTTCTCCGGTTATGGTTGCCTGATGGTAATTATTTTTCCCTCGTAGACTGCAAAAGCTAGAGGGGTGGCCATCCAACCGTTACTGCAGTTAGTTGGTCGGCTGCAGCTTGTTGTTGCTCAGGTTTAGGCTTTTTCTATCTTTGATTGAGATAATTTTTCGAGCTTGACATGCTCTAATTTTGGTAAATATTGTCTTCCAACAGATTGACAAGGCCACACATGATCAAATTAGAGATTCTCTTCACGAGCGTCAAGCTCATGAAAGTGATGATGAGGATGAAGACATCGATCATGTCTTTTACAGAGATGAGGATGAATCTGGACAAACTAGTGATGATACAGATGATGAGTAGAAGCTCTGAATTTTAAGAGGTAGTCATTCTTGCTGGTGTTAAATTTGATTTGTCGTGTCGCATCTTCATAAACTTTGGATTTTTGGGGTAATTAGCGGGTAAAGAATAGGTGAAGTGAAGGCTGTAAGACTTTATTCTCTGATTACATTTTCAGGTCAAAGTCTTACATTCCACCGCGAGAAATGAGTTCCATATAGCATCTTGTATATAGACTATTTTGCTGTTTTGTTTTGAAACCAGTAAAGCACAATCAGCTTTAGGTTATATGCACAATTTACTGGAAGTTTTACTGCTGATCGTGATCAAGAATATCCTTGTGCTAATTATGGCTTTTAATTTTTCATGCTCATAGCAAGTAGCTTTGTTCCTCTAAACATCAATTTGAGTGGGGTGGTGTTGCTGCTTTGTCGTGTGAAACTTGCTTATGATGGAGATGCTCGCTTGGGGGCAAGTCACTGGTCAAGTTGCAGCTGCTCCAGGAGAAATTCATACATATGCTGCCAATTTCGTGCCCTCCACAAATTTTATGATCCCAACCGCATGTGTTGGTCTCAGGCAATTACCATAATGACAGAGACCACCAGACTGGTGGCTGCGGTTCGCCCTACAGCTGATTATGGCATCTCTATTTGTACTTTACTGAAAATTGTTTCTTTAATTACACAATCACATCCTCCATCTATCAAAACTCTAAAGGACTGTTTATTTGTATCTGTCCTTGTATCTGGTGTTTTCTCGTACAAGGAATATGAATATAAGAAGGCCGCAAGAATTCTTGTTCGATCTTAATGTATCCTTTTCAACATTGTTTCTTAGGGACCGAATGCAGCATAAGAGTGAAAAACGGCATTTTACCCTCGAAGAAAGTACATATCGCATTCTTTAGACATAATTCTGAAATTCGAGACCCGGAAACTTTAGATGACCATCTTACTGACCTGGGATGCTTTAGATGTCCTCATATGCATTGCACCGCACGGCAACCTAAAAGCCGTTTTGGCATTTTGACGTCATCTGCTCTGTGCTGGATATAATTATCGAAGGTTCAAAACCCAATCATCATGTAGAGTGAAGTCAGCTAAAGCCGAGAGGTCGTTTTTGAGACATTTGATAACGTTAAAATGATACGGTTGTTTTACACACAAGACAAGGAATATGACGATCGAATTCCAAGTTCGTTTGGGTAAGAGAAACAACGAAAAGCGAGGGAGTTCCAAAGGAGAAGCGAAAATGGTTGCTGTATTCGGTTTTAAATTATCGTTCGTGTTCTCAGTCGATCATTCGTTCGATTTTGCAGGGTTTCGATACGTCCCAATCCAGATTAAGTGCGAATCGCCTGATCTGTGGACTTTCCAGATGATACGGCTGGAAGCTGTATGTATCATGAAACTCAAGGGGGGAGCACACGCATCTATTGAGACCAAAAGAACAAAAGAAAAGAAAAAAATCGGTGGCCCCACGCTACGAGTCACTCAATTGAGGGCCACATCGGACGAAATTCTACTCCGACAACACTTCATATAGGCCCTGCGAACGAAGCAAAGCAGAGCGATTTTACGAAACTTTTCCCAGAACCATCCATCATACACGCGGAAAGGACAAGACACTCACAGTCCCTCGACGACAAGACAAGAACAGTACTCAAAGACCACTCAAAAGTTCATTAAGGGCTGATGCACTCACGGGTCGGAGCCTCGGGCCCTGGATGGCCCCGAACATCACGGACGCCTTCTCTCTCATGGCCTTGATGATCTCCTCCTCGGTGATGTCCACTTCGCCGATGTTGAAATACCTGCCCGCATACGTACAGACCGAGCCACGGTCAGAGGACAACGCTTCGATCTTCACCTCATGGCTGATTTCCTTGGAGATGTTTCCCAGCTCATCGCGTTCGACGGTCGAGTGGCTGTAGAGGAAGCGCTCCTGGTTCGCTTTAACCGTGTCCCTCACCGTCCTGTGCAGTCTGCCTATAGAAGTAACAAAAGTGATAATTCACATATAGAACTCACCGGTTTCAACATCCCGAGCACTGATCTCAGTGTCGTCGATCAGGCTCAATTATAACCGTAATGCAAATTCGGTTGGCATGCAATGCTGAGGGCAAGGAACATGTCGATCGACCAGGTACCTTTGACAGACATCTTCTCCTGGATGTCAGCACACATGACGCCTGGCGAGAGGACGTGGGGGAAGAAGCCATTGGCCTTGAGAAGAGCCTCGACCAACTTGTCCTTTAGGATCGAGTGCGTGATCTCGGAGTTGTGAGTAACTTCTGCCATTGATTGAATCGGAATAGAATTTGCTGAAACTAAAGAGGGGATATAAATCTTGAAAGAAAGAAAGAAAGATAGCAGTGAAGAGAAGGAGCTTCGAGTGGAAGGCGAAGTAAATTGTGGATATTCTTATAGTAGTGAAGAGAAGGAGCTTCCCCTAGAAGGCGAACTAAAAGGGGGATATTCTTTTAAATAAAGTGATGATACAAATGATCTGTGAACTTTTAATTAATACAATGTGATTCTTGGATTTTTGATATATGTTCAATGTAGCCATTTAACCGTATGAAAATGTTTAATATAGTCCTTTATCAATTCATGATCAGGAATAACATTGAATATTTTCATATAATTTAAGAATTAAATTGAATATATATCAAAAGTTCATAGATTATATTGAACAAATTAAGATTTCAAGGATCGCATCACACATTGGACTAGGTTCTAGGACCATATTGAATAAATTAAAAGTTAAAGGATTATAGTACACATTAAATTAAAGTTCATGAATCATTTATGTTATTTTTTTTATAGGAAAAAGATTACATGAAAAGCCCTGACACGTGGACGTCAACCCTCCATAAACTTAGCCATGAAGTAACTTCCGCTTAATTGCATGCGGTAGAAGAGCAAATTATTCCATTTTCCTTAAAAAGCATCTCTCCTCCCATAGAAAGTTAAACCGCTCGAAACCCAGTAAATTACCCATACCACAAATGATTAACTTTAGGATTAAATTTAATTTAATTATTCCCTTTTTTTGCTAAAGCAACATAAAGCTTTTGCAACCTTTTTTCTTTTTCATTTTTAAAAGTTTTAACTTCGTCTTCTTGGACTATGGAGAGAGGGAGGGAAGCTTTGGCCATTTTCCTTAAGGGCATCTCTCCCTTGTTCAGCCTTAAACCTTTTGCGGCTCTCTCCATGCATTGACTGGTCTGCATGTTACTATTGTGATATTATCTTATTCCTAGCTTGGTCTGGTTATCAGAAGCAAATTGACAACTATGATGGGTATCTTGTTTCGATTGGGAATTATCCCAAGACAAATCCTTTTCTCCTCAGCCAAAGGTTAATTAATCAGTTGCGTGAAATGATTCCATGAGTATACTGCAATGTAAAAATCTACATGTCAGCTTTCCCCATAGCAAGCAAGAGCTTAATACATGTTTTTCTTGAACAAAGCTAGCCTATCTCTTGCTTCTTTTCAAGTGCATTTTTTAGAATAGACGTCTAGTGTAATATTGGCCTTTTGTGGGACCCAAAAAAAAAAAAGAAGGAAAAAAGGAGTCAAAAAGTCAAAAGAAAGAGCATAAGTGGATGCTTTAACTTATAAAACAGACTCCGAGCTCGGGGAGAGAGGAAAAGAAAAGAAAGAAACGAAAGAAGGGGGAAAAGAGAAAGAGCTTTGTGTATAGATGCCATGGGAGCTCGCAAAGTTAGAGTTGCTTCGATTGAGAACGCCCGGTAATGTTCAAGCCTCTCAATCTTCCAATCAAAGTACTTTTTGGAGTTATGTCATATATTAGAAGTTTTGCGAAAACCGAGCCACGAAATCTGATTATGAAGTTGTTTTTTTTTTGGTAACCAAGGATCCGCTGGAGCATGCCTTTTCCCTTACGCTAGTTGGGGTCTCATGGGCCTCCGTGGTGGAGGACCTATAGCAACTATATCGCGGGGAAGCTGGCCTAGTAACCCACCGCCAGGGCACCCCGCTTCAATCGCTAGCAACGCAGGATTTTGAACTCTCGACCTCCATACGCTGGAAGGAGTTAATCTTAACCAACTGTGTTGCCCTATGGGATTTCATGGAAATGGTGATTTATGGTGTCATAGAGTTGTAAGGTTTGTCGAGAGTCTTTTTCGAGCAACTGTTTGTTTGGAGTGAGAATTTGAGGGTTTCATATTAGAGTTGTGTGTTGCGAATGACTTGAATAATTGCTTCGGATGAGCGATTTGTTAGTGAACAGAAGTTGTTTTGTTAGCATTTAGGTGTATTTGAGCTATTTTTGTAGTTGAGGTAGAGTTTTACTTAGTTTTAACGTCGATTTTCATTTAATTAACATGATTATGAGATTGTCGACTGGTTTAGCTACGTGTTGGTTGGTTTGGGCATTCACAGGTGAACCATGCTATCTCTTCTTTGAATTTGTAAACTTATGTCTTGAAAGTTATAGAAATTTGATATATTATAAATTATTAAAAGCATGCTTTGTTGCATAAAATCTGAATTGAGCATTTACTACAATTTCATATTTTTGAATGGTTTGCCAAATAGTTTTGGCAAGTTGTCGTGAAAGATTGTGTGTGTGTTGTGTGTGTGTATTGATTCATGAAATGGATTCTGAAATGGTGTGGAAAATCTATTGTGATTTACAAAATGGATTTTGAAATGGTTTGAGAAATGCATTGTAAAATTATTTTGTTTGATGAATGGAGTTGATAAAGATTATATGTTTGGTTTGTGAAATCATTTTGTGATATTGATTCCAAATTAGCTTGTGAATTGTGAAAGATGCTATTGTGAATTTAGGTTGGTGCTCAATATAGCGGTGAGCCCAATGAGAGACTTGTAGTATACATACAGTTAGGGTGGGTCAGTATAAATGGAAATCTAAGGGGAGCATGGGCATTATGTATGACCATGGTGGACATTTTAGTAGGAATTTGGCCAATGGATGGACTATTGACATGCGTGATCATGATAGAATAGATTGTTGATGCGTGTTTTGTTGAGGTTGATTAATGGACTTGACCTTGATATTTATGAGAATAATATTGATTTAACGAATATTTTTTTTATTTGTATCTAATTATGTTAAAGCAATAGAATTCATTTCATCTTATATGTTTATTATATTCTAGAATTGAGATAAATGAATTTTGATATTATTTTGTAGAGTGCATAATGGGTACTCGATCTACTTAGAAGATATACGCACTACTCACTAGGCCGTGGTGACTCATTCCATTCATCTTTCGTGTTTTTTAGGTCCTCAGTTAGTGGCCATTAGAGCGAGAGCATTATTGCGAAGATTTTTAGGAGTGGGCTTTTGGGTGGTTAGAGGCTACACTATTTGGGTGGAAGGACAGTCGTGTCATCCCATTTTTTGCTAAGATTTGAGATGTGATATTTTGGTTCTTCGAGTTTAGAATCAGTGTAGTCGAGTGTCTTTTCTATTTGAATCAATAACTATCTCATCAGAAAGTTATTTCACAAATTTGAACTTAGAACCCACAAAATTGGACCCCCAAATCTGGGTTAGGATAATTTCTACTTTTTGTGTATACAATGTTTCGTATATACTTCTGTTGAAAGCTAAAACCAATGTTAGCGTGGGGCAGGGTTGTTCAATGCATTTCTTGTGATGTTCAATATGATGAAACTATTTTCGAATCCACACGTCTTTAAGTTAGAAATCTTAAAAAAAGAAAAAAGAAAAAGAAAATGGCTGCTATTGATGCAAACTCGGTTCTTAAATATCTTAAATCGCCTTTGTACACATCGATTTCATTGAATTGTAAAAGTGGTGTGAGGGAAAGGGGTAATTATGGCTAGAGTTCTGAAGAGTTTTGTAGTCTCTGGTTCAAGGAAAAATCTTGTCAATCTCTTCTCGAGATGTAGGTGGCATCAACCATGATACGAAAGAATTGCATCGGTTTCTTTTTTGTTTCTTCTAAAATATTTTACTTCTCAGACTCTCCATAGAACTTCATGCTTTTTACTATTCTTGGGTTATGGTATCCTGATGGTATGATTTATATAATTATGTTTCCCTTGTAGACTGCAAAAACTATAGGGTGGCCATCCAACCATTATCGCAGTCGGTCGGCTGTAGCTTGTTGTCACTCAGTTTTAGGCCTTTTATATCTCTACTTCGGATAATTTTTGAGCTTGACAGTCTCTGAATTTGGTAAACATTGTCTTCCAACAAATTGACAAGGCCACGCATGATCAAATTAGAGATTCTCTTCACGAGTGTCAAGCTGATGAAAGTGACGATGAGGACAAAGACATCGATCATGTCTTTTACGGAGATGAGGATGAATCTGGACAAACTAGCGATGATACAGACGATGACTGGAAGCTCCAAATTTTAAGAGTTAGTCAACCTTGCTGGTGTTAAATTTGATTTGTCGTGTTGCATCTTCATAAACTATGGATTGTTGGGGTAATTAGTGGGTAAAGAATAGGTGAAGGCTATAAGACTATTTTCTCTGATTCCATTTTCAGGTTAAAGTCTTATATTCCACTGCGAGAAGTGAGTTCCATACAGCATCTTGTAGATAGACTATTATGATATTTCGACTAAGAACCAGTTAAACATGATCCCCTCGGAGAAATTCATACATATGCTGCCAATTTCGCAACCTCCACAAATTTTACGATCCCAATTGCATGTGCTGGTCTCAAGCAATCACCCCGACGACAGAGACCACCATAGACTAGCCGTTATGGTAGTGGTGGTTGCCCTGCAGCAGATTATGGCATCTCTATGTACACTTTTCCTGAAAATTGTTTATTCAATTATACAATCGTATCCTCCATTTATCAAACACTCTGTAGGACCGTTTATCTGTATCTGCCCTTGCATCCCGTGTGTTCGCATACAAGGAATGTGATACGAAAAATCCGCAGGACTTCTTGTTTGATCAAAATGTATCCCTTTTGACTTTATTTCTTAGCGACCGAATGTGGCGTAAGAGTAGAACATGACATTCTACCCTCGACGAGTTGAGAGAGTACATGTCGCATTCTTCAGATATAATTTCAAAATCTGAGACCCAGAAATATATGACCATCTCACTGACCCGGATGCTTTAGATGTCCTCACTTGGATTGCACCGCACGGCAACCTAAAAACCGTTCTGTCATTTTAACATCATATGCTGTATACTGGATATAATTATCAAAGGTTCTAAATCCAATTATTATGTAAAGCGAAGTTAGCTAAAAGCCAAGAGATCGCTATTGAGACATCTGACAACATTAAAATGATAATATAGTTCCACACAGAAAGCATGGAATATGACACAGAGAATTCCAAGTTCGTTCGGGTAAGAGAAACAACGAAAAGCAAAGCGAGTTCAAAAGGAGAAGCGGAAATGGTTGCTGTATTTGGTTTTAAATGATTCGTTCGATTTTGCAGGGTTTCAATACGTGCCGATCCAAATTAAGCTGTATATGTATCATGAAACTCAAAGCGGGGGCACACGCAACTATCGAGACCGAAAGAAAAGAAAGAAAACGGGGGGCCGCACGCTACAATAATCACTCAATTGAGGACCACACCGGACCAAAGTTTATTCGGACAACACTTCATATGGGCTTGCGAAGGGAGCAAATACAGCAATTTTACGAGACATTTCCCAGAACCAACATCACATTGGCCTAAAACACGAGCAGTCCTCTGTCACATGGTGATATCCCCTTGGCGGAGCCTGGATGGCCCTGAACATCACGGACGCCTTCTCTCTCATGGGCCTGATCATCTCCTCCTCGGTGATATCCCCTTGGCCGACGGTGAAGCACCTGCCCGCGTACTTACAGACCGAGCCACCCTCCAGGGGCAACGCGACGATCTTCACCTCATGGCTGGTTTCCTTGGAGATTCTTCCCTGCTCATCACGATCGACGGTCGAGTGGTTGCAGAGGAAGGGCTCCTGGTCTGGCGCTCTAACCGTGTGCCTCACCGTCCTGCGCTGTCTGCCTATAAAAGTAACCAAAGTGACATTCATGCTAATCCGTCGTATGACTTTATTCGTACTGAGGGTTCGGATCCCTCTCTTTCCGTTTCCGTTATTGACTCGTTATTTTATTTATATTTATTTTCAAAACTTTTCCTTGTTTTTTATTTGATTTGTTTTTATTTCATATAGTAAATAAGGATGTATAATAGATAAAATCACAAGTAAGAGCATTGAAAAATTACACAAGTAAAAAGAAAGGCTTTTTTATTTTTCATGCCTAGGATTGTGTCCTGGACCATTAGATAGGAATCCAAAAATGAAAAGAGTACAAACAAGAGATTGAGAGTAAACATTACACAATCTCCAATATCTCTCTCTACTTTTTTTTCAACATCATGAACACCGATCTTAACGTTGTTGGTCAAGCCATCTAGGGTCATGCCCAATTGTAACCATAATGCAATACGATTGATATGCAAGTTTAATGGTAAGGAACATTTTTATTGACCGAGTACCTTCGACAGAGATTGTCTCCTGGATGTCAGCATTCGTGATGGCTGGCAGGAGGGTGTGGGGGAAGAAGCCCTTGGCTTCGAGAAAAGCCTCGACCAACCTGGCCTTAGGGATCGGGTGCGCGATCTCGGCCTTGAGAGTAACTTCTACCATCGATTGAATCCGAATAGAATTTGCTGAACTGAAAAGGGTATAAAAATCTCGAAAGAAAGAAATAAAGCAACGAAGAGAAGGAGCTTTGAATGGAGGCAAAGTAAAAGGTCGATATTTATAGTGATAAGAAAAGGAATATTGACACAAATAATCTTAAAACTTTGATCTAATGCGCAATGTGGTCCTTAAACTTTTAATTTGTTCAATGTGGTCTCTGGACTTTCTGTAATTGTTCAATATAGTCCACGAACTATTTGAAAATATTTAATGTAATCCTTCATTAATTCAAGATTAGAGACACTGTTGAATATTTTCATATAATTCAGGGACTAATTGAACATGTACTAAAAATTCAAAGACTATATTGCACATTAGATCAAAGTTCATGGATCATATATATCATTTTCCAGTACGGACATCAACCTTCCAAAAATTCACCATAGAGTTACTTCTGCTTAATTGCATGTAGTAGAAAAGCAAATTATTTATTTTCCTTGAAAGCATCTCTCCTCCCATAAAAAGTTTTTTTGGTAAAGGTAATAAGCTCCTCCCATAAAAAGTTGAACCCCTCAAAACCCAATAAATTACCCACACAACAAATGATTAACTTTAGGATTGAATATAATTTAATTATCTCCCTTCTTTTGCTAAAACAGCATAAAGCTCCCGCGACCCAATTTTTATTATTTATTATTTATTTATTTATTTTTTAATTTTGAGTTTTAACTTTTTGTTCATGGACTTCGGAGAGAGGGAGGGAAGCTTTGGCCATATTCCTTAAAAACATCTCTCCTTTGTTCTGCCTCTAACCCTTTACCAGAAATACCGCGGTCCGGGTTATTGTTATGATATTATCTTGTTCCTAGTTTTATCTGATTATCAAAAGCAAATTGACAACTATGATGGGTCCCTTGTTTCTGATCGGGAATTATCCCGAGACAAATCCTTTTTACCTCGGCCAAAAGGTTAATTAATCAGTTGCATGAAATGATTTCATGAGTATATCGCAATGTAAGCATCTTTATGTCAGCTTCCTGAAGAAAACAAGAGCTTACTCCATGCTTTTCTTGATCAAAGGTTAGCCTATCTCTTGTTCCTTATTCAAGTGCTTTTCTTAGAATGGCAGTTGAGTTTATTCAAGTTTAGAATCACCGTGGTTGACTATGTTTTCTATTCGAATCGCTGACCATCATTAGAAAGTTATTCCACAAGTCTAAACTTAGACCCACAAAATTGGACCCCACAATTCAGGTTAGGATAAATTTCTACAGTTTCATGAATACATTATTTTCAATGTACTTCTGTTGAGCGCTTAAACCAATGTAAGCAACGAGGGTAATTGGGGTTGTGTCATAATATATACATTTCTCATAAATGTCTAATACTATGTGATATTAACGTGGAAACGACATGATCTCGTAAATTAAGTCAATGCGAAAAAAATCAAAGAAAAAAGCGAGGAATAATAGAATACTAGAAATTTACGTGATTTGGTCCGAGTATTGGTACCTACATGTATAGAGAGAATCGGTAGTAAAAAATCCATTACAATCAAAAAATCAGATTTATAATTGTACACATGCTCGAGCTTTCTCACATCTAGATTTAAGTTCAAATCCAAAATATTTACAAATAAATACTCGATTAGACAAACACTCACAGCACGAAATCACTGCGTATTCAGGTCGGTGCGGCCAGGAGACAACTCTTTCGTGCGTCCAAGAAGTCCTCTGATCGGCTTCTTGAATCTTCTCCGAGCAGCGTCTATACCACCCACGAAGAAACCCCTGGTGGCTATTTCTCGTGCGGCTCCTTTTCACTCAAGAAAAATCCTTGATTTTCTTTTATTTTATTTCCCTTTGTGCAGCTACAAGGAGTCCAATGAATTACTCCTTTGTTGACCGACCAATCACATGATTAGGATTTGAAGAAGACGTCCACTGTACGGACCTAAAGCGGATTCCCTTTCTTGTGCTATATTCTTCAACAGAAAAGATATCTTCACGACTAAATATGAAAAACTTATCCAAATGATTCAAATATGGAAAAACTTATCTAAGTAGGTCGCATTTAGCAAATGCTCAAACTCGAGACATAATTTAATAAATACGATGAAATTAGTTCCAAAGTCACATGCTTCTAAGCTAGAAATAAAAAATAAAATAAAAATGACTGCTGCTGATGCAAACTCTACTCATATATTCGTTACCAAAAAAAAAAAAAAAAAAAAAACTCTACTCATATATATCTTATATCGCCCTTATGCACGTCGATTTCATTGAATTGTAAAAGTAGTATGAGGGAAGGGGGTAACTATGGTTAGAAATTTGAAGAGTTTGTAATCTATGGTTCTAGGAAAAATCTTGTCCATCTTTTCTCTAGGTGTAGGTTGCATAAACAATGGCCCGAAAGAATTGCATTGGTTTCTTTTTTGCTTCATCTAAATTATTTTACTTCTCAGACTCTCTATAGAGCTTCACGTTATTTATTGTTCTTGGGTTATGGTTGCCTGATGGTATGATTTATATAATTATTGTTTCCTTTGCAAACTGCAAAAGCTAGAGGGACGGCCATTCAATCGATACTGCGGTTAGTTGGTCGGCTGCAACTTGTTGTCGCTCAGTTTTTTGCTTCAGATAATCTGTTGGCTTGAGAGTCCCTAATTTTGGTAAACGTTGTCTTACAACAGATTGTCAAGGCCACGCGTGATCAAACTAGAGATTCTCTTCACCAGTGTCAAGCTGATGAAAGTGATGATGAGGACGAAGACATCAATCCCGTCTTTTATGGGGATGAGGTTGAATCTGGACAAACTAGCGATGATACAGATGTTGAGTAGAAGCTCTAAATCTTAAGAGGTAGTCATTCTTGCTGGTGTTGAATTTGACTTATCGCGTTGCATCTTCATAAACTTTGGATTGTTGGGGTAATTAGTGGGTAAAGAACAGGTGATATGAAAGACCGTAAGACTTTTTCTCTGATTACATTTTCAGGTTAAAGTATTATATTCCACCTCGAGAACTGAGTTCCAAAATGCATCTTATACATATACTATTTTGCTGTTTCGATTAAGAACCAATTGAACAGGAACAGCTCGAGGTTATATATGCAATTTACTGGAAGTTCTACAGCCGATCATGATCAAGAGTTTCCATGCGCTAATTGTGGCATTTAATTTTCCATACTCACTGCAGGTAGCATTGTTCCTCTAAACATTCAGTTTGAGTTGGATTTGTTTTTGCTGCTTTGTAGAGTGAAACTTGTTCATGATGGAGATGCTCGCTTGGGTCAACTCACTGGTCAAGTTGCAGCAGCCGCAGGAGAAATTCATACGTATGCTGCCAATTTCGTGCCCTCCACAAATTTTCTGATCCTAACCATGTGTGCTGGTCTCAGGCAATCACCATGATGATGGAAACCACCACAGACTGGTCGTCGCAGTAGTGGTGATAACCTTACAGTGGATTATGGCATCTCTATTTATACTTTCTTGAAAATTATTTCTTCAATTATTCAATCATATCATCCATCTATCAGACACTCTATTGACTGGGTTGAATAGCCGACCTCTACATCGCAGTCTCGCGTTCAAGGCCGTATCTTTTTTAACACTATCCTCAAAATCCTATGGCGTCCCAGGTCCGGCGGCCGGGTTGTGTGTGTCGTGTGTAGTGCTTAAAACAGCAAAGCATGCACAACAGTTTATAATCACCAGACAATTTAATTTAAGCAAGTTTAAAAATAAATTTCTAAGCTCTTGACCTGTAAAAAGAAAAAAACTTAAGTGAGTAAAGAATTTAAACAAGATAAAATATGGCCTAAGTCTTCAAAATCCCCAGCGGAGTCGCCAAGCTGTCGCGACCCCTTTTCTTTTCGGGGCGCTCGGCCGGATCGGGTATGAGCGCCTAAGGAGGCTAATGGCTCGGCTGGATTTAATTAAAGCTTGGACTCTCCCAAGTCTGCCAATTCACGACTTTAAAATTTTTTGTTTGGAAGTCAATTTTTAAAATGGAGTCGCCACTAATCGATTTGGGGTAGGTTGATTAGAAACCTAAGCGAAGTACCGGGAGAAATACCCGCTCCTGCGCAACCAGAGAAATTAGGATCGGGGACTTGATTACAATAGTTAATCACTAATGCCCTTTCGGTACCTAATATTGTTTAAACTCTAAGGTTTTTGGGATGTTTGGGGATTTTCCATGCATTTTAGGAAAAATCACATTTTTGGGTATTTTTCTCATTTTTTTCGACATAAAATGGATTTTTAGATTTTTGGGTATTTTTGGAGAAATACAAGTCTTTTTGACATTTTATGAAAATTTTGGGCTTTTTATGGATTTTGGCATTTTTTGGGATTTTTGGGCACTTTTTGGATTTTTGGAAAATAATAATCTTTTTGGATTTTTCTAAATATTTTCAAAAATAAATAATTTTTGTTTTGATTTTTGATTTTTTGGAAAATAAAACATTTTAAAAACATTTTTCTGATTTTTGAAAATTAAAATGATTTTTAATATATTTTGAAAATAAAAATATTATTTTTTTGATTTTTAAATAAAAAAATATTGATATTCAAAAATCGACCCGGGTCGGATCTATGGGTCGGATCCGCCCGGGTCAGCCCGAAACGCGGACAGGGCCCGCGTTTTGGAGGGGGTAGTGCATAAAACGACGTCGTGGGCAGGCGTGGATGCCTAACCCGGCCCGACGACCCGGCTCCGCAACCCGGTTCCCACTCTCCTGCAAAACGGCACTATTGCTGCGCCCTACAAAACGGCGTCGTAGCCGTTCGACCTGGAGACCCGGGTCCTTGGGCGAAACCCTACCCGGATCCGGCTTGGCTTTCGACCCGATTCCCCGACCCGACCTCTGGCTCAGCCTGAAACAGTGCCGTTTTCACGGACACCCGACCTGATTTGACCCGACTTCAACTTCATGCGGAACGGCGTCGTGGAGGACACCCGACCCAGCTTCCTTGGCAACCCTACCCGACCCGGCTCCGGACCTCGACCCGACTCGTAGCAAAGCATAAAACGACGCCGTTCAATGGCGATCCTACCCAACTTGGATCCGACCCACGACCCGACCTCCAGCCTTCCTTAGCCCTCGTGGAACCCTACTCGATTCCCAACCCGGGTCCGACCCGGTAACCTGGGATCGTGACCCGGAAAATTGGGAACCCTAGGGTTCCAAATTGGGGGAAGACAGCGGCGGCGTCGGAGGCGGCCATGATGATGTTAATGGCGATGGTGGAGGCTACGACTGGCGGTAGGGCGCAGCTTTCACCTATTTTTGGCCGAAGGCGACGGTCGCGGCTTCGATGATGGTGCAGCGGTGGCGGTGGGCCTCTGCTCGAACCCCCCTGTGTTTCTCTCTCTCTCTCTCTCTGCAAACTTCTTCCGGCAAGGTCGAGATTGAAGCTCGCAGACCTCGGCCCCCCCTCTGAAGTCTCTCAGCAGGGTTCCAAAGGTCGCGGACTTCTCTCTCTCTCTTCCCTGCCTCCTCGGTGTGTTGAATCAAAAGGGGGGGAGAGGGCTATTTATAGGCCGCGGGCGGCCGGCCGACGGGGCTCAACCGGAGTGGACTGCCGTGGCTCCAGCCGGCCAGACCGATGTCCCATCCGACGTGTCCTGTCGGCTACCTGCTCCGCCTGCTCCCCCACGTGCTCCGCTATTCATTGCGCCGCGCACGCTACCGCTTGCCCTGCGTCACGCGTGCTGTGCACGCGAAACCGGGCGAAGGGGATGACGCCCGCGGGTCGGGCGCTGGGTCGGGCTGACCCGCGGGTTTTGGGCCGCGAAGCCCCCCTGGGCTGGTTTTTCTGGTTTTTCCGTTTTTCTTTAGTTTTTGGTTTTTTTCGGTTTTTCTTTAGTTTTTCTTTTTTTAATAAAAAAGAAAATAATTTTGAAAACAACAAAAATAAAGCCCCAAAAATTTGGCGTCAACAATTGCCCCTCTTTGAAGGTGAGCTCACAGAGGTTGCATTCAAAGACAAACTGATGCCTAATTTTTACTCAGCATGGGCAGCAGATTTTAGGTCATATTATCCTACGCAAAAAGAGGAATATAACATTATACTAAGACAGATAAGAAGATACCTGTGGTTACTTACCGGGAGTGAGTGAGATAGGGTGTGAACCTCGATTTTTGGCAAGTATCAAGGTGTCATCTTACCTGATGATATGAGGAGGCTGCTTTTCCAGGACTCGAATCATTCTTCGATCGCCTGTTAAAACAATGGATAATTTGTCTAGGACTCGAACCTTTCTTCGGTCGCCTTGACGGGGAATTACTTCTCCAGGACCCGAACCATTCTTCGGTCGCCTGTTGAAGCAATCAGAGGGGTGTCTTGGACCCAAACCATTCTTCGGTCGCCTTGACGGGAGATGCACCGACCTTTCTCAGGACATCTCATTTGGGGGTGTCTGATCTGTATCGAGAACACCAGTTGGTACCTGACCATTCTCAGGAGACGCGCCGACCTTTCTTAGGGCATCTGCTTTTGGGGGGTGTTTGACTTCTGTTAGGGACACCAGTTGGTACCTGACCATTCTCAGGAGATGCGCCGACCTTTCTCAGGGCATCTGTTTTGGGGGGTGTTTGACTTCCGTCAAGGACACCAGTTGGTACCTGACCATTCTTAGGAGATGCGCCGACCTTTCTCAGGGCATCTATTTTGGGGGGTGTTCGACTCTTGTCAGGGACACCAGTTGAAACCTGACCTTTCTCGGGGGATGCGCCGACCTTTCTCAGGGCATCTGTTTTGGGGGGTGTCTAACTTGCATTGAGGACAGCGGTTGAAACCCGACCTTTCTCAGGGGATGCGCCGACCTTTCTCAGGGCATCTGCTTTGGGAAGATATCTTGGGTGTTTGTGGAGGCTTCTTACTTTCTGGAAATAGGGAATATTGAGGACGTACCTGAGATATTTGTGAAGGTCTCTCACCTTCTGGTAATTGGGAATATCGAGGACGTACCTCGCATATTCATGAAGGTATCTCACCTCTTGGCAATTGGGAATATCGAGGGCATGCCTCGCATATTCATGAAGATCTCTCACCTCCTGGTAATGGGAATATCGAGGGCATACCTCGGATACTCGTGAAAGCCTCCCACCTTCTGGATTTGGAGAATACCGAGGACATACCTCGGCTATTCGTGAAGGCCTCTCGCCTCCTGGATGTTGGGAATACCGAGAGTGTACCTCGGTTATTCATGAAGGCCTCCCGCCTTCTGGACTTGGGGAACATCGAGGACGTACCTAAGGTGTTCATGAAGGCCTCCCGCCTCCTGGAATTTGGGAATACTGAGGACGTACCTCGGCTATTCGTGAAGGCCTCCCGCCTTCTGGAAGTTGGGAATACTAAGGGCGCACCTCAGCTATTCATGAAGGCCTCCCGCCTTCTAAAAGTTGGGAATATCGAGGGCGCACCTCGGCTATTCATGAAGGCCTCCCGCCTTCTGGATTTAGGGAACATCGAGGACGTACTTGAGATGTTCATGAGGGCCTCCCGCCTCCTGGAATTTGGGAATACCGAGGACATACCTTGGATATTCGTGGCAGTTTCTTACCTCGTGGCAAATGGGAATATTAAGGATGTATCTTGGACATTCCTGAAGGTCTCTCACCTCCTGGTAATTGGGAATACCGAGGACGTACCTCGGATATTCATGAAGGCCTCCCGCCTTCTGGATTTTGGGAATACCGAGGACATACCTTAGATATTTGTGAAGGTCTCTCACCTCCTGGTAATTGGGAATACTGAGGACGTACCTTGGGTATTCGGGAAGGCCCCCTGCCTTCTGTGGATTGGGAATACTGAGGACGTACCTTGGATATTCGTGAAGGTCTCTCACCTCCTAGTAATTGGGAATACCGAGGACGTACCTTGGGTATTCGGGAAGGCCTCCTGCCTTCTGTGGATTGGGAATACCAAGGACATACCTTGGATATTCGTGAAGGTCTCTCACCTCGTGGTAATTGAGAATACCGAGGACGTACCTTGGGTATTTGGGAAGGCCTCCTGCCTTCTGTGGATTGGGAATACCGAGGACATACCTTGGATATTCGTGAAGGTCTCTCACCTCCTGGTAATTGGGAATATCGAGGACGTACCTTGGGTATTCGGGAAGGCCTCCTGCCTTCTGTGGATTGGAAATACCGAGGACATACCTTGGATATTCGTGAAGGTCTCTCGCCTTCTGGATTTGGAGAATACCGAGGACGTACCTCGGATGTTCGTGAAGGCCTATTGCCTCCTAGAAATTGGGAACATTGAGGACGTACCTGAGATGTTCATGAAGGCCTCTCGCCTCCTGGAATTTGGGAACATCGAGGACGCACCTGAGATGTTCATGAAGGCCTCTCGCTTCTTGGAAATTGGGAACATCGAGGATGCACCTGAGATGTTCATGAAGGCCTCTCGCCTCCTGGAAATTGGGAACATCGAGGACGTACCTGAGATGTTCATGAAGGCCTCTCGCCTCATGGAATTTGGGAACATCGAGGACGCACCTGAGATGTTCATGAAGGCCTCCCGTCTCCTGGCAATTTAGATACAATGCGAGGCTTACCTGGGTAATTGCAGGCGCATGATGTGGAGGAATGCTTGAGTGGTTGCTAGCATTCAATGACATGATTTTGAGGACAACTCTGGCAGGTCGAGTGTCACAGAAATGGGGTATTCGAACAGCGGTCGATACTTTGAGATGAGGGGATACTTGGATAATCACAAGTATCTAAGCTTTAATGACAGCATGAATAGGTTGAATGTCAACAAAGGGAGCACTTGAATAATGGCAAACACTCTGAAACAGGGGTAAGCTTGGGCAACCGCAAATATCAATACCTGAGGGACAAATCAAGTTGAGCAAGGGTAGCTAGACAGTGGTAGGTACTTAAAGATAAAGGGATATTTGGTCAGTTACTAATATCAATACTCTGGGGACAACTCGCATGAGCTGAGTGTCAATAAGAAGGAGTACTTGGCGAGTGAGGGGTACTCAAAGATTGTAAAGGTTTGAAAATAGGGATGGGGATATGCTTTCTGGTGACATCTCTAATTTCTACGAATATGCTTGCTATTTACACAATATGCAGATGTGTACATAACGATTCTATATGCTGTAAATTAAAATGCGGCTTATGCATGATGATCTTGTCACTTCTGTATCATTTGAATTCCACTGGGGAAGATTTTGAAAGACAACTTTTGTTTAGAATGTAGATATCTTGAGCATGCCAGATAAGGGGCTTTCAGTCTGAGAGGACTTTCCACTCGCTCTCATGGGAAAGGTTGTTTTATCCTGACCATTGATGCAGGATTTATAAGGACCACACTATCTTACTGTCATCATGTCAGCAGGGGTCCGAGTATTCTCACAAATGATACGACTTTACCAATGTGAGAGGTCTTTTTGGAGTTGTGATGAAGGCTGGGTCACTGGCTTATCAAAGGGGGACCAATAAGGTCATGGCTTTGTAGGAAAGATGTTGCATGGTTATCTGTGGGTGTGCAAGTTGAGAATTCTGCGAAAAGAGATAGAATAATCTTGCTCGTACTTCTTCGAGCGATGCTTATAAACATATGAAATCCTACGTTAATCGAAGTGCCCCTAGTTTTGAAGAGACTTTTTACAATAGGACGCCGTGTAGGCTTGACTCTTATGCAAAAGGGTGACAGCTGGTGATCGTCTTGGCGTTTGTCACCGGTCTTTCTTCTCATAGTCAGATGAAGGTTCCATGGACCTCAACAGCAACTTCTCCTGGGAATACAAATGGCTGTATTTTGTTTGGGGCATTGGCCTTGCTTTTACTAGGCACACTGCTTTTTTATGCCCCTAGTTCTTTTTAATTTTTCACTCATGGGCATTGACCTTGCTTTTACCAGGTACACTGCTTTTTTATGACCCCAGGTTTTTGTCCTTGTTGCTTGAGGAACTGATCTTGACAAGCTCAAGCGAATGCCTTTACCAGACTTGTTGAGTCTTCATCTTTTGCTGTCTCTTCTGATTATGCTGCTTGAATGGCGGCAGCTTCTGCTTTGCCTCCTTGTGATGGTGAGTTTACAGACTCAATTGGTTTATACAGCGTGTAAAGAATTGCTCTTCATGACTCTAGGACACTTAAATTAACGCGAGTGTTCATATGCAATAAAGACACTCAAAGATTGATGCAAGTGCAAGCAAGAGAATTTCTATCCCTTTTCTCACCTCGTGATGCTGACTTGCTTTTGGCTTGCTCCAGTGTGGGGTGGTTCTTTGACGGGGGATAAGATGGAAATTTGGCCAGTGTATGGGGCTTGAGGTGGGTGGTGGAGTGCCTCCCTCTGTTTTGGTTATTGTACCATTCGCGGGAGAACTCTTTACTCTGTAGTCATGGAATTTTCTGCACTCATCTCACAAGTGTATAGACGGGGGACTATGTGCGGGATAGGGCTTGCCTGTCATCATTCTGACGTGCCTTATCCAGCTGCTCAATTAATCTTGTATTCTTCAGTTAACAATCTATTCTAATAATCCTTTGATATAATCAAAGATTTAGACAGACGAAGTCATCATGCACAATTCGCATGAAAAAAGGCATGCAATATATGATGTGAAAGAGTTTGTACTTAAAATGAATGGTTTTTTACTTAAGAAAAACCTATTAACAGCTCTAAGGGTACTTGGTGAAATGGTATTCATAAATGTGTTGAAATTTGAACATAAAAAGAGTTATTTACAAAATGTTATATACAGATAGGTGTCAATAAAATGTTCCTATTGGTTTATGATGCATGAACGATTAGCCAGGGATTGGGGATCTGACAAGGAGTTTCTACTCCTACTTTTTGCAGGAGAGGAGCTGTGGAAATGGCTCAACTAATAGGGCGAAGATCGTAAGTGACTTGGGGCTTGAGGGCTCTCTGTCATTTGCTTTGGTGATATTTGAGATGTCATTTTGCTTGGAAAGTTTATCAGAGTCTGACACGACTTTCGCTGATTTGTTTTCTGCATCCTAGACGGTCAGGTGGTCCTGTAAAATACAAGAGGGGGCATGTTAGCCACGAACTTCTTAGAATTTGGACAATTGGAAGTGATACAACGTTACTCTTCAATGGTTTGCAGATGATCAGGTGGACGAGGGGGGACATCTCGTGCTTCTTATTTTGTCAGGTCGATTACTCTCCTTAAACGGCTTGTAGATGACACATCCCTTTACACGAGGTTGAGTGTATTTGATGCTAGTCATTTCTATGCACTAGCTCGGCTAGCATTGTTTTGTCCATCGCGTTTGGTTCTTGTGTTGTAAGGCCTCCTGTCAAACAGGGAAAATATGTCAAGAGCGGGTTCAAATAGTGGGAGTATTGGAAACGATACCAAATTACCCTTCCCCAGAGCTTGTCTGTGCTAGCTCTTAAGGATATTTGAATGTTGAGGATGGCCTATTTATCTTGGCACGGTTCGGTGTTTCCTCCCGTTGGCCTTCCTCATTTGTGGTCACGTATGCATGACTACTGGTCATCTTCAACGCCTTCCTTCTGTGGAATTTCTCCCTTTGTCTTTGGCTACAGCATTATTGAGCAAGAGTCATGTACCTCAAGTTTTTATGGAATTTGAGATGGACAATCAAAAACCTCCATTCGTCTGGTGGCAACATGCGCTTGGGGTGAAGCTTTTGGATTTCAAAGTCATTGTCTAATGTGTGGGGTCATAGATCGCCTTGACTGTCTGGATTTTCTCCCTGTTGACAGTAATCACTTTAAAGGAAGAGAAGGAATTTCTTTCTCATGCTCCTGGGTCTGGCGAAGCTGTGGCACCTGGCTGTGTCACGTGACGAGGTAGTCCTTTCGCTCAGGAGGGAGCTGGGCAGGAGTGAGGCATGTCATAGATGCCTTGGTTTCAACTCTATGCATGTACCTATTACGTTTCATCTTTTGTATCTTGTGGCCGAGGATTCTTTTCATTGTTTCCCTCTTGAAAATTTTTCTTTCTGTCTTGGATCGTAACAGCATTGGGCAAGGTCATGCTCCTCAAGTTTCTACGGAATTTGAGATGGACAGTAAAAAATCTCAAGTTAACTGATGGTAACTCCTTCTTGGAAAACATGCATCTAGAGTGTAGCTTCTAGATTTTAAAGTCACTGTCCAAGGTGTGGGCTACAGATTGCCTTGACTACCTAGATTTTCTCCCTGTTGACAATAATCACTTTAAAGGAGTTTCTTCCCCGTGCTTCTGGGTTTGTCAAAGCTGTGACGCCCGGCTGGTTGGGCATGTCGTGCGACAAGCTAGTCCTTTGACTTAGGAGGGAGCTGGGCAGGAGTGAGACATGTTATGGATGCCTGGATTTCAGCTCTATGCCTGTACCTATTATGCTTCATCCTTTGTATCCTGTCAATAGAAGGGAGAGGTTGTTATTTTCAATATTATGTCAAGGGAATAAGGCTCACCCCTTTTTGAAACAGGATGATCCTTTTTGTTTGCCCCCATTTTCTTGGAATAATGTCTTCGTGTTTGGCCTATTTACATGATGTGCCAATTTTAGATGTTTTCTATCACATTAAATTAAAGGGAATAATGTTCTGAGACATAAAGTGGGAGACAAACATGGTTAAATTTATCATCTCACTTTGACAAAAGTTTTTGGTAGTGAAATACTTTTTATTTTCAAAATATGTTTTGGGGAGAAAAAGCATGAGGAAGCCCAGCCCTCAGTATTCTCCTTGGATGACATTTTCTTTTCATGGTTGGATAACATCGCTGGGCCAGTTTGGAATACTTCCTCATGTTTTTCAAAACAAAATACCAGGATTATACATTAGAGTTCTTGGAAAGAGAAATACAACATTAGCACACTAGACATAATAAGGAACATGAAATTATAAAAATAAGTAAAACCCAGGATGACTCCTGGGTAAAGGAGCGCTTTGATAGTGCCAAGCTTGAAGCTAAGCATCTTTGGATTTCTCGTCTTCAGTAGACTCGAAGTACTCGCATGCGATGACCATTTCGTTGAAGTTACGGAAGTGCAGCCCATGTAGCTAACAGCGACAATCGCGGGATAAGGCTTCTACAAACTGCTTCATCAACTCTTCTTCAGCCAGTTCAAGGTGGGCTTGCATTACGAAAGCCTTCCACCTCCTTGCATATGTCCGAAAATCCTCCATCGGTCTCCTTTCGAAGTGGGCCGAGTTCTCGCATGGCAGCTCAGTTCCAATCTAGTCTCGGTACTGATGCAGGAATGTGGAGGTTAGCTTGCTCCAATCTTCTATGAGATGAATATTTGCCGTAAAGAACCATTGTAGTGCAGATCCCGTAAGAGTTTCTTGGAACGCCTGAGTTGTAAACAACGTCGGGCCATAGTACCGACTCATTTCAGTGTATAGATACTGCAAATGAACCATAGGGCAAGTCGTGCCGTTGTATTTGTGGAGGTCAGGTATCCACATTTATATGGGGGTCAAGATCCTACTAGAGTGAGACGGGCCTGATAGGTCTCGGTTGGGCCACTGATTTTCCCACTGCATGCTCATTGTAGCGTCAAATTCTTCTTCTTCAGGGACGTTGGACTCTACCAAGATTACTCCATTGCTTTCTTCAGAGCCAAAATCACTGAGGGAGGATGGGGCATTTAAGCTATTCTCACGGTCGGGCGACGAGCTTAACACTTCGTCGGGATCGTAGTGGATAAAGATATATTCCTCTCCTTTTGACGGGCCTTCATCTTCGGATGAGAGCAGGAAACAGTTATAGGATGAACTGTCAATCTTGCCATCGAAATAGCGTTGGAAGTTCTTAGGATGGTATTCTAGGGGTGGGAAGTCTTCAGGATTATACTCCAGGGGATGGCTGCCTTCAAGGTTGTATTCCTGGGAATGCTCGGAGCTTTGGTACTGTAGCTTGTTGTCGGAAGACGTATCAATCTGGCTAGGCTTTCTTTTCTTGGTCCCTGGGCCAGACCTTTTGAGTAAGGCCCTGTGCTTGGCTAGCTTGATTTTGTCAAGGGATGTGAGAGATATTGGGGTTTCACTGTCTGAGTTGCTTTCCAGGTTGATAGGGGTTGATGCTCTTTGGACTCTGGCTCTTGGAGTAAGCCTGGGGAGCTGATTTATCATGCCCCGGTCTTGAACAGGCTCTGAACTTGCGATTTCGTACAAAGGCTCCTTGCCCTTCCTAGTGGGGAATTCCTCAGTAACTAGATGCTGCTTAATTACCCATTCATTATGCACGGCTTCCTTGATACGTTTCTCTCCTGTCTCAACAACTAACGGCTTCTCACGTTCCACGGTCATTGACTCCTCGTAGGGCAGGGCTATGTCGGGGCTGACGTTAATATCATATTCTCGATGGAAAACATGAATTAGTTCTTTCCAGGTTTTGAGAGGACTAATCTTTCTGATAATGTACCATCGCAAAGCAGGACCGATTAGGCTTGACTGGTATGATTGAATCATCTTTTGGACCAAGTGGGCTTGTAGGTATGGTTCTGGGCGGGAGGTATCAGCATATCTTTCACATTCAGGTGCTTTGAATTTTTCAAGAATTTCGAAATTGGAGTGGTCAGATAAGTCTATGGGATTCTGCCCCTGTAGTTGGCTTAACTTTTTCATGATTTTTTCAAATTGTTCATGATATTGGCTAGCTTTTAGCACATTTGCAGAGGTCACGACGGCGTTTAGGGCAATTATAGAGTTGGGCTCATCATGGGTGGATTTTATCTGTCTCGAGAGCTGTTGAAGGGCAATGGACATCTGCCCTACGCCGTTTTCAATGTGGGCAAGGCGATTCTGCACTTCATCCTGATTAGACCCTATCATGAGGTGCCAATCGTGGGTGGCTGACGGTTGATGATTCATGATTACCTGTTTGCGAAAACAATGAATAAGCATGGAATAAATAAAGATTGACCCATGGCAATGGTCTATCTACTTTCATTCATCAAAAGGGGATTTTTACAGACTCCCGACGTCTAGGAATTGAAATGACAGAACCAAATACTAGACACTTAAAGAAAAGTCCCTAGACAATGGGACAAAGTTTTCAAAAAAACTAAGGAGACATGACTACTAGAACATATGCGACAGGGGGTCTTGTGAAGGCTGCCTGCTTCCTTGGACTGTCTCTGAGCCGGGTATCTGGCTTTCTTCGCGTATCATTTGCATAAGGTCTACTTGCTCGAGTGGGCCGCTCCCTCTGATGGACCGAGGGACCAAAGGCCTATGCCTTTACGAGATGTGATAATGATGGATGTAGGCCGCAAAAGCGTGGTGAGCTTTTTCTTCTCTTTCGAGTCCTTCAGGTACCACAATCCTTTTGCAATGGCATTTATCCCATATTTCTTCACAAGTGGAGATGTCGAATGCATAGCTATCATTGGTACTGAAGAAGACCGAAGGGACTCTCCACCTGGAATGCGGTGGGATCTCCTGTAGGGCTCTGAATTGTCGTGCTACTCGAAATGGGTAATAGGGAACGGCGCCAGTCCAGCCAAGCAATGGAATTGGGTGGGTGCGTTTGTAGGCAAAGCGAGCCCTCTTTTCATGGAACCAACCAGCACACCACTGGAATGTCTCAGGAGCTGGATTTCTCAGGAAATCGACCCAATGCAAACTGGTTTGATTAGGAATGTAAGGTCCTAAAATCATGAATTTTTGTAATGGATGCTCAGAAGTGTTTGTTTCGAACATTCGCATGATGCCTCGGTATTCGCTCAAGTGAGAAAAGAACCAGACTTGCAAGATTTCGGGGGAAGCTCGCATGATTTTTTCTGTGTTGTCTTTAAAACGGTGAAAGGATAGAAAAGTTTCAGCTAAAACCATGTTGACATAATTGACCCCCCCAAAATTTGATTAACGATCCAAACCATTTTAGGACTTATGGCGTTTCTTTGGCGAGGGAAAACGACGAGCCCGAAAAATGCCAGGAGGAAAATCTCACTTCTTTTGGTCACAGACTGATTTTGAAAACATTCATTCAAGAACTCTAGAGGGCAGATATTATTGTTATCATCGAGAATTTATTTCATGACATAGAATTGGATTTCTAAGAATCGTGCTAGCCCGCGCCAAGGGAGGGCGCCTGTTGATGGTCTGACCAGCTCTTTCCCAAGGGGCATTCCAGTGATGATGCTGTACTCTTCCAGGGTCGGGATTAGCTCAAACCTACCGAACATAAAGGTGAGAGTCCTTGGGCACCAGAAATGCACAATGGCTTGTATGACTTCAGGGCGAACAGTGATTCGGATCAGTGAAAGGAGATGGCCGAGTTTGTCCTTTACATGCTCCTGGGCAGGCTGATCCAATTGACCCCAACATCTGAAGAGCTCCGACTTGGGAGTAGGAATGAACTGGATGTCATCTTCCCCCATCGCATATAAACCGGGATTTTGAAAAGTTTATCCTAAATTGCCATGGGCCAATAAAAGGACTGAGTAAAAAGTAAATAAATTACTCTGCTTTTTAAGTAAAATGACAAGCACACAGACATACACATGAGATGTGTGGCTCGATTTCTAAAACAGAAGGCTTGTTGAAATTAAAAGGGCATCTGCCGGTCGCAGTCTCGCGTTAGCAGCGTACCCCCTTAATCTTGGCTAAGAGATTCGGGGAAAAGAAAGGCAACCTCTACATCGTAGTCTCGCGTTCGAGGCCGTATCTTTCTTAACACCATCCTAAAAATCCTATGGCGGCCCAGGTCCGGTGGCTGGGTTGTGTGTGTCGTGTGTAGTGCTTAAAACAATAAAGCATGCACAACAGTTTATAATCACCAGACAATTTAATTTAAGCAAGCTTAAAAATAAATTTCTAAGCTATTGACCTGTAAAAAGAAAAAAACTTAAGTCAGTAAAGAATTTAAACAAGATAAAATATGGCCTAAGTCTTCAAAATCCCCAGTGGAGTCGCCAAGCTGTCGCGACCCCTTTTCTTTTCGGGGCGCCAATCGGGTACGAGCGCCTAAGGAGGCTAATGGCTCGGCTGGATTTAATTAAAGCCTGGACTCTCCCAAGTCCGCCAATTCACGACTTTAAAATTTTTTGTTTGGAAGTCAATTTTTAAAATGGAGTCGCCACTAATCGATTTGGGGTAGGTTGATTAGAAACCTAAGCGAAGTACCGGAAGAAATACATGCTCCTGCGCAACTAGAGAAATTAGGATCGGGAACTTGATTACACTAGTTAATCATTAATGCCCTTTCGGTACCTAATCTTGTTTAAACTCTAAAGTTTTTGGATGTTTGGGGATTTTCCATGCATTTTAGGAAAAATCACATTTTTGGGTATTTTTCTCATTTTTTTCGACATAAAAGGGATTTATGGATTTTTGGGTATTTTTGGAGAAATACACGTATTTTTAACATTTTATGAAAATTTTGGGCTTTTTATGGATTTTGGCATTTTTTGGGATTTTTTGGGCACTTTTTGGATTTTTGGAAAATAATAATCTTTTTTGATTTTTCTAAATATTTTCGAAAATAAATAATTTTTGTTTTGATTTTTGATTTTTTTGGAAAATAAAACATTTTTAAAACATTTTTCTGATTTTTGAAAATTAAAATGATTTTTAATATATTTTGAAAATAAAATATTATTTTTGATTTTTTTGAAATAAAAAATATTGATATTCAAAAACCAACCCGGGTCGGATCCATGGGTCGGATCCGCCCCAGTCAGCTCGAAATGCGGACAAGGCCCGCGTTTTGAAGGGGGCAGTGCACAAAACGACGTCGTGGGCGGGCGTGGATGCCCGACCCAACTCGACGACCCGCTCCGCAACCCGATTCCCACTCTCCTGCAAAACGGTGCCGTTGCTGCTCCCTACAAAACGGCGTCATAGCTGTTTGACCCGGAGACCCGAGTCCTTGGGCGAAACCCTACCCGGAACCGGCCCGGCTTTCGACCCGATTCCCAGACCCGACCTTTGGCTCGGCCTGAAACGGTGCCGTTTTCACGGACACCCGACCCGATTTGACCCGACTTCAACTTCCTGCGGAACGGCGTCGTGGACGACACCCGACCCGGCTTCCTTGGCAACCTTACCCAACCCAGCTCCGGACCTTGACCCGACTTGCAGCTAAGCGTAAAACGACGCCGTTCAATGGCTATCCTACCCAACCTGGATCCGACCCACGACCCAACCTCTAGCCTTCCTTAGCCCTCGTGGAACCCTACCTAGTTCCCAACCCGGGTCCAACCCAGTAACCCGGGATCGTGACTCGGAAAATTGGGAACCCTAGGGTTCCAAATTGGGGGAAGACAGCGGCGGCGTCGAAGGCGGCCATGATGACGTTAACGGCGACAGTGGAGGCTACGACGGGCGGTAGGGCGCAGCTTTCACTTGTTTTTGGCCAAAGGCGACGGTGGCGGCTTCAATGATGGTGCGGCGGTGGCGGTGGGCCTCTGCTCGAACCCCCTGTGTTTCTCTCTCTCTCTCTCTGCAAACTTCTTCCGGCAAGGTCGAGATTGAAGCTCGTAGACCTCGGCCCCCCTCTGAAGTCTCTCAGTGGGGTTCCAAAGGTTGCGGACTTCTCTCTCTCTTCCCTGCCTCCTTAGTGTGTTGAATCAAAAGGGGGGAGAGGGCTATTTATAGGCCGCGGGCGGCCGGCCGACGGGGCTCGACCGGAGGGGACTGCCGTAGCTCCAGCCGGCCGGACCGGCGTCCCATCCGACGCATCCGGTTGGCCGCCTGCTCCCCCACGTGCTCCGCTGTTCACTGCGCCATGCAGGCTACCGCCTGCCCTATGTCGCGCGTGCTGTGCACATGCGAAACCGGGCGAAGGGGATGACGCCCGTGGGTAGGGCGCTGGGTCGGGCTGACCCGCGGGTTTTGGGCCGCGAAGCCCCCTGGGCTGGTTTTTCTGGTTTTTCCGTTTTTTCTTCAGTTTTTTGGTTTTTTTCGGTTTTTCTTCGATTTTTCTTCGGTTTTTTTGGTTTTTTAATAAAAAAGAAAATAATTTTAAAAACAACAAAAATAAAGCCCAAAAAATTAGGCGTCAACAACTGTTATCTGTATCTGTCCTTGTATCTGGTGTTTTCTCATACAAGGAATGTGTTCGATCTTAACAAATGCTTTTCGACTTTTATTTCTTAGCGACCAAATGCCACGCAAGAATAGAACATGACATTTTACCCTCAACGAGTAGACAGAATACATGTCGCATTCTTTAGCTATACTTCCAAAATATGAGACCCGGAAACTTTAGGTGACCATCTCACTGACGTGGGATGCTTTAGATGTCCTCATTTGCATTGCACTGCACGGCAGCCTGAAAACCGTTTTGGCATTATGACTTCATCTGCTGTCTGCTGGATGCAATTATCAAAGGTTGTAAAGCCAGTTATTGTGCAAAGCGAAGTCAGCTAAAGCCAAGAGGTCGCTCTTGAGACATCTCACAACATTAAAATGATATGGTAGTTTTACAGAGAAAACATGAAATATGGCGATCGAATTCCCAGTTCATTCCGGTAAGAGAAACAATGAAAGGCAAAAGGAGTTCAAAAGGAGAAGCGAAAATGATTGCTGTATTTGGTTTTAAATTATTCATTCGATTTTGCGGGGTTAGGAGCACACACAATTATTAAGACCAAAAGAAAAAAAGAAAGAAAGAAAGAAAACAGGGCCGTACGTGAAAATCACTCAATATTTTCTCCCACATCGACGAAGGTTTATTCCAACAATACTTCATATGGGCTTTGCAAACGAAGCAAGTACAGCAATTTTACAGAACATTTCTCGGAACCATCATATTCGCGGAAAAGACGAGACCAACACACTCCCTCGACGACAAGACAAGAACAGCACTCAACTAGACCTTATTCGAAGAGAACATACTAGACTAAGCCGCCGAATTAGCTTGGATGGCCCTGAACATCACGGACGCCTTCTCTCTCATGGCCCTGATCATCGCCTCTTCAGTGATATCCCCTTGGCCGATGGTGAAGTACCTGCCCGCGTACTTACAGACCGACCCACCCTCCAGGGGCAGCGCAACGATCTTCACCTCATGGCTAATTTCCTTGGAGATTTTGCCCTGCTCATCGCGATGGATGGTCGAGTGGTTGTAGAGGAAGGGCTCCTGGTCCGGCGCTTTAACCATGTGCCTCACCATCCTGCGCTGTCTGCCTATAGAAGTAACCAAAGTTATATTTGCGCTAATCCATAGTATGAGTCTAAGGGTTCGAATCCCACTCTTTCCATTTCCATTAATGAGTAATTATTTTATTTATATTTATTTTCAATACCTTTGTTTGTTTTCGTTTTTTTTTTTTTTATTTCATATAGTAAATAAGGATGTACAATAGATAAAATCCTTAGTAAGAATATTGAAAAATTACACAAATAAAAAGAAAGATCTTAATTCTTCACGTCTAGGATTTCGTGCTGGATCATTAGATAGAAATCCAAAGATGAAGAGAGTGTCAACAAAGAGCTTGAGAGTAAACATTACACAATTGTCAATTTCATTTTTTTTATTTTTTTTTCAACATCATGAGCATTGATCTTAGTGTTGTCAATCAGGCCATCAAGGGATCATGCCCAATTATAATATGATTGATATGCGATTTTAATGGTAAGGAACATTTCAATTGATCAAGTACCTTCGACAGAGATTGTCTCCTGGATGTCAGCATTCGTGACGGCTGGCAAGAGGGTGTGGGGGAAGAAACCCTTGGCTTCGAGAAAAGCCTCAGCCAACCTGGCCTTAGGGATCGGTTGCGTGATCTCGACCTTGAGAGTAACTGCTACCATCGATTAAATCTGAATAGAAGTTGATGAAATTGAAAAAGGAATAAAAATCTCCAAAGAAAGAAAGAAAGCAGTGAAGAGAAGGAGCTTTGAATGGAGGCGAAGTAAAAGGTCGATATTTATAGTGATAAGAAAATAGAAAATGATACAAATGATCCCCGAACTTTGATTTAATGTGCAATGTGGTTTCTAAATTTTTAATTTGTTCAATGTGGTACTTGGACTTTTGGTGCATGTTCAATATAATCCAAGAACCGTTTGAAAATGTTTAATGTAGTCCTTCATTAATTCAAGATTAGAGACACCGTTGAACAATTTTCGTATAATTCAAAAATTAATTGAATATGTACCAAAAGTCCAAGGACCACATTGCATATTAAGTTAAAGTTCAGTGATCATTTACATCATTTTCCCATACGGTCCTTCCATAAATTTCACCATAGAGTAACTTCCACTTAATTGCATGTAGTAGAAAAACAAATTATTTCATTTTCCTTGAAAGCATCTCTCCTCCCATGAAAAGCTAAACCCCCTCAAAACCCAATAAATTACCCATACAACAAATGATTAACTTTACGATTTAATTTGATTTAATTATCTCCCTTCTTTTGCTAAAACAACATAAAGATTCTCCAACCCAATTGTTTTTAAAAATTCTGAGTTTTAACATTGTCTTCATGGACTCCAGAGAGGGAGGGAAGCTTTGGCCATTTTCCTTAAAAACATCTCTCCTTTGTTCAGCCTCTAACCCTTTGCCAGGACATATTGACTGGTCTGCATGTTATTGTTATGATATTATCTTGTTTGTAGTTTTATCTGATTATCAAAAGCAAATTGACAACTATGATGGGTCCCTTGTTTCTGATTGGGAATTATCCCAAGACAAATCCTTTTTTCCTCGGCCAAAAGGTTAATTAATCAGTTGCATGAAATGATTCCATGAGTATATTGCAATGGAAGCATCTTTATGTCAGCTTCCTGAGGTAAGCAAGAGCTTACTCCATGCTTTTCTTGATCAAAGGTTAGCTTATCTCTTGTTTCTTTTTCAAGTGCTTTTCTTAGAATAGGAGTTTTGTTTATTCAAGTTTAGAATCAGTGTGGTTCTTGGTGACTATCTCACCGTTAGCCCTAGTCTAGGATAATTAGCAGAGAGTGGTGATTTTAACTGACCTCAGGGATGTGAACAGTGGCATGCAGTAATATAGGGCTTAATCACATTAGTTAGGCTGTACAAGACATATAATGGGGGTCTAGATTTGGGATTGCTGTCTGGGACTTTGGAAGTAGAAGGGAGAATTAGCAAAATGTTCTGGTGCTGAGATTTATGGTGCCTAATGTGGCTTAGACGATCCATCCTCTTCCTTTTCTCCTGCAATTAAATTTTCCCTCCTGCTCAACTTAATTCTTCCAAATAAGGTAAGTTCTTTTACTTGCTGCCCCCATTTCGTTCTTTGTTACTTAAATGATTTATTGTGCATTTGGTTGTTCTATTTCGTAGATCTCTTCTTCTTTTTTCATCCCTTGACCATTTTGATTTCTAACAAGGAATTTTCTTTCACCCAATCTAACGTCCCTGCTGTTAATATCAAATATTGCAGCATTGGACGGATTTATCTCTTGCTCCCTCTGCTAATATTTTCCTATACATTTGGCAGGTTTGCGGTTATGGTGCCAGATCCCAGGTTTGATAGCTCTTTTGATGATGTAGCGGACCAAGTACTGAAATCTCTGTTGGATTTCCATCCATTGGAATGGGGTTTGCCCCCCTTTGACAGAAAAGCTGAGAATTCATTCGAAAATCAGACGATGTGCAATGGCATCTCGTGTCAAATTCATTTGAAACCACTGCGTCTTTACGTTCATGCGGCCGATAGACAACTCTCTCATGCGTCCAAGAAGTCCTCCGTGCGGCTTCTTGAATCTTCTCTGTGCAGCGTCTACACCACCCACGAAGAGCCCCGTGGCGGCTGTTTCTCGTGCGGCTCTTTTTCACTCAAGAAAAACCCTTGATTTTCTTTTATTTTATTTCCCTTTGTGCAACCACAAGGAGTCCAACGAATTACTCCTTTGTTGAACGACCAATCACAGGATTAGGATTTGAAGAAGAAGTCCACTATACGGACCTTAAGCGGATTTCTTTCCTTGTGCTATTTCCTTCGATAAAAAATATCTTCACAATTAAATATGAAAAAGTTATCCAAGCGATTCAAATATGAAAAAACTTATCCAAGCAGATCATATTTCGCAAATGCTCATGCTTCTAAGTTAGAAATCTTTGAAAAAAAAAGGCTGCTGCTAATGCAAACTCTGTTCATAGTTATCTTAAATTGCTTTTATATACGTCGATTTCATTGAATTGTAAAAGTAGTATGAGGGAAAGGGTATTTCTGGCTAGAACTCTAAAGAGTTCTGTAATCTCTAATTCTAGGAAAAATCCTGTCAATCTTTTCTCTAGGTGTAGGTGGCATCAACAATGATATCAAAGAATTGACTTGGTTTTCTTTTTTGCTTCATCTAAAATATTTTACTTCTCAACTCTCCATAGAGTTTCACGTTATTTACTGTTCTTGGGTTATGGTTTCCTGATGGTATGATTTATATAGTTATGTTTCCCTCGTAGACTACAAAGCTATAGAGGCAGCCATCCAACCATTACTGCAGTTAGTTGGTCGGCTACAACCTGTTGTCAATCAGGTTTAGGCCCTTTATATCTTTGCGTCAGATAAATTTTTGAGCTTGACAGTCTCTAAATTTGGCAAACATTGTCTTCCAATAGTTTGACGAGGCTGCGCACGATCAAGCTAGAGATTCTCTTCACAAGCGTCGAGCTAATGAAAGTGATGATGAGGACGATGACATCAATCATGTCTTGTACAGGGGTGAGGATGAATCTGGACAAACTAGCGATGATACAGATGATGAGTAGAAGCTCCAAATTTTAAGAGGTAGTCATCCTTGCTGGTGTTAAATTTGATCTGTCATCTTGCATCTTCAAAAAATTGGTTCGTTGGGGGAATTAGTGGGTAAAGAATAGGTGAAATAAAGGCTGCAACATCTTTTTCTCTGATCTACATTTTCAGGAAAAAGTCTTTTATTCCACAGCAAGAAGTGAGTTCCATAAAGCATCTTGTATTTAGTCTATTTTGCTGTTTCGATTAAGAACCAGTTAAATGCGAACTGCTCTACTTTATATACGCAATTTACTGGAAGTTCTGCTGATCGTGATCAAGAGTTTCCTGTGCCAATTATGGCTTGTAATTTTCCATGCTCATCGCAAGTAGCTTTTTTCCTCTATACATCAGTTTGAGTTGGATTTGTTTTTGCTGCTTTGCAGTGTGAAACTTGCTCATGATGGAGATGCTCGCTTGGGGCAACTCACTGGTCAAGTTGCAGCTGCCCCTGGAGAAATTCATACGTATGCTGCCAATTTCGTGCCCTCCACAAATTTTCTGATCCCGACCGTGTGTGCTGGTCTCAAGGAATCACCATGATGATAGAGACCGTCACAGACTGGCCGTCGTGGTAGTGGTTATTGCTTTATAGTGGATTATGGCCAGAAGAAGAGATAGTGGAATGGACCCTTTTCTCATGCCAGCGGGGGAAGGAAAAGAGGCCCACTATGAGAAGAGAGAGTGATTTAGCTGCTAACAAGCGCAGGTTTTCATGAAATGAATGGCTATTCATTCGGGAAAAGTCTGTTGATTAGGAGGTTATACCTCTACTAATACTTTATTGACTGTTCATCTATATGTCCTTGTATCTGGTATTTTCTCATACAAGGAATGTGATATAAAAAATCTGCAAGACTTCTTGTTCGATCTTCAAATCTTTTTCGACTTTACTTCTTAGTGCCCAAATGCAGCATAAGAGTAGAACATGACATTTTACCCTCTATGAGTTGACAGAGTACATGTCACATTCTTCAGATATGATTCCAATCGAGACTCGAAAACTTTAGATGACCATTTTACTGACCGGGGATGCTTTAGATGTCCTCAAACTGCATGGCAACCTAAAAACCGTTTTGGCATTTTGATATCATCTGCTGTGTGCTGGATATAATTATCAAAGGTTCTAAACCCAGTCATTTGAAAAGTGAAGTCAGCTAAAGCCAAGGGGTTCCTTTTGAGACATTTGATAACGTTAAAATGATATGCAGTTTTACAAAGAAAAAATGGAATATGATGGTTGAATTCCGAGTTCGTTTGTGTTGACGTCTAAATTTTCCTTTTAATTAAATAGGATTTACTTTTATTTTATTTTATTTTATTTTATCTTATCTTATTTTATTTCAGATAATAAATAAACCAAAAAAGGGAAAAGAAACGGAAAAAAACCGAAAAAACAAGAAAAACGGAAAAGAAATGAAAAAAAAACTGAAAAAACAAGAAAAACAGAAAAAACTAGAAAAAACCAGAAAATAGCCCCTCCATGGGCCTCCGCGGCCCAGCCTGCAGCTCGGCCCGCGCGCCTTCGTCTCCTTCCTCGCGCCGTTGCAGCACACGCGCTGGAGGCGCGACGCCGAAGCGGAGGGGAGAAGCAGCGATGGCGCATGTGGAGCAGGGAGGAGCAGGCAGCGGCAGGACGTGAAGCAAGGGGGTGGTTAGCGTTGGATGGGACGCCAGTTCGGCCGGTGAGGGCTGTGGCAGCCGTCGGTCGAGCTCCGTCGACCGGCCGCCATCGACCTATAAATAGGCCTCCATTTCCATCATCGAAGGCACACGAAGGAAGGCCGGAGGGAGAGAAGGGCAAAGAGATCGAGATTGCGACCCTTGGATACCCCACTGAGAGACTTCAGGGGGGCCGAGGGCTCGCGGTCATCGATCTAGGCCTTGTTGAAGGGGGGAGAGAGAGAGAGAGAGAGATGCTGGAGGGAAGGGCTGTGAGCAGGTCTCGCCGTCGTCGCCACCTTCGTCCTCGTCGCGCCACGAGCAGGTACCACGCTGGCGCCGTTGCCGTCGCCATCTCCCTCTCCATCAATCCAGTCGTCGCCACTGTCGCCGCTGTCTTTGCCATCGTTGCCGCTGCACCTCTTCGGCGCCCCCAATTCGAAAACCCTAGGGTGCTCGATTTTCCGCGTCGCAATCCCAAGTCGTCGGGTCGGACCTGGATCGAGAACCAGGTAGGGATTCTGCAAATTGCGGGTGCGGCGAGTGTCGGGTCGCGAATTGGAGCTGAGTCGAGTAGGGTTTTGCCTAGGGGAACGGGTTTTCGGGTCGTGGAGCCGGGTTGTTAGGCCAGGCCGGGTGTCCCCAAGTGCCCGGCCATGACGCCATTTCATTTTAAAAAAAAAAAAAGGGCCCGTCTACGTTTTAGGGCTGGCATAGGTCGGACCCAACCCGCGGATTCGACCCGGGTGAGTTTTTATAATATTTTAATATAAAATAATATTTTAAATAATAAATAAATAAATAATTTATTTTCAAAAAAATAAAAAAAATAATTTCTTTTCAAAAAATATATATTAAAAAACATGTTAATTTCAGAAAATCGAAAAATATTAAAAAATAGTAATTTTTTTTTTATTTTCCAAAAAAAAAAAAAGAAAAAAAGAAAATTAATTTATTTTCGAAAAAATATTTAAAATATTAAAAAATGTTTTATTTTCCGAAAAATAAAAAAATCAAAAACATTTCATATTTTCCAAAAAATGCCAAAAAATCCAAAAATGCCAACAATTCCCAAAAATGCCAACAATTCATAAAAAAGCCAAAAAAGCCTGTATCTTCTAAAAATACCAAAGAATCCAAAAAAAAAAAAATCCCTTTTATGTCCAAAAATGAGAAAAAGACTCAAAAATGTTTTTCCTCCCCAAAAATGCGTTGAAAATCCCTCAAATATCCAAAAAACCTCAAAGTTTAAACAATATTAGGTACCAAAAGGGCATTAATGTTTAACTAATGTAATCAAGTCCCTGATTCTAATTTCTCTGGTTGCGCAGGAACAAGTATTTCTCCCAATACTTCGTATGGGTTTCTAATCGACCCACCCCAAATCGATTAGTGGCAACTCCGTTTTACAAATTAACTTGCAAGTTAAAAGCTTAGACTATTAAAGTCGTGAATTGGTGGACTTGGGAGAGTCCGAGCATTAACAAATTCAGCCGAGCCATTGGCCTCCTTAGGCGCTCGTACCCGATTGCGAGCGCCAAAAAAAGAGGTCGCGATAGTTTGACTAAGAGAACAAACAACGAAGGGCGAGGGAGTTCAAAAGGAGAAGCGAAAATGGTTGATGTATTCAGTTTTGCAGGGCTTCGATGCGTCCCGATCCAAATTAGGCTGTATGTGCAAGAAACTCAGAGGGAGGCGCACGCAACTATCTAGACCAAAAGAAAAAAAAAATGAAAAAAGAGAGAGAAAATGGGGCCCACACGCTACGTCCATGATTCAATTGTGGACCACGTCGGACGAAAGGTTACTCCAAAAACACTTCATATGGGCTTGCGAACGAAGCAAGTACAGCAATTTTGCAAAACATTTCCCAGAACCACCGTCATATTCGCGAAGGGACAAAGACGAACTCACTCCCTCGACGACAAAACAAGAACAGTACTCAACTAGCGCTGACTCGAACAGGACTAGCAGTCTCCTGCTTCATGGCGCCGATCATCTCCTCCTCGGTGATATCGCCTTGGCCGAGAACTTACTCGAACAGGACTGCGTCTGATGGCACCTCCAGATAAGCCTCAATGGCATCGAACATCACGGACGCCTTCCCTCTCATGGCCCTCATCATCTCCTCCTCGGGGATATCCCCTGGGCCGACAGTGAAGTACCTGCCCGCGTACTTACAGACCGAGCCACCCTCCAGGGGCAACGCAATGATCTTCACCTCATGGCTGATCTCCTTGGAGATTCCGCCCAGCTCATCCCGATCCACTGTCGAGTGGTTGTAGAGGAAGGGCTCCTGGTCCTGTGCTTTAACCGTGTGCCTCACCGTCCTGTGCTGTCTGCCTATGGAAGTAACAAAAGTGACATTCGTGCTGATCCGTCCTATGAGTTTTTCGTACCAAAGGCTCCAATCCCTTTCTTCCGTTTCCATTGATGACTTGTTAGATTATTTATTTATTTTTTCAAAATCTTCCTTTGTTTTTGTTTTTTTAAGTTCATATAAGAAATAAGGATGTACAATAAATAAAATCCTAAGTAAGAACATTGAAAATTTATGTAAGTAAAAAAAGAGGGGGCCTTTTTGTTCTTCATATCTAGGATTGCGTTCTGGATCATTTGATAGGAATCCAAAGATGAAGAAAGTGCAAATAAAGAGCTTGAGAGTAAACATCACATAATCTCTGATATCTGTGTTTTTCTTCTTCTTTTTCTCAACATCATGAGCACCGATCTTAGTGCTACTGATCAGGCCATCTAGGATCATGCCCATTTATAACCGTAATGCAATATGATGGATATGCGATTTTAATGGTGAGGAACATTTCAATTGACCAAGTACCTTCGATCGAGATTGCCTCTGGATGTCGGCATTTGTGACGGTGGCGGGGAGGTTATAGGGGAAGAAGCCACCCGCTCCTAGAAAAGCCTCGACCAACCTGGCCTTAGGAATCGGGTGCGTGATCTCGGCTTTGAGAGTAACTTCTACCATTGATTGAATCCAAATAGAATTTGCTGAAACTGAAAAGAGGATAAAAATCTTGAAAGAAAGAAAGCAATGAAAAGAAGGAGCTTCGAGGGGAGGCAAAGTACAAGGTTGATATTTATAGCAATAAGAAGATGGATAATTACACAAATGATCCTTAAACTTTGATTCAATATGCAATATGATTTATAAATTTTTAATTTGCTCGATATGGTTCTTAGACTTTTTGTACATGTTTAATATAGTCCCCAAACTATATGAAAATATTTAATATAGACCTTCATTAATTTAAGATCATAAACAATATGAAACATTGTTATATAATTCATGGATTAATTAAACATGTATTAAAAGTTCATGAACCAGATTAAACAAACTAAAAATTTAAGCTCAACATTGCACATTAGGTTAAAGTTTATGGATCATTTATATCATTTGTTTGTACCATTTGTCGTACAAACATTGACCCTCCAAAAATGTGGCTGTAGATTAACTTCCGTTTAATTGCATGTGGTAGAAAAACAAATTATTCCATTTTCCTTGAAACCATCACTCCTCCCATAAAAAGCTAAACCCCCCAAGTTTTAACCAAAAAAAGAAAGAAAGCTAAAACCCTCAAAACCCAATAAATTACCCATATGACAAATGATTAACTTTAGGATTGAATTTAATTTAATTATCCCCCTTCTTTTCCTAAAGCAACACAAAGCTTCTGCAACACAATTTTTTTTTTAATTTTCTTTTTAAAATTTTGAGTTTTAACTATCTCTTCATGGACTCTAGAGAGAGGGAGGGAAGCTTTCGCCATTCTCCTTAAAAGCATCTCTCCTTTGTTTTGCCTCTAATCCTCTGCGGTCCTCTCCATGCGTTGACTGGTCTGCATGTTATTGTTGTGATATTATCTCGTTCCTAGTTTTGTCTGGCTATCAAAAGCAAATTGACAACTATGATGGGTCTCTTGTTTCTGATCGGGAATCATCCCATGACAAATCCTTTCACCTCGGCCAAAAGGATTATTAATCAGTTGCATGAAATGATTCCATGAGTATGTTGCAATGTAAGCATCTATATGTCAGCTTCCTAAGGTAAGCAAGAGCTTACTCCGTGCTTTTCTTGATCAAAGATTAGCCTATCTCTTGTTTCTTTTTCAAGTGCTTTTCTTAGAATAAGAGTTTTGTCTATTCAAGTTTAGAATCAATGTGGTTGACTGTCTTTTCTATTCGAATTGGTGACTATCTCATCGGAAAGTTATTCGAGACTCGAGCAAGTTTTTAAATGGCTCAAGGGGACTATTTCTGGGGGAAGAACCCCTGAGGGTTGGGACTCCCTATTGTAATCGCTCATCTTCCCTCCTATCCAGGAAGAAGAAGAAAGGATGGGAATTGGGGGTTTGTCGATGGTGAAGCTAAACACTACGTCAGTTCTTCGAAGCTGGCTACCGCCTAGAAAGTATCAATACTTTCTGAAAGTTTTTGTGGCATGTCGGACACTTCAACACATGTTTGATACTCTCTGACATTTTTCAACACTCTCCGATACTCAATTAATAGGTGTCAGAAAATTCGTCATGTAGAGTGAAGTCAGCTAAAGCCAACGGGTTGCTGTCAAGACATTTGATACCGTTAAAATGATACGGTAGTTTAACACGGAAAACCTGGAATATGACGATCGAATTCCAAGTTCGTTTGGGTAAGGAAAACAACGAAAGGCGAGGGAGTTCCAAACGAGAAGCGAAAACGGTTGCCGTATACGATTTTAAATTATCGTTTGTGTTCTCAGTCGATCATTCGTTCGATTTTGTAGGGTTTCAATACGTCCCAGTCGCCTGATCTGTGGACTTTCCAGATGATGCGGCTGGAAGCTGTATGTATCATGAAACTCAAAGGGGGGAACACGCATCTATTGAGACCAAAAGAACAAAAGAAAAGAGGGGAAAAAAAAACCAGGGGCCGCACGCTACGAGTCACTCAACTGAGGGCACATCGGACGAAGTTTTACTCCGATAACACTTCATGTGGGCCCGCGAACGAAGCATGGGGAGCGATTTTACAAAACATTTCCCAGAACCATCATACTCGCGGAAAGGACAAGAACCACACAGTCCCTCGACGACGAGACAAGAACAGTACTCAAATAGCCTGGCCGGCCGCGAACCTCACGGATTTTCGGGTTTCGCGGTCGAATAAGCCTGGATGGCCCCGAACATCACGGACGCCTTCTCTCTCATGGCCTTGATGATCTGCTCCTTGGTGATGTCCACTTGGCCGACGGTGAAATACCTGCCCGCATACTTACAGACCGAGCCAACCCCAAAATAGCGCCCCGCTTCGATCGTCACCTCATGGCTGATTTCCTTGGAGATGTTTCCCTGCTCATCGCGTTCGATGGTCGAGTGGTTGTAGAGGAAGGGCTCCTGGTTCGCTTTAACTGTGGCCGTCACCGTCCTGTGCAGTCCGCCTATAGAAGTAACAAGAGTGATATTCACATTTAGAACTCACCGGTTTCAACATCACGAGCACTGATCTCAGTGTCGTCGATCAGGTCCAAATTCAACCGTAATGTAAATACGGTTGACATGCAATGTCGAGGGTAAGGAACATTTCGATTGACCAAGTACCTTCGACAGAGATCTTCTCCTCGCTATCAGCACGCACGACGCCTGGCGAGAGGACGTGGGGGAAGAAGCCATTGGCTTTGAGAAGAGCCTCAACCAACTTGTCCTTAGGGATCGGGTGCGAGATCTCGGCGTTGTGAGTAACTTCTACCATTGATTGAATCCCATATAGAATTTGCTGAAACTAAAGAAGGGATATAAATCTTGAAAGAAAGAAAGATAGCAGCGAAGAGAAGGACCTTCGAGTGGAAGGCGAAGTAAAATGTGGATATTCTTATAGCAGTGAAGAGAAGGAGCTTTCCCAAGAAGGCGAAGTAAAAGGGGGATATTCTTTTAAATAAAGTAAGTGATGATACAAATGATCTGTGAACTTTTAATTTATACAATATGATTATTGGACTTTTTGTATATGTTCAATGTAGCCATTTAACTGTATGAAAATATTTAATGTAGTCCTTTATCAATTCAAGATCAAGAATGATATTGAATATTTTCATATAATTTAAGAATTAAATTGAATATATATCAAAAGTTCATAAATTATACTGAACAAATTAAGATTTCAAGGATTGCATCACACATTGGCCTAGGTTCTAGGACCATATTTGAATAAATTAAAAGTTAGAGGATTACAGTATACATTAAATTAGTTCATGAATCATTTATGTTATTTTTTTTATAGGAAAAAGCTTACATGAAAAGCCCTGACACGTGGACGTCAACCCTCCATGAACTTAGCCATGAAGTAACTTCCGCTTAATTGCATGTGGTAGAAGAGCAAATTATTCCATTTTCCTTAAAAAGCATCTCTCCTCCCATAGAAAGTTAAACCCCTCGAAACCCAGTAAATTATCCGTACGACAAATGATTAACTTTAGGATTAAATTTAATTTAATTATTCCCTTCTTTTGCTAAAGCAACATAAAGCTTCTGCAACCTTTTTTCTTTTTCATTTTTAAAAGTTTTAACTTCGTCTTCTTGGACTATGGAGAGAGGGAGGGAAGCTTTGGCCATTTTCCTTAAGGGCATCTCTCCCTTGTTCAGCCTTTAACCTTTTGCGGCTCTCTCCATGCATTGATTGGTCTGCATGTTACTATTGTGATATTATCTTATTCCTAGCTTGGTCTGGTTATCAGAAGCAAATTGACAACTATGATGGGTATCTTGTTTCGATCGGGAATTATCCCAAGACAAATCCTTTTCTCCTCAGCCAAAGGTTAATTAATCAGTTGCGTGAAATGATTCCATGAGTATACTGCAATGTAAGCATCTACATGTCAGCTTTCCCCATAGCAAGCAAGAGCTTAATACATGTTTTTCTTGAACAAAGCTAGCCTATCTCTTGCTTCTTTTCAAGTGCATTTTTTAGAATAGACGTCTAGTGTAATATTGGCCTTTTGTGGGACCCAAAAGAAAAAAAAAGGAAAAAAGGAGTCAAAAAGTCAAAAGAAAGAGGATAAGTGGATGCTTTAACTTATAAAACAGACTCAGAGCTCGAGCTCAGGGAGAGAGAAAAAGAAAAGAAAGAAAAGAAAGAAGGGGGAAAAGAGAAAGAGCTTTGTGTATACATGCCATGGGAGCTCGCAAAGTTAGAGTTGCTTCGATTGAGAACGCCCGGTAATGTTCACGCCTCTCAATCTTCCAATCAAAGTACTTTTTGGAGTTATGTCGTATATTAGAAGTTTTGTGAAAACCGAGCCATGAAATCCGATTATGAAGTTGTTGTTGTTTTTTTTTTTTTTTTTTGGTAACTGAGGATCCGCAAGAGCATGCCCTTTCACTTACGCTAGTTGGGGTCTTACGGGCCTCCATGGTGGAGGACCTACAGCAACTATACCTCGGGGGAGTTGGCCTAGCAACCCACCGCCAGGGCACCCCGCTTCAATCGCTAGCAACGTAGGATTTTGAACTCTCGACCTCCATACGTTGGAAGGAGTTGATCTTAACCAACTGTGCTGCCCTATGGGATTTCATGGAAATGGTGATTTATGGTGTCATAGAGTTGTAAGGTTTGTCGAGAGTCTTTTTCGAGCAACTATTTGTTTGGAGTGAGAATTTGAGGGTTTCATATTAGAGTTGTGTGTTACGAACGGTTTGAATAATTGCTTTGGATGAGCGATTTGTTAGTGAACAGAAGTTGTTTTGTTAGCATTAAGGCATATTTTAGCTATTTTCGTAGTTGAGGTAGAGTTTTACTTAATTTTAACGTCGATTTTCATTTAATTAACAGGATTACGAGATTGTCGACTTGTTTAGCTACGTGTTGGTTGGTTTGGGCATTCACAGATGAACTGTGCTATCTCTTCTTTGAATTTGTAAACTTATGTCTTGAACGTTATAGAAATTTGATATATTATAAATTATTAAAAGCATGCTTTGTTGCATAAAATCTGAATTGAGCATTTACTACAATTTCATATTTTTGAATGGTTTGCCAAATAGTTTTGGCAAGTTGTCGTGAAAGATTGTGTGTGTGTTGTGTGTGTGTATTGATTCGTGAACTTGATTCATAAAATGGATTCTGAAATGGTGTGGAAAATCTATTGTGATTTACAAGATGGATTTTGAAATGGTTTGAGAAATGCATTGTAAAATTATTTTGTTTGATGAATGGAGTTGAGAAAGATTATATGTTTGGTTTGTGAAATCATTTTGTGATATTGATTCCAAATTAGCTCGTGAATTAGCTTGTGAATTGTGAAGGATGCTTTTGTGAATTTATGTTGATGCTCAATATCGCGGTGAGCCCAATGAGAGACTTGTAGGTATACATACTAGTTAGGATATCTTGTGGGTCAGCCACCGGCGATATAAGTGGAAATCTCGCCAAGGGGGAGGATGGTCGTATTATCATAGGGCATTATGTATGACCATGGTGGACATTTTAGTAGGAATTTGGCCAATGGATGGACTATTGACATGCGTGATCATGATAGAATAGATCGTTGATGCGTGTTTTGTTGAGATTGATTAATGGACTTGACCTTGATATTTATAAGAATAATATTGATTTAACGAATATTTTTTTATTTGTATCTAATTATGTTAAAGCAATAGAATTTATTTCATCTTATATGTTTATTATATTCTAGAATTGAGATAAATGAATTTTGATATTATTTTGTAAAGTGCATAGTGGGTACTTGATCTACTTAGAAGATATATGCACTACTCACTAGGCCGTGGTGACTCATTCTGTTCATCTTTCGTGTTTTTTAGGTCCTCAATTAGTGGCCATTAGAGCGAGAGCATTATTGCGAAGATTTTTAGGAGTGGGCTTTTGGGTGGTTAGAGGTTACATTATTTGGGTGGATGGACAGTCGTGTCATCCCATTTTTTGCTAAGATTTGAGATGTGATATTTTGATTCTTCGAGTTTAGAATCAGTGTGGTCGAGTGTCTTTTCTATTTGAATCAATAACTATCTCATCTATCTCATCAGAAAGTTATTCCACAAATTTGAACTTAGAACCCACAAAATTGGACCCCCAAATTTGGGTTAGGATAATTTCTACTTTTTGTGTATACAATGTTTCATATATACTTATGTTGAAAGCTAAAACCAATGTAAGCGTGGGGCAGGGTTGTTCAATGCATTTCTTGTGATGTTCAATATGATGAAACTATTTCCGAATCCACACGCCTTTAAGTTAGAAATCTTTAAAAAAAAAAAAAATGGCTGCTATTGATGCAAACTCGGTTCTTAAATATCTTAAATCACCTTTATACACGTCGATTTCATTGAATTGTAAAAGTGGTGTGAGGGAAAGGGGTAATTATGTCTAGAGTTCTAAAGAGTTTTGTAGTCTCTGGTTCAAGGAAAAATCCTGTCAATCTCTTCTCGAGATGTAGGTGGCATCAACCATGATATGAAAGAATTGCATCGGTTTCTTTTTTGTTTCTTCTAAAATATTTTACTTCTCAGACTCAATAGAGCTTCACACTTTTTACTATTCTTGAGTTATGGTTGCCTGATGGTATGATTTATATAATTATGTTTTCCTTGTAGACAGCAAAAGCTATAGGGGCGGCCATCCAACCATTACTGCAGTCGATCGGCTGCAGCTTGTTGTCGCTCAGTTTTAGGCCCTTTATATCTTTGCTTCAGATAATTTTTTGAGCTTGACAATCTCTAAATTTGGTAAACATTGTCTTCCAACAGATTGACAAGGCCACGCATGATCAAACTAGAGATTCTCTTCACAAGCGTCAAGCTGATGAAAGTGACGATGAGGATGAAGACATCGATCATGTCTTTTACAGGGATGAGGATGAATTTGGACAAACTAGCGATGATACAGATGATGACTAGAAGCTCTAAATTTTAAGAGTTAGTCAACGTTGCTGGTGTTAAATTTGATTTGTCGTGTTGCATCTTCATAAACTATGGATTGTTGGGGTAATTAGTGGGTAAAGAATAGGTGAAGGCTATAAGACTATTTTCTCTGATTCCATTTTCAGGTTAAAGTATTATATTCCACTGCGAGAAGTGAGTTCCATACAGCTTCTTGTAAATATACTATTTTGATATTTCGAGTAAGAACCAGTTAAACATGATCCCCTCGGAGATCCCGGTTGCATGTGCTGGTCTCGACTCTCAAGCATTCACCCCGACGACGGAGACCACCATAGACTAGCCGTTGTGGTAGTGGTGGTTGCCCTGCAGCGGATTATGGCATCTCTATGTATACTTTTCCTGAAAATTGTTTATTCAATTATACAATCATATCCTCCGTTTCTCAAACACTCTGCAGGACCGTTTATCTGTATCTGCCCGCGTATCCGGTGTGTTCGCATACAAGGAATTTGATACCAAAAATCCGCAGGACCTCTTGTTCGATCTTAATGCATCCCTTTTGACTTTATTTCTTAGCGACCGAATGCGGCGTAAGAGTAGAACACGACATTTTACCCTCGATGAGTTGACAGAGTACATGTTGCATTCTTTAGATATAATTTCAAAATCAGAGACCCAGAAACTTTAGATGACCATCTCACTGACCTGGGATGCTTTAGATGTCCTCACTTGGATTGCACCGCACGGCAACCTAAAAACCGCTCTGGCATTCTAAACATCATATGCTGTATGCTGGATATAATTATCAAAGGTTCTAAATCCAATTATTATGTAAAGCGAAGTCAGCTAAAAGCCAAGAGATCGCTATTGAGACATCTGGCAACATTAAAATGATACGATAGTTTCGCACGGAAAACATGGAATATGACACATAAAATTCCAAGTTCGTTCGGGTAAGAGAAACAACGAAAAGCAAAGCGAGTTCGACAGGAGAAGCGAAAATGGTTTTAAATGATTCGTTCAATTTTGCAGGGTTTCAATACGTCCCGATCCAAATTAAGCTGTATATGTATCGTGAAACTCAAAGTGGGGCACACGCAACTATCGAGACCGAAAGAAAAGAAAGAAAACGGGGGGCCGCACGCTACAATAATCACTCAATTGAGGACCACATCGGACCAAAGTTTATTCGGACAACACTTCATATGGGCTTGCGAACGAAGCAAGTACAGCCATTTTACGAGACATTTCCCAGAACCAACATCACATTGGCCTAAAACACGAGCAGTCCTCTGTCACATGGTGATATCCCCATGGCGGAGCCTGGATGGCCCTGAACATCACGGACGCCTTCTCTCTCATGGGCCTGATCATCTCCTCCTCCGTGATATCCCCTTGGCCGACGGTGAAGCACCTGCCCGCGTACTTACAGACCGAGCCGCCCTCCAGGGGCAACGCAACGATCTTCACCTCATGGCTGGTTTCCTTGGAGATTCTGCCCTGCTCATCACGATCGACGGTCGAGTGGTTGTAGAGGAAGGGCTCCTGGTCCGGCGCTTTAACCGTGTGCCTCACCGCCCTGCGCTGTCTGCCTATAAAAGTAACCAAAGTGACATTCGCGCTAATCCGTCGTATGAGTTTATTCGTACTGAGGGTTCGGATCCCTCTCTTTCCATTTCCGTTAATGACTCGTTATTTTATTTATATTTACTTTCAAAACTTTTCCTTGTTTTTTTATTTGATTTGTTTTTATTTCATATAGTAAATAAGGATGTATAATAGATAAAATCATAAGTAAGAGCATTGAAAAATTACACAAGTAAAAAGAAAGGCTTTTTAATTTTTCGTGCCTAGGATTGTGTCCTGGATCATTAGATAGGAATCCAAAAATGAAGAGAGTACAAACAAGAGATTGAGAGTAAACATTACACAATCTCCAATGTCTCTCTCTACTTTTTTTTCAACATCATGAGCACCGATCTTAACGTTGTTGATCAGGCCATCTAGGGTCATGCCCAATTGTAGACGTAATGCAATACGATTGATATGCAATTTTAATGGTAAGGAACATTTTAATTGACCGAGTACCTTCGACAAAGATTGTCTCCTGGATGTCAGCATTCTTGATGGTTGGCAGGAGGATGTGGGGGAAGAAGCCCTTGGCTTCAAGAAAAGCCTCAACCAACCTGGCCTTAGGGATCGGGTGCGCAATCTCGGCCTTGAGAGTAACTTCTACCATCGATTGAATCCGAATAGAATTTGCTGAACTGAAAAGGGTATAAAAATCTCGAAAGAAAGAAATAAAGCAATGAAGAGAAGGAGCTTTGAATGGAGACGAAGTAAAAGGTCGATATTTATAGTGATAAGAAAAGGAATATTGACACAAATGATCTTAGAACTTTGATTCAATGCGCAATGTGGTCCTTAAACTTTTAATTTGTTCAATATGGTCTTTGGACTTTTCGTAAATGTTCAATATAGTCCACAAACTATTTGAAAATATTTAATGTAATCCTTCATTAATTCAAGATTAGAGACACCGTTGAATATTTTCATATAATTCAAGGACTAATTGAACATGTACTAAAAATTCAAAGGCCCTATTGCACATTAGATTAAAGTTCATGGATCATATATATCATTTTTCAGTACGGACATCAACCTTCCAAAAATTTCACCATAGAGTTACTTCCGCTTAATTGCATGTAGTCGAAAAGCAAATTATTTATTTTCCTTGAAAGCATCTCTCCACCCATAAAAAGTTTTTTTTTTTTTGGTAACGAAACCCAATAAATTACCCACACGACAAATGATTAACTTTAGGATTGAATTTAATTTAATTATCTCCCTTCTTTTGCTAAAACAGCATAAAGCTTCTACGACCCTTTTTTTGTTTTGTTTTGTTTTGTTTTTTTTTTTTTTTTTTTTTAGTTTTAACTTTGTGTTCATGGACCTTCCGAGAGAGGGAGGGAAGCTTTGGCCCTTTTCCTTAAAAACATCTCTCCTTTGTTCTGCCTCTAACCCTTTACCAGGAAATACTGACTGGTCTGCGGGTTATTGTTATGATATTATCTTGTTCCTAGTTTTATCTGATTATCAAAAGCAAATTGACAACTATGATGGATCCCTTGTTTCTGATCGGGAATTATCCCGAGACAAATGCTTTTTACCTCAGCCAAAAGGTTAATTAATCAGTTGCATGAAATGATTCCATGAGTATATCGCAATGTAAGCATCTTTATGTCAACTTCCTGAGGAAAGCAAGAGCTTACTCCATGCTTTTCTTGATCAAAGGTTAGCCTATCTCTTGTTCCTTATTCAAGTGCTTTTCTTATAATGGCAGTTGAGTTTATTCAAGTTTAGAATCACTGTGGTTGACTATCTTTTCTATTCGAATCGCTGACCATCTCATTAGAAAGTTATTCCACAAGTCTAAACTTAGACCCACAAAATTGGATCCCACAATCCTGGTTAGGATAAATTTCTACAGTTTCATGAATGCATTATTTTCTATGTACTTCTGTTGAGTGCTTAAACCAATGTAAGCGACGAGGGTAATTGAGATTGTGTCATAATATATACATTTCTCGTAAATGTTTAATATTGTTGTGATATTAACGTGGAAACGACATGATCTCGTAAATTAAGTCAATGCGAAAAAAATCAAAGAAAAAAGCGAGGAATAATAGAACACTAGAGATTTACGTGGTTTGGTCCAAGTATTGGTACCTACATGTATAGAGAGAATCGGTAGTAAATAATCCATTACAATCGAAAAATCAGATTTATAATTGTACACGCTTGAGCTTTCTCACATCTAGATTTAAGTTCAAATCCAAAATATTTACAAATAAATACTCAATTAGACAAACACTCACAGCACGAAATCACTGCGTATTCACGTCGGTGCGGCCAGGAGACAACTCTTTCGTGCGTCCAAGAAGTCCTCTGATCGGCTTCTTGAATCTTCTCCGAGCAACGTCTATACCACCCACAAAGAACCCCCTGGTGGCTATTTCTCGTGCAGCTCCTTTTCACTCAAGAAAAATCCTTGATTTTCTTTTATTTTATTTCCCTTTGTGCAGCTACAAGGAGTCCAATGAATTACTCCTTTGTTGACCGACCAATCACAGGATTAGGATTTGAAGAAGACGTCCAATGTACGGACCTAAAGCGGACTTCCTTTCTTGTGCTATATTCTTCAACAGAAAAGTTATCTTCACCATTAAATATGAAAAACTTATCCAAACGGTTTAAATATGAAAAACTTATCCAAGCAGGTCGAATTTAGTAAATGCTCGAACTCGAGACATGATTTAACAAATATGATGAAATTATTTCCAAATTCACACAGTTCTAAATTAGAAATCTAAAAAAAAAAAAAAATGACTATTGCTGATGCAAACTCTGCTCATAAATATCTTATATCGCCCTTATACACGTCGAATTCATTGAATCGTAAAAGTGGTATGAGTGAAAGGGGTAATTATGGCTAGAGATCTGAAGAGTTTTGTAATCTTTGGTTCTTGGAAAAATCCTGTCCATCTTTTCTCTAGGTGGAGGTTGCATGAACAATGGCCTGAAAGAACTGCATTGGTTTCTTTTTTGCTTCATCTAAATTATTTCACTTCTCAGACTCTCTATAGAGTTTTCCACGTTATTTATTGTTCTTGGGTTACATTTGCCTGATGGTATGATTTATATAATTATTGTTTCCTTTGCAGACTGCAAAAGCTAGAGGGACAGCCATTCAATCGTTACTGCAATTAGTTGGTCAGTTGCAGCTTCTTGTCGCTCAGCTTTAGCCCTTTATATCTTTGCTTCTGATAATCTTTCGAGCTTGACAGTCTCTAGTTTTGGTAAAAGTTGCCTAAGGCCACGAGTGATCAAACTAGAGATTCTCTTCACAAGCGTCACGCTGATGAAAGTGATGATGAGGATGGAGATGTCGATCACGTCTTTTGCAAGGATGAGGATGGATCTGGACAAACTAGCGATGATACAGATGATCAGTAGGAGTTCTAAATATTAAGAGGTAGTCATTCTTGCTGGTGCTAAATTTGATTTGTCACGTTGCATCTTCATAAAATGTGGACTGTTGGGGTAATTAGTGGGTAAAGAACAGGCGAAGTAAAAGACTGTAAGACATTTTCTCTGATTACATTTTCAGGTTAAACTCTTCTATTTCACCGTGAGAACTGAGTTCCATAAAGCATCTTGTATATAGTCTATTTTGCTGTTTCGATTAAGAACCAGTTAAACGCGAACAGCTCTAGTTTATATACGCAATTTACTGGAAGTTCTACTGCTGATCATGATCAAGAGTTCCCATGTGCTGATTCTGGCTTTTAATTTTCCATGCTTATTGCAAGTACCTTTTTTCCTCTAAACATCAGTTTTGAGTTGGATTTGTTTTTGCTGCTTTGTAGTGTGAAATTTGGTCATGATGGAGATGCTCGCTTGGGGCAACTCACTGGTCAAGTTGCAGCTGCCCCAGGAGAAATTCAGACATATTCTGCCGATTTCGTGCCCTCCACAAATTTTCTGATCCCGACCACGTGTGCTGGTCTCAGGAATCACCATGACGACAGAGACCACCATGGACTAGCCGTCGTGGTAGTGGTTATTGCCTTACAGTGGATAATGGCATCTCTATTTACTTTCCTGAAAATTATTTCTTCCATTATTCAATCATATCATCCGTCTATCAGACACTCTATTAATTGTTTATCTCTATCTGTCCTTGTCTCCGGTGTTTTCCCATACAAGGAATATGATATAAAAAAATCTGCAGGACTTCTTGTTCGATCGTAACGTATGCTTTTCGGCTTCATTTCTTAGTGCCCAAATGCAGCATAAGAGTAGAACATGACAATTTACCCCCACGAGTTGACAGAGTACATGTGACATTCTTTAGATATAATTCCAAAATCCGAGACTCGGAAACCCTAGAAGAAACGAAAAAACGCAAAAAGAAAAGAAAAAAACCAAAAACGGAAAAACCAGAAAAAAAACCCCTTGGGCCTCCACGGCCCAACCCGCGACTCAGCCCTCGACCCGACCCGCGCGTCTCCTTCCTTGCCCGACTCGGTGTGTAGCATGTGCGGGTAGGCGCGACGCTAGAGGGAGGTGAGCAGACGGCGACGTACGGCGAGCAGACGAGCACTGAGCACCGATGGGACGTGACCGGAGGGGGAGCAGATGGCCGATGGGACAGCGGTCCAACCATGGGCCGCCCCCTCGCCTATAAATAGAGGGGGCCGCCGTTGGCATCGAAGGGAAGAAGAGACGGAGACAGGGGCGATAGCATGCTAGAGAGAGGGAGAAATCAAAGATCACAGAGAGAGGGAGAGGCCAGCCGAAGCTCGAGGTCCCCTGAGAGACTTCGGGGAGCTTGGGTGAAGTCGTGGCGTGGTGAGCTCGGAGGGGTCCCCGAGAGATTTTGGGGAGCTCTACGGGTGAGCCCGAGAGAGAGAGAGAGAGAGAGAGAGAGAGAGAGAGAGAGAGATGAGAGGGGGAGGGGATTCGCGTGGAGGTTCGCTGTCGTCGCCGTCTTCGCCCTCGTCACGCTGTCAGGTACCGCGCTGTCACCATTGTCTTCACCCCTTCCCTCTCCTCAATCTAGCCATCGCCGCCGTCGCCGCCGTCTTCGCCGTTGCCGTCATTGCCCCCCCCTCGGTGCCCCCAATCTGGAAACCCTAGGGTTTCCGATTTTTCGAGTCGCGATCCCGAGTCGCCGGGTCGAACCTGGATCGGGAACTGGGTAGGGATTCCACGATTCTCGGGGGCGGTGCGAGTCGGGTTGCAAATCGGAGCCAGGTCGGGTAGGGTTTGCCGAGGAGCCAGGTCGTGGAGTGGGTCGTCAGGCCGAGGCGGGCGGCCGTGAACACTCAGCCACGGTGTCGTTTCATGCTTTATTAAAAAAAAAAAAGTCGGGCCCGCTACGTGGGCCCTTCTGCATTTTGGGACTGGCTCGGGTTGGATCCGACCCGTGGTTCCAACCCAGGTCAATTTTTATAATATTTTAATATAAAATAATAAATAAATAATAATTAATAAATTATTTATTATTATTTATTTATTTCAAAAAAAAATTAAAAAAACCTTTTAATTTCTAGAAAATCGAAAATTATTAAAAAATGTTAAAAATGTTTTATTTTCCAAAAAATATTAAAAAATATTTTTATTTTCAAAAATAAAAAAATAAAAAATATTTTATATTTTCCAAAAAAATCCAAAAAATCCAAAAAAATCCCAAAAAATGCCAAAATTCATAAAAAAAAAAAGGCCAAAAAGCTCGTATTTTCCCAAAATACTAAAAAATCCAAAAAAATCCATTTTATGTCCAAAAATTGAGAAAAAGCTCAAAAAATGTTTTTCCTTTCAAAAATGCATGGAAAATCCTTCAAACATCCAAAAAACCTTAGAGTTTAAACAAGATTAGGTACCGAAAGAGTATTGGTGATTAACTAGTGTAATCAAGTCCCCGATCCTAATTTCTCTGGTTGTGCAAGAGCGAGTATTTCTCCTGATACTTCGCTTGGGTTTCTAATCAACCCACCCCAAATCGATTAGTGACAACTCCGTTTTACAAATTAACTTGCAAGTTAAAAATTTAAACTATTAAAGTCGTGAATTGGTGGTCTTGGGAGAGTCCGGGCATAACTAATTTTAGCCGAGCCATTAGCCTCCTTAGACGCTCATACCAGATTGCGGGTGCCAAAAAAAAGAGGTCGCAACAAACCTAAAAACCATTTTGGCATTTTGATATGATCTGCTGTATGCTGGATATGATTATCAAAGGTTCTAAACCCAGTCATTATGTGAAGTGAAGTCAACTAAAGCCAAGAGGCTGCTTTTGAGACATATGATAACGTTAAAATGATGCGGCAGTTTTGCACAGAAAAAATGGAATATGATGATTGAATTCCGAGTACGTTTTTGTAAGAGAACAAACAACGAAAGACAAAGGGAGTTCAAAAGGAGAAGCGAAAATGGTTGCTGTATTCGGTTTTGAATTATTCGTTCGATTTTGCAGGGCTTCAATACGTCCTGATCGAAATTAAGCTGTATGTATCATGAAACTCAAAGTGGGGCACACGCAACTACCGAGACCAAAAGGAAAAAATGAAAAGAAAGAAAACAGGGGCCGCACGCTACGATAATCACTCAATCGAGGACCACATCGGACCAAAGTTTATTCGGACAACACTTCAGATGGGCTTGCGAAGGAAGCAAGAAGAGCAATTTTACGAGACATTTCCCAGAACCACCATCATATTCACAAATATCGCCTTGGCGGAGCGCTTACTAGCAGACATAGTACGGATAATCCAGACAATCCAGACTGGGTTTCACGGATCTCGCCTCCGGATAATCCAGGATGGCCTTGAACATCACGGACGCCTTCTCTCTCATGGCCCCCATCATCTCCTCCTCGGTGATATCCCCTTGGCCGACGGTGAAGCACCTGCCCGCGTACTTACAGACCGAGCCGCCCTCCAGGGGCAACGCAACGATCTTCACCTCATGGCTGGTTTCCTTGGAGATTCTGCCCTGCTCATCACGATCGACGGTCGAGTGGTTGTAGAGGAAGGGCTCCTGGTCCGGCACTTTAACAGTGTGCCTCACCGTCCTGCGCTGTCTGCCTATAAAAGTAACCAAAGTGACATTTGCACTAATCCGTTGTATGAGTTTTATTGGTACCGAGGGTTCGAATCCCTCTTTCCATTTCCCTTAATGACTTGTTATTTTATTTATATTTATTTTCAAAACATTTCTTTATTTTTGTTTTTGTTTTTTATTTTATTTCATAAGGATGTACAATAGATAAAATCCTAAGCAAGTGCATTGAAAAATTTTGCAAGAAAAAGAAAAGCCTTTTTATTTTTCTTGTCTAGGATTACCTCCTGGATCATTGGATAGGAATCCATAAATGAAGAGAGTGTAAACAATGAGCTTGAAAATAAACATTACACAATCTCCACTCTTTTTTTTTTTTTTTCAACATCATGAGCACCAATCTTAGTGTTGTTGATCAGGGCATCTTGGGATCACGCCCAATTATAATCGTAATGCAATATGATTGATATGTGATTTTAATGGTAAGGAACATTTCAATTAACCCAGTACCTTCAACAGAGATCGTCTCTGGATGTCGGCATTTTTTATGGCTGGTAGGAGGGTGTGGGGAAGAAGCCCTTGGCTTCGAGAAAGCCTCGACCAACTTGGCCTTAGGGATCGGGTGCGTGATCTCGGTCTTGAGAGTAACTTCTACCATCGATTGAATCTGAATAGAATTTGCTGAACTGAAAAGGGTATAAAAATCTCAAAAGAAAGAAAGAAAGGAATGAAGAGAAGGAGATTTCAATTGAGGCGAAGTAAAAGGTTGATATTTATAGTGATAAGAAAAGAGATAATTATACAAATGATCTCACAACTTTGATTCAATGTGTAATGTGGTCCCTAAAATTTTTAATTTGTTTAATGTGGTCCTTGGACTTTTGTTGAATGTTCAATATAGTCCATGAACTATTTGAAAATGTTTAATTTAGTCCTTCATTAATTCAAGATCAGAGACACTATTGAATATTTCATATAATTCAGGAACTAATTAAATATGTACCAAAAGTCCAAAAATCACATTGCACATTGGATTAAAGTTCATTGATCAATCGTGTCATTTTCTAGTACAAACATCAACCTTCCAAAAATTTCTCCATAGAGTAACTTCCGCTTAATTGCATTTAGTAGAAAAGCAAATTATTCATTTCCTTGAAAGCATCTCTCCTCCCATAAAAAGTTTTTTTTGGTAACGAAAAAAAAAAAAAAAAAAAAACTTGAACCCCTCAAAACCCAATAAATTACCCATACGACAAATGATTAACTTTACGATTGAATTTAATTTAATTATCTCCCTCTTTTGCCACAACAGCATAAAGCTTCTGCAACCCTTTTTTTTTTTTTTTTAAATTGAGGGAAGGTTTCGTCATTTTCCTTAAAAGCATCTCTCCTTTGTTCAGCCTCTAACCCTTTGCTAGAAAATATTGACTGGTCTGCACATTATTGTCATGATATTATCTTGCTCCTACTTTTGTCTGGTTATCAAAAGTAAATTGACAACTATGATGGTCGCTTGTTTCCGATCGGAATTATCCCAAGACAAATCCCTTCTCCTCGGCGAAAAGGTTAATTAATCAGTTGCATGAAATGATTCCATGAGTATATTGCAAAGTAAGCATCTCTATGTCAACTTCCTGAGGTAAGAAAGAGCTTACTCCATGCTTTTCTTGATTAAAGGTTAGCCTATCTCTTGGTTCTTATTCAAGTGCTTTTCTTAGAATAGGAGTTTTGTTTATTCAAGTTTAGAATTACTATGGTTGAGTGTCTTTTCTATTCGAATTGCTGGGCCATCTCATCAGAAAGTTATTCCAAGAGTCTAAACTCAGAACCACAAAATTGGACCCCACCATGCAGGTTAGGATAAATTTCTACAGTTTCATGAATACATTATTTTCTATGTACTTCTGTTGAATGCTAAAACCAATGTAAGTGAGGAGGGTAATTGGGGTTGTGTCATAATATATACATTTCTCGTAAATGTCTAATATTGTTGTGATATTAACGCGGAAACGATAGGATCTCCCAAATGAAGTCAATGCGAAAAAGCCAAAGAAATAAGCGAGGAATAATAGAACACTAGAGTTTTACGTGATTTGATCCAAGTATCGATACTTACATGCATAGAAAAAGCTAGCAACAAATAATCCACTACAATATGAGAACCAAATTTACAATCGCTCGTACGCTCGAATGTTTCCCATACTTAGATTTAAGTCTAAATTCAAAATATTTACAAATAAATACTCAATTAGACGTAAATTCACAGCATGAAATCACTGCGTATTCACGTCCGTGCGGCCGATAGACAACTCCTTCGTGCGTCCAAGAAGTCCTCTGATCGGCTTCTTGAATCTTCTCTGTGCAGCGTCCATACCGCCCACGAAGAACCCCCTGGCGGCTATTTCTTGTGCGGCTCTTTTTCACTCAAGAAAAATCCTTGATTTTCTTTTATATTATTTCCTTTTGTGCAGCTACAAGGAGTCCAATGAATTGCTCCTTTGTTGACCGACCAATCACAGGATTAGGATTTGAAGAAGACGTCCACTGTACGGACCTCAAGCGGATTTCCTTTCGTGTGCTATTTTCTTCAACAGGAAAAGATATCTTCACCATTAAATATGAATAACTTATCCAAATGGTTAAAATATGAAAAAACTTATCCAAGCAGGTTGTGTTTAGCAAACCCTTAAACTCGAGATGTAATTTAACAAATACGATGAAATTATTTCCAAATTCACACACTTCTAAGTTAGAAATCTTAAAAAAAAAAAATGGATGTTACGGATGCAAACTATTTTCGTAACTATGTTATGTCGCCGTTATACACGTCAATTTCATTGAATTGTAAAGTAGTACGAGGGAAAGGAGTAATTATAGCTAGAGATCTGAAGAGTTCTATAATCTCTAGTTCTAGGAAAAATCCTGTCCATCTTCTCTCTAGGTGTAGGTTGCATGAACAATGGCCTGAAAGAATTGCATTGGTTTCTTTTCTGCTTCATCTAAATTATTTTACTTCTCAGGCTCTCTATAGAGCTTCATGTTATTTATTAATCTTCGATTATGGTTGCCTGATCGTATGATTTATATAATTATTGTTTCCTTTGCAGACTGCAAAAGCTAGAGGGACGGCCATTCAATTGATACTGCGGTTAGTTGGTTGGCTGCAGCTTGTTGTCGCTCAGGTTTAGTCCCTTTATATCTTTGCTTCACATAATCTGTTGGCTTGAGAGTCTCTAGTTTTGGTACATTGTCTTACAACAGATTGACAAGGCAACACGTGATCAAACTAGAGATTCTCTTCACCAGTGTCGAGCTGATGAAAGTGATGATGAGGATGAAGACATCGATCATGTCTTTTATGGGGATGAGGTTGAATCTGGACAAACTAGCAATGATACAGATGTTGAGTAGAAGCTCTAAATCTTAAGAGCTAGTCATTCTTGCTGGTGTTGAATTTGACTTATTGCGTTGCATCTTCATAAACTTTGGATTGTTGGGGGTAATTGGTGGGTAAAGAACAGGTGAAATGAAAGACCGTAAGACTTTTTCTCTGATTACATGTTCAGGTTAAAGTATTATATTCCACCTCGAGAACCGAGTTCCAAAAGGCATCTTATTTATAGACTATTTTGCTGTTTCGATTAAGAACAAGTTGAACAGGAACAGCTCGAGGTTATATACGCAATTTACTGGAAGTTCTACAGCCGATCATGATCAAGAGTTTCCATTTGCTAATTGTGGCTTTTAATTTTCCTCACTCACTGCAGGTAGCATTGTCCTTCTAAACATTCAGTTTGAGTTAATTTTGTTTTTGCTGCTTTGTAGTGTGAAACTCGCTCATGACGGAGATGCTCGCTTGGGGCAACTCACTGGTCAAGTTGCAGCAGCCCCAGGAGAAATACATACGTATGCTGCCAATTTCGTGCCCTCCACAAATTTTCTGATCCTAACCATGTGTGTTGGTCTCAGGCAATCACCATAACGGCAGAGACCACCATAGACTAGCCGTTGCGGTAGTGGTTATTACCTTACAGTGGATTATGGCATCTCTATTTATACTTTCCTGAAAATTATTTCTTCAAGTATTCAATCGTATCATCCGTCTATCAGACACACTATTGATTGTTTATCTCTATCTGTCCTTGTCTCCGGTGTTTTCTCATACAAGGAATATGATATAAAAAATCTGCAGGACTTCTTGTTCGATCTTAACGTATGCTTTTCGACTTCATTTCTTAGTGCCCAAATGCAGCATAAGAGTAGAACACGACATTTTACCCTCCACGAGTCGACAGAGTACATGTGACATTCTTTAGATATAATTTCAAAGTCTGAGACTCGGAAACTTTAGATGACCATCTTACTGACCTGGGATGCTTTAGATGTCCTCACACCGCGTGCCAACCTAAAAACCATTTTGGCATTTTGATTCATCTGCTGTGTATGCTGGATATGATTATCAAAGGTTCTAAACCCAGTCATTATGTGAAGGGAAGTCAGCTAAAGCCAAGAGGCTGCTTTTGAAGCATCTGATAACGTTAAAATGATGCGGCAGTTTTGCACAGAAAAAATGGAATATGATGATTGAATTCCGAGTTCGTTTGTGTAAGAGAACAAACAACGAAAGGCGAAGGGAGTTCAAAAGGAGAAGCGAAAATGGTTGCTGTATTCGGTTTTAAATTATTCGTTCGATTTTGCAGGGCTTCAATACGTCCCGATCCAAATTAAGCTGTATGTATCATGAAACTCAAAGTGGGCACACGCAACTATCGAGACCGACAGGAAAAAAAAGTAAAGAAAGAAAACAGGGGCCGCACGCTACGATAATCACTCAATTGAGGACCACATCGGACCAAAGTCTATTCGGACAACACTTCATATGGGCTTGCAAATGAAACAAGTACAGCCATTTTACGAGACATTTAATAGAACCAACATCATATTCACGGAACCACATATCGCCTTGGCGGAGCGCTTACTGGATCAGGACTACTGGGTGGATAGACCAGTCTGGATTCCAGACTAGGATAATCCAGACTGGGTTTCACGGATTTCGCCTTTTACTGGGGTTCATCTTCATCTTCATCGCTTTCGCTTTCGGATAATTCCTCATCGATTTCGCCCCGGCATAATTCGGTATGGATTTCGCTCCGGATAATTCGGGGCCTCTCGTTAATTCGAACTTGGGGCCTTTGGCATGGATTTCGCTTCAGGATGGATTTCGCCTCCGGATAATCCAGGATGGCCTTGAACATCACGGACGCCTTCTCTCTCATGGCCCCCATCATCTCCTCCTCGGTGATATCCCCTTGGCCGACGGTGAAGTACCTGCCCGCGTACTTACAGACCGAGCCACCCTCCAGGGGCAACGCAACGATCTTCACCTCATGGCTGGTTTCCTTGGAGATTCTTCCCTGCTCATCACGATCGACGGTCGAGTGGTTGTAGAGGAAGGGCTCCTGGTTCGGCGCTTTAACCGTGTGCCTCGCCGTCCTGCGCTGTCTGCCTGACATTTGCGCTAATCCATCCTATGAGTTTATTTGTATATTTGTCCTAAGGGTTCGAATCCCTTTCTTTCCGTTTCCGTTAATGACTGTTATTTTATTTATATTTGTTTTCAAAACCTTTCTTTGTTTTATTTTATTTTATTTTATTTTATTTCATATAGTAAAAAGGGATGTACAATCGGTAAAATCCTAAGTACAGTGCATAGAAAAATTATGCAAGAAAAAGAAAGGCCTCTTTATTTTTTCGTCTAGGATTACTCTTGAATCATTAGATATGAATCCAAAAATGAAGATATAAACAAAAAGCTTGAGATTAAACATTACATAATCTCCAATATTTTCATCTTTTTTTCAACATCATAAGCACCGATCTTAGTGTTGTTGATTAGGCCATCTGGGGATCACGTCCAATTATAACCATAATGCAGTACTATTGATATGCAATTTTAATGGTAAGGAACATTTCAATTGACCAAGTACCTTCAATAGAGATCGTCTCCTGGATGTCAGCATTTGTGATGGCTGGTAGGAGGGTGTGGGGGAAGAAGCCCTTGGCTTCGAGAAAAGCCTCGACCAACCTGGTCTTAGGGATCGGGTGCGTGATCTCGGCCTTGAGAGTAACTTCTACCATTGATTGAATCTGAATAGAATTTGCTAAATTGAAAAGGGTATAAAAATCTCAAAAGAAAGAAAGAAAGGAATGAAGAGAAGGAGCTTTGAATTAAGGCGAAGTGAAAGGTTGATATTTATAGTGATAAGATAAGGGATAATGACATAAATGATCCCAAAACTTTGATCTATTATGTAATGTGGTTCCTAAATTTTTAATTTGTTCAATGTAGTCCTTGAAGTTTTGGTAAATATTTAATATAGTCCATGAACTGTTTGAAAATGTTTAATGTAGTCCTTCATTAATTTAAGATTAGAGATACCGCGGAATATTTTCATATAATTCAGTGGCTAATTGAACATGTACCGAAAGTCCAATGATCATATTGCATATTGAGTTAAAATTCATTGATCATTCGTGTTATTTTCTAATACGAGCACAAACCTTCCAAAAATTTCGCCATAGAGTAACTTCTGCGTAATTGCATGTAGTAGAAAAGCAAATTCTTTATTTTCCTTGAAAGCATCCCTCCACCCATAAAAAGTTGAACCTCTCAAAACCCAATAAATGACCCATACGACAAATGATTAACTTTAGGACTGAATTTAATTTAATCATCTCTCTTCTTTTGCTAAAACACCATAAAGCTTCTGCAACCTTTTTTCCAAAAATAAAAATAAAAATTGAGGGAAGCTTTGGTCATTTACCTTAAAATCATATCTCCTTTGTTCAGCCTCTAACCCTTTGCCAGAAAATATTGACGGGTGTGCACGTTATTGTCATGATATTATCTTGCTCCTAGTTTTGCCTGGTCATCAAAAGCAAATTGACAACTATGATGGGTCTCTTGTTTCTGATCGGGAATTATCCCAAGACAAATCCTTTCTCCTCGACCAAAAGTTTAATTAATCAGTTGCATGAAATGACTCCATGAGTGTGCTGCAATGTAAGCATCTATATGTCAATTCCTGAGGTAAGCAAGAGCTTACTACATGCTTTTCTTGATCAAAAGTTACCCTATCTCTTGGTTCTTATTCAAGTGCTTTTCTTAGAATAGGAGTTTTGTTTATTCAAGTTTAGAATCACGATGGTTGAGTGTCTTTTCCATTCGAATCGCTAAACATCTCATTAGAAAGTTATTCCACAGGTTTGAATTTAAAACTACAAAATTGGACCCCACTATGCGGGTTAGGATAAATTTCTACAGTTCCATGAATACCTTATTTTCTATGTATTTCTGTTGAATGCTAAAATCAATGTAAGCGATGAGGGTAATTGGGGTTGTGCGATAATATACACATCTATCGCTCAAGAAAAAGCCTTAATTTTATTTTATTTTATTTCCTTTTGTGCAGCTACAAGGAGTACAGTGAATTACTCCTTTGTTGACCGACCAATCACAGGATTAGGATATGAAGAAGACGTCCACTGTACGGACCTAAAGCGGATTTCCTTCCTTGTGCTATTTCCTTACACAGAACAGAAATATTCACAATTAAATATAAAAAACTGATCCAAACGGTTCAAATATGAAAATACTTATCCAAGCAGGTCTCATTTAGTAAACGTTCAAACTCGAGATATAATTTAACAAATATAATGAAATTATTTCCGAATTCACATACATCTAAGTTTTTTTTTTTTTTTTTTTTAATCAAAAGTAGATAGTGCATTCGATCATCGAAAATAACAAGTCTTACAAGACAACGATGGAGAAAATTTCGAACATAAAATTTCCAAAAGGGGTAAAGGAGGGTTGGTCAACCAATTTAGAGGAAGTTTGTTGGCATGATGAGTCCTTGCCAGCCAATCCGTTGCTCCATTTGCTTCTCGAGGACAATAAACCACTATAACATTTCTACATGTTGCTAGTTCTTCTTTGCATTTTTGCACAATTTCTCTTAAGTTCCAAGGAGGCTCGGCCTGGCCCATTACCAGGTCCACGATAGGTAAACAATCACTTTCACAAATCCACTTAAGTATTTGACTTAAGAACAGGTTGGTAGTTTCTGGGACCCTCTGATTTATATAAATTCCTGTAAAAAGATTTAACATGATTTTTGAGCATTACAGGATCTCGACACCAGTTGTGGTCTTCCATTTGTAGCATGGTAATTTTATTTCTCTGCCTCCGTTGTATAGTTGTTGCATGAAAGAATCTGGTGTTTTTATCACCCCATTGCAGCCACTTAATACGAGATCTCATGCCCCAGAATTGTTCAACCTGCTACCTCAATATTTCTATCTGGTTTATAAAGTTGTGGGCTTCCTTCCTGCTTGTGTGCTGAGCTGATTGATTAGTAATCTCTATTAAAACCTGATTGAGCTCTTTTATCCGCAAAGGTGCATTGGCAAACTTCTTCGCTCCATTTTGCAAGCACTTTTGAAGTCTCTTGTAGTTTCATTGAGAAACTGGGTTGGTTAAGGGATGTTGTGTTCCATATTTGTTGTATGAGCTCATGATACTCCTCATGTTCTGTCCAGAATGCTTCCATCTTGAAATGTCTCTTTCTTTTTTGTTTTTCAGGGTATAACCGAAGTACTAGAGGACTGTGATCCGAGCCGATAGCTGGAAGAGCTTGGACTTCAGCTTCATGAAAGGTGATTCTCCATTCCAAAGTACATAGGACTCGGTCTAGGCGTTTTTTAACAAGATCCTCCCCTTCCCTATTGTTTGCCCATGTGTATGCACACCCATGACTGTCAATGTCCATTAGGAAAGACTCATTAAGCATATCTCTAAAGGATGCAATTCTATTATTATCAGCTTCTCTTTTCCCCACCTTCTCCCATACATATAAGATCTCATTAAAATCTCCCATGCAAATCCACGGAGTAGAATTAGGAGGCTTGAGGGCCCTTAACTTTTGCCATAATGTCAACCTCTCACCAAAATTTGTAGATGCATGAACAAAAGTTATCTGCATAACATGTCTATTGTCTGGATCAGTGCATTCCACATCAATAAACTACTTGGAGCTGTCTTTCACCTTCAATGCCACTTTCTCATTCCACATAATAGCTAATCCCCACGCTATGCCTGTCGAATTTTCTAGGAATAGATGCTGGAATTGTAATTTTCTGCATACCTCTTTCCACCATTGTTGCTTTGTTGTTAGTTTCCATGAGAAAAACCAAGTTGGGCCTTTCAAGAGCAATTAAAGCTCTTAGTTCCTGGATTGTCAGGGGGTTGCCCAGCCCCTGACAATTCCAGCTAATGATTTCCATGTTGTCGTTGGCGGTTTATTAGGGCTAGCCACCAAAGCCCACTCTTTGTCGTCTTTGATTAGCTTAACAGGGGTCTCTAGAAGGTCCGTATCATCTATGAGAAGAGGAGTTGGATCAGGTACACACTTTTGTTTATTTGCCTTCTGCACCTTCATGTTCTTCTTACTGCATTTTCCTACTTTCGATAGAATCTATTTGGGAAATTCAAGACATATTATCTGTTTGCCAGAATCTTGATTTTCCTTTAAACTTACTGCAGGGTCATCAATTGCCTCAGGCTCATGGGAACTTTCTGTTCTTTTTTTGCTGCAAGTTGCAATTCACATGTCATAGGCTTCCTCTCTGACAGTGATGTCCATTCCACGGGTTTGGGTGGGCGAAGTAGGTATAGTCTCTTCCACTGTAATCTCTTCTTCTATTTTACCGTGAAATGCTTCCCAATAGGGACTATGATCACACGCTTCTGCCTTCAACCAGGATCCATATGGTCCATTTTTGTTTACTGCCCATGGTGATTGCTCATAAGGAATTTCTGCACAGGCTGTGGCATAGTGGCCAATTCTGTCGCATGAGTAGTAATAATGCGGTAGGCGCTCATATTTAAATTCCACCCAAAGCCATTTGTTACCAATGTACAAGATAGCCCTTGATTTCAACGGAGCAGTCAGGTCAATTTCCACTCTTACTCTTCCTCCTTTTTGCTGGGTATTACCTGTTGAGTCTAATTGGATGTCCAAGATGTGACCAATTTTTCTTCCCAGATCATTGAATAGTATTTCTACCCTCCAGCCAAGGGGAATACCTCCAGTACGCACCCAAAACGCGGATCTAGTAAAATCATAGCAATGCTCTAGTATTTCGGGCTCACATTGTTTAAGGACCAGCAAGTTGCTAGCAAAAGACCAAGGTGTTGTTTTTAGAACTCTCTCTTTTTCCTCCTCCGATTGAAAAACAAAGGTGAAGAGAACTGGTTCTTTTTGGGAGCAAGTTACAACTTCAGTTTCACACGCTTTCTTCATCGTGGATAGAAAAGCTGGGTAGTTAACATTTGGTTTAGAGTATAATTGACCAAAAAGAGTGCGCTTGCATTCATCCCTTTTTTGTGGAGGTATCTCGGTGAATACTTCAACAACATCAATCTCGGACCATAGATGGCCGAGACTTTTACATAAAGTTGCCACTGTCATTTCATTCTCTTCCTTACTCTCCATTCGCTCTTACTATAGGGAATACAAGTGTCAAAGGTGATATGGAGAGATTTTGGGGGCAAAGCTAAAACGATAGATGGCTTGAAGGGAGCTCTTTATGAGGCATGGCTGTAAGCAGAGGCATAAGGGTTCTTGAGGGGGTAAGGGAAAATGGGTAAGTGAATAGATGATGCAGAGCAAATATGATGCGTTCTATCCTTTCTTCTTCTGCTTGTGTAATTACTACTGAGAATCTAATAAGGGATAGTACCCATCTCTAGTATCAACAGATTTCCACAGCAACTAAGACAACGATGAGGCCCTTTGGAAGATCGAGGAGAAGCAACAGAGATTATAATCAAAGCCAAAAACCAACGTCTCAATCCACAGCAACAGAAAATCCAGAATCCCAGTGAAGAATCCAAAAGAGACGGCAGAAGTTCCACTCACATCAACTGAAATCCATAAGCCCAGACTAACATTTAGGAGAAGGATAATGAAATCCGACCTTTGCGAGGCTTCGTTTGCAAGATCTTCATTACCGGTTGAGTCCGTAACTCGCTGGGAAAGTTACTGTTCTATTAGGCAAAAACATCTCAAAGCTTTACAGAATCAAAATAGGAGAAGAAATTTTTTGGGTTTTTCGATATTGGGTTTCATTGTTGAAAGCGAAAGAGAAAGGGATTTGGGTTGCGGAATATCAGTTTGGATTTAGGGTTTGTAAAGGGGGAACGCTACCATGAGGGTAGAGAGGAGCTCGCAGGGATGAGAGAACATTAATGTTTCGGGGTTGATCTCACACTTCTAAGTTAGAAATCTAAGAAAGAAAAATGGTTATTACTTATGCAAACTATGTTCATAAATATCTTATATCGCCCTTATACACATCGATTTCATTGAATTGTAAAGTAGTATGAGGGAAAGGGGTAATTATGGCTAGAGATTTGAAGAGTTTGTAATCTCTAGTTCTAGGAAAAATGATGTCCATCTTTTCTCTAGGTGTAGGTTGCATAAACAATGGCCTGAAAGAATTGCATTGGTTTCTTATTTGCTTCATCTAAATTATTTTACTTCTCAAATTCTCTATAAAGCTTCACGTTATTTATTGTTCTTGGGTTATGGTTGCCTGATGGTATGATTTATATAATTATTGTTTCCTTCGCAGACTGCAAAAGCTAGAGGGACGGCCATTCAATTTACCGTGGTTAGTTGGTCAGTTGCAGCTTGTTGTCGCTTAGGTTTAGTCCCTTTATGTCTTTGCTTCAGATAATCTTTTGGCTTGAGAGTCTTAAGTTTTGGTAAACGTTGTCTTACAACAAATTGACAAGGCCACGCATGATCAAACTAGAGATTCTCTTCACCAGTGTCGAGCTGATGGAAGTGATGATGAGGACGAAGACATCAATCACGTCTTTTACAAGGATGAGGTTGAATCTGGACAAACTAGCAATGATACAGATGTTGAGTAGAAGCTCTTAATCTTAAGAGGTAGTCATTCTTGTTAGTGTTGAATTTGACTTGCCGCGTTGAATCTTCATAAACTTTGGATTGTTGGGGTAATTAGTGGGTAAAGAACAGGTGAAGTGAAAGACTGTTAGACTTTTTCTTTGATTACATTTTCAGGTTAAAGTATTATGTTCCACCGTGAGAACTGAATGCCAAAAAGCATCTTATATGTAGACTATTTTGCTGTTTCGATTAAGAACCAGTTGAACAGGAACAGCTCTAGGTTATATATGCAATTTACTGGAAGTTCTACAGCCGGTCATGATCAAGAGTTTCCATGTGCTAATTGTGGCTTTTAATTTTCCATACGGCGGGTAGCATTGTTCCTCGAAACATTCAGTTTGAGTTGGATTTGTTTTTGCTGCTTTGTGGTGTGAAACTTGCTCATGACGGAGATGCTCGCTTGGGGCAACTTGCTGCCCCGGGAGAAATTCATACGTATGCTGCCAATTTCGTGTCCTCCACAAATTTTCTGATCCCAGCCGCGTGTGCTGGTCTCAGGCAATCACCATGACGACAGAGACCACCACAGACTGGCCATCGCAGTAGTGGTTATTGCCTAACAGAGGATTATGGCATCTCTATTTATACTTTCCTGAAAATTATTTCTTCAATTATTCAATCATATCATCCGTCTATCAGACACTCTATTGACTGTTTATATGTATCTGTCCTTGTATCTGGTGCTTTCTGGTAAAAGGAATGTGATATGAAAAATTGGCAGGACTTCTTGTTTGATCTTAACGTATGCTTTTCGACTTTTATTTCTTCATGACCGAATGCCACGTAAGAGTAGAACATGACATTTTACCCTCAACGAGTTGCCAGAATACATGTCGCAATCTTTAGCTATAATTCCAAAATATGAGACCCTGAAACTTTAGGTGACCATCTCACTGACGTGGGATGCTTTAGATGTCCTCATTTGCATTGCACTGGCAACCTGAAAACCGTTTTGGCATTTTGACATCATCTGCTATCTGCTGGATGTAATTATCGAAGGTTGTAAAGCCAGTTATTGTGCAAAGCGAAGTCAGCTAAAGCCAAGAGGTCGCTCTTGAGACATCTGACAATATTAAAATGATACGGTAGTTTTACAGAGAAAACATGGAATATGGCGATGGAATTCCGAGTTCGTTCTGGTAAGAGAAACAACGAAAGGCAAGAGGAGTTCAAAAGGAGAAGCGAAAATGGTTGCTGTGTTTGGTTTTAAATTATTCATTCGATTTTGCAGGGTTTCGATATGTCCCGATCCAAATTCAGCTGTATGTATTATGAACCTCGAACGGGAGCACACGCAAATATTGAGACCAAAATAAAAATAGAAAGAAAGAAAGAAAACAGGGCCGTACGCGAAAATCACTCAATCGAGGACCACATCGGACGATGGTTTATTCCAACAACACTTCATATGGCCTTTGCAAACGAAGCAAGTACAGCAATTTTACGAAACATTTGCCGGAACCATCATATTTGCGGAAAAGACAAGACCAACACACTCCCTCGACGACAAGACAAGAACAGCACTCGACAAGACCTTATTCGAAGAGAACATACTAGACTAAGCTGCCGGATTAGCTTGGATAGCCCTGAACGTCACGGACGCCTTCTCTCTCATGGCCCTGATCATCTCCTCCTCCGTGATATCCCCTTGGCCGATGGTGAAGTACCTGCCCGCGTACTTACAGACCGACCCACACTCCAGGCAACGCAACGATCTTCACCTCATGGCTGATTTCCTTGGAGATTTTGCCCTGCTCATCGCGATGGATGGTCGAGTGGCTGTAGAGGAAGGGCTCCTGGTCCGGCGCTTTCACCGTGTGCCTCACCATCCTGCGCTGTCTGCCCATAGAAGTAACCAAAGTTATATTCGCGCTAATCCACCGTACGAGTTTATTGGTACTGAATTTCGATATCCCTCTTTTTTTTCCGTTTCCGTTAATGACTAATTATTTTGTTTATATTTTTTTTCAATACCTTTCTTTGTTTTCGATTTTCTTATTTCATATAGTACGTAAGGATGTACAATAGATAAAATTCTATGTAAAAATATTGAAAGATTACATAAGTAAAAAGAAAGGCATTTTTATTCTTCACGTCTAGGATCACTTGTAGGATCATTGTATAGAAATCCCAAGACGAAGAGAGTATAAGCAAAGAGTTTGGGAGTAAACATTACACAATTTTCATTATCTTTTTTGTTTTTCTTTTCAACATCATGAGCATTGATCTTAGTGTTGTCAATCAAGCCATCAAGGGATCATGCCTAATTATAATAAGATTGATATGTGATTTTAATGGTAAGGAACATTTCAATAGATCAAGTACCTTCGACGAAGATTGTCTCCTGGACGTCAGCATTCGTGACAGCCGGCAAGAGGGTGTGGGGGAAAAAACCCTTGGCATCGAGAAAAGCCTCGGCCAACCAGGCCTTATGGATCGGCTGCGTGATCTCGGCCTTGAGAGTAACTTCTACCATCAATCAAATCTGAATAGAATTTGACGAAATTGAAAAGGGAATAAAAATTTCAAAAGAAAGAAAGAAAGCAGTGAAGAGAAGGAGCTTCGAATGGAGGCGAAGTAAAAGGTCGATATTTATAGTAATAAGAAAAGTGATAATGATAAAATAATCCATGAACTTTGATTTAATGTGCAATGTGATCTCTAAACTTTTAATTTGTTTAATGTGGTACTTGGACTTTTGGTACATGTTTAGTATAGTCCAAGAACAGTTTGAAAACATTTAATGTAGTCCTTCATTAATTCAAGATTAGAGACACCGTTGAACATTTTTTATATATATTCAAGAATTAATTGAATATGTACCAAAAATCCAAGAACCACATTGCACATTAAATTAAAGTTCAGTGATCATTTGCATCATTTTCCTGTACGGTCCTTCCATAAATTTCACCATAGAGTAACTTCCACTTAATTGCATGTAGTAGAAAAACAAATGATTTCATTTTCCTGGAAAGCATCTCTCCTCCCATGAAAAGCTAAACCCCTCAAAACCCAATAAATTACCCATACGACAAATGATTAACTTTAGGATTGAATTTGATTTAATTATCTCCCTTCTTTTGCTAAAACAACATAAAGATTCTCCAACCCAATTGTTTTTTAAAATTTTGAGTTTTAACTTTGTCTTAATGGACTCCAGAGAGGGAGGGAAGCTTTGGCCATTTTCCTTAAAAACATCTCTCCTTTGCTCAGCCTCTAACCCTCTGCTAGGTAATATTGACTGGTCTGCATGTTATTGTTATGATATTATCTTGTTCCTAGTTTTATCTGATTATCAAAAGCAAATTGACAATTATGATGGGTCCCTTGTTTCTGATCGGGAATTATCCCAAGACAAATCCTTTTCTCCTCGGCCAAAAGGTTAATTAATCAGTTGCATGAAATGAATCCATGAGTATATTGCAATGGAAGCATCTTTATGTCAGCTTCCTGAGGTAAGCAAGAGCTTACTCCATGCTTTTCTTGATCAAAGGTTAGCTTATCTCTTGTTTCTTTTTTAAGTGCTTTTCTTAGAATAGGAGTTTTGTTTATTCAAGTTTAGAATCAGTGTGATTGTCTTTTCTATTCGAATTGGTGACCATCTCATCATTAGCCCTAGTCTAGGATAATTAGCAGAGAGTGGTGATTTTAACTGACCTCAGGGATGTGAACAGTGGCATGCAGTAATATAGGGCTTAATCACATTAGCTAGGCTGTACAAGACATATAATGGGGGTCTAGATTTGGGATTGCTGTCTGGGACTTTCGAAGTAGAAGGGAGAATTAGCAAAATGTTCTGGTGCTGAAATTTATGGTGCCTAATGTGGCTTAGACGATCCATCCTCTTCCTTTTCTCCTGCAATTACATTTTCCCTACTGCTCAATTAATTCTTCCAAATAAGGTAAGTTCTTGTTACTTAAATGATTTATTGTGCATTTGGTTGTTCCATTTCGTAGATCTCTTCTTTTTTCATCCCTTGACCATTTTGATTTCTAACAAGGAATTTTCTTTCACCCAATCTGCCGTTCCTGCTGTTAATATCAAATATCGCAGCATTGGACGGATTTATCTCTTGCTCCTTCTGCTAATATTTTCCTATACATTTGGCAGGTTTGCGGTTATGGTGCCAGATTCCAGGTTTGATAGCTCTTTTCATGATGTACCGGACCAAGTACTGAAATCTCTGTTGGATTTCGATCCATTGGAATGGGGTTTGCCCCCCTTTGACGAACAGAAAAGCTGAGAATTCATTTGAAAATCAGACGATGTGTAATGGCATCTCGTGTCAAATTCATTTGAAACCACTGCGTATTTACGTTCATGCGGCCGAGAGACAACTCCCTCGTGCGTCCAGTAAGTCCTCCGTGCGGCTTCTTGAATCTTCTCTGTGCAGCGTCTACGCCAGCCACGAAGAACCCCGTGGGGGCTGTTTCTCGTGCGGCTCTTTTTCACTCAAGAAAAGCCCTTGATTTTCTTTTATTTTATTTCCTTTTGGGCAACCACAAGGAGTCCAACGAATTACTCCTTTGTTGACCGACCAATCACAGGATTAGGATTTGAAGAAGACGTCCACTATGGGGACCTAAAGCGGATTTCTTTCCTTGTGTTATTTCCTCAGACAAAAAATATCTTCACATAAATATGAAAAAGTTATCCAAGCAATTCAAATATGAAAAAACTTATCCAAGCAGATCGTATTTCGCAAACATTCAAACTTAAGATATAATTCTAACAAATACGATAAAATTATTTTCGAATTCACATGCTTCTAAGTTAGAAATCTTTGAACCAAAAAAAAAAAAGGCTGCTGCTAATGCAAACTCTGTTTATAGTTATCTTCAATTGCCTTTATATACGTTTATTTCATTGAATTGTAAAACTAGTATGAGTGAAAGGGGTAATTCTGGCTAGAGCTCTAAAGAGTTCTATAATCTCTAGTTCTGGGAAAAATCCTGTCAATCTTTTCTCTAGGTGTAGGTGGCATCAACAATGATATCAAAGAATTGACTTGGTTTTCATTTTTGCTTCATCTAAAATATTTTACTTCTCAACTCTCCGTAGAGTTTCACGTTATTTATTGTTCTTGGGTCATGGTTTCCTGATGGTATGATTTATATAGTTATATTTCCCTTGTAGACTGCAAAAGCTATAGAGGCGGCCATCCAACCATTACTGCAGTTAGTTGGTCAGCTACAGCCTGTTGTCAATCAGGTTTAGGCCCTTTATATCTTTGCGTTAGATAAATTTTTGAGCTTGACAGTCTCTAAATTTAGTAAACGTTGTCTTCCAACAGTTTGACGAGGCCACGCATGATCAAGCTAGAGATTCTCTTCACGAGCATTGAGCTGATGAAAGTGATGATGAGGACGATGACATCAATCATGTCATGTACAGGGATGAGGATGAATCTGGACAAACTAGCGATGATACAGATGATGAGTAGAAGCTCTAAATTTTAAGAGGTAGTCATCCTTGCTGGTGTTAAATTTCATTTGTCGTCTTGCATCTTCAAAAAATTGGTTCGTTAAGGGAATTAGTGGGTAAGGAATAGGTGAAATAAAGGCTGCAACATCTTTTTCTCTGATCTACATTTTCAGGAAGAAGTCTTTTATTCCACGGCAAGAAGTGAGCTCCATAAAGCATCTTGTATATAGTCTATTTTGCTGTTTCGATTAAGAACCAGTTAAATGCGAGGCTCTACTTTGTATACGCAATTTACTGGAAGTTCTGCTGATCGTGATCAAGAGTTTCCATGTGCCAATTATGGCTTGTAATTTTCCATGCTCATTGCAAGTAGCTTTTTTCCTCTATACATCAGTTTGAGTTGGATTTGTTTTTGCTGCTTTGCAGTGTGAAACTTGCTCATGATGGAGATGCTCGCTTGGGGCAACTCACTGGTCAAGTTGCAGCGCCCCTAGAGAAATTCATATGTATGCTGCCAATTTCGTGCCCTCCACAAATTTTCTGATCCTGACTGCGTGTGCTGGTCTCAAGCAATCACCATGACGATAGAGACCATCACAGACTGGCCGTGTGGTAGTGGTTATTGCCTTATAGTGGATTATGGCCAGAAGAAGAGATAGTGGAATGGACCCTTTTCTCATGCCAGCGGGGGAAAGAAAAGAGGCCCACTACGAGAGGAGAAAGTGATTTAGCTGCTAACAAGTGCAGATTTTTCATGAAATGAATGGTTATTCATTCGGGAAAGGTCTGTTGATTGGGAGGTTATACCTCTATAAATACTTTGTTGACTGTTTATCTGTATGTATGTCCTTGTATCTGGTATTTTCTCGTACAAGGAATGTGGTATAAAAAATCTGCAAGACTTCTTGTTCGATCTTAACGAATCTTTTTCTGACTTTATTTCTTAGTGCCCGAATGCAGCATAAGAGTAGAACATGACATTTTACCCTCTATGAGTTGACAGAATACATGTCACATCCTTCGGATATGATTCCAAAATCTGAGACTCAAAAACTTTAGATGACCATCTTACTGACCGGGGATGCTTTAGATGTCCTCAAACCGCGTGGCAACCTAAAAACCGTTTCGGCATTTTGATATCATCTGATGTATGCTGGATATAATAATCAAAGGTTCTAAACCCAGTCATTATGAAAAGTGAAGTCAGCTAAAGCCAAGGGGTTGCTTTTGAGACATTTGATAACATTAAAATGATACGCAGTTTTACAAAGAAAAAATGGAATATGATGGTTGAATTCCTAGTTCGTTTGAGTAAGAGAACAAACAACGAAAGGCGAGGGAGTTCAAAAGGAAAAGCGAAAATGGTTGCTGTACTCAGTTTTGCAGGGCTTCAATGCGTCCCGATCCAAATTAAGCTGTATGTGCATGAAACTCAGAGGGGGGCACACGCAACTATCTAGACCAAAAGAAAAAGAAAAATGAAACAAGAGAGAGAAAACGGGGGCCGCACGCTACGTCCATCATTCAATCGAGGACCACATCGGACGAAAGGTTACTCCAAAAACACTTCATCTGGGCTTGCGAACGAAGCAAGTACAGCAATTTTACAAAACATTTCCCGGAACCACCATCATATTCGCGAAGAGACAAAGACGAACACACTCCCTCGACGACAAAACAAGAACAGTACTCAACTAGCGCTGACTCGAACAGGACTAGCAGTCTTCTGCCTCATGGCGCTGATCATCTCCTCCTCGGTGACATCCCCTTGGCTGAGAACTTACTCGAACAGGACTGCGTCTGATGGCACCTCCAGATAAGCCTCAATGGCATCGAACATCACGGACGCCTTCCCTCTCAAATCCCTCATCATCTCCTCCTCGGGGATATCCCCTGGGCCGACAGTGAAGTACCTGCCCGCGTACTTACAGACCGAGCCACCCTCCAGGGGCAACGCAGTGATCTTCACCTCATGGCTGATCTCCTTGGAGATTCCGCCCAGCTCATCCCGATCGACGGTCGAGTGGTTGTAGAGGAAGGGCTCCTGGTCCCGTGCTTTAACCGTGTGCCTCGCCGTCCTGCGCTGTCTGCCTATAGAAGTACCAAAGGTGACATTCGCGCTGATCCGTCCTATGAGTTTTTCGTACCAAAGATTCCAATCCCTTTCTCCCGTTTCCGTTGATGACTTGTTAGATTATTTATTTATTTTTTCAAAATCTTCCTTTGTTTTTGTTTTTTTAAGTTCATATAATAAATAAGGATGTACAATAGATAAAATCCTAAGAAGAACATTGAAAAATCATGCAAGTAAAAAAAAAAAAGGCCTTTTTGTTCTTCATATCTAGGATTACGTTCTAGATCATTAGATTGGAATTCAAAGATGAAGAAAGTGTAAACAAAGAGCTTGAGAGTAAACATCACATAATCTCCAATATCTATTTTCTTCTTGTTCTTCTTCTTTTTTTCAACATCATGAGCATCGATCTTAGTGTTGTTGATCAGGCCATCTAGGGATCATGCCTATTTATAACCGTAATGCAATCTAATGAATATGAGATTTTAATGGTGAGGAACATTTCAATTGACCAAGTACCTTCGATCGAGATTGCCTCCTGGACGTTAGCATTTGTGACGGTTGGCAGGAGGTTATAGGGGAAGAAGCCACCCGCTCCTAGAAAAGCCTCGACCAACCTGGCCTTAGGGATCGGGTGTGTGATCTCGGCCTTGAGAGTAACTTCCACCATCTATTGAATACGAATAGAATTTGCTGAAACTAAAAAGGGGATAAAAATCTTGAAAGAAAGAAAGAAAGCAATGAAAAGAAGGAGCTTTGAGGGGAGGCAAAGTACAAGTTTGATATTTATAGCGATAAGAAGATGGATAATTACACAAATGATCCTTGAATTTTGATTTAATGTGGATATGATCTATAAATTTTTAATTTATTCAATATGGTCCTTAGACTTTTTTATATATGTTTAATATATTTCCTAAACTGTATGAAAATGTTCAATATAATCCTTCATTAATTTAAGATCATAGACAACATTAAACATTGTTATATAATTCATGGATTAATTGAACATGTACTAAAAATTTAGGAACTATATTAAACAAATTAAAAATTTAAGCACCACATTACACATTAGGCTAAAGTTTAGGAATCATTTGTATCATTTTCCCGTAGAGACATTGATCCTCCATAAATTCGATCGTAGAGTAACTTTCACTTAATTGCATGTAGTAGAAAAGAAAATTATTCCATTTTCCTTGAAACCATCTCTCCTCCCATAAAAGCCTAAACCCCCCAACTTTTAGCCAAAAAAATAAAAAATAAAAAAGCTAAACCCCTCAAAACCCAATAAATTACCCATACGACAAATGATTAACTTTAGCATTGTATTTAATTTAAGTATCCCCTTATCCTAAAGCAACATAAAGCTTCTGCAACTCAATATTTTTAATTTTCTTTTTAAAATTTTGAGTTTTAACTATCTCTTCATGGACTTTGGAGAGAGGGAGGGAGGCTTCGGCCATTTTCCTTAAAAGCATCTCTCCTTTGTTCCGCCTCTAATCCTCTGCGGCCCCCTCCATGCATTGACTGGTCCGCATGTTATTGTTGTGATATTAAATTGTTCCTAGTTTTGTCTGGCTATCAAAAGCAAATTGACAACTATGATGGGTCTCTTGTTTTTGATCGGGAATGATCCCAAGACAAATCCTTTCGCCTCGGCCAAAAGGTTAATTAATCAGTTGCATGAAATGATTCCATAAGTATGTTGCAATGTAAGCATCTATGTGTCAGCTTCCTAAGTAAGCAAGAGCTTATTCCATGCTTTTCTTGATCAAAGGTTAGCCTATTTCTTGTTTCTTTTTCAAGTGCTTTTCTTAGAATAGGAGTTTTGTTTATTCAAGTTTAGAATCGGTGTGATTGAGTGTCTTTTCTATTCGAATTGGTGACTATGTCATCACAAAGTCATTCGAGACTCAAGCAAGTCTTTAAATGGCTCAAGGGGATTCTTTCTGGGGGAAGAACCCCTAAGGATTGGGACTTCCCATCGTAATCCCCCATCTTCCCTCCTATCTGGGAAGAAAAAGATAGGATGGGAATTGGGGTGCTTGTTGGTGGTGAAGCTAACCACCACATTAGTTCTTCGAAGCTGGCTACCACGTAGGAAGCACTGATACTCTTTAAAAGTCTTTGTGTCATGTCGAACACTTCAACATATGTCTGATACTCTTCAATACTTTTTGACACTCTTTGATACTCAATTAATAGGTGTCAGAAAATTTGATACTTAGTTAACTCTCCCGATACTCTCCAACACTCAAGTTCGAAATTCCAACATGCAACTTTAGAATTCTGATAAGTGATTCCGACAGGTATTGAGTCAATTTTAAATTTTTTTAATAAATGAGGAGTCTAAATGTAAATATGTAAAACAAATAAGAATAAAAATAAAAATGGGGGGAAGAAGAAAAACCTCATCTTCCTTCTCTTCGACTTTCACTTCCTATGATGCATAATTCACCCCTCAAGTTTATTTTTTTCTCTTTCTTCTGACATGCTCTAACACACGACACCAGAATGTGGATTGCTTGTTTTTTTTTTCCTCCAAATTATATGGATTATTAGAATGTAGTTAAATTTGTCAAATTCAAATAATGAATTATATTAACAAATGTCAAATTAATATTTTTAGCATAAATTCATTCTAGACTCATTTTTTTATAATTTATTTATTTATTTATTTGTGAATTTAAATCAAATTAATTTGATTAAATAATCATAATATAAAAAAATACATTTAATATACTGCATATCTTAACATGTTAAAATTCTCCATTTTTTGAGAAACAACATGTCGGCATGTCGTATCACGTGTCGGTGTCGATACTACTTAGACTACGATAGGTTAGGAGAGTATAGTAGTTCTTCGTGCCTAGGTGAGAAATGGTGGCTTCAAAACCAATGTTGGGCAAGTAAAGCTTACTCAAGTCTTTCAACCGACTGCTTAGAATATGAGTTTTGTTTATTCGAGTTTAAGATCAAAATGGTCAAATATCTTTTTTGTTTTTAGATTTCTAACTTAGAAGCCTGTGAATTCAGAAATAATTTCATCATATTAGACATTTATGAGAAATGTATATAATGACCCAGTGTAAAAAATTAGGAATTAATTTTTAAATTCTAACCAAAAATTAATTTCCATTGAATTGCATGGCATATAGACATTAGGAGCATTTGCATTAGTAGTAATAGAGCCATTTCATTAAAAGAGAAAAAAAAATTAATTAAAAGAACTATTATTTAAAAAAAAACCAACGAAACTGGGCTGGGCCGGCTTTTCTCTTTCTCTTTCTTTTTTCTTCTCTTCCCCCAACTCTTTGCCTGGCCCTTATGCACAGCACATTCGCCTCTTCTTCTTCTTCTTCTTCTTCCTCCTCTTCATCCCGGTCACGCTCTACAATAAAAGAAGAGTACAGGTCAGAGAGAGGGAACGGATGACGAGTGGCGAAGGGCAGCACGATCTGCGGGTCGGGGCCAAACCAACCAATGAGCTGGTGATGGTAGAAGCCATGCGCACTGGCCGATGCCCTCAAAAGGGGAGCGAAGAAGGACAGAGAGAAGGAGAAGGGGAAGGGGGGTCATTGAGCTGGAAAGAGTTTTTGAGAGAGAGAGAGAGAGAGAGAGAGAGAGAGAGAGAGAGAGAGAGCTGGGGAGAGTGGAGAGCAACTGAGGGAGAGCAGGAGGGCTTCAGCCGACACCTTAGTCGTGCGTGGGCTCGATTTAGAGAGTAACGCTAAGAGAGAGAGATCAAGGAGATCACGACCCACAAGTCAACGCTCCTCTTGTCTTGGTGCCGTTAGCCTATCACCACCGCTGGCCATGGGAAGCACAAGTGATGAGTTCCATTAGCGACGATTCTGGTTGCTCTTCGTTAATACACAAGTGACATTGCTGCTCTTCGTCGCTAGTCATTTCCTGAATCGCTCACCGTTGCCGGAGGCCAGCCCGCTAGTCGCCATCCACCACAGTGCCTCGCCTAAACCACGTAAGTCCCCTCAGCCTTTGTGTGTGCTCTCATTCTCGAGTACATCAGGCCGGAGCTCATGGCTGTCCAGTTCGCGCGAGCTCCAGCATACATCGCCTTACTTTTTGTTTCTAATGTCTTGTTTGTCGTGTGTCAAAGATTCCATTATGGTTCGAGCTTCGGTTGAGCAAAAACACCTTAGTTTTGACAAAATGTCCCAAGAGAGAACCGAGGAGCAACCTGGATTGAAACTCGGTCTGGTTCGTGCTTGCTCTTATATACGTCGGACCGTGCTTGTCTTTTATGTTTCCATTGCAATTTCATGCGATTTTCGTGGAGCAATCGTGTATTCTTGAGCCGGGGGGATTTTTGTGCTCGAAAATGGTTTGGTCGCCGGAGTTCGTGGTTGACGCCAATGGTGGTCGTCGCAGCTCGGAGTGGGCAACCGGTAGATAGTGGTGGTTCGGTGGTGGAAGGGCTGCTGGTTGCGATGCTGGTGTTGCTGTCTAGGTGAAGTTTCGGGGGAAGACGTGCAAGGAGGCGTCAGGGAGAAGAAGACCCACGGAGAGAAAGGGTACGTGAGGAAAAAGGAGAAAATATTGAATGCAGCTCTGACTCCAGTGTCTTCCTCCAAGTCCATTCACTGGGCGACACGTGTCGCCCGGCAGCCACGCTAGAATTAGAGTAAATTTTGGAAAATTGATATATTAGTTTCTCTCTCTTGCTGGCCCATCAGTCCCTTGGTCAAATTTGAAAAAGCCATGCCCAAAGCGCTCTCTCTCTTTTGCACACGTTCTCTCTCCTCTGCAATGCATTTATTACAGAAAACTTTTTTCTTTTCTTCTCAAGAAAGAGGGCAGTCATTCTCTCCATTTCTTTCTCCACACGAAGGTTCCGAAATTTTGAATCCCAAATTCTCCCTCCGCACTCGTTGTTGCTCCGGCGTTTGTCAAGCGGCCGTTCTCCTGCCGTCTTTGACAAAACACACAACGGCCGCCCCTGCTCCGGCGCTCACTTGCTTTTCTGTCTTTATGCTTGTTGCTACTCCGGCCAAGGAGGAGGAGATCCAGAAGATCGGGAAGCTCAACTTAGCACTGGAGGAGCGGGTGAAGTCACCATGCGTGGAAAACCAGATTTGGAGGACCTTGCCCTAGCTAACAAGGCCACCGCCAATGCCCTCTGCACCAATCTCGAGTAGGTCTTAGTGTGGGTCAGCAAGGATGACCACCCTAGCGGCGGGGCCTCTCTGGAGGATGAAGTGGACGATGCTACGTTATGTTGTAAGAGCAATTAAGAAGTCGGGGAGGAGAGAGGGAGGTGGGCAGGAGGGAGGCGCAGGTTGATAAGAGAAGAGGGAGGGCAATAATGACATGGTCCTAGAAGTGTAGGAAGGAGGGGGCGAGCGTGCTATTGTTGCTATGCAGGCACCTGTGTTTGTGGCGTTGGCAGTGGCCTTGTTGGCCAGGGCGAGGTCCTCCAAATCTAGTTTTCCATGCATGGTGACTTCACCCGCTTCTCCAGCGCCGAGTTGAGCTCCCGATCTTCTGGATCTCCTCCTCCTTGGCCGGAGGAGCAACAAGCACAAAGACAGAAAAGCGAGTGAGCGCCGAAGAGGGGCGACTGTTATGTGCTTCATCGGAGACGGCGGGAGAACTGCCACTTGACAAATGCCAGAGCAAACAACGAGTGCGGAGGGAGAATTTGGGATTCAAAATTTCAGAAACTTCATGTGGAAAAAAAAATGGAGAGAACGACTGCTTCTCTTTCTTGAGAAGAGAAGAAACAAGTTTTCCGTAATAAATACATTGTAGAGGAGAGAGAGTGTGTGCAGTAGGGAGAGAGAGCGCTTCGCGCTTGACTTTTTCAAATTCGACGGAGGGACCGATGGGCCAGCAAGAGAGAGAAACTAATATATCAATTTTTCAAAATTTACTCTGATTCCAGCGTGGCTGCAGGGCAACATGTGTCGCCCGGTGAATGGACTCGGAGGAAGACACGCTGGAGTCAGAGCTGTAGCCAATATTTTCTCGGGGAAAAAGACCATAGGGGAAAGATAAATAAAAAATAAAAGAAAAAAACAAGAAAAGGGAAAGTACAGAAAAAGTAAAAAGTCAAACAAAAAAATAAAAAAAAAAAAAAAAAAGGTTATGAGAAGGAAGAGTGCAGAGAAAAGGTGCAGTGGAAAAGACAAAATAGGGAAGAAGACAAAATGGCAAAGAATAAAAGATATATGAAAATCATTGAAACATTTAAAAAAATTAAAATTAATTTTTTTTTTAATTTTTCCTTTTTTTAATCCAATTGGGTCGGGTCCAAGTCGTTGTCGGGTCAATAGGTCGGATTGGGTTTACCCGGTCGGGATCCCTTTCCCAAATATAATATTAAATATTAAATATATATTAAAAAATTGCAAAAATTAAAAAATTAAAAAATTTCGAAATGTAATAAAAATCAAAAAAATTTCCGAAAATTCAAGAAATTTTAGAGAAAATAAAAAAAATTCAAAAATTTTCAGAAAAGATTGAAAATTCGATTTTTTAAAATAATAATTAAAAATAGAGAAATTAGAAAATTAAGAAAAAATAAAAATGTCAGAAAATTCAAATTTTCATTTGAAAAATTTTTAAAAACAAAATTTTCAAGCTATTTTCTTAAAAATGGAAGTTTCTTAACTCTAAATTGTGCCAAAAATATTGAGTAAGCCTTTAGGACTCTATTTTAGGGTTTCAATTATCTTCAAAGACAATTACCCTTGTTTGCATGCTTTTGCTGTTTTGATCCCTTTAGTCTAGTTAAGATTAGTATTTATCTTTTCCTTAATGTTAAATATTTGCTCTCCCATGCAATTTATTTAAACGCTTTTCTTGTCTGCTAATTGTTATTTTAATTATTGCGTACCCGCATAATCGTCTCGCATATTAGTGAATTGGTCTAAAATTAATTCAAATTGCTTGACAAAATTTCTTTCTAAAATGAACAAGATTAAATACTAAAAGGGCACTAATTAGTTAATTAGTGTAATTAGGTCCCCGATCCTAAATTCTCTGGTTGCGTAGGAAATGAGGTACACCCCACACCTCCCTTGGTTTCTAGCCAACCCCAATAGGCTAGTGGCGACTCCTTATTACAAAATTCTTATGAATATCCCAACGTTGCATAAAGTATAGACTTAGGAGAGCTCGTGCCTGATCATGGACTGTAAGCCCACCTTTTAGGCAATACCCCTAAACTTATTCCCTTCTCCGAGGGGTAGGTCGCGAAATGCTAATGCAAACTTTGTTCATAAATATCTTAAATTGCCTTTACATCCTTCGATTTCATTGAATTGTAAAAGTGGTATGAGGGAAAGGGGTAAGAATGGCTAGAGCTCCGAAGAGTTCTGTAATCTCTGGTTCTAGGAAAAATCTTGTCTATCTTCTCTCTAGGTCTAGGGCATCAACAATAAAATGAAAAAATTGCATTGGTGTATTTTTTCCCTTCATCTAAATTATTTTAGTTCTCGGACTATCCGTAGAGCTTTACATTATTTACTGTTCTCAAGCTATGGTTGATGGTATGATTTATATAATTATCGTATCCCTTGTAGACTACAGAACTTAGAGGACGACCGTCCAACCCCATTACTGCATTTAGTTGGTCTAGTTGGTCGGCTGCAGCTTGTTGTCGCTTAGGTTTAGGCCCTTTATATCTTTGCTTCTGACAATCTTTTGAGCTTAACAGTCTATAATATTGGTAAATGTTGTCTTCCAACAGATTGACAAGGTCACACATGATCAAACTAGAGATTCTCTCTACAAGCGTCAGGCTTATGAAAGTGATGATGAGGATGAAGACATCGATCACGTCTTTTACAGGGATGAGGATGAATCTGGACAAACTAATGATGATGCAGATGATGAGTAGAAGCTCTAAATCTGAGGAGGTAGCCATTCTTGTTGGTGTGAGATTTGATTCGTCTTGTTGCATCTTCATAAATTTTGGATTGTTGGAGTAATTAGGGGGTAAGGAGTAGGTGAAGTGAAGTTTTATATTCCACCGCAAGAAAGTGAGTTCGATAAAGTATCTTGTATATGGACTATTTTGCTGTTTCAAATAAGAACCACTTGTTCTAGGTTATATACGCAATTTGCTGGAAATTTTGCTACCGATCGTGATCAAGAGTTTCCATGTACTCATTACAGGTAGCTTTGTTACTCTAGACATCAATTTGAGCGGGGTGTTTTTGCTGCTTTGTAGCGTGAAACTTGCTCAAGATGGAGATGATCGCTTGGGGCAAGCCACGGGTCAAGTTGCAGCTGCCCCAGGAGAAATTCGCACGCATGCTTGCCAGTCTCGTGCCCTCCAAAATTTTATGATCCTGACCGCATATGCTGGTCTCAGGCAATCACCATGACGACAGAGACCACCACAGCCTCGCTGTCGCACTAGTGGTTGTCACCTTATGGTGGATTATGGCTCTGGAGATGTACTTTTCCGGAAAATTGTTTCTTTAATTACACAATCACATCCTCCGTCTATCAAATATTTGACTGAACAGTATCTCAATATCTGTCCTTGTATCTGGCGTTTACTCGACCAAAGAATATGATAAAAAAAATCTGCAGGACTTCTTGTTTAATCTTAACGTATCTTTATTGACTTTATATCTTAGTGACCAAATGCAGCATAAGAGAAGAACATTACATATTACCCTCGATAATTTGACAGAGTGCATGTCACATTCTTTAGCTACAATTCCAGAAATCTGAGATCTGGAAACTTTAGATGACCATCTTCCCTAAAAGCCATTTTGGCATTTTGACACCATCCGCTGTATGCTTAGATATAATTATCAAAGGTTCTAAACCTCGTTATTATGTGAAGTGACCTTAGCTAAAACCAAGAGGTCGCTTTTGAGACATTTGACAACATTAAAATGATATGGTTTTACACAGAAAACATGAGATATGACGATCGAATTCCAAGTTCCCCAATGGTAACCCATCTGTTCGGGTAAGACAAACAACGAAAGTTGAGACGTTCAAAAGGGAGAAACGAGAATGGCTGCTGGATTCAATTTTCAATTTTTGCAGTGTTCTCGGTTGATCGTATTTTTGATTTTGCAGAGTTTTGATACGTCTTGATCCAAATTGAGTACAAATCGCCGGATACTCTAAGTTGTTGGTCTGCACGTAGGGTCAATATGATCGCAGCTAATCGAGAGATGCAGTTGCTCATTTCTGTTTATCTCACGTCCAATTGTCCAAGCTCAAGAATTTAAATCCGACTTCGAAGAACTTGGTTTTCATAACTCTGGCGAGCTCTAAATGCTGCAGATCAAAATTTCGTCGGTCGAAATCACAAGACAAAAGTAAAGAAGAGATGGTAGCTCTGCTTGAGAGCAAGAGCTTTTGTGTGACACTCAACAAATTCTTATGTGTAAACCTAAATCATGGCAAAGAACTACAATCAATATTCTTAACGAGGAGGGCGTCGGAACATTTCCTAGGCGTAGGCCTGTGGGTTCTCTAGGAGGTAAGATTCCACAACCTTGAATATGGCCATGGCCTTTTCCTTCCCAGCCTTGATCTCCTCTTCTTCAACTTGAAATGCCTCCTTGGTGTTGTACTTGCTTGTCATCTTGCACACCGACCCTCCGTCACTGGCGGCCTCAAACTTGACCTCGTAATCAATCGACTCAAGCTTGTCGCCCAGTGCGTCACCCTCAATCATCGTGTACCTACAAACGAAGTTCTCCTTGTCGAGCTCGTTGATCCGGTGCCTCACATACTTGAAATGACTAGCTGCGTTTGTTACCGAATGAGAAATAAATTCACTGAACTCATCACTTGAGAGAGGATCCAAAAGAATGGTGTATGCTTAGTCTACGTACCTTCGGTGAAGTTAACTTGCTCGATGCTCCCAGCTCCTCCATCGCCTTGCACGAGCTCCACGCTCTTTATGAACTGAGGAAGGAGCTTCGGGATCAGGGCATTCGACTCGATGATCAAGGCCTTGAACATGCGAGCCGGAGCGATCGGGCATGTGAGCTCTTGTGTGATGCTGGTTGCCCCCATGGCTATTAGCAAAGCGATGAGAAAGAAACAACCTCAAAGAAGTGATATGCTTCTGAGTCTTGTCGATGCCTCCTATTTATGGTTAGAATTATGTGAATAGGTAGGCTTAGTTTGGCAAGAGTCACGTTTGAGGAAAATAGAATGGTCAAGGATTTGCAGCCTAAAGGAATGTAAAAGAGTAATTAAGTTGGTCTCTTTTGTTCTTTTGGTCATGAAAATGGTTTCGGTCCATTTCAGATTCAAGTTGAAATGTCAAAGATGATGTTCCGAAAGATGAACACAAGAGAGAGCACATTCTCATGTTCACATGGGCGGCCATCCCTTTGAATTGATTGTTGTGGAGTTTGATCTAATAACAATTTGGTCGGACTTCTACGTGACTTGCTGAATAGATATTATAAGAAAATAACCTTGTTTAGAGAAAAGTGTATTATTAATCAAATGTTGTTTGATATGGAGCAAACGAGAATCCTTAATTGATTAGTAATATCATATCAGCATGTCACACTACATCAACATCACATAATTTTTATTTCTTCGCAAGCAACGCCCTAATGTCACGGCAGATCTGTTCAAATGCATCGAGCAAGGCCGTTCAATTGGGTTAAGGTTGATTCAAACTTCACTAACACCGGCGGTTTGACTGGGTCAAAATCGGGTCGGCCAAGGGGTGTATAAGGATCAGCTTATCGTCTACGTTGGGGGGAGGTGGGGCCGGCTGCTTTTCCGTTATACTTTGCTTCTCTTCTTCTTCTTCTTTTTGGTTTTTGATATTATTATCGTTGAATCATTTGATCTCTAATCCAATGTCCCCATCAAGAGATATGATAGGATTAGCTTAAATAGAATTTCAAATAGCCCAAGTGTTGTAATAAGATAAGTCCAAACCCTAGACACATTCAACTATATTTTTCAATAGCTTTTTTAATATATTATAAGAATGAACTTTTCCTTAACAATCTTACGTATTGTGATTTATGAAAGATTGTGCCACATTGATAGCTTTAGATGTTAGTCCAAATTCAAAATATCGGGCCAAAATTTGGTATGTTATTGGCCATTTGGCATTTCATTTGTAACTCATGAATTCTCTCCTTGTAAAAAATTACTAAAATTAGAGAATTTCATTCTAAAAGCTTTGTATAAATGTGTAGCATAGTTTATCAAATTCCACAAAACCACTACACCAGATTCCTGTCACACCTTTTATTCTCTTATTCTCAGCAAAGACGAACAACAACACTCACTAGCCCAACATGCTTAGCTCCAAATAGAGTGACACAAACTCTTCTTGTCTCCTTTTCAGATTAGCACAACCAGACATATTTAACACATTATGTAAACAATATAAGATAGCGAAGAGATCTGCTCAATAGGCATTAGGGTTTGCCACGAGATAAGCCTCGATGGCCTTGAACATCGCGGACACCTTCTCTTTCCTGGTGTTGATCTCCTCCTTGGTGATGTGCACGTCGCCAGTGTGGAAGTAACTGTTCGCGCACTTCAACATCGAGCCTCCCAAAGGCAACGCGTTGATTTTCAGCTCATAACTGATCTTCTTGAAGGTGGTTGCCCAGCACTTCGCCCTCGATGATTAAGTAGCAGTAGGTGAAGTTCTCCGTGTCCAGGGCCTCGACCTTGTGCTTCGCTATCTTGTACTGACTGCCTATCAATGTAACAAAAAGTCACATTCACATTAGAACTCGCAGGTTTCAATATCACGAGCACCAATCTTCATGGTGTCCATCAGGCCATTTAGGAATTAACCTAATTGTTCCGACCGCAATCCAATCCAATTGACATAGACATAGCCTGACTTTGCCTAATCAAAATCAAGTCACATAATCACTCGTGTAAAGTTAAACAGTTAGAAACATCTTAAGTAACCAAGTCATATTTCTATCTTTTTCCATATTCATTATAGTGTTCCATAAGGTTGAACCCGCCTTGATTTAGAGCGATCCTAAGTTCCTAATACGGATGGACTAACCTTTGCCAAAAGTCATCAACTTGATGGTCCCGGGACCCCCATCGCCCTCGAGGACTTCAACACTCTTGACGGCTTGCGGGAGGACCTTGGGGAGGAGGTTATCGGCATCGAGGATAGCGGCCTTGAACATCCTGGCCGAGGGAATGGGGGATTGGATCTCAAAGTGAAAAGTGATGACACCCATGATCGAATCCTAACAAAGTTGCTGAAACTGAGAAGGGGGTGATGATCCGAAAAGACTTGAGTAGTAGTGATGAAGTTGGTCTCTGGGACTTAAGAGTGAAGAGAAGAGGCTGAATTGAAGTTGACATATATAGAGAGAGGGAGACTGAGTGTGAAGGGTTCTGATCATTGCATATTTTCTTCTTACTAAGATGCATTATATTTTGCAAAAAATAAATAATTCAGAAAATATTTTCCTAAAAACAATCACTAAATTTAGATAGTGTTCCGAGCATAAGTTATTTGGTGAGTGTGCTGCATGTTCTAAATTGATCTAAATTGCTAAATTAATGGGCTTACTAGAATTAAAAGTCTAGATTCCCCTTAATATAAATACGACACTATGTAGCACCCCTGAACTAACTGAGGCTGCCACAGTTACCTATTTCTATTTCGAAGTTTAAGTTAAGTCGTTAATTCTTAGGCATTTTTTTTATATATATACAACGGTCCCAGTGCAAAATCTTTTAGCTGAAGTAAAATTAACATCTTCATTCCTTTCCCCGACAATCATAATACAATGCACACCGACTATTTCGTCAGAGTAGAAAGTCAAGACCTGAATACTCTACATGGACATCTTTAATCGGTACATCAAAATACCAAGGTTTTCTACACTCGGCTATACTTCAAAAGATGACCGACATCTTTTTTCACAGTCGTATACTTAAGGTCCACCGTCCAGTGTTAGCGTCCAAAAGTTCCCTTCTTTGCTATCCTCCTCCTCGCGGTCATATCCAACCACTCAATCCATCTACTAATTTGAAATGTTAATCCCCAAAAGAGGTGAGTACAACCACTCAATAGATAAATGATCCCTTTAGCTACTCACACATCATACAAGACAATCAAGATATCATGGTATAACACATATCATTCATGTACATAAACACTACTTACCTTGCAACCATTCATAGGTCATCATACCTTAAGTGTATGCACTATCATACTCTTATCATCAAACATCCATATGCATACCATGCATATATATCATAGGTGCATATACATCCATACACTCACCATCAAACATCCATGCATATATCATGCATACATATCATATGTCCATATACATCCATGCACTCACCATCAAATTTCCATGCATATACCATGCATACATATCATATGTGCATATACATCCATGCACTCACCATCAAATACCCATGCATATGCTAATATCATGCCATAGGTGCATATCCATCCTTGCACTTATCATCAAGTACCCATGCATATACCATGCATATATATTATCACACTATACATGACTCAATTTCAATTTCTTAATTTTTATTCTTTTAATTGGCGTTTATTACTCGCACCCAATCTTGGCGTTGCAAGAAAAACAAACACCCCCGGGCATGTATTCAAAATACAACCGGGCTTCCGGCACCCCCAACGCTCCGGGTATCTCGGCACCCCGAGGCCATCCAGAATTACGCCATCAGGCCACTGGGCATCCAGCATTTACACTCCCTGGCTGGGCATCTCGCACCCCAACTGGCATCACGGGGTATCCCCCCCGGCTCACACCCTCCGGGGCTTCCGAAATTATGTACCAACATACCACCAGGCATCTCCCCCTGGAATTACGTACCGTATACCACCGGGCATCTCGAAACTCCCGATGACATCCAGAATTACGCCACTAGGCCACTAGGCATCATCGGCTCACACCTCCGACGGCATTCTCATTTATCATAATTTACATTCACATTTATGGCCCAATTTCATCATGGCATATGATATGATGGTAACATTTAATGACTATGTGAAATGCCATATGTCATCATACACACAGCATGATTGAATCACTTAAGACATCATCATCCATTTTGTTCATGCAATTTAAAATAGTCTACACATCATTTCCTTTGAAGTTTACAACATCCAACATGCATGATTTTCAAAAATATATAAATTGAATGCCCAAATGACTTTAAAAAATTATGAGATTTGTACACGTGATAGTTGAGACATAAAAACACACTTTTCATGAAGAATGCATGTTCTAGAAATCATCACATAAAAAGATACAATTCAAAAACCACAGCATACAAATCTCGGACATACCAGTTTGCACGGTTTTAGAATTTTCCCAAATTAAATATCCAAATGACCTTTAAAAATTATGAAATTTTACCACATAATAGTTAGGACATAAAGGCACAAGTTTCATGAAGAACTCATACCCCAAAGATCATCACACGAAAAGATACAACTCAAACATTGTAGCACACAATTTCGGACACACATATTGCACAGTTTTAGAATCACTTCAAATTAAATATCCAAACAGCCTTCAAAAATTATGAAATTTTACCACATGATAGTCAAGACTCTAAGGTAGATTTTTCATGAAGACATTAAGGCCAAATTCATCCTAGATAATTAGTTATAGTTGATGAAAGCCTCTTTTCACTGTACCATAACATCCAGACCAACCTATCACCGAAAAATCTCCATTTTACCTACTCATTCTCCTTCTTTTCTTCTGGATTATTGATATTTTCTAGTTTAAAGTGTCCACTTCAACTTTCATTAAGGAGTCAATGTGAAATATCCAAAGGAAAGTTGTCTTATGGTCCCCCGAAATCGCTGGTGTTCAACAAGGTTCGTCCAGATTCCACATCTTCAAGAAAAATTACATTTCACTAAGCTATACTTGTTAGTTTTATCTCAAATTTGAGTATGTTGATCTTCAAGATGTTCCCTACAACTTTCATGAAGAAGTCAGAGAGAGATTCTCAAGAAAAAGTGACATGCAAGACCTAAAATCACCAAAAGGTTGACATGCAGTTCCAGATCTGGCCGTTTCCATAGAAGATGAGTTTCACCCCTCAAAACTCAACCATTTCACTTCAAATTTTAGTATGTTGTAGTTTAAGATGTGATCTAAAACTTTCATAAAGAAGTCAAAGTCAAAATCCAACTCTAAAGTCACATGCAAGCCTTCACAACATTCTGATGCACACTGTTCAACTCGAAACAGTTTGTATCCTCACACAAAAACACTTCAAAACTTCATTTTCTACACTCAAAACGCACGAAATCAATCACCACACAACAATACATTCAAAGCACAGCATGCAAGAATAGTTCAATGATCAAATCTTGTCTCTAAACTCAGCAAAACAAATGCAAAAACGGGCGAGCAAGGCAGGCGAGCGATGGACAGCTTTTCTCCTTCTTTCTCTCCTTCCTTCTTCTCCTTTCTCTCCTTTCTCTCTTTCTCTCCTCTCTCTCTCTCCTCACCATCGACTACTCCCTCCAACCGGCCATCTCTCTCCCTTTTGTTCCCCTTAAATGCAATTATTAGTCATCATTGGCAATCATTAATTCTTGCATGGATGACATTTGTTGCTTGCTTTAAGACAAATGGGGGAGGACATGCACAAACCGTTCCCCCCCCTCCTCACGTCAATGGCCCTCTTCATGGGCTTATGGGCCAAGAAATTGACCCATCTTAAGCCCATACTCTTGGGCCTAAAGCCCAACCTTAATTAAATCAAATTTATTGACCCTTAGACTAACTAAATCTTTATTAAGTTAAAGCACTAAATTATAAAATTGAATAACTATACACATGAATCCATAAATTCATAAATTCTAATTTTGTTCTTCACATGGCCAAGGATAAATCTTTTCTTCCAAAATTTATCCCTTACAAGCTCGGCCATAAATTTTATCACGAATTATGGATAAAAATGCCACTAAATACAATAATAGATGTTTCCTTGCCTATTCATGGCTCAAGGTATATTTAGGGATTTTCATAAAATTCTGGGATGCCACACACTACCTCATTTTCAAGTCTTCGTCAAAATTGTGTTGTATGTGCTAAGTTAATCTAAATCACTAAATTTGATAGGTTCACATGGGATCTATACAAAATTCACTAGAATTAAAAGTCCATATTGTGCTTAATATAAATATGACCCTAGCTCATTTCTGAGTCTTTATCAAACGTGTGTTGTATGTCCTAAATTGATCTAAATCACCAAATCTAACAGGTTCATGTGGGATCCATGTGGAATTCACTTGAATTAAAAGTCTAGATTCTCCTTGATATAAATACAATGCTATGTCATTTCGAAGTTTTCGTCAAAATTGTGTTGTATATAAATATGACCCTAGCTCATTTGCGAGTCTTTATCAAACGTGTATTATATGTCCTAAATTGATCTAAATCGCTTGAAACTCACTCGAATTAAAAGTCTAGATTCTCCTTAATATAAATACGATGCTATGTCATTTCGAAGTTTTCGTCAAAATTGTGTTGTATATACTAAGTTAATTTGAATCGCTAAATTTAATGGGTTCATGTGGGATCCATAGAAAACTCACTAAATTAAAAGTTAAGATCAACTTAATATAAATACAGTTTTCTTTCATCAAAATTATGCCATATGTACTAAATTAACCCAAATTGCTAAATCTGAAGGGTTCATGTGGGACTTATATAAAACTCACTCGAATTAAAAGTCAAGATTCTCCTTGATATAAATACGATGCTATGTCATTTCTAAGTTTTCGTCGAAATTGTGTTGTATATAAATATGACCCAAGCTCATTTGCGAGTCTTTATCAAACGTGTGTTATATGTCCTAAATTGATCTAAATCGCTAAATATAACAAGTTCACGTGGGATCCATGTGGAACACACTCGAATTAAAAGTTTAGATTCTCCTTGATATAAATACGATGCTATGTCATTTCTAAATTTTTGTCAAAATTGTGTTGTATATAGATATGACCCAAGCTCATTTCCGAGTCTTTATCAAACATGTGTTGTATGTCCTAAATTGATCTAAATCGCTAAATCTAATAGGTTCACGTGGGATTGATGTGGAACTCACTCGAATTAAAAGTCTAGATTCTCCTTGATATAAATACGATGCTATGTCGTTTCTAAATTTTTGTCAAAGCTGTGTTGTATATTCTAAGTTAATCTAAATCGCTAAAGTTGATGGGTTCATGTTGGTTCCATAGGAAACTCACTAAATTAAAAGTTTTGATCAGCTTAATATAAATACAGTTTTCTTTCATCAAAATTACACCGTATGTACTAAATTAACCGAAATTGCTAAATCAGATGGGTTCATGTGGGACCTATATAAAACTCACTCGAATTAAAAGTCTAGATTCTCCTTGATATAATACAATGCTATGTCATTTCTAAGTTGTTGTCAAACTTGTGTTGTATATTAATATGACCCTAACTCATTCCCAAGTCTTTATCAAACGTGTGTTGTATGTCCTAAATTGATCTAAATCGCTAAATCTAACAGGTTCACGTGGGATCCATGTGGAACTCACTCGAATTAAAAGTTTAGATTCTCCTTGATATAAATACGATGCTATGTCATTTCTAAGTTTTTGTCAAAATTATGTTGTATATAAATATGACCCTAACTCATTTCCGAGTCTTTATCAAGCGTGCGTTGTATGTCCTGAATTGATCTAAATCGCTAAATCTAATAGGTTCACGTGGGATCCATGTGGAACTCACTTGAATTAAAAGTCTAAATTCTCCTTGATATAAATACGATGCTATGTTCATTTCGAAGTTTTCGTCAAAATTGTGTTGTATATACTAAGTTAATCTAAATCGCTAAATTTGATGGGTTTATATTAGATCCATTGGAAACTCACTAAATTAAAAGTTTCGATCAACTTAATATAAATACAGTTTTCTTTCATCAAAATTACGCTGTATGTACTAAATTAACCCGAATCGCTAAATCTGATGGGTTCATGTGGGACCTATATAAAACTTGCTGGAATTAAAAGTTTAGATTCTACTAAATAAAAATAAGGCCCTAACTCATATCCGAGTCTTTGAAAAAAGTTGTTGTATGTCCTAAATTGATCTAAATTACCAAATCTGATGAGTTCACATAGGATCCCTATTGAATTCACTAGAATTAAAAGTCCAAATTCCACTTAATATAAATATGATGCTAGCTCATTTCTATTTAATCATCAAAATTGTGCTATGTACGAAGTTAATCTAAATCACTATATTTGATAGGTTTATGTTGAACCCATATGAACCTCACTAAAATAAAACGTCCAAAATTGATTAAATATATATACCGCTTTAACTCATTTCTAAGTCTCCATCAAGTGCCCTTTTCTCATCTCTTTGAAGCTTCCGATCACGTGCCATTCTGTCACATGTGAATCGTGAATGATTTTCCATGCCAGAGTTATTGTTAAATCTCAAGACTTAAAAATACAAATGTGAAGTAACAATTGCGTGTCAAATGCAGAAAATTCTTATGTGAAAGAGTTGACCATCCCTTCTTGAGTCAACTGTTCTCTTCCTTGATATGCTTTTTTGATCTGGCCTCGGACACAGATGGTCAAAGGGGCGCATTCATATCCATAATCTTGCAGCAGTTTCAACTCTAGAAGAATGCCGAGATCTTTACAAGATGTTTGACAAGCGTCTTTGATGACAGCATGCAGCATATCTACCGCTTCAAAACATAGTTACGGTTCAGTCTCGATTATTATTTTTCTTGGAAGAGACACGAATGAAGACATAAATTATGGTGGGAGATCGAAAGATCCAGCCAACATGTAACAACAACTCACTCGAAAGCATCAGCATTTTTGCAAGAGATGGGCTTCTATGGCTTTCAACATTCCCATGGCCTTATCTTTGCTGGCCTTGTTCTTGACCCGGTCTATGGTGAAGTACTTGCTCATGCTCTTGGCCATACACTCTCTCTATCTGGACCTGCCTCAAACTTGATCTTGTTCGTGATCTTCTCTGGCACGTTGCCCTGGACGATGGCGTACGCATGTGCGAGCTTTCCTTGTCCAGCTTCTCGATGGGTGCTCCACCGAGTTGAACTGTCTAGCTACGAGACATAGACAACTACAGTCAACTCCCACGTTAGCCTTAACAAAGAATGTCCGCAAATGTCCTCTTTGACATCACATGTTAATGCGACGCAATCAAAATAAATGAAAATAGAAGATAGCGCAAGCACTGGCCTTCGCCAAAGATGGCGCCGGGACCCCATCACTTTTAGGGATGACAAAATCCTTAAGGGCTTGCGTGAGGAGCTTGGGGATGAGATCGTCATCAAGAACAAAGGCCTTGAACATTCTTGCAGGTGGGATGGAATCGTCTTCACCTAAGAGTTCCGAGTCCCACGGCAAGAGATCTACGAGATTATGTTGAAAATGCCCTCTAAATGATTCTCAATCGCCTCGTTTAGTAATCTAACTCAACATCACATTGGTCTAAATCATATAATAAAGAAAGAGGACAAAAGGCATGGATCTCAAGCCCAAATGATACTTGTTAGCATGCGAGAGATCTTTGAATGCAGACACCCTTGAGGGAGTCACTAAATTATTATTAAAATATTCTAATAGAACCCAGTGGCTTAGACAAACAAGCTTGAGTTCGTGCAGATAATTCTTGCGTGACGAAATGCGTGGTAGGTCGCAAATCGAGACTTGTCCCCGTGCACACTAGTGCCACTATGACCACGAATACCACTTGCTCGGCTAGTTGGCCGGTTGGAGGAGGAAGCCGTGGTTCGAGCACATCCTTCAGTAGCACATTTGAGTCTTTCAATAATGTCGACGTTTGTGTCATTTGTAGGGAAGAAAGAACATTCAATGGATGCTTCATCATAGTGTCACTACTTTTACTGTTAACTCCGTTTCATGAAAGAAGAACTAGTCAGGGTTTTACTCACATCATCAAGTTGTCCACAAATTCCAAATTTCTGTGATAGTTTTAAAACAAACCACTTTTCATAATCTATACTTACTCTTCCTAAAAGTATGGTTAGAATTATTGAATGAATCCAAATTCGATTTGTCCATTAATTGCAGAGTTACTACTAATTTTATTTTTCAAGAAGAAGAATGAATCAAAGTCATGATCATAATGTCAAGTTGTACCCGAATTCCAAATTTGAATGACGCTCTAACAGAAACCACTTTTCAAAACCTATACTTGCATGATTGGATCCGAATTGAGTTGCTGAAACTGAGAAGGGGGTGATGATTAGGAAAGATTGAGTAGAAGTGATGAAGTTCGTCTCTAGGACTTGGGAGTGAAGAGAAGAGGCTGAACCAAAGCTGACACATAGAGAGAGAGAGAGAGAGAGACTAAGTGTGAAGGGTTTTGATCAGTGAATATTTTCTTGTTATTGAGGTGCTTTGTTTCAATAGAAATAAATGATTTGGAATATGTAAATAATCGTTAATATCATTTGAAACAATCAATTAATGAGAAATATTTTTAGTATCGATAATAATTTATGTCTAAATATTTTTGTAAATGATGAAAATATTTCTTGTTCATTTATTTTTGCAAGCTATACAAGCATTTTAGGAAAATATTTTCCAAATCATTCATTTTTTGCAGAACAATCAAAGCTTTAAAAAAAATAAAAACTTAATTAGTCCATGGATTGTTCATTTTTTGCAGAACAATCAAAGCTTTAAAAAAAATAAAAACTTAATTAGTCCGTGGATTGTTCATATCATGACATGGCCCTTGTTCCTAAAATAAAAATGTCTATACAATAATAGAATATTAGTCAAAGAAGGCAGGCACGATCCTAGAACGATACCAAATGTTATTGCATTTCCCTTTCATGTATGGACTTGATTCTGGATGGCTAAGCTTTACTGATTTCTTACAGTCTTATTATCATAGAAAATATCGATCACGATCCATCAAGATGCTATCCTAAGTCATTTTGATTTGTTCGCGAAAGTAGCAATCTTTAAAGTTGGCAGAGGCCTTGAGAAGAGTTTGATGTATATGGTAGAAAACTTGAAAAACCAAGGCACAATTTTTCAAAATGGGTGATTTTTTTTTTTTTTTTTTGTTTGGGTGATTTGGGTACTACATGTTTGTATTGAGCTTCCATTAATAAGAAAAGTGTCGAGTATTCTCAATGTTGTACCAACATAATAGAGCAGAAAGAAAAAGGAGGGGTAGTTTTTGTAATTACACTTTAATAGTTTGCTGAAGCCGGAGTCCTATGAATAAAAATAAAAATATATACGTATATATATGAGTAGGTTTCAAGGTTTTATACATTTAGTCAACAAAGGCTACTCTGAAAGTCAAGATGGACGTCTAAAAATTTTGATTTTTCCTCTTTCTTGCATATGTCCAGTCCTTCTAGATAATATTATTGCAAATCATTTTCTGCAAATTATATGGTAGAGGTGTGGTGGATCAGGGGACATTGGCACTCCGGTCACGTGCTAATTAAACATTTTTTTAATGTTTCCTTTGTATAATTCTTATCTAAATTATAGACCATAGTGCGGCCCCGTTAAATGCGCATCGTGATTGATTTCCCACACCTACGTCTTTGTTCAAATTTCAGACTTAGAAATATGAAGAAAGTAACGATAGTGTGTCAAGTACAAGCAAATCATTTGACGAAGAAGCTTCTTACCAAACTTTGAGCTACGATGATGAAGTCTGAACAATTTTTCTTCGCTTTGCTGAGTTATTTTAAATAGGGAAAAGTACCCAAAAAATTACGAATATATTGCATTGATATCAATTCAGTTATACATATTTCAATTGAATCAATTTAATCATAAATCTTTTCATATTAGTACCAATTGAGTCCATCTGGCCAATTTAGGCTAAGAATTACCGACGTGGATATCCTACATAGTACGACCAACATTAACATAGACATATTCTTATAATTTTTAATTTTTTTTCAGATTTTTTCTTTTTTTCCTCTTTTCTTTTCTTTACATTTTCCCCTTACCCTTCGGCCGACGCCAATCGTCGACGGCCATGGTCTGGGCAAGGGCCTCTGCGCTCTCGAAGATATGTAGTCCACGTCAAAATTAAGATATTATAAGATACATAATAGGGGTGAACAGTTCTAGGTTCCTCACAAGTTCCGTATAAAATATGGAACCTACCATTAGGTACAGATCCTTCATTTTTTGGAACCTAAAACCTACCAATTGGAATCTAAAAATTGGAACATACCCTGTCACAGGTTCCAGATTGGTTCCAGAGTCCAACATGTTCTTCTTTTTTTTTTTTTTTTTCATTAACAAACTTGTCATTCATCAAAGGTAATACAAAATAAACAGAACTATCAACAAAAGAAAATGACTTCTTAGCAAGAAATTCAGCTAGATAAAAATCAGGGAAAAATCAGGATGAGCGGTTCTGAGCGGTTTCAAGTTCCATATAGATTCCACCTGAAGCTTAAAACTTACCCATTGGAATAGTTTCTTCATTTTTTGAAACTTGAAACCTACTTTGCATATCCCAAGACTTGAAAGCTATCATATTATTTAAACGATTACAATTCACTAATCATACTTTATTTTTTTTGGTAAAGAATTCACTATCATAATTTATATTTAGATATATGAAAAATATGAATATTAATAAAATAAAAATATTATTCATAAAATGAAAATTCGAACTAGTGTTTCTAGATTATACACTCAACTGAAAGATCACAAAAAGAAATTAATCACGAAAAACATTAAAACTTATTCTAAGTTCTATGTTTTAGGTTTTAACTTCCTCAAATTAAGAACCTAATTGAAATCTACCCATTGCAATTGGAACCTAAACTTACATTGCATTTGGAACCGTTTCTTGAAACCTGGAATCTACAGATTCCCTTCCCACCAATTCAGCTCTCCCTTCCCATCGGTTCGGTTCTCAAGTTTCAGGTTCTACAGATTCCCTTCCCACCGGTTCGGCTCTCCCTTCCCACCGGTTCGGTTTTCAAGTTTCACGTAGAACCTGGAACCATGCTCACTCCTGAGATATAGCCCTTGAATATAGAGTCCACAGGTTGGTCTAGGTATGGTCTGGGCAAGGGCCTGACGTGCCGGCCCAGTCCGGTCTTCATTCTCCCAAATAAAGGCCCAACCGAGAAAGGGGGAAAAGAGAAACCCAGCCCAAAGCCTACTCATCCGAACAAACCAAATTAAGCCCCGAATCCAATATTCTTTTAGCGAAAACAAAGCCCAAAATTACCAATTTAGCAATTCAAGCCCAAGGAACTAAGCCCACCCAATAACCTAATTTCCCCTTTTGCTTTCTCTTCAAACATGCCTACTCACGAGCTCGTGGCTTCACAGAAGCATCCCCGCCCACTTCTCCCTTCCTCAAGGATCGAAGACATTGCTGGTTCGATCAACTTAAAGATCCCAGGTTTAGTCAAAAAAATTCGGGCACCATATAAAACATGCCCGGCCATTACGCGCCTGTCATTCATGGTAATAACCACCACCATCTTTCCTCTTCCCTCTTTGCCGGCCAAGAACCGGTTGCCCGGAAACACGAGTCGCACAGAAAGAACGTCGAAACAAGAACGTGCAAAGTGAAGCATAGCAACGAGGATTTACCAGAATTCGCTTGACGAGCGACGAGCACCCACGACGGACGGAGAACTAAGAATCAACAGCACGAATCTTACTTGGGCATTTCGTCGAACACATGGAAGGCATCGGCTAAAAGGGAGCTCTAGACTTGCCCGACACGGACCCAAAATCAACAAACAACGGACTAGCAAAACTGACTTCAACATGAGGACGACTCATGTGTGCTTAGTGTAGGCGTGAATGGAAAGCAGCAAACCTCAACCATGAAGAACACAAGTGGGCGTCTAATTTTAGGAATTTTCTCGAGCATGTGGTATACACAAATCGGAAGTGACGAACGGGGACGACCGAGCCCGGGCTCGAGCCAAGATTCAAAGAAATCGACACACTAGGCCTCAAGACATTAGTATGCACACAAATAAGGCCGGAAACTCGCATGAACCGGAAAGTAGCAGCCTGGGCCCCGGCGAGCCCGAAACGGGGCATGGGCACAAAAAGCGCTGTCGGCAGAGAGTCCCTTACCCAGCTCGCGGCGTCGGACGGCGGACGAGCTCAATAGATCGGGCTTTGTCCGTCCACCTCGCTCGTCTCCTAGCCGGGATCCTTGGGAAGCCGACCCCGAATCGGGAAAAACCAAGACGGCCCGAACGGGGACCTACCATGGCCTCGAAGTGGACAAGGAGCAGCGGTGTATCATCAGTTTTGGTTCGGAAGTGGAGGCCAACAGCGGCTCTCTCAGTTGTGTTCTCTCTCTCTCTGAAAGAAGATGAAGTATCGAGAAAGATAGAGGGAAATTCAGAGGAAATCCTCACTTTTCATTGTCTTCTTTGATGTACAATCTGATGTAAATATAATACAAGATTGATGTAATAAAGGCAAGAAAGAATTGTAAGAGATTGATATCAATTTGATATCAATTCCTAACTATTATATGTACAAATATAATCAGTGTGATTTCTTCTAGGCATATCTTCCTGATATGTCTGATGCATATCTTCCAACACTCCCCCTTAAGCTGGTGGCTGATAGATGTCCAAGACACCAAGCTTGCTCAACAGATATGCATGTTGTCTTTGATACAGAGGCTTGGTAAAAATGTCGGCAGGTTGTTCTATCGTGCCAATCCCTCTTGTTTCGATCATTCCCTGCTGAATTTTTTCACGAGTGAAATGACAATCTACTTCTATGTGCTTTATCCTCTTGTGAACTATTGGATTTGCTGCAAGCTTGAGCGCTGCATCATTGTCACAAAATAGCTTCGTCGGACCCTTCAATTTTACTCCTAGATCTCGGAGTAATCCTCGAATCCATACAACCTCACAAGTAGTTTTTGCCATAGCTCGATATTCTGCTTCAGCTGAAGACAAGGACACGGTCGCTTGCTTCTTCGTCTTCCAAGAAAGAAGTGATTCCCCAAGGTTAATGCAAAAACCTGTGATGGATCTTCGGCTCATAGGGCAAGTCGCATAATCTGCATCACAATATGCTGACATTTCCATATTACATTTTCTGGATAGGAGGATCCCCAAGCCTGGACAACCCTTTAAGTATCTAACGACTTTCAGGGCAGCATTCATGTGAGACACCTTTGGACTGTGCATAAATTGACTGAGTGTTTGTACTGCATATGAGATATCTGGTCTGGTCATTGTCAGATATATAAGCTTCCCAACAAGTCTTTGATAACTTGAAGGATCCTTGAGGATAGGATCGTGATTCTGTGATATTCCAGAATCATGATCTCTGGTAGTCAACTTTGTGTTCTGCTCAATTGGAATGACTGAGGGTTTGCATCTGGATAAGCCTGCTTCAGAAATAATTTCTAACACAAATTTTCGTTGACTAAGAGAAATCCCTTGATCAGACCGAGCAATTTCTATGCCAAGAAAGTATTTCGATTCTCCCAAGTCTTTAATATGAAAGGTGGAATGTAGGTACCTTTTGAATCTTTCTGTCGCATTCTTATCAATGCCCATAATAAGAATATCATCCACATAAATCATCAGGTAGATTGATGATGTACCTTGGTTCCATGTGAATAAGGCATAGTCATGCTTGGATTGTTTGAATCCCGCAGATGTGAGGGCATCGGCAAATTTGGCATACCACTGCCTGGAAGCCTGTTTGAGACCATAAAGGGATTTATGGAGACGACATACTTTATTCTCCCCCTGTCTCCGTAAACCTGGAGGAACATCCATGTATATCTCCTCATCCAAGTCCCCATGAAGAAAAGCATTATGTACGTCCATTTGATGTAAAACCCAATCATTGATAGCAGCAACAGAAAGAAAGGATCTTACAGTGACATCATTGGCTACCGGAGAGAAGGTTTCATGGTAATCGAAACCTTCTCGTTGAGTGTATCCCTTAGCCACCAGCCGTGCTTTGTAGCGTTCGATGGAACCGTCAGCTCGGTATTTAATTTTGTAGACCCACTTGCATCCAATTGGCTTTCGGTTTGGAGGCAATTTGACGAGATCCCAGGTCTGATTGGCATTTAATGCATTCAACTCTGCTTCCATAGCTCCTTGCCATTTCGGATCAGTAACTGCTTCTTCATAATTGGATGGTTCTTTGCCCTCGGATATTTGACTCACGCAACGTCTATGTTCTGGCGAGAGTTTATGAAACGAAACATAAGACGATAGTGGGTAATGAATACCTGGTGAGTTGGTGGCGCAGACATAATCTTTTGTCCAGGTTGGTGGACGTACAGAACATCCAGATCGTCTAGGATGGTCCATTTGTATGGGTGCAGGAGATGAAGATTCCTGATGATCCACTGTTATTGAAGTAGGATGTGAGAATGACGTGTCATCAATCATAACCTCTTCTTCCTTAGTTGGCGATGGATTCTCATGTATGGGACTTTGGACGTCTGGTGGGATGCAATTCTCACATGAATTCTGGATTATGACGGGAGGTCTGATCAGAAGAAATTCATCAGTTGAATCTTCTGTGGGATGGACTGAATAATGTGAGGTCCCGGATGTCTCTCTGGAGAGATCTTTGTCATGAAAAGGAAATATATCTTCATGGAAGATGACGTCTCTGCGAATAAAGAATTCCCCAGTTGCTAGATCCAAGACGTGGTATCCTTTTTGCAAATTTGGGTACCCCATGAAGATGCAACGTCTAGCCCGTGGGCCCATCTTGTCACGGGATGACACTATTGTTGCATAGCATAGACACCCAAAGATTCTCAGGTGTTGTAATTCTGGCTGTTTCTTGAAAAGTAACTCAAATGGAGTTTTGCCATTGAGTACTCTAGTCGGCATACGATTAATGAGATATGCTGCAGTGAGGACGCATTCTCCCCAATAATTTTCTGGAATTGATGCCTGAAATTTCAATGCTCTTGCAACTTCTAGAAGGCGGCGATGCTTCCATTCCACTACCCCATTTTGTTGTGGGGTATATACGCAAGAACTTTCGTGGAGAATCCCATTGGATGAAAACAAGGAGTTGCATTCAGTGCTGAAGAATTCCTTTCCATTGTTTGTCCTAATCCGTTGGATGGATTTGCCTAATTGATTCTTGGACAAAGCAATGAAATTTGCCAGATTGGAGAATACTTGCCTTTTGGACTGCATCAAGAATAGCCATGTGGCACGAGAATGGTCATCCACAATTGTTAGGAAATAAGAAGATCCATCATGATTTTGTGTGTGGTAAGGACCCCAGATTTCAACATGGATCAATGAAAAAATGTCAAGTGCACGACTGCGACTGGAAGGAAAAGGAATGCGAGATTGCTTTGCAAGAGGACATATCTGACACTTGGAGTAAGGAAGGGAGGCACTATGGCCTAATCTTGAATGCATAAGAAAGTCTTTATCATTGGTAATTGTGTTACATGATGAAATTTTATTTAAAAAAATAGACGACAAATCAAGATTACTTGGAAGATTTTTCCAAAGGAACAGTCCTTCAGAGAGGTTACCAATGCCCATCACTTTGCCAGTCGAAAGGGTCTGAAAGAAGCAGGTGTCAGAGTCAAAAAATATACGACATGAATTTTCTTGATAGGCTTTGGAGACAGAAATTAGATTGAATCGAAAATCCGGGACATAAAGCACATTTTGGAGAGTGATTTGAGGACTGAGTTGGACTTTTCCTGTAACTGCAACATATGTAATATTCCCATTGGGTAATTCCACAGAAATAGGAAAATCCAATTTCCCATTTATTTCAGAAAAAAATTCCTTCTCACAAACAATGTGATCACTTGCCCCAGAGTCAATTATCCAACCCTTTCTTGATATATTTAGGCACCGAGAAATACCTGAAAAATTGCCTTCTTTGTTGGAAGTGTCCAATTTCAACAAGGCCTGCATCAGTTGTTGATACTGCTCATAGAATATAGATTTATCAATATTGGACCCACTAACTTGGTTAGCTGCAGAAAATTCCTTTTTTTTTTTCCTTTTTCTCTAGGTTTGCCGTGCAATTTTCAGCAATTTTCTATCGTATGGTGTGGATGACGACAATATTCGCAATATAACTTAATTTTTCCTTTACCAGAATTTTTTGCATATGCCGAATAAATCCCACCGTCGGATCCTTTGATGTTGATCTCATCTACGCCGTCCGATCCACCGAAGTGGATTGCGCTTTTTTGGCCGACAGATCATCGCGAGCGATCCTGACCGCCCGTCCCTTCATATTTAAAGGGCCGAGCTTCCTCATTTCAGAACCCTAGCGCCTCTTGTGCTCCTCCTCTCTCGTGCGCTAGGGTTTTGCCCCCTGGATCCCGCAACAGATCTCGTCGATCTCCTCGGCTCGCGAGAGCGAAGCTCCCTTCTCCCTTCGTCTTCTCTGAGGTTGTGAGTCTCTAGCTCTCTTCCTGAACCGCGAGTTGGAAGATCCGGCCGAGTGGTGGCGCGGGTTCCATGGCCAAAATATGAGATCGGAAACTCAGGTACGAATTGTTTAATACCAAGAGAAATCGGGTCCCCTTTTCCCTCTCTCTTATAGAACGATATTGTGCAAGCGTCTCCTCTGGGCCTTCAAGTTTTTCCTCCGCTGCTTCAAGATCGTTCCATAAGGATGATAATTTGTTGTAACAGGCCGTCACGGTCATGCTCCCTTGCTTTAATTCGCTGAGTTCCTGCAAAAGGGAAAAAATTCGTGCTCGATCTAACTTTCCGTACATTTGTTTGATGTTGTCCCACATGGCTTTCGAGTCTTCGGTTAGTGGGAGCCCAGCCGCGACTTCTGGAGAGATGCAATTGCCGATCCATGTCCTCACGAGCTGGTTGCATTTCCTCCAGAATCGGGCCAATCGCTCATCAGATGGAATCGGAACCGCCCCGTCGAGGAATCCATCCTTGTCCTTCGTCACCAGGGCGCACCGGAAGTCTCGGGCCCACCTGTGGTAATTCTCCGGTTCGATTAACTATAAATTAATCAATTTTAACTCGGGGCCATCGGCCGTTGAGACATGCAGGGGGTCATCAGGCTCTGGTCGCCCGGTGATGGCAGCGACGGGGAAAGGTACGAATCCGGGTGCAAGGTTCAGGTAGGGATTTGTCCCCTGACCCTGTTCGCTTGACCCGAATTGATGCCCCGCATTTGAAAATCCCGGGTAGGGATTTGTTCCCATACCCGATTCTCCAGATCCGTGTCTAGACCCGCTTTCCTGCTCCATTCCAGGGTTCGAGCTTGCCCCATTTACGGCTGGTGGGCTCCCCTGGGATTGGACGTGGGCTCCTTGGTGACCCACATAACCAGGCAGTGATGTATTCAGGCTTGACTCGAGGTACCAAGGATAGGGTACCCACTGGAATGGTTGACCCACGAAGGGTTGCCCCAGTCCAAACTGAGCCTGCGTTGGTCTACATTGAGTAGGTTGAGTCTGAAGTGTTTGTTGTTGTGTTTCTGCAAGTGGATTTTGGATCTGCGGCGGTGGACCTTCTGCGGTGGTCTGGTCGTCAGCCATAGAAGGTAAGGTAACTGAAAAAAAAAACTTCTTCTTTCTCGATAGTGATTTCTGACAAGATGACAGATCTATTGATTTGTTTGGATCTCCCTTGGCAGGTAATCAAAAGTGGAAGCAAAGGGTGATTAGAAGCCGAGGCTCTGATACCATGAAAGAAGATGAAGTATCGAGAAAGATAGAGGGAAATTCAGAGGAAATCCTCACTTTTCATTGTCTTCTTTGATGTACAATCTGATGTAAATATAATACAAGATTGATGTAATAAAGGCAAGAAAGAATTGTAAGAGATTGATATCAATTTGATATCAATTCCTAACTATTATATGTACAAATATAATCAGTGTGATTCCTTCTAGGCATATCTTCCCTCTGTCTGATGCATATCTTCCAACACTCTCAACTCACGGTCTCTCTTTCGCGTCCTCTCACCTCGTACTTGACCCCCTCCCATTTCTCCCTTGGCGGAACCAGCATCACATCACCCGTCGCCTCCACCGCCAGCCTGCTCTGCTTTGCGCCTGCTCTGCCCTGCTCCTACGGCTGATTCCATCCTCGCTGGCGTGAGGAAGAAGTAGGAAGGAGGAAGGAGGGGCCGAGCCGGGGTGAGAAGCACAAGCAAAGTGGGCCCTGGGCCCACTCGAGGAAGAAAGAAAAAAAAAGAGGGGGCTGGGGCCCGCTCGGGGAAGAAAGGCGAAGGCCCAGGCGAAGGGGCCTTTTTTTTATAAATAATATTTTTTTGGTTAGTCCTACGTTATACCTACTCTACACTCACTCGTTTTTTTCGCCCGCCCTCTTGAAAAGATGTGTCGAAATCCACTCCTGAAACTTGCGCGTCCCCACTCCATCCCTCTCTGAGAAGGTGGGGGTTTGAACGAAAATAGAAAATAAAACGAAAATAGAACTTAAATAGGGTTAAATAAGAGAAAATAAAACGAAAATAGAACTTAAAATGCAAATAATATTAATGCTTATATGATGTGAAAATCATTTTTATTAGGGTCAAATTGATTCTAAGTTTTTTATATAATTTTAATTGTAGATGTTAAGTTAAATTTTAAGTATCAATAAATATAAATATCAAACTGCAAGAGTAAAAATAAAAAAGAAAAGAATTAAAGAAGAGATAGGTGCGGTTGCACCTTTATCCTATCACGTGACTGACATTGTTTACGAAAGTCAAAAATTCAACGAACATCACGTGCTCTAGCTTTAATTGAATTGTTGTGGGCCTTATTTCTCCGCCACGCATCCCACGTTGAAGTCATCCTTTGATGTTACATATATGAATGAGTCAAAATTTGTCTATATCTCCTGTTATCCCTCGCTCCTTCTCTCTCTTTCTTTGTTGCAGCTGCTCTTTCTTCGCCAGCTGTACAAAAGGCCAAAAAATTGAAAAATATAATTGAGTTTCATCAACAATTATGCATCTAACTTAAGTCCGAAAATGAGTATAGAATAGGTATAAAGTAGAACCGATTAAAAAAAAAAAAAAACTAAAGTAACTTTATTCTCTCTCTCTCTCTGCTGCTCTTTCTTCTTCAGCTGTACAAAAGGCCAAAATATAATTGAGTTTTACCGGCAATTATGCGCCTAACCTAAAGTACTTTATTCTCTCTCTCTCTCTCTGCTGCAGCTGCTTCTTTCTTCGTCAACTGTACAAAAGGCCAAAAAATATAATTGAGTTTCACCAACAATTATGCACCGAAAGTAGCTTTGTCCTTCGGTTTGATGATAAGGAGCAACCCATCTTTGTTGACCTCACTCCAATAAGTGTCGGCGAAATAGGTACACTCACTCCAAGTCCTTCATCCTTCTGAATAAAAAAAATTCTGCTACGGAGGAAGCAGAGCAAACCCTGTCTCTTCTGTATTTTCCAATCCTGCAACGAATTCTCCTGAAATTCTTTCCCGCATCAACGCCCTCCCCAAGATTTTCTCTCCCCTTTTTATCTGTTTCGTCGAGTGGGTTTTGAACTCGGCAATCAGTTCGTAGGTCCTTTGTGCTTCGTTCTTGGAACAGAAATCTGTTACTTCCCCCTCGAACGATCGACACCCACCAAGCGATTTCTCGAATTCCTTCCTTACCTATAAGTTTCCTCAACTGGGTTTTTCAGATAATGAAGTGGGTACTGCTTTCTTGATTGCCCCCAGCTCGAGGATGTGAGGATTTCTTGGTTTTGGGGGTCGAAAGAGAGAAAACCAACTCTCGAGTTCTTGATCCTGCTCTGCCCCCAATCTGAGAAGGGACAGCGGGAGAGGATCCATGTCAACGTTGACTTCGAGCTGTTCTTGGAAGGCCGGGGACGGGGTCTCCGATCAATTCCCGGCGGGTCTGCGGGTCCTCGTGGTGGATGACGATCCGACTCGTCTGAGGATCTTGGGGAAAATGCTCAAGACATGCCAATATCAAGGTAGATTGATGGGATGTTCTTGTCCTGTGTGCACGATGCTCAATTCGTTTGTGGATTCTGAGAGATTTCTCTTTGTCGTTAAATTGGATTCGAATTCATGAATTTGTTTCACTACTTTTAAGTGAGGGTTTACTTTTGTCATTTCTGTGAAAAATTGTGGATTAGCGTCGAGTTTCGAGTCCTTACAGCTATAATTTGTTGCCCTTTTGCCTTTTCTTCTTTCTCTTTCCAGTTAGGAATGGTATGATGAGTTAGGTTAATTTCTCGCCTCTAGAAGTTGATTTGCTGGTGAGAAGTTCGAGTGCTTGTTCGAGCTCTCAGGAATTGAAGTCCTACAGTACTTAGTGCTTCGTTCTGGCTGATTCATGATTGTTTCTGTTTTGGAATATTTCAGTGACAACATGCAGTAGGTCAGATGTTGCATTATCCACGCTTCAAGACAACAAAAATGGATTTGACATTGTGTTGAGTGATGTTCACATGCCAGACATGGATGGCTTCAAACTTCTTGAACACATCGGGCTCGAAATGGATCTACCTGTAATCAGTATGTACTCCATTTGAATTCTGATGGCCTGAAAATGGATAAGCCAATCGCATGTTAAATGAAAAATGATTGATTTACTTTGGTTTCCTGGCTTATCCAATTGAACAGTGATGTCCGCCGCCGACGGGAAGCAGGTTGTAATGAAGGGCATGACCCATGGTGCTTGTGATTATCTGATAAAACCGATAAGGATCGAGGCATTGAAGAACATATGGCAGCACGTGGTTAGGAACAGGAAGAACAAATGGAAGGAATTGGAGCAATGTGGAAGTGTGGAAGATGGAGATCGGCCACAGAAACACTTGGAAGATGTGGATTACTCATCTACAGCAAATGAAGGAAGCTGGAAAAGTGGAAAGAAAAGGAAGGAAGAGGAGGATGATGCAGAAGAAAGGGATGATTCATCGACACTGAAGAAGCCACGAGTAGTTTGGTCCATTGAGCTTCACCAGCAGTTTGTGTCAGCTGTTAATCAGCTCGGAATCGACAGTATGAATTCATTACTTTGACGCCTTCTAAAGTTATTTTACTAACTGGTCCCGTTATGCGCATCCATCATCCATACTTGGCTACTTAGGGTCATCATTTAGTTAAAATAATATCAAGGTGAATGACCCTTCAATGTTTACAAAAAAGAGACGATGCATCATGGTGCTTATCCTCACATTTAACTATGGGAGCATTTAGAATTCAGCATGGGCATTGAAACACCCAAACACGGATTTATTTGGTTCTTTGGGTATAAGACTATGCTAGATTGTATTACAATATCTCTGGTCCAGGGAAAGCAATACTTTTTACCATACGTGTCATATCCAAATCACCCAATTTATTATCGCCTATGCAGAAATGGAACTTCTCATGTTCAATGAAAATCACATTCATGTGATATGGCAAATGAATGACTTGTGGAAAAATAGTTTGACATCAATGAGACTTTTAATTTTAACAAACCACAACTGATCTCAAGAAAACTCCAAGTTGATGAAATCCCTCCAAGGAAGCTGTTTGATCTGTGAATTTTTCATTCTCTTTCACAAAATGTTTCCTGGAGTACAATGAGCCCATTTTGCAAGATATAAGAGTTGCTGGTTTAGCGGGTGTAGTTGTGAATTAATTTCCTTTGAGCTCTTATATGATCCCTCTCACCACCACGTGTCCTTGAAATATTTATAATCAACTTTAACTGGAGTCTTGGATTTACCATTTACCCCTGTTTTTATTTTCCTTTGTCATCTCTTCCATTCTGAAAATATGTCTTGACTCATGAATGCAGAGGCTGTTCCGAAGAAAATACTGGAGTTGATGAATGTTCCTGGGTTGACAAGAGAAAATGTTGCTAGCCACCTTCAGGTATCCTGAATTTTACTAGATTTATTACATTTTTCCTGTGCAACATAATCTATTGTAGTTCTTTTCAGTACCATGTAACTGTACAATAATATGGTGCAGAAATACCGCCTGTATCTTAAAAGACTGTGCTCGTTGAATCAGACAGTCTTCTCCTTGTCAAGACTTTGAATGGACAAGGACAGCCGCCATGGGAGGAGAGGTCTCTGTTCTCCGAAGCTGCCTTTTGCATTGCCTTTTCCCTAATTTCATTCTAACCTATTCTTGACGCGAAGCAAATGTGGTAGCCGATTGGGCTGCAAAGGCCCACAATCGGGCCATGTTGTACCAGAACTCGGCTGTCTTTCCCCCTTTTTATCTGATCGATCTTGTATGTGCTGATGCACCAGCTGCAAGTTGTACTAAGTTTATCTCTTGAATATAGTTTCCGTTATTTTGACCCAAAAAAAAAAAAAAAAAAGAGTTTTGGTGTTTGATTCGTGGCGAGGTATAATCTAGTGAGCAGTGGGCGCAGAAGTCTAGTCAAGCGACGAGATAAAAAGGAATTGCAATACGCAACTCAAGGAGAATTGTGGAAAAGTCTGAATATGTGATTTTCCTCCTTCAATCTCTGATTTTTATTTCAAAGCTGGTTGGTATTGACATGTAGAATATAACTTTAAAGTGATTCTAAACCTATTTATTCGACAGTGAACGTAGATAATTACAAAAAATAAGAAGGATCCCATTGTACGAATATCTATTGAGTTATAAACTTTTTAAATTAGTCGATTTAATTTTAAATATCTTGATGATTTGTCAATATAGTCATTTTGATCAATTTTGATCAAAAATCGTTGACATAGATGATAACCATTCTATGGCACATGACCGGTATTTAGGTGGACAATTTTTGTAATTTAAAAAAAAAAAGTTCTCAATTTTTTTCTTTTTTTCATGTTTTCATTTTCTTCATTTTCTTTACTTATATTTTCTTTTTTTCTTTTTCTTATTCCCCTTCGCCAGCCGTTGGCCAGTCCATGGCTTCGGTGATTAATAGCAAGGGCCCAGATGCCCTCGCTAGCTAGCAAGGGCTGATGGATTTGCTGGGGCCACATACTAATGGAGGGACAAAGAACAAAAAAAAAAAAAAATGAAAGAAAAGAAACTAAAAAAAAAAAAGAAAAAAAAAGTTTTGCAAAAATTGTAAAAATTATTCATATCAGCATTTGTAACGACTGCGCCCCATTTGTATAATATTGTCCGCTTTGGATGGGATTGCACGAAGCCATTTCCCTTCCTTACGGCTTTAAAACGCGTCATCTGGGGACAAGGTTGCACTCGGCCATTCCTTTCCCCAAACCAATATTGTCCTCTTTGGATGGGATTGCACGAAACTATTTCCCTCCCTCAAGGCTTTGTTTTGTGCAATGCGAAGCGTACGTGAAACGCGTTATACGGAGTTAAGAGGGGCCTAAGCCATTATATCTTTTGGCCCAAGACTTCCTCCCTAGGCGATGTGGGGACAGAGACCCCTTCCTTGCGCACATCCGAGAGGCGAGGCACGGACGCACCGCCATCCCTCCTCCCCGTGCACCGCCGCTCGGCTGTCACACTCTTCCCCTCCTTGGGAGCACAACGCCCTCGGCCCGTGGCCCCACACGCGATCGGGAGTCGGCTCCGATACCATTTGTAACAATCCTGGCCCCACCGTATAATATTGTCCGCTTTGGATGGGATTGCACGAAGCCATTTCCCTTCCTCACGGCTTTAAAACGCGTTTTGCAGGGGCAGAGGGCCATCCCTTGGGCCTTCCCTCTCCCAAGCCATAATATTGTCCTCTTTGGACGGGATTGCACGAAGCCATTTCCCTCCCTCAAGGCTTTGTTCTCAGCACAGTGGAAACGTACGTGAAACGCGTTATGCAGGGGCAGAGGGCCATCCCTCGGGCCTTCCCTCTCCCAAGCCATAATACTGTCCTCTTTGGATGGGATTGCACGAAGCCATTTGCAAATGGCTTCGTGCAATCCCATCCAAAGAGGACAATATCGGTTTGGGGAAAGGAATGGCCGAGTGCAACCTTGTCCCCGAGATGACGCGTTTTAAAGCCGTGAGGGAGGGAAATGGCTTCGTGCAATCCCATCCAAAGCGGACAATATTATACAGTGGGGCCCCGGATTGTTACAAATGGTATTAGAGCCGACTCCCGACCGCATGTGGGGCCACAGCGAGGGCGTTGTGCTCCCAAGGAGGGGAGAGTGTGACAGCCCGAGCGGCGGTGCGCGGGGAGGAGGGATGGCGGTGCATCCGCGCCTCAGTCTCTGGACGTGCGCAAGGAAGGGGTCTCTGTCTCACATCGCCTAGGGAGGGAGTTCTGGGCTAGTTTATAATGGCTTGGGTCTCTTTAATCTGTATAACGCGTTTTACGTACGCTTCCGCTGCACTGAAAACAAAGCCTTGAGGGAGGGAAATGGCTTCGTGCAATCCCATCCAAAGCGGATAATATTATACAGTGGGGCCCCGGATTGTTACAAATGGTATCAGAGCCGACTCCTGACCGCGTGTGGGGCCACAGCGAGGGCGCTGTGCTCCCAAGGAGGGGAGAGTGTGACAGCCCGAGCGGCGGTGCGCGGGGAGAAGGGATGGCGGTGCGTCCGCGCCTCAGTCTCTGGACGTGCGCAAGGAAGGGGTCTCTGTCCCACATCGCCTAGGGAGGGAGTTCTGGGCTAGTTTATAATGGCTTGGGTCTCTTTAATCTGTATAACGCGTTTCACAAATGCTTCCGCCGTGCTGAGAACAAAGCCTTGAGGGAGGGAAATGGCTTCGTGCAATCCCATCCAAAGCGGACAATATTATACAGTGGGGCCCCGGATTGTTACAGCATTGGCACCCATATCCGAGCGAGGCCAATCTCGCCATGGCCTGGCCTAGATCTGGGTGAAGCCGCCTCGTGTGCGGCCCTGAGGCCTCACTCGTGGCCGACAAGACTCATCAAAGAAGCAAAATAATCAAGAAGAGAAAATAATAAAAGGAAAAATTAAAAAAATATTAAAAATTGTCACGTTAGTGTTGGCCAAATGGCCAGCATCCACATCATTACTAACCGATCAAAATTGGCCGAATAGATTGAATTGACACAATCACAAAAAGTTTAGAATCAAATTTGCACAATTATAATGGATTTATAACTTTTTTGGTAATTCTCACAACCTATTTGTTATCTCCATTTTTAGATTACAACATGTGTCCATCCAGTTTTGGTCCTCGCAGCACCTCATCTAAATACCATCAAACCTTGGCAGCGAGGATGGTACTTGGAGATCTATGCAAATATTTATATATCAAAATTACATTGAGATAGTAAAGTGTGCTCACCATCATCATATCATCATCCATCAAGTCGATTCCACATAATGATCTATTTGTCACTTTCAACATCTTGGGGGATTAAATGTTTCAATTAATTAAGGTAGGATGAGAAGTATTTTTCATAAAGAACGGACGTTCAAGAAGTCTTGCTAGATTGATAGATTGATGTTGCAAATGGTTCTCTTCTCAAGTAGCATGAAAAATTATGCTACTCAAATGTAGGGCCTCCTTTTTTCTATTTTTTCGGAAGATGTTCCAAATCAAATTGCAAGGTTACGACTATGAAAACTCGTAGTACAAGTACAAAAAATACCAAATCAATCATCTATTGACTTCTCAATGCTCATTAAATCTGATTCACAAAATAGGTTGGGAGCCATTTTGCTAGCCCTACTAAAATCTAAACATTTTAATAAATTAAGGATTTATGCGGCGTCCTAGTTCACAAAGATGTGCCGTTGCTGTTGACAAATCGACAATGATTGATTTTCATGAACTCATCGTCATATTATTGACATTCCCATTATATATGAGCATAAGAGCGAACTTTATTTTTTGAGCATCAAGAGATAAGATTGGCTTAAATAAAATTCCAAATAGCCCAAGTGTCACAATTAGATAAGTCCAAACCCCAAACACATTCAACTATGGTTTTTTTTTCTTATAACTTTATTCACATATTATAAGAATGTACTTTATGGTTAGGGATATGTGCATTAGAAGTCCTAAAACTTATCATGAAAATGCAATTGAGTCATAAAACTTTCAAAAAGTGCAATTAAGTCCTAAAACTTATCATGAAAATTTAATCAAGTCCTAAAACTTTCAAAAGGTTCAATAAAGTCTTAAAACTTGTCATGAAAGTGCAACCGAGTCCTAAGATTTTCAAAAGTGCATTCCATGGAAGGATTTTGATTAAACCATATTGATAAGTTTTAAGACTTGATTGCATTTTTGAAAGTTTTAGGACTTAGTTGCACTTTGTGACAAGTTTTAAGACTTAATTGCACTTTTTGAAAGTTTTAGGACTTAATTGCATTTTCATGACAAATTTTAGGACTTCCAATGCACTTATTCATTATGGTTAATGATCATATATATATATATATCATGGTTTTATGAGAGACTGTGCCACATCAATAGTTTTAGATGTTAGTCCAAATTCAAAATATCGGGCCAACGTTTGAGATTTTATTGGCCATTCGGCATTTCATTTATTACTCATGAAGTCTATCATTGCATGAAATTTACTGAAAATTAGAGAATCTCACAATACCAACAAAACATCAAGTTTATTCAACTTCTTTTTGACACACCCATGTAGCCCAATTTACAAAATTCCACAAAAACAAAGACGAACAACAGCACCCCGGACCATGTAGCCCAATTTCGCTAAAAATTCCGAAACGCGACGCAAAACCACTGCTTAGCAAAGTCGCCCGGTGGTTTATCTCCGGCCGCCGGCCGTGCGGGGTTCCCCGGGTCATCAAAAAAAAAAAAAAAAAAAAAACAACAACACCCATCGGCCCAACATGCTTAACTCCAAGCATAGAGTGACGCGAACTCTTCTTGTCTCCTTTTCAGTTTACCAGAACCAGACATATTTAATACGGTACCGTGAACAAGACAAGATAGCGATGAGATCGGCTCAATAGGCATCAGGGTTTGCCAAGAGATAAGCCTCGATGGCCTTGAACATCGCGGACGCCTTCTCTTTCCCAGCCTTGATCTTCTCCTCAGTTATGTCCGCCTCGCCAATGGTGAAATACTTGCCCGTGCTCTTGCACACCGAGCCTCCCTCGGGCGATGCGGTGATCTTCATCTCATAGCTAATCTTCTCAAGGGTGGTGCCCAGCGCGTCGCCCTCAATGATCGAGTAGCAAAAAGTAATATTCGCGTTTAGAACTCGCTGGTTTCAACATCACGAGCAACAATCTTGATGGTGTCGATTGGGCCATTTAGGTTGTTCCAACTGCAATATGATACGATTGACTTAGACATGGCCCGATTTTGCTCGATTGAAATCGAGTCACGTGATCAAGCTCATAATGGAATATTATGAGAGAATTCAAAATAGATCATAGTCTAAATTAATACTTCCTAGAGCTTTTTAATACTAAACATGTTTCAGAACTTGGAAGTCCTCAGTTTGAAGCATGAAAAAAGCACATGCAATCAGAACATCCAACAGATGGACTAAAACACCCATCTACTTCTCTGAATAACAAGCATAAGACTTTGTTCTTAAGCGTTTGATTATCTTTATGAAACTTATAAGGACATGAATCAAATCGAACTTCTATCCACGAGGGGGAAAAAGAAAAGATCAAGACAGTTAACATAACCGAAGCTTCAAAAGAAACAGAGGAAAGACATAGAGGAACAGAGGTTTCTGTAGAGACTTACTTCATCAGTAGTGTGATGATCAGATGCAACAGTCTCAGAAGCCATGGATGGATGAAATGAGTGCTCAAAGAAGTAGGAGAAAAATGAAAATTTCTTTCCCTTCTCTTCTTCCGGCTGGCTTTTGGATTCAAAAGAGAAGTGAAGTGTGCCAAAAGGAAATGATTGATGCTGAAAAGTAAAGAAGGAAAGCCAGAGAGCCCCACTCAAACTTGGAATTGGCAATTCAAAAAAAGAAAAGGAAAAAGGAAAAAGGTTGGTCTTAGTGAGCTGGATGATTATATAGGGGGTGTCTGTATGGCTGCATCTGTATGCATTTGTGATTATTATTCCAAGAAGACAACTCACTCGACCCCTATTTATTTTTTATTTTTTCCTAAAATGCTGTATCTGCATGTAGCTATCCAAATTGTACTTGGGATTTCTTGCCCCTTTTGTCAGAACCCATAAATACAATGAAATTTATTCCATGTATTTTACCAATATTGCTAGAGTCGAATTTGACCCGCAACATTTATAGGACATTGATCTATCATTTTTTGAGTTAGATGAAGATTGTGGTACAAAAATCAATTACAGGGACTTGTGTTCGGCCGTTCGAAAAAATTCAGAAATCCTAAATTGTTTTGTATTATGATTTGCTCTATTCACTGTAGTTTATCATAATAATGAACAAATATGTCGACTAAAGTATCAAGTTGTCAAGCCAAATTCCCATATTTTGTTAGCCTTTTTCAAGTCTTGATTCCCGGAATTGCACGATGGCTCTGCCAACTTCATCAATTTCAGCAGGAACAGGCCCCTCTGTTTCTTTTTCCGCTCCTGTCCACTTTCGCGTTCAGGTTGTACCACTTGGATGGTGGGATGGGATCCACGAAATTTCCTAGGATACCTCGAGGCGCAAAAGAGCGATGTTTTTGCTTCTACCTTATCTTCTTTGCTCTCGCTAGTTAACAAAGCGTGTATTACTTGAGCACCCAAAGAATGTACTTATCTTCTCTCTCTCTTTCCCTTTCTTTTTGAACTTTTGGGATTGAAGAAAAGCATTGAAGGAAATATGGGAAAAGCATATTCCACTACTGCATAGAAAAATCATATTCTTAGGCTGCGCATGACAACGCTTCTGTTCCGGGGAAGAGTTTTTTTTTTTTTTTTTTCAGAAAGAGTTATTTTCTATTTCTGTTCCGGAAAACAATTTATGAGTAAAAGAACCCGTTTGATAACTACACAAAATTTCTACTCTTGGAATAGAAAAAGAATAAAAATGCGTTTGGTAACGCAACAATTTATTTTTTGTATTTATTTATTTTTTATTCTTGCTCACGAATTGTCGACCATCGGCCGCCGCAGCCCGACGCCGACCGCCGCTCGCCGCTGCCCACCGCCGTCGACCGACCAGTGGCCGGTGGTGGCGGTCATGGCCGATGGCGACGGTAGGGGCAATGGCCGGTGGGCGGCGGCGGCGGCGATGGGTGGCAGGCGGCGACGACAGCCAACGGCAGTGATTGGCGGCGGCGATGGCAATAGTCGACGGCAGCGACGGCCAGCAGGTGACAGTCGGCGGTGGCTCCGAGCGATTGGAGGTAGCCACGGCAAGAGAGAGAAACAAAAGGAAAAAAAAAAAAAAACAAAATTGGCTTATATCTATAAATTGTTCCCGGGAACAAGAACTAACTTTTTTTTGCTTCTCAAAACTGTTCCCAAGAACAAAAAATTAGAGAAATTGTTTCCGGGAACAAATGTTTTACCAAATAGGTTTCTATTCTTTTTTTGTTCCGGAGAACAAAAGAACAGAAATTGGGAGAAACAAGAGCGTTACCATGCATTACTTTAGTGCCACCTTTATGAGAAAGAATCAGGATTGACTACATGTGAGAAGTTGGCATTATGAGTTTGCTCTTGGACTTTATGATAATGGAATATTAGTCAGAGAAGGCACCATCCTAGAATGATACCGAACGTTATTCCATTTCCCTTTCATGTATAGACTTGACTTTTGATCCAGGAGCATTTGCTCAGCAAACTCTCTTGGCTGAGCTTCACTGATTTCTTACATACTGTTACTATCGTAGAAAATATCAAGCCCTAAGCTGCATATGGTCGCGATCCACTGAGATCTCGTCCTACTTCGCTTCAATCCGTTTGCAAAAGTAGCAATTTTTAAGTTTGGTAGAGGCCTCGGGAAGAATTATCGTCGATTTCATACTCATAAATATTATTTGCTTAACTCCGTGCAGTAGAAAAACTTGAAAAATCGAGGTACAATTTTTCCTAATGGGTGATATCGATGCTTCATGTTTCTATTGAGCTTCCATCTATTGAAGAAAAATCCCTTAGAGTTTTGAAGTTGACAAAACAGCCTCAACAGTGTGGTCTAAGGACTCCAAGACTCAGTCGGCTACGTCTGAAGTTGTCAAGGTCTAAAGGTTTTCAAAGATAGTCGACCCAGAATTTTGGTCGAAGTTTTTCCGTCGAAGTCGGTCAAGACTCGGTTTCCGTCCGAAGACCTTCAAGACTCAGTTTCAGTCTGATGACCCTCAAGACCCAAATCTAAATCTGAAGACAATTCGCGATTTTTACAGGCTGGCCACAGGTTATTCTTATGGTTACGGAAAGAAAGATATTGGATTTCGTATTTCCTAATCTTAACCATGGAATATCTCTGGCTGTGATCAAGAGCTTGGAAGATTTGATTCTTCGGATTTTATTCGTTGAAGATCAAGATTATTTTTGGAAGAATCTAATTTTGGGAACTCAAGATCCTGATTGTATGGGCGAATAGGATTGATGAGATGCTGTCTACTTACGTTTTCGGGACAAGGAGATCACTTAAATTGATTCAGTCCAACGGGTTGATTGGATGAATGTTTTGGTAAGTGCCAACGGGTATGATGGCACGGAGACTATTTAAGGTGGATCGACGTTGCTTGGAAACAAGGAGAGACTGGTAGAAAAATCTTGATGTTAGAATCTCCAAAATCACTTGTTCTCTAAAATCTTTCATATTCAAATTGTGTAACAAAGAGAGTGAGATATAGTGCAAAAGCAGCAGAAGGCTGTAGGAGAGACTGTCAATTGAAGAAGTCTAATCCATCTACTGTAAAGGCAATCTTTTGCTACATAGTGATTACAGCCAGTTGGCTGCCAACATGGAGAGTGGACGTAGGCTTGGTCTAAGCCGAACCACTATAATCCTTGTGTTAATTCTCTTTTACCCTACTCTATTTACTTTGTGAATACGTAATCTGTTTATTATTGATATATCTTTGATATCAACGTATTGCATCGCAAAAGATTCCAAAATAATTCTGCAACAACCTATTCACCCCCCCCTCTAGGTTGATTCACTAGCCCATTTCAATTGGTATCGAGCAGGAGTTGCTTATTTGTTAGAAGTGTTATTACTTCGAAGCTAAAAATCTATGGCTAGTGTTTTGGCTCCAGGGTTAATTGAAGGGCAGAGCAATACCAGACCTCCCTACTTCGATGGCAAGGATTACAACGTATGGAAAAACAAGATGAAGGCGTTCCTAAGATCTAAAGATCCTATGGAATGGGATGTAGTAGAGAACGGGATTATTCCTAAAGCTACATCAAGCACAGGAAAAGAAATAGCTGATGGAGTAGGATTACCACAAGCAGAAATTTCTAAGAGACATGCTCTTGATGCAAAGGCTATTTACTCTCTCTATTGTGCATTATCTCCTACTGAGTATAATAGAATTTCATCTTGTGATACAGCCAAAGAAGTTTGGGACAGATTGCACGTCACCTATGAAAGAACAGATCGAGTCAAAGAAACCAAGATCAACATCCTTCTTGGTCAATATGAAGCCTTCAAAATGAAGCCAAGAGAAACCATCACGGATATGTTCGGTTGATTTACGAAATTGTAAACGGCTTGGCATACCAAGGACAGCCAATCTCGGGATCTATGAAGGTCAATAAATTGTTGAGAGGGCTCTCCAAAGATTGGAATCATGTCAAAACATCTATAAGAGAAACACGAGAGGATCATGCCTCTTTCGGTGGATGAATTGGTCGGCACACTTCAATCCTATGAAGTCGAGCAATTCAATGAGGAATTTGACACAAAAGGTAAGAAGTCAATTGCTTTAAAATCTAATGATGATTCTAATGTTACAGATTCAGAAGAAGACTTGGATGATGAAGAATTGGCACTTCTGATTAGAAAGTTCAGAAGGTTGAATAGAAAAGGTAGAAGATTCAACGGTAAGAAACAAAACAATCAAAGATTTCAAAGTAGATCAAATGAAGAAGAAGATACCGGCAAAGAAGTTGTTTGCTTTGAATGTAAGAAAAAGGGGCACATCAGACCCAACTGTCCCTTATTGAAGAAAAAGAAAGGAAAACCTGAAAAGTTCAAGAAAGCACTCAAGGCTGAAACATGGAGTGATACTGAATGTGAGGAGAGTGATGAAGAATATGCAAATATATGTCTTATGGCAAACTCAGACTCAGACTCAAACTCAGATTCTGACTCAGACTCAGACTCAGACTCAGATTCAGACTCAGACTCAAACAATGGTATCAATGTTAGAAATCTAAAAATTCCTACCAAAGTATCAAAATATATTGATGAACTTTGTCTCAGTCTTAAAGGCTCTCTTAAAAGGACTAAAAAGGGAGAATTCCAAACTGAAACAACAAGAAAAAATTTTACATGAAAAAGTTGAAAGTCTAGGCAAGTCCCTTGCTGTTTCGAAAGAAAATGATAATGATCTTTCAAAAGAGAATGCTTGCTTGAAAGAAGACTTATTGAAAGTCTCAAAGAAATTTTCAATAGGTTCTGAAAAGTTGGATAATATTCTTTATATCCAAAGACCTTACTTTAATAAATCCGGTTTAGGAATGACACAAGAAACTGTTCCTTTGATCGATTTCTCAAAAGTAAAGGAAAGAATTAGGAATAGGTCAACAAAAACTTTTTATAAAAATCATTTCCAAAAAGTTTTTGTAAAGCTTGTTGGTAGACATGCTCTTACTTGTTCAAGATATAAAAGTGTAGATCATTTTGAAAATGAATGTCCCAAAGTTTGGAGACACGTTAAGAAGAGCTGGGCAAAGACTGTTTATACTACTAACAATGATGGACCCAAGAAGATCTGGGTACCAAAGAAGACATGAGTCTTTCTTTTAATTGCAGGTTACCTTCAAGAAGAAAGTCAAGTGGTATTTGGACAGTGGATGTTCAAGACACATGACAGGAGACTCAAGTTGTTTTACAAAATTCTCTCATATAAAAGGATGAAATGTCTCTTTTGGTGGTAACAACAAGGGCAAGATTGTTGGTCAAGGAACTATGATGATTGGAAATCTCACAATCAACAATGTCTCTCTTGTTGAAGGATTGAACTACAATCTACCGAGTATTAGTCAATTATGCGATTCGGATACAAAATCAATTTTCAAGAAGATACATGTTCGGATCAAGCAAGGATCTTTCACGTCCTTTCTTGGTCAAAGACATGGGAATATCTATTTGCTAGATATAAGGTCGACGACAGTCCTCAATGCTTGATATCAATTCAAGATGAAGTCATCCTCTCGGCATAGGAAGCTTGGACATGTCAATCTGAAGCAAATTGCAAAAAGTATCATCCAAAAGCTTGTTCGAGGACTTCCTAATCTCAAGTATCAAAAGCGTGAATTATGCACTCCCTGTGTACTTGGTAAACAGGTTAGAAATCCCTTTAAATCTATAAATCAAGTATCCACTAATCGTGTTTTGCAGCTATTACACATGGATTTATTCGGGCCAACAAGAGTACAAAGTATTGGAGGTAAAAGATATTGCTTGGTTATAGTTGATGATTTTTCTCGTTTTACTTGAGTTTTCTTTCTTGCAAATAAATCTGATGCATTGATTCATTTTACTAAGTTTGCAAAGAAGATTCAAATTGAAAAATGATATGTAATTTCGAGTATTAAACTGACCATGGTGGAGAATTTGAAAATCATGATTTTGCCAAATATTGTGATGACAATGGTATTCAACATAATTTTTCATCCCCATACACTCCACAACAAAATGGAGTTGTAGAAAGGAAAAATCGTTCTTTGCAAGAAATGGCAAGAACTCTCTTAATTGAAAGTAATATATCACCTCATTTTTGGGCTGAAGCCACTTCTACCGCTTGTTATATTATAAATAGAATTTTTCTAAGACCTATATTGGAAAAGACACCTTATGAACTGCTCAAAGGTAAGAAACCAATTGTTTCATACTTTCATGTATTCGGTTGCAAATGTTTTATCCTAAAGAATTCAAGTGATCAAATTGGTAAGTTTGAAGAAAAATCAGATGAAGGAATTTTCCTTGGCTACTCCATGACAAGCAAAGCTTTGAGAGTCTTCAACAAACGCACTCAAACTGTGGAAGAATCCATGAATGTGAAGTTCGAAGATTCGTTACAAAATCAGACTCAACTTGAAGATTTAGAGTCTGGGCAAGTGTCTACAAATTCTCATGAAGAAAATCAAGCCTCGACACCGAGCCTCAAACAAATTCAGAAATTCCAACGAAGAAGAGCTTCACCAAATTGACAAATCAACTACAAATTGGAAGCAAAAGTCAAGTCATCCCCGAGACCTCATTATTGGCAATATTGATGAAGGAGTTCGTACTAGGTCTAAAAGACGAGAAGCTTCTAGTGCTCTTGCACTAATTTCTGAGATCGAACCAAAAAATATAGAAGATGCATTGAAAGATGAAAGCTGGATCGAAGCAATGCAAGAAGAACTAAACCAATTCAAAATCAACAACGTTTGGGAGCTAGTTCCTAAACCAAAAGGAAAATCAATCATTGGCACCAAATGGGTTTTCAAGAACAAGCTTGATCAACAAGGAAAAGTGGTAAGGAATAAAGCAAGACTTGTAGCAAAAGGCTACACACAAGAAGAAGGCATCGACTATGACGAAACCTATGCTCCCGTGGCAAGGTTAGAAGCTATAAGATTACTTCTTGCTTTTGCTTGCTTTAAAAATTTCAGGTTATTCCAAATGGACGTGAAAAGCGCATTCCTAAATGGAGTCATTCAAGAAGAAGTCTATGTGGAACAACCATTAGGATTTGAAGATCCTAAAAGACCAAACCTTGTTTTCAAACCGAAGAAAGCCTTATATGGTTTAAAACAAGCACCCCGAGCATGGTATGAAAGGTTAAGCAATTTTTATTTCAAAATGGCTTCTCTAAAGGTAAAGTAGATACTACCTTATTTATAAAGAAAGAAGGCAAGGATTTCATACTTGTTCAAATTTATGTTGATGACATTATTTTTGGTTCTTCGATGAAAAACTTTGCAAGAATTTTTCAAAGTATATGCAGAACGAATTTGAGATGAGCATGATGGGAGAACTAAACTTCTTTTGGGACTTCAAGTCAATCAATCAAGTGAAGGAACTTTCATCCATCAAGAGAAGTATGCAAAAGACCTTATCAAGAAGTTTGGAATGGAGAATTGCAAGAAAACAGAAACTCCTATGTCAAGCTCATCAAAGTTGGATAAAGACGAACAAGGGAAGAGTGTAGACCAAAAGCTATACAGAAGTATAATCGGGTCACTTCTTTACCTTACAGCTTCTAGACCCGATATCTTGTTTAGTGTCCGCATCCGTGCTAGATTTCAATCGATCCTAAAGAATCTCATATGTCTGCTGTAAAGCGTATCATTAAATATGTTGCAACTACATCTAAGCTAGGTCTATGGTATTCTAAGATTAGAGATTTTACTCTTCTTGGATATTCTGATGTTGACCTCGCTGGTTGTAGAGTGGATAGAAAAGCACTACGGTACATGTCAATTATTGGGAAACAAGATGGTGTCTTGGTTCTCAAGAAAACAGGTACCGTGGCTCTTTCAACCGCCGGCGAGTACATTGCTCTTGGAAGTTGCTACTCTCAAATTCTATGGATGCAACAGCAATTGAGAGACTTTGGAGTTGATGAAACACATACGGAAATCAAATGTGATAATACCAGCGCAATCAACCTCACAAAGAATCCAATACTTCATTCAAGAGCAAAGCACATTTAAATCAAGCATCATTTCATTCGAGATCATGTTCAAAGTGGAGATGTTGTGATTCAGCATGTAGATTCAAAGAATCAATTGGCGGATATATTCACAAAACCCCTAGAGAAGGCTCATTTTGAATCAATTTGTTCAAGACTAGGAATTGTGAATTTTGAAGATATTCAGACTCATCGCTAAAGTCTAAAGGTGGTTCAGACTCATCGTTAAAGTCTGAAGGTGGTTCAGACTCATCGCTAAGTCGGAAGTGGTTCGGACTCAACGCTAGGTCCGAAGACGATTCGGACCGAAAGCAAGGTCCGAAAGCGTTTCGAGACTCTACATAAAGTCCGATTGTGCTCGACGCAAAGGTAAGGTCCGAAAAGGGTTCGAGACTCAAAGGTAAAGTCCGAACATCCGTCGACTCGTATTATTTTATCTCTTTACGAATTTCTTTTTCGTATTCTCTCTTTAACATATTTTTGGTAATTACTTTTCAGTATTTCAAAATCTCTTTTCGCTCTTTTTCTGACATGCATTAATGGCAGTTTATATTTTCAAAAAGGGCAGTTTTCTTTTTACGGTTTATTTTTGGCAGTTCTTTTCTTTCACTTTTTGGCGACGATTCGTATTCCGGTGACTTTTCTCTCACTATTTATACTCTCGAACCGTCACTTTTACTCTCAGCTACTCCCTTGCGATTCATCTTCATACTCTTTCATTTTCAAAACCCTAAAAATCTCCTTTTGCCGTTTCCGTTTTGTCCCTTTTTCGCCTCAAAGTTTCCATTTTTCCTCACGTTCAAGTTGAAACTTTGCTTGCTCTACAAGAATGTCGTCTCGCAAGTCCTCCAAAATTGCAAGCAGGGGACCACAGAGACAGCAAGAGGGTCCTACAAGGGTGGACCTAACGGAGGAAGATTCGCCTCAACGAGAAGCAGAGAGTCAACATTCTGAGGAAGTTGTTACCGGCGTAACCGGTAAGAACTCTTAAGCCAAATGTTGCTTACGATCTCTATAAAAGGCTCAAGGATGGGAAGGTTAGCCTTAAGACGATCGAGGAGTATTTGAAGGAGAGGGGATTTAGGAGTAAGTATGCGTTTTTGAAGGAGATGGAAAAGTTGAAGGTTGTTGGTGAAGGTACTGCACAGAGGATGCTGGAAAATATCTCGAGTGATCCACTTGAGAATGCTCCTGCTAAAACTTTAGATGATGATGAGAGACTTTTCTCTCATTTTGAACCTTGTTTTGGTGTGGCTGTTAATACTGTTTGTCCTCCGGGGAGCTTATTTCGGTCGAGGGAGCATAAACGAGTTTATACAAAGCTGTTAAAAAGGGGTGTGGTCAATCCAAGGAGTGTGGATTTTGACTTCCTAGATTCAATAAGGATTAATTTAAGAGGGAAGTTTGCTAGGTTACAATTGGAAAATTTCTGCACGGATATGACCGTGGCCCACTCTGAATTGGCGGCTTACTTTTACTCGAATCTATCCTTTTTAGATGCAAATCATTTGTCCTTTTCTTTCATGGACAAAGATTATGTTGTTGATGTTGACTTGCTGGCTGACATCATTGGTGTGGAAAGAAGGAGTTTCCAGCCAATCAAAGTCTCAACAGCCTATGCAACATTGGATATTGTATGAGACATTTAACTGTTGAAGGCAAGATATCCTACACTAGGATAAATGCCACCAATGTTTTGTTGCATAAAGTTGTCATCAATCGCATCCGGCCAAAATCGACCTCGAAGACCGATGTTTCCAAAACAGAGGCAAAGCTGATGTTTGCCATCAACCAGGGCAGACCTTTCTCACTTCCACATGTCATACTTTTCCATATGTATAGGACAGTGGTGAAGGATAAGGGTCAGTTGCCTTATTCATCAATCATCACCAAATTGTTTAGGCATTTTGATATTTAAGTCCCTGCATCTTTGTGCCTAACAAAGTTGAATTCAATGCTCGTTGGTGAGAAGATGGTGATGAAGATGAAATTTCCAGAACTGACTGCAGCACTGGAAAGGTTAAGGAGGGAAACACCTTCAACGGAGATCCCCACTGATTCATCGAAAAGGAAGGGCAAAGAGCCCATGGCTAAAAAGAAAAGAAGAAAGATCATCCTGCAAGATGAGGAGGATGAAGAAGATGCCATGACTTTGTCCACTCTTTCTAGGTTGAGGAGCCCTGTAATCCTGAGAACAGAGGCTGAAGAGAGAGCAAGAAAAGAAGCAGAGGAGAAGGAAGCAGAGAAACAGAGGAAAGAGAAGGAAGAGAAAGAAAGGAGAAGAGAAGAGGAAAGGAAGAGAAGAGAAGAGGAGAGGAAGAGAAGAGAAGAGGAAAGAAGAAGAGAGAAGAGGAAAAGAAGAAGAGAAGAAGAGAAAAAGAGAAGAAGAAAGAAGAAGAGAAGAAGAAGCGAGAAGAGAAGAAGAGAGACAGAGGAAAGTCTGAAAGAAGAAGAAAGAAGGAAGGCTGAGGAAGAAAGCAAAATGCAGGAGGATATGGCTACTGCATTTGAGCCATCTTTTGCTGGGAAGAGACCGAGAAACATCCTCGTGCCGATGTGGATGTTGGCGATGAATTTTCCACTCCACCCACCGGCATTCATTCGGGGGAGTTGCTGCAGAACAAGGAACAATATCGCTACTACATTTTAGTGATGTGAGTAGGTCTGGTGCGACCCCGAGGAGGTCTTTGCATCACACTTCCTGAGCATGAAGAATCCTCACCGCTAAGAAGGAAAGGGTTGAAAGGGAAGCTCCTAGTTTTCAAACCCATTCTCTTTGGTCCAAGTGGAAGCAATGCCAATTCCACAGCATTTTCACAGCTGTTGGATGTTATCTTTGGACTTAAAAAGGCAGGTTTTGGGATGGACTTCGAAATGAGAGACTTGAAAAGGCACCTTTGCCGAGTACTTCAAAGTGAACATGCAAAAACAGATCAATGCATTGAGAGCACAAGTGGAGTCAAATTAGACCGGTGCGGGGTGCACTGGCTTCGGTGAAGGAAAATCTTGCCAAACTTGACAAGTCAGTCCGGGAGCTTAGCAAGTTTCAGCTTGCTCGTTTCCCCGTAGGCCCCTAAAAATTTTCAAAACTTTATCTCAATTTCACTCTACCTCTTTGATGGGACAAAAATGGGGAGAGTTGCGCAGATTTGATTGCAGGTTTTGAAGATTTGAAGTTTTTTTTTTTTTTTTGAAGCTGAGGAAGCTTTGAGAGTTTTTATTTTGAAGTTTAATTTCATTTTATTTAGACTGTTTTTATTTTGGATTTCGATTGGGTTGTTTGAATTTCTATGACCTTATGCTGATGTGATGATTTGGATTTAGACTTGTGAATTTGATTGCAGGATTACTATATTTTGTGAGGATAATTGTTATTGGACTAACACTCTGTTTTGCAAATATAATCCTCAAAATATATATGAGTTTTTCCTTGCAGGTTTTTAATTCACAAATCTGTCGAGGGTTTTGTCACCATCAAAAAGTGGGAGATTGTTGAAGAAAAATCCCTTGGAGTTTTGAAGTTGACAAAACAGCCTCAACTGGTGTGGTCTAAGGACTCCAAAAGTCATCGGCTACGTTTGAAGTTGTCAAGGTCTAAAGGTTTTCAAAGACAGTCAAGACCCTTAATTTTGGTCTAAAGTTTTTCCGTCGAAGTCGGGTCAAGACTCGTTTCCATCTCGAAGACCTTTAAGACTCGGTTTCAGTCCGATGACCCTCAAGACCCAAATCTAAGTCTCGAAGACGGTTCGCGATTTTTTTAAGCTGGCCACGGGTTATTCTTATGGCTACGGAAAGAAAGATATTGGATTTCGTATTTCCTAATCTTAACCATGGAATATCTTTGGCTGTGATCAAGAGCTTGGAAGATTTGATTCTTCGGATTTTATTCGTTGAAGATCAAGATTATTTTTGGAAGAATCTAATTTTGGGAACTCAAGATCCCGATTGTATGGGCGAACAGATTGATGAGCTGCTGTCTACTTACGTTTTCGGGACAAGGAGATCACTTAAATTGATTCAGTCCAACGGGTTGATTGGATGAATGTTTTGGTAAGTGCCAACGGGTATGATGGCACGAGACTATTTAAGGTGGATCGACGTTGCTTGGAAACAAGGAGAGCGGTAGAAAAATCTTGATGTTAGAATCTCCAAAATCACTTGTTCTCTAAAATCTTTCATATTCAAATTGTGTATCAAAGAGAGTGAGATATAGTGCGAAAGCAGCAAAAGGCTGTAGGAGAGACTGTCAATTGAAGAAGTCTAATCCGTCTACTGTAAAGGCACTCTTTTGCTACATAGTGATTACAACCAATTGGCTGCCAGCGTGGAGAGTGGACGTAGGCTTGGTCTAAGCCAAACCACTATAATCCTTGTGTCAATTCTCTCTTACCCTACTCTATTTACTTTGTAAATACGTAATCTGTTTATTATTGATATATCTTTGATATCAACGTATTGCATTGCAAAAAATTCCCTATTCACCCCCTTTAGGTTGATTCACTAGCCCATTTCACCATCGATAGGAAAAAGTACAGATTGATCTTCTGGTTTCAACACATCCAGCCCAGTCTGCATCTGGAAAACCATAAAGATGCATAGTGCTTCAAGAATGGATGAATATTCCAAGACTGACAGTACCTTTAACATATCTCAGAACCCTCTTCAATCTATTAAAGTCTGCAATAGTAGGTTTCTACATTTTCTGACATAGCAAATTCATAGCATAGGCAATGTCTGGACGAGTTAATGTCAGGTATTGGAGACCACCAACTAAGCTTCGATACTCAATAGGATTTGATAGAGGAATAGAATCAGTGATCAAAATAGTTGGTCTCAATGAAAGAGGAGTTGAAATTGGTGTACACTCAAGCATATGGGCTTGAGTAAGAAGATCAATAGCATACTTAGTTTGGCAAAGAAACAAATGTTCAGAAGTACGTTTAACCTCAATGCCAAGAAAATAGTGATGTGGACCAAGGTCTTTCATGTGAAACTAGATACTTAGAGAATGGATGAGGTTAGAGAGCAATTGAGGTGAACTTCCAGTTAAAACAATATCATCAACATATAGTAGTAGGAGTATTGTCTCTATACCAGTATGAAATTTGAATAATGATGGATCAGTTGAGCTATAGAAGAATCCATATTCAAGTAGAAAATTGCTGAACTTATCAAACCAAGCTCGGGGGGCTTGTCGAAGTCCATAGAGAGACTTCTTGAGAAGACATATATGATGAGGTGTCTGTGGTTCTTGAAATCCAAGAGGCTGCTCCATATAAACTGTTTCATTTAGTGTGCCGTGTAAAAAGGCATTTTTAACATCAAGTTGATGAATTTGCCATTGTTTCATCATTGCTACAGAGAGGACTATTCGAATTGTAGCATGCTTGACCACAGGGCTGAAGGTTTTTGTAAAATCAATACCTTCCTCTTGATGAAAACCTTTAGCTACTAGTCGAGCTTTCAGCCTATCAAAATTACCATCAGGTGCAAGTTTTGTTTTAAACACCCATTTGCAGCCAATCACATTCATTTGATCAGTTCTAGGAACTAATTCCCAAGTTTTATTCTGGTACAAAGCATCCATTTCATCTTGCATTGCTTGATACCAACCTTTGTCTGCCAAAGCAGATTTCACTGATTTTGGTTCAACAGGAACTTGGTACTCAGCTAGGCATGCATATTTAGGATTTGGTTTAACAATTCCAGATTTTAGTCTAGTTTGCATAAGATGAATAGGAAATGTACCTTGTGTATTTTATGATATGGAACTGATTTGTGTTTGATCTGTATTAATCTCTGGTGTCAGGATAGATACTTGACTAGGAGATACTGGTTCCTCAACACTTGTAGGCATCTGTGGAAGTTCAGTATGATTTGATGCATTATCAAGAACAGTCTACATCTCAACCTCATGTACTGTATTCATTTGAGGTATAACTGTAGGATCGATTGTACTGATCACATTGCCCTGTACTTCAAGGATTGTTTGAGTTAATCCAGTATTCTACAAGTGTCCAATAGGCTTATTGATTTTAGACTTGACTTGTTCTGTAGTTCCATTTATCCATTGTTTGTACAAGTCAGATCCTTGTTGATACTCAGCTGTTATTATACTAGTGAAAGGAAATACTGTCTCATCAAATACTACATGTTGACTGATATAGACATGTCCATTAGTGGGCAGGAGACATTTGTAACCTTTATGTCTCTCACTATATCCCAGAAATATGCATGTGAGAGATCTTGGATCAAGTTTATGTTGTGTATAGGGCCTAAGACAAGGGTAATAGGCAGATCCAAAGACTCGTAGGTGAGCATAATCTGGTTTCTGTTTGTATAATTTATAGTAAGGTGAGTTCATATGTAGCTTTGCTGTAGGAAGAAGATTGATTATATAAACTGCTGTCATAAAGGCATCTACCCAATATTTCAATGGTACTCTAGCATGATACAACATTGCTATGCCCAATTCAACCACATGTCGATGCTTTCTCTCAGGAATACCATTTTGCTCTAGTGTATAAGGGCAAGAAATATCCTGCTTAATGCCACACTGTTGCAAGTGGCTCTGAAATTTGGTGCTAGTAAATTCACCTCCTCCATCACTCTGGAATATTTTGATCTTATGATCAAATTGATTCTCCACTAGCTTTTGAAACATGACAAAAATATCATAAACTTCTAACTTTTGTCTCATTGGATATAGCCAACTATATCGAGAAAAATCATCCACAAAAATGACATAGCAACGAAATTTCTGAACAGATTGAACTGGTGATGGTCCCCAAACATCACAATGTATCTTTTCTAGGGGAAAATTAGATGTATAGTCTGAGAGAGAGAAAGACAAAGCTGAACTCTTAGCAATCTGACAACTGCTACACATGTTTTGAGCTTTTGAATTATACTGAATTAGATGCTGGCTCTACAGAAACTTCACTGTTTTTAAACTGGCGTGAGCAAGCCTTTGATGCCATACATCTTCTCCTACTTCCTATTGAATCTGAGTGAAGAAAACTTCTGTGGCTTTAGGATCAACTTGATACAGCCCCTTGATTTTCCTTCCTAGCTTCACTGTTGTATGGTTGTAATTGTCCTTCATATATACCCCATGTTTGTCAAAAATAAGAGAACAGGGATAATCATCTGTTAATTTTGAAACAGAAAGGAGATTCTTCTTGATCTCAGGAACTATTAAAACATCATTTAGTGGTAAGATGCTTCTTTTTGTATGTAAGATCCCATTACCAACACATGAGATTGACAAACAAGAGCCATCTCCTATCATAATAGCATCAATACCACTATATACAGAACAATGATGTAACATACCAGGGTATGTAGTAATGTGGGATGTAGCTCATGTATCTGGGTACCATTCTGTGCCATGAGGTTCTTCGATGTGCATGGCTGCTAATGTAGTTGGTATTTCATCTGCTCGATATGAATTATCAAAGCGATACCAACATCGAAGTGCTGTATGTCCTGGTCCTTTACAGATTTGGCATTACAAAGGACCATTATTCACTGGTTTTGTATTCTGCACATTCTTATCACCAGTTGAACTTTGTGGTGGATATGACCTAATACCTTGATACCTCTAAGAAGGGTTTGTATATGGTCTGAACCCCTGTCCATAGTTAGACCAACTATTCTTAGTAACCTGATCTTCCTGTGTCAGATTCAGATTACTCATTCGATATTGTTGATTTCAACCTGCTCCAGCAAAGTCATTTCCACGATCTCTATTATTCATAGACTGTCCTCTGCCATAGTTATACCCTCCTCGAGTACTTTCTCTTTGATTCCTGGAATTAAACTTTTGCAGACTTGGTCCAGACTTTCTTTGTCCATAGTAGGCTAGGTTAGAATTGTATTGATTCACTAAATATGTCGGTAGCCTAGTTTCAAATCTTTCAAGTTGAGAAATAACCTCATCATAATCTGGTTGAGGTTTGAGACAGTACATTGTTGTTCTAAAACTTTCATATTCTAATCCTAACCCTTCAAGAATACCAAACATCCCGGTTATTTCATTAACAGGTTTTCCAATGGCATTTAGTTGATCACAAATGGATTTAAACTCTCAAAGATACACACTCAATGGTCTATCTCTTTTCCTGCAAGCTTGTAATTTTCCTCTTAGTTTGAATTCCTTTGCTACTCACTTTTGTGTAAAACGATTAATAAGAGTGCCATACCTCGAATGAAGTCTCTAAGCCAATGATCAAACTTAGAATGTTCTCAGATACTGCTCCACTTATCCAGGATGAGACTAGCTGATCAGTCTTTACCCAATCTAGATGATCAGGATTCACAACTTCTATTTGACTGCCCTCAATCTCAACTTGTATGATTTGGGTTGGTGGTGGTGTTTCACCATTAATGAACCCAAAAAGATCTTGACTCTTCAAAAACCTGTGAAACTGTGCTTGCCATAGTAGAAAATTATCTTCTGTCAACTTGATTGTAACAAAATTGGCTATATTCACATGAATCGGAAAGGGATACTTCTGCATTATGGTTGTCATTCTGTATATCTAGAGACTTTAAAGGTATAAAGAACAATCAAGTAACCTTCGAAGATGAGCTTTCTTTTACTATTATTACCTGTTGAATCAATACAAAAATCAGAACCAGAGAGCTTCTTGTGAACTTTTGCTGTCATCTTGATCATATAATCTTTGTACAGCTTCTAGCAGTGCGGAAAGAAGATCTAGAACTCCTAGGTATGCTCTGATACCATGTGAAGAAATGGAAGATAGAGAATAAGATGTATATGAAAGAAAGAATTTTGTATATTGTGATTACTGAATGATGATTGACAATACATCTGTAAAGAACATTTCTCTACTTTCTCTGTACAACTCTATGAAGCCTTCTTCTCAGAAAACAGAGGAACAGAGAGTACATTCACACCTTCAAAAGGCTGAGAGTCAAAACTACACATCGAATTTATCTCTAAACAGATCTTAAATTGTCTTTCTAAACTGACTTAACAATTTCAGTTACAAGATTGAAAAATAGAATAACTACACTGTTATATTGACACACATGCAGCTCCTTCGGCTTCTGCTTCTCATTTTGAGTTACAGTTTTAACTTCTATATTGCCAGCTACTTCGTGTATTGCCAGCTCAGCTTCTGTTTCTTTTCTTCGAGCTTCTTCATGGATTGCCAGCTCAACTTCTACTTCTTACTTCGAGCTTGCTCAGCTTCTGCTTCTTGCTTCGAGCTTTAATCTTTATTCTACTTCATGTCCTTCGAGCTTGCTTTATGTCTTCAGCAGCTCCACAGCTCTCACTCTTTCAATATCAGCCTCAGACTTTGCTTTTCTACTATCATCAGCATATATAGTCTCTGTTTTTTATCTTTGTTCTTTAACAGGACAGGTTTGGTCTCGTGCCAATTCATCTGGATTGTGCCTCCCTTCATATCTCCTCAGCCCGCTCCGCCGCTTCCTTCCTTTCTTCCTTCCCCCTCTCTCTCTCTGAAAAATCGAAGCCTTCTTCCTTCATTTCTTAGAGAATGAAATCGATCAATTCGTGGAATTCGTGAGATTCATGTGCTCTCCCCATTTTGCGGAGAGATTCCCCGACAAATCAACCATTGCTGAGGCTCATAAAGACCAGATCCGGATAAACTCTAAACGCGATCGTGATATCTGCGGTGAATAGATCACCTTCTAGACAGACTCTCGTTAGCCCTGGACAATCCCTCAAGCAATCGGGCAGTGGCCCGGTGAAGTTGTTCCCATCGACCGAGAGATATCGAAAAGCGAAGCTGCCGCACAAATCCGGCCGCAGTTCTCCGGTGAAGCTGTTGTTGGAAAAGCTAACATAGCCCAGACGAGATGGATTCGCGGAAATCATACGGTATGCCACCCGAGAAATCGTTCGTGAACAAAAGAGATTGGACTGTAGGCTTGTCGATCGTCGTTTCAGTAAAGCAAGTGTAGAGCCAAAAAAGGGGAAGAAGGACGACACAATTGGCTGACATTGAATGACAGTTTATTCCTGGCCTCCCTACGTGAGTATATCACGTGGCCCACCCATCATGACTCAAATTCATGAAAACAAACCAATTAAAAAAAAAAAAAAAACCCAATCATCCCATACAAAACAAGCATGGGATACGCCACACGCTACTTAAAAATTAACCACACAGAGACTCACTAGTCTCAGGGTTCGCCTGGAGGCAAGCCTCGATGGCCCCGAACACAGTGAATGCCTTCTCTCTCACGGCCTTGATCTTCTCCTCGGTGATGTCCACGTTGCCCCTGGCGAAGTATTTGCTGGCGTTTATGCACACCGAGCCTCCCTCCGGTGATGCGGTGATCTTCACCTCGTAGCTGGTGTTTTCCAAGGTGTTGGCCAGCATGTCGCTCTCGATGATCGAGTTGAAGTAGGAGAAGTTCCCATTGTCCAGGACCTCGATCTTGTGCTTCACTATCTTGTTCCGATGGCCTATAAAAAACACAAGTCACATCTGAGACGCCACCGGTTTCAAAAATCGCAAGCACTGCTTTGAGACACCAACTCACGACATCGCCATGTTAATGGTCAGGAACATTTGAATTAACCATGTAAATTTACTAACCTTCGCTGCAAGTGGTCTCCTCGAAGGGCTCGACACTCTCGAGGACTGGCAAGAGGACCCTGGAGATGAGGTTTAAGGCCCTGACAATGGCCTCGAACGCCTGGGCTGGGAGAATGGAGGACTTGATCTCAGTCCTGTAGGTGAAGTATTCCATGATTCTCCGTCCGAAAAGAATCTGCTGAAAGCTGAAAAGGAATTATGAGAATTGCGAGTAGCAGTGAAGTCTTGATCTAAAATTTCGGAGTGAAGTTCCTTATATATAGAGATAGGGTGCGAGAGTGAGATGTGGAGGAGTCAGTTCTCCGGGTTGGACGCTTTCGGGACCTTTGGGTGGACTCGGGAAAGCTTGTCATAATCAGAGGGGGTTGCTTTTTCTTGGGCATGTCTTTGAAGGATTATGACGATTTGGAGATTTTCTCTAATCAAATAATTCAATTTAATAATTTAATTGAGAGAGTGTGTGCATGTCTGTAAACGGCATGTCATAATTAGAGAGAGAGAGACAGAGACAGAGACAGAGAGAGAGCGAGCATTCTTCTACTTTTGAAGATAAAAATTGATATTGTTAGTAGGGGTGTGCAACCGAACCGGTCAACCCGGTTCCCGGTTCGGCCCACCCGGAAAAACAGGGTCGGGAACAGTTCGGTTGAAACCGGTCCGGAACCGGTTCCAATAATTCAGACCCTGTTTGAACCGGTCCGGGAACCGGTTCTAAGGGATTACCCACCCGGGAACCGGTTCGACCGGACCGGTTTGGGAATCGGTTGGAGAACCGGTTAAGGCACCCAAAAAAAACCCCCAACCCTAATTTCTATTCCGCTACTTCTCCACCTCCTCTCCTCTCCTCCTCTCCTCTCCGCTCGCGCAGCTCGGGCCGCACTTGTCGAGCTCCGCCGCCACCCTCGCCGCCGCCCCCGCCACCGCCCCGTCGCCGGACCTCCTCTCTCGTCTCCGACCACCGCTCGCGCTGGCGGGGCTCGGCTCCGGCGTCGCTGTCTCGTGTCTCCGTCTCTCGTCTCTCTGTCTCTCTCTCGTCTCTCGTCTCTCGTCTCTCTGTCTCTCTCTCTCTCTCTCCGCAGAACCCGAAGCACCGTTTTCTTGGCGGCTCGCCGACTTTGATCGCCACCAATCTTCGCCGCAGCCGGGCCCACCTCGCCGAATCGCTCTCGTGACCGAGGTGAGCGTCCGTTCCGCCGCGCGCGCGCGCTCTACCAGATCGTGAGGACCGTCGCTCGGGCCGTGCGGATTAGAAAAGGCACGCCTTGGCTGGCGCGAGGCGGCGTCATGGCGGCGTCGTGGCGGATTTTCTTCCCTCCTCGCCCACGCCCCGTGCCCATCCCTGTCTACGCTGTCACAAATTGGCGTCTGGTTTTTAATAACAATTTGGCGTGGCGTAAGGCAACACGGTCTTCGTTTATTCGTTTAGTGCCTTGCGTTAAAAACCATTGGGTCTGGGTCTAATGAGCGCTGTTATGACTTCTTTTTTTTTTTTTTAATGGCAAATGCAGATGTTGCTTCCTTCCACAGTGCTATAGATTGAACTATAAGCATGGCGTCCAAAGGTCCAAGGTCGAAATTGGATCACAAGACGAGAGCTCGGCGCCAAAAGGTTCATAAATTATGGGATTTGCTTGATCCTTTTCTGTTTAATATGTATTTTGGCGAGTTACATAATGGGTGTGTATTCATAGTTCTTTTTTCATGAAACACATAGCCAAGATGCCCAAAGGAGCACTCACTGTGCGTAATGCAATATAGATGTTTTGTTGGTAGGAGGAAAAGTTTATGCTTTTCTCGCTCATGAGGCGCAGATATTTATGCAACCGCATGATTCATCTTATGGACAGGGGCTTTTCGGTAGAGGGACTCTTCCTAGGTTATCGATATTAGCTCATAATTCACTTAGTTTATTAGTTTCGAGTCATTGATATATGGTGTCACTTTAAATGCTAGGCACTCGAAGCCCCTCGAGAACCTCAACGCCCTAAAACTCATTGGGATCATGTTTTTAGAAGAGATGGTCTCGGCTGTCAAAGGTAAAAGAAGCATTTTTTACTTGCTTACCTGGTTGCTATTTTTCTTCACTGCAGAAAGCTGTGGGGTAAATGTGGGGTGTTTTGCTTAAGGCGATTGATATCGCTCTCGCAAAAGATGTTGGAATGCAGTAGATTGGTTGAAATGCATTCATATCATGTCAATTGAACTACTTACATGCAGGATTTTGTGTTTGAGCGTAAATGGAAACTAGCTCAAGCAAAGAAGGTTGCCATAAGAGCAAGCAAAGGCATGTTAGACCAGGCTACCAGGGAAGAAAAGAAAATGAAGGTTTTGCCTTTTTGCTTAGAGTTGCCATTCTTTCTTGTGATCTTGTTCTTGTTCTTCTTCTTCTTCTTCTTCAAGGAAGTCATTATATACTTGTTGGTTTATGACAAGGAATGCCACAGTGGACATTGGTTGGTTGACTATGTTTAATTTTGATGTCAGGAAGGGGAACAAAGATTGAGAAAAGTTGCTCTTAATATTTCAAAGGATGTGAAGAAGTTCCGGATGAAAATAGAAAAGCTGTCTAGTGCAATTTGATCTCCTCTCAAAGGGATGCATTTTTCTCTTTTTGAAGATTATCTGAGACTTGTGCTAACACCCTTAATTGTAGGTGCTTTACAAGCATCAGCTGGAGGTTGATGAGAAAAGGAAGAAGGCACTTGATAAGCAGCTTGAGTTTTTATTGGGCCAAACTGAGAGGTAAACATTTCTTATATTTTCATAAGTATATAAATTGTTTGCTTATGATGAGATTAATGAGCTTGCTTGTGAAGGACGGGCATCTTAAGAAGATTCAGCTGACATTGATGTATGTGTGTGCCATATATTTTTATATTAGGTACTCAACAATGCTGACTGAAAATCCCACAGATGCACATAGAACTTTGCAACAAAATACTATCGAGGAGCATCAGCCAAGTATTTCACCTGAGGATGATAATGAGAATTTAACTAATGAGGGGATGGAACTAGATGCCGGTGATGAGAGGTTTTTCAAGTTGTTTGATTTTTTACTGTCCGTTTATTAAGTTACATGTTAGTCTATTATGTAGAATCTCGTCCAGAAGCTTTATTTTAAATATGAGTGCTGTACATTAATTATTGCAAAATAGGTTTCAATATAAACAGGGTTGACCCTGTTCCCGGACCGGAAAAACAGGGTGGGTCGGGAACAGGGTCCAATGTAAACAGGGTCGGGAACAGGGTCCAAAAAATGAGAACCGGTTATAACAGTGCTGGCGGGGTCAGTGTCTAGACCCTACCCACCCTGGACCCGATCACCCCTAATTGTTAGTGCGCTGTCCTCAGTCTTCAATTATCTCGGGGAACAAATCAAAGTTTTCAGATTTCATCATCCTTAATGGGGTTTTGAAAACGTTCAGGTTGCATGGCGCTACGTAATCCTTTCGCTATTATAATATAATTTTAGCTGGGGGTTATCATTTATGCCTTTGGGTAGGTTATAGGGGTGGTCGGACCGCTGTTTTATTCTTTGCCCCTCTTTCGAACAGTGCAGGAAACTGAGGGAAATATGGGGCCAGGGGGCAGAGGACGACTGTAATTTCGATATTCTTCGATTTTCTTCCCACGTGCGAGCAGCTGCAGCTCACTGCAAAGAGAATTTGGTTCGCCTCACCCGTGTTCGCAGCGGGGTTTGCCTTTAATAAATTGTAATTTTAAAATATATTGAAGTACAATTTTAACTTAAATGCCGTTTGGCAAAAAATTTACATCTATAAAAGATTTCTATGAAATAATAAAAAAAATTGTTGCATTTTTTCTGTTTACCCACTGGCAGGCTACCAGATGGCCTCGCCTTAGGTTGTCGAGCCTAGACGACAACGCCTAAGGTCGCATGACCTAGGCAACCATCGCCCAAGGTCGCCCAACCCAAGCAACCATCGCCTAGTTGCTTCTCACATTCAATGCTTTTGTTCCATCTAAAGTTATTTCTTTTCACATAATTCTCAACAACCTAATTTGACCAATAAATGCAGTACATCTATATAGTATATGGAGGAGCTGTTTCGGCTAGCTAAGGATTACAGCAAGTATCTTCTCGGAGGAAGTCAGAGCGTTAACACGTGCGATGAACCAGTAGGGAAGATTTTACAAGAAACTAACAGAGAAGGAGGTTGATCAGTTTGGGTTAGAGAAGGTGATAATTAATACCCCGACCTGGTGGGACAGTCCTGAGAAGTAGAGGCGCCTGGTGAGACCATACTAAGAAGCTTCTTACCCTTCTTCCAGCACGACGATGAAGTCTGAACAATTCATCTTCATCTTGCTGAGTCATTTTAGATGAAAAGGTAATATGATTCCATGCTTCTTGTTTTGCGGTGATCCAAAGCTTGATCCTGGTAGATGATGAGAAAGATGTCTTGTGTAATTGCTACACCATCTGTCATGGAGATTTTTGTGCAAAATTTCACAAGAGCAAGGTCAGATGCATGAAGGATTGAAGTCTGTGTCATTCTGTTTTGTTGCAATATGAATGACATGAGTTCAAGTTGATTCAAAGCGTTAAGAGCAACTGGGACTTGATAGGCTGCTTCATCCGGTGAGGACTTCTTCATTCCAACTTTTTCTCTCCCTTTCGATTCGTTTTGATTTCTGCTATTGGTTTCGTCATTTTGAGCTTAGGTTGCTACCTAATAGGCAGAATTTTTGTAACATTTATGATAGGCAGATACACATTACTTGTGTATATCTCAAAAATTCCCACTTTTAGACACTGCTTTGGCTGGCTTCTAAAAGATGCCCTTCTAATAATCTTCCAAGAGTTTTTCTTTTTGGTAAGGAATAATCTTCCAAGAGTTATAAACTACAAAATACAAACTAAATAGTCAGATCGTGAGAGCAACTTCCGTTTGCTCTTTCTTTTGTTTTGCCTTGCATATTGGTCCTTCACTGATTTTATACGCCAATAGCTAATTATAAACACCAAGTTGCTTCAAAGGTCAAAGTTGAAACAAGCATATACTGAAATATAGAGGCATAAGAAATTATGCAGGTTCTCGAAACCCTGGTAGTTGACCGTGGGGACATCACCTGATCCCGGTATGTTGAGCTTTTTGATGGCGATGATTTGGCCGCTGACCATATGAAATTTACCAGGTTCTCGAAACTCTGGTAGTTGGTCGTTGATAGCCTTGACTAAGTCATTGAATGTGAACTTCCCTTTCCTTCCCCATATGATCGACTCGGATTTCTCGTACTTCACAAGACTCTTGATCTCTTCATTGAGTACCTTGTTTCGGCGCCAAAGTGCCAGAATCACAGCAATTGAAGTCACCAGAAGTAGTAAGCAGCAGACGCCCAGAGTCACACCAATAAGAACCTTTTCCCTATGGTCGTCGATTTACCGCTCGTCCCACAAGGAAATAATCCGGTTGCGTTTCCACACGAGCCCAGATTCGCAATAAAAGCACTTCTAGGTGCTTCTTGGAAGAGGTGACCGCTAGGAACCACACCCATCAGCTTGTTGTATGATAAGTTTATGGAGCTTAAACTCCTCAGGCTGGTGAGAGGAGCTGGGATCATACTAGATTTTCCAATTTAGTGAGCTTTGCTAAATTGGAAGGAATTGATCCTGCCAGAAAATTGTGGCTCAGGTCTAGGAGGTTCTGTAGTGTGAAGAGGTTCCCTAGCTCTGGCGATGAGACCCCCAACAGATTGTTGTTGCTCAAGTTCAAGCTCATCAAATTCTCACAATTCGCTAGTGCTTCCGGTGTGCTACCGCTCAATGCCTTCTCCCCGACAAATCGAGATATTCTAGCTTCAATAAATTTCCTAACGAGGCGGGAATATCTCCGGCCAAATAGTTGAAGCTTGAGTCCAGCCTAATCAAATCCCCTAGACTTCCCTTCTCGTCATGAATTTTCCTGGTCAATTCATTGCCATACGAAGTCAGAACACGCAACTGAGACAATTTCTCAAGCTCCGGCAAGATGCGACTGGCAATTTTGTTACCATCTATTTGCAAATTCGTGACATTCGTACACTATCCCCATTCTGTAGAGAGATTCCCGACAAATCGGTTGTTGCTGAGGCTTATAAAGTCCAGATTCAGGTAAACTCCAAAGGCACTTGTGATATCTGCAGTGAATTGATTACCATCTGGATGGACTCTCGTTGGCCCCGAACAATTCCTCAAGCAATTGGGCAGCGGCTCAATGAGGTTATTCCCATCGATTGTGAGATAACGAAGAGCAAAGCCACAGCGCAAATCTGGCGACAGTTCGCTGGTAAAGCTATTGGTCAAAAAGGAAATGTTGCCCATAGAAGGGCTGTACTTGCCGAAATCACGTGATATGTCGCCCGAGAAATTGTTCGTGAACAAAGAGTTGGACAGCAAGTTTTTTTTTTTTTTTTTTTTTTTTTTTTTTGCCAAAAGATAATGATTTCATTCCTAGCCCACAGAAGGGGCACCATTAGTTGGAAAGTCTAAATATAGGATTGAAATTAGAGGCTGGGGAGGAAATGAAACTCAATTACTAGGAAGAGAGTTGGCTTGGTGGGCTTTAGCAACCCAATCCGTGGCCTTGTTGGTATCCCTCAATTCATAGAGGACAAAAACTCCACTAAGTTGGGCCATAATTCCTGTGCAATCAGCAACAATGGATTGGACTGGCCAAGGGGGCTCCACCCAACCCGATAAGCACTCCACAAGTGATAAGTTGTTTGAAGATATGAGCATGTTTAGATCAGTTCTGCCCAAAGCTTACTGTTGGAGATCAATTCATGTGGTTCTGTTCTCCCTTACCCATAGCAGCGCCTCTCTCACCGCTAGGGTTTTAGCAACCTAGGCGGACAGAGCATGGATCCTCATGGTGAAGCCGGCGACGAGGAGACCAATGGCGTTCCTGCACACCCCGGCAACCGATCCCGCCAATGCCGAGCTGCACCAGGAGCCATCAACGTTTAACTTCAGCTCCTGTGGACCAAGTGAGTTCCAGTTTGTCGAGCTATTTGGGGCTACTGGCTTTTGTCTGATTCCGGTCATCCCTTGGCTTGCCATTTCGTGTATAGATCTGCAGCAGTTCGGGCTTCGGCTTGGGTGTTGAGATGGTCGGGCTTCCTTCCTTGGAAGATCGCTAAGTTGCAGGTTTTCCATATCTGCCACAGTAAACCAGCAAAGAGGTTATTCGAGTTTGATCCGGCTTTTGAAGTGAGATTTTCAAAAATCCATTTGTCAATGCGAGTAATACGTGCTGGAGATGCGTCGGCTTGAAAATCAGAGGCTAGCCATAGCATTTTTGTCCAGTCACATAGGAGGAATATATGCTTTGTTGTCTCTAGTGCTTGACCACAGATCTGACAGGTTGGATAAGGTATCATTTGCCTTTTATGCAAGTTTTCCTTTGTTGGGAGAGACTTGCTATATATTTTCCAGAGTAAGAATCGAATTTTCGGGGGGAGTCGGGAGTTTCCATATCTCGTTCCATAGTGATTTTGGAATTTGGTAGGAAGAGGATGGGTTTTGTTTGGTGGAGAGGTCAGCTCTGTTATGTATTCGATTGTAGCCACTCTTAACAGTATAGGTTCCGGACTTGTTGGCTGTCCACACAAGCTTATCTGAGTGGGGATATAGGCTAAGAGGGTGAGCTAGAATCTCTTTCACTATGTTTTCCTCAAAGAGTTCATTTACTCTGCATGCATCCCATTCCTTTACTTCGTGATCAATTAATTCAACCACTACTCTTGGATCATCCCTATTTGCTTGGCCTATGAGTCTTCCAAAAGGGAGCCATACATCTTCTCTAATCCGTATTGTCTATCCATCTCCAACCTCCCATCTAGTGGCAGGTGTTGGAGAAAACTCCTATGATGTTTTAAAGCTGACAAAACTTATCCAAGTTCTATTATGAAGAATGCCAGACTTCTGTGTCAAAGTCTATCTTACGTTAGAAGTTTGCCCACTCTAACAAATTCTAGACTAAATGCAAGAATGAAGACTTAATCAGACTCAAGATTATTTTCTTCAAGGTATCAATGCGTACAAGATATATTAGGCTTTCTGATTGGAAATATCACTTACCATATTGGTTGTCTTAATTAGAATTAATTTCGAAGCAAATCATTTTAGGAATGCAAGCTTATTTGGAAAGAATCTACTTATGGAAACCAAGATCCCAATTGTATAGGCGAACATGATTAACAGGCTTTCATCTCAATCTTCAAACAGCTCGACATCTCCTTAATTGATTCTGTCCAACGGGTTAATTGGAAGAATTCCTCTGTGGCATCCTCAATTTTCGACGAACCTTAAAGATGCAATGATTGTGGCTGATCAAATTTGTGGAATTTTAGCCATTGGACTATTGAGCTACAATTGAATTGTTTTGGTTGACATGGTAGCCATAGTATATAACTAAGTTGGTATTTGTAATTGAATGTATATGAGTGCACATATAACCTTCGGCTAAGGACTAGACTTTGAGAGATTAAAGCATGATTGGAATTGAACTTAATTGGGCTTAATGAAGAGATTTTTGGGCCGGCCAAGTGATCAAGCCAAGACCAGCCCAATGCAGCATCGTCCACGCACGCACAAGGGAGGAGAATGGCTGGATGAGGTGGCGCGGAGCTGTCCACCTTGCTGCCATGTGTCGCCGTGCATGGAGGAGTAGACTTTAGGCTTAATGATGGCTCAATTGAGATATAAAAGGGGGAGTTACCGTCCAATTGAACCCCTTTGGTCGACAAAAGAGAGAGAGAAAGAGAGAGAAAGCGAAGGAGAAAAAGAAAGGAAGAGGAAGCCTTCGTCCAAGAGAAATCCAAGCTGTGCCGTGAGATTTCTTCACCGTTTCTACCAAATTAAAAGGCAAGAAACGGTCTCTTATCTACCTATGTGTGTTGTGATGGTGTGTGATGGTTGGATTTGTGGATTTGGTGGTCGGTTTTTGGAGATTTTGAGAAGAACTTCAAGTGTGTACAATCGGGTGGAGAAGTGTTCTTGTGCGCCAGTGTTTTGCATGCATCCGTAGATGCCTTTAGGGTTAAAATCTGACTTTGAACCCTTCATAGAAGTTGTAGAAAACACCTTGAGCTACAACATAGTCGAATTTGAGGGGATTTGAGTGAGATTAGAGGGGTGAAACATAATTTCTTTGGAACCGGGTGCATGTTGAACTCGTTAGTTGACCTTTGGTGTTTGTGAGCTTCTGATCATGTGTTTTGTTTTGGAATTTGTACTCGACTTTTTCTTGTAATTTGTAAAGGACATCTTGATGTATAACATACTGAAAATTGAGTTGATTTCATTTGGTACAACCTAGTGAATTGTGTGTTTCTTTACGGACTTGGATTCTGGAGTTGCATCGATGTGAGGTCAGTAGGTTGTTAAGCTTGTAAGATGACTTTTACTTGAGAATTTTACTTCAACTCCTAAAGATAAGTTGTAGGGAACATGTTCAACAACAACATATCCAAAAATGAGAGAAAAAGAAAGGGGTTAAGTTGCTCAATTGAGGTGGTTTTGTCGATAGTGCATCCTGTATAGTTCGAAATCTAGAGTAGAGGTTTGTGATTTTTGTATTGCATTTTTTGGGACGAATTTGATGATGATTCCTTCATGAGAAATGATTTTTAAACTCTTGGTTAAGACATACCGAAATTTGGTAATTTTTGAAGGTGATTTGATACCCTAAACTAGTGGATCTTGTGAGTAGTGTAGACTGGAATTTTCAATACTTTAACCTGCTTTGGCCAAATCTATGTATTCTTGTGTAAACATTGTTTGAGTATGGTTTTTCAATGAAAGTGACATTTCTAGGTCTTATTGTCAATGTGGTGAATAGTCATTGTCTTTGAGAGTCAACGGAGTAGTACATTGGGATCATATTCTACCACTATACAAACTGTTTAGTATTGAAACTCGTTGAATTGATATAGCCGATTACACTTCTTGGTGCCATGATATTCAAAGCATGCTATCTTCATGAATCATATGCTGTATTGCTCTAGTCATTGTGTGTGTGTGCCTTGAAATGTTTGGAAAGAGCAATTGAGGCTCGATTAAGATAATTTCTCAAACTTGTGCATGCTGAATTGCTGGGAATTAGTTGAATGAAGCATGTTAAGTGAAATTCATGCCATATGAGTGGAGACACATGGTATTGCTTGATGTTATGATTATGAATATCATATAACACGTTATGAATCATGCATATGAAAGAGATAATTGTATGATATGTGCTGATTATGCCCCGGGAGTGTCGGGATGCCCGGCTAGAGAGTGAAAATGTCGGATGCCCAGTAGACCTGTGAGCGTAAATCTGGATGGCCTCGGAGTTGAGATGCCCGGAGCGTTGGGGGTGCCGAAAGCACAGATGGTGTGTGCCATGGTTGCCTCGTGATGCTAGTTGAGGTACGAGATGCCCGGCCAGGGAGTGTAAATGCCGGAAGCACGGATGGTGGGTACCGTGAATTCCTCATGATGCCAGGTTTGGATGTGAGATGCCCGGAATGTGGGGTAGCCGGAAGCCGGGTGGTGTGTACCGGAATTTGCATTTGAAATTTGCATGAATTTGATATGCCTGCATGAGCATTGTTATTATGTGAAAGATGCACCCGATATTATGGAGATAAGTGTGCATGAATCGGGTTGATCATGTAAAATGTGCACGTGATGTGAAACATTGACATTTGTATCTGCTGAATTATATGCTATGCTCATATGAGGTACTTATGTGCAAAGAGTATGCGTGATGAGATTTATATGAACATACATGAGAAATGGCTGATTTATGGGAGGTGCATATGGTGAGACATGTGAACATGTGTAATGCGTGACTTGTAAATACACGTGTGTGGTGGATGCATGATTTGAGAATGATGTGAGAGTCTATGGCTGAATTGCTTAGTGAATATTCAGATGATGTTTAATTATTGTTATTGTGATGCTATGATATGCTTGGTTGTGTTGTATGGGTAGTCATAGAGATTACATTTCTGCTGAGTGGTTGTACTCACCCCCTTTGGAGACTAACATTTCAGCTTAGTCATGTCACTGCCTCCAATTGCTCCTGGCGCATTCTATGGCATACCCTCTGATATGGACGTGAGGGTGCTGCACGTGGACAGCCCTACTGTTCCTGAATTGTCTTATTTCCGGGTGAACGTGCGGGTCAAATTTGATGTGGGCTTGGAGAGTGGCCCAGTATACCAGGAGTTTGTCTCTGTCTACACCTGTCGAGACGGAGTTATGATGGGCATGATGCCGCCGCCGTCACCACCTGGAGCGCCGGGCTGGAGTTAGACCGTGAGCTGAAGCTGGGGAGGTTGGAGGGATTTTGATTTGACCGGATCTTGGTGGATGGATAGTGTTTGTATAGAGCTTCTTTGAGGACGGGTAGAGTTTTTGAGGTTTCTTTTTGATATAGTCTTTTGATGTACATTCTACCCTGAAAAAAAGCAAGAAACATCAATCCTATGGCTATATGAATAAGAGAACCAGTCTTCCAGTATCTTATATTATTTAATTGTGTGCATTGGCCCTAGTTGTTTTGGGAGAGTCGTGATTCCGCTTCCGTTATTTGATGTGCGCTGGGACCATTCATTCGTTGAAAAAAAAAAAAAAAGAGATCAGGCAAACTTGACTGTAATAGCCTCAACGGGGTTGTGGGGTGTTACATCCTCTGTAAAGTGCCAACGATCGAGAAGGCATAGAGGAGTATTTAAAGGGGACTTTACAAGTCATTCGGAGTAAAGCGTGAGAGAAGAATTTCAAAGTCCGAAGCTTCCAATTCACTTATCCTTCATCATTTAGTGCTTAAACTTGTATTCAGAAGTGAGAAACTCTAGAGAGTGATCTTGTGCGAACAGTATATACTCCTCACTGAAAAGTTGAAATCACAGGGTTGTAATATTCTCTTTCAATTCATAGTGAAAACCAGCCAGAAGACTGTCAGCGTGGGAGAGTGCACGTAGGCTTGATCTAAGCCGAACCACTATAAATCTTGTGTCTATTTTTCTCTTTTCTGAACTCTTTTACTTTATTTGCTGCGATATACTTCTGCATTTTGAAATAGCTGTTAAGTCTGATTCCTTTTGCAAAGTTTGTAGTCAACTAGACTCAGGTTAAAAGTAAAGTTTTTCACTGCATTTTAGAAAAATTTGTTCACGCCTATTTACCCCTCTCTAGGTGTTCATACTAGCCCTTTCAACAGGTTCGATTGCATCTCTCCCCACCAATAAACTTTGCCAGCCCCATGAAGGATGGGTGCCTTTCGTTGCTACCTCATAATTCACCTCGAGGATAATAAGTACTTTAAAGAACTTGACACCCTAGGGCTTTCGGTTGTTGGACAATTCTCCAAGCCTACTTTCCCAACATTGTTTTATTAAAATCCACCAAATCTTTAAAACCTAGGCCACCACTGTCCTTCCTAGTTTTCAAATCTTCCCATTTCTTCCAATGAACTCCTCTTCTAGCTACATTTTGTTTCCACCAAAAAGAGGTTATTCACTTCTCAATAGTGCAACAAACAGAAGTTGAAATTTTAAAGATAGACATCGCATATTGGGGTAGAGCTTGAATAATTGTCTTAATGAGAACTTCTTTCCCGCCTTCGAGATCAACCTCTCTTTCCACCCTTCAAGTTTCCTTTTGACTTTAGCGAGGATCCAAGCCAACATTTGCTTTTTTTAATTGGTCCCAGTTAGATGGAATTCCGAGGTACTTCCCTAAACTTTCTATGATAGGAACTCTCAATTCAGCAGCTAAATTCTATTTAAGGTTCTGTGGGCAATCTCTCCTAAAGAAAATGCCTGATTTATTAAATTATTTTCTCAAGTTTGAGCTCGTGTACAAGATCCGACTTGATTTTAAGCTGTAGAAAAACCGAATCTATTAGGAAAAAATTACCAATATCACATTTGGTAGTTGAATTATAAATTATCTTGAAGAGAATATTCAGGTTATATATACTGAGACGAGTTTTTTTGTGCAATCCCCCAAAAGTCAATGCCCCATAGTAAGCCCCTTTTTTTCTCTCTCTCCCGTACCTTATTTCCTTATATATGGATATTCACTTCCAAATCCAATCGAGATGCTGATAAATAGCGTTCGAATGGGGGGGATATTGCTTGCTGATTCATGTTGTGAAATGCGTGCTCTCTTCTTCTTTTCGCTAAGATGCTGACGAGTAACAACAGAGAAAAGAATATGTCCCCGTATCGATGAACTCTCGGTAGCTAAGGAAGATACAATTAAGACGCAATCAAGACGACAGAGATGAAAGCGAGGTGAGAAATAAAATTAAGGCGAAAAGGTAAAACAGACAAAGGCGTGAAATACTGCAGGATCTTGGCGTAAAGAAGAAAGAAGAGAGAAGTGGGCACCCAATTCAGGCATGTTGTCCGTGAGGACATGAGTGTTTCAAGACTTGAGGTAATTTTCCATGAGATTGAACACAGTGAGCTTGGGTGCAATTTAGGGGTGAGAGACATTCAAACATTTAGGTGATTGTAACTCTTTGATTCTCCAATTATTAGTGGATTATTTGCTCTTCTCCGAACACGTACTGACACTTGGACCGAATCATGTAAATCTTATTAGTTTCCGCGTTATATCACAATAACAACAATTGGTTTGAAAAGTGACGTCAAAGTGTTTATGCTAGAAATCTTGGGGTGGAACAAATTGTGCTAACGTGATTTGAAAAAGTTATGCCGTGATTTTTACAAGATGTTTGACAAGTATCTTTAATTACAACATTGAGAATTTCCACCGCCTCAACTGTTGTCTCACCCTCTTTGAAGGAGTCGCATGTATTTCTGAACACTAATTATAACACTTCACGCCAAAATATAGTTACAGTTCAGTCACGATTATAATTTTTCTTAAAGAGATGGGAGAATGTAAACATAAACCATGATGGGAGACAGAAAGATTGAGCCAACATGTAACATCAACTCAATTGAAAGCATCGGGGTTTCGCAAGAGATGGGCGTCAATGGCCATGAACATTCCCATGGCCTTCTCTTTGCGGGCCTTGATCTGCTTCTCCGTGATCTCGGCCCCGTCCTTGGCATAGTACTTGCTCGTGCTCTTGCACATGCATCCTGGGCTAGCTGCAAGGCAAGGAAAACCACAATCAACTCCTAAACGTTGGTCTCATTTAAACTGTCGGTGAATGTCTTGAGACCCATGTTGATGCGGTGCGATTAAAATGTACAAAGTGGGTGAAATTAAAAATGCTCAAGGACTAGCCTTCACAGAAAGCGACATACTTGATGATTGAAATGCCCTCAAAATGATTCTCAATCGCCTGTTTAGTAATCTAAATCGCCATCACAATAGTCTAAATCATATGATAGAGAAAGAGTACTAAAGACATGGATCTCAAGTCCAAATGATACTTATTAACATGCGAGTGATCGTTTGCATTTTGATGCTCTCGAGGGTGGAAGTCACTAAATTATTAACTTTTTTCCAACACTGGTCGGTTCCGTGGGATTGTTTCCGCTATTAGAGATAAAAAGTTAGCATGCAAGTAATTTAAAAGCACAGTATAAATTCGATTCTCCCAATCAACGAGTATAAACGAGAATATGGGGTCGAAAAAATTGTTACAAGAACTAAAACGTGGATTTTTCGAGAAGCTCCAATAACAGAAATGTCGCATATTCGGCAAGATGCAAGTACGTCCATCCATCGAGACTTAGTTTTTGGAGAAATGCACAAACAGATATTGAATGAATAAAAACGTTTAGAAAAATGTCATAAATAGCTTTTTTAGCTCAGTTAGATAGAGCTTACTTTAGTGAGCGAGTGGTATTGACTTTGAATCTCAACGAGATCCTTTGTATTATGACTCGTAATATTTATTTATTTTTCACATCCAATCTACTTCGTAACAATTTTTTTGATAAAACAAACTACAATCGAGCCAAAAAAATTAGTCACTTAATACATGACAGAGCCAACATATACATATTATATATATATATATGTGTGTGTGTGTGTGTGTGTGTGTGTGTGTGTGTTTTTTTCTTATTGCAGATGGTTATACGAGCACCCAATTAGTAGGGGGGAGGTTGAGTTCGACTCTCAACGAGACAGAAGTTTGAATGTTTATAAAGAAATGTGTTACGAAAAGGTTTGAATGTAGAAGAAAGAAAGATTAAAAGTCACAAGACAAATGCTCTCGTTGAGAGTCGGACTTAAAACTTTGGCTTGCTAAACGGGTGCTCGTATCCCATTTGTACGGAGAAAATGGAACATAATATATTGCATGTATACGTTGGCTCTATGATGTATTAAGTGACAAATTTTTTGGCTCAAGCAATCTTTTTTTTAATAAAAAAAATTTGTTATGAAGAATTTTGAATTTACAAAAAAGAAAATTTATTTGAGAGTCGAACTCAAAACCTCCTGCTTACTAAATGGGTGATCGTATCCCCATTTGCACCAAGAAAAATGAATTGCATGTATATGTTGGCTTTATGATGTATTAAGTGACAAATTTTTTGAGCAAATGAGAATTTTTGATTAATTAATAATATCTTGTCAGCATGCCACACTATATCAACATCACATAATTTTTATTTCTTCGCAAGCAATGCCCTAATGTCACGGCAAATCTATTCAAATGCATCGAGCAAGGTCATTCAATTGGGTTAAGGTTGATTCAAACTTCACTAACACCGGCGGTTTGATTGGGTCAAAATCGGGTCGGCAACGGGGTGTCGAAGGATCAGCTTATCGTCTAAGTTTGGGGGAGGTGGGGCCCGCTGCTTTTCCATAATACTTTGCTTCTCTCTTCTTCTTCTTCTTCTTTTTGGTTTTTGATATTATTATTGTTGAATCATTTGATCTCTAATCGAATGTCCCCATCAAGGGATATGATAGGATTAGCTTAAATAGAATTTCAAATAGCCCAAGTGTTATAATAAGATAAGTCCAAACCATGGACACATTCAACTATGTTTTTCAATAGGCTTTTTAATATATTATAAGAACGAACTTTTCCTTAACAATCTTACGTATTGTGATTTATGAAAGATTGTGCCACGTTGATAGCTTTAGATGTTAGTCCAAATTCAAAATATCGGGCCAAAGTTTGGTATGTTATTGGCCATTTGGCATTTCATTTGTAACTCATGAATTCTCTCCTTGTAAAAAAGTTACTAAAATTAGAGAATTTCATTCTACAAGCCTCATATAAACATGTAGCATACTTTATCAAATTCCACAAAACCACTGCACCAGATTCCTGTCACACTGCACCAGATTCCTGTCACACCTTTTATTCTCTTATTCATAGCAAAGACAAGAACAACAACACTCACCAGCCCAACATGCTTAGCTCCAAACAAAGTGACTCAAACTCTTCTTGTCTCCTTTTTCAGTTTAGCACAACCAAACATATTTAACACATTACATAAACAATAAAAGATAGCGATGAGATCGGCTCAGTAGGCATCAGGGTTTGCCTCGAGATAAGCCCTGATGGCGTTGACCATCGCGGACACGTCCCCGACCTTGATCTCACCCACAAGATAAGCCTGGATGGCATTGACCACCACGGACACCTCCCCAACCGTGATCTCCTCGGTGAAGATCGAAGGCACCCCATTCATCTTCACTTGATATGTGAACTTCTCCAGCACTTCGCCCTCAATGATTGAGTAGCTGTAGGTGAAGTTCTCCTTGTCCAAGGCCTTGACCATGGGCTTCGGTGTCTTGTACTGACTGCCTATCAATGTAACAAAAAGTCACATTCACATTTAGAACTCGCAGGTTTCAATATCACGAGCACCAATCTTCATGGAGTCCATCAGGCCATTTAGGAATTAACCCAATTGTTACGACCACAATCCAATCCAATTGACTTAGACATAGCCTGACTTTGCCTGATCAAAATCGAATCACATAATCACTCGTGTAAAGTTAAACAGTTAGAAACATCTTAAGTAACCGAGTCATATTTCTATCTTTTTCCATATTCATTATAGTGTTCCATAAGGTTGAACGCGCCTTGATTAGAGCAATCCTAAGTTCCTAACACGGATGGACTAACCTTCGCCAGAAGTCATCAACTTGATGGTCTCGGGACCCCCTTGCCCTTGGGGACTTTAACGCTCTTGACGGCTTGCGGGGGGACCTTGTGGGGGAGGTTATCGACCTTGAACATCCTGACCAGGGAATTGGGGGACGGGATATCGAAGAAACCCATGACCGAATCCTAACAGAGTTGCTGAAACTGAGAAGGGGGTGATGATCTTGAAAGACTTGAGTAGTAGTGATGAAGTTGGTCTATGGGACTTGGGAGTGAAGAGAAGAGGCTGAATTGAAGTTGACATATGTAGAGAGAGGGAGATTGAGTTTGAAGGGTTCTGATCATTGCATATTTTCTTCTTACTAAGATGCATTTTATTTTGCAGAAAATAAATAATTCAGAAAATATTTTCCTAAAAATAATCACTAAATTTAGATAGTGTTCCGAGCATAAATTATTTGGTGAGTGTGCTGCATGTTCTAAATTGATCTAAATTGCTAAATTTAATGGGCTCACTAGAATTAAAAGTCTAGATTCCCCTTAATATAAATACGACACTACCTCATTTTCAAGTCTTCGTCAAAATTGTGTTGTATGTACTAAGTTAATCTAAATCACTAAATTTGATAGGTTCACGTGGGATCTATACAAAATTCACTAGAATTAAAAGTCCATATTGTGCTTAATATAAATATGACCCTTGCTCATTTCTGAGTCTTTATCAAACGTGTGTTGTATGTCCTAAATTGATCTAAATCACTAAATCTAACAGGTTCACGTGGGATCCACATGGAACTCACTCGAATTAAAAGTCTAGATTCTCCTTGATATAAATACAATGCTATGTCATTTCGAAGATTTCGTCAAAATTGTGTTGTATATAAATATGACCATAGCTCATTTCGGAGTCCTTATCAAACGTGTATTGTATGTCCTAAATTGATCTAAATCGCTAAATCTAACAGGTTCATGTGGGATCCATGTGGAACTCACTTAAATTAAAAGTCTAGATTTTCCTTGATATATATACGATGCTATGTCATTTCGAAGTTTTCGTCAAAATTGTGTTGTATATACTAAGTCAATCTAAATCACTAAATTCGATGGGTTCATGTCGGATCCATAGGAAATTCACTAAATTAAAACTTCAGACCAACTTAATATAAATACAGTTTTCTTTCATCAAAATTACGCTGTATGTACTAAATTAACCCAAATTGCTAAATCCGATGGGTTCATGTGGGGCCTCTATAAAACTCACTCGAATTAAAAGTCTAGATTCTCCTTGATATAAATACAATGCTATGTCATTTCTAAGTTGTTGTCAAAATTGTGTTGTATATAAATATGACCCTAACTCATTCCCGAGTCTTTATCAAACGTGTGTTGTATGTCCTAAATTGATCTAAATCGCTAAATCTAATAGGTTCACGTGAGATCCATGTGGAACTCACTCGAATTAAAAGTCTAGATTCTCCTTGATATAAATACGATGCTATGTCATTTCTAAGTTTTCATCGAAATTGTGTTGTATATAAATATGACCGAAGCTCATTTCCGAGTCTTTATCAAACGTGTGTTGCATGTCCTAAATTGATCTAAATCGCTAAATCTAACAGGTTCACGTGGGATCCATGTGGAACTCACTTGAATTAAAAGTCTAGATTCTCCTTGATATAAATATGATGCTATGTCATTTCTATGTTTTCGTCAAAATTGTGTTGTATATACTAAATTAATCTAAATCGCTAAATTTGATGGGTTCATGTGGGATCCATAGGAAACTCACTAAATTAAAAGTTCAGACCAACTTAATATAAATACAGTTTTCTTTCATCAAAATTACGCTGTATGTGCTAAATTAACCCAAATCCAAATTGCTAAATCCGATGGGTTCATGTGGGACCTATATAAAACTCGCTAGAATTAAAAGTTTAGATTCTACTAAATAAAAATAAGGCCCTAACTCATTTCCGAGTCTTTGTCAAAAGTGTGTTGTATGTCCTAAATTGATCTAAATGCCAAATCTGATGAGTTCACATAGCATCCCTATTGAATTCACTAGAATCAAAAGTCCAAATTCAACTTAATATAAATATGACGCTAGCTCATTTCTATTTATTCATCAAAATTGTGCTATATGTGCTAAGTTAATCTAAATCACTATATTTGATAGGTTTATGTGGAACCCATACGAACCTCACTAAAATAAAACGTCCAAAATTGATTAAATAAATATACCGCTTTAACTCATTTCTGAGTCTCCATCAAGTGCCTTTTTCTCATCTCTTTGAAGCTTCCGATCGCGTGCCATTCCGTCACATGTGAATCGCGAATGATTTTCCACGCCAGAGTCTTTGTTAAATCTCAAGACTTAAAAATACGAATGTGAAGTAACAAATGCATGTCAAATGCAGAAAATTCTTATGTGAAAGAGTTGACCATCCCTTCTTGAGTCAACTGTTCTCTTCCTTGATATGCTTTTCTGATCTAGCCTCGGACACAAATGGTCAAAGGGGCGCATTCATATCCATAATCTCGCATTAGTTTCAACTCTGTAGAAGAATGCCGAGATCTTTACAAGATGTTTGACAAGCGTCTTTGATGACAGCATGCAGCATATCTACCGCTTCAAAACATAGTTATGGTTCAGTCTCGATTGTTATTTTTCTTGAAAGAGACACGAATGAAGACATAAATTATGGTGGGAGATAGAAAGATCCAACCAACATGTAACAACAACTCAATTGTAAGCATCGGCATTTTTGAAGAGATGGGCTTCCATGGCTTTCAACATTCCCATGGCCTTCTCTTTGTTTGCCTTGTTCTCGACCCGGTCCATGGCGAAGTACTTGCTCATGCTCTTGGCCATACACACTCTCTGTCTGGACCCGCCTCAAACTTGATCTTGTTAGGGATCTTCTCTGGCGCGTTGCCCTGGACGATGGCGTACGCATGCTGCGAGCTTTCCTTGTCCAGCTTCTCGACAAGTGCTCCGTCGAGTTGAACTGTCTAGCTGCGAGACACAGAAAATGGCAGTCAACTCCCACGTTGCCTTAACAAAGAATGTCGGCAAATGTCCTCTTTGACATCACATGTTAATGCGACGCAATCAAAATAAATGAAAATAGAAGACAGCGCAAGCACTCGCATTCGCCAAAGATGGCGCCGGGACCCCATCACCTTCAGGGGTGACAAAATCCTTAAAGGCTTGTGGGAGGAGCTTGGGGATGAGATTGTCGTCAAGAACAAAGGCCTTGAACATTCTTGCAGGTGGGAAGGAATCGTCTTCACCTAAGAGTTCCAAGTCCCACGGCAAGAGATCTGTGAGATTATGTTGAAAATGCCCTCTAAATGATTCTCAATCGCCTCGTTTAGTAATCTAACTCAACATCACATTGGTCTAAATCATATAATAAAGAAAGAGGACAAAAGGCATGGATCTCAAGCCCAAATGATACTTGTTAGCATCCGAGAGATCTTTGAATGCAGACGACCTTGAGGGAGTCACTAAATTAATATTAAAATATTCTAATAGAACCCAATGGCTTAGACAAGCAAGCTTGAGTGCGTGCGGATAATTCTTGCTTGATGAAATGCATGGTAGGTCGCGAATCGAGACTCGTCCCCATGCACATCCACTTCCTCGGCTAGTTGGCCGGTCGGAGGAGGAAGCCGTGGATCAAGCACATCCTTTAGTAGCACATTTGAAGTCTTTCAATAATGTCCACGTTTGTGTCATTTGTAGGGAAGAAAGAACATTCAATGGATGCTTCCCATCATAATTTCCCCTTTTGCTTTCTCTTCAAACATGCCTACTCACGACCTCGTGGCTTCACAGAAGCATCCCCGCCCACTTCTCTCTTCCCCAAGGACCGAAGACATTGCTGGTTCGATCAACTTAAAGATCCCAGGTTTAGTCAAAAAAATTCGGGCACCATATAAAACATGCCCGGCCATTACGCGCCTGTCATTCATGGTAATAACCACCACCATCTTTCCTCTTCCCTCTTTGCCGGCCAAGAACCGGTTGCCTGGAAACACGAGTCGCACAGAAAGAACGTCGAAACAAGAACGTGCAAAGTGAAGCATAGCAACGAGGATTTACCAAAATTCGCTTGACAAGCGACGAGCACCCACGACGGACGGAGAACTAAGAATCAACAGCACGAATCTTACTTGGGCATTTCGTCGAACACATGGAAGGCATCGGCTAAAAGGGAGCTCTAGACTTGCCCGACACGGACCCAAAATCAACAAACAACGGACTAGCAAAACTGAGTTCAACATGAGGACGACTCATGTGTGCTTAGTGTAGGCGTGAATGGAAAGCAGCAAACCTCAACCATGAAGAACACAAGTGGGCGTCTAATTTTAGGAATTTTGTCGAGCATGTGGTATACACAAATCGGAAGTGACGAACGGGGACGACCGAGCCCGGGCTCGAGCCGGGATTCAAAGAAATCGACACACTAGGCCTCAAGACATTAGTACGCACACAAATAAGGCCGGAAACTCGCATGAACCGGAAAGCAGCAGCCCAGTCCGGCGAGCCCGAAACAGGGCATGGGCACAAAAAAGCGCCGTCGGCAGAGAGTCCCTTACCCAGCTCGCGGCGTCGGACGGCGGACGAGCTCGATAGATCGGGCTTTGTCCGTCCACCTCGCTCGTCTCCTAGCCGGGATCCTCGGGAAGCCGACCCCGAATCGGGAAAAACCAAGACGGCCCGAACGGGGACCTACCACGGCCTCGAAGTGGACAAGGAGCGGCGGCGGATCATCAGTTTTGGTTCAGAAGTGGAGGCCAACAGCGGCTCTCTCAGTCGCGTTCTCTCTCTCTCAACTCACGGTCTCTCTTTCGCGACCTCTGGCCTTCTATTTATAGGCTGAGAAGGCCGGTCGGTGGAGGCGCTTCGGCCGCCGGTCCTTCGCGCGCCGACCGGCCCCCCTTGGCTGAACCAGCATCACATCACCCGGCGCTGACTTCAGCGCCCCCTGCTCTGCTTCGCGCCTGCTCTGCTCCTACTGCCGCGGCCATCCTCGCTGGCGTGAGGAAGAGAAGCGGGAAGGAGGAAGGAGGGGCCGGGCCGGGGTGAGAAGCACAAGCAGAGTGGGCCCTGGGCCCACTCGGGGAAGAAAGGAGAAAAGAGTTGGGGCTAAGGCGAAGGCCCAGCCCCCGTGGGCCCTTTTTCTTATAAATAATATTAAATAGGGTTAAATAAGAGAAAATAAAACTTAAAATGCAAATAATATTAATGCTTATATGATGAGAAAATCGTTTTTATTAGGGTCAAATTGATTCCAAATTTTTTTATATATTTTTAATTTTAGAGGTTTAGTCAAAATTTAAGTATCAATAAATATAAATCTCAAACTGCAAGAGTAAAATAAAAAGGAAAAGAATTAAAGAAGAGACAAGTGCGATTGCACCTTTATCCCATCACGTGACTGAAATTGTTTACGAAAGTAAAAAATTCAACGAACATCACGTGCTCTAGCTTTAATTGAATTGTTGTGGGCCTTATTTCTCCGCCATGCATCCCACGTTGAAGTCATCCTTTGATGTTACATATATGAATGAATCGAGATTTGTCTATATGTTATACGTAGTGACACGTGTAATGCAATGTGGCTCTTTTGATGAGACAAATTTCCCCACATCACCAATTACCTCTGATTAGGACAAGTTCTTTCAAGGGAGGATCTTACGTTCTTTTTTTCTTTTCTTTTCTTTTCTTTTTTAATAATATCGCTGTTGTTGTCGGTGATGTGTTCCTTTTTCCAAACTAATTGGAATATATCATTTTAAATAGATTAGATCTCTACCTTAAATGAGAGTATGAGTTTCAAAAACCTATGATAGATTATTATTATTAATAGTCACACAAGAATAACATGTCAATTGATGCTACGACATGACACATAATAAATAAAGGCGAAAAGCCAGATTTTAGTAAAACAAATTTGAAACTGAGTGTTGAGATTATTTATGGACATGGACATCAACCTATAGCATCTCCTTTTACTAATGAATAGGGCTTGGATTAAATAATCAACCTAGTGATAGTCTAAAATAGCTCTTTTTGCCTTGCCCTCTAGCTTTGGACATCAACTTTATTTACTTTTTAATTTAATTGGAATCTTTTTCGGTAAAATCTATACATGTGCACTGAAAGTGCACGATCTAAAAGAGTTCATCAGTGTTGTAGCCACAACCAAGAAGTATGTGTGATTTGTTTTTAGATCCCACATAAACTAAGAGCATGCTAACGTTCGGATCAATATCAAATCACTTGTGGATTGCCGACTATGAAAGCATAAAGGAGTAATTATATAAATTAATCCTAGCTAGGATCTTCCTACATTTCTACATGGGTAGATATTTAAATGATCAATGAGAGAGAAAGAGAGAGATTATATATAGATCATAATTCAAAGAGACGATCTACTCTCTTAATGATGATGATGATGATGATAATTATATAAAATTGCGAGGAGCAGAATTTTTTTTTTTGGCCTGGTAGAGTCTATAAAAAGCTACACAATACATCGGGATGATCATTAGATGAGAGTGCATGTTTAGAACAACGAAAATCATTTTGTAGGGCATAGATCTATGTTCAAACATTGTTTTAATGGTTTCCCTTGGATGAAAGATTCTTCCTCTAACACATGATTTACTTAACTTAATCAGTTCAAGAGAGAGATACACCACCCACGTGCCCCATAAGCAAAGGGGAATTTGTCTAATATGTTATGATGGACAAGACCGTACAATCTCGTTCGCTCTTTTGATAAATATAAATTATTGTGCAATCGATGAATTCAGATCTAATGTTATTGAGATATTTCACGTGTGCACCTGTGGTTTTGGTCTAATAGACCAAACCAACATACAATGTCAACTCAAACACACATTTTTGGTCGTTCACTCAACCTTGATAAAAATCCCTTTGAAGGCCAAATGTCTGATAGCCCTTGATACTTGACACCCTAAAGTTTACTTAGCAAAGGTTCAATAAGTCAGGTTTTGGAAGGGTCATCAAAAGTATTATAGGTGGGAACGGGTAAAACAAGGATCTCTGTAAAGTTAATCACCATGCTGGAGTTGCATTTGATGAATGCATTGTTCCCAACTAAAATTCTTTTAAAGCATATGTTAACAAGACAATCGCAAAATTGTCGTCAAATAAAGCACCTAGGCCGAAAGCGGAATTGATCACGATGATTTTTGGATTGAAGTGGTGAAAAGGCTAGGTTGAGAGCTAATTGGGAGATAGAGAAAGCTCAAACTTTAGGATAAGCAATTTTGTGGCTAATAATAGAAACTTCAAAAGGTTTTGGCCACTCACGTGAATGCCAGGTCTGCTCTCACGTGCACGCAGACCCTGGTCTGTGTCTCGGCCTCTCAAATCTATCTCTCTCTCTCTCTCTCTCTCTCTCTCTCTCTCTCTCCTGTTCTTCAATCTCCACTTTCCGTCACCCATTAATCCCATCTTCCTCGCTGACATGGAGTCATTAACATTCAATTTGATCCCCATAAAGAGAAATCAACACTTATCCCATGAATCGGAAGCAAATACTATGGAACCGGTGTCCCATGAGGTTGATCTTATATAATAACATCTTTGTATAGGCTACATATATTATGTGCAAATAAAGTGTAATTATACTATCATATTTTTGTTAACTCACCTCTTTGATCAGATATTATTTGTTGACGTTGCCCTTAAAAAATCAGGACATGACATCCTCCTTAGTTGATTGATATATGACAACGGTCGACAAAAAAGACAGCATTTAAGTTAACAATTTGGGAAGATTAATGTTTGTGATGAAGGGTATTAAATTATTACGTGGCAGAATCTTTCCGACATCGTACAATTAACTGTCAAGCAAACTTTTCGCCTTTTGTTTTTCAAGAAACAAGCAATCACAAGTTTTTAAAGACCAACTGCCCATTTAGTTGATGGAAAAGATAAATTTTAGGGGTGATTGGTTCCCGGTTCGATCCGATTCCACCCAAGAACCGGGAACCGGACTAGGAGGATGGGTTCCCACCTTTCGGGACCGTGGACCGGACCGGCTGGTCTTGGAACCGAGAACTGGACGAGACCAACCGGTCCGGTTCCAATGAACTATCACTTGTTTTCATTTCATTTAACAATATATATATATATATATATATATATATATATATATATATATAGTAATTACCAGTAAAGTAACGCACGAGATTTTGGTCCAAGCAAGCATGGTGTGAGGCGAGACCTTGCGAATAGAGGAGGAAGAGAGCCGAGCATCAAAGCGAGCAAGGCATGAGGCAACGCGTCAGGGCGAGGCGCTTAGAGGAGGAAGAGAGCCGAGCATCCGAGGGGCGAGGTGTGAGGCAAGACACTGCGGTGAGGCACTCGGAGGAGTAAGAGAGCTGAGCGTCCGAGGGAGCAAGGTGTGAGGCGAGACGTTGCGACGAGACACTAGGAGAAAGAGAGCCGAGCGTCGGAGTGAGCGAGGCATGAGGTGAGGTGTTGGGGGTGAGGTGCCGAGCGAGCAAGAGGAGAGGGGCTTAGGTTACGAAAGGGAAAGGGAAAGTGAGAATTGGATCGCAAAATTTGAGAATGAGAATTTGATGTGATGGTTATTGTAGATTAGCTCGAAAACTAAAGAGAAAAAAAGGAGAGCGGTTACGGTTACAAGAGGGAAAGGGAAAGTGATAAACTGAAAATTGAATTGCAATTTGGAAAATAAAACCTGAGATGGATACTGTAGATTAGTTTAAAAACTTAAAAAAGAGGGAGAGGGGTTAGCTTAGGGTTACGAAAGGGAAAGGGATGGATACTATAGATTATTTCAGAAACTAAAATATATATATATATAAATGATTGGTCTGGTCCAATCAGTCTGATCGGTCTGATTCCGACCCCAAAATCAGGAACCGGATCAATCGATCACCGATTCCAAAAATAGAAACCTAAGACCGGACTAAGACCCTTTAAACTGCCCGTAAGCAACCGGTCCAATCCGGTCCTGCCGGTTCCCAGTTCGGGTGGCTCCCGTTGCACCCTCCTAATAAATTTTCGTTAAAATTGGCGCACCCAAGCGACATTTTTGTTAACCCTGTTCTCCCCCTCTCTCTCTCTCTCTCTCTGCTGCAGCTGCTCTTTCTTCGCCAGCTGTACAAAAGGCCAAAAATTATAATTGAATTTCACCAGCAATTAATGCACCTATAGTAGCTTTATTCTATCTCTCCTACAGCTGAAATATAATTGAGTTTCACCAGCAATTAATAATTATGCACCTCTCTCTCTCTCTCTCTCTGCTGCAGCTGCTCTTTCTTCGCCAGTTGTACAAAAGGCCAAAAATATAGTTGAGTTTTACCATCAATTAATAATTATGCACCGCTCTGTCTCTGCTGCAGCTGCTCTTTCTTCGCGAGTTGTACAAACTGGCCAAAAAATATAGTTGAGTTTCACCATCAATTAATAATTATGCATCTCTCTCTCTCTCTCTGCTGCAGCTACTCTTTCTTCGCCAGTTGTACAAAAGGCCAAAAAATATAGTTGAGTTTCACCATCAATTGTGCACCGAATGTAGCTTTATTCTCTCTCTCTGCTGCAGCTGCTCTTTCTTCGCCAACCGTACAAAAGGCCAAAAAATATAATTGAGTTTTACAAGCAATTATGCACCTAAAGTAGATTTGTCCTTCGGTTTCGGCGAAATAGGTATACTCACTCCAAGTCCTTCATCTGTCGGACTTTCCATTCCAGAGCATCAGCGTAAGCATCGTTCTCCGCTCCCAACACCATATTTTTCTTCTCAGGTCCAACCTTTCTTTACTCTTCAGGTTTTCTTGCTTTGATCTCTTGATTCATGGCTTCTGTCCTATGATATGCTTCATGTGCTACCATGTTCTGTTAGATCTGGGTTTTGGAGACGGTTTTCCTGTCTTATGGGATCGGACTCTTTTAAGGATACTCGAACATCATTGTTTTGTTGCTTTCTGAGCTATGCATGCAAATTTAAACATCACATGACCTTTTGTAATTGCATTTAGCTTGATATAAGAATGTTTAATTCTCTGGATTAGCTAACTTTGATCTGCATTTGGTTACTGCTAATTCTGCCTCACCCCAGCTTCTGGGTTGCCCTGAGAAATCTGGTCATCTTTAGTTTGTTGTGAGCATAATTTGAATTTGCAGCCCACCCAAAAGAGAAAACCTTACATGTTCACAGCGAAAATTCTAAGTCAATTAAAGTGAGAATTTGCAGACTATCAAGAAAAAGTTGGTTTTTCACAAAAGTGTTATTAAGTTATAAATAAGTCATATGGAAATCAGGTAATACTTTTTTTTTTATCAATAACTTTTTGACACTTACAAATTCTTTCAGGAATTTATCCGCATGAAAAATATCCGTTTGTTTTAAAAAGGAGTAGTAAAGTCGTCCCTATGACGTATGAGTGTTAATTGCCTTTTTAACAATTTGCGTCTGGATGGCCTCTTCACTAAACAAGAGGTCTTCTTGCAAATGGCGTACTTTATGACTTTTTGGGTGTCGAATTGTCGTGATCATAATTATTATTACTTTTTTGACCAAGATCATGTGTTCTCCGTTAGTCCAATTCTGAGGAAATTTGTTACCCCCGTAAAGTGGGGTGAATTGATATTTCAGGATATTAAAAATCAATTTTGTAAAACCTACCCCTATAAAAATTGTGCTTCTACTACCAAGTATACTAGCAATTTAAACAGGACAAACTAAAAAGTTCAGAGAAAGAAAAATTGCAAAATGAGAATTATGAAAGTTCGATTCAGGTATACATACTCCTCTTTCTAGCTCGAATAGTCCAAATAGATTGAACTCTACTAGCTATGCCAAGAGTACAAATACCATCTTGTTAATAAAATTACTCAATCGGTCTTAAACTTTTCAATTTTGTCAATTTAATCTTAAATATTTGTGTAAAATTCCAATATATTCCTTTCAGTCATTTTTCACTGAAAATTTCTGACGTGACATCATCATTGGCCGTCCTATGTAGCATACCACTATGCTCACGATTTTCAGCTAAAATTGGCGAAAAGACTAGATTAAAATTTCACACGAAAGTCTAGTTGATGACCGAATTAGTATCCATGCAATAAGTCTAGGATTGATCAGACAATTGCTGCCGCAGAGAACTTGACTTCCTTCTATAGCAATCCCGCTGTACACTGAGTAACTTTTGGACCCTCCAATAGCCGTTCTCACACCTTGTTCACATGATACAAAGGTCCTTTTCTAAATTATAAACCACACCTCCGACCGTTTACAAAGAGTCCATTATACATTTTATCTCTTGCCTAGACAAATAGTGTTCACTCTAAGTATGTAAAACCACCCTTTTCATATGTTTACGAATGGGTTTGTCCCTCTTGCTAATAATTAGAAACAACACTAAAATGGTATTACAAGTTTACGAAAGACACGAACTCAAAAGTCTCCCAATAATACTTAAATTATCTTGTAGTAGTTATATCTATCTGAACTTCAATTAAAAAAGAAAAATCTCAGCAAAATTCCTTAAAAACACATGTATACAACCTTGTTACAATCTAGGCCGTCAATCTGATCTTCTATTAATGCATGTTTTAATCATATTGTTTCACCAACCTTCTGAGCGAATTAGTCCCTTTTTTTTTGCATAACTAATCTTGGGATGTCGCATTTTATTGCTATGACTTGGGGCATTGATTTAGGAACTCCAATAGTCATTAAATCTATCCATGGAGAGCTTCCGCTAAAAAAATCTGATTGCTTTGCATAACCTAGTTTGGTTCAACACCTTTCCTCCATTAGCTTTCCTGACATAGTAAAATCTTACTTATGTACTTGTAAAATCCGAACCAAGTTTCTGTATGGTTTAAACATGAACATTTGCACACTTTAAATGAATTCTTTAAACCCATGGGTTAAATTTTGATATTATCATAATCCTTTAAGTATATTTTCCAAGCAGTTTCTCCATTTTCGACAATGACAAACCTATACCATTCCTTCAATAAGAGTGAGTTATGCACATAAGCATGCATATTCTGCAGAACTATTGAACTGTAAAACCAGAGATGATTCATGCATGCTTCTACATGCGACATTTTAATAGACCATACAAATATGTCTGCAAAACATAATAAACTCCCCTTAATATGTACACATAGTGTGATACTCCCCCTGAGTATGTGCTTCTCCCCCTTCTTGTTTCTTAAAAAAGCATTAACATCAGATGCCCAGGGATGAAAATCATATAAGCAAAAGCATTCATTTATTTATATACAGAATTGTTCTACAAAGCATATTCAGGAAAAATAAATAAAAAGGAAAGTGAACATTAACCAAAAGGATCACAAACACCGATTTCATCCATCAAGCTAGAACGTATTGTTATCAAGAGGTTTATTCAGAATATGAGCGAATTGCAAATCGATGCTAACAAACCCTTTTCATTGATTCATGTTGTGCTGTGGCTGCCATAATTAAATAAATAAATAAAAGAATCATATGAAAGAGTCTCTCTTCTTGAAGTTTGACCTAGTTCAGAGCTCCTTGAAATGGAAGGCACACCCGTTAATTAGCACAACTCATTGTTTAGGGTTAAATATTTTATTAGAAATCCAAAATTTAGGCAGTTGAATACTTGGCCAATTTTTAAGATAGTGTGACTCTAAAAATTATGCTCGTATTCAACTAAAACACAATTAGTAAAGAAAGACTTACGGATTACTTAACAATGTTGCAATTACACTTATTTTCAAATTCTTACATTAAGGATGACACGTCCTTATATCTCAATAAGGGCCATTGACTTAACTAAGAAATTTTATCATTTCCCTTTTTGCTGATCAATGTGTCATGAGGCCTAGTACACAACTGACTATATTATTTTGAAGAATTTGATTATGTTGAATACTCGAGCAGAAATCTGACTAATTGAAGTTTGAATTGCTAAAACTGTGACAACAACTGAGTAGAAATGTAAAAGCGACTTAGGGTTGATGCCTGATTATATATCGAAATACCATGGGTTTGACATATAGACCTCCTTGTCAAAGCTCTGCTCTGCTTTCTGCTCTGCTCCTCCTTGTCAAAGCCCTGTATGCTATTGGAAATATGTACACGTACTAGGCGCATTTTGTGGGCTACTACCATGGTGCACTTGTTTTATATTTTAAGTTTCAATGGGTCAGTTTTTGTCTACTGGTAATATTTTCCTCCAATCAGAGCAGGAGCAGAGCATAAAGCACACGAGCAGGCGGACCGGCAGAAAGAAAAGACGGGGAAGCAGAGAGAAGGAGGGGCAGAAAGAAAGTGGAGCAACCAGAGAAAGAAAAACAGAGGGAGAGAGCTCGAGAGGGAGGGAGAGAACCGGAGAGGAGGAGGGGAGTCTCCGGCACTGTCGCCGCCGCCGCCGACGCCGACGCGTCTCCTGGCCGCCGACCCTCGCTGCTGCCTCGCATACCTCTCCAGCAACCGCCATCCCCGACGACTGCCGCCGTGCTGGGTCACTGCCTCTGCTCCGCCGCGACACCAGCCACCTGCGCCAGTCACCGCACCGAGCCCCCTCGCCGCGCGAACTGCAACACCCGCAGACGCTGCGGCCGGCCGCCGCCGCTCCCAGTCCCGTGCCGTACCTCCGCGTCACCGCTCCTGCTGCTGCTGCCGTCACCCGCCGCCGTATCCGCCGTCGCAGCCCTAAACGGAGGGGCCGCCTGTGCCGCCACCGACCACACCTCTCCGGCGAACGCCATCCCCGACGACCACCGCCGTGTTGCTTCCCCCGCCGTCGCCTGCTGCTGCGTTTTCGTCACCAGCCGCCGCGTTCGCCGTCGCCCGCCGCTGCTGTTCCGCCACCGTGCCGTCACCCGCTGCGTCCCAACCGTTGCCGTCAAGCCCGTCGCCGCCGCCGCCGCCGTCCGTACGCCTAGCGACGCCTCAGCCGCGAGCAAGGAGAGGGACATCCATCGGGTCGCGGCCAGGTAGGGTTTTCATGTTCGGGCAGGCCGCGTCTGGGCCGAAGCAAGGCCTTTGGGCCGGTTTAATCTTAGTTTTTCCTTTTTGGGCCGGGCTTAGTTTACTTAGGTTTCTTTTTTAGGTGGACTCAGTTTTGAGCTGGACTGGGCCCTTCGTTCAAGCCCAGTCCTATTGGGGCCTGCCTGATTTGGCCCTCCCCTGACCGGGCCGGGTCCGATCAAACCGGACCCGACCCGTACCGACCGGGCTGAACCCGGGTCGGGTCAGACCGGACACGACCCGGTTCGCCTATTTTTAAATTTAAAAATTATTTTTTAAAAAATATTTAAAATTTTAAAAATTTTAAATTAAAAAAATTAAAAAAATGTAGGATTTGGTTAGGAATTGCCATGCCTTGCCTTTTTAGCATAATTAGGCTTTTATTTTCTTGCACCTTGATTATATTGCATGTTTAATTCACATATTTGATTATGTTTGTAGATGTTCAATTGCATGTGCTCAATTTTACTATAATTAGGATCTTGATAACTATGATTGTGCATCCGTATCATCACCTCACATATTAGTTAATAGATATAAAATTAATTCAAATCTTTTCTTTTAAAATGAACAAGATTATGTATCGAAATGGCACTAATTAGTTAACTAGTTGTGAAGGAAGTGTGGCATATTCTCATGCCTTACTTGGTTTCTAGCTAACCCCAATAAGTTAGTGGTGACTCATTTTTGCGAAATTCCTATTGGCGACTTATTTTTGTAAAATTCTTGAAGATACTGAAATGTCATGCGAGATATGGACTTGGGAGAGCCTGCGCCTAATTATGAGCCTTAGGTCCGTTGTTTAAGTAATACCCCTGAACCTATTCCCTCCCCCGAGAGTAGGTCGCAACAATGATCTAAGCTCCAACAATATTCTTACATGACATTTTTTGCATGTCAATCATGTGAATTTAACGATGTTGTAAATTAAATTGATTACACACAAAAAGTTTCAGTCAATAATTGACACAAATAGTAGTAGTGGACCGACCACATAACATTGATTGGCAGTGCAAAATCTAATTTCAAGAGATCAATAGCATAACCGCAAAGCAAATATCAAACTTTAGGACCGTGAATGAAATTTCGGTGTTAAAAAATAATTTTCCTTCTCTTGTCGCGGCCACGGAGAAAATCTTTTAGCACTGCCATCACAAAAAAGGATCGTGGTTTTTTTCCATCACAAATTTGATTGGCGAGTTATCAAAATCTGAAGAATTATCCTAGAGAGACCGATTCAAGGACAGCAGTCGATCTACTCGTTGGCAAGATTACAGAGTCGTCGAGGCCAGATTGGGTGGTGAAAACCAACGCAGCCCGTGAAGGCAAAACGTGCGACAGTTGATGAGCCAATGCAACGTTCTTTTAGAGACCAAATTTAGTTATTCACTTAAGTTTATCTACGGGGCTTCAATTTGTACTTTTTAGGGGATAAAAGTGGGTGTTAGGAGGTCGAGACTTGCATATGAGATGTGTTAGAAATTAAACCAAATTAATAAATGTCCTCGATCGACTACGAGTTGCTGATGTCAAAGGAGAAGTTACTGATATTAATGGTTGTCAATGGCGTTCCGATGATTTTGTTTGGTGAATTGATACGGATGATTGTCCGATGCTCAAGTTAAATTAGATTCTTTTTTGTAGCGTTGTTTTTGAGAAGTTTTTTCGTATTTTAATTTCATGACTGTTCATGTTTCTAAGTGTAATCACTGTTTTGTAAGTTCTTAGGATTTTATCACCTCAGAACATTAGCTATATTTATGAGTCATTTAGTTTAAGAGTTATGTGTGAAGCGTATAAAAGTCGAGTCTTGTAATTGTTTTGGATAAGGTGAAAAAAAGGTGAAATAAACAAAAAGGATATCTGTCTCCTTCTCTTCTTTGTGTTGTGTTAGTGAGTGTTTCAGCTTTAAATTATCCCATCAAGATGTAGCTCGTATTTGTCTTTTATAAAAACTCGAAATTTTCTAGTTATGATGCCATATGAAATTATGAAGGAGTATTATTAGCTATTAAAGAAGTTTAGATAATTAGATGGATGCATTATTCAAATACTTAATTGATATAACGTCTCTTTCACAACCCATGTTCCTTTTCAACAACTAGATTACTTTGCACAGCTTGGGCTTAATGGACGGAGAGCTGTCTATAGAAGTGGAGGATGGTGGAATGAACAACTCGATCATGGAGGAGGTGAAGAAGGATGAAAGAGGACCTGTAACGGAAGTGTCAAAGGATGAAAGGAGTTCTGAAGAAGAAATCTGGAGAGGTCGACGGGAGATAATGAATAATGCATTGGCGGCTTCCGCGGGGGGACAAGATCCGGCAAAAGCTTACGAATATGCTCGAAAACTGGCGCGTGTCATCCAAGGCGGCCAGGTTGACGATTTCCTTTCCATGATCGATGATTTAAATGATCCATTGGAGCGTGTAGATTGGTCTGCCGTTTTAAATTCCCGATTGGAACGCAACGAATCACTGCTCCACGTGGCAGCATCATCTGGGAAGGACGACCTCCTAAGGCTTCTGCTTGAGTATGTTGGTGACCACCTCATAACCGCCCAAAATTATTGGGGAAATACTCCTCTCCACCGGATCGCTGAGTCGGCGGGATCTACTGGAGCTGCAGAGATGTTGATTCACCGGGCAAGAGGCCTCCCCGACGTCGAGGACAAAAACCTCCTCTTGAGGATGAAGAACAAATGTGGAGACACCGCTTTGCACTTGGCCGTGGTGAATCAACATGCTGACTTGGTGTGCTATTTGTTGGGCGAAGATTTGGAGCCCGTGCACTGGAAGAACGCTGGTGAGAAATCTCCCCTGTACCTAGCCCTCTCCATTAACGACTCCACAATACATAAGGCTCTATTTATACCCTCGTTGGAACCATAAGGATAGAAGGCTTGCCGCCCATTCTTGGTGCCATTGTACGTTCACGACGCGGTACGTACCTAAATCTGCTTATGTGGAAATATATTTATCTATTTTTAGACTGACTCGTCCCAAATCTGTGCAATAACTTTTTGCTCTTACCAGAACCCCTTATCGGTTTTTACTTAAAATTCCCTACCCTGCTTGTTAAAGTAGTTGGATACCCATTGGTTTAGCCGCATAATAAACAAATTATTCACATTAGAGCAGAATAGATCAGCTTAAATATTACAAAGACAACCATTTCGCTAGAAACTTGTGTTGTCGATCTTTTATTAGAAAAGCTATAAAGTGTAAATATTTAAGATTGATGACCATGAAAATCCGGAATCTAACAATGACGCCATTTTTGAAGCGATTGAGAGCCATGAACCAAAATGAACAAATGAAAGTTAAGGGCATGAATTATAAATTGGTAGCAAACCTATAGGCTGCGCAGGCGTGATTTTTCCATTGGAAAAAGAGGAGGTGAATATTCCGTCACTCTTAGCAAATTGATGGAACATCGTAAACTGTTAATTTGTTTGTGACAAATAGTCAATAGGTTTTGAAGAAATTAACAAAAGTGGATCTAAATAAAGAAAGAAATTTTTTATTGTTTATTTTTTTATTTTTAAATGAATACAGTTATCATAATCTTTGCAAAAAAAGCCGATACGGTAGTGTAGCCTAAATTACCTTGACCATTAAAAATATTGAGATAAAATTCATTAGACGCGCGATAATCAATTATGTGCAATTTTTTGGCTGCTAACGCCATGTATCCCAAGTTTACTACTTGAAAAGCGCAGCTAACATTCATTGATCATCAGATTGGTAGATGGCATTCAGGTGCTATAGTCATATTGTTCAAAAAGTTCTAAACTTATAGTAAGGTTGTCAATTCAGTTTTGAACATGTCAATTATGTCAATTTAACATCTATTTTAGTCCTAAACTTTTTAAAGATTTACCAACTTAGTCATTCTAATCAATTTCTATTGCAAATCGCTGACATGGCGCTCTAGTCAAAGCTGGCCATCCTAGATGATGTTGATCACTTATGTGGCTTCTTTACAATATATTTTCTTAATTTTTTGCATTTTTCCTTTTCTTTTTTTTATTATTTTTTCCCTCTACCAGCCTCAGGCGAGAGCCGCCCTCCAACCCTTGCATAGAGCAACCCTTGCCCTTGCTTGACCTCCATTAGGCATCAACTATTGATGGTTAAAGAAGAGAAAAAAAAAAAAAAAAGAAATTAGAAAAAGAAAAGGAAATAGGCGCGCCCGGTGGATCCTGGGTCACCCAAAAAAAAAAAGACAAAGGAAAGGAAAGAAAAAAAGAAAAAAAATTGCAAAAATTATCCGCATTAGTATTGGTTGTGCCATATAGGGCATTCAGTACTACTATATTTGTGATAAATGGCTTAACTTATTTGTGATAATACAATTAAACCTAATTCTACCATATTTAACCACGTTTCATGTAGTGAACATGTATGTAGAAGGGTTGTTTCATAGTTTGTCAGTTCATAATTCTAATAAGCACTTTAGAAGCTATACAAAAGATGCCATTGAAATTGGATTTACTATATATTTCTTATTCTTACTGTCCACTATATAAAAATCCTTTTATGAAGTACTACTGATTGAAATCTTGTAATAATAGTTCAGTTTATTCTTCATTGAATGTAAAAGTAGATGACATTGTGGAATGAATCGAGCGTTGCCATGGGCTTTTGTAGATAGACACTTTAATTAGGTTATCATGATAGTTACTTTTTTTAAGGTTCATATCAATTAACTAAGGTAAGGTTATTTCTTTAAATCTAGTAATATTCTTTCACTTGGGAAAATTATCGAAAAAATCCTAAGTCTATTGCACTTTTGCCAATTAAATCCCAAAGCGTTAAATTTTGTCAATTCAATACTAAACATTTTCACTTCTTGCCAATTGAGTGTATCGATTAATTTTGACTAGAATTCATTAACGTGAATAATTTTTAATAATATTTTTATCCTTTTTGAAAATTTTTATACTTCTTTCTTTCTTTCTTTCTTTTTTTTTTTTTTTTCTTTCTTCCCCCCATTCTTCTTCCTTTTATCGGTGGCCAGCTACCAACCACGGGTGATGGCCAACTACCGGCCATGGCTGGGTGAGTTGACCTTGCCCGCCGTAAGTGATGCCTAGCCGAGCAAGGCCAAGCCCCAGCAAGGGTCGCCCTCACCTAGGTTAGGCAAGACCAACCCTTGCCCAAACTAGGTGAGATCGCCTAGGCGAGGGTGAGCCCCCTTGTTCGACCATGTCTTACCTGAGGCATGTGAGGCTAGCTGGCTCGGCCATAGTCGATAGCTGGCACAAAAGGAAGAAGAAAGGAAAAAAAAATCAAAAAATATTTTTAAAAATTGTTTACATTAGTGTCGACTATCCTACAAGAAATCGTTAGTGTCCACGTCAGCGAATTCCTATCAAAATTGGTCGGATTGACTCAATTAGTAAGAAATAAAAAAGTTTATAACTAAATTGGTATAAGTGTAATAGATTTAAAACTTTTTGGACAATTTTCACTCTTTCACTAATGTATCTAGAATGTAACCGGTTACCCATATTGAAATTTGTGGCCTTAATTGCTTCATCAATTTCAAGAATGACGGCATCCGTCATGCGAGCACCTTTTTTGTATTTGTGTAAAATTGAAATATTTTTTTATTATAAATAATTGGTGAAATATTATTCTATTTCATAGAAAATTTCTTCTTTTGAATAGAATAAATGTGAAATTCTTAATTCATGTTATATATTAATGTATAAAATAGAGGGCTCGACGACAATTAGAAAATTCCTAATTATCGTTGTTATATGACTCATGAAATTTGTAAATGTACTTAACAATATTATTAGAGTATATTTTATAGGAAGTATTATAGAAATGTAAGAATTTTCAATAATTGCTCATTTGCAATTTTTGAAACTCATTAGAACTAATTTCAATAAAACTAATGCCTCTTTTGTTGAACAAAAGTCATGGTATAAGAGGCAAACATAAATCCTAATTTGAAGCAAAATAAATGGAAAGTGGAAGAAAAACACTATTTGTGAGGAAAATAATCAATCCCTTACAAATTAGAGCCCTATAAATCACTTTTAGAGACAATTCTTAAAGAAAAAATCATTATTTATTTACGTAGATGTTACAACGGTCTAGATTAATTTGCAAAGTTCACTGAATTTTTATTAGTATTATGGATGTAATTTTTTTGGTGGTAAAATGAGACGTTTCGTTTTGTGTTGTGTCATCACAACTTAAATATGTGGTCGTTATAGCTAGGATATATATGACTCCATGAAATGCACATACAAGATAGAACATATAATGTGATTTATTGAGTAAAAATATCTTTCCCAGAATCACTAGAATTTCACAAAATATATTTGGTCCATTCACAAGATACAATGGGATTGAGTAGCACAATCCCCAAAGATGAGGTTATCTCTAAAGCGCTCTCGCCTATCTTTGAAGTCCAATGGCCACCCACAATCCTCAAACACCGTTGGAATATGCTCAAACAATTAAAACACCTCTCTCGCATTATTGAACCTCTTTAATAGCACCTCCAAATTTTCATAGTTGGGGCCACAAAAAAAGTCTTTTGGTGGAGCCTTTTCCTTTCTGTTATTTGTGATTTATAAGTTCTACTATCTTAAAAATAGATTCTGGTCACAAATTTTACTTAGATTTTACTCACGAGTTTTGGTAAATACATAATCTCTTAATTGAGTTGAATAAGTGCCATATACCATTACGAAGAAGATGACATTCAATCTAGAGAGGGTGAAACAATTTTAAGGGGGATTTCAACACGGTGCTGTGGAGGCTATTGCAATGTCCTCGACAATTAAATAAGTCTGCTTGATACTTGCTAGAATTCGACAAGCATAATATGAAAAGATCATTTTCCTTTTCTTGATCTTGCCCTAGCTTGCATTACGCCTACCGAAGCTATAGATACTTCATGGCGTGGAAATGCCATATAAATTGCTACGTCATTTATTAAGATTTTTATAGTGAAATCTTAAGCACCCGTCGATGTCATTAACTAGTTTTGGTATTGCAATCTAATCTGTTATTGTCGACTATCAATACTAGTAGTGATTAAGGCACGTCAAAGATGTCCTTACTCCAAAATGAGTTTAAATATATTGAGACCAACCAAGCTCCAACTATCCTAATTTGGAACTCCTGATCCCAGATTTATTCGACCTGATATTCACAAAAAACATGAAGCTATTTGCAATGACCGACTCCAACGGGGGCAATGTATTCCATTTAGCAGCTCACTTGAATCACGCCTGGGTATTCGAATTCTTACGACCAGAAACTGAATATTTGACCCGAGAACGGGACATGAATGGAGATCTCCCCATTCATATTGCAAGCAAGATGGGTTATGTTGAACATATGGAGAAGCTAATGAAAGTATCAAATTTGCCAAGTGGGCAAGGGCAAAGCATTCTTCATATCGCCGCAAAATATGGTAGAGTCTCCGTAGTGAGATATATACTCAGCGATCCAAATCTAAGGAGGAGGCTGTTAAATGTACAAGATGATAATGGAAATACAGCTTTGCACTTGGCTGCGATGCATTCACAGCCCGCTGCTTTGATTGATCTTCTGCGGACTGATGGAATTCTACCAAGCATTTTCAACAACGAATGCTTGCTCGCTGTTGACATTGCTCGACGACGACACAAGGCAGAGGGGTATAACATTCGGCATGTAGGTAACATGAATAGTCACTATTTTATTTATTAACTTACTGGAGATTTCGTAGACTAATGCATTAGTTAAGGCAGATCTTGTATTCAAATCATTGTGTCTCCCGGCCAACTAGATACTAGTAGTATTGATCAAATTTCTAGAATAGCCGAGACTCCTCTCGGATAAATCCTTAATTTACTCTTGATAGGAGGTAATTAAAATTTGTGATCATGAATTTCTCTGCAATTAGAAACAAGTAACGTGTCTTTCATAACACGAAGATAACAATTTATATATTTCGTTTAATTGAGCCTCTGAATACGGTCATGAATAAAAAGGCAGGGTTTGTCAAGGTTGCATTCTATTTTTCAAGAAAGGCCAGGGGTCAATCTAACAAATTTGACCGCTCCAAATGTAGCACAGTCTCATAACATTATCATTTTGTCGACCTATGAAATGATTGCCCACATAAATTCCATTCACGCCTCTTTTTTCGTCTAAAATGAACTTGGTAATTTTGTGCTAATTCTTCAAAAAGAGCAAAAACTGCATCTTTAGAAGCAAACGTTTCCAGAGTTCATTCCCGTTATCAATATGGTATAAGTTTGTTCTTATTTTCCTTTTACATGCTTCCGATCTCAGCAATTGACATACCTGGCGTTGGTTTGCTCGCTCGCGGGAAAAGGTCCACTTGGAAACCAAGAGTTACTCCTACTTAGAGCGAAAGCTCGAGATGAAGAGTTATCAGTAGTCCGCTCGCGCAAAAGCATGCCCAGCAGGGACATCGTCAAGAATTACATCAATTCCCGTATGGTGGTGGCAACACTTGTGGCCACGGTGACTTTCGCAGCTGGTTTTGCAGTTCCTGGAGGATTTAACAGCTCGGACACAGCCTCCAAAGATGAGCGGGGCATGGCTACGATGCTGGACAATAAAATGTTCCAGGCTTTCGCAATTTGCAACACCATCGCGATGTTCTGCTCAATAACGGTGGTCGTCAACCTCATCTGGGCACAGATAGTTGATGTCGACGCTGCAGTCGCTGCATTCGAGCGCACAACGCTACCGCTACAAATTGCACTCCCGGCGATGTCCACCGCTTTCTTAACTGGTGTCACCTTGACCATTGGCAAACTCCCGTGGCTTGCTAACACCATATTTTATTTGGGACTCGTTTTCCTCCTCATTATCTCATTTGCTAACTTGTTAGGGCAGCCTCTCATCTTTAAAATCCTCAGTCATCCTCTCCGTCGACTAACATTCAAGCTTATTCTCGCTTACATTTATTTGTGGAGAGTTAAGACGTACATTTATGATGACAATGACGCGGAAGATAACAAAAGGGGAGAAGAAGACCTTCGCTAGTCCACCTGTGGATGTTGCCGGTGAATCGAGGACCGATGACTCGGCGAAAGCAAAATGTGAGGATGCATTACATCCTCCAAGTCACTGATTTGAATTGATCATTCCATATTATCTGTAATATGTAGTAATAATATATGTTTTCCTTGGTGAGTGTGACTCACTCTACGGTTGGTTTCCTTTATGTCAGACCAAAGGTGATTGTTAATGTATGTAAGCTAAACCATGTGTTTCTCTAATAACTCAACTTATTGGAATTGTTGGGTATAATTCCATCAAATTTCATATGTTATTAAAGTAGAGGTTCCAAGTTCAAACATTTTCAGGTCCTATTTGCTCATCTATTATATGTTCTCATGTTTCAATCTTAGGTCAAGTCAAGTTTACGAGTGAAGATGAGTATAAAAATATTTGTATTAAAGTATCTGAATCAAACATCGCATTTATTTAATAATTTAAATTTTTAAAACGATTAATTATAGTTCCCCGAAATTTCAAAGTGATACACTTCATGTAAATTAAATGGATGAATGGCTCATTTCATCCGTTTCATCGCCCTGGAATCAAATTGTTAACTTTGAACATGTGGAAGCTCGCGGGTTTATTAAAAAAACAAAAAAATGTCTGGAGTGGCCATGTCCGATTTACTTTGAACCAGTCCAATTTGCGGCACTCTCGAGTCACGAAATCCTAAGCACTCACTTACCTGTCTGGTGTGCAAAGAAAATAATTCTCATCGCCTACTCTCTTGAGTCAAGAGTTGGGTGAAGAAAACCGGAAAAAAATACTTCTCTTCACTACTCACAAAAAAATAGAATCAAACACCGAACTCATTTCCGTTTTCACCCCTTTCATTTCCCCACTTCTCCCTCCTAGGCGCCCAATTTCTGTGCATGCAAATGAGTTTTGGTGTTTGATTCGTGGAGGGGTATAATCTAGTGAGTAGCGGGCTCAGAAGTCCAGTCAAGGGACGAGATAAAAAGGAATTGCAATACGCAACTCAAGGAGAATTGTGGAAAAGTCTGGATATGTGATTTTCCTCCTCCAATCTCTGATTTTTATTTCAAAGCTGGTTGGTATTGACATGTAGAAATTATAACTCTAAAGTGATTCTGGACCTATTTATTCAACAGTGAACATAGATAATTACGAAAAATAAAAAGGATCCCATTATACGAATGTCTATTGAGTTATAAACTTTTTAAATTAGTCAATTTAATTTGAAACATCTTGATCATTTGCCAATATAGTCATTTCGATCAATTTTGACCGAAAATCGTTAATATAGACGTTAGCCATCCTATGGCACATGACCAGTATTGAGGTGGACAATTTTTGTAATTAAAAAAAAAAAAACTCAATTTTTTTCTTCTTTTCATGTTTTCATTTTCCTCATTGTCTTTTCTTATATTTTCATTTTTTCTTTCTCTTATTCCCCTTCACCAGCCATTGGCCAATCCATGGCTTCGGTGATTGATGGCAAGGGCCCAAATGCCCTCACCAGCGATTTGCAAGGGCTGATGGATTTGCTGGGGCCACAGACTAATGGAGGGACAAAGGAAGGGGAAAAAAAAGAAGGAAAGAAAAGAAACTAAAAAAAAAAGGAAAAAAAATTTGAAGAAATTGTAAAAATTATTTACATCAACGACAGCACCCAAATCTAGGCGAGGCCCATCTCGTCATGGCCTAGCCTAGATCTGACGAAGCCGCCTCAAGGCCGCCTCGCGCGCGGGCCCGAGGCCTCGCTCGTGACCGACGAGACTCATCAAAGAAGCAAAAGAATCAAGAAGAGAAAAAAATATATATTTTAAAAATTATTAAAAAAATATTAAAAATTGTCATGTCAGTGTTGGCCGAATGGCCAACATCCATATCAACGTTAGTCGACTAAAATTGGCCGAATAGATTTAACTCGACACAATCATGAAAAATTTAGAACTGAATTGACATAATTTTAATGAATTTAAAACTTTTTTGATAATTCTCCCAATCTATCTATTATCTCTATTTTTAGATTGCAACATGTGTCCATCCAATTTTAGTCCTCACTGCACCTCATCTAAATACCATCAAACCTTAGCAGCGAGGATGGTACTTGGAGATCTATGCAAATGTAGAGCCTCCTTTTTTCTATTTTTTCGGCAGATCTTCCAAATCAAATTACAGGGTTATGACTATGAAAACTCACAGTACAAGTACAAAAAATACCAAATCAATCGTCTATTGACTTCTCGATGCTCATTAAATCTAATTCACAAAATAGAATGGGACCCATTTTGCTAGCCCTACTAAAATCTAAACATTTTAATAAATTAAGGATTTATACGTCGTCCTAGTTCACAAAGATGTGCTATTGCTGTTGACAAATCGACAGTGATTGATTTTCATGAACTCGTCATCATATTGTCAACATTCCCATTATATATGAGCATAAGAGCGAACTTTGGTTTTTGAGCATCAAGAGATAAGATTGGCTTAGATAGAATTCTAAATAGCCCAAATGTCATAATTAGATAAGTCCAAACCCCAAACACATTCAACTATGGTTTTTTTCTTATAACTTTATTCACATATTATAAGAATGTACTTTTTGGTTAATGATCATTTATATTGCGGTTTATGAAAGACTGTGCCACATCGATAGTTTTAGATGTTAGTCCAAATTTGAAATACCAGGCCAACATTTGAGATTTTACTGGCCATTTAGCATTTCATTTATGACTCATGAAGTCTATCGTTGTATGAAATTTACTGAAAATTAGAGAATCTCATGATACCAACAAAATATCAAGTTTTTTTCTAACTTACCCATGATACACTCCATATACAGCCCAATTTACAAAATTCCACAAAAACCACTGCTCAGCAAAGACGAACAACAGCACCCATCGGCCCAACATGCTCAACTCCAAGCATAGAGTGACTCGAACTCTTCTGGTCTCCTTTTCAGTTTACTACAACCAGACATATTTAATACACTACCACGAAAAATACAAGATAGCGATGAGATCGGCTCAATAGGCATCAGGGTCTGCCAAGAGACAAGCCTCGATGGCCTTGAACATTGTGGAGGCCTTCTCTTTCCCAGCCTTGATCTTCTCCTCAGTCATGTCGGCCTCGCCTATGGTGAAGTACTTGCTCGTGCTCTTGCACACCGAGCCTCCCTCGGGTGATGCGGTGATCTTCATCTCGTAGCTGATCTTCTCAAGGGTGGTGCCCAGCGCGTCACCCTCAATGATCGAGTAGCTGTAGGTGAAGTTCTCCTTGTCTAGGGCCTCGACCTTGTGCTTCATTGTCTTGTACTGACTGCCTATCAAGGTAACAAAAAGTAATATTCACATTTAGAACTCGCTGGTTTCAACACCATGAGCAACGATCTTGATGGTGTCGATTGGGCCATTTAGGACATTCCAACTGCAATCTGATACAATTGACTTAGACATGGCCTGATTTCCCTCGATTGGAGTCAAGTCACGTGATCACTTGTGTAAATCACCGAGATGCTTGTTTCACCGCCGAAGCACCAAAATCAGAGCAATAAGAGTCACGAGAAGTATTAAGCAGCAAACGCAACAATCACATTAATCAGAACCTTTCTCCGATGGTCGATCGATTTACTGCTCGACCCACATGGAGACATTCCGTCGCATTTCCTCACAAGCCCAGATTTGCGATAAAAGCACTTCCCACTGATTGTTGGAAAAGGCGACCACTAAGAACTGCGCCTGTCAGCTTGTTTTACAAGAAGCCAATGAAGCTTAAACAGCTCATGCTGGTGGGAGCAGCTGGGATCGTACCCGACAAATCGTTATGCGAAACATTGAGATTTTCCAATTCAGTGAGCTTTGCTAAATTGGAAGAAATTGATCCTGCTAGTGAATTGTGGCTCAGGTCTAGGTGGTTATGTAGCGTGAGCGAGTTCCCCAACTCTGGCGACATGACACCCAGCAGATTGTTGTTGCTCAAGTTCAGGCTCAGTAAATTTTCAAAATTTTGCTAGCTCTTTTGGTATGCTACCGCTCAATGCCTTCTCTCCAAAAAACAAGATAATCTAGCTTCGATGAGTTTTCTAACGAGGTGGTATATCTCCGACCAAATTGTTGTTGCTCAAGTTCAGCCTTATCAACTTACCTAGATTTCCCATCTCGTCAGGAATTTTCCTGGTCGGTTCATTGCCGTAGGAAGTTAGAACATCCAATTGAGACAATTTCCTGAGCTCTGACAAGACGCGGCTGGCGATTTTATTACCATCTATCAGCAAATTCGTGAGATTCATACACTCTCCGCATTCTGCAAAGAGATTCCAAACAAATTGGCTGTTGCTGAGGCTTATAAAGTCCAGATTCGGTCTGAACGCACTCATGATATCTGGTAGTGAACTGATTGCTGTCCAGACGGACTCTCGTTAGCCCCGGAAAATTCCTCAAGCAGTCAGGCGGCAGCTCAGTGAAGTTATTCCCATCGACCGCGAGATATCAAAGAGCAAAGTCGCTGCATATATCTTGCAGCATTTCTCCGATGAAGCTGTTGTTCAAAAAGGTAACGATCCCCAGAGAAGGGCTGTACTTGCCGAAATCACGTGTTATGCCTCCCGAGAAATTGTTCGTGAACAAAGAGATGGACCGTAAGTTAGCAAGGCGAGAGATGGTCTCACAAGAAAATATTGTGTACACAAGTGATGCTACGTCATGGCTTTTCCTTCCCAGCCTAGATCTCCTCTTCTTCAACTTGAAGTGCCTTCTTGCTGTTGTCCTTGCTCGTCATTGCTGGTGGCCTCAAACTTGACCTCATAATCGATCGACTGGAGCTTGTCACCCAGCACGTCGCCCTCGATCATCGTGTTCCTACACATGAAGTTCTCCTTGTCGAGCTCATTGATCTGGTGCTTCACATACTTGAAAGGACTAGCTGCAATTGCATTATGAAACTCCCTGCTCAATAAGTGTTGAGTGTACATACCTTCGGTGAAATTTGACTTGCTCAATGCTCCCGGCTCCACCGTCGCCTTGCACCAGCTCCACGCTCTTTATGAACTGAGGCAGGAGCTTCGGGATCGGGGTATTTGACTCGACAATCAAGGCCTTAAGAATGCGAGCCGGAGCAATTGGGCATGTGAGCTCTCGTGTGAAGTTGGTTGCACCCATGGCTATTGGCAATGAGAAAGAAATAACCCCAGAGAAGAGTGCTCCTGAGTCCTGTCAATGCCTCCTAATTATGGTTGGAATTATGTCAATAGGTAGGGTTGGTTTGGCAAGAGTCACGCTCGAGGAAAATAGGAGAGTCAAGGATTTGCAGCCTAAAGGAATGGAAAAGAGGAATTAAGGTGGTCTCTTTTGTTCTTTTGGTCATGAAAATGATTTCGGTCCCTTTCAGATTCATGTTGAAATGTCAAAGTTTATGCTCCAAAAGATGAACAGTCTCGTGCTCACATGGGCGGCCATCCCTTTGAAATGATTGTTTTGGAGTTCGATCTAACAACGATTTGGTAGGCCTACGTGATGATGATGTGCTGATTAGATATTATAACGGAATGCATTTATTTGGAGAAAAATGTATTTAATAAAATTTTGTCTTATTTAATATGTAACGAACAAGAATACTTAATTAATTGGTAATATCATATTAACTTGTCACACGATATAAACGTCACATAATATATTTCTTCGTTCATAATGCCCTAATGTCACAGTAGATCTGATTCAAATGTATGAAGTAAGGCCTTTTGAAATCATTTTCATTACTTAAGGTTATAATTCAACTTCACTAGCACCGACAGTTTGACTCGGTCAAAATTGGGTCGGCAATCGGGGTGACCCAAGATCAGCTCATCGTCTAGGTTTGGGGGAAGTGGGGGCTGCTGCTTTTCCGTTATATTTTGCTTCTCTTTTTCTTTTTTAAAGCATTTGTCTCTAATCCAATGTCCCCATCAAGAGATAAGATAGGATTAGCTTAGATAAAATTTCAAATAGCCCGAGCGATACAATAAGATAAGTCCAAACCCTAAACACATTAACTTTAGTTTGTCGATAGCTTTCTCGACATATAATAAGAATGTACTTTTCGTTAATGATCATATGCATAACAATTTCTAAAAAATTCTACCACATCGATAGCTTTAAATATTAATCCAAATTCGAAATATCGAGCCGAAGTTCGGATTTATTTATTTGTTACTCGTGAATTCTACTCTTTTATGGAATTTATTGAAAATTAGAGAATCTCATGATACCAACAAAATATCGAGCTTATTCAACTTTTATTCCCTTGATACGCTATTTATGTAGCACAATTTACAAAATTCCACATAAACCACTTCACCAGATTCCTGCCACACCTTTCATTCTCTTATTCTCAGCAAAGACAAGAACAGCTACGCTCGCCCAGCCCCGCAAGCTTTACTCCAAACACAGAGTGACCCAAACTCTTCTTCTCTCCTTGTGAATTTAGCACAACCAGACATATTTCACACAGTACAGTGAACAATCCAAGATAGCGATGAGATCTACTCAATAGGCATCAGGGTTTGCCAAGAGATAAGCCTCGATGGCCTTGAACATCCCGGACGCCTTCTCTTTCCCGGCCTTGATCTTCTCCTCAGTGATGTCCGCCTCGCCGATGGTGAAGTACTTGCTCGTGTTCTTGCACACCGAGCCTCCCTCGGGCGATGCGGTGATCTTCACCTCATAGCTGATCTTCTCGAAGGTGGTGCCCAGCGCGTCGCCCTCGATGATCGAGTAGCTGTAGGTGAAGTTCTCCTTGTCCAAGGCCTCGACCTTTTGCTTCATTGTCTTGTACTGACTGCCTATCAAATTAAGAAAAAAGTAATATTCAGGCTTAGAACTCGCTGGTTTCAACATCAGGAGCAACACTCTTAATTAGGTTGTTCAGGCCACAATCCAATACGATTGACTTAGACATGACCTGGTTTCGCTCGATCGGAATCAAGTCACATGATCACTTGTGTAAAATCAATTATTAGAAACATCTTAATTAACCAAGTTACATATCTATCATTTGCAATGTTTATTATGACGTTCCATAAGGTTGAAACAGCCTTGATCCAGAGCGATCCTAACATGGATGGACTAACCTTCGCCGAAAGTGATCAACTTGATGGTCCCGGGACCTCCATCGCCCTCGAGGACTTCGACGCTCTTGATGGCTTGCGGGAGCACCTTGGGGATGAGGTTATCGGCGTCGAGGACGGCGGCCTTGAACATCTTGGCCGGAGGGATTGGGGTCGTGACCTCAGAGTCGTAACTGACGACACCCATGATTTGGATCCAAATGGAATTGCCGAAACAGAGAAGAGGGTGATCGGGAAAGGCTGACTAGCAGTGAAGAAGTTGGTCTCTAGGACTTGGGAGTGAAGAGAAGAGGATGAACCGAAGCTGACATATATAGAGAGAGACCGAGTGTGAAGGGTTCTCGTCATTGGATATTTTCTTCAAGTGTGATCGTTTGGTACAAAATAAATAATTAAATAACTATTTGTATCATTTGGTATAATTATTTGATGAGAAATTTTGCATTATTGACAATAATTTATATCTAAATATTTCCATGAATGATGAAAATATTTTGTATTTATTCATTTTTATAAGTTATATGAAAATATATATATATATATAAATATATATATATATTAACGAAACAAGCGGCTTAATCAGTCTGTGGGTTGTTCAATCATGACATGGACTTTGTTCATAAAATAAAAATTGTCTAGATGATAATGGAATATTAGTCAAAGAAGGCACCATCCTAGAATGATGCCAAACGTTATTCCATTTCCCTTTCGTGTATAGACATGACTTTTGATCCAGGAGCATTTGCTCAGCAAATTCTCTTGGCTGAGCTTCACTGATTTCTTACATAGTGTCACTATCATAGAAAATATCAAGCCCTTAGCTGCCTATGGCCACGATCCACTGAGATCTCGTCCCACTTCACTTCAATTTGTTCACGAAAGAAGCAATCTTCAAGGTTGGTAGAGGCCTAGGGAAGAATTATCGTCGATTTCACACTCATTAATATATATTCGCTCATTTCTGTGCAGTAGAAAAACTCGAAAAATTGAGGCACAATTTTTCCTGCTGGGTTATCTCGGTATTTCATGTTTCTATTGAGCTTTCATCCATAAGAAAAAGTACAGATTGATCTCAATGTTGTACCAATCCAATTTAGCAGAAAAAGATGGGAATGGCAGTTTGGTAATTACAAGGCTTTCTGACATTTAGTCAACAAAGGCTGCTCTGAAAGTCAAGATGGACGTCCATAGATTTTGAATTTTTCCACTTGCTCTCATGTGTCTAGTCCTTTTAAATGATATTATTGCAGACCATTTTCTGCTCCTTGTCTGGTGGAGGTGTGGTGGATCAAAGCGAGATTGGCTCACGGGTCACTTGCTCATTAAATATTTTTTAATGTTCCTTTTTATCTACCGGCACAGCGACGTAGTTTTTTAGAAATTCTTTCTTCTTATTTAATTTTCTTCTTTTGTCTAGTTCATCTTGTCCTAGTCACAGACCATGTGAACTTATAGGAGAATCTCCATGGGTGTCAGATCAGATTAATTAATAAATTTCGTCACATCAATTAAACTTGTCATTCATCTCACGGCAATGGAAGATTCAGAAAATATTAACGCATAACAACAACATATATTTTCGGAGAAAAGTATTGAAAAAGGGCACGGATGTATTGCTGAAATTATTTAATGAGTATGTCATATGCACTAAATTAATCTGAATTGCTAAATCTGATGGAATTCATATGAAACCTCAATGGAACTTGTTGGTATTAAAAGTCCAGATTTTGCTTAATATAAATACAATGCTATCTCATTCTCAAGTCATTGTCAAAATTGTGTTGTATGTACGAAATTAATCTAAATCATTAAATCAATGAGTTCTTGTGTAATCCATATTGAAGTCACTAGAGAAAGTCCAAATACCGCTTAATATAAATATGATCCTAGCTTATTTTTGAGTTCTTGTCAAAATTGTGTTGTACGTACTAAACTAATCTGAACAGCTAGAAATGATGAGATTCATGCGAAACCCGTATGAAACTCAATTGGAATTAATAGTTCAGATTCCACTTAATGATATATGTTTAACGTTGGCTCGTTTCTAAGTCTTCATCAAATGCCTTATCTCGTCCTTTTAAAGCTTCCAATCGCACGTCGCTCCACGACATGTGAATTGTGATTGATTTTCCACACCTAGCTCCCTTTTAAATCTCAGACTTTAAAATATGAATATGAAGCACCAATTATTGCGTGATCGAATACGAGCAAGTCCAACTCGGTTGATATCGGGAACTAAAGTTGTGATCCTATTTGACGTGAAGCGGTCGACAGATGGCTGGACACAGATCCAGAAATCGTGGCCTGCAAGTGTAAACCGAAACCGGCACATGCCCTGCGAAAGAGTTCGCCCCATGGCCTTCGCTTTCCCAGCCTCGATCTGCTCCTCCGTCGTCTCGACCCCGTCCCCGGCAAGACTTGCTCGTGCTACTGTGCACGCACCCGCTGTCCGGACCCGCCTCAAACTCGATCACGTCCAAGATCTCCTCGAGCACGTTGGCCTCGAAGATGGCGTACAAACCGATGCTTCACCGAGTTGAACCGGCTAGCTGCAACACAGAGAGACAGAGACAGAGAGAGACATAGTACACTCGATCGAGCATGACATTGTTCTATTAGGACCTCCTAGCTCCATAAACCGCAGTCAACTCCCAAACGTTAAGTCTTATCAAAACGGTCGATCAATGCGTTGACATCACATGGTGGGTTGACATCTGCACTGAGGGGTTGAGTAACCATCCCCTGCGCGTCAGCCACCGTTGCCGTCAGATCTACAGTAACCCTCCTAGGGTTATTGCTATTCGTATCATCCTGAGTACGTCCGAACACATTCGCCAGAGCACTCGGACCCGCTCGACTAATGTCATTTTGACCACTCTGATTCTGGTCATTCCCGGCGCCAGGCCTTTGTAACATCCTAATCGCCTGCAGTTGTCCCGACATTACCAACGCCATTGAACTAGGCGGAAGGAGCTGCCAGAACAGGTCCTGCAGTCCTTGGGGCGCCTTGACTCGTTAGGGGTTAATTCGACATTCCGACTTTTGACATCAACTCGGTCACCAAATTCGCGAGAAATGAGGTCATCACTCTCGATAAATGATTAAGCACATGATTAGCCAAATCATTTTGTTATTCTTCAAACATCCTTCTCATGGTGGGCACGAGAACTGGATCCAAGGCCAAAACTCTCCTTTGATCCTTGGTGAGACTTCTTAGAATATCTGCCGACGCCTATTGCCATCATCAACCCAGTTAGCATTTACATTAGACACTTCAGATCGAGAAGTTCTCTTACCTACCTGCTGCGGGGGCGGATTGTCCTCTACAGTAGTGATGCGACTCTTTTGGCTCTTTGTTTCCGCCGTCAACGCCTTCTCAAAATGGAACACAGTGTTCCCACGAGGCATGCCAAAAAGCCAAGGATGTTCTTAGACAAAATATCTTTCACTGAAGGAAGGTTCTTTGATTTTTTTTTTTTTTTAATATCGAGTCCTATGTCATTTCGGAAAAAAAGCTACGGCTACGACAACCGTGATAAATAAAGAATAAATCTAATGCGATTGTAGGTAAATATGAAGAAAAAATAATTAAAGAGAGAGAGTCGAAAATGGAGTATACTAGGGTTTTCTTGTTGAATTTCGCGATCCCTTTACGATGGTGTTCTTTGGCTATTTATAGTCAAACTACAAAAATAACTGCTCTGACGGTTGTGTGTTTAAATCACCTGACATATTTGGGGCTTCATTGATTACTGTATTGCCTAATCCTTGATTGGAATCGAGCATTTCAACAACCGGCACCCCTCTATCTTCTTACTCCTAAGTGATCGTTGGTACTAAGCCGTCGGTAATTATGACAGCAGCTCTGCCTTGACTCCTCTTGACTCGTGCGTTTGATTTGGGCCCAGTGGGCTTCATTGGTTGTCCCCGGCCCGGTAAGCCATTTTTCGTGTTAACACGCAGCGACGGAAGATTCAAAAAATATTAATGCCTAAAAACAACCTTATGTTTTTGGAGAAAAGCATTGAAGAGAGACACAGACGTGTTGGATAGTATTCTCATGGGAAATTTATTTGATGAGCGTGTTATATGTACTAAATTAAACCAAGCTACCAAATCCGATAGGAATCATGCAGATTCCATATGAAACTCACTTGTAATCAAAAGTCCTGGTTCTACTTAAACGCTTACTTGTTTCCAAGTCTTTGGTCAAATGCCTTTTCTCGTCCTTTCGAAACTTCCAATCGGATGCCACTCCATTGCATGTGAGTCGGGATTGATTTTCCTCACCTAAGCCTTTGTTAATCTCAGGCTTAGAACTACGAACATGGAGTACCAACCGCGTGTTCAAACACAAGCAAGTCCAACTTGGTTGATTTCGGGGACTCAAGACGTGATCCTATTTGACATGGAGCGGTCGGCAGATAGCTGGACACAGATCCAGAAATGGTGGCCCGCAAGTGAGAACCGAAACTAGTACAATCACATGCGAAAGAGCTCGCCCCATGGCCTTCCACACACACAGAGAGAGAGAGAGAGATTTGCTTACGAGTTCTAATTAGAAGACGCGCAAGCACTCACCTCCACCGACGGCACCAAGAACGCTAGGGGTGTCAACAGTTCGATTCAGTTCGATTTTTTTGAAAAACCAAACCGAACCGAACCACTAAGAAAAACTTTCGAATTGAATTGAATGAGACTCGAACTGAATACGAACCGAATCAAAATTTTGGTTTAGTTCGGTTTTTCGGTTTTTGGTTTTCAACTTTTTGCGTTTGTTTTTTTTTCGTTTTTTTTTTTATGTTGTATATATTTTTCATTTCCAATAAATAAACTCTTATCGGTTTGTTGGTTTGGTTCGCTTCGGTTAACCGATAAAAACCGAACCGATAACAAAAATTTCAATTTTTTATGAGAACCAAATTGAATGAAAATCAAACCGAAAAAATAAAATATTTCGATTCAGTTTGGTTCGGTTTTCGGTTCAGTTTTTTACACCCCTATGGAATGCCATCGCCTCCAACCACGACAACATTTGTAATTGGCTTGAGGGACGGGGTTAGGGATGAGAATGTCGTCAAGAACCAAGGCCTTGAACATTTTTGCTGGTGGGATTTGAAGTGACGACCTCTCCATCTCATAAGTGACAACGCCCATGATTCCTCTTTTATACTGAAGGAAGAACAAAGACATGGATCTCGAGCCCGGATGATACCATTAGCATGCAAGTGATTTTTTGAATTTCGACGATCTTGAGAGTGAGAACTCACTAAATTATTATATTTCCCAAAACGCGAGCCTTGTTTTATAGAATTGATTAAATGACATAAGATAAAAAGAGTAAGTATCATTCTAAAGGATCATATAAATTCAATTCTCCAAAGGGAAATGTCACAAATGGTCCTTGAACTATTGATGAATGTCCGATTTAGTCCCCGAACTTTTAATTTGCTCAATTTGGTCCTTGAACTATTGATGAATGTCCGATTTAGTCTCGAACTTTCGATCGGCTCAATTTAGTCCCCGAACTATTGATAAATGGTCCGATTTAGTCATTCGTTAGAGAAAAAGCACAAAAAAAGAAAAAGAAAAAAAGAACGAATGACTAAATCGGACAATTTATCAATAGTTCGGGGACCAAATTGAGCCGATCGAAAGTTAAGGACTAGATCGGACATTTATCGATAGTTCAGGACCAAATGAAGCAAATTGAAAGTTCATTGAGTAAATCGGACATTCATCAATAGTTCGAGGCCGACCATTTGTGACATTTTCCCTTCTCCAAATCAATAAATATAAACGACCTTAATCACGGCAACGTGCTAACGAGTCTACTTATCAAGACTTGGGTTTCTTTTTTTTTTTTTTTTTTTTTGGTGGGGGGGGAAAGAAATGCGCAAACAGATGGGCAAGCATTTTCGTGAGGAGGAGAAGCTTTCCGGTATATTCCACTTCCGCATGGGTCTATTGAAAAAAGTTAGAAAGCAGTGGGCAACAGCTCTCGTAGCTCAGTTGGTTAGAGCACCCGTTTAGTAAGCGGGAGGTCTTGAGTTCGACTCTCAACGAGAGCAAGCTCTATTTATCTCTCTTTTTCTTCTTTTCCAACCTATCTTTATATCGTTCATGAAAATAGTTAGACATAAATTATTATCAATAATAAAAATATTTTTTATTAGCTAATTGTCTCTAGTCTATTTTTATATCATTCACGAAAATTATTAAATACAAATTGTTGTCAAACGATCATTTTTTAGAAAAATATTTTCCAAAAGTATTCATTTTCCACAAGATAAAGAAAATTTCAATACATCATGAATCTCAATGAAATAGCTCTCGTAGCTCAGTTGGTTAGAGCACCCGTTTAGTAAGCGGGAGGTCTTGAGTTCAACTCTCAACAAGAGCAAACTCTATTTGTCTCTCTTTTTCTTCTTCTCTGATTCCCTTTTTCTTCTTTTCCAACCTATCTTTATATCGTTCATGAAAATAATTAGAAATAAATTATTATCAATAATAAAAATATTTTTTATTAACTAATTGTCTCTAGTCTATTTTTATATCATTCACGAAAATTATTAAATACAAATTATTGTCAAACAATCATTTTTTAGAAAAATATTTTCCAAAAGTATTCATTTTCCACAAGATAAAGGAAATTCCAATACATCATGAAGCTCAATGAAATAGCTCTCGTAGCTCAGTTGGTTAGAGCACCCGTTTTGTAAGTGGGAGGTCTTGAGTTCAACTCTCAACAAGAACAAACTCTATTTGTCTCTCTTTTTCTTCTTCTCCGATTCCCTTTTTCTTCTTTTCCAACCTATCTTTATATTGTTCATGAAAATAGTTAAACATAAATTATTATCAATAATAAAAATATTTTTTATTAACTAATTGTCTCTAGTCTATTTTTATATCATTCACGAAAATTATTAAATACAAATTATTGTCAAACGATCATTTTTTAGAAAAATATTTTCCAAAAGTATTCATTTTCCACAAGATAAAGGAAATTTCAATACATCATGAAGCTCAATGAAATAGCTCTCGTAGCTCAGTTGGTTAGAGCACCCGTTTAGTAAGCGGGAGGTCTTGAGTTCAACTCTCAACGAGAGCATTTTATTTTTATTTTTTTTTTTTTCTTTATAACTTGTGTAATCTTCCTTTCTTTTTGCATTCAAATTTCTCCATAACATATTATTTTTGACAAAAAAATATTTTCCAAAAAAAATAATTATTTATATCACTTACAAAAATAAATGAATGAAAAATATCTTTATTATTCATGAAGATGTTTAGACATAAGTTTTTATTGATAATAAAACCATTTTCATTAACTACTTATTTCAAATAATATTAATTAACATTTTTCGGTAAATAATCGCTTGTATTGCCTAAAATAAACTAAAGAATGAAAAATATTTTTATGATTTATGAAAATAATTAGACATGAGATGTTGTCGATAACGAAAATATTTTTATCAGTCATTATCATTCATTTACCTTAATACATCAGTAGGCTCAGTAGATTAGCTCTCATAGCTCGGTTAGAGCTCCCGTTTAGTAAACTGGAGGTCTTCAAATTGACTCTCAACGAGAGCATATTTTTGTCTTTATGACTTATGTATAATCTTCCCTTTTTTCTCCATTCAAACTTCTTCATAGCATATTCTTTTAGACAAACTACAATTTGATTGACCCCAAAAAAAAAAAAAAAAATTTCGAAGCTACATTTTATTTTATAAAAAATGAATTATTTTAAAAAATATTTTCTAAAAAACGATCGTTTATATTGCTTACAAAAATAAATGAATAAAAATATCTACATCGCTTATGAAAATATTTATGTATAAATTATTATCAATAATAATAACATTTGTCCATTGGCTACTTATTCCAAGTAATGTAAGTTAACATTTTCCCAAAAATAATCGCTTAATGAACATAAAATATTTTTATCATCCACGAAAATAATTAGACATAAAATGTTATCAATAATAAAAAATTTCAATTAACTAATTATTTCAAGCGATACAAGTGATAACATTCTAGAAAAATATTTTTAAATTATTTATTTTTGTTAAACAAACGGGCCTCAATGAATTGTAGAGCTCGGCAGAACCGTGGATTCCCAACCTCTTCGTTTGCCGTGACAAGAATCTGATGCAGAACGATCCGCAGCTTGTTCGGCCCACGAACATCGATCCATCCAACACGACGGGGAAAACCTTCCTTCACCGGGCTTCAAAAGTTCGGCCGGACACGCCACATTAAATGACACCATAAAACCAGAAACGGAGCAGAGCAAAAACGCCTCCTCGATGAACAGTGGGATGCGGACAGGGGCAAATTCAATCTCGCCTGCCCTCGCCCACTAAATGCAGTCACAAGTTAAATGAGAGGCCCCCCTCCCCCCCACCCCCTGCTCTCCCGATCTCAGATCCCATCCATCCATCCATCTGCTCACCAATTCTCTCCGCAGCAGCAGTGCATCATGTTACGTTGTGGTCCACCCGCACAGGGAACAGAGCAAACAGAGGCGCAGAGAGACAACCAGAGAGGGGGGTCGTGAACCGTGATCAATTCCCACATTTAAAACCCTCCCCCAATTTTTTTAAAAATGGCCCTCGTCGCACGGCCGGAGCCGACACTCGGGTCGCCACGTTTTTCCGGCGGCCGACCCGAGCGCCTCGTGATTCCATTCCTAGGAGGGTCGCCTCGGAAATGATTGCGAGACCGGCCGATCCGATCATCGAGTCCCGAATTCGGAATCATGGTCTTTCCTAATTGAATGTAGGCATGCTTATTATGCACGAAAGATTCTCTCATGTTCTACTGTGGATGGAAATGAGGGTGGACAAGGAAGTGTCTTTTCTTTTTTTCGGAAAATTTTTCCATCTGGGTTATGGGCCAGACGAGAGGAGATGATTTGACTTTGTTTGTTCTGCGCAGATGCTGACCCCGAATTCGAATTTTCCTTTTTACAGAACGCCCCAAGAAAAAGCAAAAATTAAAAAAAAAAAAAAAAAAAAAAAGGAAAAAGAAAAAGAGGGAAAAGAGAAATCGTACCCTATCGTGCTCAATGATGTGTACCCCAAGAACAGGTGATGGGGGGTGGTGGCTATTTGACAGCTCGATCTCGTGAGACTATTGTCATCCCCCAATAATTAAAAAAACAGGGCAAGTCTTGTCAAGTGATCTGTAAAATTGCTGGTTTGCGGTGTGGGGGGGTGTGTGGTGATGACACCTCGGGGGGGGATGTGATTGAATGAACCCTCTGCAGAACAGTCCCTAAAATCTCTCCCATCTTCTGGTCTTCTCCCCCCTTTTCCAGGGGAAGTTCCCAAAGTCTCCATGCACCGACATGACTAGAGAGAGACAGAGGAGAGAGAGAGAGAGAGAGAGAAAGAAAGGGATTTAAACCTAAGAAGCTTCTCTCGAGAGAGCAGCCATGGCAGAAATTGGTGATGAGAATGCTTGGTTGAGCTTCATCCGGCACACTCGAAAGTGCAATTGAATCGGGTACTAGACAGAAATCCAACTACGTTAGAAGAAAGGAATGATCAAAGCTAAGTTACTCCCGATGATCTTGAATGATATTAGATAATTGGGTTTAAAATATCTTTGATAAATAAATCATGTCGAGCGTGATATTTTCCATTCTCTTAATGCTTTTCACCAGCCTCCTCGTCAAAATTAGGCAGTGCGCTGATCGCTGAGGTGCTGATGTAACCCATGTTGCCTGTGTACTTTATCATATCTTGCAAGCAAGACCAATTCGTCTAAAGTCATAACATGCCATGAAATTGGCTTCTTATTAAAAAAAAAAAAAAAACGATTGAAACCATCTATATGGCACTAGGGTGATTGGTTCAAAGGTAAATACGTTTTCACTCTTGAATGGAAAAACAAACCAAACATGGTTGGTCCCAATAATCTACTATAAAATTGGAAATCAGATCAAAGGGGGGTCATTTTTAATTTATGGAATCAGGAATCAACCTTATCTATTTTAGGAGTATACTTTTGATTCCTAGGACAACATGAGAATCAGTGTTGTTATTTTTTATTTTTTATGGTTTCTACCAAAAAAATAAATAACAAACTTATAAGGAACCAAGAGCATATTACTCGATTAATACTTCATTTTCCTTTTTTTTATGGTCTCCACTATAAAATATATACATACACACTAAGTCAGTTTTGCCGATTTGATCCCGGTACTATTCCTCAACAAGAATCGAGAATCCAATCAATTTCTATAAGAATCACTCAAAATCAATTAATCAATCAATCAATCAATTCGATCCAATTTTCACGTTGGATCAGTATCAATACACACCCTTATGCCACACTCTCTCTCTTCAGTCACGACGTGCCCATCAATTCACGAAGAGAGAGAGAGAGAGACGTTTCAATCATTTACTTCATTCTCGCCCTCAATAATTCAGAAGCAGTGAAAATTTTTTTTCGATTTCATCAAATGAATGTGCAGACGGAGAAAAGAAAGGAGGGATGTCGGGTAGGAGGGGCGGAGCAATCGACCTCCACGTGCTGATCCTCCTGTCCCTCCCCCTCTCCCCTTTTTTTTTTCTCGCACACTTTGTCAACAACTCGAACTGGAACTCCCCCGAAAATAGGGTTTTAAAAAGCTGGCGAAAGCAACCTTCCTCCCCCCGTCGGTCTCTCTCTCTCGATTTGTGACCCGTCACCTAACCCAAACTCAATAGAAAAATCATTCTCATCTCCATAACGCTCACGCCCTTCTCCATACATAGTATGTAACTCCCCCTTTTTCTTTTCTTGACCACATTCCACATTCCGCTATATTTAATATATACATAGTATATGCTTGTTTAGACATCACCGAGTCATAAACCCTTTTGAATAATGTTTTGCAGACGTTTCTTCACCCGAACTCCATTGCATCATGGGTACTTTGCCACCAGCACGCGTTTTCAGGTATATGCCGTGGAGATGACATTCAACAGCGACCGTTTTTGGCGCCGTGGGCGACTTCGATTCGACTGTGCTCGCCGTGCATTGCTCTTGGCCTAGACGAGGTAGATTTCGTGGGTGGTACGAGGTTGCGAAGTCAAAAATAAATGAATAAATAAATAAAGCGACTGAGAGAGACAAGGGGAATGAAAAAAAAAAAAGGGAAGAAGAACGGAGGATGAGAAAAATCAAGACGGAGCAATCACTGTCAATAGACGTCTTAAAACTCATTGCCCAAATAAGATCGAATCTTAATACTTATAGAAATTACAATCGAGTCGTAAAATTCATCAAATTGTCGGTGCAATCAAACACTAATAATGTTTAACAAAATAATTTGATTATATTAATTCGATAAATTTTAAAATTGAATTGTACTTTTTAAAAGTTGCCGTCGCGGTTTCGGCATAAATTTTAGAAGGGTTTGTGCAGATAAACGTTACTCTCTCTCTCTCTCTCTCTCTTTCTCTAAGAAAGGCTCCAAATAATGAAGCTTTGGATTCAACCTACTCGCCTGCACCACCTACTCTCTCTCTCTTAAAAAGTGGAGAGAACGGATGGGGACGTGCATGAAAGGCGCACGTAGGTTGGGGAGCGGGCCCCACCTCACCCCCCCGCCCCCTCCCGGGGCCCGCGCGGGGCCCGGCCCGCAACCGCGTTGGTCCACTAAGATCACAGCTCATTGGCCCGTTCGTACACACCCCCCGGGCCGGGCCCCACCCCGTCGCTAGAGGACGCCGCCACGTGGCCTTTTTTTGCCCTTTAATTTCTCCCTTTTTTGGTTTTTTCATGCCTTTTCTCGGAAGCTCCAGAGATCGATCGCCCGGCACGTCACGTCTCCCCACCCCTCTCCCACTCCGTCGCCGTTTGCTGACGTGGACGTGTGGGGCCCAGGCCTGCGCTCGAGCTCGATTGCTGATCTCCCTCCCCTTTAATGAAAGATTTAATTATTTGCCTAAGTGCGTGGGTCTTTTCACTCCTCCCTCCATCTGATGACCTAATATTAGCTGGATCGTCAGGCCGAGCGATATTTTCCCTTTTTTCGGAATTTAAATATAGGTCCACTATCTTGCAATTTCCCCCCACCTCATGAAGAGGGAAAAATAATGTGTTAGGATTGCAAAAGTTTGATTATATCTTGTTGATAGTAATTGTGCAATGATGGTTATGTCCATATTTCGAGACCCTTCCTCTCGTTGATCGAACACTATATGCATCAGTTGCAACAGGGCATGAGTCTATCCCTTGAAGCTTGATGTAATAAGTAGTTATCATATTGCGATGACTCGATACGATTAAGTACGAGCTTTTATCATTTATGAATGATGAAGTGATGTGTCTTATGAAGCACGCCTCGAAGATTAAAAATCGGTTGATTCTTGACGGTCGTTATGACTATATAACGGGACGCGACAATCATGAAATGACTTTATTCGAAGAGCAAGCAAGAGATAATTAGCATAGTTAATCAAAACATGGGTGGCTTTCACTTTTTAACCGAGTGTTGCCATTGGATATGAAATGGACTCGAGCAAACAATCAAGTTGAATTGCGAATAAGGAATAATTAGTATAGCTAATCAAAACATGGGTGGCTTTCACTTTTTTACGAGGTGTTGCCATTGGATATGAAGTTGACTCAAGTAAACAATCGAGTCGTACTATGAATAAGGGATGGCAATAATTCAAATAAAATTTTATTTTGTGGGCAACTTCACTTCACCCGTGATCAGCATGACATTATTCTACCTTGTCTCGTCTGCACCGTTCTATCGTGTGAGACTTGTCAACAAGTGCAATTTGGCCATAGTGGCATCTAAAACACACCCAAGCATTGGCTCGATCTAAGTTGGGCTCAAACCGAACCAAACAAGATTGGTAAGAGCTAGGGCCGTGCCCCTCGTCTAGGCGCGAACCCCAGTGCTTGATTCTAGGCGCAAGCTCGCCCAACCCTGCCTAGATGAGAAGTTAGTTTATTTTGTAATAACCTAACTGTCATTATTTCTCAAGCCCACCATGCTTTAATTTCAGAGGCATTTAGAAATTGGGACTGAGCAAGATCATCGGCAATTGTAATATGTGTACATACATAAACAAATTTTATTACAAAAATCCTAATGGGTGGGCCAAGCGGTCCCGAACCCTCCTGCCCGAGCAGTCTACCCAGCAACCCACGGTCCTGAAAATAATAGCCAACCTACTCATCAGGTTGATTAGGTCTAATCTTAAAAATCCCACACATCTAACCGCTTCATTGTAGCTAATTCCCAAATCGAAAACCCAAACCCTTACAACAATAGTATAAAAAAAGGTACAAATCAGGCCAACTCCTAGTGACATTCAAAATGTGTCAGCTTATCTTTAGTGCGTCACCCGCCACTTCCATAGCACACATGGACAAAATTTTGGGTTTCCTAAAAGAGTAGGACTCTCGGTCCTGGTCATGACCTTAAACAGACAAGTCCAATCCAGGGAAAACCTAGTAGGTGAGAGTTCCCAATTGAGTTAGTGTCAGGTTAGGGGCACGAAAAATGTTTCTACCCCACTGGGTATCTCGGCCAAATCCCTTACGGAAAAACGGGACTCTCCCTAGATCCCTGCGATGCCTCCTTGACCTCTGTTTATAAGTCAGGCATGGTACAAGGAAATGAAATGACATGGTTGGAAACAACCAGGGTGGCACTAGCTTAATTGAGGACTCTCACCCCTACCAAGTTCTTTCTGAATTGGACTTATCAGTATCCACGCTTGACTTGTAAAAAAAAGGTACAATCAGGCCAACTCCAGTGACATTCAAAACGTGTCAGCTTAGCTTTAGTGTGTCACCCGCCACTCCCACAGCACACATGGACAAAATTTTGGGTTTCCTGAAGGAGTAGGACTCCATATATTTGTCATATTCCCATACCAAAAGAGACCCTTTTTCCATCCATACCGCAAGCATTGGAATGGAAACAACGACACCTTGGGGGATAAAAGCCTGAAAAAAGTAGGGTGGACTTTTCTCCAAACTCCCATGATTTGACACGTAGCAAGTACCCATCACCTCAAACCCCCAAGCAACAAAAACAAATTGTACATATATATTTATATTATATTTTATGCTCGACCCGAATTATTCCATTTTCCTTAAAAGCATCTCTCCCCCCATAAAAAGCTAAACCCCTCAAAACCCAATAAGTTACCCATACTACAAATGATTAACTTTAGGATTAAATTCAATTTTATTATCCCCCTCCTTTTGCTAAAGCGACATAAAGCTTCTGCAATCCAATATTTTCTTTAATTTTTTTTTTTTAAATTTCTGATTTTTTAATAACTTTTGTGTTCTTGGGCTTGGAGAGAGGGAGGGAACTTTGGCCATGGCGTGGTCTTGGAGCTTCATCGTAAAAGAGAAAAGCTCCCCCCGCAGGGGAATATGCGTTGCAGGGTCTTCTCTCGCTTTAGCTTAGGTCACAGCTTTATCTTATTTTACTTATTTATTTATTTATTTTCTCGCAACTGGGGGAGAAAGCTGTTTTCCGATTTATTTATTTTATTATCTGTCCAATATGATATACATGATGAGTAGGAAGGGGGAATTCGAGACTTAAAGTTAACTCGCAAACCGAAGTTGGAAGACACTTTGAAATTCAAAGTTTGGCCGAGAGCACCTAAGAATTCATTGGCGACGGGTCGAAATTTATTGATAGTGGAATCGGGTCATTTTCCCTCGAATTTATGATTTTTTTTTGGACTCTAATTTGTGAATTTAATTCGGTAGTTAATACGCGATATTTCGCATAAATTACTCCCTTAGTAGGCATTTTATGAAAAATGAAAAAATAATAATCTTTTGATTATTAATGATTTTGTTTATTTCATGAAAAATAAATGATTTGAAATTTAAAAAAGATTGTTTATATCGTTACAAAAATAAAGGAGGAAAATATTTTCATTGTTTACAAATATATTTATGTATAAATTGTTGTCATTGATAAAAAAATTATTAAATAATTATTTCAAATAATATAAATGATCATTAGTTAAAAATATTTTTGAATTATTTATTTTTCATGAAATAAATATATATTATCAATTAATTTAATTTTTTTCCGTATGCGAAATAACGTCTGTTTGGAACTTTTTTTTTTTTTTTGAAGGGACAAGTGGCCATTTTGGATGGACATATCATTATCACTGGAGAAAACAACAGCGAAAACGCCACCCAAAAGGCCTTATCTTTATATGCAGCAGCCAAACACGTGTCAATTGGGGGAAGTGGGAAGATGATGTGGCATGAGCAATTAAAAAAAGTTCCCAAAATGAAGAAGATGCAAAGATAAGTATTTATAAGCGAATGTTACATTATGCGATAGTGACATGCGACTTTATATATAAGTTTAAATAAATTACTTTAAAAAAATTAAGCATCATATAATATGAGATACATATTGCACCAATAACATGATTATTTGATCGATTCACACACAACATCAATTGTGTCGTCGAGAATTCTACAATTTCCAATTTGAATTTCTCTTCATTTTTAGAAGAAAACTACCACTTGGATATGCAACTAATCGAATCATTATCTGCCAATGAAACTAGAAATTGCGATTACCTCCATTAACATAGCCATGGAATTTTCCTAGTTTCAAACAAACCCCGAATTAGCACAAGGCAATTAGTCTCTTTTTCAAATTTTCTTTTTGTTTCTTCTTGTCTATCGTTACCGCCAAAAAAATTTTTTTTTTAAAAAATCCTATGTTCTTACCCTTTATAATTTTCGAAAGAAATTTGAGAAGAAAAATCAATAACCTATAGTACTAGCCCAAGAAAATAGTTGTACTTCTTTTCAAAGGAAATCGCCATCTACCATTTAAACATAAAGTGACCATTTGTGCCTATTAGCAGGTCAATGAATCTCAAATCCTTTATTGTATTCATCGTCATAGACTTTAGATAATTATATTTTAGAAATAACAATGAACATTTATACTCCATTTATTTCAAGAAAAATGATTAAATTGAAAAATATTTTATTAGAAATGACCCCTCATATCCTCTACAAGAGTGAATGATTGAAAAATACTTTCGTCATTTGTGATAATGTTTAAACATAAATTGTTATTGCTAATAAAAACATTTATCACTAACTAATTATTTTAAACGATCCAAGCGATAATTTTAAAAAATTTTAATTTATTTATTTTCTGCGAAATAAACGGAGTATTAATTCAATTGGATCCTTTGTAAGGCCATCCTATGTTATAAAAAAAAAAAATTTATCGGCTTAATCAACTATTAAGTAAAATGAAGAAAAAAGATCACACTTCGTTATTAGATAAAGTTATAACTTTTTTTGGTTTACTAATGTAGAGGGAAACTGCATTGGGGAGACAATCTTTGCTTGGGTGCATTTACTGTCAGCCTCTTATTTCTACAGCATTACATGTGGAAGCGTCTTGTTTCATTGATTTAACTATCTTCATGCTACACGTGGTATTATCTTAATCGGTAGATAAAGCCTCTAACTTTATAAATATCTTTGTGCAAGTCATATCCATCTACGTTAATTCTCACGGTTCTATTTTATTAGTCAAAAACAATTTATATAGTTTAGTTGGGTGATCCAAGCTGCCACCCAAAGTCATAAAAAAAAACATATCTAATTCAATGGGGATAGGAGTCATTTTATGCACAAACAAAATGTTTACATTATCTTGCACCACATGGAATTCCTTAAAGAGAATGGGCTATATAAACATCCCTTATAAAAATAATCTCTCGTTGATTTAATTTGTATTTACAAATTACAAATATAGAAAATTTAAGTGGAAGTCACTTTTTTTTTTTTTTTTTTTTTAACTTGTGATGAAAATTATATTAATCTATTTTTCATACATATGATTTACAAATTTTATCTTTTTCTTACTTTGCTTACAATTCAATGTGTCTAAATGTGTTAAAATTAAATTATGATAAAGCTATTTAAACTTGATCGACAGCTCCATATGATAATATATATATTTAACAAGTTGAGATCTAAGACATCGATATTAAATAAACCACTAGCAAGCTTAATCGATTGGTTGATTTATGCGTCTAATACAATTTAATTATTTTAGTGGACAAAACAAAATACAACCCATTATATATTAGTTTTCGAAGGTGGGTAAACAATAAGATCCAACACTTAATCTTTATTAATAGGAAGATATTTTGAAGTATGCGAGTATTGCTACTCACTCTCTTTATGGTGGGTTACTCTCTCCATGACGGGTTATGTAAAAAATTGACATTTAGAAGATCAAACAAAATCACTTTACTTATAAATCGATTGCATATATATATAATATATATATGCAAAAAAAAAATCATTAAAGATATTTGGAGGAAGGGACAATGATTTATACGAGTTAAAAAAAGACAAAACACTTGCTTGCTTATGATAAAAAAGTTAAGCAAAAATATTCCAAAAAGAAGGCTGTAAATAGTGAAAGTTCAAAGGGATTGTCGTACATCTGATGGAGCAGAGTTAGATGGCAAGGGAGGGAGTTAGTTAAATCTTTTTTGATGAGCTGGATCCACTCCGATAGGAATGACCCACCTTCTGAATAAAAAAATTCTGCTAAAAGTGATGTTAATAAATTAAAAAAAAAAATAAAAAAAATAAATATCCGCTCCCCTTAAAAAAAAAAAAAAAAAAAACAAAAACAAAAACAAAAGCAGAAATCGAACTCGGCGGAAGCAGAGCAAACCCTGTCTCTTCTGTTTTTTTTTTTTCAATCCCCGCAACGAATTCCCCTGAAATTTCTTTCCCGCATCAACGCCCTCCCCAAGATTTTCTCTCCCCCTTTTCTTTCTGTTTTGCTGAGTGGGTTTTGAACTCGGCAATCAGTTCGTGGGTACCTTTGGGCTTCGTTCTTGGAACAGAAATCTGTTACTCCCTTCCCCCTCGAACAATCGACACCCACCAAGCGATTTCTCGAATTTCTTCCTTATCTATAAGTTTCCTCAACTGGGTTTTTCAGATAATGAAGTGGGTACTGCTTTCTTGATTGCCCCCAGCTCGAGGATGTGAGGATTTCTCGGTTCGGGGGTCAAAAGAGAGAGAGAAACCAACTCTCGAGTTCTTGATCCTGCTCTGCCCCCGCCCAATCTGAGAAGGGACAGCGGGGAGAGGATCCATGTCAACGTTGACTTCGAGCTGTTCTTGGAAGGCCGGGGACGGGGTCTCCGATCAATTCCCGGCGGGTCTGCGGGTCCTCGTGGTGGATGACGATCCGACTTGTCTGAGGATCTTGGAGAAAATGCTCAAGACATGCCAATATCAAGGTAGATTGATGGGATGTTGCTGTCCTGTGTGCATGATGCTCAATTCGTTTGTGGATTCTGAGAGATTTCTCTTTGTCGTTAAATTGGATTCGAATTCGTGAATTTGTTTCCCTACTTTTAAGTGAGGGTTTAGTTTTGTCATTTCTGTGAAAAATTGTGGATTAGCGTCGAGTTTCGAGTCCTTACAGCTATAATTTGTTGCCCTTCTGCCTTTTCTTCTTTCTCTTTCCAGTTAGAAATGGTATGATGAGTTAGGTTTTTAGCTTTTTATGGTTGATTTCTCGCCTCTGCAAGTTGATTTGCTGGTGAGAAGTTCGAGTGCTTGTTCGAGCTCTCAGGAATTGAAGTCCTACAGTACTTAGTGCTTCGTTCTGGCTGATTCATTATTCTTTCTGTTTTGGAATATTTCAGTGACAACATGCAGTAGGTCAGATGTTGCGTTATCCACCCTTCGAGATAACAAAAATGGATTTGACATTGTGTTGAGTGATGTTCACATGCCGGACATGGATGGCTTCAAACTTCTTGAACACATTGGGCTCGAAATGGATCTACCTGTAATCAGTATGTACTCCACTTGAATTCTGTTGGCCTGAAAATGGATATGCCAAACGCATGTTCAATGAAAAATGATTGATTTACTTTGGTTACCTGGCTTATCCAATTGAACAGTGATGTCTGCCGACGACGGGAAGCAGGTCGTAATGAAGGGCGTGACCCATGGTGCTTGTGATTATCTGATAAAACCGATAAGGATCGAGGCATTGAAGAACATATGGCAGCACGTGGTTAGGAAGAGGAAGAATGAATGGAAGGAATTGGAGCAATGTGGAAGTGTGGAAGATGGAGATCGGCCGCAGAAACACTTGGAAGATGTGGATTACTCATCTACAGCAAATGAAGGAAGCTGGAAAAGTGGAAAGAAAAGGAAGGAAGAGGAGGATGATGCAGAAGAAAGGGATGATTCATCGACGCTGAAGAAGCCACGAGTAGTATGGTCCGTTGAGCTTCACCAACAGTTTGTGTCGGCTGTTAATCAGCTTGGAATCGACAGTATGAACTCATTACTTTGACGCCTTCTAAAGTTATTTTACTAACTGGTCCCGTTATGCGCATCCATCGTCCATACTTGGCTACTTGGGGTCATTATTTAGTTAAAATAATATCAAGGTGAATGACCCTTCAATGTTTACAAAAAAGAGACGATGCATCATGATGCTTATCCTCACATTTAGCTATGGCAGCATTTAGAATTCAGCATGGGCATTGAAACACCCAAACACGGATTTATTTGGTTCTTTGGGTATAAGACTATGCTAGATTGTATTACAATATCTCTGGTCTAGGGAAAGCAATACTTTTTATCACCATATGTGTCATATCCAAACCACCCAATTTATTATCGCCTATGCAGAAATGGAACTTTTCATGTTCAATGAAAATCACATTCATGTGATATGGCAAATGAATGACTTGTGGAAAAGTAGTTTGACATCAATGAGACTTTTATTTTTAACAAACCACAACTGATCTCAAGAAAACTTCAAGTTGATGAAATCCCTCCGAGGAAGCTGTTTGATCTGTAAATTTTTCGTTCTCTTTCACAAAATGTTTCCTGGAGTACAGTGAGCCCATTTTGCAAGATATAAGAGTTGCTGGTTTAGTGGGTGTAGTTGTGAATTAATTTCCTTTGAGCTCTTATATGATCCCCGTCGCCACCACGTGTCCTTGAAATATTTATAATCAACTTTAACTGGAGTCTAGGATTTACCATTTACCCCTGTTTTTTTTTTTTTTTTTTCCTTTGTCATCTCTTCCATTCTGATAATATGTCTTGACTCATGAATGCAGAGGCTGTTCCAAAGAAAATACTGGAGTTGATGAATGTTCCTGGGCTGACAAGAGAAAATGTTGCTAGCCACCTTCAGGTATCCTGAATTTTACTAGATTTATTACACTTTTCCTGTGCTACATAATCTATTGTAGTTCTTTTCAGTACCATCTAACTGTACAAGAATATGGTGCAGAAATATCGCCTGTATCTTAGAAGACTGAGCGGTGTGCCACAGCATCAGGCCGGAGTAAATAGCTCCTTCATTGGAACACAAGACGCGGGTTTTGGGGCGATCTCCTCACTTAACGGGTATGAGATCCAAGCACTTGCTGCTACAGGCCAGCTTGCACCCCAAAGCCTTGCTACACTACAAGCAGCTGGGTTGGGCCGGTCTGCCGGAAAATCTGGCATATCCATTCCCATGTTGGATCAAAGAAACCTCTTCAGCTTTGACAATCCAAAATTAAGATTCGGAGAGGGACAGTCGCAACAAAATCTCGGAACCAATAGTAAACAGGCGAACTTGCTCCACGGAATCCCAACCACAATGGAGCCTAAGCAACTCGTGAATCTTCAACAGTCTGCTCAATCTTTTGGAAGCATGAGCATGCCAGTCCATACACATGGAGCCCAGAGTAGCTCTTTGCTGATGCCAATGGGCCAATCACAGGCTAGAAGACACGTCATCAGTGAAAGTGGGAGCAGTCGTCCTCCTGTGCTTCAGGCGAATATGGGGCAGTCTATTATGTCAACTGGCCTTGTTGGCCAGGCCTTAGGCAGGAGCGGTACTGCTGAAAATGGGCGAGGTCTGGCACACAATACGATTTTGCAGACATCATCTGCTATGAATTTTCCCATGAACCAAGTATCAGATGCACCAGTTAGTAGTTTTCCCATCCAAAGTACTTTTCCTACATCCAAAGGCGGATACCCAGAGGATGTGAACTCTAGTGTTATTAAAGGGCCTGGAGGGTGTATGCCGAAGTACGATATACTCCATGACTTGCAGCAAATTAGATCCAACGATTGGGAGTTTCAGAATGTGGGTGTGACGTTTGATACATCGCAACCAGGAAATTCTGTCCAAGGAAATATTGATACATCCGGATTGCTTTTAGTTCATCAGGGTTTATCTTCAGGGCAGAGCAGCAATGGACACAATAGAAACATCTCTGCCGCTGGCAAGTCGTTGCTTTCCGCTGACGGAAATCGGCAGGTGACTGCTTCTAATGTTGGTCAGCCTCCGACCTCCCTTGTTGACAATCCAGTGCAAGTTAAGACTGAAGGTTTCCCTGATATGAGCTATCAGGCTGTGCTCTATCCGGAACACTACAGCCAGGAGGATATCATGAATGCATTTCTCAAACAGGTGCGTGATTTTTATTGCTATAAACTACTTGTGTCCTGTTTTCGGATGTGTATTATCTTTGTCGGATAATCTGTTCTATGCACTTGCTATGATTTGACTTGCTCAAATACAAAGCCCTGACATGGAATTTCTCTTTTCCTACTGCAGCAACAAGGCATTGGGCCACCCGATAGTGAGTTTGAGTTTGATGGATTCTCCGTGAATAATATTCCCGTTTAGGATATGTTCCATGGTCAGCTGCAGTACAGTGCGAACCTGCGCGTACATAGTTTTTACCAGTTGGTTATTTTCCCCTCCTGTGATTGGGCTGCAAATTCAAGAGGATTCTTGATTTGAAGTGGTGGTGCTGGACCGTGATGATTATCGAATGGACAAATTGTGGAGCACGGCAACAGGATTGTGGAGCACGGCAGGCACTGTTGCGTGATATGCAAAGGCGTACATGCTAGTTCTTTTTGACTGCTTTTGATAGAATAATACCTTAGCCAGAAGAAGCAACTAATTTAGTCTTGTCAAGTTATTGGTAGAATTTCTTAGGCACTTTGTTCAGCTGGACAAGGTTTTGTGATGCTGGCAGTACTTTAGGTCTAGGAGCCTTTTCTAACTCCAATAACACAGCCAATGCGGTTCTGGTCCTGTATTCTATTTCCCCCTTGTTTATTGAGGTAACTCAATGTTATTGTAAGTATTTGCTATTTCATTGCTTTGGACAAGGATTTGTGCATTCTTTACTTGGTGCTTCTTGTATTTCATTGCCCTGTGCAAGGGTTTGTCCGTTTTATATCAAGTCATCTTCTGGGCTGAATCTTCTACCGGGCTATTCGAGACAGTTTCTTGATCTCTGTCATTTTTAATGGTCAATATCATGATTCCACGAGGAATGGTTGCTCCGTGGCCAATGCGAAATGTTGCCGATAAAACCCTGCAGCAAATGGCTGCTTTTCCTTCTTTGACTCGCCATAATCATTTAAACAGGTTTACTTCAAGCGTAATTGATTTTGCTGTCTTTAGGGCTCAAAATTTTGATTGATTTGCTTTCGTGTTGGCGTTATCAAGTCATGTAGTTGTGAAATGTGCAGGCATATACGACACCAAATGCAATATACTCGAAAAGTCACTTTCCTGTGTTGCAGGTACTTGGGATTACTTATCAAAAAATACTGCCCCATTAATTCTAGCATTAGCTAGGAATATTTGTCGGGAGGATTTTTCTTATGTTCCTTCTTTTACTGCTTTTAGTGTTTGGCCTGTTGAAAATGTCTACCACACCCTTGAGGAGTCAAAAAACACAGACGGGGAAAAGAGAAAACAGAGAGAGAGAGAGAGAGAGAGAGAGAGAGAGATTATAAGGAAACAAGGCAAAGTCATTCAACTACATGATGCAGTGAAAAATCCATGACCAGGAAAAAGTTCACGCCCTTTAAGGAAAAAAAGTGAAGATGGCACGATGGTATTTTGGCTCGGAAAAGTTGCAGTCGGGAGTGACAAGCTCCATCTCATTGCTAATGTCTGTGGATCGATGCCTGCGACTACGAAGTAATGTTTGCCTCCATTTCACTTCTGAGGTTCTTCTAACTATCATGTTAACTTTTTGCTTGATGAGTTATGACAGGTCTAGCTTCATCAGCATAATTTTTTCTCAGGTAAAATGGCAGAGTTTGTGATTTTCGGCCCTCCTCAAATGGGTGGTTTTGCGATGCTCCAATGAACCAACTTAAGTCTCCCAGTAAAACATAGGGTGCCATTGCCACAGTTTCAATATAGGACAGGCACCTACTCTCTTTCGCCTCACGTCACCATGAAATCGTTACAGGACGAACAGTCAAAGAGCATATTGAACAGTGTACGCAAGGGCCGCAATTAGCTCAGGAACAAAGAAGCCAGTCAGAATATAGAACTAAAGCATCATTCCTCAACCTGTAAACAACCATCACAACTACTGTGTACTATGTTTAGTAGCAAAATTTCTTGATCGGGCACATCTACTTTCAAGGGTACCTACCTTTCTTAGGAAATCATACCGTTAACTGTCATTTCCCAGGAAATCATACTTGCGTGCAAGCGCTGTATCTCTTGCAGGTGCTAGACAGTTCAATATAGAGATATCACATGAAATTGGAGTAAAATGATCCGCACTTAACAGATGCGCACTGATAAGTTGGTTCAGCAACTTTGGACCTTTTAGCCTCAGAAATATATCAGCAACACGTCACTGACTGATGCCCCATATTTTAGGGATTTGCAGTCACAGCTAAAAATATGAAATCCTTTTGTGTCATTCGCTAGTAGCAGTACCACTTACCTTGCAATCAAGTGAAAGAATAACAAAAATTGAGTGTGTAGCACAACCGATTAAACAGAAAATATCTCTACAAAGTTGTGCACAAAGTACAAATTCCGTTTAACTCCACAAACATCATAATAAGTACAGTATCACAAAAGAGCATAAAAGAATGTAGAGAAGCACCAGGATCTAGAGTTATAACATTCTTTTAACCTGCAGACGACAAATGCAGTGTGCGCAAACACTCTTCTCAGCAAAGTAAACGAGTGAGAATTCGGAACCTCCCGGTAAAGTGTATACAGTGACAGATCACCAAAAGAATATAAAGAATCTGCAGCCATATATAATTAGGTCCTAATTGTGCTATCGCTGCATCAACTTGAACAGAACTAACGCTAGAAGGACTGAGTAGACTATGTTCGACATTGATCGGCTTCCACTGCTTGCAGGGTAATAAGAAGGAAGTGCGCACTCATCTCCATTAAAGAACACTTTAGTTGGAAAGCCATCTCCTTCTGGCACGTTTAACCCGGCAATATTTTTCTTGGTAAATGAGATCACAGACTGTTGTTTCCCAGGGACCCTAGGATCCTTCTGTGGATTAGCTCCATCAGTTTCTGCTACAAGATAGTTCAATCCCGGGAGTCCTTGCATGAGGATGGTATTATTAACACCATTTATTTCCAACATGGTCCCGTTGAACGAGTATGCCTTTTCAAACCCCGGTGCAGCTTTATCCATTTGAAATGCAGTGAACCAATCAGGAAAAGAGGTCTCGTCCCAGTTGAAGACCGTGACCCTTGCAGTCCAACCGCGGGTGTAGTCAGTGTACAAATGCCAATTGATGCTGACCCCACAGTTATCACCACAAGGAGGTGGCTGGGGTATTGTAAGATGCTTTAGACCAGCCCAAGCAGTTGCCAATGCTGAACGATTCTCAAAAGGAACAAGAAGTGCCTCTGATGGAAGAAGAATGGCTGGAGCTGTGGTGCTACATGTTTGGCTGGTGCTGCTAGGGCACCCGCATGCGCAAGTTGGGCATGGGACAATCGACTCATTGTAGTATGCAGAGAATGACACGCAACATCTAGGTTTCGACCCCTTGGCTTGAGTGATATTGCACACCACCTGCCAGCTGGCAACTGCAGTAGTGTTGGAGGGTAAGCCACTAGGGTCTGGGAACTCGCTTGGGCTCACTCGAATGGGTTGACCGCACTGGTAGTCTGGATTCAGTGTGCCGTTGATCTGCCAATTCTGCGGAGGTGAGAGCATCGATCTGTTGAGATTTGGTGGCATTTTGTAGACCTGCATCTGGAACACCGATGTTGACTTGCTCGGGTCCATTGACGGTGGCAAGATGGTGCCGTTTCTACAACAATTAGGAATCAAACCGACTGTGGTGTCATTGGCCTTGGTCGGAGGCAAATCAATTATGGTTGGCCGCTTCTCACAACTCAATACAGTTGAGAAATCCATGGCCGCGTAGTATGTGCCTTGTTTGCCAAATATGCAGTCAGTAGAATCGACGACAGATGGATAAGCCCCTTTCATCGTGAAGATGAACTCATCATTCATCCAATCCCAGCTCAATTTCCAGTTATCAAGACGACCAAGAGGGTTGTGGTTGGCAATGGTGACCTGTGCCCAGTAGTTCGAGTCATATGTTCTAGTAACATCGTACATGATCGTTAGATCGCCACTTTTTCGGGAAAGAAACTCTTCACCAACAGTGACATTGGCCTTGGAGTTGGCGTCCTTGGTGCAGCACACTTCCATCGTACTATTGCCTGCAACAACCACAATGAGAATAAAAACCTTTTCTTGACAGTAATGGTGAATTGCATACTGGCAAACGATCGATAGCAATAACATCCCATAAAATTAAGCAATATGGCACCAGAAAAACCACTTCCATTCGCCCAGTAATTATTGAAAATGGGGTTCTTGATTAGTAGAAAAGGATCTGTCAAAGCTTAAAGGTAAAATTCTGCCCAAGCATTCCCCGACACTTTTTCCCTCCTCCTCCAATAATATAGATACACACAAATCCTATTTCTTAAAAGCACAGAAACCCCACGACTAATACAAAGACATCTCCATCGTTGAATGAAACAAGTTGAAAATTGCAAAATCTATATAGACAATCAAAGATGAATTTTCTTCTTTTGTGCATAATCAAGAGTAGCAACAGTCCCTTTCCACAAGATCTCAGTAAAGGATCACCATTCTATGTGTACGCAATATAGTTTCCCAAAATCCACGACATGAGACAGCACAAAAACCACATCGAACCTCAAACAACAAGATCCATCTCATTTTCCTGCTCAAGAAAGCTAAGTACCAACCAATCCATCCCACTCAAAACCACTGATCCTTCACTTAGCCCCCGACAACAAAAAATCTCCATGGATAAACTTCATCAGGTCAGAGATCAAATGACGTATGCTCATTAACAAGAAAACATCAAGAGATCACATCAAGCACGAAACAGAGCGACGAACACCGATCAGCGGCAAATGGCGGTCACTCACCCTGCATAGTAGGAGCGGGACACACGAACCCATCGTTCGCCAACGAGATACTCGCCGGCATCGGCACGGCCGGCGACTTCACCCCGAACTGCGTCCCCACCAGCTGGACGGTCAGCCCCATCTGCGTCGCGTCGCCCGCCGTCTCGATCGCCGTCTTCAGATCGGTCATCGAGGACCCCGCGAAGACGGTGCCGTTCCCGACGCTGGCCGGGAAGGACGACCCGTCGGCGAGGACGGCGTTGGAGGCGGAGACCAGGAGCTCCTCGTGCTGGAACCCGACGGAGACCATCCAGGACTTGAGCTCGTCGGCGCCCTGGTTGACGACGGTGAGCGTCGACTGGAAGCTGTAGGCCTGGTGGGTGGCGTTGGTCGGCGGGAGCTGCTTCCCGCCGGTGTAGGCGTAGGTGAGGAAGATACCGTTGCAGGCGTCGGCGGCGGAGGGCGCCGGCGCGGCGGCGGTGGTCTGGGCGGAGGAGAAGGGCGCCGCCGCCAGCAGGAGGAGGAGGAGGATCGGGAGGAGGGTCGGCATTGCGCCGGTGGGTCGCCGGTAAAGTTCGAAACTTTGAACACGACAACGATGAAGAAGAAGAAGAAGAAGAGACGCAGAGAGGGAGAGAAATTGTGTGACGTTTTGTAGAGAGAGAAGGCTGAAAGAGCAGTGTGAAAGAAAAGGCGTAAACGCGTAAGAGAGAGAGAGAGAGAGAGACTGTGTACAGCTAGCTTTCCTAGTTAGAGAGAGAGAGAGAGAGATTTTTTTTTTTTTTTTTTTTTGGTAATGAAAGTGTATCATGTTCAAAAATTCAAACGACTCGGTTTCAATGGTGGCACCGCTAATCATGTCGTGATTATTATAATCTTATCCTAATCTTTTTAATTTTACAGAACGAATTCTATATCCTATGTCGAGTTTACCTACTAGGGTATCTTTTTTCACTTAGCCCCCAAGTTTTTAATTTTTAGTATAAGCACGAAAATTTTTGACGAATTCAATAGATGAAAATATGACTGTCATTTTAATTATGAGTTTCAAATTTTATGACAAGTTAATCAGATCTTGTGCATTTATTAGGTATGTTTAAGTTGACGTGAACTCTCAAATATGTAAATTTAAGATTTCATTACAAACTTTATTTTCACTTATACATTTATGCTTATACCTTGATATGTGGATTAGTAAGATGCATATCCTCATCCAATGCATCTTGCATCTTTTTCTCTTACTATAATCTTTTTTTATTTTTCCCTTTGGGCCCCCTTTTGAACGATGAGCTAGGCCAGTTTCATCTATTCATCAAAAAACGTTCTTCCCCACACCATATTTCGGTGGCGGAAATCCTGCCGCCCTGTAATTTAATCCAGACTTTTAATAAGGGCATCCTTAGGACCGAGTCGTGAAGAAGTAGATCTTTTTTTTTTTTTTTTTTTTTTTTCCTTTTTTTCTCAAGCCTTACGACCACGGCATGGATGACGTAGGAATCGATTGAAACGATCAAGCCTTCCGACCGATGCGTGCTTTGATCTTTTCTCTTACTTTCGTTTTTTATTTGTTTCTGGGACTTGAGCTGATGCAAGGGGAAACGTCGCTGTCGGGAGAGCGGGTTGATGGAAGTTTCGACGGCGCGATTTCGGTTCAAATTGGAAAGCGTCGTGCTGGAATTCCGCGGTTGTTTTGGTGCATTATGAATCCATCGTTGACTGCCGTTATACAGACCAACGCATCTGGGAAATTAATATATAGTACCGATCGACCCTAGGAAGCATGTGTTTTGGCCTGTCCGTTGACATATTGGCCGAGATTTTTGCGACCGAGTATAGACCCGCGTGGCATCGGACGGGCCAGTTCCCCACCAAACCCCTCGGGTAGCGTGCAAATATCGCTCTCCCTGTAGCTCAAGCATCTTGTTTTTACTAAGGATAATCAGTTTGATGGAGGGTCGATTTCTACTCTGAAAATCAGCCTTGGCAAGATTTGGGGAAAAGTACTAAAAAAGTCCTAAACCTATTGCATTTATACTAATTTAATCCTAAACTTTTCAATTGAATCAATTTAGTCATAAACCTTTTAATATTAGTATCAATTCAGTCATCTGGCCAATTTTAGCTGGCTGGTGCTGACGTGGATGTCGGCCGGTGGCTGAAAGCTGACGTGGCAATTTTTATGATTTTTTTATTATTGTTTCGAATATTTATGGAATCCCCATGAATATGATCAAACCTTATTCCATAGTATTTACATGAGATTCCACGAAGCGCTCGCCTGCCGCCGGCGAGGGTCGCGGCCCTCGCTCGACCTCTCCTAGGGCCACCGGCGAGGCGGCTTCGCTCGGATCTGGGCAAGGCCAGCCTCACCCGCGGCTGGCGAGGCCATGGCGGCCATCACCATGGCAAAGGCGAGGGCCACAAAGCCCTTGCTAGCCGCCAGCAAGGGTTGCGGTCCTCGCTCGGCCTCGATCAGGGCCGCGGGCGAGGCGGCTTAACCCAGATCTGGGTGAGGTTGGCCTTGCTGTGTCCTTGCCGCAATCGAAGGCCTTCACAAAATTGGTCAAATTGAAAAGTTTAGGACTCAGACACTTTCTGATCTTGCAAGATCCATCCAATTGCAAGTGAAGAACATGCTAAGATTTCATCATATAGAAATAACAAGATGATTATAACTTGAGACTAGTGAAATCTATTTTGGACCAAATGACCTTCCTAGTCCTACAAGACTTCAATCAAGCCGTTCGAATTCCCCATCAATTTTTTTTTTTTTTTTTTTTTTTTTTTATTGGAGATAACTCAAAAGAAGAGAGTTGTTTCGTTAAAATAATTATACCGACAAGAACTTCAAGGAGATGTTCAAGCAATTCTCGGCATTAAATATTTCACTTTTGGGTTGTAGATGTCAGGTACGTACAAAGGTAAATAGGTCGTTTAAGACTGAGAGATACAAAATGTGGATATTATAAAGTGAGAGGACAGCGAATTTGCGGATAATTATCCGAGAAAGAATGTCTCATCTTCGCAAGCAACCGCGATTCCTGTTCAAAAAACAAAAACTGTGCAATTCAAGCAAAACTCTGGCCCCAGCTCCATCACTTAGGGGGGGAAAAAATAAGGGTAGACGGTAAAGAAGGTCTGCGCCATCGTCAGCAGCAACAGAACGAACGCGGCGAGGGCCGAGATGAACGACCATGGCGTGTCGAAGTAGGTGTACTTGAAGCTCGCCCAGTGCACGTGCCAGCTGTTGCTGTAGTATTCGTGCACGCTGTTGAAGACCCCGGACAGGTAGCACCGGTCGATGTCGAAGGCCACGTCCTTGCCGAGGTTGTTGATGAACCGCGCGACCTCGCCATCGGTCCCGAAGTAGTTCTCCACGATGCTGTGGTCGCTGAGGTACTCGACGTCCCTGTACGTGTTGACGAGGCAGTCGAGGAGGGTGGCGTAGGTGGTGATGTGCTTGGACGAGCTGTGGTGGCACTGCTCGTACGCCACGCAGTTGAGCAGGAACGAGCTCATGAAGTCGTCGATCGTGATCGTCGGCATCTCCAGCACCCCGCCCCTGAACCTCACCACCAGGAAGCTCTCGCCCTCCTCCCCGATCCGCCGCAGCTTGACCCCGGCACGGCGGAGCTTCGACACGCAGTGGATCACGTGGGTGGGGACGCTCGTCCGCCGCCGTGGCTCCTCCAGCTCATGCCGGTCTCCCGGGATGAAGCTCGACCGGACCAGGTCCAGCAGGTGTGTCCCCTTAAGATCGCGGCACGCGGCAATCACCTCGTCGGGCCTCTGCATGATGTTGTTGAAGAACTCGAGCGCGAGCTCGGCCAGCGACCTTCCCGATTCCTCAGCGGACACCATCGACATCTCGAACAATCGCTCGAGCACGAAATAGGGGATCTGGTTCTCGACCCTGAGGAAGTCCCGATAGAAGAAGGGCAGAATCCAGGCCATCGTGAAGAGCGGATCGTCCCGCTCGTGTGGGACAAGCCGGCCGACCTTGCGGAACAGCTCGATCATGAAGAACGCGTCGACCACCATCATCTCGATGAACTCGTCGTCGTCCAGGGGTATGGCCTCGGAGTAGCACTCGCGGGAGCTCCCGACCAGGGGCTCCACGGCCCGCATGTAGTCCTCGAGGCCGAGGCCCGCGGGGCGGGTGCGCTCCAGCACCGCCCCGAGGTACCGCCACTTGTGCTCCTCGACCATCCGGAGGTGCGGCTCGCCACGGTGGTACGGACCGATCGAGACGATGTGGGGCTCGTACGCCCGGCCGTTGATATCGGCCAGGCTCCGCGGGACCCGAAAGATGCAGCAACTGGTCTTCCCGGCGGCTCTACTCAACAGCTTCGGGGGTTCGGAGATTCGCTGGCGGATGGATTCCAGTCGGTCCTTGTTGGCCTCCCAGACCTTGATGGCGTGCTCATTCTGTTGAGCTTCGACGGAATCGCTACCCATTAGAGACACGGACAGAAACTAAAACCACCGTCGACGACGACGGCGATGACCCTGTCGAATAGGCTCTGGAATTATAACTCGAGGGAAGATGAGAAGTGTTTGAGATGGATCGTCGGGGAAGGAAGATGAGCTGGAATGGAAAAATCAAAGGGTCACCATCGTCATCACACAGATCTTTTCTCTAGGATTTTTCTAAATGTTCTTTCTTTTTTTTTTTTAATAAAAAAAAAATTTAGAGGATGATGGCAGGAATAAGCTTTGATAGACAGCTGTTCGGTAATATGTCAAGGGGGCTTGATCTCGGACCGTCCATCCGACATCAAGAGAAAAAACGTAACGAGTTGCTCGCGCGCCGCTGCAAAAGCATCGTGACGTGTTGAATAATCACAAGAAATCGCAAAACTCAAAATAGCCATCATGTTGGACTGACTAGATAATTGAAATAGATCAATAAATCATTGAATCAGGACGGAAAGGGGAGGCGGCAAGCGTTGGCCGTTGACTAGCTGGTGTTGTCAACTGGAAATTTGATGAAAAATCTTGGTTCGTCTTCTTTCATAAGTGACCAATTTAGGCACGAAGGCCTAAATTTATGAGTGGGACTAGGTGAAATATCTTGTTGACAAGTTATAACTATGCCAAACACTTGCACTCTGCGGGGCATTTCTGAACTTTTCTTCATTGTTTAGCATCGTAAATGAATTTTTTTTCTCTTAATTTATTCTTTGTAATTTTTTGTTTTTGCTTAATATGATCCTTCCGTTAAGTAGACGAAAAGAAAATTGCTAATGTGAGAGCTAGATCGATTAAACAGGTGAGTCAAATTTAGTCAAGTAAGAAATAGTTCAACCCAAATTAAACCATTTAATTTATTTTGATCAATTTTCCATGCAAGAACAAATGCAATGACCCATACCTAATCCAATTCATACCCAACCCAATTCATATTGTTAAATATTTTCACATTTGACTTAATTTAGGAAATTCATATCCAAATTGAGGTAAGAGCGTAAAATAAGTAAACATGAACAGAGTCATAGAGATAGGTTGCAAGTAAGTTATTAACTCATTTAGCACATATTTCAACCAAAATTAAATATACATATGATCTTTGGCTTTATCATTACAAATCTATTTATGACCCATTTATTGAATATAATAATCCATATAAAATTCAACCTATTAAAAATGGGTTAAGAAATGTAATCATGATCCTTTTTGACACGTTTAATGATAGCTAAAATTGTTATCTAGCCATATAATACATTGATGTGGACGACGTCACGCAATCCTCTCTTTGCTTCTCTCAATTTGCATATTAAAAAAAAAAAAAAAACTCCTTCAACTACCATTCCTGCCTATTCAATCCAGTCACCATTGCCCTTCTCTTCTTTCTGTCACTCTTTTTTTTGTCTACCTCCGTTGCAGGTCTCATTGGTGACCAAGTCGCAGGCCCCTAGATTAATAAGTCAAAGTGTACTTGATAACCATATTAATTAAGAGCTGAAAATCAAAATTTTCCGCCTGTTTGATAACTTCTAATTGTACACAACTTAATTGGTTATTTTAACAGAGAAATCAAATGCAATAAATAAAGGCAGGCTTACTAAATTGATTAAGTCATAAACTATTCGATTGAAGGTAAAATCTTATCGACGGTAGTTGTTAGAACATTCCCATAATTTTTTCAATATACTATTAAGATTCTCATATATTTTCAAGCAACTTAAAGACTTCAATATAGGCTCAATTCCATTAAAAAAAAAAATCAACTTTAGGTGTTGTCCCAAATCTGATCTAAATTTTATTTTGTCTAAAAAAAACATAAATTTTAACTTGTATCCAAAATCTGGCCGTTAACTCTCCTTCTACGGTCACCGTTAGTCATATAAGGCATTTCACATCACTCGGAAAAATTTTTCCCATTATTTTCCATTTTCTCAAAGATTTCCGTTTGTTTTTGTTCAAAATCGAGCCGAGAAATCACCGAATTCTTGTCCCGGCGAGCGTGAGATCATGATTGCAACAATGAATTCCAATGAGGAAGAGGAGATTGAGTTCAACGAGGATGAGAAAGTTAGGGTTGTGAAGGAGAACAGCATCCCCGCCGCCGTTGACGAGGAAGAAGAGGAGGAAGACGGCATGCAAAGCCAGGAGGAAGCGAATGGCGAAGGAGATGGGCGCTACGGTGTGGATGATGAGGATGACGGCGAGGAAGACGAGGACGACGGTGGGTCGACCCACCCAAGTCCTTTTTTTCTGTCTCTTCCTCCTAATTTGACCTCGCTTGTCGTGGCCATGGATGGGACTTTGTTTCAGATCTGGAGTTGCCCGTCGAGAAGATGAAGACGAAGACGAATAGAGGGAATCGCGAGTAGATTGTGAATTTCTGAATCAACTTTAGCATTCAAGTATGGGTTTCTCTTCTTCTTTTTTCCTATTCCCACGATGAGCTGCAATGAATAAAAGGAAACCTTTAGCATTCAAGTTTCTGGGTTTCCTTTTTTTCCCCCAAGATTCCACAGATTTCCCATAACCCAGCTTTTACGGATTCCGCATAGCTCGAGTTGTTTGTGGCCATGTCTTCTATGTTTGGCCAAAAGGACAAGCCAAGAGACCCATTGATTTTTGACCCACGTTGCTCTGTAAACTCTAAATGTCAGATCTTTTGGCTAAAAAGACAAGCCAAGACACCGATTGCCCCTTCCTTGTCTCAAAGATTTTTCCCTAGATTTTTTTTTTTCTAGAGACTTCTATTTTTTCCAGATTTTGGGCCATTTGCTGAGTCCAAAAACCGGTAAAGATGACCACAAAGACAATGGAGATGGAGGACTCCTTCCCGCGGCAAGGCCATGGCGAGGCCGACCTTGCCCAGATCTGGGTTAAGACACCTCGCCCGCGACCTTGGTCAAGGCCGAGCGAGGGCGGCGACCCTTGCCGGCGGTTGGCGAGGGCTTTGTGGCCCTCGCCTTCGCCCTGGCGATGGCCGCCATGGCCTTGCCAGCCACGGGCGAGGTTGGCCTCGCCCACATCTAGGCGAAGCCGCCTCGCCGACGGCCTTAGGAGAGGCCGGGCGAGGGCTTTGCGGCCCTCGCCCAGTGGCCGACGAGCCTCACCGGAGGCTCGCGGCCACCGCCAGGAAGAAAAAGCTAGAACAAAAAAAAAAAAATAAATAAAAATTAATAAAAAATCAATAAAAATTAATAAAAAAATTCGAATAAAATAAAAAAAAATCATACAAATTGCCACGTCGGCTCTCGGCCACCAACCGACGTCCACGTCGGCACCGGCCCGCCAAAATTGGCCGGATGGACTGAATTGATACTAATATTAAAAGGTTTAGGATTGAATTGGTCCAATTGAAAAGTTTATGATTGAATTGGTACTAATGCAATAGGTTTAGGACTTTTTTGGTACTTTTCCCGCAAGGTTTGTGGAATTGAAAAACGACCCATCTTATCCCGTCCAGTTCTAGGGTCAGTCTTGAATTTGGCAATTTCTTCTTCTTCTTCTTCTTCTTTTGTTTTGGTTTTTCCTATTCCTTACAGGTAGGAATTCCCAACATTAAAAGAAAGAGATAATTTAGTAATTAGAGCATGCTTCAAAAAAAAAAAAAAAAAACAAAAAGGGAAGTCTTGGCCGGTCCGTCAGTACGGTTCCTTATGTGGAACAGGGAACCGGACTCGTCTTCCTCATAACCACCTAGAATTGGCCCGATCAGTTTGGTTCGATTCAATCCATTTCCTAGGTTCAATTGGAACTAATGCACACTCCTACTTTCTACTCTCACCCGTGCAATAAGTTATTCCAGCTGATCATGGCCATTGTCGGAGATCGACACCGACACACCGCCGGTTCGTGCCGAGGTGGCCAACCCCACGCCCAGCCCTCTAGGAACACAATCGCCTCATTCCTCCACTGGCATGGATGATGACATTATTCTCATGATTCAGTCGTGTCATCCCTCGACACAAAGCGAAAGGCTCCCAGATGTACCGGGTCGAGTACGATGAATTGCATTGAGCATACCGGAGTGAACTTTGCATCCTTCTCGATCAAAAAAAAAAAAATCCCAAACGTCTACTCCCACTTTCCACTTCCTCCTTCAATTTCGGTTTGACTTTTCCATGTAATTTCGCCTAATTTTTTTGGGTCCAATTGTCCAGAAAATGTCTTTTATGTCCTTGGCAATGCCGCGGTGCGCTATATGAGCATACGATCACATCTCGACATAAAACAGTATACATGAATTCACATTACAATGCACTTAATTCAGCATTTATTCGACTTAGATTCGTTGTTTATTCCTAACAAGAAATTAACGAAGAGTATTTCAACAGCATTGACATCAAAATTACATCTGTCGATCCTTCGTCAATTTGACATCTTTCAAGTCATCTGTGTACTCCCGAGCTTATCAGACATAGAGACAATGAATTTCTTCCATTGAAAAATAGGTTATTGCTAGATGTCTTACGTAAAATTTCGTAAAAGAGATGAAAGGAAATGATCATGCTAAATGTATATCCACTCATTTAGCCACTACAGCGATGTACTTTTTAACATTAAGTTGTTGTAAAGTACCAATCATTCTTTGACAGAAATCAATAAAATTGTAGCTTGCATATTGTTATTTTCTCATTTCAAGATGTTTATCAAAAGATTGTACTTGTTACATCTTTTAATCTTAGGGTCCATGCATTTTGCAGAAAATGAATGATTTGAAAAATATTTTCCTAAAAATAATTGCTTATATGGCTTGAAACAATTAATCAATAAAAAATAATTTCATTTTTGACAACAATTTATGTTGAAAAATTTTAGTAGACGATAAAAAATATTTCATTTATTCATTTTATAAGTAATGTAAACGATTTTTTTTTTTTTTTGGGAAAATTTTTTCCAAATCCTTTATTTTTCACAAAACAAGAACTCTTAGAAAAAAAATCGACTAAAATGATAGTATGTATTACCTTAAATCGACAAACAATTGTTAGGGAGGTCCAATTCAAGGATTGTGATAGAAAGTTCGATTCAAAAACTTAAATTAATAAATGATGGAATTTACGTGAATATAAAAAGCATATAAAATCCGTTGTCAAGTGGCGTGGGACAATACTTCAATAATATTCATATCCTAATATAAGGAGAACTTTGCACGCGAGATTGAAAACACGTGTTAATGTGTGCCATGATGGCCGGCAATGGCGCCGTGGGTGCACCGATAATCATGCACTTTTTTGGGGGCCTTTTAGACCTTCGTTTGGAGCTGTTGACTGATCAGTGAGCGGTAGTTTTTCCGAGTGCTCTCTGGTCTCTGTTCAACGTCAAGAAAACTTTTTGACCCAAGAATCTGTACTGAGGACTCTTTCGCGTTGAACCCGAGAAGATGTCCCTTCTTCTTGGGTCGTGATGCTGACAAATGCATGCTAGAGAACTCAGAACTCATCATATAGCTTTGGATTGTTGGTTTCGAGCTTGCGCCTGGATCTTACCGAAGTAGAGTGGAACGTGAAATTTACGTTCAATTAGCTTCTCGATTAGTACACAAATCACATCCTTTGGCAATGCCGGTCGCAGTCATAACCATCTGCATTGGTTTGCAATTTGGGATCCTATTTGATTGCAGGGGAGTTTTCTGGATTTTCTGTACAGTAATAAGGCACTTTTGGTTTAATCTCGGCTTTGATCAGTCCGTATGTTCAGCTCAGCTGAGATGTCAAATTCTTACAGAGATAACTGGAAGATCCAACAAATACGAATCCTAGTAAACCTAAAAAGAGGATAAACGTCCAACAGAAATTATTTAATTTTCGAGTCCCCATTATAAGTTCTATCCATTTATGTTCTGATCGACAACTCATACTAATCCAGTTGCATTTTATTGGAATTGAGAAAATAGTCCAAATGAATTTGACTTTCGTTTTTTTTTGTTTCTGTAGTAACTCAATGGGGCTGATGGTGTTACTGTTCTTCCACTGGCTGCGTAAGTATTGCTTTTGTCATAAAGATTGAGGGATGGATCATAGGAGTGCACCATGATTTGGAATCGAAGAAATTGACTGCACAGCATGGGTCGTGCGCACATGCCTGCAGCTAGAAATTCGTCCTACTGTAAAAACTTGATGCTGATACATTGGGTGGAAAGGCACCGTGGCAAGGTAGAGCAGTAAGCAGACCCCAACAGATCAATGCGAGGACTCCGGCATTAGATTCTTGGATGAACTTTCGATTTGTTTCCTTGCTTGTGATTCTTATTCTTTCTCAGACTTCAATACCAGTTTCGTGTATGATTTTGCTGTAAAAACCACTTTCAAATTTCATTTGCAGTTCCAACTCTTCTTTTTGTAGCCAGACTCGGAAAGAACTAAGCTTTGGGCTATGGAAAGTGATGTCTTACGCTAAGAAATGAATGAAAGACAACATGGCACAAGGAAGCGGCACCTTGTCACTCGGCACATGAACGCGCCTCTAGACCGCTGCCAAGTCCTGCTTGGAGAGGTGGAACAACTACCTACAACCTCGCCATCGAGCTTCAGGCAAAGAACTGAGGTCGCTGGCCGTACAGCCAAGAGAGTGGGGAAGTGGTGGGAGGTACTCAGAGAAACGGCTAAGAGAGCGAAAGGAGAACAAGAATGCCTCGCCAATCAAAGAGGGGAGATACGATCGCATATCAGAACCCTGCCGAGAAGCTAGTGAATGAGCATTCGAGTCCAAATGCCATTTCCAACGGTGGCTGTGTTCATTCAGGCACCGGCTATCGCATCAGGTCTTCTACCTCTGTGGCTGCAGGCGGATAGAGGACTCGATAGCGCTCAAGGATCATTCGCTAGCTTGCCATATCAGGGTGCTCTTCCATACTTCCGGCGAGGGTAATATAATGTCCAACCTCACTGAGATCTGGAGGGAATTGGAAGAAGAGCATTGTGCCTGGGTGTCGCAACAGAAGAAGCTACGTGGAGGTTGAAATGGTTGCGGCTGCAATTAGTCGGAGAAAGCATGCAGGAGTTGGCAGAAAATGAAGAAATAGAGGCCAAAATAGATGCCCTCAGTGAAGAGCAGAAAGCTTTTCTGGATGAGATGGAATTTGCTCACGTTGTCTTGAATTCCACAAAATTCAATCAAAAATCTAGGAAGGCTTGAAGATTGCAGGCTATTTGTTTCCAAATATATTTTCTAGATTTGGACCTATCTATAAGAGACTTTCATAAGAAAGTCATGATTCAATGTAACTGGGATATATCATGATATCTCTAATATATAGGGAATAATTACTGAAGATTTATCAGTTAGTTTAGGAAAATGAGGATTTGAAGATATATTTATTTTAGCATTGTACCTTGTACTCAAACTCGAGTGATACGCTCAAATAAGAAATCGTCTCTCTCTCCCGTGGATGTAGGCGGATTCTTTCGCCGAACCACGTAATTCTCCGTATTCTTGATTATTCTTGTTTACTTTTTTCATTTAGTTAGGGTGTTCTTCCGCACAACAAGCGGAGCACTGAACAGCCGGCACAATTGAAGAGAGATGTAGATTCCAAGAAGCATAAGTTGGCCGAAGAGCGGGTGGGGAAGCAAGTGCAGTTTTCTTAGATGGCTGACCAAGTTGAGCGTAGGATTCGGATCGCAGATCGTAATGGGCAGTGAGAAATTCGTTGTGACCTGCAGTTCATTTCCTTCATTCTGGTGCTGATCCTGTTGTGGTGTGCTCATATTATTTCTAGGACAAAAGAATACTCGGAGTGTCAAAACTTGGTAGAGGAGATATTTAAGTGCTAAAAGTTACAAAAGTGACTTAATGGCCAAAATTGAAACAAAATGAATCTAAATACCAACGGCGAGAAAATTTGACCAAAATATTGAGGTAGCAATTTTTCAATGAGACAAGTGTAAAATAAAGTTATTTTGCTAAAGTAGCTAGATAATTAATATAAATATTAATTTAACTTAATTTAAAATTAAATTTATTTATATATTTAAAAAAAGGAAGAAGATGAACATTGCAAGTGGCTAAGGAGTGAGCCCTCACCGTCACCTCCCTACCATCACTAAAAGGGCCGGCGACAATAGGAGAAGAGTCGATCGGGGGGTCGCCGCTCAATGGGGTGGTGGGCAGCCCTTGCTGCCGATGGGCCAGGTCGCCAACCCCTAGTTGAGGCCCGACGACAATGGGGAGGCAGTGGTAGCCCTTTTGCCTCCTCCTCCTCCTCCTCTATTTTTTTAAATATAAATATTTTAATTTAATTAATATTTATATTATTATTTTTTTAAAAGACAAAACAACCCCATTTTAGTTCTTCGTTGCTAACTCAGCTTACTAGCGTGCCATGTAAGTGAGTTATATTATTAAAAAATTGCCACGTGAAATTTCTAGCCACCTTCATCGAATTTAGCACTCGAGTGTCTAATTTTTCAAAAAAAGTGGCACTCAAGTATTATTTTCATAAATTTTGATATTTAAATATTCATCTATTCCAAGTTTTGACATTCTAGATAACCGACTCTCTACTTCCAAGACTCGTATTTGCTTTGGACAAAGAAGTAAAGTATGTCAAGGGCATGTACTTCATGGATGTTTTCATTGCCCGAGCGGTATATATTGGATCAAAGGGGTTGCATTCCAGCTTTTGGTTCAGACGAATTTAAGGGAGGGAACACTTGTCCTTGTCCACTTCAACAGAGATCTCAAAATGAGAAGAGGATGTTCAGAACGGGGGCTAGAAGAATGAAAGAAGAGCATGTTAGCAGCCTCAACTGGTGTTGTTCTGGTTCATTTCGTCACCCAAAAAAAAGGTAATGTCGACAATTGAATTGTCCTTCACAGAATATCCCTGCTTTTCTCACGCGCTGGTCGCTCGAAGTCGCCTTGCTGGAAGAGTGAAAGCTACTTATCTCTTTACAATCAGAGAGATTGTGAAGCGACTAGTCGACCGTGCTCGGGAGTGGCTAGTGAACAATTGATAGCGAACTCGAGCATTGTTGGGACTTGCGAAGGATCACACTAGATGTCGGACGGTTAGGGACAAAGACCTTTGTGAGGTGCCCTCGAAGCATCATTAAGCTGGGTGCCATCACATTACTAGAGGTCGGCGAGGTTGAGATTCCGGCCGTGCATTGTAGATTTTCCAAGTGTCTATACGGGAAGATAATCCTTAGAATTACTGACGGAATTTACGCTGTTATGATTGAGCAAATGAGTCCTCGAGGAACCGCAAGAGGCCCTACCATTCCCTTTGTGTTGAAAATGTGTGGCTATCCCTGACGGCAGGGTGAAACGGGGGGGGGGTGTCATCCCTTCAGCACCGGACTTTTCCTTTTCTTTTCCGCAACTTTTTGACCCTTTTTCTCAATTCCTCAGCTCATAAAGATATGGCCACCCCTCAAAAGATAAAGGGCACAAAACACTAAAAAACTCTGTACTACTTCACACTCCTCTTCCTCTCCCTCCCTCCCTTCCTCTCTCTCTCTCTGAGAGAGTTGTGCTTTTCCATTTCATCATCACATTCCCACATTGAAGCTCTCAAAGTTCCACTTCCCCTGCACTTCACCCGGCCACTCTCTCCTATGGCCAACTCCTTTCCCCCCAGAAAATGGCAGTCTTTCTGAGCACCACCCTCCTCCTGCTCCTGTTGGCTCTCACCCCACTATCACTAGCCACCAATATGTCCGCTTCACAGTCACCCACCATGGACAACTCCACATCAACCCCCACCACATCATCCAAAGACCAAAACGATTGCACAATGTGCTCTACCTGTGGCCCTTGTGGCAAAGTCCCGCCCCCGCCAGTGACGCCGGTGCCGCCGTCTCTGCCTCCGCCGACCCCCAGCGGGTCCTACTACTACCCTCCTCCGCCGCCCGCCCAGCCCTCCTACAAGTACTATCCCCCGCCTCCGCCATATGGGGGAGGGGGAGGCGGAGGCGGAGGCGGGTACTACTATTACCCTCCACCCAACTACCAGAACTACCCGGGGCCACCTCCGCCGAACCCGATCGTGCCGTATTTCCCATTTTTCTACCACGTTCCTCCTCCCGGTACTTCCGGCTCTCCTACTGCGAATACCCACTTGGCCATAAGCTCAGCCTTGCTAGGCAGAGTTGGCGTGGCTCTGGCTTTGTTGCTCCTGATTTGAAGAAGCAGAGTTATGGGCAGATCAAGCAAATTGCAGATGAGACAATGTACTCCGTTTTAAGGCTCAGTTGTTTACAGATTTGTCCCTCTCCCATGGGCCCAGAATCATCAATCACAAGATGGACGGGAGCAGAGGCACAGAGAAGCCACTGTATGGTCACTAGTTCCCAGCAATTACTACTTTCTCTCTGTATTCTGTCTTCTCTAACAATGATGTGCAGAGTAATGATCTGCAATTTGAACATTAAATTGTACCTACTTTCGTTTGGCTATACCATTGTGGCAACGTGGCATAAAGTGAGAGAGAGGGCGTGGTCATTTTTCTTGGAATGCGATCATGAAATGGTCCACCCCCACTAAGCAATTTGCAATTAGTGGTGTGCTTTTTCACTTTGGCTGAACTAATTCGGTGGTAGGTTTGAGATAGTTGGCTACAGGGGAGTTTGCTCGATGATTCTGCAACTTTCGGCATTTGGCCACTGTTTAGATCTGAATTTTGCCAGGTATCTTTATGGGCATGAAAACTAAAGAGCTTAGGATGTGCATATGCTCTGTTTGGTCATTCTTATTTGGTAATGCTAGAGATAGATAAGATCCCATCTCTTAGCAAAGCCTACCTCACTCGATACTGTGAGAAATTTTAAATTTAGGGTAGAAATAAGTGGTAATACAGATCTAATGTAAGTTTGACAAGTCATTGAGTGAACTAGCCTTGATAAGGAGTTTTAATATTTGTAAGACCGTACTTTTTCCTTGGTTGAATTATGTCGTTTTCTCATGGCATCTGCGATCAAAGTGCAAAACCCGATTCATGGTAATAAGGAGGCAAAATAGAAGCTATCAGTGGTAGTACAGTTATCATTTAGTGCGATACTTCGTGATAAATTGGTCGTTAGACAAGTTTCGACCCATGCCTACCTTAGTATATGCTACTTCATGTCAAGACACTCATGGTACGTTGACCAAACAGTAATGGCAGGCTCGTTAGTACCAGACTTTAAAAGATGGCAACACAGTAAAATCGGGTCCTAGAATAGGTTTTAAATCTCATGAAGAGAAGCCATAGACCTTGCCATTGGTTTGAAATTCTTTCGACGGGTAACTCATAATTCAAACTCAATTGCGAATATGACTAAAAAATTGTAAAAAGTAGTCACGGAATATTTTGACAGGATTTGCCATTTGTTTCGTCATTTGTTTCGTGCTGAGACAAGCATTGATTTCGTATCATATGACAAGAGGAGGAACTTGTTCAAGTTATACATTTAAATAAATCTTACTGGAAAACTCTCGTTTCAAATCACGACTCGGATTAAAAGTGGATTTACAATATATTTTGAATTTGAACTTGCAGCAAAATTAGTCCTTTCGAATCCGTCCTCCTGTCATTCCTGTAATCACGAGAAAGTAGTAAAAGGCATTGGTGGGGGTGGGCATAACGTTCCAAGATGCAATGATTTCGATTCTAGGTACAGAGAGGGAAAAGTGGGGGGCAAGCTGCCCAAGTGTAAATTCCTGGTTTGGTCACGAGAAATTCCATGGAAGTAGTAGACAAAAGCCTAGGAAATTACGGGAAAAAGGAAATAGAAAAATAGAGAGAGAGAGAGAGAGGACAATGGACGGAATGTGCCTTGAGTGGGAACGTGAGTGGGATTGTTTGTCTCTTCCCTTCCGCTTGTGGGCCCCTCGCGATGGTTGAGCCGACCATCTTTCGCGTTCCCACACGGAAGATGGTTTTCCTTATTGAGGGGAAAAAAAAGAAACGGCACGTCTCTCTTTTTTTAACTTTGGCTTCTCAATGATAATATTTTCTAGTAAGTCTGAAAAATAAGCAAAAAATATTTCTTATTTGATTTTTCTAAATAGATATATATTATTTGAGTGCTAGTGACTGATGCACAAGTAATCGAAGAATCGGACACGAATACCAGGATCCTGAGGCCAACCCCGTTATACCTTGCCCCAACTTCAATAGACATAGACTTGAGTGCTAGGGATCTAATCCTAAGCCTAATCTTAATGAACCCGAGGTCCGGTGCAAACAATCTAGGCACAAGTGCTAGGGCATTGAGGTTTAGAGCTTCAGCCTCAATGGACCCGAACTTAGGCACAAGCACTAGCATTGAGGACCTCGCCAAGTTTGGGATTTTGGGTCCTGAGTTCGGCTTCCGTGGACTCGAGCTTGGCCTATATGGACCGAGGTGCAAACGCTAGGAAGCCATGGCATGGACATTGAGGTGTTGAGCTTGGCCTTTGTGGACTCAGGTCAGGGCACTAGGGAGCCAAACAATTATACTAAGGTCTTAAGCCCGAGGTGCGAGCACCAGGAATTTGTGGCATGGGCACTGGGGTCTCCAGCTTAGCTTGTGTGAACTCGGGTTGGGGCACTAAGGAGCTAAACAATTTTACCGAGGTCTTAGGCTCGACCACTATGAACCTAGTTTTTGGCACCAGGGACCCAACCAGAGGCATCGAGGTGCCGAACATGGGCACCAGTGTTTCGAGCCTCACCTTTATTAACCTAGGCCCAAGCTCTAGGGTTCTGAGGCCGGCCTCTTTGGTCCCAAACTTGGCCATGATGGACCTCGATGAACTTGGCCTTGGCCTCCAAACCCAGGTTTGTTGCGAAAGACCATGAAAAAAGAGCTTCGGGGTTCTTGTGCTTGAGCACAAAGTTTTAGGTCTAAGCGTCGAAATCCAATCATATTGGGAAGAATGATTTTCTATTTTTTATAGAGGAAATCATCTTCCTTGAATTTAAGCATAGGCTTTTTGTTGATTAAGGAAATATTTCCCGTTGACTAATTTTCCTAAGTGATTCAAACGTCAAAAAATTAGGAAAATGCTTCTTCACGAACAAATAGAACATAACATGTAATCAGCAAAACAAACGAAATCTTTAGACTCCATTTGTTTCACCACTAGGTCTCGAGTTTGGCCTTGATGGACCCTGACTCGAACTGGGGACTTAAGCCTAGCCTTGACATACCCAGGCGTCGAGGACCAGGGCGCAATTCCAAGGTCCTAATACTAGCCTCAATGGACCTAAGCATGAGTGTTGGGCACTCGGGCTTGGGCACCAAGGTCTCAGGCCCAACATTGATGGACCTAGGTGTGGATGCTAGAGTCTTGAGCTTGGCCTTAATTGACTTGGGCAAGTGCCGATGTCCTGTACCTAGCCTTGATGGATTGAGACCCCGAGATTCGAGCAAGAGCGTTTGGTATCTACACAAGGACGATAGGGTCTAGGGCTCAGCCTCAATGGACATGGACACGAGCACCAAGGACCTAAGTCCAATCTCGATAGACTCATGCCTAAGTATCTTAGTCTTGGGTGTGGTCTCAATAGATGTGGGCATGGCCTCGATGGACCCAAGCCCTAGTGCGTGGACCCAAGCATTGGCATGGAGGTCATAATTAACCTTGATGGACTCAGTCCTAGACGTGGGGGCCTAGGCACTATAGACCTAAGCCTAGCCTTAATGTACCCGGGCCCTAGTGTTAGAGATTTAGGCACAATCATTGTTGTCTTGGGCCCTACCTTTTGTGGACCCAAGTCAAGGTGCTAGGGAGTCGGGCAATAGTACTAGAGTCCTAAGCACGGTCACAGGCGTCGGTGTCCCGAGCCCATCCTTTGTGGTCTTGAGCCCAAGCACCGAGGTTTCAAGCATGGCCTCTTTGGAGTTGGGCTTGGCTTCAATGGACCTCAATAGACTCATCCTTGGCTAAGGGCCCACTATCATAGGCCTGAGAACAAGCATTAGGGTCCTATGCTCAAACGTAAAATTTTTGGTCAAAATGTTGATATTTAGTCATATTGTAAAAAATATTTTCTATTTTTTGTAAAGGAAATCATTTTCCGGAATTTAAGCATGGATTTTCCGTTGATTAGGAAACATTATAGGTGATCTCAAATGTTGGAAAATGAAAAAAATGTTTTTCACAAAATAAATGGAGCCTAAGTCTTGTTTACATATATTTATCTATAATGTAAAAAAAAAAAAAAAAAAAAAAAAAAAAAAAAAAAAAAAGAAGAAGGTAATTTGGGTGAATGAATGAAAGGATATCAGCAAGATGATTATCTCAACCATTTGCTGAAAAAGTTAAATATGAGCTATCTCAACCAAAGGAGATGTCCCTTCCTCTTTGGGCGTGTTGCTGACAAATGCAGCCAAGCGAACTCATCATTTATAGCTTTGATTTGTTGGTTTCGAGCTTGCGCCGGTACCATCGCAAGGTCAGCGGAACCCGAAAATTACATTCAATTAGCTTCTCATTAGTACACTAATTGCATCCTTTAGCAGTGCTGGTCGCAGCCGTAACCACCTGCTTTAGTTTGCAATTTGAGATCCTGTCTGATTGCAAGGGGATTTTCTGGATTATCTGTACAGTAAGAAGGTAATTTGGTCTAATCTCGGCTTTGATCACTCGGCATGTGCGGCTCAGCTGAGAATCCTCTTTTCCACATCTCGACCGTGCCGATGGTGTTATATTGGGGACAATGATTTTCGATTTAAATAGAGGAAATCACCTTCCTTAAATTTAAACATATGTTTTCCATTAACTAAGGAAATATTCCCCTTTTAACTCATGTTCCTAATCTGTTCAAATGTCAAAAAATAAGGAAAATATTTCCCACAAACAAACGGAGTCTAATAAAATATTTTCTATGAAACAAACGGAGCATTTATACTCCACTTGTTTTGCCACTAGAGTCCCAAGTTTGGCCTCTGATGGACCTTGACTCGAGCGTCTGCAACTCAAGCCTAGCCTTGATGTACCAAGGCATCGGGGACCAGGTGCAAGCATAGGCTCCAAGGTCCTAATATTGGCCTTAGTGGACCTAAGCGTGAGCATCGGGCACCTGTGTTTGGGCACTAAGGTCTCAGGCCCAACCTTGATGAACTTGGCTATGGGCACCAGAGTCTTGAGCTTGGCCTTAATTGACCTGTGTAGGTGTTGGTATCTTGTACCCAATGTTGATGGACCGAGACCCCAAGACCTGGGCTCGAGCATAGTGTATCTAGGCAAGGACGATGAGGTCTAGGGCTTGGCCTCAATAGATTAGGGTCTGGGTGTTAAGAGATCTGGGCACAAGCACTGATGTCTAGAGCCTTGCTTTTGAGGACTCGGGTCAAGGTGTTGGGGAGTCTAGCAATAGTACCACAATCCTAGGCACAGTCACAGGCGCCGATGTCTTGAGCCCAACCTCTATAGTCTCAAGCCCAAGCACCAGGGTTCTGGGCATGACCTTGATGGACCTCGATAGACTCAACCTTGGCTAAGGGCCGTTGTTAAGGCCTAAGAACAAATGTTGGGGTCCCGTGCACAAACATAAAAATTTTGGTCCAAATATCGATATTTCATCATATTTTAAAAAATAATTTTCGATTTTTTAAAGATAAAGTTATTTTCCTAAATTTAAACATAGATTTTGTGTTGACTAGAAAATATATAAGGCAATCCAAATAGAGGAAAATGAAGAAAATATTTTTCAACAAAACAAACGGATCCTAAATCTCGCTGCCATATAAATGTGAAAAAAAAAAGAAGAAGTTAATTGAGGTGAATAAATGAAAGGATCTTAGAAAAATAATGCAGGAAATTTATTTAAACAATCGTGGTAAAAACAATTTAAATAACTAGATGATTATCTCGACCATTTGCTGAAAAAATAAAATATAAGTTATATAGACTTTAGGATATTTGGATCTAGATGTACTCTGATCTTACTCCAAAAGAAAAAAGAGGCCCAAGCCCATTAATCTATTCCGTGCTTCTTCCCTGTTTCGTCAACCGATCGCCGCCGAGCAGAGAGCTCGACCTCGAGAATCGCCGCTCGATCGTCGCTCCGTCAAACGCCGTCGCTCGCCGCCGCTCTTTCTCCGGACTCGCTTCCGTCTCGCGGCGGCTCAACCCCCGACGCCTGCCGCCACCTTCGGCCGGCGACACGCGGCGACGCGACGACCCCCGCAGACCCCCCGCCGCCGCCGACGTCGTGGTCGGGACCTCGGCCTCTCCGGTTCCGCCGCGCCTCTCCCCGTCCTTCGCGTTTTTGCAGCTTTCCAAGACGCCGCTTCGTCTCTCTCTCTCTCTCTCTTGCTGGGATTCTCGCCCGCGACGGGGCGGCGCTTCGCGGGACGTCGTTGACCCCCGCGCAAGTCCCTCCGCCCCGGCGCCGCCCATCCCTAAACCCGGGGAGCTCCATTGGCGCGCGCTCCCAAGGCATTTGGAGATCGACCCATTTGAAGAATGTCCCTAAAGCTTCACGCTTTGGCTTGAATTATCCAGAAATTCGTTCTCCCTATACCGTATGGTTTGGCCTGCATTGTCTGGATGTGAGGATTCGCGTGCGATGACGAGCGCTGAGGAAGAGAGAAGAGATGAGCTCGCCGGCTTTCTGAAAGTGCTTCCGCCGGTGGAGTTTTCCTGTGTCTACGGATCGACTCTGCATCCTAACAATCGGGACAAGGTTTCTCTTTTTTGTGGTTCTCTGTTTTGCTGTCCCCAGTATTTGGTTTCAAAGAAATGCGAGTAGTCATTTTACATTTGCGTGTGAATTTGAATTTTCAGTCATCCATGGTGGATTACATTGTTGGAGTATCAGATCCTTTGCAGTGGCATTCTGAGGTACGGTTGGGGGTGCAATGTGTTCTAGATTTCTACCGGTACATGGGAGATTATCTGAATTGTTGATAGCTTCAGTTCTCTTGGCATGTCTTAGAATCTCAAACGGAATCGAGATCACTATGCTTCCTGGATGGTCCATGTTGGTGGGGCAAAACTGGTATCTCTCTCTCTAATGCTTGATTGCTTGCGAGCGCAAAATAACAGGTTTTACTGAATAAGTCTTGTTTGTTTTGTCAGATTACAGAGATTGCAGATGAAATTGGTGTTGGGGTTCATTTCAACCCTTTTATTACTTGGAATGATAAGGTACTGCTAACTATTGAGCCTGAACACCCCTGATTCTTTCACTACAGATGCTTATATTTAGCATAGCGAGCTTTAACATTTGTTCGTGTTTATCATATCAATGATTGTGTAGTGCCTCACGTTTAGGTACTTTTGATTAGATGCTCAAGTATGGAGTTGTTCGGATGCATGACCTGCTACAGGACGTGCTCAGGTGGGACAGATTCTACTTGAGTGGCAGACTGCAAAAACCTGTATGTTTTTGTCTTTTGCTGATGCATTTGTTTCCTTTACCTGCCATTCTGCTGATTTTTATGATATCATTTCCTCTTCATGTATCATTTAGATGGAGTCAGAGTCTGTTCCTTCATGAACTCTTTCATCAGAAACAATGTAGGAATGAGTTCGGAAGTTGCTATTTTTAATGCATTAAGTTGAAGATGCATGGGCATTTATCCCATTTATAGATAATCATTTGCTGCCATTATTGAATTATCTTTTCTTAAAAATTTATTTTCTTTATTTTTGTAGAGTAATGCTATAGATACAATGACTAAGATACTAAATGCTTTTATTAAATGACGTGGCAAAACCAAGTGTTTATTTAGGGTAGTGAGCCCATTCAAGCACTCAATGGAAATCCGCCGCATCATTTAGTTCATTTTTGTGATGGGCGAGATTATGAAAAGGAAGGCTAATGGTACTAAGAGAAAGTAGTTCTGTTAAGGAAAGGTTCCTGTAGTAATTCAACATTTAATACTGTACCTAGAAAAAAAAAATGTTCCCTTTTGCTTTAATAGGTGTTGTCATTTAATTTGGTAGCATGGAAATATTTGTGAGCAAGTATTGATGAAGGTGAACACACCTTCGAAGGAGATGCTTGCTTATTCTTGTAGAAGTAATAGGTCATGTTTGGTGGTTGCTGCCCGAATTAGGTGCAAAATTTACCCGACCCTAAACTCTCGAAGTCAACTGGGAAGACACATAAACTCTGGAGCATAGACAACTACAACATTGAATCTATTGTGATTCTCTGTACATTTTCTTTTTTGTTCTCTTAAGTCTTTTCTATTGTGAGTTGGATAAATCTCAAGTGAACTTCATTAAGAAGAATCAATGTTAGAATAGCAAGGCACAAGGTAAAGCATTTTTCTAAATGATTGGAATGCCGTAATCGATTAATAATGTTGTGAGAGCACCAGGTGCATGTAAATTGAGTGCATTCAATCAGTCTAGCTCGCCTCGTCTTCTTGATGCTTCCTCCGTTGATAAGGAAGGCTTTATGTTGCAGCATACAGTGCATTTAACTGTGGCTTGTTTACTTAGTTTTGTAACTGGTCACAAATTTTTCTGATGAAGCTTTTGAGCTAATTATACATTATAATGCCTAAGAGAAAAGACATCAATATGTTGGATTTATCGAAAAAAGTTGTTGAGGTATTGATTGAAGTGGGTAAAAATATTGTAATTTATATTCATTATTATCAGGTCACCTTGGTGATTAGGACACTTTAAACATGGTTTTAACATGATTGCTGTTCTATTGAATTCACATGGAGAATTGAAACTTTAATACAATTTTCATAATTTGACAAAAGGAGAGTGTTTTTTTCTGATTTTTTGCAATGAGTACCTTTGTGCTGTATTTCTAGCTCGTTGTCCTAAAGAAAAAGAGGAATACCTGCAATTGGTGCATGTAATAGTGGTTTTGATCTCTTTTATTTGTTTATTGTGTGAACTTATTGAAAACAAGTAGAGAAGGTCTAAAAAGATGTGGGGAAATACAATGAAAAGAGATTCGTTTAATGCTTACTAAAGATTTGACACAAAAAGGGGTTTCAAGGGCGCAATAGTATCCACATAGGTGAATCTCATCAGTGGTATAATGCTGGTTGTTGTTGTTACTGTTGCCGGCAGACTTGGTTTGACTATCGGTTTTAAGTTTCTTGTTGACTGAAAATTACTTTTTTTTTCTGACTCATTGACCTAGTTTGTTTAATTTAGTTTCTTATTGCACTTGGTAAATCTTGCAGGTTCACATACTGCTTGATAACTTGGACATCGAAAATGCCAATTCTTCTAATCTGAGAGCTGCGGTCTCAGCTGCTCTTCTCCTCTTGCCGCATGAATTTTGTGAGGTTCAGTTCCTTGTCATTCTTTATCAGCTTTTCGTAATTCAGTGTCCATTTCTTTACATTTGATTTTTTTCACAGGAAGACCTTTATGCTAAGATATGCAGTCTGTCATACATGGGCGACCTACGTATGCTTTTTGCAGAGGATAGGAATAAGGTAAAGCATTCTTATAGATCAAATATTGGGAACACTTGTCTCTGTTTTATTAAGAGAAGCACTTATCCTAGTTCGAGGTATAACATGGGAAGCAGTTGAATTGGTGAGGCTAATTTCACCAGAGCACATGAATGTACATTGCAGTGATTGGTGCAACCTGAAAATGATTGACTTTCACCAAAGACTTGCCACTAAAATGGCTCTTTCTTGGCCTACGGAGGCTTAGTTCCTAACATTTAAGTAGCAAACAGTTGCATTATTGCAATTCTTCATAGACTACAGTTTGACAGTAGCACATTTACAAAATTTTACGTTCAACGTTTATTATTATGTCTTCTGCTCATCTATGGCACAACCCTTAGTGGATACTTGGTTCCTTTTTAAATTTGTAAAAGTTGGAACTTTTGATGGGCTAGTCTGCGATAATTAAATTTATGAGGTTCATCTATACTTTTCTTGAGGATTGGCCATTTCCTGGTTCTTTTATTCACTGTTTGTGAGCATTAGTTGTTGTTTATTTATATGATGTGCTTCAGGTGAGGACGATTGTACAAGGGCAATTCAGTCTCTTTCAGTCTATGTACAAGCCATTTCTTGAGGAATATGAGACAAAAAATATGATAAGATTCTCATCATGCAGTGGTCGTAAAGCAAATATATTTCAGGTGTGATTGCTTTTACTGTCTTAATCAGTTTTAGTCGTTTACTCATATCAAACTGAAATCTCAATGATTGTCTATTCTGGAGGGAAGACAATCAATGTTGATAAGTAATATGATTGCAGTTATATCCTACATTTATGTGATATACGAGTTAGCGACTAAATGTTCACACTGTCGAAGCTTATCCTCTCCCATCCTTTGTAATGCATCTCTCCTGTCTTCTGTTTGCACGTGTATTAGCCAAAAAAGATTGAGTATAAGGGCCGTAAAGCCAAGCCATGCTATGAGCCACATTTAAATTTCTGGCCAAAATTAATCAACATTCTTAATTTAGTAAAAAACTGTGAAGCCTTATGGGGTGTCTTAAGATGCTGATTTTGATATGTTTGTAGAGAGTTCAGGTGTTTGAATTAAAAAGGCGATACTTCTAACTTTAGAAGTTAAGCATAAAAGTCAAAACCGAAATCACACACCCACTAACTATGTATTATAATTTATAGGCCAAAGTTGGTATTTGGTGTTTGTGTTGTTTGAGAGACACAGAGTTCTAGTTGGAGTGATGCTCGGCTGTGACCACGAGCAAAGATTCCCTTGTTGTATCTGCTGTTATAATCAGATGAAGGTGGCGAAATGCATTTGGCCTTTGGAGCAATTTGATGCTCCTTTTCTTCAAGGTCTGGAATCAGTTTACATTCATGTTGCAGATGACTTTCTTTCACAGCCTTTTCTTTTCTTTTTCTTTTTTTGGCTAAATGAAGTAGGATATGTTATCTCTTTTTCTTTAACCACATAGTACTTTTATGATAGTTTTTCATCTACCATTGTTTCATTTCTCGACTTTCTTTGGCTTTCATTTTTCTTGTGGAGTACTAATGATATTAGATTGTAGCGGTGCAGACAGCTAACCCATGTCTGTTTTTGGTCACTGAAAAGTGAAAACTCCATTTTTCAACCATTTTCTTTTGCTCAGCTTCTTGCCTTAGACGATCATACAGTACCCAGATGTATTGTACTTCTGAAATTAGAAGTTCTTCATGCAATGATTCCCCAAAAAGACTTCGTAACTATCCTTCATCTGCTGTTGTTAATTTATGTGTTCTGATTGTCTGCAACATGGATGGAACATCGATTTTTATGTACTTGAAGCTTTTCTTGCTAAGGTGCATATATTAAAAGTTATCAATCTTACGAGAAGCAACATTTGAGGCCGCTTTTTCATTTTATTCAATTGAGATATGAGGGCTGAATCACTCTGCAGTGTAACTGATCCAGCAGAACACTCCTCTTTTGATCAGAATACAAATTTATCCACCACCTGTTTGCTTGTTTCCTTGCTACCGCAAGCAATGAGAAATCACATGGGAGTGAAGCTAGGAGAGCAGAAAAGGATTGCTGAGTCAGGTACACTGTTGAATTCTCGTATCGATGGGTGGGATGTAGTGGTGAGCATTGGGTAGGCCGGTTCCATCGTTTTCAAAATGGACAAATAACCACATAACCACTTCGACTAAGGACAGTTTTTAATAGTCAAATGATGCGACTTTCATATTCTATTATGACATTTTTACTAATCACCCAAAACATTAAAATGGACTTGTCATTTTTAGTGCAATCATGGCATGTAGCTTGAAGACAGCACGGACACAAATTAATGAAGGAAGGAGTTACTGCCTCTGGAAAAAGGTTGAAAACCAAGCCAGAAATTTATGTGCATACTCTTTGCAGGTCGAGTAGTGTGTGATGTTATCATCAGCTCGAGAGAAGAGGCGGCAAAATGCATGCAGAAGGTTCTCCGGCGGACCGTGATGATGTCAAGTGCAAGGCAGGCTGTGTCGGGTTTCTTGACGGCTGGTGGTCTCAATGCTGTTAGGTATCTTGGCAAGAAGATGGCCAAGGCTTGGAAGTCCCGGACCTGATCACTAATTCATCACTTCTCTTACCTAGGAAACCTAAATTTTGGCTAGAAGTTTAGGAGAAAGAGACACACACAGATGGGTTTTTCCGGGGATGCTCACCTGCTTGTTCCTTTGCCGTTTGCACTAATGCGGAATGTCGGTAGTTTATTTGCTGTGTTATTTGAATAAGTGAATGATGGAAAATTTTGCTGTGAAATATGGTTTACTCTTTGTCTCGTTTTGCTACCTTGTCAATTTCTTGAAATTGTTCAGACGACTTACGGTTAATGGAGGGATGAGTCAGAGACTCACGAAGCGTTCCAGAGGTTTTCAGGGCAAAACGTCGCGAGAAATTATCCAAGATAATGGGCGAGCCTTGAAGCTTCCGAGAACTTCCCTCGAGTACTTCAAAACATAATTGAAGGCAGTTCGGAAATGTCAAAAGGGCATTTTAGAGTTTTTATTTTTGGGGGTAAAATGGAGATATACTCGTGTTTTAGAGATTCTTATCAATCTTCACTGTCAAATTGGATTGGAGATCAACTGTACTTTTAGTCATAGAGATAATGATCTAAGCGTGCAACGATGCATGAATATTCCATGGAACGTACTCACATTTAAGTCACATTTAAGTTTGAACCAAAAGGACATATTCGAACACCTTATGTAAATTTATATATAATAGGGTATAATGGATTAATCAAAAGTTGACTCTTTTCTTGAAAAACTGTCTTGAAAAGTTATGAGTTTTTTTTAATCATAAGTTCATTTTGCAGCCTTTTCATATACTTGTTATGAGCCATCATACATTAGAGTTAGCTCCTCCATTGGACATCGATTGAAGCAAAGAGAACATGTTTCCTTTTAGTGTCATCCTTGTCAGAGCTGGATGCGAACATGGCCATAGGAGCATCAACATCACGTGATCAATCAATTTAGACGATTCTTGAGAATCTTATTACTTAGTATCGAAAGATTAAAGGAACACAACAAAAGCCCGACATATCATGTCGGGGGAGATTGTCGACAAAACGTGCAGCTCCCGACCCATTAACATGCGATCTAATCGATATCATCTTCTCTAAAAAGCTTTGGCCATTGATTAAAGAGTCGATTTCCTGTTAACTGCTTTAATTTAACGAGAAAAATGGGACAAATCTAAAGCTTAAGGGCCCGTTTGGTTCAACTTTGGGGGAATGCCTTTGGCCAAATGCAAATATCTTTAGGGTAAAGGGGTTTTTGGGAATGCTCGGGCGTTTGGCAAATTACGTAGTGAAAAGTGACTTGTGTAAAAATAACGTTTGGCAAAACTTATTACAAATTGGCTTTTGCTTTTAATTTTAAAAAAAAAAAATTCTGAAAATCAAATCTAGCGGCCGGTGGTGCCGGACGGCCGGTCCCGGCCATCGCGCGACCGGCCGCCCGGCCGCCTAGAGGAGCAGAGGCTAGATTTGGCCTCCGACCGCCGGATCGGCTGCCGGACCGCTAGATCGGCGGCCTAAGGTCGCGCGGATCTCAGGCGGTGTCGCCTGGTTCCGCACGAACCAAGTGACGCCGCCTGAGGTCGCAAACCAGGCGACGCCGCCTGAGGTTCGCACGACCTCAGGTGGCAACGCACGTGCGTCCCATGTGCGTCCCACGTGCGTCCCACGTGCGTCGCACGTGCAAGTGTCAATACTGCGCGTGTGCGTCGCACGCGCCTTGGGCCCAAATCGGCACATGCATTGCACGTTCCGATGATCTTTGGGCTTGTCATTTTTAGTGCAATCATGGCATCTAGCTTGAAGACATCCCGGACACAAATTAATGAAGGAAGGAGTTACCGCCTCCGGAAAAAGGTTGAAAACCAAGCCTGAAATTTATGTGCATACTCTTTGCGGGTCGAGTAGCGTGTGATGTTATGATCAGCTCGAGAGAAGAGGCAGCAAAATGCATGCAGAAGGTTCTCCGCGGACCGTGATGATATCAAGTGCAAGGCAGGCTGTGTAGGGTTTCCTGACGGTTGGTGGTCTCAATGCTGTTAGTTATCTCGGGAAGAAGATGGCCAAGGCTTGGAAGTCCCGGACCTGATCACTAATTCATCACTTCTCTCACCTAGGAAACCTAAATTTTGGCTAGAAGTTTAGGAGAAAGAGACACACACAGATGGGTTTTTCCGGGGATGCTCACCTGCTTGTTCCTTTGCCGTTTGCACTAATGCCGAATGTCGGTAGTTTATTTGCTGTGTTATTTGAATAAGTGAATGATGGAAAATTTTGCTGTGAAATATGGTTTACTCTTTGTCTCGTTTTGCTGCCTTGTCAATTTCTTGAAATTGTTCAGACGACTTACGGTTAATGGAGGGATGAGTCAGAGACTCACGAAGCGTTCCGAGAGGTTTTCGGGGCAAAACGTCGCGAGAAATTATCCAAGATAATGGGCGAGCCTTGAAGCTTCCGAGAACTTCCCTCGAGTACTTCAAAACATAATTGAAGGCAGTTCGGAAATGTCAAAAGGGCATTTTAGAGTTTTTATTTTTGGGGGTAAAATGGAGATATACCCGTGTTTTAGAGATTCTTATCAATCTTCACTGTCAAATTGGATTGGAGATCAACTGTACTTTTAGTCATAGAGATAATGATCTAAGCGTGCAACGATGCATGAATATTCCATGGAACGTACTCACATTTAAGTCACATTTAAGTTTGAACCAAAAGGACATATTCGAACACCTTATGTAAATTTATATATAATAGGGTATAATGCATTAATCAAAAGTTGACTCTTTTCTTGAAAAACCGTCTTGAAAAGTTATGAATTTTTTTTAATCATATGATGATTTTGCAGCCGTTTCATAAACTTGTTATGAGCCATCATACATTAGAGTTAGCTCCTCCATTGGACATCGATTGAAGCAAAGAGAACATGTTTCCTTTTAGTGTCATCCTCGTCAGAGCTGGATGCGAACATGGCCCTAGGAGCATCAACATCACGTGATCCATCAATTTAGACGATTCTTGAGAATCTTATTACTTAGTATCGAAAGATTAAAGGAACACAACAAAAGCCCGACATATCATATCGAGGGAGATTGTCGACAAAACGTGCAGGTCCCGACCCATTAACATGCGATCTAATCGATATCATCTTCTCTAAAAAGCTTTGGCCATTGATTAAAGAGTCAATTTCCTGTTAACTGCTTTAATTTAACGAGAAAAATGGGACAAATCTAAAGCTTAAGGGCTCGTTTGGTTCAACTTTGGGGAATGCCTTTGGCTAAATGCAAATATCTTTAGGGTAAAGGGGTTTTTGGGAATGCTCGGGCATTTGGCAAATTACGTAGTGAAAAGTGACTTGTGTAAAAATACCGTTTGGCAAAACTTATTACAAATGGGATTTTGCTTTTATTTTATTTTTTTAAAATTCTGAAAATCAAATCCAGCGGCCGGTGGTGCCGGACGGCCAGATCTGGCCGTCTGGCGACTGGCCGCTCTGGCCGCCTAGAGGAGTAGAGGCTAGATTTGGCCTCCAGACCGCCAGATCTGGCTGCCGGACCGCGATCTGGCGGCCTAAGGTCGCACGGATCTCAAGCGGTGTCGCCTGGTTCCGCACGAACCAAGTGACGCCGCCTGAGGTTCACACGACCTCAGGTGGCAACGCACGTGCGTCCCATGTGCGTCCCACGTGCGACGCACGTGCGTCCCACGTGCGTCCCACGTGCGTCGCACGTGCAAGTGTCAATACTGCGCGTGTGCGTCGCACGCGCCTTGGGCCCAAATCGGCACATGCATTGCACGTTCCGATGATGCTGGGCTTGTCATTTTTTAGTGCAATCATGGCATCTAGCTTGAAGACATCCCGGACACAAATTAATGAAGGAAGGAGTTACTGCCTCCGGAAAAAGGTTGAAAACCAAGCCTGAAATTTATGTGCATACTCTTTGCAGGTCGAGTAGCGTGTGATGTTATGATCAGCTCGAGAGAAGAGGCAGCAAAATGCATGCAGAAGGTTCTCCCGCGGACCGTGATGATATCAAGTGCAAGGCAGGCTGTGTAGGGTTTCCTGACGGTTGGTGGTCTCAATGCTGTTAGTTATCTCGGGAAGAAGATGGCCAAGGCTTGGAAGTCCCGGACCTGATCACTAATTCATCACTTCTCTCACCTAGGAAACCTAAATTTTGGCTAGAAGTTTAGGAGAAAGAGACACACACAGATGGGTTTTTCCGGGGATGCTCACCTGCTTGTTCCTTTGCCGTTTGCACTAATGCGGAATGTCGGTAGTTTATTTGCTGTGTTATTTGAATAAGTGAATGATGGAAAATTTTGCTGTGAAATATGGTTTACTCTTTGTCTCGTTTTACTGCCTTGTCAATTTCTTGAAATTGTTCAGACGACTTACGGTTAATGGAGGGATGAGTCGAGACTCACGAAGCGGTCCGAGAGGTTTTCGGGGCAAAACGTCGCGAGAAATTATCCAAGGTAATGGGCGAGCCTTGAAGCTTCCGAGAACTTCCCTCGAGTACTTCAAAACATAATTGAAGGCAGTTCGGAAATGTCAAAAGGGCATTTTAGAGTTTTTATTTTTGGGGGTAAAATGGAGATATACCCGTGTTTTAGAGATTCTTATCAATCTTTTGTCAAATTGGATTGGAGATCAACTGTACTTTTAGTCATAGAGATAATGATCTAAGCGTGCAACGATGCATGAATATTCCATGGAACGTACTCACATTTAAGTCACATTTAAGTTTGAACCAAAAGGACATATTCGAACACCTTATGTAAATTTATATATAATAGGGTATAATGGATTAATCAAAAGTTGACTCTTTTCTTGAAAAACCGTCTTGAAAAGTTATGAATTATCTTTAATCATATGTTGATTTTGCAGCCGTTTCATATACTTGTTATAATCCATCATACATTAGAGTTAGCTCCTCCATTGGACATCGATTGAAGCAAAGAGAACATGTTTCCTTTTAGTGTCATCCTCGTCAGAGCTGGATGCGAACATGGCCCTAGGAGCATCAACATCACGTGATCCATCAATTTAGACGATTCTTGAGAATCTTATTACTTAGTATCGAAAGATTAAAGGAACACAACAAAAGCCCGACATATCATATCGAGGGAGATTGTCGACAAAACGTGCGGAGTCCCGACCCATTAACATGCGATCTAATCGATATCATCTTCTCTAAAAAGCTTTGGCCATCGATTAAAGAGTCGATTTCCTATTAACTGCTTTAATTTAACGAGAAAAATGGGACAAATCTAAAGCTTAAGGGCTCGTTTGGTTCAACTTTGGGGAATGCCTTTGGCCAAATGCAAATATCTTTAGGGTAAAGGGGTTTTTGGGAATGCTCGGGCGTTTGGCAAATTACGTAGTGAAAAGTGACTTGTGTAAAAATACCGTTTGGCAAAACTTATTACAAATGGGCTTTTGCTTTTATTTTTTTTTTTAAAAAAATTCTGAAAATGAAATCCATCGGCCGGTGGTGCCGGACGGCCGGATCCGGCCGTCTAGCGACCGGCCGCTCGGCCGCCCGGGAGGAGCAGAGGCTAGATTTGGCCTCCCCGACCGCCGAGATCTGGCTGCCGGACCGCTAGATCTGGCGGCCTAAGGTCGCGCGGATCTCAGGCGGTGTTGCCTGGTTTCGCACGAACCAAGTGACGCCGCCTGAGGTCGCAAACCAGGCGACGCCGCCTGAGGTTCGCACGACCTCAGGTGGCAACGCACATGTGTCCCATGTGCGTCCCACGTGCGTCCCACGTGCGTCGCACGTGCAAGCGTCAGTACTACGCATGTGCGTCGCACGCGCCTAGGGCCCAAATCGGCACATGCATTGCACGTTCCGATGATCTTTGGGCTTGTCATTTTTAGTGCAATCATGGCATCTAGCTTGAAGACATCCACGACACAAATTAATGAAGGAAGGAGTTACGCCTCCGGAAAAAGGTTGAAAACCAAGCCTGAAATTTATGTGCATACTCTTTGCAGGTCGAGTAGCGTGTGATGTTATGATCAGCTTGAGAGAAGAGGCAGCAAAATGCATGCAGAAGGTTCTCCGGCGGACCGTGACGATATCAAGTGCAAGGCAGGCTGTGTAGGGTTTCCTGACGGTTGGTGGTCTCAATGCTGTTAGGTATCTCGGGAAGAAGATGGCCAAGGCTTGGAAGTCCCGGACCTGATCACTAATTCATCACTTCTCTTACCTAGGAAACCTAAATTTTGGCTAGAAGTTTAGGAGAAAGAGACACACACAGATGGGTTTTTCCGGGGATGCTCACCTGCTTGTTCCTTTGCCGTTTGCACTAATGCGGAATGTCGGTAGTTTATTTGCTGTGTTATTTGAATAAGTGAATGATGGAAAATTTTGCTGTGAAATATGGTTTACTCTTTGTCTCGTTTTGCTGGCTTGTCAATTTCTTGAAATTGCTCGGACGACTTACGGTTAATGGAGGGATGAGTCGAGACTCACGAAGCGTTCCCGAGGTTTTCGGGGCAAAACGTCGCGAGAAATTATCCAAGATAATGGGCGAGCCTTGAAGCTTCCGAGAACTTCCCTCGAGTACTTCAAAACATAATTGAAGGCAGTTCGAAAATGTCAAAAGGGCATTTTAGAGTTTTTATTTTTGGGGGTAAAATGGAGATATACCCGTGTTTTAGAGATTCTTATCAATCTTCACTGTCAAATTGGATTGGAGATCAACTGTATTTTTAGTCATAGAGATAATGATCTAAGCGTGCAACGATGCATGAATATTCCATGGAACGTACTCACATTTAAGTCACATTTAAGTTTGAACCAAAAGGACATATTCGAACACCTTATGTAAATTTATATATAATAGGGTATAATGGATTAATCAAAAGTTGACTCTTTTCTTGAAAAACCGTCTTGAAAAGTTATGAATTATCTTTAATCATATGTTGATTTTGCAGCCGTTTCATATACTTGTTATGAGCCATCATACATTAGAGTTAGCTCCTCCATTGGACATCGATTGAAGCAAAGAGAACATGTTTCCTTTTAGTGTCATCCTCGTCAGAGCTGGATGCGAACATGGCCCTAGGAGCATCAACATCACGTGATCCATCAATTTAGACGATTCTTGAGAATCTTACTACTTAGTATCGAAAGATTAAAGGAACACAACAAAAGCCCGACATATCATATCGGGGGAGATTGTCGACAAAACGTGCAGGTCGCGACCCATTAACATGCGATCTAATCGATATCATCTTCTCTAAAAAGCTTTGGCCATGGATTAAAGAGTCGATTTCCTGTTAACTGCTTTAATTTAACGAGAAAAATGGGACAAATCTAAAGCTTAAGGGCTCGTTTGGTTCAACTTTGGGGAATGCCTTTGGCCAAATGCAAATATCTTTAGGGTAAAGGGGTTTTTGGGAATGCTCGGGCGTTTGGCAAATTACGTAGTGAAAAGTGACTTGTGTAAAAATACCGTTTGGCAAAACTTATGACAAATGGGCTTTTGCTTTTAATTTTTTTTTTTTAAATTCTGAAAATCAAATTCAACGGCCGGTGGTGCCGGACGGCCAGATCTGGCCGTCTGGCGACTGGCTGCTTTGGCCGCCTGGAGGAGCAGAGGCTAGATTTGGCCTCCAGACCGCCAGATCTGGCTGCCGGACCGCGATCTGGCGGCCTAAGGTCGCGCGGATCTCAGGCGGTGTCGCCTGGTTCCACACGAACCAAGTGACGACGCCTGAGGTCGCAAACCAGGCGACGCCACCTGAGGTTCACACGACCTCAGGTCGCAACGCACGTGCGTCCCATGTGCGTCCCACGTGCGACGCACGTGCGTCCCACGTGCAAGCGTCAGTACTACGCGTGTGCGTCGCACGCGCCTTGGGCCCAAATCGGCACATGCATTGCACGTTCCGATGATGCTGGGCTTGTCATTTTTTAGTGCAATCATGGCATCTAGCTTGAAGACATCCCGAACACAAATTAATGAAGGAAGGAGTTACTGCCTCCGGTAAAAGGTTGAAAACCAAGCCTGAAATTTATGTGCATACTCTTTGCAGGTCGAGTAGCGTGTGATGTTATGATCAGCTCGAGAGAAGAGGCAGCAAAATGCATGCAGAAGGTTCTCCGGCGGACCGTGATGATATCAAGTGCAAGGCAAGCTGTGTCGGGTTTCCTGACGGTTGGTGGTCTCAATGCTGTTAGGTATCTCGGGAAGAAGATGGCCAAGGCTTGGAAGTCCCGGACCTGATCACTAATTCATCACTTCTCTTACCTAGGAAACCTAAATTTTGGCTAGAAGTTTAGGAGAAAGAGACACACACAGATGGGTTTTTTTAGGGATGCTCACCTGCTTGTTCCTTTGCCGTTTGCACTAATGCGAGAATGTCGGTAGTTTATTTCTTTGTGTTATTTGAATAAGTGAATGATGGAAAATTTTGCTGTTGAATATGGTTTACTCTTTGTCTCGTTTTTTTGCTGCCTTGTCAATTTCTTGAAATTGTTCGGACGACTTACGGTTAATGGAGGGATGAGTCGAGACTCACGAAGCGTTCCCGAGAGGTTTTCGGGGCAAAACGTCGCGAGAAATTATCCATGATAATGGGCGAGCCTTGAAGCTTCCGAGAACTTCCCTCGAGTACTTCAAAACATAATTGAAGGCAGTTCGGAAATGTCAAAAGGGCATTTTAGAGTTTTTATTTTTGGGGGTAAAATGGAGATATACCCGTGTTTTAGAGATTCTTATCAGTCTTCACTGTCAAATTGGATTGGAGATCAACTGTACTTTTAGTCATAGAGATAATGATCTAAGCGTGCAACGATGCATGAATATTCCATGGAACGTACTCACATTTAAGTCACATTTAAGTTTGAACCAAAAGGACATATTCGAACACCTTATGTAAATTTATATATAATAGGGTATAATGGATTAATCAAAAGTTGACTCTTTTCTTGAAAAACCGTCTTGAAAAGTTATGATTTTTTTTAATCATATGTTGATTTTGCAGCCGTTTCATATTCTTGTTATGAGCCATCATACATTAGAGTTAGCTCCTCCATTGGACATCGAATTGAAGCAAAGAGAACATGTTTCCTTTTAGTGTCATCCTCGTCAGAGCTGGAAGTGAACATGGCCCTAGGAGCATCAACATCATGTGATCCATCAATTTAGACGATTTTTGAGAATCTTATTACTTAGTATCGAAAGATTAAAGGAACACAACAAATGCCCGACATATCATATCGGGGGAGATTGTCGACAAAACGTGCAGGTCCCGACCCGTTAACATGCGATCTAATCGATATCATCTTCTCTAAAAAGCTTTGGCCATTGATTAAAGAGTCGATTTCTGTTAACTGCTTTAATTTAACGGGAAAAATGGGACAAATCTAATATATCCAGCTGGAAAGAACAAAAGCCAGGCCATGCCGTTGACATTTTTGCAGCATTTACTAAGCAACAGTCCCAAAGTACACATGCAGTCGTGTCTCCACGGCCCGTTCTCGCAGGTCGTACTCGTGCCATGTCTTTTTTGTCCACATGATCCCATCACTCCCGCAAGAGCAAAAAGGAAAATCTTCGTAAAGTAGAAATTCACTCGACCATAAAGTCATCATCGGCATTAAATAAATAACACGAGTTATGCCGTCCTCGTCGAATGCTATTTTTGGCCCGATTTAATGATTGTTTCGAACAAGGATGCAATTCGTTTTCATCATGTTTCAGACGAATTTCAAGTTTTTTTTTTTTTTTTTTTTGAAAAGTATGAAAGAGAGGTACACATTTTCAAGGTAAAAATATAAATCCCACAAAACAACTAAATCTCAAAGGTAAACCAATTTAATATAACTTGATAGATCCGTCTTTGTAGAATAAGTGCTTCTTTGTATGAATTTCAAGTTTAGAAGTTATCAAATTAGCCTTAAACCTATTGTATGGATGTTGTTTAGTCCTATTTTTTTTTTTTTTTACCAATTTCATCCTTATTTTTATGAAAAATTTCAACATATTTTTTTTTTATCAATTCTCACTTGAAATCACTACCACCATTGCTAGCCATTATAAATGGCACACTGTTACATTAGTGATTTTCAATGAGAAATTGGCAAGAAGGATTATATTAGAATTTTGTGGAAAAATTTTGGATTTAATTGACAACTCAAGAAGTTTAAGATCGAATTGACATTTGTATAGTAGATTTATAATTGATTAACTATTTTTTTTTAATCTAGTGAAAACTGGATCCTTTAATATTGCAACTGTAGGCTGTAAAGTCAAGCGATTTTGCATGTGCATGAATTTTTGTGCGAAATACAAAAAAAAAAAAAAAAAAAAAAAAAAAAAAAAAGCAGAAAAGGAAAGTGAAACAAGAGTCATGCACGAAGCGCATATGATATGTTGGCCATATGTAAAAGTCAATGAATGAACAGAAACTAGCGCAACAATTCGTGTATGCACTGACGGCTATCAAACTAAAGGTATATTCCAAAAACCTTCCATTCTTAGACTTCATTTCTCCATTTGTTGGTACTAATTTAAGTATCGGAGAGTCGAGTGCCTCGACACTCACTTTGTTCTCCCGCATCAAGCATAAGGTCCAAATCCTAGCCCCTTGACGGGATTCACCTCCTTTCGCTTACAAATGCGAGATAACCTGCTGATTATCCAATGGCCAGATCACGCCATCTCGCAAATATGGATGTATGGTATTGACAAAACATAATGTGTCTAATTCACATAAATTAAATGATCTGAAAACATTTTCTTATGAATAATGACTAGTATTACTTATGAAAATAAATGAATGAAAAATATTCTCATTTAGAGAAAATATTTTAAAATATTCAAGCGATACAAGTGACTATTTTTAGAAAAATATTTTTTCCAAATCATAGAGCATCGATAATACGAGCATGCCACTGTAACCTCGTCTTTCCATAACTTTCCCATTGAAAAAGATGTGCAGAGTCAACTTCGTTACTTTTCTACTAACGCATGCCGACTCCGAAAGATGTTCACTTTAGCTCTGCTAATCTCATGGCGTGTTATGAACTTTCTGTATACACTTCACCTTTATCTCTCAAGCATGTGAATTACTATCACTTGTTAAAAATAAATGAGGCCTATTTGATGATATACTTCCGCGGAAAGTTAAAGCTATCTAGACCTTCTAAAATGGATTCACCGAAAAGAGAGATCTAGACAGCCTTACCTTTTACTGATCTCACATGTTCACTGGGACATGCTACTAGCTTATCACTAATTGAAAAAAAAAAAAAAAAACCAAGATCCTTTGTTGCTATTAGCATGTCATTTTGACCGAGAATCTCACATGTTCACTCGAACGTTTCGAGAATAATTTCGCCGCAGTCATCACTACCCGCCTGATGTATTCCGGCGCGTGCGAGCTAAAAGGGGACAACAACGCCATCAAAAGCATTATTAATGTCTTCGTATGGTATGGTAATATGTCGTTCTTGTCTTGTTATGTGCTGCAAAGTGAGGCCCTAATTCCTCCTTTTCCTTATCTTTTTCCAAGCCAAGCAAGTGGTCAAGAACACTCAGGACTCTTCCAAAAATTGTCTGATCTTTTTTCACCCAACAGCCTCTCGCCACTTTTCTATCAATCTATCATCACCACCATCTAAATTAATGGAAAAGAAGACCAGACCAGCAAGCCTGAAAAACCAAGCTGCGCTGGCTTGACTGAATCTTGAATCCTTCTGCAGCAGAGAAGAGCTCATAACGGATGGAATTAAATGTAGGAACATCAATATTAAAAATTGTTAGCACATTACAGGATCCTTTTTTTGCCTCTGCTACTACTACATGTTACACCTCACACCGACCTCATCTACTACTACTCCCAAGAACCCAAGAACAGTTAGTCAATCATCAGCAGATCTAAAATCAAAGATTACAAAGAACAGACAGATTTCCACCCAGCACCTACAAATTTCTGACAGACACCCGGAAGAAGAGGAGAAGAGAAGAGAAGAAAAGAAGGAAAACCCTAGAAGAAAGATGGAATCTTGAGCAGCTTTCTGCTTTCTCTCGCCTTATTCCTAAAATCTTGATGGAAATCTAGGCGTAGACGGAGCCGTACGACAGGGCCATGAGGAGCACGGCGGCCTGCTCGACCTCCCCGAGCTTCGTCCTCTGCCTGTCGTCGCTCAGTCTCTGCATCAACACCTCCCGGCCCCAGGCCAAGACCCGCCGCTTCAAGGACCCGCCGTTGCCGCCGCTGCTGCTGCGCTTCGCCTTCTTGATCTCCACCCCGACCTTGTTCAGGCCGATCACGGCCCGCCTCTTCTTCCTGCTCCTGATCCCGCACGCATTGCACAGAGACTGCAAGAACGAAGCACAGATCGATCAGAGAGCCGCGTCGGAAGACCCGGAACGGCGATCGAGCGATAGGGGGCCGACCGATCGAGCTTACCTTAGGGCCAGCCGGGCCGCCGCGCCAGAGCGGCGTCTTGGAGGTCCCGCAGTCGGCGCAGGTCTTCTTCCCCTCCGCCGCCGAGGCTCCGTCAGAACAATCCGTCGATCCCTGCAACAACAACAACAACAACAACCAGCCCGAACCCGAATCGAGCGACCGTCAGCTGCTGCCTAACCAACGCTCAAGAATCCCAAGATCTCGACGACAAGACACCAGCTGAGCTCGCAAGAAGCCGCGATCACTCCGACCCACTAACCTTTTCACCCGGATCCGGCATTTTGCGTCGATACCCAGCAAGATCTAGCAGCTCCCCGAGGCCGGCGAGGCACCAGGAACCCTAGCGAACGGGCAAACAAGACGACCCCCGAGCGCCGGGCGTCGGGATCGGGGACCAAGAACCGATCTCGCAGCGAGATCTACTGAACCCAAGAAGACAAGAAGGAGCTAGAACCGAATCAAGCCCAGAATGAGGGAGAGGGCGAGTGATGATCTTGAGGGGAGCTGGAAATGGAGCAGACAAGCGCGCAGCGAGAGAGAGAGAGAGATAGAGAGTGAGGATCAAGAGGGAGAGAGGCAAAAATTGAAACAAAACCGACACGAGCCGCAGGCGGATGCAAATTTTATCCTTAAAAATCGAAAAACCCTAGCTTTCACACCGATGAAATGACGGAAAAGCCCCCCGTTTTCGAACCGTTTCACCGAGATTGCCACCCGCCAAACCCCCCACGGGAGGGAGGGAAGAGGAGGTGGGAAAAAAAAATTGGGCGGAAAGGAAAAATGGAAAGGGGAAGGCGCGCGCCAAACCACGGCCGCCCCCTTCCTTTCGATTTTCGTATCTTTGATGAATTGATCGATCTATCTCCTTTCTTTCTTCTTCTTGCTTTTTAAAGGGTTGGGTCCAAAGAAAAATATAGGGACAAGTTTATCTTTTATAAGATCACGAGTTTGCTTCGCATTATAAATGACTCTCTTGTAACGGCTCGTGTTGCGCTATCTAAATTACTTCATCCATTAAGACAATGAGAAGCTTTGCCAAACTCAAATCGTGAGTGATATTAAATAGTTATAGCTTAAATTGAATATTATGTAACAGGTTGGAACTCATTATGATACTCAAAGGTGTTACTAGTGTTAGTTGTCCACTCAACATTTACTTAACCAAAAAAAAAAAAAAAAAACCTATGCAATTAGGGTTGAACATGATGTTAAGATAGAACTTGGAATCATAGAATCGAACATGTTTCTGTTGGGAAAACATGGCTTCAAATTGGATAGGATGATAAAGTTGAATCTTTAGAGCAATCAAGTCGGATTTTGAAGCGTGATATCATTTCTTTAGGAAATTGTTTGTCCCACGATGTTACTAACGGTCATCTACAAATTTCCTCCATGATACAATAAAGTCTTAAAATGAGAATACTATACAACAATTCTAGTATTTCTCCAAGGTCTCTTATGAAAAATAATTAGAAATAATGACTATATTCTTTCAAAAGAAAACAAAAATGGAAAAAAAAAAAAGTTATAATTGAATAGACATGTTCAGTGATTTATAGCAAAAACAATAAGTTATATCCAAACAAACACAACTTTCCAAGAGTTGTGAAGATAACCGTTTGAAGAAATAATAAAATTCATAAATAAATAAATAAGTAACCGTTACTCATTTTGAATATTTGCACTATTTCAAAAGGATATAATGGTTAATTTTTATAAAAATAAATCCGAATTTTCACTAGATAAAAATAACAATCGTTGGTTAGTGTCAAATTTTGTCCACATACGCACTCACATCTTTTTGATGTGGGACAAAGCACCTCTTTATTTGTTTTATAAACAATCTATCAACAGTTCCCACAAGTCTGATTATAGATTTCAGGTATAGGGATAGGTTATAGATTCCAAAAAATAAGAAACTTGTTATCTAAGGTTAGATTTTAGATTTCTGGTAGAACATAAGCAAAACTTGAGACCGCTCTCCCCTCTTTGCAAGTATCATTTTGCTACTTAAATTTGAATTGATTTGCCGAAGCCAAAACAAAGTTATGAACTATCAACAACTAAAGATAGTCGTTGAGTCCTCATTTAGTTGTGACACACTTAAAAAAGTCCATAAAATTAAGTAACTCATGTCCTTTTTTTCCATGTCAAAATCAAAAACAACAAATGACAAATTAGGCTTAAATAAAAATGAAATAAAGAGAAAGAAAAAAAATTTTGGCCAGTTCCTAGTAAATCTTAAAATATGTGATAGGGTAAGTTACAAATTTTAGAAAATGCATGATAGGTCTCAAGTTAAGAATTTACTTTGACATTTAAGTTATAGGTTCAAAGTTTGAAACTACCTATCCCTAAATGTAGTTGCACGAAAAAAGGATCTTGTTACGTCATAATTCGTTGCTAAGATTGTCTATCTCTCTTGTTGGTAAAATTATTATATGTCTCATCTATGATATGATATAGTACTTCTACCTTGGAGAACACTATATATTGAGGTGACTTCAATAAACATAGATAGGTTTACGAAATGTTGTTCTTTTATTTTTGTTTTGCACGAAAAATAATCGAGCTTTCTTTTTTCATTTTTTCTGCATTTGACAAGATTGTTGTGAGTCCTTTTTATTGTTTGATTGAAGAGCAATGCATAAAATCTAAGACTCCAATGTCCCCTCTCCTTAAATAGGAAAAAAGATTTTCAAAGCTTAATCGGTACAGGAATCCACTTTCACCGATTGCCACTATTGTAACCATTCATTAATTCACTTATTGTATGGGAAATTCCCTTTTCATTAACTTAGGGACATGGATGCAATGACTAAATTATCTAAAGGATATGAAATAATTGACGAGTCTCATGAAATGCCTTCGGTTTATATTAACGCCCCGACCTAGACATTTGAATGAGAAAGACCTCTTAACTTTTATCTTTATGAAAACTTAGGGGGCACAAATGCAATGACCCGATTGTCTAAAGGTTCGTACGAATAGCCCTGACCCAGAGATTTTAACAATGGACCTCTCATTCTTCCCTTTTCGATAACTCAAGGGAATGGATACAATGACCCGACTGTCTAAAGGCCATGAAATAGTCGACAAGACTTGCAAAATGCCTTTCGCTTGTGCGAACAGCCTTGACTTGGAGATGGACAAAAGACCTCTAGTTTTTTCGAGCTGGAAATTCGAACCAACAAACGGGATTCTCAAAGGTGTAATCAAATGGAAGGCGAACCCGAATCGGGGTTGAGTAAACAGAGAATTGGGGGACCTCAAACGCCCGAGATCCTAAAAGGGACCACAAGGGGAAGTATAGGAAGCAAACGAGGACGAAATGGTCTGGCCCTTCTTCTGCTCGTTTCAAGGCGGAAAGATCAAGCAAAACAGGGGGGAGGCTGGACAAGAAGGAGAGGCGGAAGAAAGGCTGCTCTGCCCACAATCCGATGACAGCAACGTCTCCCTGCTGCCCCTTTCTCCGCAACGTCAACTTCCCATCCATCCGTTCATCCATCCGCCCTGCCCGACCCCCAAAAAGGGGGATCCGAACCCGACGGCCCATTTCGAAATCCGAGCCCGACCCGAGGCACAAAGACAGATGAACGAGCAGGGACGAGCCATATTAATATTATAGCTTTTTTTTTTTTTGGTTGTTGCTAGAATCAATGCTTCGATTGAAGAGACACCAGCTGGTTCCTTGGTCCCCTTCCCCCTTGTCATCCTTCAGAACTTAAATTATTCACATGGATTTTGTTAACCAATTTAAAAAACATGCGGATCGTTCTCGTGTCATGCACCATCAGTACCTTGAAAAATCGATCTATAGTGAATGGGTATATTTAGGATGTTATCAATTTTCATTCTTTGTATCTCGTAGCTGCCGAGTTTAACTCTTGTTAGCTCAATAAAATCCTTCAGATTGCTTATTAAAATTGAAAAAGATGAATGTTATTTGCATAAATTATTGGATAAGTACAAAAAAAAAGTTGAATATTCACAGACTTTAACGAAGCCTCTCACATTTTCACTCACAGAAAAAGGAAAATTCCTGACTTGCATCTTTCCTAGAACTCTAGCCCAATAAAAACTGTCTCCCAAGCCCAAGGGATATTATGCCACTTTGGCTCACACCACATCAGAGAACTTGCTGAAGACTGAATGGAACCCAAGAGTGGGATCTTGCTGGCCCTGGTGAGCACCCCCGCTCGTGGGGGCCTCGCGATCGACGGCCGTGATGCGGGGCGGCGGCGACCGAGGCGGGGATGCGTACAGCACCGAGGCCTCGAGCATCTCCTGCCTCGCAATCTCTTGCTCTCGGAAGGCCTTCTCGGCACGTAGGGCGGTCAGGTATAGGCTGGCGGCCAGGAAGACCGTGGCCAAGGCGAAGACGCCGGCGGCGCAGAAGAGGCCCTCTCGGATGACGAGGCAGCTGGGCCTCGGCTTGGCCCAGTTCCTGAGGTGGCCCGACTCGACGCTCAGCCCAATCAGCAGTAGAATCTCCCCAACTGCAAAAGAAATCCTGCAAAGGCCCAAAGAAAGAAAAACATACTTTCATGATCCTAGCTTTGTGTTACATCAGTAACAGGCATGGTGGTTTCATTCCAGATTCGGAACGGCATAGTTCATGTCTCGATAATTCTTTCACAATAGTCAATTTGATTTAATCGCGATCTCTTTGGTTTAGTTCTATTCCCTATAAATAGTCGAAATTCAATCCAGGAAAGTTCACATGGTTCATGTATTCCTTATGTTTCGCTAAGTTTTCTGTAAAATTAGAATTTAACACATGAAATGCTCAATAGTTGATATGGCTAGATGTTACTTGAAAGACAAGTAGTAAATTTATAGGAGATGGATTGCGACGGCTCGCATTGCGAATGGCATACCAAGCAAGCAAAATGGCATCCCAGCGCATATGCAGGACTCCTGGCTCTACAATTGCTTGGTCGGAGAGGCCATATGATCACGGCACGGGTGACCTTACGATCACGGCACGAAGGGCCGATGGATCTCCAACAGAAGCACAAGACCGAAAGGGAGAGAGAGACCAGAAAGATATCAGCAGGTAAGAGGATTGCTTACCAGGTGGAGACAAAGAAGAACGCAGCATGCCATGAGAGGGTCCTGGCAGCAAAAGCCGGCGAAGAAGGCGGCAATTTGCTGACGGCGACCAACAAGTAGGTGTGCTCGACCACGATGGCCATCGCCAATATCAGGAACGCGCTCCCCGCTGCCAACAGCGGCATCTTCCCGCTCCCGCTGTACACACATTCGTAGGTGCCGGCCCCTCCATCTTCACTGCTATTAGGATTGGGTTGCCAAGTCACCTGCAACACAATAGGCGACATCACTTGTCGGAATTTTTTCGATCTCAAGTCACATGTGCCGTAACCTTCGAAACGTTCCGGCTCAAAGTCATACGAACTAACGTTGTTCATTGCGTCGAATTTGAAAGAGATACTGAAGTTAGGAAAAGAATATAAGAACAACCAAGTGGCTTTGCCCTTTCCAGTGCTATTTACCATTCAACATGAATGAACAAAATTTCCAGGAGAACTACCTGCGAACGTGTAGCTTCGGCGACTAGGCAGAGAATGAAGCTGAACAGGCCGCACAGGATCGTCAAGACCACGAGGGCGGCGCCCGTCTTGCTACCCAGGTGGGTCCTTCCTCGCCTCGGCGCGAGGTCGGCATGCGTGACCGCCTTTCCTCGAGGCATTCTCGGGTCACGAAGCCGCGCGGAATGCGCACGACGCTGATCGAGAAGAAGAGCGAAGTCATCCTTTTGGAGCTTGTATAAATGGGAAGAGAGGTGGGAACGAGAAGAGAAGGGGGAATTGCTTGGGGCAAAGGTTGCTTAAAGGTCAGAGATTCCTGAAGTTCGGAGCTTTAGTGTTAAGTATTCCCTCAAAGGCAAGCGGACAACTTCTGTTCACGGTTCCACATTCTTGCTTTACGAACCCATCCAAGTAATCCAGATTTTTTAAGTTGAAGGCACAAAGTTTACCACCGCTCCCCGGTCGACACGTGTCAAATTCTCTTTGCTTTTTGCCCTCGCTTTGGTTCTTTTCCTTAAAGCTCAAAGTGTATTTTGGGGATTGATCTTAGAAAAATCCATGTGAAAAGAGGCAGATCGGTTGCAAATTGCTGTCTTTTGAATGGATGATGCAGATCATGACATGATTAGCACCTTTAGTTGCTTGGTCCTACTGAGGAAAGTCATCTAAGCGGTCAAACCACTCCAATCGGAGATATGCCATCCGCGTCGCCAGTGTCCTCGAGAGCGCTTTCGAGACCCGCCCTCTATTTTGAATTCACATTCCAAGCCAGGATTCTCTTGGAGTCCTCTATTACTATAAATATCGCTTGATATGTTGACATGTTGTCAACCGTCCAATTATACACAAAACGGGCACGAAAATGGGTAAGGGACAGCATCTAGAATGTAGGAGGAACTCGTGGCTCTGCACATTTTTCTCCTCTTTTTCTCCCGACGGTGCCCGCTTTTGTCATGTCTGATTCTGCGACGACCGTATGTTTCAGCGTGCAAAATGGAATTAACGGGGAACGACCAGCCTCGCGAGGGGCCCAAAAAGCACGTTTTTGCACAAGATTTTCGAGATTAGACAGCCCTCGAAATATGCCCCAGTTCAACGCTGTGCAATCTTTAGCTGTTGTTTAAGGTCTTCACGTCCTCCTCCTCAAGTTGAGGTCAGACAATTTTCTATTGAATTATCGCCCTTTGGTCCGAAAGGAGCAAGGCATGATATACATGTTCAACACGTCGCCTCTGGGCTAGAACGCCTCCCTCTCCATGCCCATTTATATTCTCTCCCCAACTTCCCCTTGAAGGCCCCGTCCCAATCCAACCCCATTTCCCCATCTCCTTCCTCTCTTCCAAGATCATGGATGACTTCGCATCGAGGTTTCGAGCCGCCGAGACAGACCAGAAGCTCGAGAGCCATGGCTATGGTAGCAGAGACATCACCACCCAGTTGCATACCACCCAGATGCAGCGGCATGCGGGGACAGATCTGCCTCGACCGAGCAGGGTCACCCCATCGAGTTCACCGTGGAACCAGGACAGCGGTGCGAGGGATAAAGCTTCGTCTTCGTCGTGGTCGTGGGGTCTCAGCGACGCCGAATCTAAGAGGCGGAAAAGAGTGGTCAGGTACAAGGCGTATGGCGCGGAGGGGAAGATCAAGGCTTCGATAAGGAGCAGCCTTCGATGGATCAAGAACAAGTACTCCGAAATCGTGCATGGTTGCTAGCAAGTTGATCGATTCTACCGCTAATGCTGTTCCGCGAATGCATGAATGCCCGGTCGCAAATGAGCACCTCTTCATCATTTTCTTATGGCGGTTCCCTTTGTAATTTCTTTCTCTCCTCTCTTGTACATTTTCAAGCAACAACAAACAAGAATCGGACATTGATGAATCCGATTCGGGATGAAAACGGTTTATTCATGTCAAGGGGGTTCCCCTTAGGCTGGAAAAATTTGATTAAGGTTTCAAGGTTCGATTTTGCTGCAGAAACAAGTTATATTCTGTATCTCAATCATTACTTTGAATAGAATATAAGGCAGCTTTTCTCTCGTCCTCCTACGGCCGAGCTTTGCCCTGTACACGAACCGGGTAATCCCTCAGGATCATCATCAATCAATAAATTCATGCTAAAGAAGCTGATATGATAGTCACAGTACAATGACAAGCCTTTTTCCTTTTGTGAACTCTTTGGTCATTGAAATTATACAAGATAGAGAAGTTCTATGATCTGATGATGAGCCATTAACTAACAGCACTACAAAAAAAAATCCAAGTGGGCGGACACAGATTTAGATTGACCGGACACGCCAGGCGCATGTGCGCTATATGTATGCCTACACCTTCAAACCCGGTGGATCTCACATGACCACATCAACTTGATTCCTCTCTTGACAAAGTTCTTTCCCTCTGCAACACCTTCAACCCTGTTTTTCACCCCTCGGATCTTTGTAAATTCCCCACCAATATGAGATCTCAGTCTTGCATAATTACCCATAGCACCTGACACAGGAATACCTTATCAGCACTTAAGAGACTTTGCATAGCGAGCAGAGTATAACAAGCTGGATGGCGAAGTCTTGTGCAAATAATCACAAACATTTAGCTTGGACTACAGATAAGACCAAGAATAAATGGAGAGATTGGTTTTACCTGTCCCGTGAGAGCTATTGTCCAAGCGGGTCAAATAAATTTCAAATGCTTCCGCACGGCATCGCAAATTATGTTGATACAACATGCAGCACTCAATGGATAGTTGGAAACTGTTACAAAGCACAAGGCAAAGTAAGATATGCAATAAGCATAAGATGGCAAAACTCGTACAGATAACATAAATTGCAGCAAAGATATGTTGCAGAAGAAAGACTGCATCATCACATTGTCAATCAAGCGATAAAATTTCTCTGCATATTTTAAAATAAGAAAAATCTTTTCTAAAAAGAAAAAAACAGAAAAGAACAAAACAAAGCATCCCCGACTTCCCCTTATTCTAAATTTTGCATCCTCTACTTCTAAAATATCCATAAAGCCTATGATCCACACTGTTTACAAAATTCTATACAGTAAAAGATGCAACGTGTAATTTTCTTTTTATTTTTTTGGGGAAATATGGGAGTCCAGGAAAGAGAAACTAAAGGATGCAAACTATAGGTTTTAAAACTGAAGGATGAAAAATTATATTGTAGTATCCCCAGTAACTGGTAATCTAACTCACTTTTAGCAAGGGCAGTGACCATTTTAAGGGGAAGTAAATTGTCAATGCACCAGCAATTGGCAGTAACAATCAACAAGGGTTTAATCTTTGACAAAAATCACCGCAGTGAAGCAATCTTGTACCATACTGCTAACCCAACATAATATGATAATAGGAAACGATTAGAATTTCTCGCTAAATTTGACAGACGGATAAAAAATATGATTTACTCACTTGAAATAAAATCATCCGTATACTCCGTTTCGATTTTCCCGTGGGCCATTGCACCAACCTGAATGTGAATACTGTAAGGCATTCTGCTGAAAGATATAATATATTGTTACACAAACTAATACAAGCTCACCACAAACACTAGAGGGGTATCATCACCAATAGCAGCCACATAGTCCTGCATTTCCACCAGCTTTTCTGAGCTGTGAGAAAATCCTGAGATACAGAAAGAAAGCAACAGATTTGTTTAATTCACTCAACATTTTGACTTGCTTTTTTTTTTTTTTTTTTTTTTGGGGGGGGGGAGGGAGGGAGATGATACCCAGTTCTTACCAATTCTTCTGGCATTGACAGGAAGATATTGTGTCACAGGGTTTTTGATTACCCGTAAAAGTTTCTCACGCTTGCCAGCAGCTGTTATACTCAATTTTTGCAGTAATTGCACTGTAAAGACAAAAAATTATTAAAAAATGCCTTGAAAAGAATTGGCTGATAACTGTCAACATGCTATTAGGTAAAAACAATATGTACTTACACATTATGCCTGCGAAGCGCTTGTATGTCCTGGGGATACGGACATGAGGCTTGACTTCAAAGAGCACACCCTTTTCAGTCCTCACATAGACAGCGCGAACCTTTCCTGCCTTATTAAGTGGGCTGTCTAGGATTGATAAAAGAGCCTGAAAGCAAAGTCAAGAGTTAAGTGAATTGGTGCAATAAGCAGACACAGCAGAAAGCCAACTATTGACACGTTAAAAAAAAAAAAAAAAAAACCAGTCAAATGTTAATTTGGTTGTTTACTAAATGTATCTGCTGATTGAGATGCCATTTGCCCATGAATTGGCATCAAAACCTATCTCTATATCACCACCTGAGAATTCCTTCTAGAAGCATGACCAACAGTTTCCATGGTAGGTCATAATAGTGAAGATCATATAACTAGTTAAGCTATCATGAGCTATCAAATAAACTAGTAATAGGGAGCACTCGAATTTAGGGACTATGAGACCCAAGAATGCAAAAATACAGTCCTTCAGTAGAACTTTGTCTGTAAGTCTTCAAGAAAAGCACAAAATCCACAGCAGTGAAGTTCACAAACCTGGTGAACGATGTCGGGTCTATAATCAGCTGGATTTCTACCATTCCTCTTCAAAAAGTTGGCATGATCATCTGAATTCAAGATCTGATAGGTCTGCAGATGTAACTAAGTCACTTAGTTTAATGAGAAGCAAGAAGACAACCAAGAAAGACAAGGATACAGACATACACTCTTATTCCATATGTATAACCGTATCAAAAACCGATAAGTATCAGAAATTCACAGATCTCTCATACCACTGCAATGGACATTGCTTCTTTTAAAGAAAAATTTTACATTATGCAAGTGAAGATTAAGCTGATCTGTAAGCATCAAAGTCACGAGTCATGGCTCTGACAAACAGATGAACTGTACAATGGATAAAACTGATGGAGAAGGGGGAAAATAAAAAAGACAGATGATTGGCAGCGTAAGTTCAAAACCAATGCACTAAGATTAGAGAAGGGAAAGACCTTTCCAACTTTAGCGACTTCTAATGAAGCCCTCTCGAGAACGAAAGTAACCCCGACACTCTTTGATCCTTGACTCTGGACCGGTCCAAGCGGTATGCCTTCAAGTTGATGAACCACATCATCATCCTCTGCTTCTTCCAATTGCTTCTCCTGATTTCCCGCCTCTTCTTCTCTCGATACATCATCCGTTTTTAGTTGCTTCGGCTGTGGTTCTTGCTCTTGTTCCCCTTCCTCAATATGCTCATCGTACTTCTCCTTCCGCTTTTTGTTCCCCCGTTTGACTCCAAAAGGCCTCACCATCTTTCGAACTCACTATCAATTCTGCAACCAACACCCAAATTAAGCCCTCGTTCAATCCACAACCACAGTGAGCTTGAACCAAGAGCAAAGGAACGCATTACTCATTACCCATCCAGCTCCCTGTTCTTCCCTCCCATTTCTCCCCAGAATATTTAGCATCATTTAACTTATTACATGAGTTAGAAGAAACATTAAAACAAAGTCCAAAGCAAAAATCGGTATACGGATTCCAAACCCAACAAAGAAACACGTCATGTGTTACAACGTACAGCATTTGAAGATACTCTTCAGACCCATTACGACAATCCCATTGTTTTTATCAATTATAAAATCAAAATTAAAACTTTAAAAGAAAAAAAGAACAAAAAGAAAGAAAAGAAAACGCAACACGAGCATAGTCGACCGACAAAAATTTCAAGACTCGCGAGCGAAGAAGAAGAACAAGAACAACAAGAGACAGAGAATTACTCGCGAATGTCGATTCCGAAGAGCAAAGAAACTGGAAGAGAAGCTGCGGAGATTGCTTTGGCGCTCCGGCCGTCGTCGAATCGTCGCCTCGGTGGGGGGGTGACTCGGCCGGGTTTAACAACAAAAACCCTCGCGCAACAGCGAACGTCCTCGTTCACAATCAACAACGCTTAACGCAAAAGGAGTTGGGCCAAGAGAGAGAGAGAGAGAGAGAGAGAGGAAGCGTGAAAAGCCCATATAACTTATAGCCCAACTCTCAAGCCCATTAACGAGAGCACCGGAATAGGGCGATTTTAGCAAAGACGAAACGAAGGAAGCTGCTCTCCAGGCGCGCGCAACCCAGAAAGACCTTAGTAGTGAAGGCTGTGAGGCGGAAACATGTCTTGAGATTCTTCTCATCATCATCATCATCAACCCCTTTTGCGCAATCAAATCATATATCAGTCGGCAAACCGTAATATGGAAAGCGAACGGAGAAATTGGTTCCCGTCCCTGTGAACAGAAAAAAGCGCGAGATAGAGTCAGGCGACAAGCTACTCATGTTCATCCGTGAGTGCGTGGGAGAGAGAGAAGTGACAACCTAGCCGGGAAGCGAGCGAGGGGGCGGCGGCGATGGGAGGATGAGCTTGCGGGACAGGCACATCGGGTCGGGGCGGAATCAAGACTCGAGATGTGGCTGAGCTGCAGCCCCTCGTCGGCGGTAGTTGCCGTGAGTACGCGACGGACGGACGGACGGTCGGCGACGAGGGGAGGATGAGTCGTCGAGACGGTAGCGGCAGATAAAGGTAAAGGTAGAGGTGTCAAAATAGATACACAGCTCATTTATTATGAACTCATATTTATTTAAATGAGTCATTAATGGGTTAAAAGCCAGTCTTATTTCCTAATAAAGCATCCATGATGAATTTTAAAAAATAATTTTAAAAATAAAGAAATTAAAATATATGAATCTTATCAACCCATTAAAAATTGAGCACATATTTACACGGACACAGACGCCACGATTACTCTCCCTCTTCGTTTCCATCCTTCCAACGAATCTGATTTGCCGCCACCTCCACCGCCGATCGCCGATCGCCGCCGCCGATCGCCGCCCATCGAGGTCGTCCAACAAGCTCAATCGTCACGGTGTCGCTGGTCCTGCACTCCTCACAAACCCTAACCCCCGTTTCAAGCAGATTAATCTCTCCGGTCACCACCCGCGGGGTGGGGGTTTTTTGCTACGCAGCTCGAGCAAGAGAGAGGGAGAGAGGGAGAGAGACAGAGAGACTAGTCATCATGGTAAGTGATTATCTGCTTCTAGCCATTGTTTCCCAGCTCTGATTCGGCGACAATGCCGGCCGTTTTCTTGTGGCGCGGGTGGTGGTTGGCGGGAGCTGAGTGTGGAGTGGATCCTTGTGGAATGCGAGTGTCGCGGCGGCGGCCGATTCCTCTGTTTTCGCGTGGATTTTCGCTGTTGTTGTCTTCCTTTAGTCCTCGGATCTGTGCGGGATTTCGCGGGGCTTTTGTTGTGATCTGTTGCTGTGGTGGGGTTCGTTTGCTGGTGTTTGAACGGATCAGTGCCGTGCACTTGATCCACGTAGAGCTTGGACGCTGATGCTGTGTCGATAGGCTTTCTGGTTTTTTGTTTTCCTCCTGGATCGTGGGAATGGTTTGTGATTCGCTGAGCATCGCCAATCCGTAGCATGCCCGCTTGAAATGATCACACGTCCCCAAGTTTTTTTCTTTTTCTTTTGTTCTTTTTAATTGGGCAGGATAGTGTGTTGCTATTATTGTCATAGAAACACACACCGCATCGACCTTTTTTATGTTTGCTACGTTCCTCTAATTTTTCAGCATCATGAGACATTCATATATCCACTACCAAGTATTGGTTTCCATTCCTAGTATGTATACTATAGTATACACTTTATCTAATGCGTCTTTGTTGCTGATATCAATCTTGGCACTTTCAAGTCATGTCAGAATCTTTTACTATAGAAATTACTGGATTATCCATCCAAGAATGTGTTTGTCTTCAGAAAAATCTTTGTGTCCGCCTTTATTGCTTCCACATGTAATGTTTCAGCTCTCTGAATCTCTCTATGGCTTCAGAGGATATTTGGGAAGCAGTCTGAAGCAGAAGTTATCAAGAGCCAAGTCAGAGAAGCAATGCAGTATAGTTCTTTCCATATGAGAAGATAATGACTAATTGGGTACTCAAATGCATTCTCTTTCTTATCTCTTTTCTATCAACTAGGTGTATTGAGTGGTTACTAGCAGGAATTCTTGTTTCTAATTTGCGTGAGAAAACCAGATTTGTTGTTCTTTACAAGTTAGATTACCTTTTACTTGGAATTCATCAGAATTGCCTGATGAAGAAGAGGCAAGTGGGAGCCCTCAAAAATAATAAATAAAATAAAACCCAAAAACCTGACCCAACCTAGGGTTCGCTTCGGGTCTTATGTGTTTTGGGTTGGGTAACATAATAACCCAACCCGACCTATCGACACCCTTTGTTCTCCGTGTATATTTCATAGGTTTATCTATTATGGATAACCTAGACATGAACTAAGGCTTGATTTGTTTCATCAAAAATCAATAATTTATTAAAAACGTTTTCGTTATCAACATCAATTTATGTCTAAACATTTCATAGACGATGAAATGTTTTTCGTTCATTTATTTTTGTAAGCCGTATAAACAATTATTTTTAGAGAAATGTTTTCCAAATTATTCATTTTCCGTGAAACAAATGGAGTTTAAGTCCAGGTTATAGAAAACTTTAGTCATTTTATGCTTTGAGAAAGAACAACTCCATTTTGTGATTTTTTGACTAATTAGCACTGCATATGTTGTTTTCCAATGTGGTGTTGGGGATTAACATTAAACATCATTACGAATTGCTATGGTGTACCAAAGAAAGCAACTAATCGCTTTTTCCTAATTGGAATTGTATTTGAAGCTTTAATGAGCGATTTTGAAAAATGATCACCGTTCTCTCTTTTTTGGCCATAATTGTTGCCATGCTGCAGATAGGTGCTTTTATTCTGCTTTCTGACTTTAAAATTTGATGTGAGAATATCACTCTGTAAACAAAGGACTCTATAGAACCGCTTCTTTCCCCTCCTTCTATTGAGTACATACATACTAATTTAGCCTCATCAGCAAGCTCTTCTCCTCTTATTATTATCTTTTGTGAAGAGACTCAGTAGGAAGTAATTGATGTGACATTTGCATTATTATTAGCTAGACAGAAAGGGGCAGAAAAGTGGAACCATCAAGTGAATTGCATTTATCTTTCGCTTTATGATTTAGAGCTCAGCAGATTTGGCCACTACAAGTCTCCACGAGGTGGCTTGTTTGGATATAAAAATGCCATGCATCTTGTGTGTCGTTTATCTTTACTTTAATAACATAGTGGAGCTTCTAAATGCGTCCATGTTCTTTTCCTTAATAGTATAAAATCTAATTCTTTCCTTGTCAACATGAATGAAGTTGGTGTAAACAGAAGCCTCATCTTGGGAAATGCAGACTGGCGTCCCACTAAACGAAGCACGTACAGAAGCCTCATCTCGGGAAATGCAGACTGGGGTCCCACTAAACAAAGCACATAACTTTCAAGTTCGGAAACTAGAGGTCTCTGACAATAGCAAAGGGTTTGTAGAGCTATTGCAGCAACTGACAGTTTGTGATGCTATCTCTGATGAAAATTTCGAAGCGCGGTTCCAAGAGCTCAGGTCATTAGGCGATGACCATGTGATTTGCGTGATTGAGGATACTACCTGTGGAAAGATCATTGCCACTGGAAGTGTGTTCATTGAGAAGAAGTTCGTAAGGAACTGTGGTAAGGCTGGGCATATTGAAGATGTGGTCGTTGATCGTGATTATAGGGGGATGCAGTTAGGGAAGAAGGTTCTTTCTTTTCTCACTGATCATGCCCGATCTGTGGGTTGCTATAAGGTGATTCTTGACTGCAGCAATGAGAACAAAGCATTCTATGAGAGGTGTGGCTTCAAACAGAAGGAAATTCAGATGGTAAAGTATTTCATCTAAGAAGTTAACCAAATTATTCAGTTATAAGAAGCAATTCATGTCTAACCCCATTTTACGTTCTCTTTTCTCAAATAACTCTCCTTGAGTTTCGATTGAGATGAGTAAGTTCAACAGGCTTATGTATTCTGATAATTCAACAGCCAAACTTGCACTGTGAATTTGGATACTTCTGTGCTTTGTTTAATTTCATCTGTTCGTTGATACGACCTTACTTTTTGTGATGCTATTGTTGGATTGAATTCTAACGAATCATTCGTGAATTTGTAAGAAACTCTTCGAACGAAGAACCGAGTGATCAACGATGTACCTAGACAAAGATCAGTACCTAGATAAAGACTAGGAAAACGACCGCTCCAAGGACACCGATCGCCCTCGAGATGGGGCTGAGCTGCGGCCTCTTGCCGGCGGTAGCTGACGCTAGTGCGCGACCGACGGAAGGACGGCCGGCGGCGGCGGGAGGTAGCGGCAGACGGCGGTGGGGCTGTGAAGCTTGAAGGATGGGCGGCCGGGTTTAGGGTTTTATGTCAACTAGAGGGGACGAATCGTCGAATACACATATTAATCAAAATTTAATTATAAAAAATAATATTTTGTGTGATTACTTCATTTAGTTCACTATATATCAAAAATTACTTCTGGTGTAAAAAATTTACGAACTTTTTTTTTCTAGAAATTACTTATCATTTGCGATTGAGCTACTAATTTATCGATGAACTTACTTGTTAATCGTGAATAAATATCTATTTTTTCCATTTAAGAAAGACGTGGAAACTTAACATTTTCAACGTGTGAAATTATCAATCACAATGTAAATGTTACTTTCTTAACTCACTGAAGTTATTTCCGCACAAAAAAAAAATAAAAACTCATTATTGAAGTTATTATTTATTCGAAAATTTATCAACATTGGAGAATTTATAACTTAAGTTCTTTTTTTCATTTTGAAATTCTCTATTCACAAATTGATGTCCCTTCGCTAGTTCTTAAAATTTACTTTATTTCAGACATTACGATGGCGTTTGGTATATATAATTCACTGAGATTTAAACAATCGTTCAAAATTTTTTTATTAAATTTATCAACTTAAAGAACAGTGTTTTCAGAAATTTGAAGTCATCTTCGTATATATGCTTGAGTGATTGTTCATAAGACCTCTCTTCTATTGTAAACGAAAGAACCACAACTAATTGGAATTCTAGGTCAATTATTTTATAAGGTTATAACGCCCATGGAGGAAAATTAAATAAATTAAAAATTCAGATATAACATTGCATATTTAGTTGAAGTTTTAATCATCGATCAACACGTAGTCACTAGTGAGCAATCCTAGCCTCTTCTCGAGTCGAGATTCCCATAATACGACGTTGTCGAACTTGAACGCCGACGTGACATTGCTTACAGTAAAATCTCTGGAGTTGGGGTTTCCCGCCTCGGCCTGTCGAGATTACATCTTCTTTGTTTGGCCTAAGACTGTAGACGAGGACTCAAAACTTGATCTCCTTAAGCTACATCAAGCTCGCGTTCCATTTCTAGCTGACCAATATTCTACCTCCGTGACAAAAAGGAAACTCTGTGATTGAAAATCGAGAAGGGGCTGTTGGAATCTCAGAGATTGGAGAAACCGTTCTCACCGTTTAATTTGGAGATCAAGTATTGTAGTTTTGAGTTAAAGAAGTATTCAGTTCCAGACTCAATTAGGACTTATAGCTTGAAAATGAGTTACATGTGTATTTTGTGGAGAGCAAAGGCCCATGATGTATTGCTGATCTGTTGCTTGCTTAAATTATTAGTAAAGTTATTGTCTAGGCTACTGAATTTTTTTATGTGAAATTGCTAAGTGACCGGTTCTTAATTCTAGGATCAGCTGATTAGGCGCCCGATCTCAAAAATTAGGAATAGGTCCTCTCGGTCTGGTTTCGAATTTCTAGATAGGACCAAATCGGACCAAAAATTGATCACCCCTATTAAGCACATGCTTGTTCCATAAGAACATATCTATTAGGCGAAATAATCATCGTCAGTGATGAACATACGTCAAAAATTCCTTTTCCAATGATTACGGCGTTGCTAGTTGATGGTGCACGCCTAAATTTGACTTCCTCTAGGTGGATATGGATTTTCATAAGTTGGATTAAATTGAATATGAAAGTATTTTAATAAATGAGCTTGATATAAGTTGAGTCGGATATGAGTCGTTCAATTTATATTTTAAGATTTGAGTCGAATCATTTTCTATCCAATCCAAACTTGACTTAACATACACATTTGACGGCCCTTGATTTCATCGACAAAAATTGACATCCTTTATTAGATCATATTAGATCTTCGCTCTAAAAAAAAAAAAAATCTATTTAAAATTTTTTGCTCGACAAAATCATAAATAAATAAAAGATCGGGATCCGTCCGGTTCCCATTACCGGGGACGGCGGCCTTTTTGTAAAATCTGGATCTCTCCAGAACCTCGTGGAAGACGAATTGATTTTGGATTCCCATTCTATAATTTTCCCCTTAGGATGAGAAAATCAATTTGTATTCCGACTGTATCTGAAGTTGAAAATATTAAATTTCTGATTTTTTGCAGTAAACCCAAACATTCGTAACAAATAATTTAAACACAATCATTATGGGCAAAAGACGCATGTACCTAAAAAAAGTTGATTAAAAAACTTAATAATATATATATATGGTGAAGAAAATATATTAGATTCATCGGCATGTCAAGAAACTTTTTATGGCGATCGCATTGAAGGATCAACGTAGTATATACAAGACCTATTGAAAAAACTAAATTATTATTGTAAAACGATCTCTTGTTTTATTAGTCCAAGACATTTAAATGTTAAATCGTGTGTTCATCTAATGGCTTGAATTTATCAAACAATTGACGGAGGTCCCGTGAAAGACCCACAAAATTTCATAAGCTATTGTCTGTCCTATGATTTATAAGGCGTGGTAATGAAGCGCTGCACCTTACTCAAAAATATCATGCTCTTTTGGGAAGATTTTATAAAGCAATAGCACTGTTGTACAGCAAAATGATCTTGTATTTCCATTTTAAGCGAGTCAAATAACACGTGATCTACTATTCAAATGAGTGATGTTGACAAGAAACTATTTGCACTCGATGGCGTCAATGATCGGACTCCTTTTAAGTGCCCCTAATCCATAGCACGTCCATTTTTCGTTGGTGCCTGATTGATATGAATTTGTCCCTTTTGATTCCCACGTTGCTGTCATGGTGAATTTCAAATTTACCTAACACCATTTGGACTCTTTTCCGGTTAGATGCACCATCCATATATGTTTTTAGACATAACCAATCAGCAATCTTCCGGCAAAAAAAAAAAAAAAAAATCAGCAATCTGCATGTCAATCCAAAAGATTATTCTCTACATAAATGACAAGACGTATTTTATCGTATCTACATTTTTTAAGGTCATTTCTGTGAAAGGATTCAAATTCTTTAAATTACCCCTACCTAAATTGTAGGTTCTTTTTTTTTTTTTGGATGAAACGGAGATTTCATATTATATATTAAACTGGACGAAGACATACATTAGGATAGTCTAAACACAATAAAATGGAAAGATCCCGCGGAGGATTGTTAAACCAATTGCTTGGAAGAGAGCCGGCTAGGTAGGACTTCGCTAAAAAATTAGCAACTTGGTTCGTGTAGCGAGATTCGAACCTGAGATCTACGTTTGGCATGGAACGTAGCAGCTGTCGGCAGTCAAGAGAAAAATTGTAGGTTCATTCAACACGTCTCTGTCCAACTCTTGTTTGTACTCTCTTTCCTTTTTCCATTTGCTATTTTCATAGAAAAATTGAGTTGCGGTACTTCCACCCTTATATGATTATATTCATCCGCCTTTCATAAATGTCTTGATCATTCGATTGCAATTTAAAGTGGTGGACCAAAATTTATTTACTTTATTTATTTTTTAGTTTTTTTTATACATCTACTTACCGTAATTAAGAATTTCACATATATATTACATTACTTCCATAAAAGTTCATTTTGTTGAAAAGATAAATTTCCGAGAAACCTAGTTTTTTTTATGTGGTTGAGCAAATTTATGGATTATTTGTCAAGTAGAATGTAGAACAAATTCGAAATAGATAACCTTTTAACACATTGACTTTTTTCTTATATATATTTTCACTTTTATTACGTATATAACCATCAAACTGCTTCTTATCGATTTTATTTAAAATAAAGAGGATGATTGCATGAAGAGAAAAACCTCCTTTGAAGATTTTCCGTAAAAAAAAATCACATGGCATTCTCCAACATGACACTTTAGAAGATCAAATTTAATTAGATCTAAACATTACATAAAATAAGATTCTTTTTTTTTTTTTTTTTTTTTTGTTGGGAAAATGCTAGTGAAATGGAAATATCATTATTTGAATCGGCAAAAACTAATATCATCCATGAACCATTTATGAAAATAATGTTTTCTAGATAATCCTCTCGTATATCACATGTTTCGTGTAATAGTATTGGCATAAAACTCAAAGTGCTTAATTTTGGTAACTAAATCATAAATAGAAAGAGAAAATTTCAAAAAAAAAAAAAGGAGAGATTGAGCCATCGCTTTAAATGGCAATTGAAAGATGAAGAGATGTCTTCTCTTTTTACTGCAAAAATGGATGGACTTAGTCATTTATTCGGATGAAACCGTGAAACCGAGGCCTGCCAAAAAAACATTATCTGGATCCACGCAACGCAACGTCATCATATCCATAACGCAGCTCATTTTCTCCCTTTTCCCTCTTTACCATTCCAGGAACACAGCACAAAAAATATTTACCCATCCAAAAGGCAACAGAAGTGCCTCCAAGCCTTGCGGGTCGGATAATTTCAATCCTTTTTGACATGTACAGATAGCACTGCCGCAATTTGTGAGCAGCTGACTAATTCCAAGAATCATTATCCTTTTTTTCTTTTTTAATAATTTTTTTAGTATCGTCGTGAGCGGTTTTATGTGAAATCATTGTGGAATTTTGCCTTTTCTTACATTAAAAAAATCCGTGTCCTGTTCCGTTTCTCTGCATATCCCGGAAAGTTCTGCCTATAAATAAGGAGCGTAAGCGCATCATCAACCTCCATTGTGTTCGTGCATTAGTTCTCCACTGACCACCTCGCACCGAGAGAGAGAGAGAAGAGAGAGAGAGAGAGATGGCGAGGGACATCGACGATCTGCCGAAGAACGCGGCCAACTACACGGCCCTGACGCCGCTGTGGTTCCTCGACCGGGCCGCCACGGTCCACCCGGGGCGGCGGTCGCTCGTCCACGGCTCCGTCACCTTCACGTGGCGCCAGACCTACCAGCGGTGCCGCCGGCTGGCCTCCGCCCTGTCCAGGCGATCCATCGGCCTCGGCAACACGGTGCGTTTATCTCGTCCTCCGCTGTACTCGCGTGCTCTGTTTTTCTCTCTGTTTTTCATTTCCACGTTTCTGGCGACGATGACGATGACGAAAGCGAGTGGTTCGGCTTCTGGGTATGTAGACAGTAGAGTTTTGCGAGCTCCCAGAGAGTGGTGAGCAGTTATGAGATCGGAAGTCGAGATACTTGTCCTGTAGGGTTATCTCGTGCTCTGTTTCTTTTTTTTTTTTTCCCATTTCCACGTTTCTGGCGGTGATGATGATGACGAAAGCGAGTAGTTCGGCTTCTGGGTATGTAGACAGTCGAGTGTTGCGAGCTCCTAGAGGTTGGTAAGCAGCTATGAGATTGGAGAACGAGATGCTTGTCCTTTTCATTTCGGGTAAAGGTATGAGGACGCTTGTGTTTTGTTTATTTCGTTTTTGGATCCGACCAGGGGTCGAGTTATATGTCCTGTATCGGCGGTGTTTGTGCGATCCGAGTCTTCGATTCCCCCCGATTTGAGTACTGGCATGACGTTCTCCTGGTCTGATGCGAGTGCTGGTGGAGAATCGGATGCGAATTTCTTTAGTAATGGTGATGTGATCCGTAGCGACTGTTTCTCTTTTTGAAAAGGACCCCGAGGGTTTAAATGAATGCTAAGTTGCTGATTGAGCTCGGATGGCAACTGACTGGGAAACGTGAAACTGATGATTTTATATGGGCGATGTGGAGATTTTGAACCGTGAAATTGAAGCTGAACCCAGCTAGATACGTAGAATTGAAGTATCGGGTCTCGCTTACGAAGATAGAAAGTAGGGATTTTTATTAGGTTAAATGGTTCAGAATGCCAACTTGAATATGTGAAGTTTCCATGGCAGCAATTTTGCCGAATGTTAAAGTTTTCATTTCATTGTGGTGATGCGGGTCATTGTCCGGATGCGATTGAGTTTTGTTTCTCACCAATTGATGGCTTGAAATTTGTTCGAAATCCGCTTTGCTTGTTGTACTCTCCTCCATCATAATTCTAGGCGTGCAACGTGATTCTTTGGGTCTTCTTCAATCCTTGCTGCTTGATGTCGCTGTGCAGGTTGCAGTGATTGCGCCGAATGTCCCTGCCTTATTTGAAGCTCATTTCGGGGTTCCGATGGCTGGAGCTGTCGTAAATCCTGTCAATATACGCCTGAATGCAGCAGCTGTTGCTTTTCTCCTCGGCCATTCATCTTCTGAAGTCGTGATGGTGGACCAAGAGTTCTTCCCTTTGGCTGAGGAAGCTCTGAAAATAGTAGCGGAGAAGAGTGATACAAATTATAAGCCTTCGCTTCTGATTGTTATCGCGGACGAAAGCTGTGACCCAAGAACACTTACGCATGCTTTAGGAAAAGGGGCAATTGAATATGAGAAGTTTTTGGAAACCGGAGATCCGGAGTTTGCTTGGCAACCACCGGAAGATGAGTGGCAGAGTATTGCTCTTGGTTATACTTCGGGTACGACTGCCAGTCCGAAGGGAGTTGTATTACACCATCGAGGAGCATATCTCATGTCTATAAGTGCTCCTCTAGTCTGGGGGATGAATGAAGGAGCCATTTACTTGTGGACTTTGCCTATGTTTCATTGTAATGGTTGGTGTTTCACCTGGGGACTGGCAGCCTATTGTGGAACCAGCATATGCCTTAGACAGGTAATCTTTAAGGTTCAGAAAATGCTGTTTTTCTACAAATTTGGTGGACAATTCTTTGCTGCCTAATAATATCTTAAAAAGCATGATGGAAGGAATTGTTTCATTTGTGTTTATTACAAGGACCATCTGTTCTGACTAGTTTAGCTTGGTTACTGAATGTGCTGATGTGTGAGTAAATGCCTCTACTCTGTTAGACATCAAAACTTCTAGCTTGGTTAACAGAGAAACCTTTTTTGTCGTGTCTTTTCTCGCCCTCAGGTAACAGCCAAGGCAGTCTATTCCGCTATCGCCAAATATGGCGTGACTCACTTCTGCGCTGCGCCGGTGGTTTTGAACTCAATAGTCAATGCCGCGCCTGAAGACACCATACTCCCTCTGCCTCACACAGTTCATGTAATGACCGCTGGTGCCGCCCCACCCCCTTCTGTTCTCTTTGGAATGTCCCAAAAAGGCTTCCGTGTTGCGCACACATATGGGCTCTCTGAAACTTATGGTCCTTCCACCATCTGTGCATGGAAGCCCGAGTGGGATTCGCTGCCTCCAGAAGAGCAAGCCCGCCTCAACTCACGCCAAGGCGTTCGTTACACGGCTCTGGAAGGTCTTGACGTTGTGAACACTCAAGACATGAAGCCTGTTCCTGCTGACGGTAAAACTGTAGGAGAGATAGTGATGCGGGGCAACGTTGTGATGAAAGGCTACTTGAAGAACCCAAAAGCCAACAAGGAGACTTTTGCAGGGGGATGGTACCATTCTGGAGATCTTGGTGTGAAGCATCCTGACGGATACATCGAAATCAAGGACAGGTCAAAGGACATCATCATCTCCGGAGGCGAAAACATAAGCAGTGTAGAGGTCGAGAATGCTCTATACATGCATCCCGCGATTTTAGAGGTATCTGTGGTTGCCAGGCCTGATGTCCGATGGGGGGAGTCTCCTTGTGCCTTTGTGACACTGAAGCCGGGAGTGGATAAATCCGATGAGCGGCGACTGGCAGAGGATATAATGAAGTTCAGCCGGGAGAAACTGCCAGCTTATTGGGTTCCAAAGTCAGTCGTCTTCGGGCCATTGCCGAAAACGGCTACGGGAAAGATACAGAAGCATGTGCTGAGGGCCAAGGCAAAGGAAATGGGACCTGTCAAATCCAGTAAATTATGAGTGTGCCATGGTCGAGCTGGTTTTAGTCCCTTCTCTTCGCCAGTACTTTGAAGCCTGCTTTGCATGTAAATCTTTAATAACGGAACACCTTCCTTCCTACTTTTCTTGAGAAAAACCATTCATTTTCCTGATGATACTGTTGTATTTGGAATATTTGCGAAAGGGTAGAATTGGGCCTTGGAGATGGCCGACTTTCGAGGAAGGTGAACTAGCGTACGAGTCCATGTCGTTTTCGCTGGAAATGGGGTTGGATTTTGCCTTCCCATCTCTCTCATCAAGTCAATGGATAAGCCTTAGCCAGAAAATGATAAACAGGTGAATAATCATCGTCTAGACAAAAGAATGCTTATTAGTCTTGCCAGCTACCAATCGAGTGTCGACACTTCGATATTATATATTCGATTAGATTGTAGACTTTCTCGTGACCATGTATGCACAAAGATTATCTTTTTAAGCCTCGTAGAGGGAAAGAAACTGAGCAGGAGAGAGCGAGAGCAGACGTCAGCAAAGGCCGAACGGGTCGGTATTTGAATCCGTTATGTTGACTATACTATAGTCTCCATCGACTTTCAAGCTTTTTTTTATCACCATCCATATTTGCACAAAGTAGAAGAAGTTGGGTGTACTTGAAAGTAACTCGCGATCTCCACCGGTCAAAATTAAATGGGGTCTGCCCTAATTATAGAACGTTGACCAGCACGCCCCTTGAGGTCACTTGCTTACCCATTCAATCTCTCTCTCTCTCTCTAAAACATCCTCTTCATCTGACTTTGTTTGTCATAGGGTGAAACGTTAATAACGGTCGAAGGAAAGACATCATCGTTGCAATTTTACAATACTAAGGCTCCACTTGCCCAATTTGGGCAATGTTGACCTTGCTGGCCTCTGGTGAAGCTCACTTCTGCCAGCCATAGATAAGGTTGAGCCTTGTTTGACCTTGTCGTTGTTGGGCGAGCTCAACCTAGCCTCGCTCGAGGTCAATGGGTTGACCTCAGTAGCTCTTGCCTCTAGCTAGTTGTCGAGGCTTGATGATCAATTAGAGGAAGAAGGGAAAAAAAATTTAAAATTACAAAATTTCAAGAATGATGGAAAAGAATAAAAAAGAAAGATAGGTATACTAATAAAAAAAAATGTAAATGAATATGATTAGGAAAGAGAGTCGAAGCATTATATTTCCCAAAATCGAGAAGGTGAATAATCATGGGTTCTCTCTCTTACTATATACATCATTTGCTTACAAATTTAGCCCATCAATGTTGCTATAACTTGTTTACATTTCTTGTCATATTTGAATTCATGGTTTTGGATTGTTGTGATGAGCTCCTTTGCTAAAGTTATCTCTATCCATATATTTGTGGTTTCTTTAGCAGTGAATTGAAAAAGATTCCTATCATCTTCTTTGTATATTTTTAAGTTCATTTACACTAATGTGCAACATAGCAAATAATGGACATGATATGAAACAGATGGTCCATCTTCATTAGAAATCTCTCATGACCCTATTACTAATAAGCTTTTGTCACAGTAGGAGATTGATAGCTTTATTCGTGTCTTTCGCAAAGCGAAAGACAAAGACAGCTCGGATAGTTCGACAGACAACACTAAAGAGGGGTTTAGTAATAAGATAGGGTAGTGTACTTTGCTAGTGTACTAAGTGTGGAGTGTGCTTTGTATGTTTTGTACTGTATCGCGTGCTTTAGCAAGCTTGTACTAGATATGGAGTGTGTTTTCTTGATAATGCTTTAAGCATCTTTTGTACTCTATGATTTTCATTTGTAGCATCATTAGAGGGACTTGTCCTCGTGTCCTCTAGATGCCTCATGATGTTCGATGTAGCTCATGCCTATATAAGGCAATGTATAGTGTATTGAGGAGACATATTGGCCTTCCCTAAAAAAAAAACTGTATTGTGATATCTCATGGCTTTCTAAGTCCTTTTTCTTCCTCCCTTAGAATGGCTTCTTCTGATTAAGAACTTTGTTGTTAACTCGATCAAATGGTATGGTTCTAAGTATGCTCTTTACTTGCTACTCTGTGGAACCTGTGGATTGGAAAATATGAGATTCTAAGGTCCACATTCAAGAGTAAAAGGTTAGGAAACTAAGAGACAATCCCTTGAGGAATGGCCTGTGGTGCCTTTTAGTTAGGGATGCATACATGTCTCAACTTTTTATTCTTGAGACTCCACCTTTGGTATAACTTTATTATTGCAACTCACTTAATAATGGGGGATATATAATTTTCATCCTACTCTCACTTAAAATACAAATAATTAGGCAAGTAGTTTGAACATTTTAACACCCCCTCCACAGGAACTATAGCTTTGTCATAGGCAATCTCTCAAAAGTTGCACAAATAGTCGTTGAGGGACAATTGCCAAGGTTTGATGGTCGCTGCAATCATGCCAGAACTATGTGGGACCAGGGACTGGATTGACTGGTCCCATCTGATTTCATGGAACTGATTACTTAGCCAAAAAAATTATAAAATAAAATAAAAATACTAGATTTGTTACTATTTTAGGATTTATTGCTATTTTAAGAAATTTAAAAACATATATTTAAAAAAAAAAGAGTTGGTTTGGTTTGGTTTGGTTGCCCCTATAACCGGGAATTGGACTAATGTCTCTGGGAATCGAACCAAATCAGTCAGTCTTGATTTGGGCTGTTCGATGTGCTCACCTCTAACACTAGCGGAGGGTCACATGACACTCATGCTTAATTTCGAGCCCTAATTGATAGAGTCAAGCGAGCCCTACCCGACGCTCGTTGTCCTTGTCAAGATGCGACTTGCTAGAGGATGCATGAACGGAGTCAACTTGTAGGGGGTCATGCGACCTCAGATGACCGGTTCGGTTTTCTTGGTCATTTTATATTTACTTAAAATACATAACCAAAGTTCTCGATAATCGTAATTTTTATTTCCAAACAACATCAAACCAAAGTTGATCTCCAAAAGCAATCTTTAATCAAACTTTACCAAGCACTGTATACGCTTCCCCAAAAAAAAAAAAAAAATCATTTCCCCATAATCTTTCTTTAAATGCACCGTATTCATCCGGACAAAATCTCCACCAGACCTCCGAACTTTCGGGCAGACGTCGTGAACTAGGCCCCAAAATGGTGGGCCTACCGTAAATCCAGAGATAGCCCACGCGTCGACGGCCCGGAGCGACTGTCCGGACCGGAGCGTACCGTCCACGGTGACGTTATCGAAACCAACGACCGACCCCGCATGTGGGGAAATGGCAAATGCCACTCCTCTCCCCTTTCGGAATTTGAATTCTCCATCCCTCCTCCTCAGTCCTCCCCATCTGAACCCCCCAAAAAAAGAGACGTTACAAACGCCACCTTTTTTTAAATATTGTCATTATACTCTCTCTCTCTCTCTCTCTCTCTCTCTCGTCTCTCTCTTCCCCACCATTAAATGCTTTTGAACTGAGCAAGAAGACCATGATAGCCCCTCTCTCTCTCTCTCTCTCTCTAAAACGTCTCTCTGCAACGCAGCATTCACCTCTCTCTTTCTCTCTCTACCTTTTGTCTCTCGTTCTTGCGTCCGTCTGGCCTTGGAGATCTTCTTGACGGCTTCCCGTCATTTGCTTCTTCTTCTTCCCCTGCTCTCCCTCGCCGGGAGATGAACGTGTCCTGCCCGGAAACCAGCTGATCTCGCCCCGCCGTAGCTGGAAAACCGTGAGTGCTATTTATTACAGTGAATGCACGCACGGGAATTCTGGGTCCTCCTTTTCTTGGTTGTTTCGCTGATCGTCCGGTGCTTTTTTTGGTGTTCCGATCGAGTCTCCGATTGCGATTCTTGAATCGATTTTGCTTTGGAGAGGGGTTTTTTCGTACCTGTTTGCCGATTCTGTTGGGTTGATTTGCTTGGAGAGGGATGGTGCGTTGGCTTTTCCTCCCTTTGAGCTCATAGTGCTTCTTGTTTCGGTATTTCGGTGACCTTTCTGTTGGGCATTTTGGGAAAGTGGAAAAAAAATAAATTTTCGAATTGCGGTTTTCGCCGGGAGATGAACGTGCTCTGCCCGAAAACCAGCTGATCTCGCCCCGTCGTAGCTGAAAAACCGTGACTACCGTTACAGTGAATGCACGAGAATTCTGGGTCCTCCTTTTCTTGGTTGTTTCGGTGATCGTCCGGTACTTTTTCATGTTCTGATCGAGTCTCCGCTTGCGATTCTTGAATCGATTTGCTTTGGAGATGGATGGGCTATTTTGTTGCTTCCTTTTGAGCTCGTTGTTGTTCTGGGTCCTCCTTTTTTTGTCGTGGCGTCTGATTATGGATCCGTGTGCTGATTCCATTGGGTCGATTTGCTTAAGGAGGGATGCCGCATTGGCTTTTCCTCCCTTTGAGCTTATTGTGCTTCCTGTTTCGGTATTTCAGTGACCTTTCTGTTGGGTATTTTGGGAAAATGGAAAAAAATATAATTTGAATTGTGAGTCTCGCCCTGTAATTTTTAGTCTACTGGAAGTTCAGATCCTGTGCATCCATGTTTCCATTGTCTCCTGCAAGTTCAGAAATTGAGTCCTGCAGCTAGAAGTTTAGTGGTTAATAGGCAAAACAAAGATAACATGATCCTTCTTGTGTGGAATGGTGCAGTTGTCACTTATGAGGTGAATATTCACAGGAGTGCACAAAAGTTAAATCTCGGAAATGTTGGTGTCAGAGTTTTGGTTAGATCATTAGACATTTACATTTACATCGACATTCTCGCTGCTACATTTTGTGATCTATGCTGATTGCTGAGGCTTTTACTTTGAAACTGCATTTTGAGTGATGGAAAGAGTAGCATTTGCTTTGATCATTCCATGGAGGGATCTTGGTAGTCCATAAAAGTTTCACTTCATGATTCTTTTGCAGTCTTGATCCGCAAAAATGGGTATTGATAAAGATGGTCAAAAAGGTGGAGGTTATGTAGGAGGTTTCTTTCAGCTCTTTGACTGGAAAGCAAAATCTCGTAAGAAATTATTCTCGAGCAGGTCTGAGCTGCCAGGTATGGATTTGCTCCTTTGTGCAGATACTGGGTCTTAGGATGTTTGTGTATTTGTCTATTCTTAGTTTCTAGTTGTGTTCTCATTTCTCATTACTGATCACAAATTCCCTTTTTACCGTCTCTTTACACAGAGCACAATACAAAGCAGGGAAAGCGAAGGGAAGGGAATTTGCCTATGACACGCGTCTTCCTGGTGGATATACAGCTTTGACATCATCATATTCCGTCTATTTACTTGATTTATGATATGATATAAACTCAAACATTTTAAATGTCATTTGTATATGCAGGTGGATGAGGATGAAACTGGGATGGCATCTAGTGCCAAAGGGTATAGTGACTATAGTTGTGCTTCATCAGTTACTGATGACGAAGGATATGGAAGCAAGGCTCCCAATGTAGTAGCCAGGCTTATGGGATTAGACTCGATGCCAACTAATTCTTCAGAACCATACTCCTCCCCATTTTTTGACACTCAATCTCTCCACGATTCCCAACGTTACGGGAGAAATCTCGACTTTCCTCCCAACTACCAGATGATGTATTCTGAAAATCTAGCAAACAGAATAGAGGGTCCTGTCCGGAGAAATATGGAGTCGAAGCCGCCACAGACTCAGAGGATTGTAAGTAGGCCGATCGAGAAGTTCCAGACAGAAGTTTTGCCGCCAAAGTCAGCTAAATCTATACCAATTACCCAACACAGGCTTTTGTCTCCTATCAAGAGCCCTGGATTTGTTCCAAGCAGGGATGCTGCTCACATAATGGAAGCTGCTGCCAAAATTCTTGAGCCTGGTCCTCAATCAATGAAAGGGAAGACGCCCATTTTTGGTTCCTCTGAACCCAGGGCTCAATTAACCATGAAGAGTAAAATGCGAACGCTTGATTCCTCTTCTGGTTATATGAAAATTAGGCATGCCAAAGAGAATGAAGAGATTGCGAAAAAAATATCTCTGATAGACGAGTCTTCGGTACCACTTAAAGTGCGAGATCTGAAAGAGAAAGTCGATGTTTCTCAGAGAACATTCACACATGCTGAAGTTCCTCAAAGGCCAGTTGAGTCAAATGCTGCCAGGTTTCTTAAAGGACATTCTCTCAACAAAAGCTGGAATGGAGTAGACGCATCATCTTACCGAGGTCCTCCTGACAAAGAAGAAGCTTCTTCCAGTTCTAAGAGTAAAGGGAAGTCTGTTTCACTTGCAATCCAAGCAAAAGTCAATGTTCAACGCAGAGAAGGGTTATCTTCAGTTGACAGAAGTCTAGCACGCCAGCAGGAACTCAGCGATAATAAGTTAAGCCAGCCCTTCAGAAGCCAAGCACGTACACAGAAAAATTCCCAGAAGAAATCTCCTCTGCATAGCGCCTCTGGGATTCTAAGGCAGAATAATCAGAAACAGAATTGCTTATCAGATAAAGAAAGGCTTCCCTCAAAGTCCTTCGTGCAGACTTCACAAGGTAAAAGAGCGTCATCAGGGGATTCTTCCGGACGGCAAAAGACAGCTTGTAAATTGGTTGGAAGCTCCAAAGCTGGATCAAGGAAGTTGGATGTGATCGGCAGTGAAAAGGACAATTCACAGTCTAATACAAAGTACTTCCCAAGGAAAAAAAGGTCAATAGATGGGGAAGTTCATTTTGAGAAAACTCGTGCAGTACATGATGCGTCCATAGACAAAAACAGGAAGGCGGTCCAATCGCAGCCGACTTCACATTTGCCTTCCAACTGGGCTGAAGAAAGTAGAAAGAATGGAATGGATGTCATTTCTTTTACTTTCACGGCGCCATTGGCACGATCTATGGGTGGCTCTGAGTCCTCGGGCCAGACTAAACAGAAAAACTCAGATTATCTGGGTGGGAGGATCTTCTCCCAGTCAGACTGTGCGAAATTAACACCTCAGGGTTATAACATGGTAGGCAGTGATGCTCTAAGCAAACTTCTGGAGCAGAAGTTGCGAGAGCTATCTTTCGAGATTGGGTCATCTTCACAAGATTCTACCATCGTAGATTCACCTTCTAGCTCGGCATCAACCTTTCAAGATTCAGCACCCCCACAAAATGCAGTTTGCTCAATGCTGAGGTCATGTGACAAGAGTGACCAAGGTGGGCTCTTTAGCAGTAGAATAGGCAGTGAGTACCAGAATGATCTTTTTGCCACTAATCAACTTCCATGCAGACTTAACCACGATCTTCAGGTACATGCTTATCTGTGCTATATTTCCAATAATGGAACATAGTCAAAATTCTCTGAAAATGCAACTCTATAGTAAATTTATTATAAAGGGTTCAAAGACACAAGTAATTTAAACATCTTTTGTCTGTACCTGGATGCTTGGCATATATCACTTCTTAATTTTAAGTGGATGACCTGCAGCAATTCAGTTGCAGTTATTTGCTTCATTTATATGACTGCAATATTCTGATATGTCTCGATAGAGAGTACTCGCTGAACCGTCTGTGTAGTACATTTAATCAATAACGAGGTATATATCAACAGCGGATACAACCTTGTTTTAATTGACAGACGAGAAGAGGCTTCTTTTTGTTTTTCAAAGTAGAGATATCTTAGCTCGAATGAAGAAGAAAAAAGTAGAGATCCCTTGATGAAAAGGCCCTAGGTCAGGGTGTCATATGTGTGCTTTTTGGTTGTGTTAGCAATCTGGATCTGCACCAAGTGTCTTTTTGAACATTTTGGATGCAGATGAATGCCAAAATCTCCATCCGTAAGGCAATTCTTGGTAGCATTTGTTATTTCTGGTGCTAATCAACATATATTGTATGATTTCCAGGGAGTTGTTGAGAAAGAGGACCTTTCTACAAAAGCAAAACAATTACTTGACTACAGGCATCCTAGCCCCGTCTCTGTCCTTGAACCGTCTTTCTCTGCTGAAAGTTGCTTATCTTCTGACAGCATGGACAGTACTTATACGGAAGGTAATAAAATCTCATCCTAATGAACAACTCACCGTACATTGTCTATTCTCCATTTACAAATTGTAAGTAACATGAACCAAATGGCATCTAACATCAGGGACCAGGCAGCCATCTTCTCAAGCTGCAGAAATTCTAGGGTTGGGCTTTTCCAGAAAATCACATTCAAGTGAAGCCGATATAGACTTGTCGGATTCAGCTTCTTCTCTGTCAACGGGAAGAACAGTTGCAAGGAGGCATGCGACTGTTGAAATCTCTACAGGCTTTTCAGCTTCGAATGATTGGGAACTAGAATATGTGAAGGAGATTCTATGTAACGTAGAGTTAATGTTTAGAGACTTTGCTTTGGGTCGAGCTCGTGAGATCATAAATCCACATCTCTTTGAACAGTTGGAAAATCGGAAGGGCTTTATGGAAAGTGATGATGCCACTGATTCCAGGCTGACAAGAAAGGTACTGTTTGATTGTGTCAGCGAATGTATGGATTCAAGATGTAGGCGTTGTGTAGGCGGTGGATGCAGAAAATGGTCTAAAGGCTTGGCAATGGTGAGGGATGAACGGCTAGCTGAAGATGTGTGTAAAGAAATTCTGGGTTGGAGAGGCTCGGGGGACTCTATGGTGGACGATCTTGTGGACAAGGATATGAGCAGTCTGAATGGGAAATGGCGGGACTTTGAAGCTGAGGTTTTCGTAATGGGGCTAGAGATTGAGGGTGATATACTCAGTTCCTTGATAGACCAAGTAATTGCTGATGTTCTGCAATGAGGTGCGGGGCTTATGATCTTTGAGTTCATTCTCCCTCTGTTAATATTGGCAATGAGCTTCTCATTTTTGACAACTTCTGAAGAACCCTGTTCATGGCACTGCTACAGTTCACCCTCGAAGAGAGAAGCAGCCACTAGGAAAGAACCACTGCATTCTGCCGCGACCATTCAGCTCGGAATTTTATCGATTTATTATTGGTTCCCATGAAAGGAACCCATGATTTCAAAGGCGTGAGGTTGTCTGGTTTGATGCTTCGGTTTTATGATGCGCAATCCATCCTTGTACCTCAACCACGATGTTCTGTTGTTAGAACTGTTTGTGTCAGATTTTTGAAAATTATTGCCCGTCGAGCATCTTGCTTCTGCTGTGAAAAGAGGACACCCGCTCCTACTTTTGTTCGTGTTCTTGACGTGGTGTTTGTGCAATGGTTCAAGTAGAAGCAAGATCACTGCCGCAAACGGAAGCGCTAAGCAGAAATAGATGCGCATGGTGGAAGGCACTGAGACTAAAAGAAGAATGATACACGACTAAGGTCTCAAAGCGGAAATAGATGCATGGTATGCTTCACTAGCCAATTGGTTGGACTCTACCAACGCTTTTTTGCGCAATTGGTACAGCTAGGTTTCAGAACCAACTTTACTATTTCAATTTATTGCCGAGTACTCTCCACAAACTTAATCGACGCTTTTTTTTTTTTTTTTTTTCCCGCAATTAAGCTTCATCAAAGGTGCCTTAAAGATAAACTCGTTAGTGTTGGCAGGGGGAATTACTCAATTCATACAATTTCAAACACTACAAATCATTTTCTCTGCATCCGGAGATTGCAACTTTATTTCCTATGCATCATCCTAATCTGGAATAGATAGACGAAAGAAGAATGTATGATCAGTTTAATTATTTGACAATTAACACGTTAGGAATCAGATTTTCTAAATGATCACGGTGATGAACCTCGTAGACATTCTTGACCTTGAAGTGAAATCCTGGAAACCTTTTCAGTCGCAAAGCCTTTGTCATTCTTCTTCTACTCGGTCACATAATTGTCTCGCTTTTCATCACTGCGGTACGATCACTGGCATTTCCTGCTTCACCGTTGCCGCCGTCACATAACCAGGACAACGTTTTATCTTCATTTTCCCACTGATTATCGCCACAACTGACTCCGCCTGCCCAATCCCAGTCGAACCATTCATCGAACCCCGAGTCGTTATTGTACTTATGGTTGTTCATCGACGAAGAGGAAACGTACCACTCCCCGGTACTGCTCTCGGCATTCGATTTCGAGCTCCAAATGCTGCTCTCCGTCTCCTCCGTCACCGGCATCAACTTCTCCATCGCCGCGACCTCGTTCTCGCCCTCCTCGTAGCGACCCACCACCCCATTCTCACCCTCCAATTTCAGAGCACCAGCATCCTCAACCGGCAGCATACAATCAAGTCTCATTATTTCCCTGTCCACCCACTCACATGGTCCCAGGAAAAGCCCCTCCGCCTCTGCCGCTACTTCATTATTGAGGCCAGCGTCCGTGTCGATACGAGAGCCACGAACAACATCCTTGTTGCTCTCCTGGGCTGCTGTTTTCTTGTTTGGGACCCATGAGGGCTCCGAGCTCATGACTTGGCCTCCCCAACTTGCCCTTTAATGGGTGCTTGTGCTTCTTTGCCTTCCTCACTTTTAGGGGCGGTACTATGGTTGGGCCTCTCCGGTGGCATTGATGTGAAGCTGCTCTTTCTCATGCTTGACCTGCCTGTCCTTCCTCTCCTCTTGCCTGTGCCAGCTATCTTGACGGCATTCATGGGGGTAGGTAACGAGGGCTCCATCCTTGCTGATGTGGATGGCCGCGCGACATAAATTTTCCGGCTCAAATGGGAGTTCCAGTAGTTCTTGATCTCATTATCGGTCCGCCCCGGCAAGTGCCCGGCTATTAGAGACCACCTACATTATCAACCGGAATTATTATCGCCTTTACTCGATCATGGTTAAAAACTAGCGAGAGACGGGCATAGGATCGCCCGATGCTTTAGAAATTTATATAGAGTGGTTTCTATCTCCTTCGAGAATCGAAGTTGGGACATGGAGCTGAAGGTGACAATAAGCATGCCAAGATGGTAAGATAGTAATATTAATTTCCAAGATTCATTAGCTTTCAAACTTAGAAGCATGAGAATTTCCAAGATCCGGACTGGGAATCTCCATTGATGAAGATAAATGAAAATTGTCCTTCATGTGAGAGAAGAAACAATCTTGGATTATCTAGCTCTGCCTCGAATTAAAGCCATATTCATAAACGCAAAGCTTGAGCCGCTCTTGGGGGAATGGAGTGAAGCCCCACTATATTGTAATTACTCAACCTAAGTAGACAATCTAGCTTTTTTTTGTTTGGCCGATCTAGTGAAAAGGCCAAGGATCACACTAATCTATGCCATGTGATAGAAGCTCTCAAAAATTACAACTTCCATCTAGCTAGAATGCAATTTAACTCCGGTGGTCCTACATCGTGCATAAACAAGAAATTATAACTTCAGTCATGTAGACCATAGGATTGATTTCACCTCTAGGGCTATCACGAAAGGGTTATGACCGTGAAAGGCGGCTATCATAAAGCAAGTTCATGCCAAGATTGCTCTTGAATGCTTTACCTGATTTTTGGGCCCGAAAGCGATCAAGATCTGTTGTGGTCCCCATTCAACATCTAATATTTTTACAAGTGGGGCGAGATAAGATAAAAGTCAAAACTACTCTACAGGGGGCAACCCTATAAATAAAAACTAGAAAAAAAAGAAAAAAAGCAAAAAAGAGGAAGATGATGGTTAACGCAAAAGTTGCAGAATATAGGCCCAAAAGGAAGTAAGCCGAAAACATGATTTTATCGGACCCCCGCAAAAGGATGATCACTTTTTATGAAAAATGATAAGAGCGTGTATCGGTTCCGGTCACCGGAGAACCAAATCGGCCGTATTTGGGTGGTTCCTATAGAAATTGGTCGAGTTCCGATTTCTGGAGAGAAACCATACTAACTAAACTGGATCTAATTGAATGAGAGTATATGTTTTTTTTTTTTAATAAAAATTTATAGCAAAAATCATAAAATAAATAAATAATATTATTGTTTCGTGAGCCGATTCCATGATGAATAAGGTCGGTTCTTGATTCTACATATTGAAAATTGATCCCTTTTAGTTCGGTCCCGATTTTAGGATGGGAATTAACCCACCTCAAAGCCGTTGATCTTTAGAAAAGGACAATCAAAACTTGAAGATGACTTGAAAGGGAGCGGTGGAAACACATATTCAACTTTTACGCCTCAACCAACATCATTATTAGCAATCCCATCCAAGTACCTAATGTTTTCATACCTTGGTTTCAACGAAAATGGACTGATGTTGGCCCCCCATATCATTTTCCCCCCATATCATTTTCAGAAAATACAGCTTCAAGAGTTCAACCACATAACATCTTTTCTGGAACATAAAATGTAATGGAGGAGCAGAACTGTGGTAGAATTGAATTCACCATCCAATCTTTACCGGATTTGATCCCATGAACTTCATAAAAACCCCTAGAATCAATAATGAACGAAGAAAGATGGCAATTAGAGAATACTCACCGATTACCCAAAGTGCCATGCAATTGTACGATGAGTTTTTCTTCTTCAGCAGTGATGTTCCCCCTTTTCAAGTCAGACCTCAAGTAGTTGATCCATCTCAGTCTGCAACTCTTGCCACACCGCAGTAAACCTAATTTACAAGGGTTTTGCAGAACACCTTCATGAGCTTAAGCTCTAAGATGAATTAACGACGTTGTGGGAACCATGTATGGTAATTCAACCAAGAAATCGAAAACAAGGAAGGCCCTGTAACATTCTCATCAGATGACAGTACCTGCATTCTTGGGGAGAGATCTCCAAGAGCCTTCACCATGGGCTTGAATGTAGTTGGTCAAGATTTCGTCTTCTTCTGCTGTCCATCTTCCCCTCTTCAAACCCACTTTCTCACAACATGGAGCTCTTCCCATCTCTCTCTCTCTCTCTCTCTCTCTACACACTCTTCACACACACACACACACACACACCGTCTCTCTATATATGGGTGAGTGTAATGTTTTGGTGCTCTTGGAAGTTAGCAAAATGTGCCTAATTCAGAGAGAGAGAGAGAGAGAGAGAGAGAGAGAGAGAGAGAGAGAGAGCGCTATATAGGTAAGGTGCTAAAGCCACCGATTTATAGTTCCAATAGCTGTTTCAGCATCATAAGTACCACTGAATGTACACATACGTGCTTCAATTTTTGTCACCAATATATGTCCTTGAAAGTTGGAGGAAGTTATGAAGATTGCTTAAGGGAAAAATCACTTTCTCATCATAATATGATTAAATCGAGTAACGCATGAGAGATCCTAATGTGATGTAGAAAATTTCCAATCCAACATGACATGTGATCCTTACCGTAGTTGGGTTTGCAAGACTAAAATCAGTAAGACAGGTCATGTCCATTATACTAATCTCCGACACAATCTTTGAATGACATAGGCTCAAAAAGAAAAAAAAAAAAAAAAATACAAAAATGATGATTCTCTTATTTACGTTTTAAATGTACATAAGCCACTTCACAGAGTTCTACTTGACTTGTTTAGTCCACAAGGACAAGTTGCATCCAGTCATCCCTATTGATTTTGAGAGTTGGAGATAGGTTAGGCATACCTCGTGAGAAAATTACTTGAAAATTTTTAAATATTTTCATATTTTACTAAGTCTATCTAGCTAATTGATTTAGGCCAGAAACCATTGACGTAAATGCTAGTGGTTCTTTGTAGTACAGTCAGCATTGACATGAATATTTTTTTAAAGAATAATAAATTTTTTGGTTTCTTCTTTTCTTTTATTTACTCTTTTTTTGTTTAAATGATTCGGCGAAAATTTTTCATAGAAAAACTTGCTGGAATCTCCCGTGATAGTGGACAGAATAAATCCTAAATGTGAAAGCAGTGAAAAGGATAAGCCCCTAAATCTTGGTTGGCTGTGTGAAGATAATGATGAATACAAAGCGGTGATGGGCTTCTTCAAGATCCCATGCTTTGACGCTCCCTCCCACATTCTTTTTGTTCCCTCCCATTGAAATCCCCTTCTGCAAGACTCTTTGCTTTTGAGGATTTGTGAAGGTGCTGTGGTTGTGGATATTAAAGAGATTGCATGGGGTATGAATTTGTGTATGCCCTAAGAGCATATTTTCAAGCCTTCGTCTCTCTTGCATTCATGTTTTGGCAGGGAATCTGGGGCCACTTGGATAGAGATTACACAAAAAGGGAAACCAAGAAACGAAAGAGACTCACAAGATTATGTCAGTGTCACTGGCTTTATCTTCCACATTTGCCTAGGGAGAGATCTGCATGAGTCCTTCCCTCAAGTAATAAAGGCAAAAATGGCTTATCCAGGTTTCGTCATTCTTCTTTGTGAATCTTTCTTTCAATATATAAGAAAAGCATATTACATATATGCGTGTGTGCAAGGAATTGCAGGCGAATCAAACTCCTGCTACAAGCCTAATTTGTGAATAACCAAGTCATTAAGCGCCATGATATCATACCTCAACCCCCCATGTAAACCCTTATCTTCAGCTGGCGAAAGCACCATGATTATTGACATTTTTAAAACCCGAGATCGAGTGTTCTCAAGGTGGATTGGGGATGAACAAACTAAGGAAAAATCCCCATTTCATCAGACTAGTGATATCAGATGGCCAACTTCTAATTGTAACATAGAATCCAGGTCCTTTATGGACAAAATCAATCCCTCCTCTCCCTGGATCGATTAATACCGATCAGCTTCTTCCTTCTTATCATGCATGGAGAAGTCCACGAAACAAGCACTTGCACCATAGTTTAAAGTCTATTTTTTTGTGTCTTTCTAGAGATCAAAAGTGGGTTCTGGTCACCCGAGAGAGCTCGAAAGTGACCCATGAATTTATTGATCACCGAAAAAGTCCCATGAGCATGTGAAGGTTGTCCCAAGGCTCCTTCCCTTTTCTTTTTTTATTTATTATTGATTGTTTGTCTGTGGCATTTAGTTGGAGATATATTTCGATAGTTGATATATTCTTACATGTCAGTGTCAATCTCAGAAGAGAATTGAATTACATCACATTAATACACAGGTGGAGAGAATGAGATGGCGCATGCACGTTGGCCATGAAAAGACCAGCTGGTTCTTGCACAACAATGCTTTTATTGCACATTGACCGCTCAGCGGAGGATTTAAATGAGCTAAGCTATAATCCAAGTGAATTGGGTAAAAGGTAAATTAAGTAAAGATTTATAGGAGGTCAAGCCTCATTCTTTTTGTAGTTAAGTTAATGTAAAACTTATAAAGCAATGATAAAATTTATAAAAAACCGATGTGAGATGATATTAGTAGAAAATATGAAACGTATCGCATCCACTTTGAGTAAGCTTTCAAGAATCATTGGGACTATATATATGATAAAAAGGTCCTCGATTCTATTTGTTCTCTTTATTAAAAAAAAAAAAACAAGTTCCTTTCCGAATGAGGAAAATTTAATCAAAGCGAGCAAAAAAGATATACCATCTTTTGGCCATCGTTTTTAGTTCTTACATAATGTTCCACTCCGACATATGAGAAGTACTGTTGCAAATACAGAGTCCAAAGTGAAATGGTTTAGTTTAGCTTGGTTTGAAGACAACATAACCTCGTATAACAACAATGTGAGGAATTGGGATATATGTGTGAATTGTGTTAAAAAAAATCTCATATCAAAAAATTGGTACGATGTAAAGCAATCAATATATCTTGGTTAACTAACTTAATAGATTAAGCTTTTAAGTGAAAGTGGGTCCAACTGGATATGTTGATGGGTTTAGACTTGAACTCCTTCTTAGCGATCTTCTCGAGTATGCTAGTTGATTGGTGGCCCACTCCTGGTCCAGTTTCTAGGCAGGTGAGCGTTGCCGCGTTGGGGTGCAACGTGATCCCGATGGTAGCCTTTGTCTTTAGAGAAAGAGATCGGGGATGAATGGAAGTTTTCGAGCATATAGGTGGTGCGAGTAAAGGTTTCAAATTTCTATTGTGCGGTCCCACATGAGGTATGAAAGATCAATTTGAGAAATTGATTTACAAGTAATGTGACAAACTGTGAATAGACGTTTAAAAAGTGAGCCACATTTAATACCAACTAGCATGAGTCCGCACGCTGCCGAGGGAAAAAAAAAAGAATTTATTATGTAATACGATCATATTCGAAGATAGATATTCATTTATCTTTAATTAAAGAATGCATGTGTCGAAATTCTTTGCTAGAAAAATTAGGAAAATAACATATGTATATCGTATGACTAATTTTTGTTACATTAACAATCTGTATCCTTTTTCAAATACTTACATTAGTTTTTGTTGAAAATCTCCCGCTCTTTTGATAAGAAAGATAAAATGGATTTCACGATAAAATGATACATTAGAAATATAAAAATTAAAATTTGTCTATCAGATAATTGAAACAAAAATTGAAAACATTGAATAGAGGAAAAATAGCTTTTGTGAAAAGGAAATTACTTTTTTGACAAAGTAATAGAAAAAAAAATGAAAAGAGAAAAAAGATAAGTTAAAAACCAGAAATAAGTATGAAGCCCTATTTAAATCGATAGGAAACGAACCCAACAACCTTTGAAAAGGGTAATGGTCCACATATATCCATACATATATTAAAACTCGGGAAGTTATCAAAAATTTCAAAATCTATTGTATTTATGCCAATTCAGTCTTAAATTTTTCCATTTGACAAATTTAGTCCTAAACATTTTAAATATTTACCATTTTAGTTTTAAATATTTTGATGATTTACCAATTTAATCATTTTGGCCAATTTGGCTATAAGTTACTTACATGATGATTCAGTCAATGCAGTCCATTATATGTGACATAAATGGTACCGACATTGATAATTTTTTGCATTCTTTAAATTTTATTTTCCTCACGTAATATGGGTGAGGGAATCATGCCCCTTGTCTATGGTTAATGAGGGCATGGAGGCTCTTTCCTGGATCTAGGCAAGGGCTGACGCCCTTGCATGTGGCTAGTGAGGGCTATGATTCCCAAACTAAGCGAGGGTTGCTGGTGAAGAGTTGGAACCAAAAAAAAAAAAATTCAAAAAAATTATCCATGTTAGCTCAAACTATATAATGTAAGATGATCAACATTGACTAAATAGCCACGTTAGTGATTTCTAGCAAATTTAATTGGCAAATCGTTAAAATGTTTAAGACTAAACTAGAATAATCAAAAGGTATATGATTAGATTAACAAATAGTCAAGAGGTTAGAAAGTAAATCGATCAAATTGAAAATGTTACGATTCAATTGGCACAAACGCAATAACTTTAAAATTTTTTTGGTAATTTTCCCATTAAAACTAATTATGGAAAAGTGAGACAATTTGACAAGCTGGTAATTACTCAGAAAAAATGAAGGATATACTTATAATAGTATTTGACAACAATATGAAATCACTCTTTTATTGATCAGGCCCAATTTCATTATTACTTGCACACTGAACATAATTATAATATGTTTTACGGAAGATGAATCATTAAACGATACATGGCAGGTCGTGGTGGATGATGAGGGCTCTGTCTCTTGGTATATAGTGTTCTTTTTTTTTTTTTTGGTAGAATTATAATTTTACAGCTTTTTTTTTTTTTTTTTTTGCTAAACATCAGCGGATCTAATCACCTTTATAGATAATATTCTTGCCCCTCATTCTTTGAAATTAAAAAGATTATTTTTAAGTTTGAATTTGTTCATTTGAAATCTAAGTTTTTCAACTTCATTTTTATTTACTTATTCTTTATATTATTTATTTTCTCTCTTTATTTTATTGCTTTTTTGAGGCTATGAAAGCCCTTGATATATTCTAAAAACAAAAGTAGCAACAACACGGCGAGGTTGCTGCAGCATAGCAGCTCCTGGTTCTTTCTACATATTTTCACAGCTTCATCAATGTGGCCCAAAATGTAGTGGATCCAAACAAAGTCCATGACCAAGCCCAATCTAATTCCTCATCCAAGTTAGACATAGATTTCAACAATAAGAGATTCTTCTATCTTCAATTTTTCCAATACCGAAGCCGCTTAAGCGATCATTTTTCTAAAAATTATGCATCTAAATGATTGTTTAAAAAATTACGACATTAAAAAAAAAAAAGAAGAGCATTCTGCAATAGTTATGGCACTTATAACATCATTTTATTCCTAAGAATCTCTCTCATTCGCCTGTACATACATGAGCAGCATAAGAGAAAATAGGAAAAAAAGAGAAATCAGCATAAACAGCCCAACCAAGCTTCCACTTCTTTGCCATGGCCACCTAAACACGTCCATCTAGTTTCAATGTACATACGATCAACAAGAGGAAAACTCGTGATGCCATTTCTTCTCTCCTTGAGAACTTGGAAATTTTATTCGGCCTGCGAAAATAGCACGGGAAAAAAAAATTAGTAGCGAGACATTTTACTCCCAAAGTGGTGAATACTTCGTTACACGATCTGGGTTTTGATGACTTACCGGACCATCTCGACCCGACGTGCAAGTGGGTCTTCGAGGGGGGAGCCGCTGGTGCGGTGTTCTCTGTACAATAACTTCTTGATTCATCCCAATTTCTTGAATTTCTTTTAACAGCAGCAGCAACAATAACAACACCAGAAATTTCGAGAACGCGATCTAGCATGCGGATGACGTGCCGGTTCGAAAAACTGACCTGTAATTTTGGACGCAATGTCTCCGCAGGCACCGTGGATTCTTGATTCACGGCGGCTCCTTGCTGCACCAAAATCATTCACGATGAAATTAGGATTTAATTAGTACAATGACATTTATTAAACATGTGATATACATATATATATATATATATATATATATATGTATAATATTTTTGGTTTTTGGTACTTTTACCTTGCCCAATGCCCAGTCTGCTGAATCAAAGAAGGCTCTTGCATGGTCCTGCACCCACATGATTATGTCATAGTTAATTCCAAATTAAGTGAATTGATCAAGAATTCTTGAGTTAATGATGCCTTGCCTTTGTAATCAAGGGCTTCTTCTTGGGCACGAGTCCCCCATACTTCTTCTCCGATGAGGCATCCTATCATGGATAAATCAAAGACAAATTCAAACACGACGAATGGATGCGAATCTCTTCCATCGTCAATGACAAGAAATTCCATCCACATTTAATTGAGAGATAAATTCTAAGCGAGGTGGTCAATCGGGTGTTTCAAGTGATCCTGGCATAAAATTAGTAGCCACGATAAAGCTGAATTAGCTCTAGAGTGTTCAATATACCTTAATAAAGTAAAAGCAAAAGCAAAGTGGAAGATAAAACCGCGCAAAAAGTAGTCGTTTTCTTCTTAAAATAATTAATATTGTTGCGTGTAAATAATTCCTCGTATAGTATTATATGTATATAACTTGATGACTAGGCTCGAATTATAAAAAATTTAAGTAAGTTGTGCGAAAATTAAATATTAAAATTACAACGTCAACCGTCTCTAGTCTTCTCTCTTTATTATTTATTATTTATTTTTTTCGCAGCTATTGCTGTGTGTTGGGCTTTTTCATTTTCCCTTTTAATTACGTGAGAATGTGGAATTAGGATAATTTGGCGCCTGCCGACACTATCATGGGGATATACGTACACCGGACGTACGTGGAACCAAGTTTACGTTACGTGTTCGTTTTGTAGCCGTTAGATGCGGGAACCACCTTGACTTAACCGTTCGATTAACATCCTAAGCTTCCGATGAAATCAAGGTAATTATCCTGGTAATAATGCCAAAAAGGAGAATCCCAGGAAGACCCCAAGGAGTAGGAACATCCCGAATCTGACCTTCCTAAATATCTTTGGGGCATTTTGCTAGATAAATTTTTTCCAACGAAATGAAAGGAGTACATTTATCTTCTAGTCAATTTTGAGACATTTCAATTGGGAAATTTGCAAACTATAAAACGAACCCGAAAAATAACTATTTCTTCGGTGGCTAATGACGCCGACGATGAATTTAATGAGTAGAGACCTGTCTTTCTTGGCAAAATTTAGTGATGCCAACGACTAACTGTTAATGTTTCAAGATGTTGATATAACACCGTGCAAATAGAACAAAAGAAAATGGATGAATCATGTATGTATGACAAGAACTTCTCTCCAGTGCATTCCCATTGCCTGTTCGGCGTCTTTTTCGAATCGGTTGCTCGGGCTCGCGACTTATCTTCCGAGCCCACCTAATCAGAACCGCTAAATTCAATGGTCGACACATATCATGCCAAATCTCTCTCTCTCTCTCTCTTTCTCTCTCTTCAAGCAATGAAGATTATGGTAATGAGCAGAGAGGTCCGGCGCTTGCCAGTCTACCTACTTCATTGAAGGAAATCAAGAAATGGGGGGGGCGTACCTCGTGCTCTTGGGCAGAACCGTAGCCCTCTCCTCTGCGGCTGTCCGCCATGTCTCGCTGCTGCAGACAGTAGTGGTCATTGCTCAGTTTCAGTCGGAAGAGACATGGTAAACAGAGGAATTGCGTAGGAAACAGAAACGAAAGTACAAAAACCTTAATACCCTCTTTGCCCCTTAAGAGAGAGAGAGAGAGAGAGAGAGAGAGAGAGAGAGGGAGAGAGATTTGCAAGTACTGACAACACAATGGAGCCAAGGAACAGAGTGAGAAATGAGGTGGGCAGAGGGCATTAACTCAAATTTATAAAAGGCCAAGCCCCAGCAGAAGTACAGAGAGGGAGGGGAAGAGATTACCTTGCGGAAGAGAAAAGGGAGAGATGCAAGGAAAAGCAACGCAGAAGTTTCCCACAGAAACAGATAAAAAGTTGGGGGTAGAGAGAAAGAGACGGAGAGAGAAAGAGAGGAATCAAAGAGGGAGGGAGGATGGAGTGAGGAGGTGAGACAAGAATATGGGGGATATATGTGTGGAAGGTGAGATAGAAATCAGATGGGGAGAGTAAACTTGGAAGCAAAAATCTAACTAACTTGGCATATTAATTGATTTTAATCAACCAAAAAAATTTAATCAATGGGGGCGTGGGGGGTTTGGTCACATGGTGGTTGGGGTGAAGGTGAAGTGTAGGAACCCTTCAACAGAGCCCCCCCCCTTGGAATTTCAGTTTTGCCTAGATCTAATTCTTTGTCATCTTTTATTCTGATTTTTTTGGAGAAGATTAGAGTTGGATTTTTAAATAATTTGGGGGGCTTAGGCTGTTAGGACATCGCCATCAGAGCCGGCCCATGGCGACGCCACGCCGTACCGAGCGATCATGTGCTCATCATCCCTTTACCGACAGCCTCCCCTCCCTCTCATCCCCACCGTCCTTCCCTCTAAATTTTTGGGGTCATCCGTGAGAAATCGAGGGTGCGTTTCTAAGGAAAACGTCAGGAACCGGACGAGCGCGGGCGTGCGCTTTGTCCCTCGTGGGAGGAAGATGCGGTGAGATCTCGATGATTGGCCCGGAGAAAGCATGGAGTTCGGCCCGAATTTGGGCAAGTGGGAGCCGTCGTCTTGTGTGATACTTGCAATGATGATGTCTTTCCTCCCTCCCGACCGTTCCAACGTTCCACCTTTGACGCGATAAAAAGTTAGATGAAGAGACGGAGAGAGAGATTGAATGGGTAAGCGAGTGACCTCAGGGGGTGTGCTGGTCAACGTATCATAATTGCGACAGATCTCATTTGAAATTGATCGGTCCAGATCGCGAGTTGCTTCAGAAACACTCAAGACCCCTTTCCACTTTGTTGCATGTATTGATGGTGGTAAAGAAAAGCTTGAAAGTTGATGGAGACTAAAGTGTGGTCAACCCACGGATTCAAAAACCGACCCGTTCGGGCTTTTTTGCCGATATCTCTCTCTCTCGCCCTCGCTCTTGCTCGGTTTCCCTCCATAAGCTTCACGAAAGTCTACAACCCCATCCAATAGATAAATCTTTTTTACACCCGGCAGGCTTCGATCCAAGTGTCGGCACCCGATTGGTAGCTGGCAAGACTAATAAGCATTCTTTTCTTTCGTCTAGACAATGTTTATTCATCTGTTTATCATTTTCTGGCCAAGGCTTATCCAATGATTTGATGAAAGAGGAGGTAAGCACGACCCAACCCCATGTCCAGCGAAAAACACACCTACTCGGGCGCAAGTGCAAACGTGAGGAGCCCAGCAAAGTAGCCATCTCGAAGGCCCAATTCTGCCCTCTTGCAAAGTCAGGCCTTGCGACCTGAAATTAGCTCCGACAAGTGTCCAATCGAAACGGTATCATCGGGAAGATTAGTAGTTTTCTCAAGAAAGAAGGAAGGTGTACCGTTATTAAAAATTACACGCAAAGTACTCCTAGCTTCATAGTACTAACAAGGAGAAGAGACTAATAAACCAGCTCGACCCAGGTGCACTCATAATTTACTGTACTTGACAGGTCCCATTTCCTTCGCCTTGGCCCTCAGCACATGTTTCTGTATCTTGCCCGTAGCCGTTTTAGGCAATGGCCCGAAGACGACAGACTTCGGAACCCAGTAAGCCGGCATTTTCTCCCGGGAAAACTTCATTATATCCTCCGCCAGTCGGCGCTCATCGGATTTATCCGCTCCTGGCTTCGGTGTCACAAATGCACAAGGAGACTCTCCCCAACGGACATCAGGCCTTGCAACCACAGATACCTCTAAAATCGCCGGATGTGAGTATAAAATATTCTCGACCTCTACGCTGCTTATGTTTTCGCCTCCGGAGATGATGATGTCCTTTGACCTGTCCTTGATTTCAATATACCCATCAGGATGTTTCACACCAAGATCACCAGAATGGAACCATCCCCCTGCAAAAGCCTCCTCGTTCGCTTTTGGGTTCTTTAAGTAGCCTTTCATTATAGCGTTGCCCCGCATCACTATCTCTCCTACAGTTTTCCCATCGGCAGGAACGGGTTTCATGTCTTGAGTGCTCACCACATCAAGGCCTTCTAGAGCTGTGTAGTGAACGCCTTGGCGTGCATTAAGGCGGGCTTGCTGTTCTGGAGGCAGCGAATCCCACTCGGGCTTCCAGGCACAGATCGTGGCAGGACCATAAGTTTCAGAGAGTCCATATGTGTGCGTAACACGGAAGCCTTTTTGGGACATTCCAAAGAGAACAGATGGGGGTGGGGCGGCACCAGCTGTCATTACATGAACGGTGTGAGGGAGAGGGAGTATGGTTTCTTCAGGTGCGGCATTGACTATTGTGTTCAAAACCACAGGGGCAGCACAGAAGTGAGTCACACCATATTTGGCAATAGCCGAATAGACTGCCTTAGCTGTTACCTGAGGGCGAAAAAAGACGCAACAAAAGGTTTCTCTGTTAAGCAAAATAGAAGTTTTGATGTCTAACAGAGTGGAGGCATTTACTCACACGTTAGCACATTCAGTAACTTGCTTAAAGTGGTATTGACCTAGACAAAGTTGAAAATCCAAACTTTTTGAGCTCAACTTTTGAGTTTCAGAAAGCAACTGTCTATCCATATCTAGGATTTCAATATCATGACAAGGAATAAGCTTGTGGATAAAGAAGCACGGACAGACAGATATGTTGACAAGAGGGCGCAATTACCCCCATTGGTTCTCTGAAGCATATTAGCGAGTTTCCATTTCTCATAGGTAATATCACATAATGCCCCCACAAATTTTCTAGAAATACTTGGTATAGCTACTGTCCGACAAATTGTTGCATCTCACCTTTGAGAAAACTTAGCAGACAGTTCAATAATTATGCCAGGTACAGAAGAAGTTCTATATTAATAATTGGAACAAATAAATTTAGACCGATTATATAGATTGTTATAAATTTGCCCCTATAACAAAATTTTCTCTAGTTCAGTCCTTAAAAATCTACTAAATTTACCTTCCATAACTGATCATATGGCCCTACCATATATCAACTGTATGTTGGTAACCTACTAGAAGGGTTTTAAAAAGCTAGACTAGTTAGAACAAAATGTCCTTGTAATAAACACAAATGAAACAATTCCTTCCATTATGCTTTAAAAGATATTAAGGCAGCGAAAATTGTCTACCGAATTTGTGGAAAAACAGCATTTTCTGAAACATAAAGATTACCTGTCTAAGGCATATGCTGGTTCCACAGAGAGCTGCTAGTGACCAGGTGAAACACCAACCATTACAATGAAACATAGGCAAAGTCCACAAGTAAATGGCTCCTTCATTCATCCCCCAGACAAGAGGGCCACTTACAGACATGAGATATGCTCCTCGATGGCTCAATACAACTCCCTTGGGACTGGCAGTCGTACCAGATGTATAACCGAGAGCAATACTCTGCCACTCATCTTCCGGTGGTTTCCAAGCAAACTCTGGATCTCCAGTTTCCAAAAACTTCTCATATTCAATTGCCCCTTTTCCTAAAGCATACTTAAGTGTTCTTGGGTCACAGTTTTCATCAGCTATAACAATCAGAAGTGGAGGCTTATAATTTTTATCACTCTTTTCTGCTAATATTTTCAGAGCTTCCTCAGCCAAAGGGAAGAACTCTTGGTCCACCATTATGACTGCAGAAGATGAATGGCCAAGAAGAAAAGCAACCGTTGGTGCATTCAGACGTATATTGACACAATTTACTACAGCTCCAGCCATTGGAACTCCAAAATGAGCTTCAAATAAGGCAGGGACATTCGGCGCAATCACTGCGACCTGCACAGTGACATCAAGACATCGAAAAAAATGAGCAGCAAGCATAGAAGAAGACACAAAGAATCATAATGTATGCCCGCTATTATGATAGAAAGTATAACGAGCATAGCAGATTCTGAACAAATTTCTAAGTATTAATTGGTAAAAATCAAAACTTGATCACATCCCAACAATGTCCTGCTCCATCACAAAGAAATGATAAGTTAACATTCAGCAAAATTGCTGCTGTGAAAACTTCATGCATTCAGGTTGGCAATCTGAACCATCCAACCTAATAAAAATCCCTACTTTCTTCATAAACAAGACCCAATACTTCAATTCTACGCATCTAGCTCGGTTCAGCTCGGATTTCACCGTTCAAAATCTCCACATCCCAGATTTAAAACCATCAGTTTCCCATTTCCCTGTACTCAACTACCATCTTAGCTCAAACATCGACTTCGCGTTTATTGAAACCTTTGCAGTCTTTTCAAAAGGAAAACGACGGTCCCTGCGGATCACATGACCAACACCAAAGTCAACCACTCATCGTCGCTCAAGAAATGAGCATCCAATTCTCCATCGGCCCTCGCATCAAACCAAGAGAACCTCACATCAGCATTCGAATCAGGGTGAAATCGAAGACCCGGAACAAGCGAACAATGCCGCCGATACAGGATTGATTCATCAGCCGATTCCACATCGAACTAAAAACGAAATGCACGAGGCTAAAGCGTCCTCGTACGGTTGCCCGACAGGGAAAGGACAAGCATCTCGTCCTCCAATCTCATAATCGCTCACCAACCTCTAGGAGCTCGCAACACTCGACCATCTACACATCCACAAGCCGAACTACTTCACCGCCATCGTCGGAAACGCGGAAACGGGAGCACAAAAAAAAAAAAAAAAAAAAAAAGAGCGCGCGAGTGTAGCAGAGCACGAGGTAGCCGTACCGTGCTGCCGAGGCCGACGGAGCGCCGGGAGAGGGCGGAGGCCAGGCGGCGGCACCGCCGGTAGGTCTGGCGCCAGGTGAAGGCGACGGCGCCGTGGACGAGCGACCGCCGGTCGGGGTGGACCGTGGCGGCCCGGTCGAGGAACCACAGCGGCGTCAGGGCCGTGTAGTTGGCCGCGTTCTTCGGCAGGTCGTCGATGTCCCTCGCCATCGCTCCTCCTTCTCTCTCTCTCTCTCTCTCTCTCTCTCTCTAGAAGTGCGGTGGCGGGTCGGAGACTGGTTCAGTCCATGCGCTCTCGCTACGTATTTATGGAGATGATGGAGAGAAGTGAACGGTCCCCGACCGGAACTGCGCCCGACTTTCTTAATGTAAGAAAGTAGAAAACTCCACGCGGATCTCGCATCAATAATAGCAATAATTTATTTATTTACTAATTAATAAGATAAAACAGCTCATGATGATATTAATTTGAAAAACAACGTAAGATAATCCTTCGGGCCGGCCACCTGCTCATGATCCTCGTGCTCTTTGTCAAAGGCTCGAATTTATTGGCGGTCGCATTATTACTTTTTTTTTTTTTTTTTTTGATCAAGGTCGCATTATTACTTTGCGGGTGGCTAAATAACCGCATTTGGTAATACTTATATTCAAGGAACATGATTTTTTTTATTCTGTCACGAAGAATAATTTCTAACATTTTAAGTTGTTTGGTAAATGTTCAAAATTTTAATTCTCAAAATGAAATTGCATTTGTTCTTGTTATGAAAATTTCTAATCAAAATCATTTTTGATAACTTTTTAAATAATATTATTACTTTTTTTTTCTTTTCTTTCTTTTCTTCTTCTTCAACGTTTGCTGGTTGCCAGTCTTGGGAAGACCAGCGACCTCGCCAATGCGTTGTTGGTAGTTGGGCAAGCTTAGCCTCACCAAATTTGGGTGAGGTTGAGCCTTGCCCCGCTAAGTGAGACTTGTTGATGGCCGGGGGAGGCTCGGGTGAGGTTCGCTTGGCCACTGATCAGTGGCTGGGCGAGCCTCTGGTGAGCTTGCCGGCGGCCAATGGCGGTGGGCGTTGAGCGGCGATAGCGGCAGCACTTGAAGAACAAGAGAGAGGGAGGAAGAACAAAAAGAAATAATAGGTTAACTTGATTCTAAAATTGTTCCCGGGAACAAAGCATCAATTTTTTTTCTACTTCTCGATTCTATTCCAAATATACTTCTCGAAAAAAAACAATATAAATTTTTTATTGAGAACAAAATTTTTACTAAATGTAATTCCGTATCAAATCTACCCTTGAGAACAAAAGAACAGAGACGAGCACTATTTGACAAGTAGCCAAACAGGCCCATAGAGTGTGTCGTGCTCTTGAATCGAAAAAAAAAGAAAAAAAAAATTGAGATGGAAATGCTGAACTGGCATCAATTCGGGCGACTCTGGAAAAAAAGAGGGTACAAATTAAGAGTTAGACAGCCACAAGTAAGAGGCGTGTTGAATGAGCATACTCCTTAGGTGCATGAGTAGTGTACAGGGGTAATTTAGGAATTTGAACCCTCCTATAAAAATGACCTCCAAAAAATGTAGCTAAAATACACTATGTCTTGTCATTTATGTAGGCTTTAATCTTTTGAACCGGCATGCAAATTGCTGCTTCATTTATGTCTAATGACATATGGAATGTGCCTCATTTAAAAAGAAAAAGTCCAAATTGGTGTTAGGTGAAAATGACATCACCATGAAAGCACATGGGTATCAAAAGGGATGAGTGTATATTAATTGGGCACCCGCAAGAGAAAATTTCTCGTACAAATTACTCATTCAAGTTATAGCTCGTTTCTTATTTGACTTGCTTAAAAAAGAAATACAAAATCATTTTGTAGTGTGATAGTGCTATTATTTTTTAAAATATTCTCAAAAGAGCATGGAATTTGTAAGTTAGGTTCGGTGCTTTATTAATATGCCTTATGTATCATAAGATGGACAATAGCTTATGAAAAAATATGGATCTTTTGTGGTACAGCTATCAATTATTCGATAAGTTTGAGCTAATAGATGAGTGTGCGATTTAACATTCAAATGTCTTGAACCAATCAAGGAAAAAAAAAGGCTTTATAATAGTAATTCAGCTTAGTAGGTCTTATATAAATTGTGTCGATCTTTTGATGCGATCGCCGTAAAATATTCCTCAAAATGCCGATGGATCTAATAAATTTCGTGCATCATGTATATTTGTTATATAAGGTTTTGTAATATAACTTTTTTTTTAAGTACACCTGTCTTTTGCCCACGGTGCTTGTGGTTTAAATTATTTGTTATGAATCTATGGGTTCACTCATGGAAGCCAAATAGAACTTAACAAGCTCAGAAATCTAATATTTTAAATTTCCAAATAGAGTAGGATTGCAAATTCATTTTCCCATGTCTCATCAAAATTGGGAATCCAAAATCAATTTGTCTTGAACCAAAAGTCTAATTCCTTTTGCTCTGCTTTTCATGTGAGGTGATTAGTAGAGTAAATCATGAGCACAAAAAACAAGGTTCTGGATCGACGCGTGTTTTCGAAATATAGGCCGGTTCGTTTGGGTTCAAAAGGATTCGGCGTCCCCGGTAATGGGTCCAACCTAGATCCCAAGCATCTTTCGATCTGTACTTTTTGTCGAGAAAAAATTCATTTTAAATAGATAGATTCTTTTTTATTGCAAATGGAAGGTTCTAACATGATCTAACTTATAAAAAATTATCAAAAAAATCATAAATCTATTACATTGTATCAATTCAGTTATATGCATTTTAATTTGGTCAATTTAGACTATTTTTTAATAATTTGCCAATATAATCTATCTGATATTTTTTATTGGAAATTGATAATGTGTACATTGATTATCTTATATAGTATGGCTGATATTAATGTGAAATTTTTTTGAATTTTTCTAAATTTTTTCTTATATTTTCTTTGCTTATTGTTAAGGGTTGGCAAGGGGCTACCGATCATTAGACGAGGGTTGCGATCCTTACTCAATGGCTGACGAGGGCTCGCCACCTTGGACATGGTTGGTGACGGCTATGAGTCTTACGAACCCTCACTTAATAGTTGGCAAGGGCTTGCAACTTGCAATTATAGCCAAGTAAGTGCTTGCCAATCGTCATCTAATGGCTAGTGGGGGTTAGTGGGCCTCGGTTAATAGTGGTAGCCCTCTACAAGCCCTTAACAATTAAAAGGGTGTTAATGTCATGAAAAATCTAAAATTGATATCTCTATGACAAATTTACTTTAAACACATTTTTTTACCACTCAAAATCCCAAATTTGGTACACTTTTAACAAATTTATCATAAACTAACTATTTGAACACCAAAAATCTCAAATTAATACATTTGCAATAAATATACATTTCTTTAATTTTCGTTAAATTGCATTAACGTCATGAAAAACCACAAACTAGTATACCTATGATAAACAAAGGGTAAAACTCTAAAATGATATATTTGTCAACTACCACATGTCATCTAATTCAGTAATTTGATGGTAAAATCTAACGAAAATTAATATAGTAAATTTGTCACATGTATATCGATTTATGATTTTTTGTGGTATTACCTCATAAAAATGGAAAGGGGAAAAATTAAAAAAAAATTGTACTTCACCATCGATTATGCCATGTAGGACGGTTGAGATCCACGTCATCAATTTTGGTGAGATGAACTACATTGGCACATTGTTAAAAGGTATATGACTATATCGCCTAAATTAAAAAGTTTACGATTGAATTGGTACAAATGTAATAAGTTTATGGTTTTTTTGATAATTTTTCCTCTAATTTATAATGTTAGTTTTTATTGGGGACATAATAAAGCAATAAGTCAGAAATTTACAAATTATATTTGAAAGGGGAGGGAAAATTACCAAACATATCTTAAACTAATGTATGGATGCTAATTTAGTCTAAAAAATTTCAATTTGGCCATTTCCTAAAAATCATTTGTAATATTTCTTGAAATAATTAGTTACTGAAAAATATTTTCATTATCGACAATAATTCATGTCTAAAATTTTAGTAGTCAATAAAAATATGTTATGTTCATTCATTTTGTGAGTAATACAAGCAATCACTATAAGAAAAATAATTTTTAAATTATTAATTTTTCACGAAATAAATAGAACTCTACTTTTAAATCTTTTGACGATTTGCTAAACGAACACTTGCTATTCTATGTGCACAACCATTGACATGGATTTTTTTTTTTTCTGAATTTTTAATATTTTTTTTTTTTTTTCCTTTTCTTTATTTTTTCCCCTTCTTCGGCACTCACCTATGGCCAGTTGGTTGGTCATTGGCCATTACTAAGGTGTAACAACTAGTGGAGGAAAAAGGAAGGAAAAAAAGGAAAAGAAAAATTCAAAAATTTATAAAGAAAATCATAAAAATTAATAAAATGCAAAGAAAAACCATCTACTTCAATGCTAGTCATATCACATAAAATGACTAGCGTCCATATTAGTGTTTGTTGACCAAAATTAATCAAAATGACTATATTAATAAATTATCAAAAGATCTAGGATTAAATTAATATAATTAAAAGTTTTATGACTAAATTGACCGTTTTATAAAGTTAAATTTTCTAGATAATTTTTTCGAAAGAGGAAGAAGCAGTACCAAAGGCCACTACCACTCCAAATGTAGAGTCTTTCAAAACGAGATTACCTCGTTCTTCTGGCCATAACTTATATGCTCTCCACCCATATTCCAACCGTGAAATCTTCGAATGGAGATGAAAATAGAGAGCAAACACTAGCAATTCAAATCCGCCATGCGGCAGTCGAGATAGGGTTATCAGGAATGCCAGCTGGAGAACTCAAACGGCTGGTGGCCGAAATGACTCATGTGATAATGACCATGAACTATTTCCATCACCAGAAAGAAAGAGAAAAAGAAACAATTATTTCGATATTTTTCACATGCCGTTGTCGTCTTCTCTATCTATCTATTTATATAAAATTATAAGTTCACTACATTTTCTAGCGATAGCAGTCCCGTGAACCTTTTGTGTTTTGGTCTAACTAGGAGAAGGGGAGATTTATTGCTGCATCCTTTGTTGGTAAATGAGTATTTCAATTATCAGATCTTACTTTTGCAAATTGAAGAAAAATAAAAATTTATGAATTATTATTATTATTATTATATTTATCGATCTATCTATATCCATATTATGTATAAAGCAAACTTTCAGATATATTGTCCTCTTTTCATGGAGCCAAAGCATTCCCGTGCGATCTCAATATAAGAAAAGTGAAGAAAATACTATTGAATAGTTCGTTTCTTTTCATGGAACTAAAGCATTCCCGTGCAATCTCAATACAAGAAAAGTGAAGAAACTATTATGAATAGTTTGTTAGTAATCGAAATTCGACGTATTGTGACTACCATCAAGGAAAAGTCCCTATTGTGTTTTAAGAATGATAAAATATTCGAAGTACACTGACATATGTATTTGAGTGTCTATGGGATACTATCTCTGTATAGACAGAGTCATATGTATATGTCTAGAGAGACCTTGCAAATGTTGAACACTGTATCGCACGAGTGACATGTTGATACTCAGCAGGCTTTGTGGATGGTGAACGAATTAGAGGATGTGTGATTTGTCAAATAGTCTGGATGGACCAACGCAAGGTGAAGGTACTAGAGAACATGAATACGTCAATCAATGATTGGAATTTGCAAATGGTGAACGGACTAGAGGACGTGTGATTGTCGACAAGCATTGAATGGACCAAGGAAGAGCTACACAATCTACATAACATAAGGACGTCAATATACTTGAAGGTAAACGTAGAAGGAGCACAGAGTGGGTATGTAGAAACTTAGATGGACCTAAATAAAGAAGATGTTTACGCTACAGGAAGAGTAGTGATTCTACTAGGAGCCTCTACTATCTCGGGAAAAAAAATCAGTAATTTTATCTATTCGATCTGAATTCAAATTCGGTGTTTTATAGCTTATTTTAGGCGTTCAAATCCACAAATAGTGAGTTAGAGAAGATTAGAACAATTTGGGAAACTTTCTTTATAGATTTGCAGGGTGGTATTTTGTGACTATTGTTGGCAGATTCAACGCCTTCTAGTGAGGTTTGAATTTTCAATTGTCATCTTGAGATATCACAGCTATAAGATCAACGCATGAGGAGTAATTCTCTGTAGAAGCTGTGTAAAACTGATTGTGTTTCTCTCTAGAAGTTTGAGTAGTTGTAATTAGAGAAGGGAGCGTTAGAAAAGTCGCTCCTCTCTCTCTCGCTGAAGGCGAGCTTCCTCTGCCCGTCGGTGGCCTTCTTCTCTCTCTAAAGGTGAGCTTCCCTCTATCCCTTTCGGTGATAGTTTCCCTGTCTCATTACCCAGACTGCAGATTGGAAGTTGTGGAAATGGCTTGTTACATCGCCTCTCCACCTGATTGATCAGCACCCATCTTCCCTTTTGAGCCCTAACTATGGAAATTGATCTCTGAAACCCTAAAATGGCTGTTCCTGATTCTCTAGAAAGGGTTTTTTGGTAATGTACAGAGCTCCCTTCATTCCCAACCCAACCCATTCTCCGAATCAAAACCCTAACCATCCCCGACAACTCCATCCCACCATCATCGAGTATTTCTTGTTATTCGGCAAGACTATCTTCAGCTATGGAAGGAAACCATGAGAACCAACTCTGATTGTCGACGCTTTGTAAGCGGATCGGAGATCTATGGGCTGTGGATGATATCACGGAGTTGAATGCCAACATTCCTGAGGTACACAAATAGGCTGATGAGTATCTATTATATGGAAAATTATTCTCAAAACCTAATGTTAATTTTCAAGCATTTTGGGCTACAATGAAAAGGGCTTGGAAATTAGAAGATGTCAAATGCGAGGTGATAGAAATGAGTCTCTTTGTCTTCATATTTAAATCGGAGGAAGAATAGAAAAGAGTACTACAAACAGGCCCCTGGTCGTTTACAAGCAATCTATCAGTTTTACAGGAAGGTGACCCTACTATTCTCGAACACTGCTATGAATTCACATATCGTTCCTTTTGGGTGCATCTGGTGAGGCTTCCACGTGCTGCTCTGTCAGAGGATTGTATTCGGTTGAGTGCTGGAAAAATTGGGAAGGTAGAAGATGTTAACATTGAAGTAAGGAACAATAGTTCACGCAAAATAGGAAAAGCAAGAGTGAGGCTGAATTTGCTTCAACCCCTAAAAACTGACACTATTATTCATGTGGGAGATCGAAATTGGCGGATTGACTTCAAATATGAAAGATTACCACACTATTACTATTCCTGTAGTTATATAGGTCACTATGCAAATTATTGTCCGAGCTATCCATATGAAGAATCGAGACCCCCCCAGGATAAACCGGGTCGCTATGGCTCTTGGTTAAAAGCAGAGGTGAAAGATCTTAGCCCTTGCTGGAATATTTTCTATGGAGAACTTGATTTTACCTTAGAAGATTTTGACATGGTTCCAGAGACTCCCATTCTACCATCAGGGAATGATTTGAATAGCAGCACCTCTAAAGATGGTAGTCAAGCCACAGTCCTTTATCACCCTACAACACAGCCAATAACAGAAACGTTACCATCACCAGAACTGATTACACAGAAGAAAGGAAAAAGAATCCAGCAATTTAGGAACAGCAAGGGGAATCTTTATTACATGATGTAGGGCTGGGGATCCAGATCGCAGCAAAATCTAGCTCAAAGAAACAAGTTCCAAAAAAGATAAAACGCTTTGTTCCTTATGAGAAAAAGAGTTCATTGACGACTCTTGTTGACATGGAAAAACTCCTGGATACACCCATTCAAGTGTGGGAAGGCAGCACAGCAAGGGCTTTGGTGGCTAGCCCAAATAAGTCACCAAGGAAACCATGAAGGTGTTAAGCTGGAATTGTCAAGGTTTAGGCTCTCCCTTGACAGTCCAGCACCTACGGGTCTTAATGGCGTGTGAAAAGCCTAATTTGGTTTATCTTATGGAAACAAAGAATCAATATAGGGTGGTGGAGAATATTAAAAGAAGACTTAAGTTTTCCTCTGTGTTCATTGTTGATCCAATTGGAACAGTAGGATGTTTGGCATTATTATGGGATGAGTCAGTGCGGAATTCTATTGAATACAGTTGCCAAGAGGTGATTGAAATTTCATGCACAAATGCTGCCAATGGTTTTCAAATGAAGATATCTTTCCTACATGCATCTACTAATTTCCAAGAGAGAGTTTCTCTTTGGAATACACTCCAAACTAGAAATGGAACTACAACATCACCTTGGTTATGTATAGGGGATTTTAACAGAGTGTTATATCATTGAGAGAAAGTGGGTAGAAGATTAGTGGAGAGATACCGAATGACGACATTTTGGGAATTTGTTGACACGTGTTCTCTAATCGACATTGAAATTAAGGGTTGTGCTTTCACGTGGACAAATACAGGGAAGGAGATGAGTTGGTTAAAAAAAGGCTTGACCGAGCACTATGTAATCTAGAATGGAGGCTTCTTTATCTTAATGCTGAAGCGTTTGTCTATCTAGCTATCAATTTTGATCATGGTCCCCTTCTTCTATGCTAATAATCTTTTGCATGCTAAATATTTGAATCTAAGTCGCGAATTGATATGAGCTTGGAAGAGCCAGAGCTAAGTTTAAGACTTAGTAGTCTATTAACCAAACCCTAGATAATGCACTCGAGATTAAGTCGTGACAATTTGGAAACAAGATTTTTTCTTATTTCTTCATTTGAAACGGGCTCTTATTCTATTTATGTATTCTTTCTAAATTCAAGGACTAACTACTGAATCACAAATAAAAAACAGGGAATAGATTTGTAGGTCTAACGCCTTGTAATAGAACTTAGGGTTAATAGATCACATAGATTCAACAAATGAGGTGGGTTCATTAACAATTCAAAGATGAAAAAAAGGTAAAAAAGAAAGCATTTCTTCCTCTTTTGTATCTTGCATATTTTTGCCCCGGTAAATCTCTCATTTAATAAAAGTCTTGAATTTTGGATTACTAAAAGTTTTGAGTTTTTTCATCCTTCTATAAAGGTATGTAGTCACAAGAGGAGAAGCTGAGGCAATTATCTTTAAGCGCTCGGACAGCCGTGTTACGGACTAGCGGGGAAGGTGGTAGTATCCAATGGAGCATTAATTTGAGCCCTCACCTCAACATATTTGGCAATAGGTTCTCTCTCACTTAGTCACTCACTCAGTCAATAAACAAAGGCAACAAATGTTAAATTAGTGATTCTCTCTCTCACTCAATAAATAAACTTGATGCATGTTAAATTAGTGAATATCTTTAATGACGTTAGATAGAAATTTTTTAGTATTGGTAAAGATTCATTAGCATTATCTGAGCCAAAAGAATGCAGTTGTGGCGCTTATTTTTCATGTCACAACCTCAAATTAATGCTGATAAATTCTTGTGCTCCTCTTCATTCTGAAGATGGGATCATAAGTAACCAGCTTTGCTTTGTGACTTAATGTTTCGAATGATGATTAGTTTTCAACATTGTCTATACCATCTCTAGCAATTATATTGCTGTTAACTAAACCATTTTTTGGTTATTTTCAAATATGAGCTGAAGAAAATTTCCGCAACTTTATTTCTCTTGACTATTTCATTGATGCATACTACTCATGTCACTGTAAATTCAGACAGTTTGCTACATCTTCGCCAAATGACAACGATTTATCCAGTCCAGAAGACATGGCTACAGAAGAGGAAAGTGACCTGCATCCGTCGAGAAGCAAGTGGAGCCTCCCAATCTCTGTCTTCTTCAGAGATGCAAGGTAAGGTTTCTCAGCGACGATGTATCTTCAGCATTTCTTTATGCTTCTTGTTCCAGAAAAATGAATCTATACCCCCTGTAGAATGAGGTCTGAAGCCAAGTGAAGGAAATTACCTCTAATTCCATATTGTGATTTATTAGTGGCTCCAATTTGGAATCTTCCACTATTACTATTTCCTTTCTGATAGGAGGAGCTTGCTCAATAGCTAACTTTGCTGCTTCCTTCCCAATGATGACCATAGCATGTGCTTCATCTAGTAGGCTGCACATATTGTCCAAAGCATTCTGTAGCTTCTCAATTTTTTGGTTTTTGGTTTCTTCCAAGTCAATATGCAATGGGACAAGTATTTTCATAATTAAATGATGCAAAGCAAGAGTATCTCAATTTTTTGGTTTTGGTCGTGTGGCGGTTATGCGTGCAACTATCATGCGACGGCAAGTCAAGATTAAGTACCATTCTATTGACGCAAATGGTCTAGTGGCTGGGATTAGGAGGAGGAAGGGCTAAATTAGGAATTCAGAAACCTTGAAAATGAAATAATGAAGGTTAACTGGTAATTTAGTACCATTCTATTGATGCAAAAGACTGTAAACTTTTACAAATTACTAAATTCGCCTCACCAATATCAACGTTGCTTCAGTTCATACCCTTTGTCTATTTCCCCAGTGTCATTTAATTATATACAAGTCGTGTAGATATTATTGCAGTTAAAAGTCCAAGCCAAGATTAAGTACTTGGACTAGAATTGCAGTTTTCATCTGTAACTATATTCTTTTCGTGCTTCCATTTCTCTTTGTCCACTCTGAATAAGGCTTGTTTACCAACTTTGACAAGGCAACCACCTAAGATTTTCAAATACTTTATACTACTTAACAGTTAAGTTGCAAAACTTACTCCTCACATCAATAATTTCCAGGATGTTCTTTCACTTTGTCTTCACTTCTCAACTGATTTTATTTGCACCACTTCAACTTCAACTTCTCTGTAGTTGATGAAGCAAAGTTACTTAATTTTTTTAATCGTTTCTCTCTCCTACGTGGCGAATAGTTAAAAAAAAAATTCCGTTAGGAAATCTGATGGCATCAAGTTTAGGACTTGATTGAAACATATTGGCAAGTTTTATGACTTAGTTGCACTTTTGCAAGTTTTAGAACTCAATTGCATTTTCGTGATAAGTTTTAGGGCTTCTGCAGCACTTATCCCTTTTATTTAATCAAGCTGTGAACAATTTTACATTCCCTCTAGCCACTGTGATAGTTTCACTTGTCGCTAAAGACAGAACTCTTGGAAAAACATGTGCTAACCTAGCAAAAAATGAAAGCTCAACTGAGGAGATAGAAATGGAAGAGTCGACGCATGATGATGAAAGTGATTTATCTTTGGAGATAGATGGCCAATCTCATCTTGTTAGTGACGATGAAATCATAGAAATAGAAGAGCCAAGGCTTGATGATGAAATTGTTTTAGCAGAAGGTACGTTCCAATCTCATCTTGTTAATTTCGCCATTTAATCAATAGACTTGGCAAGATGTCAATTCTTTAATGACCGTATTTTTGGATGACCAGATTTTACGACAACTACATGTAATAAGGAAAGGAAATTTATCTCTTCCCAATCTACTTCACTAGTAGTTGCCGAGATCCTTGGCGTTTTGCTACCATTACCTCTAGCATTTGGTGCTAAAATCATCTTTGATTTTACCGGCGTAAGATCTGTAATTGTCTTCCTTCTACATATAATTGTTTGGATTGCCTTGACACTACATTGATTAAATGATGCAAAGCAAGAGTATCTCAATTTTTTGGTTTTTGGTTGTGCAACGGTCGTGCGGTGGCAAGCGAAGATTAAGTACCATTGTATTCACGCAAATGGTCCATTGGTTAGGATTGGGAGGAGGAAGGGCTAAATTAGGAGTTCAGAAACCTTGAAAATGAAATAATGAAGGTTAATTGGTAATTTAGCACCATTCTATTGACGCAAAAGACTGTAAACTTTTACACATCACTGAATTCACCTCACCAATATCAACGTTGCTTGAGTTCATACCCGTTGTCCTGTTTCCCCGGTGTCATTTAATTATATACAAGTCGTGTAGATATTATTGCAGTTGAAAGTCCAAGCCAATATTAAGTACCTGGACTAGAATTGCAGCTTTCGTCTGTAGCTAGAATTGCAACTTTCGTCTGTAGCTGTATTCTTTTCGTGCTTCCATTTCTCTTTGTCCACTTTGAATAAGGCTTGTTTACCAACTTTGACAAGGCAACCCCCTAAGATTTTCAAATACTTTATACTACTTAACAGTTAAGTTGCAAAACTTACTCCTCACATCAATAATTTCCAGGATATTCTTTTACTTTGTCTTCACTTCTCAACTTACTTTATTTGCACAACTTCAACTTCAACTTCTCTGTAGTTGATGAAGCAAAGTTACTTAGTTATTTCGGCTGCTCGTTGGTCAAGTTATCGAGACTCTAGTAGCCATAGATTTCTCTAGAAAAATTGGTCAAACTTCAAAGGTGCTTAAAGTTCAATTTATGTCATGGCATGTATAAGTTGCATGATATGTACCCCAGCTATCTTCTTTAATGCTCAAAAAAGGTTTCCAAATGGTTTTCAGACATGTGTTCAGAATGGATGCACTTGGTCGAGAGATATTGAGGATTGCTTTTCCTGCTGTCTTGGCTTTGGTTACTAACCGTGCCACTTCCTTTATTGATACCGTTTTCATTCGTCATTTAGGTATGACGATCAAGTCTACACTTTTTCACATGAACTCTATAGTATGTCATGGTTTTATATGATCATATACATGTTCAATTGATTTTGGGTCTACGTTTCTATGTCTATTCAGGCATCATTTGACTAACTAATTTAGTTGTTAGCTTGGTTTTGCAATTAGAGTATTTCTTATAGCATATTGGACTGCCAAAGTTCAATAGCATGCAAATGCTTTTAGGTTTTGTGTGCCTGAATTCACCAAGAGTCTTGTGTTGTCTTCCTAATGTGGAACATTTGGTGAATAGATAGTTGGTTTTGCTCATTTATTTGTTCTGATACCTACTTTTGCTTGGATGGTCTCGAATTAACAATGAATTTAGTACTTAGCTCATCCGATGATGACTAGTTTAGAGATGCAATTTTCCAATCCGCCCCTTACAATAGCATCTAGACTTCAAGAGATATGATAATTGGATGATTACTGTATGTAACTTATAGCAACTTTGTCATGGGCAGGTCTAGTGGAGTCTGTAGCTGCACGATATTCTAATCTTTTTATTTAGGGATAAGTATTGTAGAAGTCCTAAAACTTGTCATGAAAATGTAATTGAGTTCTAAAACTTACAAAAAGTGTAATTAAGTCCTAAAACTTGTCAAGATGTTTCAATCAAGTCCTAAAATCGACGCCGTCAAATTTCCTAATGGAAAAAGCTGACGTGGCGCAGACATAGCTTTTTTTAATCGTTTCTCTCTCCTACGTGGCAGATAATTAAAAAAAATTTCCGCAGACGTAGCTTTTTTTAATCGTTTCTCTCTCCTATGTGGTGAATAGTTAAAAAAAAAAAATTCCATTAGGAAATCTGACGGCATCGAGTTTAGGACTCGATTGAAACATCTTGACAAATTTTATGACTTAGTTACACTTTTTGCAAGTTTTTGAATTCAATTGTATTTTCGTGACAAGTTTTAGGGCTTCTGTAGTACTTATCCCTCTTATTTAATCAAGCTGTGAACATTTTTACATTCCCTCTAGCCACTATAACAGCTTCACTTGTTGCTAAAGACAAAACTCTTGGAAAAGCATGTGCCAACCTAGCAAAAGATGAAAGCTTAACTGAGGAGATAGAAATGGAAGAGTCGACGCATGATGATGAAAGTGATTTATCTTTGGAAATAGATGGCCAATCTCATCTTGTTAGTGACGATGAAATCATAGAAATAGAAGAGCCAAGGCTTGATGATGAAATCGTTTTAGTAGAAGGTATGTTCCAATCTCATCTTGTTAATTTCGCCATTTAATCAATAGACTTGGCAAGATGTCAATTCTTTAATGACCGTATTTTTGGATGATCAGATTTTACGGCAACTACATGTAGTAAGGAAAGGGAATTTATCTCTTCCCAATCTACTACACTAGTAGTTGCCGAGATCCTTGGCGTTTTGCTACCATTACCTCTAGCATTTGGTGCTAAAATCATCTTTGCTTTTACGGGCGTAAGATCTATAAGTATCTTCCTTCTATATATAATTGTTTGGATTTCCTTGACACTACATTGATTAAATGATGCAAAGCAAGAGTATCTCAATTTTTTGGTTTTTGGTCGTGCGGCGATCGTGCGGTGGCAAGCCAAGATTAAGTACCATTGTATTCACGCAAATGGTCCATTGGTTGGGATTGGGAGGAGGAAGGGCTAAATTAGGAGTTCAGAAACCCTAAAAATGAAATAATGAAGGTTAATTGGTAATTTAGCACCATTCTACTGACGCAAAAGACAATAAACTTTTACACATCACTGAATTCGCCTCACCAATATCAACGTTGCTTTAGTTCATACCCGTTGTCTGTTTCCCCAGTGTCATTTAATTATATACAAGTCGTGTAGATATTATTGCAGTCGAAAGTCCAAGCCAAGATTAAGTACCTGGACTAGAATTGCAGCTTTCGTCTGTAGCTAGAATTACAGCTTTCGTCTGTAGCTATATTCTTTTCGTGCTTCCATTTCTCTTTGTCCACTTTAAATAAGGCTTGTTTACCAACTTTGACAAGGCAACCGCCTAAGATTTTCAAATACTTTATACTACTTAACAGTTAAGTTGCAAAACTTACTCCTCACATCAATAGTTTTCAAGATGTTCTTTCACTTTGTCTTCACTTCTCAACTGAATTTATCTGCACCACTTCAACTTCTCTGTAGTTGATGAAGCAAAGTTACTTAGTTATTTCGGCTGCTCGTTGGTCAAGTTATCGAGACTCTAGTAGCCATAGATTTCTTTAGAAAAATTGATCAAACTTCAAAGGTGCTTAAAGTTCAAGTCATGTCATGACATGGATAAGTTGCATGATATGTACCCCAACTATCTTCTTTAATGCTCAAAAATGGTTTCCAAATGGTTTTCAGACATGTGTTCAGAATGGATGCACTTGGTCGAGAGATATTGAGGATTGCTTTTCCTGCTGTCCTGGCTTTGGTTGCTAACCGTACCACTTCCTTTATTGATACTGTCTTCAATCGTTGTTTAGGTATGACGATCAAGTCTACACTTTTTGCATAAACTCTATAGTATGTCATGGTTTTATATGATCATATACATGTTCAATTGATTTTGGGTCTACGTTTCTATGTCTATTCAGGCATCATTTGACTAACTAATTGAGTTGTTAGCTTGGTTTTGCAATTATAGTATTTCTTATAGCATATTAGACTGCCAAAGTTCAATAGCATGCAAATGCTTTTAGGTTTTGTGTGCCTGAATTCACCAAGAGTCTTGTGTTGTCTTCCTAATGTGGAACATTTGGTGAATAGATAGCTGGTTTTGCTCATTTATTTGTTTTGATACCTACTTTTGCGTGGATGGTCTCAAATTAACCATGAATTTAGTACTTAGCTCATCCGATGATGACTAGTTTAGAGATAGAAATTTCCAATCCGCCCCTCACAATAGCATCTAGGCTTCAAGAAATATGATAATTGGATGATTATTGTATGTAACTTATAGCAACTTTGTCATGGGTAGGTCCGGTAGAGTTTGCAGCTGCACGATATTCTATCTTTTTATATAGAGATAAATGTTGCGGAAGTCCTAAAACTTATCACGAACATACAATTAAGTTATAAAACTTACAAAAAGTGCAATTAAGTCCTAAAACTTGTCAAAATGTTTCAATCGGGTCCTAAAATCGATGCCGTCAAATTTTTTAACGGAAAAAGCTGACGTGGCGCAAATGTGGCTTTTTTTTAATCGTTTCTCTCTCCTACGTCGTGAACAGTTAAAAAAAAAAAAAGAAATTCCGTTAGGAAATTTGACAACATCGAGTTTAGGACTCGATTGAAACATCTTTTAGAACTTAATTGCACTTTTTGCAAGTTTTAGGACTCAACTACATTTTCGTGACAAGTTTTAGGGCTTCTGCAGCATTTATCCTTTTTATTTAATCAAGCTGTGAACATTTTTACATTCCCTTTGGCCACTGTAATAGCTTCACTTGTCCCCAAAGACAAAACTCTTGGAAAAACATGTGCCAACCTAGCAAAAGATGAAAGCTCAACTGAGGATATAGAAACGGAAGAGTTGATGCATGATGATGAAAGTGACTTATCTTTGGAGATAGATGGCCAACCTCATCTTGTTAGTGATAATGAAATCATAAAAATAGAAGAGTCAAGGCTTGATGATGAAATCGTTATAGCAGAAGGTACGTTCCAATCTCATCTTGTTAGTTTCGCCGTTTAATCAAAAGACTTGGCAAGATGTCAGTTTTTTAATGACCGTATTTTTGGATGACCAGATTTTACGGCAACTTCATGTAGTAAGAAAAAGGAATTTATCTCTTCCCAATCTACTTCACTCGTAGTGCCGAAATCCTTGGCGTTTTGCTACCATTACCTCTAGTTTTGGTGCTAAAACCATCTTTGCTTTTACGGGCGTAAGATCTGTAAGTGTCTTCCTTCGAGATATAATTGTTTGGATTGCCTTGACACTACATTGATTAAATGATGCAAAGCAAGAGTATCTCAATTTTTTGGTTTTTGGTCGCGGCGGTCGTGCGACATTCGTGTAGCTATCATGCGTCGGCAAGCCAAGATTAAGTACCATTCTCTCTCCTGCAAATGAAGCATGCTTAATAGTTTGGACGATATCATCATTTACTGCTAATGGTTTGGCTGTTGCTGGATATGTAAAACTACTTCCTTGTATACTTTTTAAAAGCAAATGCACTTCCTCAGTGTGTGATACATTAATTAGATCTTTAGGTGAAGCAATGCAATGTACATGGCAATTAGCTTCTAGAAAAACAAGAATAGGAATTCCCCCAAGTGTTGCTCACTTTCTTGGAAAAATATAGTTCCATGTCTAGAATTCTTTTTTGTTTTCCCCCTTCTATACTTTTTAGTTTGATGTCCACTTCTAATCCTACTTTAAAATGGTCACCATCCACTAGAGCCCATCAGAAAGATCTCAAATAAAGTAGCTTGGTATCTAAGACCAAAAGGAAATGAAGTAAGAGGTGTCAATCTTGGCTTGAATTATTTTCCAATGCTAGCATAGCATATTTAAAGGATTTCCCACAAGTTTCTCTAAACCATCTAGACATTAGCCAAATGCAAAAGAGAAGTATGATCCATTGAATTAGCAGGTAGTAGTCATTTAATAACTTAATATAGAGAAATTACTGCAATCATAAATATTATAACACTCAAATGGGTACCTCTTGGCCATGATTTTTATAAATGTTCATTTGAAAGTTTTCTTGTTTGATGTAAAAATAGTGCTATAGCCTCCTCATATGTGCTATAGATCATATCATCATCCGTTATCTTATAACATCTACTGCTAGCCCTTTATCGATCATGATAGAAGTTTTTCTTAATTTTATAATGTTAGTAGCGATCATTGACTAAGATCTCCCTTCTCTACAAATAGGCAATCCTTGCAAGTGGATTTGCGAAGAAAGATTATGACAAGGCAACTACAGTTGCGTCTAGGTTATTATAGGTACCTATTTTGATGAATAATAATGGCTTTTTGAACCCCTAATCTTGTGAATTGGAGATTCTCAGGAGCCAAGGAAAAAAAAAAAAGAAACAATTAAAATTGCTTAGACTGATAGACTGAATGATAAGCACTATTCAAGCATGAAAATAAAATAGGTGCATAGATATTCAACATAGTAGAACGAGGCATCCATTTAATTTAATTTAATTTAATTTTTTTTGGTTGCATTGTCTCCAAATACACCACCAGATAAACAGTGCAGTACTCCAAGATTCTTTATGAAGTAAAACCAGCATGATATTTAGTGGGAAATAATCAGATGTTTCCCCAAGTTATTCATTTGGCGAGACTCACGCAAAAGACATTCCTATTGATTACGTCCATAGAGATCACATGTAGGACACATGATCACAGGTGCATGCTTGCTTTTGCATGTGGCCATGCATATGCACACACTTGGATCCGAAAATGTATGAGTCTGAACTATAGTAGTGCGGCCACCCATGTCAATATGGTTCTAGATATTGGCCAATGTCAAATATCTCATCCTATTTTTCTCTTGAAAATTTTCTCTTCGCACCTAATGGGCTGTGGACACAAATGTCCAAGATCACTAGTAGGGCATTGTGCTTTTCACCCATGTAGTGTCGTAGCTAATGCTTTCTAATTGCTAGTTAGGTACTCTATTTTTACAACTGTTAAATCATGTAGATGAGAGTTGTGCTTGGCCTGAGACTTGCTGTGATTGTTGGTGTTTTCCTGAGATTTGGAACTGGACTACTCTCCAAAGATGTCAATGTTCAACATCTTATTTTTGTGGGCATTCCAGTATGTTCTCTCAAGTAGCTCAATATTTTTCCGTAAGAGTTTTCTTGCATAAGTTGAGTAAATCATCTATATATATAACAGTTTGTTGCAGCTACACAAGCCATCAGTTCCTTGGCTTTTGTCTTTGAAGGTGTCATTTTTGGATCATTGGATTTTGACTACTTGGCATATTCCATGGCAAGCCCCTAACTCTTTGCTTACCAACCTTTATCTAGTTCTCATGACTTCCAAATATGTTGATTTTCTCTAACAAATTTCTGTATGCAGGTTTTAGTCTCCATTATTACCATCGGTTCCTTATTCCTTCTCTATAAAAGTGATGGTTTTCTCAGAATATGGGGCGCTTTGATTATACATATGGGTCTTTGGACCTTCGTTGGTATTTGGAGGTGTAGTTTCTTGCTTTTTTGAAATTTTCTGAGTGAACTCTTTCATTTCTATATTATGGAATAGTAATTGCTTTGCTTGATGTGGTTTTGCAGAATGGGAAGTGGGACTGGACCTTGGCGCTTTTTAGGGAGTGACTTCCTCCAAGATGTGTCGTAAAATTTTAGGGTCTCTTGCTTGATCTACACCTCTTAAATTCAATTATGTCAAATATAATAGAAAATTGAGTACTTCATTATATACAAAAGCCAATTGGCATGTCTTATACGATGCCAAATGATTCAGCTGAACAGAGGAAACAAAAAATATTCAGATTTGAGGCCTACTGGTTAGATCATCCCGAATGTGGAGTTGTAATGGACAAGGCTTGGAGGGCAGAATTTGGGAATCAAGTGACTTTGGTTAGAAAGACAAAGAAAGTTGCTCAAGATTTGTAAGACTGGAGTCGAAAATATTTCAAAAGTGCATCAAAACAGATTGACCAACTCAGAAACCAACTTACTCAGATTATGAACAAGGTAGATATAACAGATATGGGAGAGGAATATAACACTACAGTTGAGAAAATTGGGACTCTATGGCGCCAAGAAGAAATGTATTGGGGTATTAGATCCATAATTAATTGGCTAAAGTGGGGAGATAGGAATACCAAATTCTTCCATGCAACGACAATTAAGAGAAGACAATGAAACAAGATTACTATGTTAAGGATTGAGGAGAATGTTTGGAGTCGAGACCCACAGATTATCAAACAACACATCACAGGTTATTATAAAGACTTGTATACATCCGTGGAGCCCTAATTCTACCAGCCGGTACTAGAGCAGTGTCCATTGGTTGTTTCTGAGGAAATGAATGAAACTTTAACAAAACAAGTTTCCAGGGAGGAAGTTCAGCAAGCTGTATTTCAAATCGGAACAACCAAAGCCCCCGGTCCAGATGGATTGAGTGGTCTTTTCTATCAAAGTCAATGGCATATCATTCAAGAGGATGTATTTAAACTAGTGGAGTCTTTTTTCAATGAAGGTAAATTTGACCTTGAGCTGAACGAGACCCATATCACACTTATTCCCCAAGTAGCAAACCCCGAAAGTATAACTGAATTTCGACCTATCAGCCTGTGTAATTTTAGCTATAAAGTTATGACAAAAGTCATGGCGAACAGACTCAAACCTTGGCTCCCACTTATTATCTCCCCAGAACAAAGTGCCTTTGTAGGAGGTCGTCAAATATAAGACAATATCTTTATCATTCAAGAAGTACTCCATCGGCTAAGGGTTAGAAAGAGACGCCGAAAATTCCAAGCTGTGCTAAAGCTAGACATGCAAGAAGCTTATGATAGAGTTGAGTGGGATTTTCTATGTGATTGTATGAATAGGATGGGATTTAGTGACAAATGGGTGACTATGGTCAGATTTTGCATCTCCTCAGCTACATTTCGTGTCCTAGTTAATGGCAAATCTACTGTAGCGTTCAATCCAACCAGAGGTATTAGACAAGGTGACCCCCTCTCACCTTATCTTTTCATTATATTGGCCAATGTCTTATCCTACACAGTGAACAACGTTGTTATGGATGAAAGTTTAAAAGGAATCAAGTTGAATCCTCATTGTCCTACTCTATCCCACTTATTCTTTGCGGACAATGCCATTTTCTTCTTGGATGGTACAATTAGGGAAGCTTAGAACCTTGCCAACTCACTTAATTGTTATTAGTTTGCTTCTGGCCAATTAGTCAACCTAAATAAATCTGGTGTGTTCTTTGGGCTGGCTGTCCACAAGATTTGAGAAGGAATATTACATCTCAATTGAGGGTTCCTATACTGGAAAAAACTGAAAAATACTTAGGGATCCCATCAGATTGGGGCCAAACTAAAAAACATATGTTTAATTGGATCACAGCAAGGGTTGACAGAAAACTGGAGGGCTGGAAAGAGCAAATAATTTTGAAGACTGGTAAAGAAGTGCTCATTAAAATGGTTGTCCAGGCACTACCCCAATATGCGATGAATATCTTTAAAATACCTCTATCATTATGCCGAGCAATTGAAAGAAAAATTTCAGCTTTTTGGTGGAAGCAGAATGCAAAACAAAAAAGGCATTCATTGGAAGAGTTGGGATTTCTTAAAGATGAGGAAGGAACAAGGAGGAATGGGGTTTAAAGTTTTAGTGGAATTTAACAAGGCTATGCTAGGAAAACAAGCCTAGAGATTAAGTCAAGCTCCAGAGGCCTCATGGAGCAGAATTTTTAAAGGCCTCTACTTCCCTAATGGTAACCTATGGACTGCAACAAAGGGAGCTAGACCATCTTGGGGGTGGCAGAGTATCCTAATTGGCTAATAGGCCCTAGAATCTGTCATGAAATGGGAGGTAGGGAGTGGCAAATCTATCAATATGAGAGAAGATCGTTGGCTAATGTCAGGCAAGATTGGAGGACCAGCGAATTGAAATGATCCTAAGCTGGTGGCAGACATTATTAACCCTAATGTACGTGCATGGAATAGTCAACTCATCAATGAACTATTCGACAGTAATATTTCAGAGGAAATTCAGACAACCCCCCTTAGCATAATTACCAGACCTGATTGTCTAATCTGGACAAGGCATAACTCAAGGAGTTACAAAATCAAAAGTGGATATAATAAATTACGAGAAGCTAACACATCAGCAATAGCAAATCAGGCATCCTCTTCATATCAAGCTCCGAAACATTTATGGACAGAAATCTAGAGTCTACCGACTCATCCCAGAATCAAGCATTTCATGTGGAGTCTATGCAATGAAGGGCTTCCTACAAAAGCGACTTTATATTGGAGAAAAATCATACCTGAGCCTATATGTCCGTTCTGCCTTCAATCTTCAGAATCATCCAAGCACCTCTTCACGCTGTGTAAGTGGATAAGAAGCATATGGTTAAGTTACGATGCCGATATAGATGTCTCTCCAACGTCTATCACATGAATAGACAAATGGGTAAGTGACTACCTCCTATCTAGGGTCTCGGCATGCAAAAAAGCAATCTTCACACATATTCTTTGGCTAATATGGAAGGCTTGCAATGCCCTATTATTTCAAGGCCGAAAATCACAACAAACTCAGATAACCAGCGAAGCCTTTCTCTCCCAATAGTTGTATGGAAAATGGAATCCACGAAAGGAAGAAATTACCTATGAACAGAACACATGGGTGCCTCCAGATTCGGGATTTCTGAAGCTAAACGTTGATTGTGTTTGGTAGGAAGAGAAATCGGAGGGCTCCATCACTGGAATTTGCAGAGGAGCTGACGGGGTGTGTGTCGCCGGTTTTGCGCAGACGATCTGTGCCCAATCGGCTTGCACAGGCGAAACCCTAGCTATCTTACAAGGGCTCGTGTGGGTGAAGTAGTTTCGAACTGCTCTGATAGGAACACTTCCATCTGCACAAAGTGATCTACCCGTGTATCTCTCCAGCGATTGCCTTCCAGCCATCGCTTCCATCGTGGGTCGAACAGACACTCACTGGGCTTCTCTCCCTTATGTTCTCGACTGCAGGTACTTGCTGGCCCAAATGGAAAATGTATTCCTGCTGTTTGAACCGCGACATACGAACCGGGCTGCTGATTGGATCGCGAAGAGCCATAAGATTGGGTCTCTCCCTAGTAATTGGGTTTCAACCCCACCGCACAAACTTTATCTTATATTATGTTTAGACTTTTCTACTACTTGTAATCCACCATCTTAGTATTAATCTATGAAGTATTTTCGACCAAAAAAAAAAAGGGAGCATTAAGTCTAGCGTGGATAGTTTGATTCGTAGAAGCATAGTATTAAGTAGAAGATGCTTTAACATCTTAAAAATTACATAGTGGATTCCGGCCTCAAAGTTGAACTGTTATTAGGGATAAGAGAGGGCATAAGCGAAGTGAAAAGACTGAACTTCTATAAATTACGTGCTTTGCATTTCTTTTATCCCTTAAACTCCTTTGTATTCTATCGACACACAAAATCATCCATGCATAAGCAAGATCTTCCGTGCTCTGTCCAACGCTTATTCGTGAAAAAGTTTTGAGTTTCCTTAAACAGCCGATTCATCCTTCTCTCGATTTTTTGTGCCTATTCATTTATTAGCTACCTAACGAATCTCACATTTATGCATATAGCCTAAGTTTGGAAATTCCCATCAATATTTTCTGCTGAAAATCATCTAGATCCATCTCAAATCAAGTATGCTTGTAGCGTGTATGAAAGAACTAATTATTATAATGCCAGCTTTTGAATTTGGTATCCACCCTCCAGAAATCTATAATGTACTCAAAGATTGCTTTGGAGGGAATATGGGCGAATTCTGTCTAGCAATATCTTGTTATAGACCTCGAAGTCTCAAAAGATTTCCGTTGGATGCCTATACCCATTTGGTCAAATTTTATTTAATTTCCAACTTAATAATCTTGACCAACTGCAAGTAAATTTTTTATTTAGATTTTATTCGTCAAGAGTACAAAATAGATAGAGGTCTAGTTCTGTTTAAAGCCAGTTAAAGTAGACCGCCACCTCCTCAGCCCGTCATTGCAACATTGGTGCCTTGATCAGCTTCGAATGTTAACGATTATTTCAACCTTTTGATTTGCTCTTTGATTTTGTTTTGATTCGAGAGATCAGACCCATCTCAACCATGGTGCCGATCACAACTTGACGTAGCTGACAGGCTCCATTTCCTTCGCCTGGGCCCTCAGCACGTTCTTCTGTATCTTCCCCGTCGCCGTCTTCGGCAACGGCCCGAAGATGACGGACTTGGGGATCCAATAACCTGGCATCTTCTCCCGGCAATACTTCATTATGTCGGCCGCCAACCGCCGCTCGTCGGACGCGTCCACTCCCGGCTTGAGCGTCACCCAGGCGCAAGGAGACTCCCCCCATCGGCTATCAGGCCTCGCCACCACGGACGCCTCCAGAATCGCCGGATGAGTGTACAGCGTATTCTCGATCTCCACGCTACTTATGTTTTCGCCTCCGGAGATGATGATGTCCTTTAACCTGTCCTTGATTTCGATGTATCCGTCAGGATGTTTCACGCCGAGATCTCCGGTGTGGAACCACCCTCCGGCGAAGGCCTCCTCATTGGCTCTCGGGTTCTTTAAGTAGCCTTTCATGACCGTGTTGCCCCGCATCACGATCTCTCCGATGGTTTTGCCGTCGGCGGGGACAGGTTTCATGTCTCGAGTGCTCACGATGTTGAGACCTTCGAGCACCGTGCTGCGAACGCCCTGGCGTGCATGGAGGCGGGCTTGGTGTTCCGGCGGCAGCGAATCCCACTCGGGCTTCCATGCGCAGATCGTGGAAGGACCGGATATTTCCGAGAGGCCATACACGTGGGTGACCCGGAAGCCTTTTTGGGACATCGCTAAAAGAACGGAAGGGGGCGGGGCGGCGCCGGCGGTCATTACGTGGACGGTGTGAGGGAGAGGGAGAATGGTTTCTTCAGGTGCCGCGTTGACGATGGTGTTCATAACCACGGGCGCAGCGCAGAAGTGAGTCACTCCATGTTCGGCGATAGCCAAGTAAATTGCCTTCGCTGTTACCTGAGGAAGACAAGAAGACATGAAAACAAGGCTTGTCCCCGTCAAGAAAGCGAGAAACAAGAAATTTGTTTATATATTACACGATCCATCCTGAACTATGTGTAAATTTCAAGATCTGTCCCTATGACTAGGGCTCAAATACGCATCTGAAGAAAGAATTATCTTATTCGATCCAAACAAACTACAAGTTTAACCTTCCGTATCGGATCAACAAAGTACATGGATTATGACTCGGGCATCAATAAGCTAGAGTTGACACAACAATCAATCCATATGACATTCGAGATATTCGATTACCTATAAGGATACTTTCTTGTGAAAACCGTGGTACTTAAAAGCAAATAATTCTCGGTAAACCCAGATGAAACATTTCACTTATGTGTATGCTATGTTATTTATTTCAGGCAGAAAATTGTCTGCCAAATTTATTGAAATGGTAGCAATTTCTGAACCTTGGAGCTTCACCTGTCTAAGGCATATGCTGGTTCCACAAAAAGCTGCCAGTGACCAGGTGAAACACCAGCCATCACAGTGAAACATTGGCAAAGTCCACAAGTAAATGGCTCCTTCATTCATCCCCCAGACAAGAGGGCAATTTATGCACATCAGGTACGCGCCTCGATGGCTTAATACCACTCCCTTTGGACTGGCGGTCGTGCCGGAAGTATAGCCAAGGCTAATGCTCTGCCACTCATCTTCCGGTGGTGTCCAGGCGAATTCCGTATCGCCGGTTTCCAAAAATTCCTCGTACTCAATTGCCCCTTTTGCCAAAGCGTGTTCGAGTTTTCCACGGTCACAGCTTTCATCGGCTATGACGATCAGAAGTGGAGGCTTATAGTCTTTCTCACTCCTCTCCGCAATTATCTGCAGAGCTTCCTCAGCCAACGGAAAGAATTCTTGATCCACCATTACCACGGCAGAAGATGAATGCTCGAGAAGAAATGCAATCGTCGGCGCATTTAGACGTATATTAACACAATTTATGACAGCTCCGGCCATGGGAACTCCGAAATGAGCTTCGTACATGGCAGGCACATTCGGCGCAATCACTGCAACCTGCACAGCGCCACCCACACAGGCAAAGAATGAGCAGTAAGCATAGAAGAAAGGAGAGAGAATCACGATGGACGAACGATAATGGATAGCATAACAAGCAACGCACAAGGACTTCGCATGATTCGAACGTTCCAAGTGAGTCCCCTACGGATTTATATCGCCAAAGTCAACCAATCATCACCAAACAAATGAGGATCTGATCCTCCATTGTACTCGTATCGATCAAAGAGTCTAGAAAACCAGTAAAGAAATCGCGATTCATGAGAATCGTAGATGCAATTACGTAAAATATGCTAGTACATGATTTTCCTTATCGAATTAAAGCCGAAAGAAACAGGACCTCCTGGCATTAGAACATCTCTCACCATCGTTGCCAGAAAAGTGGGAAATGTAGACAGACGAGTATTTCAGAGAAAGAGATAGCGCACCGTGCTACCAGCGCCGATGGAGCGCCTGGAGAGAGCGGAGGCCAACCGGAGACATCGCTGGTAAGTTTGGAGCCAAGTGAAGGTGACCGAGCCGTGGATCAGCGATAGCCGGTTCGGGTGAACCGTCGCAGCCCGCTCCAGGAACCATATCGGCGTGAGAGCCGAGAAGTTCGCCCTGTTCTTCGGCAGATCGTCTATGTCTCTCACCATCGCCTCTCTCTTCCAGGACGTCTGTATCAATATCACCCTCACTCTGATTTTGGTGCAAGACGCTGTGCACTTGCCTAAATAGGCAAAGAGGCCTGTGCATGAAAAATCTCGACGTCCATATTTTCATATTCCCAGTGATACCCTCCTAAAACATTGTCTCATTCAAAGGGTAAATGCCACGACTTTGGCTCAACGTGTATTATCATCTTTAAACTTTTAATTTTGTTCAATATGTTTGTTGAACTTTTAGTAGAGGTTCAATTTAGTTCATGAATTGTATGAAAATATTCAATATTATTTTTAAATTTAAATTAATAGAATGACAATACTGAATATTTTCATATAACTTAAGGACTGAATTGAATATATACCAAAACTTTAAGGACCACATTAAACAAGTGAAAAGTACCCGAATGATATTATACGTTAAGTTAAAGTTCTGATTTTATATTATACATTAGGTTAAGATTCATGAATCATTTGTACTATTATCCCACACAGGGACAAATTTGACTTTTCTAGACATCGCAACCAACTGCTGTCACATTCCTCTTAACTACCACTTGATCCTTAGTATGCAAATTTCATTCCCCTATGGAATGTTTTTGGTAATTTTTTTAGTAGTACATCCTAATTTCAAGAATTTCCCTTTTTTGTCTCGCTTTTCTCAACCATCAACATCGTCCTAAAACATCCTCGTGACAACAAAAAAAATTAGGGCATTATCCTCATTACACAATTTTTCAATATTTATAATTATATATGACAATGTTCGTCTCATCTTTAGATGATATATTACCTCAAAAGTAGCTGTACATGCTCATGCGAACTATTGTAGTGCACTCCCAAATTTATTGAAACATACTCAAGGTTCAGATTATTCTTGCAACAACAGAAATGGTAATTTTCTACATCTGACTATGTAGTTGTGTCCAGGGGTGCTTACTCCCATAAAACAGCTCTTGTAGAGATACCTACTTGTTCAAATTAAACATCAGTTTTTGTTTTCACCAAAAAAAAAAAAAAAAAAAAAAAAAAAACCTACCCACTTTCTTTCCATGCATGACCATCAAACTACAGTCCCGTCTGTTATAAAAAAAGTCAAAAGTGATTTTTGTTCCACTTATGAGCACTTCTAAATTAATCTTATATTGAATAATAGAAAAGTAAAAAAAAATTGATATAATTAAGATAGGAATTAAGTTCACATTTGTTTTGCGGATAATGAATAATTTAGAAAATATGTTTCTAAAAATAATATAAAGAATCGGTTTTCATTACCGATAATAACTTATATCTAGATTTTTTCAGATGACAAAAATATTTTTCGTTCATTAATTTTTATAAACTACACATGTGATCATTTTAAAGAATATATTTTTAAATAATTTATTTTCCACCAAATGAATGAAATCTGAACCCAAACCTATCTCTTTTCGTCTCCCTTTCATTGAATAACAAAACCATCGTAGCTTGAGCACATTTGACTCCTCTACATATCTCTAAAACTCCACACAAACCTTCTCCTACCATCGCATAATCGCACACCCCACATTCAACTTAATCAAAGATCTCATCGTAACTTCTTTGAGATCTTTAACATGCAGAATTTCATTCTTCTCAAATAATCTGATATGTAATTTCCCAATACATAACTTTATCGAACCATGTGCCAGAAAACAATTGCACACGCTCACTTTGGGATCAACCCATTGGTAAGGGCATCATCGTACTTTCGGATAGCGATGTTTGTGGTTCGATTCCTGTCCTGGCAGCTCAAATTTAAATAGGAGGCCATAACGATAGGTTGCTATGCCGGTTCCCTTCTGAGCAGCCGACCAATTATGGCTGCACACCTGAATTATTAAAAAAAAAAAAATAATTGCACACGCGGATGGTGGTCTATATGTAATGTTAAGGCAAAATAAAATTCACCTAACTTTTTGACTTTTTAAAATTGCCTAATATTCACCTAACTTTTTGACTTTTTAAAATTGCCTTTGCAATAATATACAATAAGAGTAACTACTAACTTAGTTTCTAATCTATGCATAGCTTCAACAATTGAACATGTGAATTATATGCGCAACCACCTCCCCTATATGCACATGCATAGCCCGTGCTTGAGCGGTAATTTCTTTTTTTAGTCTCTGTATTGTTATGTTGACTTTTTTCCGTTTATTTACATGTTAAAAGATCAGTAGAGCAATTTCTCCAAATGTCAACCCATCAAATATTTTATGATCGAAGAGAACTTGAGTCACAAAAGTTGTTCATGCCTTAGTTCTAGGTCTAAAATTAAGATCCTCTCCTCCAATTAGAACTGCTAAAGGCACCCACAATTAATAATTGATCAATGTTCGGGAGTACTTTAAGGAAACAATGGATTCATATTTTTGATATTGAACTGTCATCGGTTTTCGGCATATTTGTTGGTTTTGGTAAATGAGAGGTATTCCACCTATTGGGATGATCAATCTACAAGATTAAGCTTATAGGTAGAAAAAGATTTTTTTTTTTTTTTTTATATAGATAGAGCATATAAACCTCGAGTTAGGATAACGACGTGTGGGATTTCATAAATCAGAAGCCGAATATGCAAAATAAACTGCGACAAAACTCGATTTTGATATCATGTTAGAATGTCAAACTTAAAAGTTTAAATTTATAAATTGAGATAGACCAATATATATAAATAACAGATAAGCTCTTTCTACCTTAATGACATTTTTCAAACCTTACTTATCATAAGTTGAGGAAAAATCGACAAAACTGTCTGTATCATTCTCTGTTTCTCGAATGCATTTTACATTTATTTGGAGAAATTGACTCCCTGTTCTCCAGACAGAATCTCATATTTATCTTTTTATATGTATGATTTTTATATTTCATCGGGTTAGGTAAATAATATAAGATCACCAACCACGTCTATATCATAAAGCTAAACTGCATATGCTACGATAAGGCCTGCATGGCCTAATTACACGTAGCTGCATCAAAGGCTTAGGGCTAAACTTGAGTGGGTTCAGCGCATCCTTAGACGCTTTTTAGATTCATTTATTTTTTGCTTCCGTATACATACATGAAACACTAATATCATCAAGTTATTCTTAAATTCATTTGAATGAAGTATAAAGTTTAGTTACGCCAAATGGGTAGAACTCGCAGAAGTAGCATTCTATAGTATTCGAAAAAATTTAACACTCTTTTTTGACTCTAAGCAATGCTATCGCTCTTTACTAGACATGCGTAAATTCTCATGGTTAAAAGATCGTACAAAGTTTCAAAGGTGTTGATATAGCTATTACCCTCATGATACTAGAGGAATCGCTATAGAGGTTAGCTATAACTGATTTACGATATCATCACTCACAAGAATGGCAAACATGCTCATGGCTCAAATTGATACAGTGACAACAAAAACTTTTGAGGTTGACAAAATTGATTGAAGTGTTGAGGGATTTCCAATTCAAAAACCGAAGGTCACCTATTCAAATTCATTCAATTGCACAATAATCCTCTGATTTACAGCCATCTGCATGGCTAAAGGTTGGAACTTGACTTGTTCGCACTTATGATGGCAAAGAAGAAATGTAGGTTCTTAATTTGAGAAATCTTTTGGCGCAAAGTTTCTCTTCATTGATCTACAATAACAAATACTCGAACTATAAAATGTAAACTTAAAAAAAATAAAAAATTAACCTCGTTTTATCCAGTCATTTGAACAATGTGTCCACGTGAAAAATGAGGAGAAATTATCCAATTAGTTATAAATATATTATATGGATGCCAATTCAACACTAAATATTTCAATTTCACCAATTTTATTCCTAACTTTTGCACAAAATAACAATCAAGTCATTTTGACTAATTCACACATAAATCGCTGACATGGCAATGTGATAGTCGGCAATGATTGGACCGCTACACCAGTAATTACCTGTGAAATTAGTAGAAATGACTAGATTGAAATTTTGTGCAAAGATTTAGACTGGATTGGCAACACTAGAAAATTTAGAATTGCATTATCATCCATAAAATAGGTTTATGACTAGTTGGTTAGTTTTTCTAAAAAGCTGTTTTTACACTTCAAATAAAAAAGAAAGCTGTTTGAAATTGTCTCTTATTTATGTCAATTTTTTTTTTTTTTTTTGTGGCCTCGGAAGCTGGCTATTTTTTGTTCAAAATAACCAAACTCAATAAGTAAAGTGTAGGCAATATCAGGGGCTGTCCTTTTTTTTGGGGGTCAAAACACGAGCTGTCCTCGGGGGGTCCAAAATGCTGTGGTTAAGTACAAAAGAATGCATTCTTTAGTGGCTAATCTTGGTCGCAGATCATTAAATCTTTCTTTTTTCTCCAATTTTTGCGCTGCCACTAATTTTTTTTTTTTTTTTTTAATGGGCTACAGATTCACCAACATTGATATCTACCAAACCCTATATTTTCTACTTTAGGGGTTGGACGTCCTCGTCGCGAATAAACATTAATGTCTAACGGGGAAAGAAGATTCCCAAGCAGAGCTATCGAATGCGACCGCGCACGCCCCTGATCCGGGGAGCCATACTCGTGCAGATAATTCGAGTGATAAAAGCAGGAAGGGGAAATAACTGCTGCCATAATTAAATTCCTGCTACCTAGAGCTAGATTACATAGAAACGATGGTGGGTCACGTCTATGAAAATCCTCAAGGGTAGAGTGTGAGTTGAGCTCCTCACCAACCGCTTCGCTGCAAGGAAATCATGGTATCCGCTCATCACTTATGATAATGCTAATTATGGTGTGTGTTAATCACCCATGATACTGTGAAATTTGATGATCGATTGCAGTTCATTCTATTGTGATGCCGTACGGATCCATTCTTGTGGGATGAAAATGTGTTTATCATTACGGTTTGTACTTTCTTGTTCTATCATATTATTTCGAATTTTCTTTGTTTTGAACTTCTCCTGTATCATTTTTAGATATTAAGATATGAATGAAATGTTTACTTTTGACCAAAAAAGAACACTAATTTCTTTTGTCGAAATTGCAAATGTAGTTCAAGCCTTATAACGATTTTTCAATACAATACATTTGGTTTTTTTTTTTTTTTTAATTATCAAAAATCGCTAAAGTGGAGCATTGCGGCACAAACGAGGACGATTATTGCAATCCTTTTTTAAGTTTTTTGAATTTTTTCTTTCCCTTTTCTTTCTTTCTTTCTTGTTTTTTTTTTGCTTTTTGGGTCAGTGCTAATTATACCATAACGTTGGTAATTTTTGATTAAAATTGGCCCAAAAGACTATATTGAAAAATTGTTACAAGTGTTGGGGTATGGTTTATACTTTGTATTGACAAGAAGACACTAGAAGGCTTTTATAGTTTGAGCAGTAATTTGTTGGTAGTTTGGGTTCGAGCTGAAAAATAGTTACTACTACTTATATATAATTTCTTTTACTTGTAATTAAGGGTTGAAATAGAGATACAAGAAATGCTAATTATTGTAGAATTCTCTACTGGATGAAGCCTTAAGTCAAGGGTAAACTAGGATAAATGTTATGTCTCATTTTTTTTTTTTTTTGCCTTTTACTCTCTATTTTCTTGTGTTTGTGTGTCTAATCCATACAAAAAGGATTAGAATTCAATTGGTCAAATTACAAAAGAAAAATAAAATATTAGGATTGATTGGCCATTATACAATAGGCTTGAGACTATTTGAATAATTTTCTAGGAGTACAAGGGATATGTGTATTTAGAGTGTATTTGTTTCATGGAAAATAAATAATTTGAAAATCCTTTTCCTAAATATGATCGTTTTAATTGTTTGAAATAATTAGTCAATAGAAAATATTTCATTATCAATGATAATTTAAGTCATTATTGTAGGTAATGAGAATATTTTTCGTTTACTTATTTCATAAACAATACAAGCGATTATTTTTAGGAAAAGAATTTCAAATAATTCATTTTTTCCAGAAACAAACGAAGCCTCAGGCTCTGTTCATTTCACAGAAAATAACTTCTAGAAAAGCATTTTACGGATTTTCCACATTCGTTTAATAGAAAATAAACTAGTAAAAAAAACATTTTTCGCTAATAAAAAAAAACACATTCAACAATAAGGAAAATGTTTTCCACTTTTCAAAAAGGGTGAAACGTTTTCCATATCTTTTCACCTTACCCACTTTCACCAAACACATTTTCCTTTAATTTTATGTTTTCTTTTTCTTTTTCAATTATTTTTATTATTTACCTTTTCTTTTTTTCTTCCTTAGCCAATCATCGGCGAGGCTCGAGCTTGCCTATATCTAGCGAGCTCGAGCTCGGGTCGGTGGTGCTCGAGCTCGCCCGAATCGACCAAGCCTTTAGCTTGCCAACTTGCTTCTTGGTCGATCATCGAGCTGCCAAGCATCATCGAGGCACACGGCTAGCGAAGGAAGGAGGAGGAAGTTGAAAGAAGGAGAAAGTAAAAGAAAAAATAAGTTCATTAAAAAGAAAAAAATAAATAAAAAAATAAAATTCGTTTTTTAAAAATTATAAGAATTATAAAATATTTTTTAAAAAATCTAAATTTAAAAATTAAAAGAATTGGATTTTTTGGTAATTCCCAGAAAATCAAATCAAATACCAATGGGTAGAATTTTTTTTTTTTTAAATTTATTTTCAAGTTTTAGCCGACTACCAAAATATATTATAATTTTCTTAGAAAATGATTTCATGAAAAATATTTTTCAAAAACGTCACATTTTTCATCAAATGAATGGATGCTTGATAAACAAACTTTTTCTTCTTTCTCGTTATATTCTTATTTTACGTCAATTTCTACACACACAAAAGGATATGCACGTTATAGTGTACTGCTTTTCCCCTTGCCCTTGCTAACAGCCAAACGACATTATATATCTCAATCCTTTCAAATCTTCTCTCTCTTATTTCCTCGCGATTGCTTAAATCCGTTCTTTTAATTTGCAATTAGCCCTTTCAAAGATAATATAAGGGTCGCACTTAACACCTAAGACGACATAGATAGAGAGGCCCTTTCTTGGTTGCAAGACTTGTTTTGTTACATTCTCCACAAAGTGAGCTGCCACTCAGACACCACCTAAGTAATTAATGAACTTTCCCACACGGTCTTTTCGACCAGAATCAATTATGTAATTCCCACAATTTCTTAATCATCTCTCCATAATGAGTCACAACATGAATGAATTTTCTAAACGCTATTTAATGTGTGATTTAGGAAAGTAATTGTAGTCAGTATACCATACTATTATGTTTTAATCGTAGTCAGTGTACCAATTGCATTATAAAATCTTGCATCAACTTTGCTTCAAGTTTTGCTTGCATAGGTATACGAAATACATAGAAAACATTTTGCTTTAATTGATAAACTTTTATAGAATATTAAAATATTGTATTTTCAAATATTAATGAAATTGTCTTATTTTTATAGTCTTTCCGCGCAAAGCGCAAGTTGCAATTTAGGCTTATAACACTAATTTAAAAACGTCGTATTATGAGAAATATTTAAAAAGCTATTATGCAATCGTTTCACCAGATATGATGAAACATCCTTCAAGTATAAATGGATGAATCAACACAGGTTGTGAAAGGTCCTTTTTGGATTTTGGATAGAAAAGTAAATGATAAGAAAATAAAAGATAAGAAAACTAAAAACGAACAGACGTCGGGGTGGTGGGGTTGCTACTAGCTGTACGGGGTCCCCGGGTATCAAAAAAAAAAGAAAAAAAAAGAAAACTAAAAGCACAGAGGTTGGAGACAATCGTATTTAGTGATGTAAATTACACAAAAAGAAAAATAAATATAAATTTACAAAAAAATGTTAAATTCTATGATTGATTGGTAGCTGCTTACCATGAATACCCTCGGGGTAATCAGCGATTACATTGAACGATTGATAAATTTGAATAATCTTTTTTTTCCTGATCCATGGATCAATAAGTTACACGATCTCCTATAATTTAACAATACTTATTCACGGAAGTTAAAAAAAAATCCGAAATTAATGGCAATAGATTTAACTACAACAATTCTATTTTCATGTCGATTACTTATTGTCAAAGACCGTCAATTAACGTCTCAACTCTTCATGAAGGCTCTCAACCATAACTTTCACAGTGTTGTCAATTACTTGGCAAGTTGTCAATTCCTTTCGAGTTGTCAATTGTTTTATTCATTATTGACTAAGTCTCTAACCCTAAATCTCATTGACTAAATTCTGCCAAAAGTTAAAATCATCATCTCCCACTCGCACATGGTGGGCCGAATAGGTTCCTCTTAACCTCTTTTCAACATTCATGGTGAATAATCCGTGCGACCGGCATACTTTGAGAGCTCGTTGCCATACATCTATTAGGAATATATAGCAGCTCATAATGGGCGTCACACTCGAGTAGATTTAGTATGCGGTACCTAGATCGATCGATCACATTTATATCTCTCTTGATCTCTTTTTAATAATGATATATATTGCATTCACAATTATGATTATCCCAAAGACAGTCATAATTGGTCGAAGTGAATACAAAACTACAATGTGATTCTTCAAATCCGATCTTCCTCTTTCCTTCAAACTCTCAATTTCAGTCCAGCTCGCTTTTCTAGAAATGTCCCATTAGATCGAATCAACTCATGACCATTGGCAACATCCTAAGATAGCAAACACTAAATAGAAATCTTGAGAATAAGTAAGAGTCCGAGGGGACTAAAATCGAGGAACTCATTTCCCTCAAGAGTCTGCATAAAAGTTGAGATCAAAACTTTTGCCACTCTTATTGGTCACGTATCTACTCAATCACATAATTCATCGAACTCATACATATATATTTTGTCATCACCTAGATAATAAGCTTAAAAACCGTATCAAAACCGGTCATTTTTGGTGTCAACTTAATATAATGTCTCTTTCAGGTAAAAGAATATTCAATTCAATTAACGCAATTCTAGAGATTTTACATGACTAATCTAGGTAAAAGCTACCATTCATATGGCTTCCTTTGTCATCGTTATACAAATTTGACTGAATTGCCTCTTGTTAACCAATAAATTGCTTTTTCTTGATCTAAAAATAACATAATTAACTCCATGTTATGGAAGAAACACTCAGCAATCCTGAATGCCTTCAAGTCCAGATCCTTCCCTTGGCCCACGTTCGTATTCTCACGGCTTTCCAATGTGCTTCGGGCTCAAGTCCACATACATCAAGCTCCCAACAGCAAGCATTGTATGCAGCCTCATCCATATCTTTCATCTCAAAATTAGAAGATAACCAACTTTTGATGGTATTAACTAACTCCATATTGCTTCCGGCAATTAATATATCATCAACATATAATGATATGATCACAAATTGATCTTTGGATCTTTTGATATATACACAATGATCCTCATCAATCATTGTAAAATTATATGCCATCATAGCATTGTGAAAACGTATATACCTTTGTCTTGGCCTTGCTTAAGGCCATATATCGATTTCAAAAGTCGACATACCTTTCCTTCTTGGCCTTTCGTAATGAAACCAACAAGTTGTTCCATATATATTTCCTCATCTAATTCTCCATTGAGAAAAGCCATTTGATGTAATTCAAGATCCATACTTGCCACTATTGCCAGAATAATGCGAATTGAGGTGAATCTCACAACAGGGGAAAATGTTTCCTCATAATCAATTCCTTCCTGTTGATTATAGCCTTTCACCACAAGGCGAGCTTTATATCTTTCTATCGAGCCATCAGCTTTACGCTTTATTTTGAGAACCCACTTGTTCCCAATAGCTTTGCGTCTCTTTGGAAGATCAACCAGTTCCAAAATATGGTTTGACTTCATTGACTCCATTTCCTCTCCCATTGCATCCATCCATTTTTCTTTACTAGGGCAACTTAGAGCCTCATGTATATTTCTTGGCTCATCCTCATCTTGTGGGGCAATCATAAAGTTTCCCCTTCAATGTCAAAACGTCGACGGGGAATACTTTTGCGACTTGTTCGCCGTATAGGAGATAGTACATTTAGCACATCATTTCCCATTATGTTCCCACTAGGATAAGATAATGATGATGTCGTATCATCATGTGGTTGTAATTGAGAATTAGTTGTATGCAATTCATCACTTCTCACATTACTCCCACTTGGGCGAACCCCACTAATATCATTATACGGATCCATGGTTTCAAATAGGGAGTAATCTTCACCTATTTCGCCCTTCTTAGGAAACTCATTCTCTAAGAATGTGACATCCCGTGATTCAAATTCAGTTATACTCCCACTTTCCTGCTCACCTATGAACACATACCCTTTCGAGTGTTCGTGAGTATCTTATGAAAATACTCTTCTTTCCTACGGGACCCAATTTCCCAAATTTGTGAGAGGGCTCATGGGTATAGGCAGCACAACCCCATGGCTTAAGAGAACCTAAGTCTGGTTTTCTGTCCATAACTCATATGGAGTGGAAGTAACCGATTTGGAAGGCACCCGGTTAAGTACATGGTCAATAATGCCAAAAGGTGATAGGTAAGTTAGCATGTGCCATCATGGACCTAACCATTTCAAAGAGGGTTCTATTTCTTCTCTCTCGCAACACCATTTTGTTGAGGAGTATATGGAATAGACAACTGTCTTTCTATTCCTTTTTCATCACATAATTTTCTGAACTCATCGATAAATATTCTCGACCTCGATCGGATCTCAATGCTTTTATTTTCCTGTCTAATTGATTCTCTACCAAGGCCATAAACCTTTGAAACAACTTAATGCTTCAGATTTATGAGAAATCAAATAGACATATCCGAATCGAGTATAATCATCTATAAAAGTGATGAAATAAATAGCCCAATGCCTTCCTCTCACATTCATTGGACCACGAGATGTCGAATGGATTAAATGCAGAGGAAATTCAGCTCTTTTACCTTTTCCAAATGGTTTCCTTATTGTTTTCCCGGCTAGGCAATGCTCACATATGGGCAAATCGACTTTTTCAATATTGCCCAACAAGCCCTCTTTGGCTAGTCTATTCATACGTTGTTGGCCAATATGACCAAGTCTAGCATGCCACACATTCACATCATTGTCATATGAATTAGGAGACGTGATAAGGGAATAACAAACATTTGCATTAACATAGTCAATGTCTAAAACAATAAAACCATCCAGAAAATAGCCATGACCATAGAAATTTGTTTCCAAAAACAAATCCACACCTCTATTATGGAAGTTCATATTAAAACCTAGTTTGACCAATACTAAAACAGACACTAGATTCCGACGAATCTCCGGAGCGTACAATACATCATGCGGGATCAAAGTGCGTCCACCACGCATGTTCGGTTGGCGAGGTGCCAATTCCTTTTACTTCAACTCTGGAGTTGTTTCCCACATAGATCCACTTAGTTCCGGTTGGTATTCGTCGGAATTCCACAAAGGATCCTCTATCCTTTGCTACATGGTCTGCTCCCTGAATCTACAGTCCACAAAGGATTGGATTCAGCCAACAATACAGAACTTGACACATAAGCAAAGTTCTCAAATGTACAAGAGGTGTTTACCTTTTCGGCTCACGACAAAGTTGCGAGCATAGTGACCCTTCTTGTCACAATTGTAACACCTTACCCTTGACATTTTCTTCACTTGAGGACGTTTTCCTCTCTTGTGTTGGTTAACTCTTGGTTTCTTACAAGGAGGACTTGATCCTTTGCATGACCACATATTGAACGAATCAATACGCTTGCGCTTAGAGCTCAAAGCCCTTTCTGAGCTAGAATCAGCATTGCAAATATCTGCTTTCGGCTCAAATGCCGTTAGGTGGTCCTCCACTAGCTCAAGGTGGCGCACGGCATTCTCAAGATCTTCCATAATATGGTCAAGAGCTACTAGCGCTTCTGGCTTTTTCAGCACATATTGAATCTTCATATTCAATATTTCACAATTGTTGCCGTTCAAATCAGCAATTACTTTCTTAGTTGCCGAAACCATCGATCCGAACACATCGACATATGCACGAATAATTAATGCCTATCATTTATGCATCTACTTTGCATAGACCCATCATACTAACAAACAATTTCAAGTAAGGTTTCAGAATCAAAAGGTCACTATGTTTCCAATCATCCTCCAAAAATCCTAACTCAAAACTGTCATTAATATAATTGTCTTATGCAAATTAAATTCTATCAACTACCCACAGCAATCAAACAATAATAGAAAGCAAATAATATCTAACATCCAATAAAATAAAATAATGCTTTCACATAATTCAACATATCTATTACACTAAGTAATACATACAGATGAAAATCTCAACACAGAAAGAGATATATATATATATACCCAAAACATCTCAAACTAGTTTAAGAAATAAATAGGGAAAGTCCCTGCTAATTTATCAGTTAAAAAATCTAAGAAAACTAAAGGCACATTTGCCAACCATGGAAAAACTTTTGGAGAGCTCTTATGCCGCCTCCAAGGCGCATTTACTTTGTGCCATGTGGCACTCATACTAAGGGTTGAAGTTTTGGTTAACCCAATCCTATAGTATTCTCTCACAAAAGCTTCTACCAGCCTCATATAACCCGGGACCATGTTGACCTCCCATAGCCGATCTAACACTGCTTGCCATTCTGGTGGAAGAGTGTTATTGAAGGTCGACACCTTCTCAAAATCCGGTATAAGATAACCATTCCAGGATGATTTCTCGTATCATCGATTGACTTTGACCACATGTGATACTAAATCACCATCATGCCACCGATAATTAGCTAACTCGTCATCAGCCTTTTAAGTCTTGCACGTCCTTCGTCCGTTCTCGGGAATGCAGGTATCCGTGCATATCGCATCATAGTTCTTACAACAAATGCAGAACTTTGAAAAAATGGATCACTTATAATCCATAATAAACATAAGGGAAAATACATAATTTTCCATGATTCATGCAACAAATGCAGAATAAAAATGGATTGCTTATAACCCACATAGGCATAATTGAAAAGGAAACAAATTCCTTTTTATTTTTTTATTTTTTTATTTTTTTGCGGTCAACGGTCGGTTAATGGTCAACGGTCAACGGTCAAGTCAACGGTCAACGGCGGGTCAACGGTTAACTGGGTCGGACGGGTCGGGTTGCCGGTCGGGTTGGGTCGCCGGTCGGGCCGGCTGGTCGGGCCTCGTGGCCAGTTGGGCCGGGTCGGACGGACCGACCTGGCACGTGCGGCACGCGTGCAGCTGCGCGTGGGGGCGCGTCCGGTGGTCGTTGGCGACGTTCCACCACTCGTCGCGCTCGTCTCGACGAAACCGTTCGTCCAGTGCCATTAGAAGTCGATTTCGACTTACAGAAAGTCAAAAAATCGCATGAACAGTCTCGGGTGTCGGGATTTCTTGCCCCGATCGGTGCCGGCCGAATCTCTTTTCACGAAAATCAATAATAAAACATCCACAGACATGAAAGGGGTCGGGAAAAACATGGAAAGGGATCGGGAAACATAAACTTATGCTCTGATACCAATGTTGGGAGTGTCGGATCCCCAAAAACCGGATTCGACCCTAAATCGAATCCCTAAACTTGCGCGGAAGACGAGCCCAAGAAATTCATATGCATCACCGATCCTAAGGCACATCACAGAATTGAACGTACCTTGTTTTCCATGGATTAAACCCCAACGACGCCAAGAAGAAGAGAAAATCGGTCCTATTCAATCCGATGATGCAAAAACGCCTTGGAGAATTGTGGGGTGTCGCCTCTTGCTTTAGTTTTTCTTTTGGAGAGTTTTTGGAGAGTTTTTGGAGGGAGGGGGAGAAGACGTACGTAAAATTCTGCCAAAAGTTATCTTCTCTCCCTCTCTCTCCCCTTTTATACCTCTCCCAAAAAACACAAAACACACCCCTTCAACTCCTCCCTCCGTCCATGGGCCCTCACTCTTTGTGGGCCGGGCTTTTCGGCCCAAGATGGGCGGACGGGCCAACTTAGGCCCATCCAATAATTAATTAAAATCATCAGTAACAAAAAATCGGTCATTTTTTGGTGTCAACATATGTCTCTTTCAAAAAGAATATTCAATTCAATTAAACTGGATAATCAAAAGCCATCATATGGCTTCTTGTCATCGACAAATTTGACTGAATTGCCTCTTGAATTGTTTTCTTGAAAATAACATAATTAACTATGTTATGGAAGAAACACTCAGCTCCTATGTCCAGGCCCATGTTCGTCAAATTCGGGCTCAAGTCCACATATGCCAAGCTCAGGACTCCAATGCATGTGCCTTGATCCTCGCCAGCCATGTCTAGGTACCTGACACCTATGCTCACTTCATCGACCCTCAGACTTGAATCCATCAAGGTTGGCTTAGGTCCCCAATGCCCATGCTTGGGTACTCAAGGGCCAGGCCCAAGAAATCAGGCTTCTACAATTGGGACCCCCTATCGAACATTCCTTATATCACACAAATAACGTATATCTCCTAGCAACCAAATTTTCAACAATGTTAAATTCTTTGCAAAATGAACAATCCGAACTCTTCCCCAGAAGTAGTAGATCTTTGAAACAAATGGTTGCCCCCAAACGACTCCAACCATGGAATAATGTGAACTACGAACTTTCTTGACATGACTTCGAATATAAGTAGAAGCCCCTATCCATTAGCCTTTCTTCGACCCAAACTTTTTGTTTGGAGCCCAAAGATCTCACCGAGGATCCTATTGGACCGCACCAAAGCCCAGCCAACCGAGGAGGTGGCAGAAGATAGAGAGGCCTGTGTAAACTCAGCTCCACAGCCAACTCCTGATTCTTATCTTGTTCTTGCTTTTGCTTAACCAGAGTTTCTCAATCTCTTAAAGCCTGCACAAGGAATGCGTCTAGAGCTTCCGAAGCACTCGTGCGCATGCTGAGTGAAATAGCCAAGTCTGTGAAAATAGCTATGGGTTTCTAGCTCTGCGAGTAAAATTCATAGACACAAAACAAATTGCCTTTGCTCCATGAGAAGATCACAAGAACTTCTCGAGCAAAAAGAGATATGTCCCACCAAAATAGAGTGAGCCTACTATCAAAAGCTAAATGAAATGTAATCTATATGTATCTATACACGCCAGTTTCAGATTCTTACATCGAAATACACACCCTAGGAAGAGAAATACTCATTTGATGTATTGAGAGAGCCATCTGAAGCCCTCGCCGTAGCCCATCTTGCGCACAATGCTGCACATGAAGACCTCGAGAGGGCGGATGTTGGTGCCGGCGAGGTCGACATTGCCCTTCCCGGTGGTGAAGTTGGTGAGGCCCAAGTAGTACCGCAGTTCGTCCTCTGACGCGGCGGAAGAGAGGTCGATCTTGTTTCCCAAGACGAGGAATGGGACTTTCGCCAGCAACTTGTCCGTGAGGAGAGCGTCCAGCTCCTTCTTTGACTCGGCGAATCTATCCTTGTCGTCAACCTATATAAAAGTTCCAAAGCATTCATCATCTTCAATAGAATCTATCCTTGTCGTAAGCGTCGACCAGGTACACCACCCCATCAACCTATATAAAAGTTCCAAAGCATTCATCATCTTTGATAGAGTGATTGCTTCACATGCTCCCATACATGTGCAAAAACAATATGAAACAACAATCATATGACATGATCGTTTGAAGTTTTATAATGCCAAGTGTGAACGAGTGCCAACCAATCCATGAAGGAAAATTTTTCAGCAAAACTTGGTTCCCTATCGCGGCACCCTGTCATCATAGTATATCCCAGAAAAAAGGAAATTTTCTCAGCAAGGAAAAACCAGTACCAAATAATACACTGGCCAACACTTCTAGTTGATTAGATTAAATAGTAACATCTGCTTATAAACACCGCAAGTCAGCCACACCAGCTATATACAGTATCTTGAAAATGGATTAGCAAAGGACACAATGTTATCCGAAGAGAACTAAAAGGGAGAGAAAAACAAAACTCAACAGTGTGCAAGAAAACCATCGTACCGACCATCAGATAACATGAAAACATGTCACTTGCCGACCCAGACTACTGAAAATGAAAATCAGTCCCCGTAAATCCAATTTTTATTTTTATTTTTGGGGGCCAATATAAAGCCCCTGTTTAGAAGCAACGTAAGTACAACTGGACGATGGCCAAGTTGCGGCGATTGCATAAGCATTCCCTCACCTCAATCCAACAAGGTCAAACCTGATCTCAAGGTAAACTAAAGGTTCAATTTCAGGGATACCTATTGAAAACTTAATGCAGTAAATAAAATCAGTGAACTGAAAGTAAAGAGCCACGCATTCGACTATGTCAACTCAAGAGTCAAGAAACACATCCACAGACAAGAATGAAGCATTCGAAGTGATGAGTTTAACATGATTAAGCAAAAGCATCAGAATACTCAGTAGGATGATCTGCCCCACATGCATCATGTTGCATAAAATTCAAAAGCTGTTACAGAATTCATGAATGAATCGGCCATATGGCACGCAATTAAAGAGATGTCCCTAATCAGGAGCTTTCATAGGAGAGAAAAGGCGAGCAGAACTTTACCTTAGCGTAGTAGTCCCGCCAGACCCTACGAGCGATCTGGTGACCACCCAAGTCGAAAGCTTTGAACTTTATCTTCCCTATACTCAGTTCCTCTGAAGTCGGGAATTGGGTGGGTGGGTGCTGAACCAATCTCTGCCAAGGATAGGACCAGGGAGCGTGTTATCATCCTATGAACACGCTACATATATCTATACATTGTATACTAAGAAATATACTATAAACCCATGCCACACAAGCGCAAGAGTTATGCAATCAACTCACCAAAGGACATGCAGAGAGGACTCGAGAAGCAAAAGGAATAAACGACCAAAATAAGAACAGACAAAAAAGCACAATGCTGGACCGACGACCACGATAAGAGAAAAAGCAACTCCAGAACTGTATGTTTCCATTGAAGGGAGTCTCTGCGAAGTAAAACGAACGTACCTCGTCCTTCAACATGCGAAGCAGAGTGGTCTTCCCTGAATTATCCAGTCCCAAGAACAAGATTTTGGCTTCCTTCTGCCACAGACCCAGATACGCCAGAGCTCCATAAAACCAATCCACTAGAAACATTGCTCCCTCTTTTTTGGCTTTCTTTCGACAAAAACCCAAGTGAAAATTCCCCGAAGTCTCAACCGACAATGAGAAAGAATCAAGATAGGTGAGAGCTTGAAGCAACTTCAGCCGGAAGCAGTTTTGAATTTATACTCTCCGTTTGAAGCTTGGCGCACAAGCAGTTTACCGGCGCAGGGTCCGCATCCCTGGTTGACTGCGCACGTGGCGCGTCGGGAGGGAGCTGGTGACTGGCTATCCGCGGTGGATGTTGCCGCTCGTCCACGTGGGAGGTGTTGATTGGGTGGGTTGCGTCCCCGCGGGGGAAGATGATGAGATGACAGCGTGGTCGACGCGACGCGGGGAGACGACGCGCGACAGTCGTCCGATTACGTGGAGGAATTGGAGGGCCGTGGAAGCGAGACGGATTGTACGCTCGGGATGCGTTGGACGTCTTTGTGATCGGCGAATCGAACGGATCCAGATGAGAGGATGAGGTGTGGCTCCTTGATTGGCATCAAAAAGGTAAAGTCGTTAAGAAGCTTTCTTTCTTTCTTTTTTTTTTTTTTTTTTTAAAACTATTTTTCGACTTCCGGGCAATACTTGCAAAAAAAAAAAAAGAAGAGGAAGAAATTTTCAATTTAATATACCGATAATTAACGCATCTATAGATTAATCGTCTAAAAATCAAGAAGAATTATGGAAAATCTCCTGCTGACTTTAGGGTAAATGCGTTGTTTATTAAATTTTTATTTTATTACGGTAGGGAACCATTAGTTACATTTTTTATGTACGAACGTAATGTGCATGACTTTTCAAAGGTAAGTGTGTATTTTCATATTCTTTTATATCAAAAAAATCTCTACCTTCAATTTTGCGGGGAAAATAAAGAAAAAGGAGTACAATAAATTAACTAAAATATAAGGAGAAGTGATTATCTACATGAAAAGAAAGATATTTTAGGGAAAAGAAACATAATTAAGTAGAAAAGGCAGAAAAAGGCTTCACTAACAAAGAGTTAATGGTAAGATAACAAAAAATAGCTTTTGTAAATTTTAAATGGTTAAATAATGCAAATTGACAAGAATATTTAAAATATTATTATAGATTCAGTTCATCATATTTTACTAAGTTAATATAAAAATATCAAAGAAATAAATTAGGAATAATATAACATTAGAGATTTACATGGTTTAATTGGAATATTGATATCTATATGCATATGAAGAGCTAGTAATAAATAATTCATTACGATCAGAAAATTAAAATTATAATCACTCATACGTTCAAGTGTCTTCCACTGAAATTTAAGCTTAAATCCAAAATATCTAAAAATAAATAGACATAAATTCACAGCACAAACCCTCGATGTTCAAACCCTAAGCCTAAGCCTTAAGCAAAAAAAAAAAAAAAAAAAAAAGAAAAGCCCTAAGCAATACATACGCTCGCTCGCGTACGGTGAAAAACAAAAACTGCGCTCTTTCTTCCATGCTTCGTACGGCGGCTTGCTTTTCATTGCATTACTTCTCATCTTGGCTTGTGTGGTTTCTTGCGAGGCGCTTTTTTTTTTTTTTTTTTTTCGCTGAAGAAAACCTAGGCGTTTTTATTTGTGTGCACAAAATAAACAACTTTTACCTGAGCCACGCCATGTGGAACTTGAGCAAGTGCGGCTCCTCTCTCTTAAAAGAAGACATTTCTGCCCCCACAAATAAATAAATATATGAACCCTTTTTTGTCTCTTAGGATGCATTTGTAAAACTTTTATTCATGGGAATAATTTCTAATCATAAATGATTATTTTTTATTTTATTCACGGGAACAATTTCTAAGCAAAAAAATACATTTGATAATTGGATAAAATTTATGATTTTGAAATAGGATTGAGTTTGATACCGTGTCCAAATTAGAACCAAAATATTTTCTTTTAATTTTTAAATAATTTTATTACTTTTTTCCTTTCTTTTCCTTATTCTTTTTCTTCAAGTCATCGGTTGCTGGCCTTGAGATGACCGGGCAATCGGTTAGACTAGGGCTAACAACCTCATCGGAATGTTGCCAACCCTCGGTGAGGCCGGCCTTCTTTAGCCGAGCCTCGCCAATAACTGGGCAAGGCTTGGCCGAGCTTGCCCAACCGCCGGTAGGGCTCGACCTTGCCAAATGTGGGCGAGGCCGCTTGCCCAACCATGGCTTGGCCTAACCTTAACGAGGTTATCCGAGCCTCGACGGGGCTGGGTGAGCCTCGCCAGTGATTGGGCTTGCCTTCAGCGAGCTCGCCAAATCTCATCTTGGCTCGGTGAGCACGCCGAACTGGTTGTCGACAACCGACAGTGGTGGGTGGCGAACGGCAACCATGGTGGTGGATGAAGAAGAAGAAAAGGAAAGAAAAACAAAAAAGAAAAAGAAAATATGGGCTTGATTCTAGAATTGTTCCTAGGAGCAAAAGAATTGTTCCTAGGAGCAAGAATTAACTTCTTTTTTATTCTTGATTCTATTCTAAATCTACTTCCGGAAACAAAAAAATAGAAATTTATTTTCGGGAACAAAAATTTTACTAAACATGATTATGTTTTGAAACTATTCCCGAGGACAAAAGAATAGAAATTTTTACTATTTGGCCGATTACCAAATATGGTCTTAGTAGCAAACTCTTTCAACAAAGAAATTCTAACCCATTTGAAAAAATCTTTTTTAATAAATTCGATTTAACAAATCCTTATACGAATTTAAATTAGAAACACTAATTTAACATTATTAATCAATTAACCCTTTAAATTATACATAAAGATTATTCAATTTTGGTCATTTGGCCTTCTTGTTTTTGAGACTTTTTTCTATTTATTTAATTAGGGTTTTTAATTTATTTTTCTTCCGTTTTTTTTTTTTTTTGGTAAGATATTTTTCTTTTTTTTTTTTTTTTTTTTATATCAGCTAAATGTAAAAACGATATTTCCTTTCGAGAAACAAGAATAAAGTATAGCTTTACCTCTTTAAAGTCATGCACACTACACTATGTTGATGAGAAATGGAGAAGGGTATTGGGTATTGGTTAAAATTTCGAGGGTCAAAGGTTAGCCGTAGTTAAAGCTTGTAAGGTTTTTTTGTCATATCTCCTAAAAAAATATACAAAAAATTTTCATTTAATCAAGTCGTAGTCAAGTTCCTTTGACAAATGAAGTGGTCTAGATGACCAAAAAGAACAATAAAATAATAGAAAAGCAAAGGAAAGGCTTCATATTATATGTAAGAACATGCATAATCATTATGAAAATGCATAACAATATAAATAATTTTTTGAATTTTGGCTTAATATGCATGTATCCATAAATTTTTAATTTGTTCAATTTGATTCCTAAATTATATGGAAATGAATTAAAAGTTCAGGATCATATCGAAAATTAAAAGTTTCGGATGACATTACATAATTATTAAAATACATAGATCACATTACATATTAAATCAAAATTCATGGATTATTTGTGTCTTTCCTCTTATTGAAAAGCCCTCGACACAAGAACAAGCTAATTCGTTTTCAACCTTAGGGCCATGATCAATTTGCCATTTACCAGAAAATAGTTGGATGAGTAGTGGGGGCAATTGATGCATCTTTTCATAACTTTAAATTGATGTAAAAGTGAATTATTAGGCGATGCTGCCTGTTCTTTTGAAATGACCGATAAAAAGATAAATAAAAAGGTGATGACGTGAATGGGGGTGTCGATGAGAAACTTCACTCCTCATGCCTCGTTCGACCTCGCAAACCCTTCACAGACACGAAAAGATAGAGATCGAGAGGCGGAGCGACAGTCTCCTGTTAATTCCGGACAAAGCACAAAACTTTCATCCGATCGCTAAACCTAAACCATAACCACGACGACCTCAATTGTAATCTTCTCGGTCAGCCCATCCAATCGAACTCGGTGACCCAGTTGAAATCGCCGTGGGAGGGACGGAAGCCAGCTGGGCATTGCCTCCGCAGAAGGCCGAGTATTTCGTTTAGGATCTCAGGAGGTCTAGATACCGTACTAGGTTTTGGCGGGCGGGATATGCCATCAAAGGAAGTACCGATTCCACCTCCGTCGCTACTCATTTTCAAGAACTCGGGTATCTCTTTAATTCCACCTCCATCAGGATCATTGCTGATGATGGCCAACAAGCACAGCAAGCCGCGACGTACAGTAGGTTCTAATCGCTTCTTGGGCAAACTCTGGCCCTTCGACTCTTTTCGATCCCCAGAAGCCAGCAAAGGATGTCGCGACTGAAGAGCCACATGGTCTAGCCCGGATCGAGTATCGAGCTCGAGAAATCTTCCAAGAACTAACATTACCTTACGCCCACATCAAACGCCAGAAAATCTTATCAGGCGGCTTCTTTGTCACAGGACTTTCCTCGCATAATCTCTGTGAATCTTGCTGATAAATTGGATGTGCGAAATGGATATACCGACGTACAATTACCAGTCATATGATGATCAATTGATGTCGAGTAACATACAAGAGGCCAGTATCTCTTTTTGCCTGAAACGTCTGACCTATGCTCGCAAACTGCTAGCTTTATTTCCAGAACATGAACGTGACAACAAAAGAAGTTCATAAGAAGTATTGGGATGCTAGGTCGAGACATGTCCCCACTAAAAAAGGAAATTGACATAGAAATATTTATATAGTTCATGCTTAGTAACTGGTATAGCTCGAGAGCTTTCAACCCTTAGAAGGACCAAAAACACCAGCTGTATTATTATAAGCTTACAATCCAGGTAGAGTACTTCATTTGGGGAGCAACGACTGGAATTCAAAACACGCGGAACAAAAGCAAGCGATAGTGTGTTGTCCTCGTATAACGAAACCATGTCAATCCAGAAATCATGAACTCCCGATCTGAAAGCAATCACATGATTCAGTTTCTTTCGGAGAGAAAGAAGTACCGCATCAAATCTGCTCTCTACTTGATGTACTGCGACATCACTCCCTTCACCGTAGCCTATCTTGCGCACGACGCTGCACATGAAGACCTCAAGGGGCCTAATAGTCTGATCTGCAAGATTCACTTTCCCTTTGCCAGTCGTGAAGTCGGTGAGCCCGAGATGATATTGCAGCTTGTCCTCCGAAACCACATGCGGGATATCTAACTTATTCCCGAGCACGAGGAAAGGCAGCCTAGCAAGCGCTTCATCTGAAAGTAGGGCATCAAGCTCCCCCTTTGATTCCTCAAACCTCTCCTTTTCGTGGGCGTTGACCACATATACCACTACATCCACCTAGAGAAAAAAGTGCTGAAGATCAATCGTTCGACAAAAATCTCATTTGAAAATGTGTGCCAAAGAGCTGTCCGAGTTAAATTCATAAACTAGACGAGAAAAAGAGTAGAAAGTCAGAGAGGGAGCCGAAGATGGAAGATATTGCAGTGGTGCAAGAGTTTCCAAATGTGTTTCCAAAGGAATTGCCTGGTTTGCCGCTAGAGAGGGAGATTGAGTTCATGATTGAGTTGGCCCTCGGGACAGAGTCAATGTCTAAGGCTCCTTACCGAATGACGTTATCAGAGTTGAAAGAACTAAAAGTGTAGATGCATGAGTTGTTGGGTAAGTGATTCATATGTCCTAGTGCATCACCTTGGAGAGCACCGGTTCTGTTCGTGAAGAAGAAAGATAGTTTGTTACACCTTTGCATTGGCTATCGTCAATTCAATTAAGTGACGATCAAGAACAAGTGCTTACTGCCGAGGATTGACATTTTGTTTGACCAGTTACAAGGAGCGTCGATATTTTCTAAGGTCGACTTGAGGATAAGGTATTATCGACTGAGAATTAGGAAGGAAGACATATCGAAGACAACGTTTTGTACGCAATACGACCATTATGAGTTTACTATAATGCCGTTTAGTTTAACGAATGCCCCATAGCTTTCATGAATATGATGAATCGTGTATTCAATGAATATTTAGATTAGTTTGTGATTGTTTTCATTAACGACATCCTGGTGTACTCGAGAAGTCTAGAAGAACACGAAGGGCATTTAAGGATGGTGCTTCAGACCTTGCGAGATCATGTACTGTACGCTAAGTTCAGTAAGTGCGAGTTTTGGTTAACTTGTGTGGTGTTCCTAAGTCACGTGATTTCAGGCGAAGGAATCTTCGTGAACTCGACTAAGATCGAAGTAGTTATCAACTAGCGAAGACCAATGACCGTGACAAAGATCAGAAACTTCTTGGGTTTGGCATGGTATTACAGACAGTTTGTGGAAGGATTCTCAGCATTAGCCTCGCCATTGACTCGACTGCTGAAGAAGGAAGAGAAGTTCGTGTGGACAGATAAGTGCAAGTATAGTTTCCAAGAGCTTAAGCAGAAACTGACTACCACACTAGTATTGACAATTTCATCTGATCCTGAAGGATACGAGATCTTTAGTGATACGTCATTTAGAAGACTAGGTTGCATGTTAATACAATATGGCAGAGTTGTTGCATACGCGTCCCGTCAATTGAGACCTCATGAGTTAAATTACCCAATGCATGACTTAGAACTCGCAGCAATTATCTTTGTTCTGAAGATTTGGAGACATTATTTATGTGGAGAAAGGTTGCAGATCTTCACAGACCATCAGAGTCTCAAATATTCGTTCTCTCGGAAGGAGTTGAATATGAGATAGCATCGCTGGATAGAACTTCTCAAGAATTATGATTGTGATATTCTATATCATCCTGGAAAAGCTAATAAGGTCACAGATGCGTTAAGTCGGAAGTCTTCGATTGCACGGATGGTGATTAAGGAGTGGGTCTTACTTGAAGGAGCTCGATATTCGGTTTTCAAATTTGAGATATGCCACATTTCAAATCTTATGGCCACCCTCAGAATAGAAGCAGAAGTGTAGATCAGAGTGAAGATGTTACAGATGACAGACCTAGAGATCTAGAAGATTCTGCAAGAGGATACAGATAAGAGAAAGGCTGATTTTCAGATTTCTGATAATAGAACACTAAAGTTTTGTGGACGATTGTGTGTACCTGACGATGCAGAACTTAAGGAGGAGATTTTGTTAAAAGCTCATTATAGCAGTTACAGCATTCATCCACGCAGTATGAAGATGTATCAGAATCTACGTCAACACTTTTGGTGGATCGATTTGAAGGCGGATATCACCAAGTATGTCGCTAAGTGTTTGACGTGTCAGCAAGTGAAGGTACAACACTATAAGCCAGGAGGACTTCTGCAACCTCTCGAGATTCTCGAGTGGAAGTGGGAACACATCATAATGGACTTTGTGATGGGCTTACCAAAGAGTCAAGAGAGGTAATGATTCAATTTGGGTAGTGGTTGACAGATTAACGAAGTCGGCTCACTTCATCGCCGTACGAAAGGACTTTGCACTGGATAGCTATGCGGAGTTATACGTGCATTAGATAGTTTGTCTAGTGATGATTACATTTGATCGAGACCCGAAGTTTATAGCAGCCTTCTGGAAAATTTTACAGACTACCTTGGGAACAAAGCTATAGTACAGTATAGTTTATCATCCGAAGATAGATGGCCAGTCTGAGAAGACAATTCAGACCCTCAAGGACATGCCAAGAGCTTGTGTTCTAGACTTCAAGGGAAGCTGAGAGGAACAGCTTCATCTCATCCAATTCGCCTACAAGAACAGCTACCGGCAGAGTATTCAGATGGCACCGTTTGAAGCATTATATGGCAGAGCGTGCAGGACTCTAGTTTGTTGGGATGAAGTTAGAGAACGAAAGATCACAGGCCTAGAGTTAGTCTAGTAGTCAGTGGATGCAGTTACAGTTATTGGGGACAGATTAAAGACCACTCAGAGTTGTCAGAAAAGCTATACAAATAAGCATTGAAGACCTTTGGAATTCCAAATTGGTGAGCACGTCTTTTTGAAGGTGTCATCGATGAGGGGTACTTCACGCTTTGGTAAGAAAGGGAAGTTGAGTCCAAGGTACATTGGTTCCTTTGAGATTCTAGAAAGAATAAGGACTTTGGCGTATCGTCTTGCCTTGCCACCAAGACTGGCGCAGGTGCATGATGTCTTCCACGTGTCAATGTTGAGAAAGTATGAGCTTAACCCGACCCACGTACTGAATTTTGAAGAGTTAGATGTGGACAACAGATTATTGTATGTGGAGAGACCAGTTTAGATTATGGATTGCAAGGAGCAGGTTTTGCGTATCAAGATGATTTCGTTAGTCAAAGTGATCTGGCAACACAACGGGACAGAAGGAGCAACATAGGAAAGTGAAGACTCGATGAGACAACAATACCCTCACCTTTTTGTTTAAGACTTATAATGGTTTCAATCTCAAAGACGAAATTTTAATAAAAGGGGAAGAGTTGTGACAGCCTAATTTTCGAGTATGTTTTCGATTGAATGAAATGATCTTTTCATCGACGCACCTATAGTCTTTTTTTCTCTGAATTGATCACTCACGAGATAACTAATTTGTCTGGTGAAGCCGTTAAGGAATCTAAACGCGACTGACTTGAAAATTCAATCAGAAATTGATTAGTCAACCATCTAATTTGCAAGAGTCAATACGACATCGTTAAAATCGACCAGAGACCGGAGATAGGTCGGTTTGGCAGAGGCATGTAATTAAAGTGTGGATGATTCCTTCGATTGTAAAATTCTCGTTGAACGGCACTAAATCGATTTTTCTGTTGTCTCTGTACCTTATGCCCGTATTTGAAACTTCGAGATTTTTACGACAACCGAAAGTCGCCAATGAGTCGAAGATGTACAAATGTGGCTAGAAAATAATCGACTATGGGTAAATTGCACTAAAAAATTCCTAAAAGCTACCCGATAAGTTATATCATGTTAAAATTGCATCCGGTTGAGATTAACCACGAAATTGAACTCGATTTCAAAAATTGAAAGTTCTATCATATCACGATTTATTTTAGAGATAAGTGCCGCGGAAGTCCTAAAACTTGTCACGAAAATGCATTTGAGTCCTAAAACTTGCAAAAAGTGCAAATAAGTCCTAAAACTTGTCAAAATATTTCATTTGAGTCCTAAAATTGACGTAGTTAGCATTTTCCGTTAAAAATGTTGATGTGGCATTTAAAAATTAATTTTTATTTTTCACGTGGACTTTTTTTAATGATTTTTATTCATTTAAAAATAGATTTAAAAACGTAAAAATTAGATTTATTCATTTTATCTTATTTTCAACAAAAAAATGAAAAATGAAAAATTATTTAAAAAAGAAAACAGTTCAAAAAAAAAAGGCAACCTCGCCAGAGGGGCCACGTGGAAAATAAATAAATTGATTAATAGACATCATAAATAAAAATAAATAAAAATAAAAAAGCCACGTGGAAAATAAATAATTTTTTAATAAATAAAAGTAGACATCATAAATTAATAAACATAAATTTAATAAATTAATACACATCATAAATTAATAGACATCATAATTTTTTTAATGAATTAATAGACATCATAAAATTTTTTAACATTTTTTTCTTTTTTAAATGTTTTTTTAAATAAATGTTCACTTTTTAAAAAAAAATTTAAATCTAATTTAATATTAAAAAATTTAAAAAAGCCATGTGCAAAATAAAAATTAATTTTAAATGCCATGTCATCATTTTTAACAAAAAAATGCTCACGGTGTCGATATTAGGACTTGAATGAAATATTTTGACAAGTTTTAAGACTTATTTGCACTTTTTGCAAGTTTTAGGACTTAAATGCATTTTCGTGACAAGTTTTAGGACTTCCGCAGCACTTATCCCTTTATTTTAGGAATGTTGAATCATCCTCCGAAGAATTTTCGGTGAGTCTGGATTTTTGGCAAAAAATGAAAGTTTGGCAAAGTTGGACTGGTAAATTCGGAGGCCCGTTTTTGAGTGCGCTTTTGGTATCTAAGTTAGATTATTTGGCAAGGAAAATTGTGGAAAGTAGTGGGGGCATCCTCCTTGGCAAGTTTGCCATTAATTTGAGTCCAATTGGAGAGGATTTGAATTGGAATTGGAAGGTAAATGTCACAAATTCATAGGCCAAAGAGGGGGGAGGGGGTGTAACATTTCAGCACCATCTATGGCTTCTTGGGGAAGATTGGTGAAGGAAAATGGGCAGGGGATAGGCTGAAGGTGGTGGGGCAGCCACTTGAGTTCTAAGATATTTATCCAACACTTCTAAGGCTTTGTGGTCTCCCTCTAGCTGTAGTTCTCTTTCTTCTTCTTCCTTGATGCCTTGATCTCCATTGTTGTTGTCTTGAGAGCCCAAGAACCAACAGAAGACTAGTAGCATCGAAGCCAATCCGCCTCACGCCTGTTCGAGCAGCGCCGAGTCCGCCGGAGCCGTCACGCTGCCCCCGCACGCCTGTCCTCGCATGTCGTTGCCTGTGCCAGCCCGCCGTCCCGAGTCTCTGTCCAACCTATCGAGCCTCCTCTGCCGCTCGTCTAAGCTGCCGTTGTGTCCCCGAGCCACCAATAGCCCCGCCTGGTCTGCCGTCACCACTTGGCCGCCCAGCTCCGCCTGCCAAGTCGCCGACTAGCCCTTTCCAGCCTTGGACAAAACGGAAGTTCCAGCTTAGAGTTAAGACTTCGTGGCCCGTTTTTGACCTCTTCCGGACCTCGTTGGTGTCGCCATAGGCTTGTGTTCTGCTCGCCTCCGCATCGCCGTTGTTGTGAACTATGTAGCACCGACATGCGACACGCCACACGTGACACGACACTACATGACACGTGCATATCATTTCTCAAAAAGTAGAGAATTTCGACATATTCGACACGTTAAATATTAAATAAATATTTTTATATATAAATGCATAAATAAGTAAATGATAATAATAAAAAGAGTCTAGAATTAATCTATACTAAAAACATTAATCCTACATTTGTTAATATCATTCTTTCTTTTAATACAAATTCAACTACATTTTATTATAATAATCCATAAAACTTGAAGGAAAAAACAAGTAATCCACATTCCACTATTAAATTTGAAATTCATCAATAAGCAAAAAAATAATCAACATTCTATCAAGTAATAGAACAAAAAGTTATTCATCCACATTATTCACTTCTTCTAAAAAAAAAAAAAAAAAAAAAAAGACTCCATCTCCGGCTCATCAAGTGAAAGATTTGCAACTTCAAGCACCCCAATATCTTCAAATGAGTCAAATGCATCTCCGCCAATATCCCACATCTTAGTCTCTCCTTCTGCGTATTGTTGGTTTTTTCTTGATAGAAGACGGATATTGCTATGAATAAAAATTAAATCTTCTGCACGTTTTGGGGTCATCTTATTTCTTCTCGCTGAGTGTACAAATGAGTAAGTACTCCAATTTCTCTCAGCATATGATGAAGAAGAAGGTTGTGCAAGAAATTTTAAGGCTATGCTTTGAAGCATCGGTGCACATGTATCATGATTAACTCACCAAGCCTTAGAATCCATAGAATATCGATTTTTGAATGGAATCAAAATATCTAAATTCTCCATTTTTACTTGCAAAATCTACATACTCCAAATTTACCTTGTTGCGTTCATCCAAGTTAGGAAAGTATTTGTTAAAGCATTTTAATCTTTCTTGGTTGATCTCCTTATTCTTGTATGGAGAAATTCGAGTAGGATCTTCATCAAGCCATTGATTACTATCGTACCTTTATTTAATAAAATGAAATAAAATTAGAAAACAATAATAAATAAGAGGAGTATTATATTATCATGTTAAAGAAAGAATAACTACTAAAGTAATAATCTCATACAATTTTAGAAGTTACTTAAGATTTAATGCATGTGCCAAGCAATGAAGTGGAGTGTTGTTCTTTGTCCAACGATCTACAAGAATTGTGTGAACCACCTTATAAAACGTGGACTTCTCATCTAGCCTCTTTACTTCATGTGCATATATAACTTTTTCACATTTTCAATCATCGAACCCCACATATCATAAACTAAGTAAAGACAAGGCTTATCAGTGTCACAAATTCTAAGCATATCATAAATAGGAGCCATGAAGGAAAGTATATAATTAATCAAATCCCACTAAAAATCATCCAACACCTTCTCCTTGACAAACTTAGCTTTCTCTTGATTAATATCTCGATATATATTCCATTTGTCACAAATCACCATGTTTGGAAGACCACTTTTTATCAATGAGTCTCTTAAGCATCACAATCATCAAAGAAAAATGTGTATTCGCTATAGAAAGTAACTTCAAGCTAACAAACTCATTGTATATTGCTAATCTCATAGAATGGTTCATGATGAAATGTTTGATTTGCATAACTTCCTTAACAATATCTGAAATCTAACTATATTTCTCATAAACTATTTGATTGCTCTCCATATTTTTTGCGGCACAAATGTTCTTCAAAGCTAGATTAAGGGTGTGCACCACATAAGACGTCCACATAATGGATGGAAATTCTTGCTCAATGAGTTGTCTTGCGCCCTTACCATTTGAAGCATTATCCGTAATTACTTGGACCACATTCTCATGTCTAATTTCATTGATAACTCCTTTCATTAAGTTAAAAATGAAATGCATATATTTTATTTCTCCCAAGCAATCAATCGATTTTATAAACATTGGTTTTCCATTCGATACCACCATGAAATTAATAAGCGGTCTTCTATGTGAGTCGCTTTATCCATCACTCACAATATTTACACCATTCTCCTTCCACATGATTTTTATAGGTGTACACAACCTATCAATATTTGCCTTCTCCTTTTGCAACAAAGTGGTTCTCAACAAATTATATTTCGGTGGTACATAAACCACAATATTATGATTAGCGGCATAAGTGAAAGCGGATTGAAAATAAGGATTCTTTGCTAGGTTAAACGGCAAGCCCACCGAATAAAACATCCTAGCAATCTCACAATCTAGATGTTCCCGTTGAGTCATATTAAATGCATTTTCAAGTGATTTTCCACTCCCACTTCCATCTTTCCTTTTTTTGGAGTTTAATGATAAATCCATTCCATCACTACTACTACCACTAAGTGAATAACTAGCAAGAGGCAAATGTACATTTCTAGGTGCAATACTCATTAATTTAGTATTGACATCTTCCTCTAATCTTTCCATCTCCAAAAGATCTTTTTTTTTTTCTTTTCTACTTTTGTGCACTTTCCAATTCCTTTTCCACTTATCATCATCAAATAGCCCCTCACTCTCGTATATGAACTCCTAAAATCTTTTTGACAAAAGTTGCATCTCCAAGACAAATTTCCCTCCGCATCAGTATGATTAAGTAACTTAGTAACATATCTCAATAATGGTTGTTTTACAATTTTATTGCTAGAGGTAGCTTGTGTGCTTGAAATACTACTAGCCATGTTTGAACTTGAAGACATTCTGCCAAAAAAAAAAAATGTTATTATCAATTGCTATAAGGTTTCAAGTCTGAAGCAAGTGAACCAACATCAACGCTAGTCAAACGCCCAAGAAGAAAAAAATAGGAATAGAGCACAATCCATATCACCTTAAAAATCGAGCTAATATGGTTGAAATCTCAACAGGATAAGACTCATGAACTCAAGACTTGGGAGTTTGACAAGACCTCTAACCCTAAGCCAGACTCTATGCTTGAGCTTGGTTGGAATTAACATACTCAAGATTGACTCAATCCATATAGTTTCTTAACGGGACGAGTTCAAAGTACTTTGAAGCTCGACCAATCATACAAATCAGACAAGGATAAAACCCATTAAACCCGTAGTTTCTCACTGTCTACCTTGTGTAGCCCCTTTTCCTAAACCTACATTCAGAACCCAGATCATAGATTGCACTAATTGTATGAATGATAGTGCTTTAATATCAATTACAAATCAGTAAATCGCCCAAAAAATAAAAGAACCCTATAAAGGGGAGAAACACATTCGAACAAAACAAAAGAACGAAATTCGAAATTATCCCCTCATGCATTAGCAGCAAAAGCAGGCCAATCAACCACAGAAGTTTTGAGTCCCACGAAGTATTCTTTGCTTTGCATCGAGAGAGAGAGAGAGAGAGAGAGAGAGAGAGAGAGAGAGAGAGAGAGAGAGAGAGAGAGATTTAGACTTCAAATGCAACCCCAAAATTGAAACACAAGCGCAAAAGGGAGTACCCACCTCGGAATCAATACTTCGGATTCGAAAGGCAGCTCAGATTTACGGCAACAGTCGCGATGGTAGAGAGAGAGTTTCCAAGTAGCAATCGACAGAAAAGACAATTCACGAAAAATCTCACAATCAAGTGAAAAAACGGAACGGACAAAGCACCAAAATCTAAAAAAAAAAAAAAGAGAATGTGAAGCATCAGTTAGCGACCAGTCCACCGAACAAAAACAACAACAATCCAGGGAGCGAAACTGGCAAAAGAATGGCACAAGAGCGTCGGAGATAGAGAGATAGAAAGAGGGTCCAAAAAATACCCCTTCACCGAACTAGGGTTTGTCAAAAAATCCCAAATTGCAAGATGCTAACCTGAGATGAGCAAAAAGATGAAATCGCAAGATGAAGAAGAACAACGCGGCAACGCCTGTGAGAGGCAGAGGCGACGGCTCGCTGTTGGGGCGACGACTTGATGCTTGCGAGAGACGAAGGCGGGGTAGGAGGCGACTGTGGCGACTAGTGGGGCTGAGGCATGGGGGCTACGACGAGTTGGCAACTGGTGAGGTGGGTTGCGTGGTCAACAAAGCAACACCGGCGACACTCACGACGAAAGAAGAGAACCAAAGTGGTTTGCTCACTGCTTAGGCTCGTTCGCTGCGACTGAAGAAGACTAAGAGAAGACTGAAGAACTTTTGTGCGTGCAAGTGCGACTAACGTTTTAGATTTTATATATTTATTTATTTATTTATTTATTTGTATTTTTTTCATATGTTTATATTTAGAGCCCAGAAATTTTGAAAATTTCCAAGCGGCAATCGACGAAAAGACAATTCACAGAAAATAAAAATAACCTCGTGCATGTCGACGTCATGTGTTGGAATTTCCAACTCGCGTGTCGGAGCGTTGACCGCGTGTCGATTTTTCCTACACGGGTTGATCGCGTGTCGGAGTGTGTCGGAGTGTCGAACACAACATGAAGGGTCCTAGAGAGTGTCCGTGTTTCATAGGTCGTGAACTCATCAACTCGCTAATCCAGTGAGTTTACTTGCTAAACCTTACTTAGGGGGTTAATTATGCTTAGGGATAATTAGATTAACTTAAGATTGGTTTAGGTGGTTAGTTTAGATTAATTAGTGGTTTAGTTGATTAATTAGGCTTATTAGGTGGTTAGATTAGATTAGTTAAGGGTTAATTAGATTGTATTATTTAATTAGTATAGTGCATTATTTTTCTAAGTCCAATTAGGTGGTTAGATTAGCATATGTAACTTAATTACATTTATTGAATTAATTTGCATTTATTTGACTAATTTTGTAATTTATTTAATTATTTAATATTTTCCGGAAATTATATCGGGATAGCCGGTCGTTAGAATTTCGTGCTGATTGCCGTGGTGTAATTATTTTGTGCAATTGATTATTAGATTGTGCAATTGAGTGATGATTGTTAATTTTGAGTTATTATTTCAAAATTATGAAATTTTGGTATTTAATTAGAAAATACAAGGTGTTGGGTTTTGATACAAAAAAACGTTTTTAAGTACTATATCAAATAGTGGGATTTTAAAAGGAGGGATATCAATTTTTAAGGTTCGATTTGACCGTGTACTCACACACGATTATTTTACCGAGTGTTTTTAATACGAAAAAAATAGGCCAAGCAGATTATTTTAATTGAGGCATTGGAGTGCAAAGCACAATGTCCTTTGCCAGGATTGAATGATCGTGTGATGGTCATTAGAACCCGTCCCCGATGTGTGTCGGGTGGACAATGCTTCTATATGGAATGCCCCTAACAACGGATGCCGGATTACGGTAAAGGCCGAACCGAAGCTCCTCCGGGAATGCTGTCTACAGGTAGACGTTGCCGTGTTCAAGGGATGAGACGATACTTGGCTATGCCGAAAGATCGATGTGCGTCGGGTAGAATGTGCCTGTGGGGGCAGTAATCAATTGGAACGCTTAAATGATTGAGATAAACACGCCTGATTATAGGACAAAATTATGTGGCACAAATGGGACGTGTCATAACAATTTGGTCTTATAATCGGGACCCCTGTGATTTATTGAGATATGAGTGAGACATTCCAATTGATGTGTAGGTTTATTATATGCATATGTGATATGAATTGTATTGACGTGTAGGAAGGAATTGAGGTGAGGAGAGTTTTTAATGATGTGTGACTAGACTGCCTCTAGATGTATTACCTTTCTAATCGAGGTTTAGGACGTGAACTCGCTAAGACATTGTCTCACTCCGTCGTGATTTAACTATTTATAGGTCCTTAGATAGAAGCAAGGCCGGTTTGTTTTGGACAACCGCAAGGGTATACCAAGTAGAGTATCGACGTCCCTGTCCCCATGAGTCCCTGGCTCCATGAGCTCATCGTGACCACTATCTTGGTCGATGAGGGCCTATCATAGTTGGTACCTCATCAATTCAGGGTATAGTTCCGTCATGAGCCTAATGGGATACGGTAAGGTCTCCTACAGGGTTTCGACATCCCCACCATTGCGGTCAGCGCCGCTATGGGCGAGGGGGTGGCTGACCCACCTGACGGTGTCGTGGTAGACCTGGATCCCAAGTAGATAGGGCCCGGGGTGGGGTCCGCTAGGGACTTCTTTTTGAGACTTCAACTGTTGTATATATAACTTGGTAGGTTGACCTTGGTTGTTTATAAAAGTGTGTTTGTGAAATTTATTGTCCTGCTTTTCTATCCCATGTTGATTATTGTTTGGGGATTGTTTATTATACGCTTCCGCATGTGCATAATCGATTGGGTTGGTGATGCGTCCTAGGATGTCGCAATTTTATCGACCACTAAGGGATGTGCGCGCGCTCGAGATTCAGGGCATGACATTCTCACTTTTATTAAATAATTTATTGAGCGACACAACATCATTTCGTTTATCCTCAATGCATGTCACCTAAATAAGTAGATGCTAGAACTCCTATGGATGGATGCTAGAAGGGTAGACTTTTTTGGGTCCGAAGCCAAACTTTGTATTTTTTTGGGAGATGTTTGAAAGTTTGGATAGAATCCAACTTTATCATTAGTAGATGAACTTTAACTAAATTGACAATAACAATGGTTGTAGATCTATCCCCTCAAAATAGTGAATTAGGTATAGGACCCTTCGTTCAATGAATTAATTGTAAAGAGAGAGGAGATGAAATTTTGAAAACTCTAATGAGTAGGACACATTTCGGACACGTTATAATTAGCAAGTGGAGCTAGTGTAGAAAGCCTCAACTATCAATAGTTTCTCACTTTTATTAAATAATTTATTGAGTGACACAACATGTCACCTGAATCCGAGAGGTGCAAACACGTTTCGATTGACATGTTGAATCTCTAACAGCTACTATGGAATTTGCTAGAAGGGGGGACTTTTTTGGGTTGGAAATCAAATTTTCTGTTCTTTTGTGAGACATTTGAAAGTTCTCAAATAGAATCTGACTTTATCATTAGTATATGTAATTTCTCTAGATTAACAATAACTATGCTCCTAAATTCATGCTATTAAGATGGTGACTTTTCTATAGGACCCCTTCCTTAAGCTTCAATTGGAGTTCATCCATGGACAACGACTATTTGATTTGGAGCGGCTGGATTTTGGGGCATTAGTTTTCGCTTCTTCAGGGGGATTTTGTGACATTTGCAATTGACAGCAAATGACCTTCAGCTTTGAGAGCGGAGACATGAAAGCATGAGATTGTATTTATTCTCGACCCGATGTCGCAAAAATGTTCCCTTACCCGATGTCGCAAAAACGTTCTATTACGTTTTTCTTACTGTTTCTTCTTGAAATTTGGCTAGTCCTCACTCATTTTCTTTCATAATTTTGCTTTATTTTTTGTTTATATTTAACGGTTTCGAGAAATTTTTTTATAATTTGAGATACTGATTTTTATGAAAAGGAAAATAAAAAGTTAAAGGCTTTTCATTATATTTGGCCTTCAAATTATTTCTACTTTGTCTACTATTGCTAATACTTTTATTAGTTTATCTTAAAGGAGACAACATTTTTAATGATTTTTTTGAGAAAAAATTAAAGTCGGAAGATGAGTAGTTAGGGATAATCGGTATAGGACCCCTTCGTTAAGCTTCAATCAGAGCTTCTCCATAGACAGCGACTTCACATTATGATTATGATTTGTCAGCATCAATAAACAACCATCAAAAGTGACATGTGAATAGTAGATTTTTTTATCTGTGGGCGTTGTATGACACTGATGGAAAGGGGGTTTGGTGGAGTCCTTATTTGAGTGGGAGACATGTCCTATTAGTCAAAGCCACTTTAACGTCCTATTAGTCAAAGCCACTTTAACCAAACATGTCCTATTAGTCAAAGCCACTCTAACCAAACTTAAATCGATTTTGTAGTGGCGACGCCCTATTGATTAGGAGTGGCTGGATTTTGGGGCATTAGTTTTTGCTTCTTTAAGGGGATTTTGTGATATTTGCAATCGACAGCAGAGAACCTTTGGCTTCGGGAGCGGAGATCTGAAAGCACGGGATTGCATTTATTCCTGATCTGACGTGGCAAAGATGTTATATGACGTGTTTTGAGGTGCGAACGTCAAAAGTATAAAAACTCGGTATAGAGGGACGCTTAAGTGCCAAAAGTTTCAAAATGCATATTTAAATACCAAAATCAGGAAAAAAAAAAAATTGTAACACGTAAGTGCCAATGGCAAGAAATTTCGGCCAAATTGTTGACATGACATTTTTCTAGCAAGATGAGTGGAAAACAACGTTGTTTTTAGCATTGGTGTGGCTAGATAAGTGCAAAACAATTTTTTTTAACGCTGACGTGGCTAGATAAATCTAAAACGACGTCGTTTTGACATTGATGTTGCCTCAAAATTTTTTAATATAAATATTAATGAACATGATTGACAAGTGTTGAGGCCCTTGCCACCGCCACCCCACCATCATTGGAAAGGGTCGATGACGATGGGGTGAGGGTCGGCTAGGGTCGTTGGCCACTGGAAAATGGCCGGCAAGCTTGTCCAACTGTTGGCGAGGTGGAATGGTCATTGGGTCGCCCTAGCGAATGATAGCCCCTGGCCTTCTTGGGTGAGGTGACCCTTGCCGAATCTTGGGGTTGTGAGCCCTTGCCGGTCAGCGGCAAGGACCATGGCCCCCTCGCCTAGGCAGCAAGGGTTCTCCGGCCACAATGAAAAAATAAAGAGAAAAGTAAAAATAATAAAAATTTAGAAAAAATACTAAAAAATTGTCCTTGTCAACTTCGATTGTGCCACATAAAACAACAACCAATGTCAATGTTAGTGATTTTTGATGAAAATCGATCGAATGGACTCAATTGACACATGTGCAAAATATTACAATACTAGAAATGGATCAGTTGTTTAGGAAGTTGTGTTACAATACTAGAAATAGTTTTTGAGTGATAATTGTTCAAAGAGTTCTAAACCTATTTAACAACCAATATTGTCTTAAATTTTCAATTTTATTGATTTAATTCTAAACATTTTGACGATTTTCTAATGCAGTTCATATGTCTAATTTTGGCCAGCAATAGCTAATGTGATCCTCTAATTAGTGCTGGCTGTCCTACATGGTAGCACTAATGTGGAATATTTTTGGAATCTTTTTAAATTTTTGATTTTTTATTCTTTTGTTGGGTTTTTGGTGGTAAAAAAATTAGTTTAGGGTAAATTTATCGCATATATATCAGTTTTGGCTTTTTCATGGTATTAACCTAAAGCATTTTGATGGTAAACATAATAATATGTTGATTGGCAAACAACACTTTTTACATTAAATAAATCAATTCAAGGGTCTTCTAGAAATTGTGTCACAATACTATAGAAACAATTTTTGAGTGATGATTGTCCAAAAAGTTTTAAACCTATTTAATGGCTAATATTGTCCTAAATTTTCAGTTTTATCAAATTTTTTTAAATATTTTGACGATTTTTCAATGTAGTCCATATGGCTAATTTTGGCCAGCAATAGCTAATGTGACCCTTCAGTTAGTGCAGGCTGTCCTACATGGTAGCGCTAATGTGGAAGTTTTTACAAATTTTAAATTTCTTGAATTTTTTATTCTTTTCTTTTCTTTGTTTTTCCATTGTCCATCTTCCTAAAAGGGCTAGTGGAGGCTGATAGGGCCTTGAAGATGGCCCGCACAAAATTAAAAAAATAAAATAAAAAAGATTAGATATTTTTAAAAAAATTACAAACATAGGACAGTCGACATCAACGTCAGTAATTTCCAACCCATATTGACTTGGAGGACTATATTAAAAAATTATCAAAATTTTAAAGACTAAATTAATCAAGTTAAAAAAAATTTAATACTGAAATAGCATCATATAGCAGGTTTAGGACTCTTTAATTAATTTTCTCCTATTTTTTGATAGATAAAAAATGGATAATTGTATTAGAAGTTTTAAAACTTATCACGAAAGTGCGATTAAGTTCAAAAATTTTCAAAAGTGCAATTAAATCCTAAAATTTGTCACCAAAGTGCATTGAGTTCTAAAACTTTCAAAAATTGTAATTAATAAAGAACTTGATTGTACCAATTTGACAAGTTCTAGGATTCGGTTGCATTTTTCGAAAGTTTTAGGATTCGATTGTATTTTCTTGACAAGTTTCGGGACTTAATTGCACTTTTTGAAATTTTTAGGACTCAATTACACTGTTATGATAAACTTTAGGACTTTCAGTGCACTTATTCAGATAAATAAAGTCAAAAGTTATAGGATTTTCATGATATTTGGCCATCAAACTATTTCTCTTTTGTCTACTAATGCTGATTTCCTTTTATTAGGAGACAACAGGTTTTATGGACTCATTTTAGAAAAATATGATTTAGTCGAAAGATGCAAGGAGATTTCTAGTCACGATGATATTTGAATGCATGCGTGGGATCCTTCGAGAAATTCTGAACGGATCCTAAGCACGAGATTCTTATTTATGCATATCAATAATCGCATTTCCAAGGCTATAGACTTTTTTCTTAGACCGGTGCTTGACAACACCACCATCTATATAAAGCGGGGTTAGCATATTGAGAGATTCGCTACAACTTTCGCAATGGCTCTTCCTGCATTGGTCACTAGCTTCGTCCCCTCCTCAATCAGCCATAACCAGCCCTCTCTCTTGTCCTTTAGACACCCTCGCTGCTCCGCCTCCTCCTCCTCCTCCTCAGGCGCTAAATCGGTGACATGCACCGTGACGATCGAGAATCCAGAGATCGTGAGACGTTCGGCAAATTGGAAGCCTAGTGTGTGGGACTACGAGTTTCTCCAGTCACTCAGAGTTGATTACATGGTAATGATCCTTTTTGGTTCGGCACAATACCCTGCCTGGCTATGTTCTATGGAAAATGTTCACATCTCGGTCCTGAACTTTGTATTCCTTTTTTTGCCAATCTTGTCCTTGAACTTGTGGGGATTCCCTATCGAATTTCTTGGTATATGGTTCTGGCAAATTGAAGCTCATGCGTGTGTCAATGCTAGCGGAAAGTGCGGTGCAGAAAACTCGGTACAAGTTTTAAGTTCATGGATCATGTTGAGAAGGGGAAAAAAAACAACATGAGTTGAGGATCGTATTATTGCTTTTCCCTACTTTCTTTTTACTCTGATGAGATAGAGTCCACAACACCCAAAATGGCATAGAAACAAAAAAGGAAACTGCATTCTGAATTAGATATGAGGATGTCTAGTACTTGAGTACATTTGTATACGACCAACCACCGCCACTCTATCGAATACGACCGACACAAGAATATTCTATAGGAGATACTAATAAACTTGATCAAAATGGCATATTCTCAACAATGCTTACTCTGCTTATGGATTACTTTGGATTAAGATCTCATTTTTCTGAATTTTTCACGTGCCTAGGAGGATAAATATGCCGGGCAAGTCCGAAGGTTGAAGGAAGAAATCAGGGGTCTATTCAACAGGGAGATGAACCAGGTGGCCAAGCTCGAGTTCATTGACGTGGTTCAAAGACTTGGACTAGGATACCATTTTGAGACAGAGATAAAAAATGCTCTTAGTTCCATCTATGACAACACCGGATATGCTCAGCTTTTGAACGATCTCCATGCAGTTTCCCTTGGATTCCGGTTACTCAGACAACATGGATACAACATACCGCAAGGTATTCGCCGTATGGTTACCCTTTTGTAAATCACGTTGATGCATCAAAAGTTACCTTACCGTTCCTTTTTTTTGGACATATAGATGTGTTTCAATAATTTATGAACAAGATGGGCACGTTCAATGAATCACTCAATAAGGATGTGAGGGGGCTTCTTGGTCTTTATGAAGCTTCTTTTCATGGATTGGAAGGTGAAACCATACTTGATGAAGCGAGGAACTTTGCTTCTAAGCATCTAAAGGATCTAAACCTCGACAAAGTTCCCGCTATGTTAGTGAGCTACATGAGTCATACATTAGATATGCCCATCCATTGGAGGCCAAATAGGTTGGAGGCTCGGTGGTTCATGGACATGTACGAGAAACAGCAAGACATGATCCCTTCCATGCTGCGATTGGCTAAATTAGACTTCAATCTAGTGCAATCAGTCCACAAGAAGGAAGTTAGCAATATGGCAAGGTATGCGCAAGCACTTTATATATATATATAATCATGCAAACACCAAACCTGTAGGAGCCCATTTAGATCGACTTAGTTGTTGCATGGTAAATTTCTCAGGTGGTGGGTTGAACTTGGCGCGAACAGGATGACCTTCTTCAGAGACAGGTTGGTGGAACACTATTTTTGGTGCTGCGCCATGGTTTTCGAACCTCAATATACAGCTTACAGGGAAATGACGACGAAGCTCGCCTGTACGGTGACACTTATCGATGACGTTTAATGATGTATACAGAACATTGGAAGAACTCGAGCTCTTAACAGATTTTCTTGTTAGGTTAGTGTTATATGATTACTATCATCATTTTCCCTTGTAACTATTGTTGCCAAGAGAAACGACAAGCAATTAAATAGTCTTTGAATGACACAAGAATACAACAAATTTTGATAGTTATATGATATAAATTCTCCCATGTAATTTGAACATATCACTTTTTTAGTTAGATTTTTTTCCCTCTATATAATTGATTGGTCTGGACAATTAAAGTAGTAGTAAGTACTAACCTTCATTGTTATTACTTGTTGACACTTAATTTTAGAAAAATAAAATTTGTATTTTGAACAAATAAATGAAAAAAGGAAAAAATGGGGAAATTGATTTGATTGTTCATGCATGGAAGTTTGAAATTCTGATGAGTATTCAGATCGTCGTTAAATGCAGAAACAATTTTGAAATCAAGTGAGTAAGGGGCAAGAATTTTTGCAAAATGGTCCGAACAAAATCGAGCTGATTGCGAAATCATGCTCTGATTTAATGTGACTGGAGATGGAAACTCATAAAATGCCATACAAAGCGGCCGTTCGGAATCATTATAAAAAGAAGTCCATTTTTCGTAACGGGAGGAGGATTCGAAATTTTTGAGAAAAAATTCAAAGGGGCTTCTTTTTTCGGCAAAAAAAAAAAAAAAGGAAAAGAAGAAAGAGTGTGAGCTGAAAGGAGAGAGGAGCCGAGAGAGAGGGAGCTGAGAGAGAGTGAGCAGAGAGAAACACTTTTCTTTTTTATAAAGAAAATAATAAAAAAGGTCCCCCCTCGGTCGACGGTTCGTCTTCCCGAAGGGGGTCCCCTCCGTGCGCCTGCCGTGCCGCGCGCCCCGTCGCCGTCGCTGTCGCGCCCGTCCACGCCGCCCGACGCCGTCGCCGTCCACGCCGCCGCTCGTGCCGCCACCGCCGATCCGTCGCTCGCGCCGCCCTCGGCTGCGCGCCCGAGCGTCCCCCTCCGGCCCGGCCCGAGCCGCCGCGCGCCCGCAGCCTTGCCGACGCTCCTCACTGCGCGACGCCGCCCGAAGCCGCTTGTGCTCAGCCCGCCGCCGAGCCTCGTCGTCGCTGCAGATCCAGGGGCCCTGCGACCATGCCGCCGCGCCCAGGAGCCCGACGCCGCCTCCGTTCGCGCCCGCCGCGCGCCCGCGACCCCCACGCGCCCCGGAGCCCCGCGCCGTGACGATCTCGCGCCCCGCCTCCGTCGTGCCGCCCGCTTACGCCGCCGTGCCGCCGCGCCCCCGCCGCCGTCGTATCCCTAGGCCCGCGTAACCCTAGCCAAGCGCCCCCTGTTTTTTTTTATTTCTGTTTTTTTCAAAAAAAAAAAGAAAATAAAATAAAAGGAAAAGACAAAAAATTAGGTAAAGTCTCTATTTTATTCCGTTTTATTTTATTTTATTTTTGTTTTTCTTTTATTTTTCTTTTATGTTACTTATTTTTCTGTTTTTATCCACAATTACTAATTTTGCATTTTTTTTTTTACGTAGTGCAATTATTTCCCCTTAGTGCTAAATCCAAATTTTATGTTGCAAAATTGTCTTGAAATTAGTGATTGCTAATCCGATTTTCGCGCCCGAAAATCCGATTCGCAATTACTTAAAAAATTGCCAATCCGATCTCCCGCCCGAGATCCGATTCGTGATTTTCGCGAAATTGGCCAACCCGATCTCATGCGCGAGATACGGTTCGTCAATTTGGGGAATCGATTTTGCTTGGTTTATGGGGTTGTTTGAATTAATTTTTTTAAAAAAATCAAAAATAAAAATGTAGTTTTAGGGTTTGCATGTTTAGGACAGAAGTTTCCTTAAAAAAAAAAAAAAAAAAATTAATTAGTTTAGGTTGCATGTTTAGAAATTGTTAATTTCAAAACACCAAAAAAGTTAAAAAACTCAAAAAATGTTAAATTAGGATTAGGATTTTTTTTTATTGTCTTGGATATTTAGAATTAGGGATTTTATTTAGATCATAAAAAAAAACAAAACAAAAAAGAAAAGCAAAATTCACTGAGGATGATAGCTGAATTGCATGTTAAATTTTAATTAAAAAGTGAAAAAAAAACAAATAAAAATCATTAGGCATTTTAGAATAGAATGGCATGTTTAATCTTAAGCTTAGATCAATTTTTTAGATAGGTTGCATCTTAGGCTAGAAATTGCTGAATTAAAATAATATCTTAATTTAAATTATGATGATCTAATCCCTAGTTTGAATTAGATAGAATTTTAATTTAGTTAATTTTCAGAAAAATAAGAAATCATAAAATCCAAAAAGAAAAACAAAAAAAAAAATCAAAATCTTGCATAAGCATGTAGAATTAGATATATAGATTTAGCATTAGACATGTGGGTTAGTAAATTAGGGTTTTTTTTTTTTTTTTAGAATCACATTTTAGGATTATACTTTTAGGAATTTTTTTAAAATAGGTTAGGATTAGATTTAGACAATTTAATTCTTAGAAAACTTGGCATCATTTTCTTAAAAAAAAAACAAAATAAAAATAATGAAATAATTTTCTAAGTCAAAATAGGGTTAATTTAAAGTTAATCCTAAACATGAATTAGAAAATTATTCGTCTTAGGTAATTTAATTAGGACTTTTATTAATTCAAAATTCCAGATAAAAAATCCAAAAATATTAGGTGCATGTTAGGTAATTTGCATTTTAGGACCATTTAATTAAAATCCGCATATTAGGACATTTAGGTTGCTGCATTTCCTTAGGTCAATTTGCCATATTAGGTTGTTAGCATGCATTGCATTTAGATTAAATTCCATTAAATAAAGTGAAAACAAAAAAAAGAAAATTGCGTGTTAATTAGAAACCATATCTAGGATTGATGATGTGGATTTTAATTTAACATTGCAAATGCTTTCAATGCTTTGAGGTAAGCCTTGCAATTTATTTATTGCTTTTATTGGGTGTTAAATTGGTGGTTTGTGCACCCACATGATCACCTTACATGTTAGGGAGATAATTAAAATCAATTCAAGCTGCCGAACATTTTCAAAAATAAAAGAATGGTACCGAAAGGGCATTAGAGAAATCTAGTGTAACCAAGTCCCCGTACCCATAATCTCTGGTTCGTAGGAGTAAAGTAATCTCCCATTACTTTACTTGGGTTTCTAATCGACCCACCAAAAAACGATTAGTGGCGACTCCTTAATAAAAATCATTTGCATGTTAAGAATTCAAACCTAAGTCGCGAATTGGTATGGGCTTGGAAGAGCCCGAGTTAAGTTTAGGCTTAACAATCCATTAGCCAAACCCTAGGTGGTTCACGCCACGCAAAAATTTGGTCGCGACAGCTTGGCGACTCATTTGGGGAGTTGAGTTAAAACTCGAGTGGACTTAGGCCAATTTTTCTTTTCTTTTGAAAAATGTTTTTGTTTAGCAGCAAGGATCCCAGTACGTCCCTAACATTTAAGGTGTTAAATGTTTTTGCAGATTGGGAGGTATAAGGGAAGTGTTTGCTGACCTTTGTTTTGAGGGGAGATGTAGGAATGAATGGTTTATTTTTAAGTATGAAGTGTTGTTTGATATAAACTGTTGTGCATGCCTTGCATTTAGCACTACACTATTGCACACACAACCTGCCGCCGGACTTGGGCCGCCATAGGACCATCTAGGATGGTATTGAGATGGATACTACTCCGACCGCAAGCTCGTGGTACGAGTCGCCCATCTCAATCCCGAAATTTCATTGATGGTGTCAAGAGTACCCACCTCGGTCCGCATGCCGCGACACAGGACGGCTCTTTGACCAAGCCGGAGTCATGAGGACCCGACATAGTCCACGCGCCCGTGGCTAGTCCGATCATCCTTGTGGCTCCACCTTGTTAAGCCTTCTAGAGTAGAAATATAACCACTTATCATGCGCATGTCTATGTGATTACCCCTCATTGGTAAAGTAAGTTCTCTAAACTTTCACCCTTGTGATTTACTTACCTTGTCATATTATTTTGTCGGTCCATGGCATTAGGATTTTATTGAGTCTTGGTCAATATACAATGGGGATACCGGACCTTCGAATTATTCTCCCTCCGAAGCAAGAGCTTGGCACATGGTGGGACAAGTTAGACCAAGATGGCCGTCGATTTGTGGAGTCATACATTGGCCGACTTTGCTTCCATTGCTGCGTATCAACATCCATGGCGGCCTTATCCAAGCACTCGCCCACTCTTGGTGTCCCAAGACTTCTACCTTCATTCTTGGCGGTAAGCATGAGCTCACGCCCACCTTGGAAGAATATAGCATTGCCATAGGAAAGCCTTTGAAAGCTGAGTTAATTGGTCCGCCTATCGGGATAGATCCCGTTATGGCCTTATATGATTTTTTAAGAATTAAAGGGGATGATGTGAGAAAGGTTTTAAAGGCTCATCGCAACACATGTCCCCTATCTTTTCTAAAAGAATATTTTGAAATTGGCCCTTCATCTCAAATGCGAAGGGTTTTCTTTTAGCCTTCTTTGGGTTTATAGTTTTCCTTATTACAAGAATGCCATTTACCCTTTGATGGCTCACTTGGTCAAACAAGTGTTGGAAGGAAAGAATTTTCTAAACACTTTGTTTTTTTAACTGAAACTTTCCTTTCCCTCACTCGATTTAAAGGAGATGGTGATAAGACTTTCCATTCCTCTCTGAGCTTTTGCAAATTTGGTTTCTTTCTCATTTGAAAGGATTTGGTGGTCTAATGACTATACATGATGTCAATGACTCTAATCACCCCATTATGAAATTTGAGGATAAGCAAAAACATGCACCGGATTACCACTATTCTGAGTGGCTAGCTTTCATAAAAAAACCAACTTCCAAGGGTTTTCTATGGCATGCTATGTGGTTTCAAGTTCGTGCGGCGAGACTCACGTGTGGAGGTGTTGGCCCAATCCCTTTATTGGCATTTACTGGAGCTTTGGAGTACTATCCGACCAGGGAGTAACTCATCAATACCAAGTCATGCAAGAGCTTCCCCGGCATTGCAAGCAGATCCGCTTCAAGTCAACTTCATTGATGGAAGCCAAGGCCATGAAAATTCCATTCTCACAATCAAATCAATGTGGGATATGTGCCGTCCCACGAAAACTCAAGTGGCCCGAAGAGGAGCTGGAGGGTAAGGAAAGGAAGTATTATGCCTTGACCAACTATATTCGACAACACAAGATCTCGGAGGAGCTGCTTCCGAAGATACCCGAGGCGCCACGAAGATCACCAACCGTGCCGAAAATAAACGCCTCAAGAGGGTTGCCGAGAAAGCTCGAGAGGAGAATAAGCGATTGCGCCGGATGGTGTCTCGAGTGTATATTGATCAAGCTAAATGAAGTGCTTGAATCAATCACGTCATTCTCATTTCTAGATTGATGTTTAGGGAGTCGAGTCTTTTACTTTCCTAGTTCATTTGTTTAGAGTATTTCAAATTCCTATTTTCTTTGGGCTTGTCAAAAATTCCATTAATAAAAGCTCTAGATCGTTGCCATGGATCGACGTTCATTTTCATACGAAATACTTATTTTTGTTCATTTCTTTCGAATTAGGTGACAACGGACCCTCCACGCTCACCCATTATCACGCGATCAAAGGCCAAAATGGCGGAACAAAATGAGATGCATGATCGTATGTCCAATATAGAAGATCAGCTCCGCCAGTTAGCTGCCTCCATGGAGGTTATGATGACTCGATTCGAGATCATTCCAAGTCAATCCGACTCCTCCACCCGTTCTTCCTCAAGCTGTTATCCCGAAGATAGCAGATAGGCCCCAGTCAAGTAATAATGGCATACCTGATTCAGAAGAAGACTCAATCCCGATCAATGTGGAAAAGGGAAAGTTCGTTGACCTTCCCAAGACAGAGCCGGATGAACGCTTCGCGAAACTTGAAGAAAAGGTGAAGCAATTGCAGGAGTCACAAAACTCACTCCCCTTTGACTTGCCGGTCTACGAGAAGGTCAAGATGCCGAAGAAGTTCAGGATGCCGGAATTTGAGAAGTACGATGGTACATCTTGCCCAAAGTCTCATTTACAGATGTATCATGTACGCATGGCCCAGCATGTCAAAAATGAGCCCCTCATGATCCAATCATTCCATGCCAGTTTGACCGGACTTGCATTGAATTGGTATGTGATGAAAAATATCAATCTTCTTGATACCTGGAATGAAGTGGCTGATGCATTCCTCAAGCAGTACAAGTTCAACATGGACATTGCTCCTTCCGAGAAGATCTTGAGAGGATGGAGAAAAAGAGGAGCGAGTCGTTCAAGGAGTATGCCGTGAGATGGCGGAATCGGCTGCTCAAATCACCCCGAGCCTCCGACAAGGAGTTGATGAAGCTCTTCATAAAGACCCTCCCATCTGAATTTCGCAATCGGATGGCAAGCACTTATGTTGAGAGTTTCAACCAGCTGATTCCAGTGGGAGAACAAATTGAGATGGGAATAAGGGAAGGATGGTTCACCGAGTCATCAAGTAAGAGATTCTCCGTCAAGAAGGAGAAAGAAGCCGTTGTGGATGTGAATGTAGCCTATAGCCAAGAAAGTCCCGTTCGTACCCCGATGAATGTAAGGCAACAACAAGCTCCTGGCCGTCAGTCATTTGCCCAAGCAAGAAGACAGTTCACTCCACTCCCTGGATCTCCATCCCAGGTTTTGGCAATTCTCCAGAAGAAAGGTTTGCTTTCCACTGAGCCAAAGCACCCTAACCGCGAAAGCATGCGTAATTACGACTCGACAAAGAAGTGTGATTACCATAGTGGGGAATTGGGGCATTCAACCGACGAGTGTTTTACCCTCAAACACAAGATTCAAAACCTTTTGGACACGAAGGCCTTTTCGTTCCAAACCGCTCGACCAAATGTTCAAAAGAATCCGCTACCGGAGCATGAGGGTACAGTGAACACTATTCGGAATCGAAGTTGGTCGCATCAAGAATTCGAAGGTACATGTGGCGGATGCTTACAATGGCCTAGTAAGAGCTGGGTATTATTCGGACCATGAAGATATTCCCTATCATTGATGAAGGAAAGAGTCGCCAAAATGGTGGATGATGGCATCATTGTGTATGCCGATCGTGAATCGCACGGTTTCCACTATTTCCCACATCATCATCGATTGGGAAGAGGAGCAGGCTGCGCTTAAGGAAGAGGTTGATTCTTCACTTGTGGACATGCAACAGTTAGAGGACGCGTCCGATGATGAGATTGTGATTGAAGTGCCACAGCCATATGAGTATGTCAGCAACAAGTCCGTCCCTTGGTCCTATGACTTGGATGTTGGCGTTGTCACAAGGTCCGGCCGGACTTATGCTCAAGCAAATGTTCAGCCTGCAAAGCCTGTCATTGATGAAGAGGCCAAGAAATTTCTGGCTGTAATAAAGGCAAGTGAGTATAACGTGGTCGATCAATTGAGGAAAATGCCCTCCCAAGTCTCTTTGCTTGAGCTCCCGCGAGACATCGCTTTGTGCATCAAAGGCACTAATGAAGGTGCTAAGTGAAATTCATGTGCGAGAGACGATCGAGGCAGACAATTTAGAAGAGTTTGTAGGATCAGTCCTTCTCAAGGATTTGATCGCCTTTTCTGATGAGGAATTCCCTCTCGAGGGTAGAGGGCACAACAAGGCACTTTACATATCCGTCAAGCACAAGACTACCCATGTGTCCCGAGTGCTCATTGATAATGGGTCCGCTCTAAATATATGCCCGTTGGCTACTCTTCACCGCCTCAAAGTTGACCCATCCAGGATACATGGTGCAACGACCTCTGTGCGAGCTTTCGATGGCACGAAGAAGGACGTGATCGGGAAAATTCACCTTGATGTACAAATCGGGCCGGTCGTCTTCAACATTCCCTTTCAAGTGTTGGACATCCCTGCACGCATTCAACTTCTTATTGGGACGTCCCTCGGGATACACACCGCGGGAGCGGTACCTTCAAGTTTGCATCGGGCTGTAAAGTTCGTGATTGAAAGGAAGTTGGTCACCATATATGGTGAGGAGGATCACCGGATCTATCAGGAGACGGCCATCCCCTATGTGGAGCCAGACTCTGAGTTCGAAGCAACCTACCACTCGTTCGAGTTAGTATCCACCATACATGCTGCTCCTGACTTAACGCCTCTTACTCCCGAAGTTTCAAATGCTGCCCTTATGGTGGGAAGAGTGATGGTCGGGAATGGTTTCATTCTGGTGGTGGTCTTGGAAGAAATGGCCAAGGCATTCGAGACCCCATTGAAGCCCGTCGAGGTCCCATTTTGCTGGATTAGGGTACCATGGAAGAGGTGGACAAAATTCTGGAGGAAGAAGACAAGAAGGGACAAACCCGACGCCTAACCGAAGGCAGGGGAGGCAAAACCCGTTGCCCCCAAGTATTCATGAAACATTCCACTGGTCCTCCGGTAATGATGCGGGATGAGGTGGAAGTGATAGACACCACAGGGCAGCCCGAGCGGCAAGTTTGACTACCCTGGTGAAATATTCGGCCCCTCAAGCTTCTACATAGATCCCCGGAGCATTGTCCCGGATGGATGGGGTGGCATGGATGATCCGACACCCCGAAGACGAGGATCCACGAAGACATGCTTTGGAAGGAGTAACAAGCTTGTTCGATGACATCGTCATAGGAGCCATTGGCGAAGGATCCCCGAAGAGATAGGCCCTAGCCCACAAGAGTAACTCATTTATTGATTTCTCGCATTCCCCTGCGTGGGAATTTTTATTTGCTTTCTAGGAATAATTATCGCTATCTAGCGATCATCTTCGTTTTCTTTTCTTTTTGGATTTGCATTTTCCATTCAATAAATGTAATTGATTGATGAATATCAATAAAATTACAAGTTTTATTTTGAGGGCATGATGAGGAACACCAAACCAGCCCGGTGATGATATCCAGCCGATAAAAAGAGAGAAAAATCCAAGGAGAATTACGAGGCCTGGGCTTCATCATGCTTCCTCGTGTCAAAATGTTTATAAAAATCCTTTTCAAAAGTCTTTCAAAAAATCTTTGAAAAATACAGATTACTCTGTTTGTTTTTCTAATTTGTCTACTTCCTATTTCAGGGATAATCTTACAACACGCAAAGGCATGGAAATGGTCCAATTCAATGCCACAAATGCTAGTGACGAAGTTCCTGGAGACTTGATTGAAGATTCCCTTGAAGTGCAGCGTAGCTGGGAGCAGCATGAAAAAGCCAAGGCTCTTACATCCGAGCAAACTGTCACTATCAATTTAAGTGACATTGAAGAAGCCAAGGAGGTCAAGATTAGGGCAAATCTCCCAAAAGACGAGGCCGAGCGCCTAATCCAGCTACTAAAAAGAATATCAAGAAGTCTTCGCGTGGACCTATGCGACATGCTCGGTTTAGACCCGGCGATCGTGGAGCATGCCTTGCCTACTAATGGACGTGCCACCTAAAAAGCGAGAGGCTACGGAGGACCAAACCCGAGCTCTCAAAGAAGATTGAGGAGGAGGTGATGAAGCTTTTGAAAGTGGGATTTATTGAAGTCTCACAATATCCTGAATGGGTAGCTAATATTGTGCCAGTAATGAAGAAAGATGGTCGAGTTCGGGTCTGTGTCGACTATCAGGACTTGAATAAGGCTAACCCGAAGGATGATTTCCCGCTACCCCACATAGACGTCCTTGTGGATAGCACTTTGCTGGATTTGAGTTATTCTCATTCATGGATGGTTTCTCCGGGTACAATCGGATAAGGATGAAGGAAGAAGATAAGGAGAAGACGCATTTATTACCCCGTGGGGACCTTCCATTATAAGGTCATGCCTTTCGGACTCAAGAATGCGGGGGCAACTTACCAGCGAGCCATGGTTGCATTGTTTCATGATATGATGCATCAAGAGATCGAGGTTTATGTCGACGACATGATTGCGAAGACCCGACTTGGAAGAAGCCATGTTGAAACCCCTGAAGAAGTTGTTTGATCGTCTTCGTGAATTCAAGCTTCGATTAAACCCCTGCTAAATGCGTGTTTGGAGCAACATCCGGTAAATTACTCGGATTCATTGTGAGTAGTAAAGGAATTGAGATTGACCCATCTAAGGTTAAGGCCATATGTGAGTTGCAGCCTCCATCGACGGTCAAAGAAGTCCGAAGCCTTTTGGGGAGGTTGAATTACATTGCCCGATTCATTTCCCAACTAAACGAAAGCGCCAAGCCGTTCTTCAAGCTCCTAAAGAAGAATGCACGAGTCAAGCGGGATGTCGAATGTCATGAAGCATTTGACAAGATAAAGCAGTATTTGATGAAATCACCAGTTCTTGTCCCACCCTCACCAGGGCATCCTTTGATTCTCTATCTCACTATCCATAGTGAATCATTGGGAGCGATGTTGGCCCAAGAAAGCCCTGTTGACAGAAGAGAAAGGGCCATTTATTACTTGAGCAAGAAATTCACTTGTATCGAGCTGAAATATTCTAATGAGAAAACTTGTGCTGCATTAGTATGGGTGTTGCGAGAGATTGCGGCGGTACACATTGCACTACGGACGTTCCTCGTGACTGAGAATAATCCTATCAAGTATTTGCTTGATCGGCCAGCTTTGGTGGGTAAGTTGGCTAAGTGGCAAATTTTAATATCAGAATTTGATGTGCAGTTCATGCCGCAAAAAGTCGGTTAAAGGTCAAGTGATCGGCGATATCTTGGCTGAGAATCCAGGAGTCTCAAGTAATGATGACGGTTCCCCAGATGACCGTGTTTTGAGTGTAGATGAAGGCTCATGGACAATGTTCTTTGATGGAGCTGTGAACTTGTCCGAATCTGGTACTGGGGCAGTCCTAATATCACCAGACGGACAACATCATCCGGTAGCTGCAAAGTTGGTGTTCCCATGCACTAATAATATAGTTGAGTATGAAGCTTGCATCCTCGGACTCCAAGCTGCCATCGAGATGAATGTGACCAAATTGAAAGTATTTAGGGATTCTACACTGATCATACTACAGACCGTGGGAGAATGGGAAACCAAGAACCCTAAACTGCTCCCATACCACAAGTATCTAGGAGACACAGTAAAGGAGTTCAAGGAAATTTCGTTTGAATACTTGCCAAGGTGTCATAACCAATTTGCGGATGCACTCGTAACTTTGTCTTCTATGTTACAAGTCACCAATGGATTGGAAGTTGAGCCATTGAAAATAGAAGTTTTGCCAAGGCCGGCTTATTGTATGATCGTGACTGAAGAGCCTGATGGAAAACCATGGTATTATGACATCATGAATTACATTCAAAAACGGGAATTTCCTGAGGGAAGCACTTCAGCTAATAGGAAGTACGTCATGAAGATGGCCTCAAAATTCTTTGTTAGTGGCGAAAATCTGTACAAAAGATCTTATGATTCAGTCTTGCTGCGGTGTGTGGATGCGGTGAAGCCACTCAAATCATGCAAGAAGTGCACGAAGGAGTATGTGGCCCTCATATGAATGGACACATGTTAGCCAAGAAGATTATGAGATTAGGCTACTATTGGCTCACATTAGAAAGTGACTGCATTAAGCATGTACGGAGTTGTCACCAATGCCAGATCCATGGGGATAAGATAAATGTGCCCCCAACTGAGTTACATCAGATTTTCGAGTCATGGCCCTTCTCAATGTGGGGTATTGATGTGATTGGCCCGATAAACCCCAAAGCTTCAAATGGGCATCGTTTTATCCTAGTGGCAATAGACTATTTCTCCAAGTGGATTGAAGCTTCATCCTTTGTAAATGTCACCGCTCGCAATGTTGTGAAGTTCATCAAGCGTGAGATAATTGCTCGCTATGGCGTCCCCGAAGCAATCATCACGATAATGGGACAAATTTGAACAACAAACTTGTGGATGAATTGTTCAATGAGTTCAAGATCAAGCATCGACGAATTCGTCTCCTTATCGCCCTCAAATGAACGGGGCCGTTGAAGCAGCCAATAAGAACATCAAGAAGATCTTGGCTAAGATAGCTGAGAATTATCGAGATTGGCATGACGAGGTTACCCTTCGCACTAATGGCATACCGGACATCGATCCGCACTTCTACTGGGGCAACTCCTTTTGCTCTGGTGTATGGCATGGAAGCTGTTTTGCCTGTGGAAGTGGAGATTCCTTCTCTGAGAGTTTTATCCTGAGTAGGGTTGTTTGAAGCAGAATGGTTGCAGCAAAGATTTGAGCAATTGAACCTAATTGATGAGAAAAGACTGAAGGCTCTTTGTCATGGCCAAATATATCAACAGAGAGTAGCCAAATCTTTCAACCGGAAGGTGCGGCGAGACATTTTGAGGTAGATGATCTTGTTCTAAGGAAGCTATTGCCAATTTTTCCAGACCACAGGGGCAAGTTCGCCCGAACTACGGTAGCCCATATGTGGTGAAGAAGGTGCGAGGTGCTTTGATCCTAGCAGAAATGGATGGTCGTGAGTTTTCCACCCCTGTTAATTACGATCTTTGTCAAGAAGTACTATCCATGATAGATTTTGACATGTCATGTTTTGAATTACAAGCATTTACGTGATGAATAAATTGCCTCAATAAGTTGAATTGTTCAAATGTTTTGCAAATCTTGCATGCTCTCACGATGAATTGTATGAGATAAATTGAATGTGTCAAATGGGATACTTTGGAATGACGAAAGGTGAGCCTTATTTCATACACTTTGTCTAATACACGATCCCCGGTGAGTTGTGTGGAAAGATTTTCATGTCCACAAGGTAAAGGGTAATCTCGCAAAGGGTACGACAACTAAAGTGACGAGAGGCATTTTTTCTCTTATCCTAAACACTTGGTATACCCATTGTTTAGCCCTTTGAGCCCACACACATGAGGTGTTTTCGAAATTACCCCTGTTAAGGATCATCCCACACTTTGGGACCAAATTTGAAATGAATGGTAGGGATTCTCTTACTCACACTTGCATCAATCTTCGAGTATTGCTTTCGCAGTGTAACTTGTACGATAATTAAAGTGCCTTAAGATGATGAAGAGCAGTCATTTCTCTATCTTATACACTTTTATCCATTGCGTAGCCCACTTGAGCTTATGAATTCATTTCATAATTAAACCCAGATTGGTGATCATCCCCCCACTTTGGGGCAAGACAAATTCAAGTGGCATGAATTAAGATGCCCACAAAAAATGAAGGTTCGATCAAAAAAGAAGTGCAAAAATGGGGCATAAAAAAGAAAGTGTGCTGGTAAAAGCAAGGCCGATGCCCAAAAGAAAAGAAAAAGAAAAAAAAAAAGCTCAAATGCTGTTGCAATCAATGAGTGCAAAAGAAGATCTTTGACATTGAGGCAGAAAATCAGTGGAAGTGTCAAGATGATCACCAACTTTACCCTTTAAACACTTTTGAGCTCAATGATCCTTTCATTTCTCAACCCATAAACCAAGCTTACGTTACGTCCCTTACAAAGTCTCTTCAGATTAGGGCACTTGAATTAACGTAAAGGTTCATATGTTCGAAAGCATCACTCGAAGAAGTGTGAGTAAGGCAATTTCTACTTCATTTCGCATGTCTATTGACTTGTAAACCCAAAGATGATTTCAGCAATATCATTCTTCATTAAGCCTTGACTCGAAGAGTCCCCTTTGTTAAGCCATTGATCAAGCCCACATTACGTTCCATGTTAAAGACCTCTCAGATTGGTAAAGTCGTACCACTTGCGAGATTACTCGAACCCCTGTTCGGCATGATGATAGAAAGACAGAGTGATTGTCGAATTCCTGCATCAAAGGTCAGGACAAATCAGCCTTTTCGTGAGAATGAGTGAAAAGTCCTTTCAGACCGGAAGATCTCTCATTTGACATATCCATGACACTCATGACTTCAGATTGGAATATTCTTTTGAAATATTTCCAAATGGGATTTGGTTATACAAGATTGATAGAAATCATCACACATGAACCTCATGTCTGTGAACGCACGCTGCCTCCCCTATAATTGTGTTTTGCAGGAGATATACCCACTAAGGAACGAAGATGTCAACAGGTAAGTACATCTCTATCCAAACCTTAAATACTTGGCATTGTGCAGGTATTCCTTTTCAAGCATCGGCACTCGATGGAGCTGCCCCCCAAAGATTTTTTCTCCAGATTCAATCTGATTAAGGCGACCGAAGAATGGTTCGAGTCCTGGTCAGGTAATCTCTGTTGCAAGACTAGGTGACCGTAGAATGGTACGGGTCCTAGTCAAGCAAAACCTCAGTTTAGGCGACCATAGAATGGTACGGGTCCTAGACAAAACTCAGGCGACCGTAGAATGGTACGGGTCCTGGAAAACCCTTTTTCGTTTAGGCGACCGTAGAATGGTACGGGTCCTAGACACCACTCGAGCGATCAGTAGAATGGTACGGGTCCTGGAAAACCCTTTTTCGTTTAGGCGATGTAGAATGGTACGGGTCCTAGACACCACTCGGGCGACCGTAGAATGGTACGGGTCCTGGAAAACCTTTTTTCGTTTAGGCGACCGTAGAATGGTACGGGTCCTAAACACAACCAAACAATGCCCCACTAGGCAACCGTAGAATGGTACGGGTCCTGGGAAAGCAGTCTCTTTATAAAGTCGTGTTATTATTCTGGGCGACCGTAGAATGGTACGGGTCCTGGACATGTAACACCAGTTATCTTGAGTTACTATACCCTCTTGAAGGTAAGTTATTCAGGTAAGTTCCTTTATTATTTAGTATTTTCATGCATCATATAGATTTCATTTCAAAATAGGATTTATTTTCAAAAACAAACAAACAAAAACAAAAACAAAAATGAAAAAATATTTGCATTTTAAAATAGGCTCATTTATTATTTGCATCTTATAAATTGCATTCAAAAATGGAATTCATTTTCCGACCAAAAAAAAAAAAAGTCATTTAGTGCATGTGCATGATCTAAAATTAGGTCTCAATTTGTCTTTGAAGGCAACCTCTGCGAGCTCACCTTCAAAGAGGGGCAGCTGTTGACACTTAATTTTAGAAAAATAAAATTTGCATTTTGAACAAATAAATGAAAAAAGGAAAAAATGGGGAAATTGATTTGATTGTTCATGCATGGAAGTTTGAAATTCTGATGAGTGTTCAGATCGTCGTTAAATGTAGAAACAATTTTGAAATCAAGTGAGTAAGGGGCAAGAATTTTTGCAAAATGGAAGAAATCCGAACAAAATCGGGCTGATTGCGAAATCATGCTCGATTTATAGCTCGATTTAATGTGACCGGAGATGGAAACTCATAAAATGCCATACAAAGCGGCCGTTCGGAATCATTATAAAAGAGAAGTCCATTTTTCGTAACGGGAGGAGGATTCGAAATTTTTTGAGAAAAAATTCAAAGGGGGCTTCTTTTCGGCAAAAAAAAAAAAAAAGGAAAAAGAAGAAGAGTGTGAGTGAAGGAGAGAGGGAGCTGAGAGAGAGTGAGCAGAGAGAAACACTTTTCTTTTTTTTATAAAGAAAATAATAAAAAAGGTCCCCCTCGGTCGATGGTTCGTCTTCCCGAAGGGGGTCCCCTCCGTGCGCCCGCCGCGCCGCCGCGCCCGTCGCCGTCGCTGTCGCACCCGTCGCGCCGCCGACTCCGTCGCCCGTCCACGCCGCCGCTCGCGTCGCCACCGTCGATCCCGTTGCTCGCGCCGCCCTCGCTGCGCGCCCGACGTCCCCCTCCAGCCGGCCCGAGCCGCCGCGCGCCCCGCGGCCTTGCCGACGCTCCGCCTGCGACGCCGCCCGAAGCCGCTTGTGCTCGGCCCGCCGCCGAGCCTCGTCGTCGCTGCAGATCCAGGGCCCGCGACCGTGCCGCCGCGCCCAGAGCCCCGACGCCGCCTCCGTTCGCTGCCCGCCGCGCGCCCGTGACCCCACGCGTCCCGGAGCCCCGCGTTGCGGCGACGATCTCGCACCCCCGCCCCGCGAGCCGCCGCGCCTCGTCGCCGTCGCGCCCCCGCCCCGCCGACGCCGCCGTGCCGCCGCGCCCCCCGCCCGTCGCATCCCAGGCCCCGCGGAACCCTAGCCGAGCGCCCCCTGTTTTTTTATTTATTTTTTCAAAAAAAAAAAAAGAAAATAAAATAAAAGGAAAAGACAAAAAATTAGGTAAAGTCTCTATTTTATTCCGTTTTATTTTATTTTATTTTTTGTTTTTCTTTTATTTTTCTTTTATGTTACTTATTTTTCTGTTTTTATCCACAATTACTAATTTTGCATTTTTTTTGTTCGTAGTGCAATTATTTCCCCTTAGTGCTAAATCCAAATTTTATGTTGCAAAATTGTCTTGAAATTAGTGATTGCTAATCCGATTTTCGCGCCCGAAAATCCGATTCGCAATTACTTAAAAATTGCCAATCCGATCTCCCGCCCGAGATCCGATTCGTGATTTTTCGCGAAATTTGCCAACCCAATCTCATGCGCGAGATACGGTTCGTCAATTTGGGGAATCGATTTTGCTTGGTTTATGGGGTTGTTTGAATTAATTTTTAAAAAAAAATAAAAAATAAAAAATGTAGTTTTAGGGTTTGCATGTTTAGGACAGAAGTTTCCTTTTTAAAAAAAATCAAAAAAATAAAAAAAAAAAAAAAACCAAATTAATTAGTTTAGGTTGCATGTTTAGAAATTGTTAATTTCAAAACACCAAAAAAGTTAAAAAAACTCAAAAAATGTTAAATTAGGATTAGGATTTTTTTTTTATTGTCTTGCATATTTAGAATTAAGGATTTTATTTAGATCATAAAAAAAACAAAACAAAAAGAAAAGCAAAATTCACTGAGGATGATAGCTGAATTGCATGTTAAATTTTAATTAAAAAGTGAAAAAAACAAATAAAAATCATTAGGCATTTTAGAATAGAATGGCATGCTTAATCTTAAGCTTAGATCAATTTTTTAGATAGGTTGCATCTTAGGCTAGAAATTGCTGAATTAAAATAATATCTTAATTTAAATTAGGATGATCTAATCCTAGTTTAAATTAGATAGAATTTTAATTTAGTTAATTTTCAGAAAAATAAGAAATCATAAAATCCAAAAAAAAAAAAAAAAAAAAAATCAAAATCTTGCATGAGCATGTAGAATTAGATATATAGATTTAGCATTAGACATGTGGGTTAGTAAATTAGGGTTTTTTTTTAGAATCACATTTTTAGGATTATACTTTTAGGAATTTTTTTAAAATAGGTTAGGATTAGATTTAGACAATTTAATTCTTAGAAAACTTGGCATCATTTTCTTAAAAAAAAAAAAAAACAAAATAAAAATAACGAAATAATTTTCTAAGTCAAAATAGGGTTAATTTAAAGTTAATCCTAAACATGAATTAGAAAATTATTCGTCTTAGGTAATTTAATTAGGACTTTTATTAATTCAAAATTCCAGATAAAAAATTCAAAAACATTAGGTGCATGTTAGGTAATTTGCATTTTAGGACCATTTAATTAAAATCCGCATATTAGGACATTTAGGTTGCTGCATTTCCTTAGGTCAATTTGCCATATTAGGTTGTTAGCATGCATTGCATTTAGATTAAATTTCATTAAATAAAGTGAAAACAAAAAAAGAAAATTGCGTGTTAATTAGAAACCATATGTAGGATTGATGATGTGGATTTTTATTTAACATTGCGATGCTTTCAATGCTTTGAGGTAAGCCTTGCAATTTGTTTATTGCTTTTATTGGGTGTTAAATTGGTGGTTTGTGCACCCGCATGATCACCTCACATGTTAGGGAGATAATTAAAATCAATTCAAGCTGCCCGCCGAACATTTTTCAAAAATAAAAGAATGGTACCGAAAGGGCATTAGAGAAATCTAGTATAACCAAGTCCCCGTATCCATAATCTCTGGTTCATAGGAGTAAAGTAATCTCCCATTACTTTACTTGGGTTTCTAATCGACTCACCAAAAACTGATTAGTGGCGACTCTTTAATAAAAATCATTTGCATGTTAAGAATTCAAACCTAAGTCGCGAATTGGTATGGGCTTGGGAGAGCCCGAGTTAAGTCTAGGCTTAACAATCCATTAGCCAAACCCTAGGTGGTTCACGCCACGCAAAAATTTGGTCGCGACATTACTAAAAGTACATCGGGTGCTGGTTAAATTTACAACATGTTGAAATGGTGATATCTTATCCAGGTGGGACATCACAGAAATCGATAAGCTTCCTCCAACAATAAGGGATAGTTACATGACCTTGTACAACACGACCAACGAAATTGGGTATTGGACGATGAGAGAGCTAGGAATCAACACCATTCCTTACATGCGGAAAGTGGTAATCTTGCTGAATCTTTCATCTAGTAATTTCTAACCCGTGCAAGGCAACTCACTTTTCTACTTCTGACTTTCGTAATGAAACTTCTATTTAAACATCTGAGAATTCGAAAAATGTACGAGAGAAGAATGTCCCTTGGCTTCGTCATTGACACACTTTTTTCGAATTTCAATCCTCTAGTGGGCGGACGAATGCAAGGCGTACATAAAGGAGGTCCATTGGTATAATAAGGGCATCAAACCGACATTGAAGGAGTACATGGACAATGCGGTGGATTCAATCGGAGCGTTGATTATGCTATTGGGCAGCTACTTCCTAACCACGGACAAATTGACGGAAGAGGGGCTTGATTATGTGTCGAAAATCCTGAGTGTCATGTATTGCTCTGCCAAGATTGTTCGACTCAACAATGATCTCAGTACCTCATCGGTAAATTACTTTGACGTTTATCTTTCTTCTTTTGTATTATCGCTTACGAAGAGAAAGCTCATCATTGATGGATTTAAAAATACGTGCTATTCTTTTAATATATTCGATGAGGATCCTGATGTTGAACTTTGCGGAAACGTGGTACAAATATAACTCACGAAATATGACTTTCACTATTACAATATTTTCTTACATCACATACAATACTCGGACAACTCTACACAATTTCTCTCATACTCACATGCATACATAGCACACAACACACTCTCAAGACCCCTACACACACCCACACACCCCTTGGGACTTCTTACTCACACACTCTTAGTTGGGCACACAAATGAGGAGCAAGTTGCTCCTATTTATAGGATGGAAAGGTGGTGACTCTCCTAGCTTTCTACACTATTCTAGAAGTATTTTATTATAGCCTCACAACTAGATTTCTTTGGAGAAGTCTAGAAGTGGTGCAGCTTTTCTTGATGGATTTTGCTAGAACATTCTGGAGAAGGGAGAGATCTAGAGAAATCCAAAGACAGAGATATGGAGAACTCTAGGAGAGAGAAGGGAGGCGGTGATCTTCAACACTCCTCCTCATCGACTACTCTCTCTCGATATAGTAGTTGTGCTAATATTGCTTTTGAACTCTTCAACTGTCTTCCTTCATTCAGCATATTGTGAAGCTTCCTCATACGTGGATGGCTCTATGGCTCCATCTTCAATTGCTTCTCTTGCTGCGACTTTCCATTGAGTTTTGTGATCCTTGAATTTTCGCAATGCCAATTCATTCTGCCCTTTAGTCTTCTTTTCATTCTTCTCACTCAATTTGGTCTTCGTATTCGACATATCTCCTTTAAGAATCTTAAGATTGTAACTCATCTGATCAACCCTCTCATTTGTGACTTTCATTTCATGCTTCAACCGATTCAATGCCATCCGAAGCACTTCAATGTAGACCTCTTGATCATTTTCCTCATAAAATTTCTTCCCCTTGATCTTATTCCACCGATCCTTACACCACGGGATGTAGGGTGTAAATGGCCTCCTTTTCTCAAAGAAAACTTTCTTTTTCTCCTTCATTTGTTCGTTGTCTCTTCTGATATGATTAATTCGGAACGTCTTGAGCTCCTGAAGCTTCTGCATCTTCTTGAACTCACATCGGAACTTCCCTAGCTCCCTTTCTTTTGCCTTGAGCTCTTAATCCTTCTGCCTTATCATCTCATCCCTTTTCTTCAACATATTCTCCATCTTTGTCTTCTCAACTTTTAGCTTTTTTATCATCTCCTGCATCTCTTGCAGTTTCTTTTCATGATTGCTTGTTGGCATTGTTAGTTGCTTCTTCAAGTTCTCCCTTGGCTTGCTCTTATTCGGGGTCGTGATAGAACTTGTCGAATTATCCAACTCGACTATACAAGCTGTTGCAAGCTCTTCTCCTTCCTTCATTGCAACAGGCGCTTGAAAGTCCCATTCTTCTTCACTTTCAATCTCCTTCTTGCAGGAAGTGACGACATTTCCTTCTTCCCGCTTTTTTGTACCAACAGAATTTGGCAATATGTCCTACCTTGCCACAAATGTAGCACCGTTTTCTACGCCTTTTGTTGCTATTGTCTTCATCATCATCGTCGTCACGATCTTGACGAGCTCCCCCTAGCTGATGACCCTTCTCTTCTGGTTGTCTTCGCCAATCTCCATGACTTTTCCATGGTTTGCCATCTCTTGCACTTGTTCTATTTCTATTCTGGCCCTTGAACCCTCTTTTATTACTAAAGAGGGCACTTTTATCCTCCTTAATTGAGACCTTAGAGATTTGTTTATCTAAGGCCTCTTGATTGGCCAATATATTTTCCAACTCTGTTAGAGTTGGCTCATTTGCCCATCCACGGGTGGCCGTAACAATACCATTATATTCCGGCCTTAACCCATGAATTATTATTCTTCTCATTTTTGTCTCAGAGATGGCATTCTCAGGATCTAATTTTGAAATTTCTTCGCAAATAGATTTAACTTTAGAAAAGTATTGACTTACCGTCATACTTTGTTGCAAGATTGAGAGGAGCTCGTTCTCTAGGCATTGTAACTTGGCATCGTTTGTCCTCGCAAACAGCGTCGCCAAGTTATCCCAAGCCTCCTTCGGGGTCTTCGCACTCTTTATGTGCTGCAGTAATTCATCTTCAACAGTCACGGCAAGAACGTAAAGAGCCTTACCTCGATTTGACGTTCCACTTTCTTAAATCACCATCATTTGTGGGTGGTGTGGTGTTGTTGCCGCCAACAATATCCCATAAATCTTGTCAAGCAAATAATACCGCATGCGGGTACTCCGATTATTATAATTGAAGTTGCTGAGCTTCTCCATGCCGTTCCCGAACTCGAGAAATCCGCCATCGTGACTTGAGTATAATGCCCCGCACTATACCAAGCAAGCCTGGTCCCAGACCAACCGACTTCACAATCCCGGATTGTGCACTGGCAGAACTCTGACGTACTCCGCTCTTTGGCTCAACAATCCTCAACAACCTTGCTCACTTACAATGGTCCCCGACCACTGTCTTCGCACGGCCTCCAATAGCCTGCTCTGATACCACTTGTTGAACTTTGCGGAAACGTGGTACAAATATAACTCACGAAATATGACTTTCACTATTTCAATATTTTCTTACATCACATACAATACTCGGACAACTCTACACAATTTCTCTCATACTCACATGCATACATAGCACACAACACACTCTCAAGACCCCTACACACACCCACACACCCCTTGGGACTTCTTACTCACACACTCTTAGTTGGGCACACAAATGAGGAGCAAGTTGCTCCTATTTATAGGATGGAAAGGTGGTGACTCTCCTAGCTTTCTACACTATTCTAGAAGTATTTTATTATAGCCTCACAACTAGATTTCTTTGGAGAAGTCTAGAAGTGGTGCAGCTTTTCTTGATGGATTTTGCTAGAACATTCTGGAGAAGGGAGAGATCTAGAGAAATCCAAAGAGAGAGATATGGAGAACTCTAGGAGAGAGAGAGAGGCGGTGATCTTCAACACCTGAGACTTATGTTTGTGAAACATCAATGTCATTCATGGTCAGTATGAATTGGCACGAGGAGACAACTTCAAGGCGCTAGAATGCTACATGAATGAAACCGGTGCCTCGGAAGAGGCCGCACGAGAGCATGTCAAGCAAATGGTGCACGAGACTTGGAAGAGGATGAACAAAGACGTGTTTGAGGACTACCCATATTCAGGACTCGGGCCTTTTCTTGACGCTTGTCTGAACTTTGCACGAGCTTCTCAGTGCTTTTACCAGTACGGAGCCGGACACGGCGTTCCCGACAACGAAACAAAGGACCACCTTGTGAGGGCACTATTCGACCCCGTGCCCCTCGATTAGGGATGCGTATTACCGACAGAGAAGTCGCTGTTGGAGAGAGCCTATCGACTCTCGTGTTATTATGAGCTTTTGGGGTGGGTGGCTCTGGAAGCTCTAAGACTTTGAAACTGTCGTAATTGAAGTCTATACAATATATGGGCGTTGTACGAGCTCCATAAAATTCGCCGGAGAAGCTCATGCTATTTGGCGCTTTGAGTTGTGGCTGATATACGTACCCGATAATAAAATCTGTGGTTATTTTCTTCATTATTGTGCTAATTATGTCGAATGGTTTACATTGGAGAAAAAATTGTGAAGAAAATGAATATATAGCGATAAAGAAGAACCGGTCAGCTTTGACCAACGACGAGACAATGCGATTGAAAACGGTGGCCTTTGCTTTAAATTCATGATCGAAAAACACTTTGCGGTAAACTGTCGTGTTTTAATGTGATTTTCTCCCTCCATCTCTTTCAATTTCATGTAAGTTGTGAATTTGTAGCCTTTATTGTCATCCTTTCTTCTCATAGCTCGTTTGGTTATGTTAATAGAGACTTTTTTTCTTTCTTTCTATATATTAAAATATTGTTTTACGCATGAAAATATCATTTGGATGGTTATGGATAAGACCAATTATTTTAAAAATCAAAATCAACTCTAATCTATTTTCTTGAAAGCAACATATTTTGCTTAACATAATCAGAAGAGTGATTTTGGCCATCTCTAATTTTACATAAGTGGAGGAAAACAGTTCCAGATCTCTTTTACTTAAGAATTTGTATCTTCTTCTTCGCCACTAGAAAGAGGAGAGCTTATTCTTACAAGGGGTGAAATTACCAATTCCTATGATAGCTGCATACGCTATTGTCGGTAGTAACTTCTGCGTCATAAGAATTATTAGCATCTTCTTTTAATACTCTTCAATAACCAATCTTCTCATTGGACAATCTTTAAGAGGCCAAACTATCCGTTGGACAATCGTTGACAAGATAAATCTTGCTGATGAAGTCAATGAATCCGAGATTTAGGAGGTTTGCTCACCTATACAATGAAATCTTCCGATTTCGAAAATTAGAGTAGCTCGAACTATAAAAAGTAATCAGTTTTTAGAATATTTGTTTATCAATCAAAATATCATGCATAATTGGTATACTCCACTTAGATATTTCTTGAGATTGACAATCATTCAATTTTTAGCATTTTCTCCCTTAATATGAAAAATAATAGCTTATTGAAAAAGAACTAATCTATTAAAAAAAAACTACTAAAACATGGCATAAGATTAGTAGATAAGAAATTTCTAAGTAGTTTCAGGAATCAAGCTACTAGAAAAATCTCATGTCACTTCTCCTAGTGCTTGAATTTTGATCTAATGTAGTAGACGAGACTATTGCCAGGTAAGATATATCAATTAGGATAATGTGCGTTGAATGACAATCGCATCTTCGAAGCGTTAGATATATATAAAGTTTCATCTACTAATCGCATCTAGAACGTCTTTGTACCGCTCTTCAAGCATGACAATGCTGTATAATCAACACGTTTCTCTCCTCCCTTACGTGGCTCTCGCGTATTTGATGCAGTCAATTATTCAAGTCGGAGGTCACTTAATAGGAAGTCTCCTTTTGAGCCATGATCCACGTGAAATGAACAACTCCGTGGTCCACGCTAGGGGTGAATATGATCCGGGTTGGGCCAATTTACCCTCTAATCCTAGGACTAATCCATACAGTACTGATCCTCAATTTTTAGGACCGAGGACCGGACCGACCTAATGGATTCGATTCGGTTCCAGGGTCAACCCGGGACCAACTGATAATTTTTTATTTCATTTTTTGTACTCCTTAAAAAAGTTATTGAGGACCGAACTGACCTAACAAGTTCGGTCCGGTTTCAAGATCAACCCAGGACTAACCAACAATTTTTTATTTCATTTTTTGTACAACTTGAAAGGGCAACCGAGTTGTACCGACCCAATGGGTTCGATGATGAGTAAGGTCAGTTAAGGAAGCCAAGCGGTGAGAGTTGAGTGGGGTGAACATCAAACAAAATGAGCATCGAATATCAAACGAGGAGCAACAAGCCAAGTAAGGATTGAGCGGCAAGCAGCACGAGTAACCCAAAGTAAGCGAGGCAAGTGTCGAGCGACGAGCGACGCGCAAAGAAGTTGTTTTATTTGATTTTAACAAATTGAAAACTAAGAAAACAAACAAGACATAAGATAACAAATACTAGAAGAGAATCCCATAAGGTGCCTTTTTGAACGCCGTGAGGATTCCTCGCAAAAACATTTTTCTCCTTCATAAGTTATGACTATTGACACCGTAAAGACATTAAAAACCTAAGTTATTAAAGAACAATGTAAAATTACTTGAACTCTTTACTAAATAACTGTTTAATGTTGTTGATGCTGTTTATTTTAACGTTTTCTTTATATAAAAAATTATAAACAATATATATATAGATATAGAGTTAGGGTTGGTCCGACCCGAAACTCTCAGGATCGAGGACCAACTGGCACGTGCTAGTCCAAAATTTTAGGATCAAGGACCGACCTAATCTCTCTGGGAACCCGACAAGGACCGGTAGGGTTGGGCCGGTCTAGGGTCGGTCCAAGATTGACCTTGGACCAATGCTCACCCCTAGTTCACGTTGTCATAATTACAGGCTTCCAAGCAAACTGGTGGTTCTTGTAATGCTCTTCAAGCATGACAGTGCTATATAGTCAACAAATTTCTTTCCTCCCTTAGGTGGCTCTCACATATTTGATACAGTCAATTATTTATGTCGAAGGTCACTTAAAAAGAAGTCTCCTTTTTGAGGCATGATCCACGTGAAATGGAGGGCTTTGTTGTCCACACCATCGCAGTTACAAATCCAAAGTAAACTGGTGGTTCATAGATTGTAATTTTAAAACATTGTTTTGTGACCACGAGACAGATGATCGTCATTGGACAAGTCTGATGATTATGAGATGTTTGAAAGTTTGGATAGAATTTGACTTTATCATTACTTGACTAACAATAACAGTTGTCCTATATCCGTCCTATTAAGATTATAACTTTGGTATAGTATCCTTTAATTCAACGAATTATTGATGGAAGCTCATTGATTATTAAGATTGAGAAATCATAATCAAAACGAGAAGGAATGAGCTCCAATTATTGATGGAAGCTCGTTGATTAGTGATATACTGAGCAATGATAAACAGCCTGTGATCTACGTAGGTTGCTCAAGATCATGAGTTTGGTTGATGATGACATGAACGATTTCAATGAGGTATTGCAATAAATTACAATCAATGATTTCCTTTTCCCTTGACATTTTAACAAATGGATAAATGTGTAGGGCGCATAGGATGGATGAATCTACACGCTGTTGCCTATCACCAATCACCATCCAACCCACTGTCCACTAGCTCGTATTTGGAAACAAATTCTCAAAATTGGAGCTCATTCATGGACACCGACTTCTCGTTTTGATTATGATTTCTTAGTCTTAATAATCAACAAACATCATAAGTTACATCTGTAGAGCAGATTTTCTATTGTGGGCATTGTAGGACACCACGTACGGGGAAAGGGTTTTAATGTGAGAGATGTCCTACAATTCAAAGCCACCCTAACCAAACCTATATTAACTTCGTGTTAGTGACACCCTATCCATTAGGGGCGGCTAAATTTTGGGGGCATTAGATTAAATTGTGACATTCCTAGGACACTTTACCGACCCAAAACGATTCATGCACATGTGGAAGCGAAATAAACAATCCCCAGACAACAAACAAACATGGGATAGAAAAAGAGATCGAATTTGCACAAAACATATTTTTATAAACACATCCGGTTTGTACACAGAAGGTCTGACTCAAAAAGAAACCTCTAGGCCATCTACACTCTAGACCCTTCAGCTTCGGGCTCTGGATCCTCCACGCTACGGCCTTGAAATTGGTAACACACGATGGGGTAAGATAAAAATCTCATATAGTCTACACCCTAAACCCAGATAAGGAAGGTAATACACCTAGAGGCAACCTACCCATTATAGAGGACTTACCTCGCATGTGCTTGGATCCTCGCCAGCCATGTATAGGTACCCAACTCCTATGCCCACTTCACCGACACTCAGGCTCGAGTCCATCAAGGTTGGCCTGCCCCAATGCCCATGCTTGGGTACTCAAGGGCTAGGCCTAAGAAATCAGGTTTCAACGACAAGACCTACTTATTGAACATTCCTTATATCACACGAATAATGTATGTCTCTTAAAAAACAACTTTTCGACAATGTTAGATTCTCTGCATAAACAAAGAGAACAATCCAAACTCTTCCCCAGATGTAGTAGATATTTAAAACAAATGGTTGCCCCAAAAACGACTCCAACAAACGATTGATGTGAACTATGAACTTTCTTGGCATGACGTGAAATATAAGCAGAAACACCTATCTATTAGCCTTTCTTCGACCCAAACTTTTTCTTTAGAGCCCAAAGATCTCATTGAGGATTGTCCGGACCGAACCAAAGCCCAGCCGAGTCTAGCCGAGCGCCATTGCCAGCTGAGTTTGTGAAAACTCAGCTCCATAGCCAACTCCTGATTCTTATCTTGTTTTTGCTTTTGCTTAATTAGAATGTCTCAATCTCTTAAAGCCTGCACAGGGGGTGAGTCTAGAGCTTTTGAAGCAATCGTGCGCATGCTCAGTGAATTAGCCAAGTCTGTGAAATAGCTAAGGGTTTCTAGCTCTGTGAGTAAAATCATAGACATAAAGCAAATTGCCTTTGCTCCATGAGATGATCACAAGAACTTCTTGAGCAAAAAGAGAAACGTCCCACCAAAATAGAGCGAGCCTTCTATCAAAAGCTAAATGAAATGAAATGTAATATATATGTATTTATAGATGCCAGTTTCTTACATCGAAATACACACCCCAGGAAGAGAAATACTTATTTGATGTACTGAGAGAGCCATCTGAAGCCCTCGCCGTAGCCCATCTTGCGCACAATGCTGCACATGAAGACCTCGAGAGGGCGGATGTTGGTGCCGGTGAGGTCGACATTGCCCTTCCCGGTGGTGAAATTGGTGAGGCCTAAGTAGTACCGCAGTTCGTCCTCTGACGCGGCGGAAGAGAGGTCGATCTTGTTTCCCAAGACGAGGAATGGGACCTTCGCCAACAACTCGTCCGTGAGGAGAGCGTCCAGCTCCTTCTTTGACTCGGCGAATCTATCCTTGTCGTTAGCGTCGACCAGGTACACAACCCCATCAACCTATGTAAAAGTTCCAAAGCATTCATCATCTTCGACAAAGTGATCGCTTCACATGCTTCCATACATGCGCAGCAACAATATGAAACGATAATCATATCACATGATCGTTTGAGGTTTAAAAATGCCTCGTGTGAACGAGTGCCGGCCAGTCAATAAAGGACACATCATGCTAAACTTGGGTTTCCCTACCGTAGAACCCCGTCATCGTAGCATATCCCAGAAAAAAGAAATTTTTGCAGCAATGAAAAACCAGTGCCGAATAATACACTGGCCAACACTCTAGTTGTAACATCTGCTTATAAACACTGCAAGTCAGCCACACCGGCTATATACAGTATCTTGAAAATGGATTAGCAAAGGATACAATGTTATCCGAAGAGAACTAAGAGGGAGAGAAAACAAAAATCAATAGTGTGCAAGAAAACCGTCGTACCGACCACCAGATAACGACCCAGACTACTAAAAATGAAAATCAGTCCACGTAAATCCATGTTTTTCTTGGGCCAATATAAAGCCCCTTTTTAGAAGCAAAATAGAATATAAAAGATAGAAGTAGAAGTGGACGACGGCCAAGTTGCGGCGATTGCATAAGCATTCCCTCACCTCAATCCAACAAGGTCAAACATGATCTCAAAGTAAACTAAAGGTTCGATTTCAGGGTTATCTATTGAAAACTTAATGCAGTAAATAAAACCAGTGAACTGAACAGTAAGAACCACGCATCCCACTATTTGTCAACTCAAAAGTCAAGAAACACATTCCACAGACAAGAATGAAGCGTTCGAAGTGATAAGTTTAACATGATTAATCAAAAGCATCAGACTACTCAGTAGAATGATCTGCCCCACGTGCATCATGTTGCATAAAATTCAAAAACTTTTACAGAATTCATGAATGAATCGGCCATATGGTCACACAATTAAAGAGATATCCCGAATGAGGAGCTTTTATAGGAGAGAAAAAGAGAGCAGAACTTTTACCTTAGCGTAATAGTCCTGCCAGACTCTACGAGCGATCCGGTGACCACCCAAGTCGAAAGCTTTGAACTTTATCTTCCCTATACTTAGTTCCTCTGAAGTCGGGAACTGGGTGGGTGGGTGCTGAACCAATCTCTGCCAGAACCAGGCCAAAATTTTCCAGTTAAGTTTCAACAAGCGTGTTATCATCCTATGAATGCGCTACATATATCTACACATTGTATACTAAAGAATATACTATAGACCCATACCATGCGATCACAAGAGTCATGCAATAAACTCACCAAATGGTGTGCAGAGAGGCCTCGTAACAAAATAGATGACGCAAGTAAGAACAGAATAAAAAAGCACAATTTTCGACCACGATAAGAGAAAAAGCAACTCCAAAATTGTCTGTTTCCATTGAAGGGAGTCTCTGCGAAGTAAAACGAACGTACCTCGTCCTTCAACATGCGAAGCAGAGTGGTCTTCCCTGAATTATCCAGTCCCAAGAACAATATCTTGGCTTCCTTCTGCCCCAGACCCAGATACGCCAGAGCTCCATAAAACCAATCCACTAGAAACATTGCTCCCTCTTTTTTCCCCTACTTTCAACAAAAGCCCAAATGAAAATTCTCCGAAATCTCAACCGACAATGAGAAAGAATCAAGAAAGTTGAGAGCTTGAAGCAACTTCAGCCGGAACCAGTTTTGAATTTATACTCTCCTTTTGAATCTTGGCGCACAAGCAGTTTACCGGCTGCGCCGGTGAGAAGGGTCCTCATACCCGGTGGACTGCGCACGTGGCGCGTCGGGAGGGAGCGGGTGATTGGCTATCCGCGGTAAATGTTGCTGCTCGTCCACGTGGGAGCTGCTGATTGGATGGGTTGCGTCTCGCGATGGAGATGACGACGTGGTCGACGCGGGAGAGGAGGCGCGACAGATTGTACGGTCGGGATGCGTTTGACGTTTCTGGCGATCGGCGAATCGGACGGACCAAGATGAGGGGATGAGGTATCGCTCCTTGATTGGCGGGAAAAAGGCAAGGTCATTGAGATGTTCTTTTTTTTTTTTTTTTTCCTAATTTTTGACTGCCGGGCACTTTATAATTGCAAAAAAAAAGGAAGAAGAAGAAATTTCCAATTTAATATAAAGATTATCATCACATATATAGATTATTCGTTTGAAAATTGCTGACTTTAGGGTAAATGCATTATTTTATTAAATTTTCATCTATTACAGTTGTTAACCTCAATTTACATAAGCATAAATGTGTTTTTTTTATTTTTGTACCAAAATAAATCTTTCATCTGCCTTTGATTTTCAAGAAAAAAATAAAGAAAAAGGAATGCAATAAATTAACTAAATAATTGGAAGAAGTGATTATCAATAATAACATAAAAATAAGGGTCAAAGCTCCCCAAAGCCCTAAACTATACTCATTATGACAAATTCAAGACCCAAATGATAACCATTTTGTTTATATTCCAAAAATATTTTTCAATTTAAACTTATTTTTAGAATGAAAATTGGTTTGCCAACGCCATTTCATTTTTCTATTTATGAAACAAACTTTTAGTTTAAAAATAAGTTTGGAACGGAAATGAGAAGTTTTTTTTTTCTTTTACTTCTTTATTTGTAAAACAAAAATCTGAAATCAAAATTCTTTTCATCGCTTATTCTTGCTACTAGTCGGCTGCCCACCTACCATCCAAGCACCGCCCACCACCGGTCACCCATCATCGCAGCTATCTACCGCCGCTCATTGCCGCCTGGCCGTCGATCGCCACTTGTCGTCGTTGCCACTCGAGAAGGAGAATTTTATGTCATTATTAAATGAATTTCTAGTCTAAGAATAAAAAATTTATTTCGCTATTAAATGAGTATTTTTGCTTAGAAACTCATCTAAGAATAGATATAGGAAAATCTATTTATATTCCGTAAATCAATCTTTGATCGAATGGTTATCATTTACACCATTACCTTAAACTTTTTTTTTGTTACACTAAAAACCCAAAGCATGTACATATATGACATATTTATCCAAAACTTCTTTTTGTGATGCCAAAAATTTTAAATTTGTATCCATGTGATGCATTCACCCTAAAAATTTGGTGTAACAAAAGTTTAGAGTTTTTTGTGTCACGAAAAAGAAAGTTTGGGTTAAACAAATCACATAGGTAAAAGTTTGGATAAACGTGTTAAAATGGTATAAGTTTGGAATTTTTTGTGTCCTAAGAAATAGTTTATGATAAATGTATCGAGCAAAGTTCGAGATTTTTAGAGGCATTTTTCCTAAAAATAAAGATAATTTAAAGAGAAGAAACATAATTAATTATAACAAGGGAAGAGAAGGTTAGTTAAAAGGTAAAATTAAAAAGAAAGATGGATTTTGCATATTTTTTTTAATGGTTAAATAACGCAAATTGACAATAATATTTAAAATATCCTTATAGTTTCGGTTCATCATTTTTTTTTTTTTTTTTTTGAGTTGACGCTGTCATTTCATATTTTTTTTTTTTTTACAACATTATCAGTTATTTTCTACATCAATTAACCCTTTAAAACATACATAACGATTAATCGATTATTGTCATTTGACCTTTTTGTTATCAAGACTTTTTCCTATTTATTTAATCGGTTGTTTTATTTTTCTTTCGTTTTTTACATCAATCAAGTGTAAAAACGATATTTCCTTTGAGAAAACAAGTATATCTTCACTTCTTTCAAGTCATGCACACTACACTATGTTGATAAGAGATGGAGGAGGGTATTGGGTATTAATTAAAAGTTCGAGAGCCAAAGGTTTGCTAAAGCTAAAGCTTGTAAGTATATGCGCCAGTTCTCCCAAAAAAAAAAAAATATATATTTTTTGTTTAATAAACTTTTCGTCAAGTTCCTTTGACAAATGAAGTTGTTTGGGGTGCGAATGATAACCATTTTGACCAAAAATTAGTTTCTGAAAGAGACATAAATTTTTTTTATATTTCTATTATTGAATAAGTTTCCAAAAAAAAAAAAAAGACATATTTGATGACGATACAAATTTTTTGTTCTCGAAATTGAAATTTATCTGATAACGACTCAAAATTTTTCACTTATGGCGATGGCTGGCGATTGGTGATCGGCGATAGTCGGTAATCGACAAACAGGCACCTACGGTGGCGGTGATTCGCAATCGGCAACCGGTTGCGACAGCCAGTCACGAAGAGTGGCGACAACGAATGGTGAACGGTGGCCGGTGACGATAGATGAACAACTAACTTATGGTGAGGATAAAAAATGAAAAGAATTTTTTATTTCTCATTTTAGTTCTAGAAATAGAATAGTAAAAAGTTTTTACTTCGATTTGTTTCAAACCTATTTCTAGAGTAGAAATTTATTTCAAAGATAGAAAAGTGAAAAATTTTATTGGACGGATTTTTATTCCAAAAATAAGTCTGGAATAGAAAAATAGTCGTGGAATAGAAATGGATTAGTTATCATGCACGCCCTTAAATAATAATTATAAAAAAAAAAAAAAAAAGCATAAAAGCAAAGGAAAGGTTCCATATTGCATGTAAGATAAGTCAAATCTTTTCTTCTTCTAGAGGGTGGAATAGTAGACTCCCCAGCTTTACATTAATATCGTTTTGGTGGAACAATTTTATGTTAGTTAAAAATCAAAACACAAATCTATTTTACGAAGTACTTAATTTTAATTCACAAAAGGTAATTATTCTCCCTTACTAACATATAGATAAATACTTTTAACTTTATTACTCTTTAAAAAATGCCCATAAATTGTCATACTTACGGATATTAAGTATAGTTCTACTTCTATCTAGCTATGTCAGATATTTAAGTAATATTTAAATTGCAATTCTAATTTGAGGAGGCTCAAAATAAGCACTTCACGTGCCATCAATATATCACGTTCAGAACAAGTAACATGTTGTTCAAAGTTATGTGCATCATATACATTAAATAATTTTAATAAAAAAATATTTTTTGCAACATTGGGACAAAAATTTAATTAACGAAATCAAACAAAATGAAAAAAAAAAATGTAAGAATTATCAGTGCATAGATATTACCCATGCCGTGATCCTTTTTTGAAAAAAAGAAGAAGATCTATATGGTATGTGAAGTAAATATGGTATGTGATTATTATAAGATTTATATTTAAATTCCTTCACAAGTCCCCTTGTTGCCAGGGACTTATGAAACCAATTTGGTCGCAATTTTCAAAATTTGATGTGGCAAAACCTAACAGAAAGAGAGGTATATTTGCTTATATGGAATTTTCTGAAAACTCCATAAGTCTCCAGATTGGCCCACAGATCAATATATGCTTCCATTCTAAGAAGTCATATAAATAAATAGAGAGAGGTCACAAGTTTCACTTACAATATGTGGTTGTTACATTCTTTAGTTGCGAGAATTAGCAAAAGGTGATCCCCCATTTTGGATTTACGCATATCAAACACATCTACATCTATACGAATGTATATACCCGTACATGTTTGCAACCGTGAAATAAGCTCAATGGAAATATGGCCTTTCCTGACAACGCGGGTCCTGATGAACCGATCCTACCTTCTATTTTTGACCCTTGATTAGTTGGCGGGGACGAATGGTACGTTGTTATCATCGCCGGCGCTAAAAATCAAAGGAAAATGTTGGAAGAAACAAAGAAACCACGCCGGATCAAAAAAATAACGTCGGTCCTGCGTACGCCTACCAAGGGGCAAGCATTAAATAAATTAAGAAATAAATAAAATTTACAAGATTAGATAAGTATCCAAACTAGCCAATGAGCGATCATCCATGGCCGTCAGAAGTAGCGGCACCAGCAACGAAGGTCTCTAGTGTCCAGTCTAAGCTCAACACCCAGTCACCGTCTCTCTCTCTCTCAGCTCTCTCAGCTGGAGTAACGGTCAACTGAACCATTATGGAAATGAATGATGACATAAATAATATTTTAATTTTAGCTTAATATGTAATATTATCTATAAACATTAATTTATTCAATGTGATCCCTTAACTATTTGAAAACGAATTAAAAGTTTAAGATTACATCGAAAATTAAAAATTTTGAATAACATTAAACATTTACTAAAATTCATAAATCATATTATACATCGAGCCAATATTCATAAATTATTTTTGTCATTTTCTCTCATGAAAGGTCCTTGACACAACAACAGGATAATTTGCTTCCAACTTCATAGTGATCAATTTGCCATTTTCTAGAAAGTCGTTGGATGAATAGTGGGGCAATTAATGCATCATAACTAGTGAATCATTAGGTGATGATGGAAAAGGGGCAAAAAAAAAAAAAAAAAAAAAAAGAGGCGATGACGGGAACGAGTGTATCGTCAATGAGAAACTTCTGTGGCGCAGATATAGCTCCACTCCTTGTACATCATTCGACGTCGCGCCCCTTCACGGACACGAAAGGATAGAGTTCGAGTGGCGGCGCGACCATCTCCCGTTAATTCCGAACCAAGCACAAAACTTCCGTCCGATCGCTAAACCTAAACCACAACCCTGACGACCTCAATTGTACTCTTCTCGGTCAGGCCATCCAGTCAATCTCGGTGACCCAGTTGAAATCACCGTCGGGAGGAACGGAAGCTAGCCAGGCATTGCCTCCTTAGAAGGCTGAGTATTTCGGCTAGGAATTCGGGAGGTCTCGATACTGTATTGGATTTTGGCGGGCAGAATACTGAATATGCTACCGAAGATAGTACCAATTCCACCTCCGTCGCTGCTCATTTTCAAGAACTCGGGTACCTCTCTCGATTCCGCCTCCATCACGACCATTACCGATGATGGCCAGAAAGCACATCAAGCTGCAACGTATAGTAAGGTCTGATCTCTTCTTGGGCAAACTCCCTTCCTGCGATTCTCTTTGATCCCCAGAAGCCGGCACTGGACGTCACAACTGAGGAGCCACGTGGTCTAGCCCTGATCAAGTATTGGAGCTCGAGAAATCTTCCAAGAACTAACGCTACTTTACGCCCACATCAAACGCCAGAAAATCTCTTCAGGCGGCTTCTTTATCAGAGTACTTTCCTGGCATATTCTCTGTGAATCTTGCTGATAAATTGGATGCGTGAAATGGATATACTGGTGTACAATTACCAGTCATGCTGTGATCAATCGGTGTCGAGTTATGTACAAAAGGCCTGTATCTCTTTCCGCCCGCAACATCTGAACTATATTTGCAAACTGCTAAATTTATTTTCAGAACATGAACGCGACAGCAAAAGTTCATAAGAAGTACTGGGATGCTAGGTCGAGACATGTCCACTCAAAAAGTGGAAATCAACATAGAAAGATTTGCATGGTTCATGTTCAATAACCAATATTTAGGTGGAGAGCTTTCGACCCTTAGACCAAGATATACCAGTTGTATTATTATAAACTTACAATCCAAGCAGTGACTGAAATTCAAAACGTGCGGAACAGTTGTATTGTTATAAACTTACAATCCAGGCAGCGACTGAATATAAAAAAATTTAAAAGCGAACCATGATGTATTGTCCTCATATGATGAGATCATGAACTCTCTATCTGAAAGCAATCAGATGATTCGGTTTCTTTCCGAGAGAAGAAAGTGAAGAAATTTATGAACAGAGAAAGAGAAGAAAAACAGAGATGATGAACTTTTATTCAATGAGAAGTAGTTTTACATCTGAGAGCTCGATACTTCAGTTTGCTCTCCTTTAATCAGTTTATATATCAGCTGAAATTATCAACTGACTTGAAAAACTAACTAACAGAAAGCAAAACAGAATGTTCGACTTTACACGCTCAAAACCGAATATTGATTCCACAATGTAAACATGCTACACGTGCTACAATCTTCGTTGTTGACTTCTTTAGTTTCAGACATTCTCATTTTTCTTCCTTTGTTCTCGGCAACACTAGATTCTTCAGTAGCTTTTCTTCCTCTGTTCTTGGCAGCATCAGATTCTTCAATAACATACTATGTACTTATCATATGTTGCTTAACACCCCCTCCCCTGGCAAGTTGGGAAAAGGGTGAAAAACCCATGCCCAATTTGATTCGAAGAGTGAAATGTGTCAGCTGTGACAAGGCTTTAGTAAAAATGTTGGCAAGTTGATAAGTACTCGGAACATACTGTACACGCAGAGAACTAGAAGAAACTTTCTCACGAACGAAGTGAAAATCGACTTCAATGTGTTTAGTTTGAGCATGAAGAATAGGATTGGCAGTAAGGAGATGGCGTTGGAGAGTTTAGAGGTAGACCAATGTCTCAAAGGACAAAGCTAATCCAAGTAAGCTCAACTGTAGCAGATGGAAGTGCCTGGTATTCTACTTCAGTGGAAGAGCGAGAGACTGTAGGTTGCTTCTTCTCTGCCCATGAAATGATATTAGAACCAAGATAGGTACAAAAACTAGTGGTGGATCGTCTGGTTTCAAAACATCTAGCCCAATCTGCATCAGAGAAGACATATAAACTCATAGAGCTTTGATACCATGAAGAAATTTATGAACAGAGAGAAAGAGAGAGAGAGAGAGAGAGAGAGAGAGAGAGAGAGAGAGAGAGAAGAAAAATAGAGATGATGAACTTTTATTCAATGAGAAGTAGTTTTACAAATGAGGGCTTGATACCTCAGTTTGCTCTCCTCTAATTAGTTTATATATCAACTGAAATTATCAACTGATTGGAAAAACTAACTAACAGAAAGCAAAACAGAATGTTCAACTTGACACGCTCAAAACTGAATATTGATTCCGTAATGTAAACATGCTACACGTGCTACAATTTTCGTTGTTGACTTCTTTAGTTTTGGACGTTCTCATTTTTCTTCCTCTGTTCTCGGCACCACTAGATTCTTGAGTAGCTTTTCTTCCTCTGTTCTTGGCAACATCAGATTCTTCAATAACATACTGTGTACTTATCATATGTTGCTTAACAAAATGAGCAATTGTCCTTTATATAAACCCCAGTTTTGTCAAAGACAAATGAACGTGGATAATCATCTGTTAGTTTCGATACCGACAGAAGGTTTTTCTTTATTTATGGAACAATTAGCACATCATTCAGAGGTAAAAAAATCAACTGCAGTATGTAGCAATGCATCACCAATATATGTAATAGGTAGACACGAGCCATTACCAATCATAACAATATCAGTACCATTGTCTCTAGAAAAGTTATGAAGGATACCAGCATTAGTAGTGATGTGAGCAGTTGCACCAGTATCTGGATACCAGTCATTGCCATTTGACTCTTCAAGATGCATTGCTGCTAATGCTGTTGGAATTTCCTCAGCTTGATATGAGTGGTCGAATCGATACCAACAATGAAGTGCATCATGTCCTGGATGTTTGCAGATTTGATGCTCCACTCGAGTGTTATCTTTTGTTTTCTCTACCTGCAAATTTTTGTGAAGAGTTAGATTTGAGGAGGGATATGATTTGGTATTTGGATACCTCTGTGAAGAACCAGCATATGGTCGAAAGCCTTGACTAGAACCAATGCTAGAGAAGGTATTGAACTGCTTGAATTGTTGGCCTCCCTGTTCATGATTCAAGTTATTTGGTCTGTAACTCATATTTCTTCCAGGATATCCATAGTTGCGATTTCGATTATTGAAGGAACGTCCTCTTCCATAACTTCTTCCTCCACGATTATTCCCTCTTGAACCTCCAAAACCAACATTTTGTTGTGTAGATTCTTTGTCAAACTCTTCTTTCTACAGGGCTTCAGTTTTCCTTTAACCATAATAGGCTAGATTAGGACCGTATTGATTCGAGGAATAATTCTGCAGCCTTGCTTCGAATCTCTCCAAATTTGATATTACCTCATCATACTCTAGTTGAGGTTTCAAGCAATATATAGTGGTTTTAAAGTTCTCATACTCAGATCCTAATCCCTCCAGGACCCCAAACAGCTTTGTTATCTCATCTATGGGTTTCCCTATTGCATTGAGTTGATCGCAGATCGACTTATACTCTTTGAGATACACTGACAGTGCTTGATCATGCTTTTGACATGCTTGCAGCCTTCCTCTAAACTCAAACTCTCTAGCCACAAATTTTTGCGTGAATCGATTGAGTAAGGTTTGCCATACCTCATATGCAATGTCCAAGCCAATTATCGGACTGAGTATGTTTTCTGAAACGGCTCCACTAATCCAAGAGGACACAAGTTGATCTGTCTTGAGCCAATCATTGTAGTCAGGGCTTGTAACTTCAGTGTCCTGTCCTTCTACTTCAATCTACAATAATTTAGCAGGTGATGTAGTTTCTCCACTGATGAAACCAAACAGCTCTTGGCTTCGCAAGAACCTATGAAATTGTGCTTGCCAAAGAAGAAAGTTATCTTCGGCTAGTTTGATGGTAACAAAGTTGGAAATGTTAACATGAATAGGAAATGGGTATTTCTGTATTCTTGCTGCCATTTCACACTTTCAGACCCTAGATGATGCTCAATTACAGACACAGTCACCTGCTAGCTTTATAGTACGGAGTTGTGAATATATCACTTATGATGATTAGATCTTGATGAGGAAAAACAACTCACAGATCTGTTCAGAGAAATAGATCATTCACAGATCCACAATCAAAGGAGAATACCACCATTAGCAGCAGAAGAAAGTGATAATTGAAGCTTGAATGTGGCTTCAATTTGCTGCAATTTCAACATCTTTGCACAGTAAACATAGATGATTTGTGCTCTCAGGTGAAGCTCTGATACCATGAAGAAATTTATGAACAGAGAGAGAGAGAGAGAGAGAGAGAGAGAGAGAGAGAAGAAAAACAAAGATGATGAACTTTTATTCAATGAGAAATAGTTTTACATCTGAGAGCTCGATACTTCAGTTTGCTCTCCTCTAATCAGTTTATATATTAGTTGAAATTATCAATTGACTAGAAAAACTAACAGAAAGCAAAATAGAATGTTCGACTTTACATGCTCAAAACCGAATATTGATTTCGCAATGTAAACATGCTACACGTGCTACAATCTTCGTTGTTGACTTCTTCAATTTCAGACATTTTCATTTTTCTTCCTCTATTGTCAACAACACCAGATTTTTCAATAGCTTTTCTTCCTCTGCTCTTGGCAGCATTAGATTCTTCAATAACATATTGTGTACTTATCATATGTTGCTTAATAGAAAGAAGTACCGTATCGAATCTGCTCTCTACTTGATATACTGCGACATCCACTCGAACCCTTCACTATTGCCCATCTTGCGCACGATGTTGCACATGAACACCTCGAGGGGCATAATAGTCTGATCTGCAAGATTCACTTTCCCTTTGCCAGTCATGAAGTCAGTGAACCCGAGATCATATCGCAGCTCGTCCTCCGAAGTCGCTTGCGGTATATCCATCTTGTTCCCGAGCACAAGGAAAGGCACCTTAGCAAGAGCGTCATGTGAAAGAAGGGTTGTGGGCGGTGGTCGGCGATGACAGTGGCAGTTGGTGACCGGCGGCGATCGTGTGGCGATCGTGCGGCAGTTATGCGACTGTGTGTGATAGTCGGGCAACAATCGGTGGCGGTCGTCGGCCGGCAGGGGTAGTTGGTGGGCTGTAGGCGGCGGCAATGACGACAATCACTGGTGGTTAACCGGCAGCAACGACGGTTGGGCGGCAGCGATGATGACAATCGCTAATGGTCAAGTGACGGTGGCCAGCGATCGGCTGACAACGATCGATCGCTTAATCGGCGGCAACGACGACAATCACTGGTGGTTAGGCAACGGCGGCTGGCGATCGACCGACGATGACCGTGGGCGATCGAAGGTGGTCAGCAATTGGCAAGGGAGCCAGCGGTGGCTGCATCATGGTTGAAGAACAAAAGAAAAATATACTTATTTATAGAAATTGTTATCGGGAACAAGAAGTTTTTTTTTTTTTTTTTTTTGTTTTCAGGTTTCTATTCCAAATCTATTTCCCAGCTACTTTTCTATTTTGGGGAATAGATAAATAAATTGGCTTTGCCAAACGGATTTATGTTCTTTTTTTGTTTCGGGGAACAAAAGAACAGGAATTGAGAGAAACAAAAACATTGCCATGCAGGTTCTCAACATCCTATGAACATGCTATTTACATACATTGTAGACTCAGAAACATACTGTAAACCAATGTTCGGGATTGTCCAAGCTTAAGTGTCATGTGATGATTAGACGAAATGAAGAGAGAAGGCCTCGAGAAATGAAAGCAATAAATGATGAAAACAAGAACAGATTGGAAAGACAAGTTCTCGATCCCGATAAAAGAAAAGGCAACTTCACGACTGTGTATGTCCATCGAAGGGAGTCCCTACAAAGTCAAACGAAAGTACCCCATCCTTCAGCATCCGAAGCAGGGTAGTCTTCCCTGAATTATCCAGCCCCAAGAACAAGATCTTCACTTCCTTCTGTCGCAGCCCCAGAGGCGCCAAAGCTTCACGGCACCAGAGACATCCCTCCCCTGTTTTTCTTCTTCTTTACAACTAGAAACGAGAAGGACATAAGAAAGTAAAGAGCTTCGGAGCAAGAACTGGAATCCTGGAACTCAGCCTGTGAAACATACGCCGTTCAATTGTTGAGGTCGCAAATTTAACATTTTTTGCTAAATATTATTTTAACTAGTAAAGGTTGCAAATATTCCATTTTTTTTGTATATTTGCAACCTTTACCATAGGTACTTTACACTTAAAACAATATTTAGCAAAAAATGGTATATTTGCAACCTTTACCATAGGATCTCAAATATTTTAACACTTACAATAATATTTAGCAAAAATGACTAAATTTGCGACCTAACAATATTATTTTAACTAGTAAAGGTTGCAAATATACCATTTTTTGATACGTGTTCAATCAAATTCCTAAACCATATGATATTGTCAAATATTTTTCCAAAATTTGAATTACTAGCAGAATAACAACTTGAACATGTTCCAAAAATTTAACTTAGTGAATAAATTAAAAATTCAAAGATCACATTGCGCATTAAACAAAAGTTAAGAGATCGCATTGAATAAATTAGAAGTTTATGGACCACATTACATAATAAGTCAAAGTTCATGATTATTTGTGTCATTATCCCTTTTCGTAATAATTATGCAGGATGAGTTAGCTGCCTTATCCTAACAAGCTATATGGAGACTTTCCTTTCCTTTTCTTTTGGTCATCTAAACCACTTCATTTGTCAAAGCAACTTGTTAATTACAACGCAATTAAATGGAAAATAATTAATTTTCAAGAGAAATTACGAAAACCCTTACAAGCTTTAGCTATTGCAAACCTTTGCCTTCAAACTTTTAACCAATACATAATACCCTTCTCTGCTTTCATTTGGTTATAAACCATCAACTTAAGTAGCACCGACACTAATACACGACATAACACAACATGATATCACACGTCGACCCGTTATTTCCCAAAAGATAGAGAATCTGATACGTTGAGAAGCATTGTATATTAAATGCATGTAAATATATATATATATATATATATATATATATATAACAAATTATCATTTTAATGATTATTTCAATTAAATTAATTTGATTCAAATTTACGAATAAATAGAAAATAAAAAAAAGAGCCTACAATGAATTTATACTAAAAAATTAATTTACCATCTGTTAATATAATTTATTATTTTAATCTGACAAATTCAACTCTATCCCAATAATCCATAAAACTTGAAAGAAAAAAATAAGTAGTTCATATTCTAGATTAGTGTGTCAAAGTGTGTTGGAAGAGAAGGAAAACAACTTGAGAAGTGAATTGTGCGTAACGAGAAATGACAGCCAGAAGTGAAAATTAAAATTTTTTTTTTTCTCTTTCCCCTTTATTATTTTTTTTATTTTTTACATATTTTTATATTTTTACCCATCATTTATTGAAAATTTAAAATTGACCCCGTATTTGTCAGAATCACGTGTTGAAATTTTGAGCTTGAGTGTTGGAATTCCGGACTCGAGTACCGGAGAGTGTTGGGAGAATTGACCAAATGTTGGATTTTTTTACGTATATTGATTGAGTATTGAAGAGTGTTTAAGAGTGTCCGAGAATGTCGAACACATATCAAAGTGTGCGGCACGACACAAAGACTCCCAAAGAGTGTTGGTGTATCCTAACCGTTAACTTCCTTTTATTTCTCATCAGCAAAGTGCAGTGCAGATGACTTTTAAGGGGGTAAAAAATACATTTTCATCTCATTTTCTCTAAAGAAATATTGTTTTTACACTTCGTTGATTTTAAAAAATGGAAGCAAAAAAATACGATTAAATAAATAGGAAAAAATCTCAATAACAAGAAGGTCAAATGACACATATTGATGAATCCTTACGTATGTTTTCAAGGGTTAATTGATGTAGAAAATGATTGATAATATTTTAAAAAACATCAAGATGAAATGATAGCTTCAACTGAAAAAATAAAATTACGAAAACTCAAAAAAATGATAAGCCGAATCTAACGATATTTTAAATATTATTATCAATTTGCATTATTTAACCATTTTTTGTCATCTGAAATTTACCTTTTTGTCAGTGAAGCCTTTTTTTTCCCTTTTTCTACTTAATAATATTTATCTTCTGTAAAATATCTCCTCCTGACTTTAGGGTAATAAACATGCACGACTACTATGCATTATTTTAATGAAATTTTCATTTTATTATAGCCATTAACTCTTGGTTGCATTCTCGGTTTACAAATGCAATGCACACGGCTTGTGAGGGATAGTGTGTATTTTCATGTCTTTCGCTCTCTTTTTCTTTTGAAATAAATCTCACGTTTGCTTTTGACTTCAAGGGAGAAAAAAAAATAAAGAAAAGGGTTGTAATAAATAAACCAATATATCGGAAGAAGTGACTCTCGATGATGGTAGCATGACAAGTAAAGACTGTTATGAATTTGCGGAAGTATTAATAGAACTAATAGGACATTTTATAGAGAAGAAACATAGTTAAGTGGAAAAGGAAAGAAGGCTTCGCTAGCTAAAAAAAGTAAAGGGTCAGGTAATCAAAAAAAAAAAAAAAAAAAGATTTTGAATGTATTTATTGATCAACTATTCCAAAAAAAAATGATTGACGGTAATTAATATTTAAAATATCGTTATAGATTTGATTCGTCATTTTCTTTCTAAGTCAATGCCACCATTTCCTTTCAAATATTCTTTTTCTTAAAGAAATATTATCAATTAACCCTTACATATGCATAATGGTTAACTAATTTTTTTATCCAACCTTCTTGTTATTGAGACTTTTTCCTATTTGTCTAATTGTTGTTTTCTCTTTTCCCTTTACTTTCCTCTCTCTCTCTCTCTCTCTCTCTCTCTCTCTCTTTGGGATCAAGGAAGCGTAAAAATTATATTCCCTTTGAGAAACCTAGACAAAAGCATATCTCTACCCTTTAAAAGTCATGCACATTGCATCGTCCCAACAGTTAAGAAAATGAGGTTACTGGCTATAAAAAATGAAAGTGGAGGAGGGTGTTGTGCAGTGATTAAGAGTTCAAGGGCAAAGATTTGCTATAGCTAAATATAGGGTTTTGGGTAAAATCTCCTAAAATATATACATATATATTTTTTCCTTTTCGTTTTGATAGAGTTTTAGTCAGCAAGTTCCTTTGACGAATGAAGTGGCGTAGATGCCCTTGCCCCCTCCCCCCCAACAAAAAAAAAAAAAAATAAAACAAGAAAAAAGAAAGGAAAGAAGAGGACAGGCCCGTAAGAATAGGGGAGTCGACATATCCTGCAAAACCAATGCCAAAAGCCCATGACACAAGAACCAGCTAATTCGCTTTCCAACCATAGAGACATGATCAATTTGCCCACTTACTAGAAAATAGTTTGATGAATTGTGGGGCCATTGATGCGTTATATAGCTACTAGATCATTAGGTGATAACTTGAATGCATGTATAATCGATGCAAGCTTGGCTCTTCATATCTTGTTTGACCTTGCAACCCGTCGCGAGCATAAAACAATGGCAATTGAGAGGTGGAGCAAAACTCTCTCGTTAACTCTAGACTGAGTGCTAAACTTTTATCCAATTGCTAAACCTAAATCTAATACATGACGACCTCACTTGTACCCTTCCTTGTTAGGCTATGCCAGTTGAAACTGCTGTCGGAGGGACAGAAGCTAGCCCGGTGTCAGTTCCACAGAAGGTGTAGTATTTCGTTTAGGAGTTCGAGAGGTCTCAATACTGTACTGGGTTTTGGCAGACGAAATATGCCACCAATGGAAGTGCCATTTTCACATCCGTTGCTACTCATTTTCAAGAATCGGGTACCGCCCTCGATTCCACCTCCATCACGATCATTACCGATGATGGCCAACAAGCACAGCAAGCTGCGATGTACAGTCACGTCAAATCTTGTCTTGAAATTCTCTTTGATCCTCATAAGCCACCGAACTCGCGACTGAAGAGCCATATATTATGGCCCTGATCCAGTAGCAAGCTCGAAAAACCTTCCAAGAACTTACATTCCCCTACGCGCACATCAAATGCCAGAAAATCTCACTAGGCTAGCTCTTTCCCATGGAAAGACCAGTGTTTTCCTCCCAAAGGCGGCTTCTTTGTCACAAGACTTTCCTCACAGATTCTCTTTGATACTTGCTAATAAATCAAAAGCGCAAAATGGATATATTGATGTGCAATTACCAGTTATGTAGTGATCAATTGGTGTCGAGTAACGTACAACAGGCAAATGTCTCCTTTTGCTTGAAATCGAAACTATATTTGCAAACTGCATTTACTTTCAAAACATTAATGCGACAACATAAGAAGCTCATAAGAAGTAGTAGAATGTTCAGTTGAGACATATCTACCCTTAAAAAGAAATCAACAGCAAAAAGTTTGAGTGGTTCATGCTCAATGACCAAAGTTAAGGTTGAGTTTTCGACCCTCAAAAGGACCAGAAATACCAGCTTTATTATTATTGGGGTTAATACTTTGAAAAACCCCAAATTGGTACACATGTGATAAATTTATCCAAAAACTATTTTTCTGACCACTAAAAACCCTAAATTAGTATACATTTGACAAATTTACCCCAAACTGGTACACTTGTAACAAATTTACCCTCTGTTAATTTTTGTTAAATTTTACCGTCAAATTATTAAGTTAAATGACACGTGACAGTTGACTGATATACCAATTTGAGATTTTACACTCCGTTTGTCACAGTTTATAATTTTTGTGATTTTTTTGTGGTATTAATCAAATTTAGCAAAGGGTATATTTGTCACAAATTTACCAGTTTGAGATCTTTTATGGTTGAATAAATTAGTTTTGGGTAAATTTGTCATAAATATACCAGTTTAAGGTTTTTTATGGTCAGTCGGGGAAATTTGTCATAAGTATATCAATTTAGGGATTTTCATGGTCAAAAAAATAGTTTTTAGTAAATTTGTCATAGGTGTACCGGTTTGGAGTTTTTCATGGTATTAACCCTATAAACTAGTAGTCTAGGTAGAGTATGTCATTTGTGGAGAAATTAGTACCATTTCGATATCTAATCTTGTTTATTTAAAAAAGATTTTTGTTAGGCGGTTTGTGTTGATTTTAGATTTATCCACTAATATATAAAGTGATCACAAGGGTTATCAATCATTAAAATAACAATGAACAACCAAATGAAGTATTAAATAAATCGCAATGAAAAATAAGTGTCTAACACTAAGAGATAAATAAATGTCAACTTTAAATAAGCTAAAAGGAAGTCACAATCATATTGAGAGTGCGGAATTAAGGGCATCCATCTCTAAAGACAATTGAAATCATAAGGTAGAACCTTAAAGGCTTATACAATTTTGAAAGATTACCTAAAAACTATTTTTTAAGCTTTTCGAGGAATTCTAGTTTTTTGGAAATTTTCTTATTTTTGAGAATTTTTAGGATTTTTTATTTTTTTGAATTTTCTAAAGAAATTTATTTTCCTAATTTCTTAAATTTTCCATGGAGTTTTCTGAATTTTTAAATTTTTAAGATTTTTCTGAATTTTTAATATTTTTGTGATTTTCTGAGTTTTTAATTTTTTAAAGAATTTCCTGAATTCTCAATATGTTTAATGATGTATTAATTAATATTTTTTGTGATTTTTTAATATTAGGAAAAAAAAGGAAGTTGAACTGGGCCGGGTTGGACTACGAACCGGGCTGGCTCTAAGACCCACTCGGAATTTACTAAATTGGCCCATTAAGTTTTTGAAAGATAGCCCACTCAACCTCCAGCCCACTTCCATTTTCTATTCTTAGAAATATCTTTGGCCTTTTCTTTTTATAGTTTTTATGAATTCTTTTATTCTTTTTCTTTCCCTTTCTTGCCAAGGCTTCGCTTCTTCACGTATCCTCCCCTTATCAGGGAGGGATGGGGTGGGGACGCGTAAGTTTCAGGAGTGGGTTTCGATGCCCACGCCCTGCAAGAGGTAGGGCAAAAGTCTCGAGAGTGAGTGTAGAATAGGTATAGAGTAGGGAAAAAAAAAAAAAAAAAAAACGTATCCTCCCCTTGTGATGCCCAGAATCTTAACAAATCTACATATTCGCTCATTGTGCCTACTGATGACGCAGAACTAACATTTCTCCCTCATCCATCGTCCACCCTCACCCTCGGCAAGAGCCACGGTTGGCCACCATCCATCACCGGAACGGAGAATGCAAAGCATGCCACGCATATGTACACAACCATAATGAAGAAAAGAAGCGAGTACTCGCGACAATGACGTATAAAAACCAACGGAGATGGACAGAGGGGTCTACGGTTTCGGCAAGACGGACGCGACTTTTATGAGCATCCCAGAGACGTTTTGTCGAGCACTCGGTGGGCGTCGACTGCAGGGCAGACGATAACTCGAGGGGACATCAAACCAAGACGGAGATAGCTATAGGCAACAAAGCAGGATCGAATAGGCAACGAAGCGCAGCACCGCCGGGGTCGGGACTCGAACGAACCGAAGAACCGCGAACCCAGTCCGGCGAGCTAAAAAATAAAGCAACGTGGAGCGCGCACCAGTGCACTTGGGTAATGGGGCCTTACTCGGCTTGCCAACGGCAGCTGGAAGGCGGGCGTGAGATGGATCGAGCAGTGGCCGGCCGCCGCCCCGGTGTCGTCAAGACGAGATCCTCAGGTCAAAGGGGGTTGAACACAAAAATAAATAAATAAATAAATAAATTACCCGAAGAAAGGGTGCCGAGGAGCGGGATCTCGAGCATGGTTGAGCTTCTCCCTTGCTCTCCACTCTGTCTCGAGTTAGTTCTCTCCCTCAAGCTCTCTCCGGGATCTCGTCTCTCGAGTAGCTCTCAATCGAAGAAAAGAACCAACCCCCCCTCTCTCTCTTGGACTCTTGCCGGAGAAAGAAGCCTCCCAAAAATGAGCGAGCCCCCCGCTTTTAAGAGCGACCGGCATGCGCGCATGGCCTCTGCCGCCATAGCTTCCAGCCGGACTGATCCCGACCCGCGGACCAAGTCGCCACCTACCCCCTTGCAATCCTGTGCCTCCTCTAGCTTTTTCCTCTTCTTGCAAAGGCATGACCGACATGAGGGGGGAAGACGACCCATGGCAGGCCGGGCCAAAATGAAGGGAGATGGCCACGTAGGGGAAATAAGAAGGAAGCTGGGCCCTAGTCCAAGCGGAGAGGAATAACAAAGGGTGAAGAGAAGAAAAGGGCCGGGCTAGTCTTGCCCCGGCCCGCGGTCCGCTTCTTTTTTTTTTTTTTTTTTTTTTCCTAATTTCCCTTTTTTAATAATAATTTTTCGATTGTTTGTAAAGTTTTTTTTTTTTGGAAATTTTAATAATTAATGCTAGCAACGCAAATATATGTAATATATACGTGATGGTGAAAATTTTTTACTTCACTCTTTTCTTTTATTAGCTAAAATACAATAATATTTTTTTAATTTAAATTTTAAAAAAATCCAGATTTTTTTAATAATTTTTTTAATTAATACTAGCGATGCTAATGCTCCTAATGTGTACATGTGATGCAATTTAATGTAAATTAATTTTTATTTAGGGGTTAAAAATTAATCTCTAAATTTCTACGTGATAAAACCCTTGATAAAATAATCAAATTTAAGTGCCAATAGGCTTGAGCTCATTTGGATTTGGCGAGCTACAAGCTCACTGGCCTCGGTGAAGCTCAAACTCGCCTAGGTCAATTGAGCCTCGAGCTCGCCAACCCGCATCGTGGCCGGTTGTCGGGCTACCAGCCATCACCGAGGTACACGACTAGCGAATGAAGTCGAAGGAAGAAGGAGGAAGGAAAAAAAAAAAAAAAAATTGATTTTGAAAAATAAAGAATAATTTTTAAAATAATTTTTAAAAAATATTTATAGTTAAAAAAAAAAAAAATCGATCCTCTTTTTCGTAATTCCCAAAAAATCAAATCAAATACCAATTGATGGAAAATATTTTCTAGTTTATTTTCAAGTTTTAGCAAATTACTGAAAAATATTGTCATTTTCCTATAAAATGAGAAAATGGCTCTCTATAAAATATATTCCAAAGAAGTAATATTTTTCACGAAACAAATGGAATCTTAATAAACAAACTTTTCTTCTTTCTCTTATATATCCTATTTTTACATAAATTTCTAAACACACAAAAGGATATCCACATTATAGTGTACTTATAGCTAGACCACATTATATCTTAGTCCTTTCAAACCTTCTCTCTCGATTTCCTCGCGATTGCTTAAATCCTTTATTTTAATTTCTAGTTAGTGTTGACGCCTAAATTTTGCCTTTTTACTTAAGACTTAATCGCGTAGAAAATTAGAAATTAGTTTTTAAAAAAGAAGAAGTAAAAGGTAAAGTAAATAATTTTCATTAATACGAATAGTTTTTTTTTTTTTTTTAAATTGCATCGAATATAGGCATTAGGAACTTTGCATTACGGTATTAAAAAAAAATAAACTAATTTTTTATTTTTTATTATTTTTTAAAAAGCATCGGGCAAGGCTTGGGCTAGTTTTAGCCTAGCCCCTCCTTCATTTCCCTTTTCTTTTTCCCCAACTAGGGCCGCCACTGCAGCTCCTACGCCTAGGCCAGTGTCCATCAAATTCAGGCCCAAGTCCACATAGGCCAAACTGAGGACTCCAATTGTAGCACCCCTGAACCAACTGAGGTTGCCACAGTTACCTATCTCTATTTCGAAGTTTAAGTTAAGCCGTAAATTCTTATGCATTTTTTTTTTTTAATAAAGGTCCCAGCGCATAATCTCACGGCGGAAGTAAAATTAACATCTTCATTCCTTTTTCCCGCAATCAATGCACACCTACGCAATACAATGCACACCTACTAGTTTATCGAGTAGAAAGACAGTGCCACTTTTTTTCAAAGGCACTTAAGTGCCAACACACTACATAGTAGGCTCGGCTTTTCATATACCCCGGCACACACCATCCGGGCTTCCGCACCCCCACGTTCCGGGCATCTCGCATCCCAACCGGCATCACGAGGAATCACGGCACACACCATCCGTGCTTCCGGCATTTACACTCCCGGCCGGGTATCTCGCACCTCAACTAGCATCACGAGACATTCACGGCACACACCATCCGTGCTTCCGGCATCCCCTACGCTCCGGGCATCTCAACTCCGAGGCCATCCAGATTTACGCACACGGGGCTACCGGGCATCCGGCATTTTCACTCCCCGGCCGGGCATCCCGAAAAACTCCCGGGGCATTGTCGGCTCACACACTCCGACAGCCTTCTCATTTAATTGTGATATGTAATTTATGCATGGCTAAATCATACATGGCACTTAGCATGATGCACATATCCAATATCATCTTGGTATATAAAAAATATCAGTATTTAATTTATATACCATAATAAAACATTTGGGAACACATCCATATAATTATATATATTATATATATATATATATATATATCATTTAATTTTGCTCACATATTTCCTTTATTTAAATTTATTGAACTCCATTTTTCAAGAAAAATACTCGAAATCAAACACTCAATTAATATTCAAAAATATAAGTTTACATGAGAGATAGTCAAACATGATAAGTTAATTCCCATAAAAATTTATAAATTTTCAGGAGTCATTATGCGAAAAGTATTATTTAACTTTTACAAAGGAAAATTCCAATTTCCTCAACTCACATCAATTCGGCATTCCCATTATTTAAATAATTAAATGGCCTCTAAAAATTACAAAATTAAACCACAACATAGACAAGACATAGAGGTACAGCATTCAAGAAGGATTCAAATCCAAATAATCACTACATAAAAGATAGAATTTTAACTTCACAGCAAACAAATTTCGGATTCCACAGCTTACACCGGTTTAAAATTCTCCTTATTTAAATAATTAAATGATCTCCAAAAATCATCAAATTAAATCACGAATTAAACAAGACTTAGAGGCTCATTTTTCATGAAGAACATAAGTCCAAACTGTCACCATACAAAAAGATATAAATTGAACAATTCAATAATTTATACTGGTACACGGTTTACACCGTTTTACAATTTATTTAAAATTAATCATTAAACGAGCTTCAAAATTATAATAATTTACCACATCATAGCCAAGATGCTAAGATATGTTTTTCGTTAAGACTTCCAGGTCAGATTCAATTTAATTAATTAAATACAACAATTAAAAGTTGCTGTCCCAACACTATTACATTCCAGTTAACACCCACTGCTAACATTTAACTTTCATTAAAATTGATTAACCAATTGGCCTTCAAAATTTATAAAATTCCATCAAATAACCCATAAGACTCTCATATAAATTTATCATAAAGATACTTTGACCAATTTCATTTTTATAAAATTTAATATACACAAAAGAACTTTTACTCATAAAACCGTGTTCCTCGGTGCGTCCTTCCTCCGTATACAGTACGTAAGACCCCCTTGCTGTGCTTATTTTTTCTGATGGACATCTTTAATCAGAATGGTTCTTCAAATCACATCAAAATGCCAAGGTTTTCAGTTTACACTCGGCTATACTAGCTCATTTTAAAGATCACACAAGATCCACACTAAGACATCTTTTCTTAGACCAAAGATGGGGGCGGAGGACTCGGGCGGAGGTACGACTTCTCTTCTCTCCCTCTTCCTTCTCTCTTTCTCTCACTCTCTCTCTCTCCTCTATATGGCCTTAAGGTCCACCATAGCCATCATTGCTAGTAATGATGGTGGGTTACATGCACAAATTGCATGCGTCTTCTCCCCTCCCCTTCGGTCACCCAAAGTTCCCTTGGGCTTTGCTATCCTCGGCCCAATTCTAAATTTAATTAAATAAATTTTTTATTAATTAATAATAACTCGATTAAATCGGTCAAATATCCAACCACTCAATCCATCTACTAAACATGGGAAATGTTAATCCCCAAAAGGGGGGTGAGTATAATCACTCGGCAGGTAAAAGATCCGTTTAGCTACTCAGCCCTCGGCCGCCCGCCCCTTCGTCCCCCCCTTTTTTTTTTTTTAATTTAAGAGTATCATACAAGACAATCAAGATATCATGGTGTAGTACATGTCATTCATGTATATAAGCACTACTTACCTTGCAACTATACATATATCATCATACCATATGTGTGAAATGTTAATCCCCGCCATCCTTTTTATGCACTCACCATCAAGCAGCTATACATATACCATCATATCATATGTGTATGCGCCATTATGCACTCACCATCAAGCATCCATGCATATACTATCATGCCATAGGTGCATACACATCCATGCACATCATCATCAAGCATCCATTCACATACCATCATGCCATAGGTACGTATACATCCATGCACTCATCATCAAGCATCCATGCATATATCATCATGCCATAGGTGCATATACATCCATGCACTTACCATCAAGTACCCATGCATATACCATGCATACATGTCATCATACTATGCATGACTCAATTTCAATTCTCAATTTTTATTCTTTTAATTAGCATTTATTGCTCGCACCCAATCCTGGCGTTGCGAGAAAATCACACCCCCGGCACACACCTCCGGGCTTCCGGCACACACCTCCGGGCATCTCGCACCCCAACTGGCATCATGAGGCATCCCTCGGGCATGTATTCAAAATACAACCGGGCTTCCGGCACACACCTCCGGGCATCTCGCATCCCAACTAACATCACGAGGAATCCCCCTGGACACACCTCCAGGGATTCCGGAATTATGTACCGACATACCACCAGGCATTTCCCCCTGGAATTACGTACCGTATACTATCGGGGATCTCGAAACTCCCGAGGACATCCGGGCATGTATCATAATATAACCGGGCATCCAAAGGGCATCGACTCATTCGAACCTTTGGGCATCCCGACTCCCGGGGCATCGTCGGCTCATACCTCCGACGGCATTCTCATTTATCATAATGTACATTCACATTTATGGCCCAATTTCATCATAGCATATGGTATGATGGTAGCAAGATTATTTTTAGCATTTAATGACTATATGAAATGCCAAATGTCATCACACATGCAGCATGATTCAACCACTTAAGACAACATCATCCATTTTGTTCATGCAACTTAAAATAGTCCACACATCATTTCCTTTGAACTTACAAAATCCAGCATGTATGATTTTCGAAAATATATAAATTGAATGCCCATACGACTTTCAAAAATTATGAGACTTGCATACGTGATATTCGAGACATAAAAACACACTTTTCATGAAAAATGCATATTCTAAAAATCATCACATAAAAAGATACAGCTCACACCCCACAGCATACAAATCTCGGACATACTAGATTGCATGGTTCTAGGATTCTCCCAAATTAAATATCCAAATGGCCTTTGAAAATTATGAAATTTTACCACGTGATAGTGAAGACATAAAGGCATAAATTTCATGAAGATCGCATGCCCAAAAGATCCTCACACAAAAAGATACAGCTTAGGCAATACAGCTCACGATTTTGGACACACCAGATTGCACAGTTTTAGAATCACTTCAAATTAGAATACCCAAACGGCCTTCAAAAATTATGAAATTTTACTACGTGATAGTAAAGACTCTAAGGTAGAGTTTGCATGAAGACATCAAGGCCAAATTCATCCTAGATAATTAACTATAGTCGATGAAAGCCTCTGTTCTTAGTACCGAAACCTCCAGACTAAACTATCACCGAAAAATCACCATTTTACCTACTTATCTTCCTTCTTTTCTTCTGGATTTTTGATATGTTCTAGCTCAAGGTGTCTACTTCAACTTTTATTAAGGAGTCAAGGTGAAATTTCCAAGGGAAAGTCGTCTTATTGTCCCCGAAGTCACTGGTGTTCAACAGAACTTATCCAGATCTAACGTCTTTAAGAGAAAATTCATTTCACTAGGCTATACTTGTTCATTTTACCTCAAATTTGAGTATGTTGATCTTCAAGATGTTTCCTACAACTCTTATGAAGAAGTCGAAGTGAGGTTCTCAATAAAAAGTTACATACAACACCTAAAATCACCAAAAGGTCGACATGCAGTTCCAGATCTAGCTGTTTTCGTAGAAGATGGGTTTCATCCCTCAAAACTCATCCATTTTACTTCAAATTTTAGTATGTTATAGTTTAAGATGTGATCTACAACTTTCGTGAAGGAGTCAAAGTCAAAATCCAACTCTAAAGTCATATGCAAGCCCTCACAACATTCTGGTACATGCTGTTTTACTCGAGGACAGTCCACTTCATCAAGCAATACACTTCAAAGCTTCGGTTTCCACATTAAAGACGTACGAAAATCAACCGCCACACAACAATACATTCAAAGCACAACATGCAAGAGTAGTTCAAGGATCTAACTTGCCTCTATATCAAGCAAAACAAACGGAAAGAAAATCGGCGCACGGCTAGGACGGACGGCTTCTTCTTCCTTCTTCTCTCCTCTCTCTCTCTCTCTCTCTCTTTCACGGTCGAAGTCTGCCCCCCTAAGCCGGCCACCCTTCATTTTATTTTCCCTTAAATGCAATTATTAGTCATCATTAGTGGCCGCCCATAGTGGCCAATGGAGTAACTCCTATTTTTGCCACTTGGCAAATCCCATGCAAAGATGGGCTTGAAGATGGGCCTATGGGCCTCTCCCCTCTTGTGGTCGACGGCCCAATGGGCTTCTTGGGCTGGCCATTTGGCTCACTTTAAGTCCAACACTTCTTGGGCTTAAAATCCAAACCTAATTAAGTCAAGAATTTCCTTAAACAAGTCTATATTTAATCTTAATAATTCATCTTAATTCCCTCTTTTTCAATTACCAAATTTACAATTTCATATGGCCATAAAATTAAATCTAAGAGGTGCATAAGATATATTTCCATTCACATAATATTTGGCCTTAAAAGAAAATTGATAGCTAAAGCATAAACCAAAGGCAAATTCCATTACCTAATCATAGACTTTAATATCTCTAGAAGTTGCCCTAAATTTTGGGATGCCACACCAATGCATGTGCTTGGATCCTCACCGGCCATGTCTAGGTATCCAATTCCTATGCCCACTTCGCCAACACTCAAGCTCGAGTCCATCAAGGTTGGCTTGCCTCAATGCTCGTGCTTGGGTAATCAAGGGCTAGGCCTAAGAAATTAGGTTTCGACAATAGGACCTAGTTATTGAACATTCCTTATATCACACAAATAGTGTATGTCTCTTAGAAAATAACTTTTTGATAATGTTAAATTCTCTGCATAACAAATGGAACAATCCGAACTCTTCCCCAAATGTAGTAGATCTTTAAAACAAATGGTTGCCCCCCAAACAACTCCAACAAACGATTAATGTGAGCTACGAACTTTCTTGGCATGACTTCAAATATAAGCAGAAGCACCTACCTATTAACCTTTCTTCGACCCAAACTTTTTTTTTAGAGGCCAAAGATCTCATTGAGGATCGTCCTGGATCGAACCAAAGCCCAGTGGAGTCTAGCCGAGCGCCATTGCCTGTCGAGTCTGTGAAAACTCAGCTCCATAGCCAACTCCTGATTCTTATCTTGTTTTTGCTTTTGCTTAACCATAATGTCTCAATCTCTTAAAGCCTGCACAGGGGTTGAGTCTAGAGCTTCTGAAGCAATCGTGCGCATGCTCAGTGAAATGGCCAAGTCTGTGAAATAGCTAAGGGTTTCTAGCTCTGCGAGTAAAATTCATAGACACAAAGCAAATTGCCTTTGCTCCATGAGAAGATCACAAGAACTTCTAGAGCAAAAAGAGATGTCCCACGAAAATAGAGTGAGCCTCCTATCAAGAGCTAAATGAAATGTAATATATATGTATCTATACACGCCAGTTTCAGCTTCTTACATCGAAATACACACCCCTGGAAGAGAAGTACTCATTTGATGTATTGAGAGAGCCATCTGAAGCCCTCGCCATAGCCCATCTTGCACACAATGCTGGACATGAAGACCTCGAGAGGGCGGATGTTGGTGCCGACGAGGTTGACGTTGCCCTTCCCAGTGGTGAAGTTGGCGAGGCCCAAGTGGTACCGCAATTCATCATCTGACACGGCGGAAGGGTAGTCAATCTTGTTTCCCAAGATGAGGAATGGGACATTCACCAGCAACTTGTCCATGAGGAGCGCATCCAGCTCCTTCTTTGACTCGGCAAATCTATCCTTGTCGCAAGCATCGACTAGGTATACTATTGCATCGACCTATATAAAAGTTCCAAAGCATTCATCATCTTCGACAAAGTGATTGCTTCACATGCTCCCATACATGTGCAAAAACAATATGGAACAATAATCATATGACATGATCGTTTGAAGTTTTAAAATGCCAAGTGTGAACGAGTGCCAACCATGTAAGAGTTTTCCTTAATGTGGACTAAATTAATTGACATTGTAATTTACCGTTTTATGGGGTTTCGTCTACGGTGAGATAAAAGGTTTATTAATTAGTCTAATATGGGGCTGGCTAGTGTGGGCCGAGTTAAGCTCGGCCCGTAATGAGGGAGCCTGGCTGGAAACTCTATAAATAATGCTCAAGTCTCTCCTCTAACCCTAATTCTCACATATCCTCACCTAAGGGGCGTTATTCTAATGCTAATCGTGAGGGGCCGCCTTATTGAGCTAGTGATACGGAGGGCAACAGAGGAGAATGATTTGTGCAAGGAACATTGTGTTTCCGCTTCCGCTTCAAGAACAATGGATCCCAGGTGCGTTAATCTTTCTACCTAATTATGCATGTTCTTGTTCTGGTTATGGAGATCTTGGGGTTGCGCAATTTGCGTCTAACATGTGATATCAGAGCCTCCATAACCCTAGAACTTGAACGCAATTGGTTTGACCCTAACTTGTATGAATTTGCCCTAAATTATACTAATTTGCCCTAATTAGTATGAATCTTGCCCTAATTTGCGATTATCGAGACTTTGAGTTTAATAAAAATTAAATTAAATTGCAAATTGGGATTCGGCTTGACGAGACCGTGAAAACCGTCGGTGGTGCATCGTCGGGGGACGCCGCACGCGCCCCTACGCGCGGCCACGTGCCGCTGGGGGCGTCGAACACGCGCCCCACACGCGGTCACACGCCTCCACGCGCAGGACGTGCACCGCACGCAGCCGCTGACATCATGATGACGTCAGCGACCCGGGTCCGACCGGATGTGTGCGCTGCATGTGACTGCGACGTTACGGTGACGTCGGCGACCCGGTCCGACCCAATGTGTGCGCCGCATGTGACTACCGACATCACGGTGACATCGGCGACCCGGGTCCAAGTGGTACAATGCTGCACATGAAGACCTCGAGAGGGCGGACGTTGGTGCCGGCGGGCGACGTTGCCCTTCCGGTGGTGAAGTTGGCAAGGCCCAAGTGGTACTGCAGTTCGTCCCTCGACACGAGCAACCTGCGGTACCACTTGGGCCTCGCCAACTTCACCACCGGGAAGGGCAACGTTAGCCTCGTTGGCACCAACGTCCACCCTCTCGAGGTCTTCATGTGCAGCATTGTGCACAAGATGGGCTATAGCGAGGGTTTCAGATGGCTCTCTCAGTACATCAAATGAGTATTTCTCTTCCTAGGGTGTGTATTCCGATGTAAGAAGCTGAAACTGGCGTGTATGGATGCATATATATTACATTTCATTTAGCTTTTGATAGTAGGCTCACTTTATTTTGGTGGGAAATATCCCTTTTTGCTCAAGAAGTTCTTGTGATCTTCTCATGGAGCAAAGGCAATTTGCTATGTGTCTATGAATTTTACTCGCAGAGCTAGAAACCCTTAGCTATTTTCACAAACTTGGCTATTTCACTCAGCATGCGCACGAGTGCTTCGGAAGCTCTAGACACATTCCTTGTGCAAGCTTTAAGAGATCGAGAAACTCTGGTTAAGCAAAAGCAAGAAAAGATAAGAATCAGGAGTCGGCTGTGGAGCTGAGTTTACACGGGCCTCTCTATCTTCTGCCACCTCCTCGGTTGGCGGTGGCGCGCTCGCTAGACTCGGCTGGGCTTTGGTGCGGTCCAGTAGGATCCTCATTGAGATCTCTCGGCTCCAAACAAAAAGTTTGGGTCAAAAAAAGGCTAATGGATAGGGGCTTCTACTTATATTCGAAATCATGCCAAGAAAGTTCGTAGTTCACATTAATCCATGATTGGAGTCGTTTGGGGGCAACCATTTGTTTCAAAGATCTACTACTTCTGCGGAAGAGTTTGGATTGTTCATTTTGCAGAGAATTTAACATTGTTAAAAATTTGTTTTCTAAGAGGCATATGTTATTTGTGTGGTATAAGGAATGTTTGATAGCTGGGGTCCCGGTTGTAGAAGCCTCATTTCTTGGGCCTGGCCCTTGAGAACCCAAGCATGGCATTGGGGACCTAGGCCAACCTTGATGGATTCAAGCCTGAGTGTCGATGAAGTGAGCATAAGTGTCGGGTACCTAGAAATGGCTGGCGGGGATCAAGGCACATGCATTGGAGTCCTGAGCTTGGTTTACGTGGACTGGAGCTCGAATTTGACGGACATGGGCTTGGGCATAGGAGCTAAGTATTTTTGCCATAACATAGTTAATTATGTTATTTTCAAGAAAACAATTCAAGAGGCAATTCAGTCAAATTTGCCGATGACAAGAAGCCATATGATGGCTTTTGATTATCCAATTTAATTGAATTAAATATTCTTTTCGAAAGGGACATATGTTGACACCAAAAAATGACCAGTTTTTGGTTATTATTGACAAGTATCAAACTTAGTCGATGAGGGTAGAGCTTAGTCAACAATGAATAAAACAATTGACAACTCGAAAGGGATTGACAACTTGCCAAGTAATTGACAACACTGTGAAAGTTATGGTTGAGAGCCTTCATGAAGAGTTGAGACGTTAATTGACAGTCTTTGACAATAAGTAATCGCCATGAAAATATAACTGTTGTAGTTAAATCTATTGCCATTAATTTAGGATTTTTTTATTTTTAACTTGTGAACAAGTATTGTTAAATTATAGGAGATCGTGTAAGTTATTGAAATAATTTTTTTATTCAAATTTATCAATCGTTCAATGTAATCGCCGATTACCCTGAGTGTATTCATGGTAAGCAGCTACCAATCAATCATAGAATTTAACTTTTTTTGTAAATTTATATTTATATTTATTTTTATGTAATTTACATGATTGAATACGATTGTCTCTAACCTCCGTGCTTTTAGTTTTCTTATCATTTACTTTTCTATTAAAAATCCCAAAAGGACCTTTCACAACCTGTGTTGATTCATCCATTTATACTTGAAGGACATTTCATCATATCTAGTGAAACAATTGCATAATAGCTTTTTAAATATTTCTTATAATATGACGTTTTTAAATTAGTGTTATAAGCCTAAATTGCAACTTGCGCTTTGCGCGGAAAGACTATAAAAATAAGACAATTTCATTAATATTTGAAAATACAATATTTTAATATTCTATAAAAATTTATCAATTAAAGCAAAATGTTTTCTATGTATTCCATATACCTATGCAAGCAATACTTGAAGCAAAGTTGATGTAAGATTTTAGAATGCAATTGGTACACTGACTACAATTAAAACATAATAGTATATCATACTAACTACAATTAATTTCCTAAATCACACAGTAAATCGTGTTTATAAAATTCATTCATGTTGTAACTCAGTGGAGAGATAATTAAGAAACGGTGGGAATTAAATAATTGATTCTGGTCGAAAAGACCGTATGGGAAAGTTCATTAATTACTTAGGTGGTGTCTAAGTGGCAGCTCACTTTGTGGAGAATGAACAAAACAATTCTTGCAACCAAGAAAGGGCCTCTCTATCTATGTCGTCTTAGGTGTTAAGTGCGACCCTTATATTATCTTTGAAAGGGCTAATTGGAAATTAAAAGAACGGATTTAAGCAATCCCGAGGAAATAAGAGAGAGAAGATTTGAAAGGATTGAGATATATAATGGAGTTTGGCTGTTAGCAAGGGCAAGGGGAAAAAGCAGTACACTATAACGTGCATATCCTTTTATGTGTTTAGAAATTGATGTAAAATAAGGATATAACGAGAATGAAGAAAAAGTTTGTTTATTAAGCATCCATTCATTTGACGAAAAATGTGACGTTTTTGAAAAATATTTTTCATGAAATCATTTTTCAGGAAAATGACAATATTTTTTGGTAATAGGCTAAAACTTGAAAATAAATTAAAAAAATATTTTCTACCCATTGGTATTTGATTTGATTTTCTGGGAATTACCAAAAACTCGAATTCTTTTAATTTTTATATTTAGATATTTTTAAAAATATTTTATAATTCTCATAATTTTTAAAAATCAAAATTTATTTATTTTTTTTTCTTTTTAATCAACTTATTTTTCTTTTACTTTCTCTTTCTTTCTTCTTTCTCCTCCTTCCTTTGCTAGCTGTGTGCCTCGGCAATGGTTGGCAACTCGACGATCGACCAAGAAGCAAGTTGGCGAGCTAAAGGCTTGGTCGATTCGGGCGAGCTCAAGCACCACCGAGGCCGGCAAGCTCAAACGCACTAAATATAGGCAAGCTCGAGCCTTGCCGGTGATTGGCTATGGAAGAAAAAAGAAAAGGAAAATAATAAAAATAATTGAAAACTCATTTTTTTAAATAGTATAAAAGAAAAAGAAAACATAAAAATTAAATGAAAATGTGTTTGGTGAAAGTGGGTAAGGTGAAAAGATATGGAAAACGTTTCACCCTTTCGAAAAGTGGAAAACATTTTCCTTATTGTTGAATGTGTTTTTTATTAGCAAAAAAATTTTTTTTTGTTAGTTTATTTTCTATTAAACAAATGCGGAAAATCTGTAAAATGTTTTTCTAGAAGTTGTTTTCGTGAAATGAATAGAGCCTAAGGCTTCCTTTGTTTCTGGAAAAAATGACTTATTTGAAATTCTTTTCCTAAAAATGATCACTTGTATTGTTTATGAAATAAGTAAATGAAAAATATTCTCATTACCTACAATAATGACTTAAATTATCGTTGATAATGAAATATTTTCTATTGACTAATTATTTCAAACAATTAAAACAATCATATTTAGGAAAAGAATTTTCAAATTATTCATTTTCCGTGAAACAAATACACTCTAAATACACATATCCCTTGTACTCCTAGAAAATTATTCAAATAGTCTCAAACCTATTGTATAATGGCCAATCAATCCTAATATTTTATTTTTCTTTCGTAATTTGACAAATTGAATTCTAATCCTTTTTGTATGGATTAGACGCACAAACACAAGAAAATAGAGAGTAAAAGGAAAAAATAAAAATAAATTGAGACATAACATTTATCCTAGTTTACCCTTAACTTAAGGCTACATCCAGCAAAGAATTCTACAATAATTAGCATTTCTTGTATCTCTATTTCAACCCTCAATTACAAGTAAAATAAATTATATATAAGTAGTAGTAACTATTTTTCAGCCCGAACCCAAATTACCAACAAATTATGGCTCAAACTATAAAAGCCCTCTAATGTCTTCTTGTCAATGCGAGTATAAACCATACCCCAACACTTGCAACAATTTTTCAATATAGTCTTTTGGGTCAATTTTAATCAAATATTACCAACGTTGTGGTATAATTAGCACTGACCCAAAAAGCAAAATAAAAAAGAAAAGGAAAAGAAAAAAATTGAAAAAACTTAAAAAAAGGATTGTGATAATCATCCTCGTTTGTGCTGCAATGCTCCACTTTAGCGATTTTTTATTAAAAAAAAAAAAAAAAAAAACCCAAATGGACTGTATTGAAAAGTCGTTATAAGGCTTGAACTACATTTGCAATTTCGACAAAAGAAATCAGTGTTCTTTTTTGGTCAAAAGTAAACATTTCATTCATATCTTAATATCTAAAAATGATACAGGAGAAGTTCAAAACAAAGAAAATCTGAAACAATATGGTAGAATAAGAAAGTAAAAATTGTAATGATAAACATATTTTCATCCCACAAGAATGGATCCCTATCGGCATCACAATAGAACGAACTGCTATCCATCATCAAGTTTCGTATTATCATGAGTGATTAACACACACCATAATTTAGCATTATCATAAGCGATGAGCGGATACCATGATTTCCATGCAGCGAAGCGGTTGGTGAGGAGCTCAACTCACGCTCTACCCTTAAGGATTTTCATAGACGTGACCCACCATCCTTTCTATGTAATCTAGCTCTAGGTAGCAGGAATTTAATTATGGCAGTAGTTATTTCACCTTCCTGCTTTTATCACTCGAATCATCTGCACGAGTATGGCTTACCGGATCAGGGGCGTGCGCGGTCGCATTCGATAGCTCTGCTTGGGAATTTTCTTTCCCCGTTAGACATTCATTATTCGCGACGTGGACGTCCGAACCCTAAAGTAGAAAATATAGGGTTTGGTAGATATCAATGTTGGTGAATCTGTAGCCCATTTAAAAAAAAAAAAATTAGTGGCAACGCAAAAATTGGAGAAAAAAGAAAGATTTAATGATCTGCGACCAAGATTAGCCACTAAAGAATGCATTCATTTGTACTTAACCACAGCATTTTGGACCACCCGAGGACAGCTCCTGTTTTGAACCCCCAAAAAAAGGACAGCCCCTGATATTGCCTACACTTTAATTATAGAGTTTGGTTATTTTGAACAAAAAATAGCCAGCTTCCGAGGCCCCAAGAAAAAAGAAAGTAGACATGAATGAGAGACAATTTCAAACAGCTTTCTTTTTTATTTGAAGTGTAAAAACAGCTTTTGGAAAAACTAACCAATTAGTCAAAAATCTATTTTATGGATGATAATGCAATTCTAAATTTTCCAATGTTGCCAATTCAGTCTAAATCTTTGCACAAAATTTCAATCTAGTCATTTCTACTAATTTCACAGGTAATTACTGGTGTAGCGGTCCAATCCTTGCTAACTATTACATTGCCATGTCAGCGATTTATATGTGAATTAGTCAAAATGACTTAGATTGTTATTTTGCGCAAAAGTTAGGAATAAAATTGGTGAAATTGAAATATTTAGTGTTGAATTGGCATCTATATAATATATTTATAACTAATTGGATAATTTCCCCTCATTTTTCACTTGGACACATTGATCAAATGACTATGGATAAAACTAGGTTAATTTTTTTTTTTTTAAGTTGACATTTTATGGTTCGAGTATTTGTTATTGTAGATCAATGAAGAGAAACTTTGCGCCAAAAGATTTCTCAAATTAAGAACCTACATTTCTTCTTTGCCATCATAAGTGCGAACAAGTCAAGTTCCAACCTTTAGCCATGCAGATGGCTGTAAATCAGAGCATTTTTGTGCAATTGAATGAATTTGAATAGGTGACCTTTGGTTTTTGAATTGGAAACCCCTCAACACTTCAATCAATTTTGTCAACCTCAAAAGTTTTTGTTGTCACTGTATCAATTTGAGCCATGAGCATGTTTGCCATTCTTGTGAGCGATGATATCGTAAATCAATTATAGCTACCCTCTATAGTGATTCCTCTCTTATCATGAGGGTAATAGCTATATCAACACCTTTGAAACCTTTATACGATCTTTTAACCATGAGAATTTACGCACGTCTAGTAAAGGGTGATAGCATTGCTTAGAGTTAAAAAAGAGTGTTAAATTTTTTCGAATACTATCGAATGCTACTTCTGCGAGTTCTAACCATTTGGCATAACTAAACTTTATACTTCATTCAAATGAATTTAAGAATAACTTAATGATATTAGTGTTTCATGTATGTATACGGAAGCAAAAAATAAATCAATCTAAGAAGCCTCTAAGGATGCGCTGAACCCACTCAAGTTTAGCCCTAAGCCTTTGATGCAGCTGCGTGTAATTAGGCAATGCAGGCCTTATCGTAGCATATGCAGTTTAGCTTTATGATATAGACGTGGTTGGTGATCTTATATTATTTACCTAACCCGATGAAATATAAAAATCATACATATAAAAAGATAAATATGAGATTCAGTTTGGAGAACAGGGAGTCAATTTCTCCAAATGAATGTAAAATGCATTCGAGAAACAGAGAATGATACAGACAGTTTTGTCGATTTTTCCTCAACTTATGATAAGTAAAGTTTGAAAAATGTCATTAAGGCTCCGTTCGCTTCATGGAAAATGATTTCAAGGAAACATTTTCCGAATTTTCTGGTATTCGTTTCACGGAAAATAAACTACTCAAGAAAAATATTTTCCATCAATAGAAAAAACAACCTTCAAAGATGAGGGAAATGTTTTTCACTTTTCAAAAGTGGAAAACATTTTCCATAACTTTTTTCACCTGGCTTCTTTTCACTAACACGTTTTTGTTTTATTTTTATGCTTTCATTTTCAATTTCTTTTTTTTTCTCTTCTTTTTTTCTTTTCTTTTTTTCTTTTCATCCTTCTTCCTTGGTGATCGGCAACTGGCCACAGCCGCGAGCCAGCTCGAGCTTTGCCCCAGGCTGGCGAGGCTTCGCCTAGCCTGATCTGGGGAAGCTGAGCTTGCCTGAGCCCGGCGAGCTCAGGCCTTGCCAAATCGGGCGAGGCGGAGCTCGACCTTGTCAGATCCGGCGAGCTAGGCGAGGTTCGGGCCTCGCCCGAGCTCGCCAAGGTTCGCCAAGCTCCGGCGAGCTCGCAGCTCGCCGGATTTGGTAGCGAAGCTCGGGCTCGCGATCTCGAGCCCGAGCTCCGCCGCCGAGATCTCGCGAGTTTGCGGCTCACTAGAGCCCGGCGAACCTTCGACGAGCTCGAGCAAGATTGGTTGAGCCTCAAGCTCACTGGATTTGGCGACCAGGCCTTGGTCGATCGCCGGGCAGCCGACCATCGTCAGGCATGCAACAGCGGAGGAAGGAAGAGGAAGAAGGAGGAGGAAGGAGGAGGGAAAAGTAAAAGGAAAAGAAAGGAAAAGAAAGAAAAATAATAAATAATAAAAATTTCAATTTTTAAAAATACAAATAATTAAAAATTTCATTTAAAAAGATATAAAAATAAAACTTTTTTTTTTTGGTAACGAAAATAAAACTAATTTTTTGGTCACTTAAAAATATTAAAACTCAATTTTTTGATAATTTTTCCCAAACAATTAAATTAGCTAATGAATGGTGGAAATGTTTTTCATTCAAAGTTCAGGTTTCAGCCGAACACGGAAAAATAGTCATTTGTCATTTTCCCGAAAAATGACTATATTTTCCGGTGTTTGATTAAAACCTAAAAATGCATATAGGGAAGATAAAGTTCAGAGCTTTCTGCTCTTCTTTTTCTCTCCTCTGAAAGCTCCTGTTTAATGATGCCTTGTAATTGCGTGTCCTTTGGTTGATTCATTCACGGATTCTACAATAGTTTCTAAATGCTATATGAAAATGATGCATGCGGGGTGGATCATCCGAGAGTAGTCGGATGCATTTTGCCCCTGAGTTTGGAAACAGGAAAACTTTTTCTTCGACTGAAAAACTAATACCGGCGAAGATAGTTCTTTGTTGGGTTGAAAGGTGGTCATCTGCGCCCACCACGAACGATGATGGATGCAGCATATAGAATGCTTGAACTTTTAAGGATCTTAATAAGCGTTGATGGGGTCAAGTGTGTTGCCATCATGAATCTATACTTAGAATGTAACTGTGCACACAAAAAAGCTGAAAAAGGAGTTATTTGTCGACTACACTAGTGTGAAGATGACAGTTTACATTATCTGCTGAGGAGGAGAGGGGAAGGCTCTCTGTTTAGTAAGGATGGATCGTCGATAGCTTTTCTAACTCGAAAAGGTACACATAGAGGCAAAGGGCTCTTCTTCATATCGATGGCGTTCGCCCCTGCATCTAGTTGCCAAGCTCCCTCCCGTCACATCATTTCGTTTAGGTTGGAGGGGATGTGCGAGTTGACGACCTTCTAGTCCTTTTGTCATCTAGTTTACGAATTTAACTCGGATAGCTCTTTGGCACACATTTTCAAATTAGATTTATATCGAATGATTGATCATCCGTGCTTTTTTCTCCTAGGTGGATGCAGTGGTATATCTGGTGGACGCCTGCGACAAGGAGAGGTTTGTGGAATCAAAGAGGGAGCTCGATGCCCTCCTTTCAGATGAAGCTCTTGCTAAGGTGCCTTTCCTCGTGCTCGGGAACAAGATCGATATCCCACATGCGGCTTCGGAGGACGAGCTGCGATATCATCTCGAGCCCACCGACTTCACGACTGGCAAAGGGAAAGTGAATCTTGCGGATCAGACTGTTAGGCCTCTCAAGGTGTTCATGTGCAGCGTCGTGTGCAAGATGGGCTACGGCGAAGGATTCGAGTGGATGTCGCAGTATATCAAGTATTGATGCGGTACTTTTTCTTCTGCCGGAAAGAAACCAAATCATCTGTTTGCTTTCAATTTATATTGGAAACATAAGCATTAATGGATAGACATGCTCTCGTTTTATGAGGACAATACATTATCGTTTGCTTTTGTTCCACGTGTATTGGAACTCATTCATTGCTCCCCAAATAAAGACTCTGCCTGGATTGTAAGCTTATAATGATACAGCTAGTATTTCTGGTCTTTCTGAGGGTCGAAAGCTCTCGACCTAACTATTGGTCATTGAGCATGAACTATGCAAATCTTTCTATGTTGATTTCTTTTGTAAGGGTGGATATGTCTTGACTGGGCATTCTAGTACTTCTTATGAACTTGTATCGTTACATTGATGTTCTGAAAGTAAATTTAACAGTTTGCAAATATAGTCCAGATGTTTGAGGCAAAAAGAGACATTAGCCTCTTGTGCGTTACTTGATACTGTTTGATCACCACACGACTGGTTATTGTACATCAGTGTATTGCGCTTCTGATTTATCAGTATGTAAAAAAGAGAATCCGCGAGGAAAGTCTTGTGACAAAGAAGCCGCCTTCGGAAGGAAAACACTAGTCTTTCCATGAGAAATAGCCAGCCCGATGAGATTTCATGATGCATGGGAGAATAGTGTTCTTGGAAGATTTTTTTGAGCTCGATACTCGATCAGGGCTAGACTATGTGGCTCTTTAGCCGTAACGTCCGATGGCAGCTTCTGGATAGGGTTGAGCATGCCGAAACGCCCAAGCGAGGAACCGCCCGGACCGGACCGGACCGGCCAATTTGGTCCGGTTTCGGTGATTGTCGGTCCAGTCCTCGGTTCCATGGGAGAACCAAACTAGGCCAGATAGACCCTTTTCTTATTAAATATATTTTTTTAATTTCTTAAATATAGCAATAAAACTTAAAAATAGTGACAATTGTTGTATTTTTCTTTATTTTTTAATTTTTTTTTTGCTAAGCAATTGGTTCTTAGTACTAGGTCGGTCCGGTTCGGTTCCCGGTCCCAAAAATTTGGGAACCGGTCCTCTGGTCGGGTTCCCGATTCTTAGGTAGAACTAAATCGAATCGAGAACCAATCACCCCTATTTCTGGGGATCAAAGAGAATTGCAGAGCAAGAGTTCGCCTAGGAAGCGATTAGACCTTATTGTACGTCGCAGGTTGATGTGCTTGTTCGCCATGATCGGTAATGGTCATGATGGAGGTGGAATCGAGGGAGGTACCTGATTTCTTGAAAATGAGTAGCAATGGAGTTGGAATCGATACTAACTTCATTGGCATATTCTGCCTGCCAAAACCCAAGATCAAGTATTGAGACCTCCTCAACTTCTAAACGCAATACTCAGCCTTCTGCGGAGGTGACACTAGGGGTGAGCATGGTCCGGGTTGGTTCAGGCCACCCCCTAACCCTAGGACCAACCCGTACAGTGTCGGTCCTCAATTTTTAGGACCGAGGACCGACCCTATTGAGCCTAGGACCAAGGACCGGACCGACCCGATGGGTTCGGTCCGGTTCCAGGGTCAACCCGGGACCGATTGATAATTTTTTTCGTCTTATTTTTTATACTCCCTAAAAAGGAAAACCTACAAATTAAAATTACACATCCATTGACAATATGGCATTGTGCAACTAAAAAATTCAAGATGACACAATAATAAAAATTTCGTACCTGCTAATCGCTTATCAAGATATGAGACAAGATGGAAAGTTCTTGTAATCATCTATCTTTAATATTCATAACACCATATGCAAAAGCGTTTTCTTGCATTTGATCACTAGAGTCCACTCAACCAAAAAATGAGCTTCACACCACTTGACTAGCAAATCATCGTAGCAATTGCAGTACTACTCTACTCTTCAAAAACTTCTACCATGTGACACAAATTGAAAAGCAAAGTGCAGCTGAAATTCATTAGTAAAATGCAATTAAACCATAAAAATTTCAAAATACTTAATATAAACCATAAATATATAATTTCACATCTTGTTAATTCACTTGAACTTCTAAACACTTGAAAACAAAACAAACGACACATAATTAATACTCAACAAAAGTTTTAAATTGAAATTATTATTAGTGCTATTGATAGAACATCTCAATATAATATAATATAACAGACATTTTACTTAGGTTTGAATATATAAAAGAATTATAAATAATATAATATAATATAATATAGTATAATATAATATAATATACAGGGTTGGTCCAGGGTTGGACCGACCCAAAACTCTTAGGACCGAGGACCAACCCGCACAGTGTTGGTCCTGGAATTTTAGGACCAAGGACCGACCCAATCCCCTTAGGAACCGGACCAGGACCGGCAGGATTGGGCCGGTCCAGGGTCGACCCTAAACCGTTGCTCACCCCTAGGTGACACCCGGTTGGCTTGGCCCCCCAACGGCAATTTAAACTGGGATAGCCTTACAGGGAAGTGTACAAGTGAGGTCGTCATGTATTAAGTTTAGATTTAGCGATCGGATGAAAGTTTTGTGCTCGGTCCAGAATGAACGAGAGAGTTTCGCTCGGCCTTGCGATCACCATCCTTTTGATGTCCGCGAAGGTTGCAAGGTCGAAGGAGGTGCAAGGAGTGAAGCTATATTTACGCATATTGATAATATTCACATTCCCGTGGTCGCCTAATGATTATGTAATTATGATGCATCAATTGCTTACAATTCATCAACTATTTTCTTGTAACTGGCAAGTTGATCATGTCTCTAAGGTTGGAAAATGAATTAGCGTGTTCTTTTGTTATGGGCTTTTCATAGAGGAAAATGATATAAATGGTCCTTAAAACTTTAGTCTAATGTATAATGTGATCCTTGAATTTTAACACAATATGCAACGTCGTCCTTGAACTTTCAGTTTATCTAATGTGGTTCATGAACTTTTGATACATGTTCAATCAAATCCCTAAATTATAAGAAGATGTCAATGTTGTTCCAAAACTTGAATTAATGGAAAGACAACAACTTGAACATATTCCAACAATCTAAGAACCATAGTGAACAAATTAAAAGTTCAATGATCATATTGCACATTAAATCAAAGTTCATGAATCACACTGAACAAATTAAAAATTTATGGACCACATTAAACAATGAGTCAAATTTCATAATTATTTGTTTCATTATCCATTTTCGTAATGATAATGCAGGATGAGTCAGCTCCCCTATCCTAACATGCAATATGGAGACTTTCCTTTCCTTTCCTTTTCTTTTGGCCATCTAAACCACTTCATTTGTCAAAGGAACTTGATAACTAAAACGTAATTAAAATGGGAAAAAATTAATTATCAGGAGAAATTATGGATTCCTTGCGAGCCTTAGCTATTGCAAACCTTTGCCTTCAAACTTTTAACCAATACATAACACCCTTCTCCTTTTTCATTTTGTTATAAACCGTTGACATTTGACACGATATGACACAATACGACATGATATACCAACACGTTGTTTTTCAAAAGATAGAAAATTCCAATACATTGAAACACATTGCATATTAAATGTGTGTGTGTGTTTGTGTGTGTGTGTATGTATGTCACAGGTGTAGCAGTTTGGGATTTTTCGAAGAATTAACTCTTTGAAATAAATCTCACGTTTGCCTTTGACTTCAAGGGAGAAAAATAAATAAAGAAAAGGGGTGTAATAAATAAATCAATATATCGGAAGAAGTGAGTCTCGATGCTAGCATTACAAGTAAAGACTGTTAGGAATTCGCGGAAGTATTTATAGAACTAATCGGACATTTTAGAAAAAAGAAACATAGTTAAGTGGAAAAGGAAAGGAGGCTTCGCCAGCTAACAAAAAGTAAAAGGTCAGGTAATAAAAAAAAAAAAAAAAAAAAGATTGTGAATATATTTATTGATTAACTATTCGAAAAAAAATAACTGACAGTGATGAATATTTAAAATATCATTATAGATTCGGTTCGTCATTTTCTTTCTCTCAGTCGATGCCACCATTTTCTTTCAAATATTCTTTTTTTAAAGAAATATTATCAATTAACCCTTACATATGCATAATGCTTAACCAATTTTTTTTTTTTTATCCAACCTTCTTGTTATTGGGATTTTTTCCTATTTGTCTAATTGTTGTTTTCTCTTTTCCCTTTTCTTTCTCTTTTCCCGTGGTCGCCTAATGATTATGTAATTATGATGCATCAATTGCTTACAATTCATCAACTATTTTCTTGTAAATGGCAAGTTGATCATGTCTCTAAGGTTGGAAAATGAATTAGCATGTTCTTTTGTTATGGGCTTTTCATAGAGGAAAATGATATAAATGGTCCTTAAAACTTTAGTCTAATGTATAATGTGATCCTTGAATTTTAACACAATATGCAACGTCGTCCTTGAACTTTCAGTTTATCTAATGTGGTCCATGAACTTTTGATACATGTTCAATCAAATCCCTAAATTATAAGAAGATGTCAATGTTGTTCCAAAACTTGAATTAATGGAAAGACAACAACTTGAACATATTCCAACAATCTAAGAACCATAGTGAACAAATTAAAAGTTCAATGATCATATTGCACATTAAATCAAAGTTCATGAATCACATTGAACAAATTAAAAATTTATGGACCACGTTAAACAATGAGTCAAATTTCATAATTATTTGTTTTATTATCCATTTTCGTAATGATAATGCAGGATGATTCAGCTCCCCTATCCTAACATGCAATATGGAGACTTTCCTTTCCTTTTCTTTTGGCCATCTAAACCACTTCATTTGTCAAAGGAACTTGATAACTAAAACGTAATTAAAATGGAAAAAAATTAATTATCAGGAGAAATTATGGATTCCTTGCGAGCCTTAGCTATTGCAAACCTTTGCCTTCAAACTTTTAACCAATACATAATACCCTTCTCCTTTTTCATTTTGTTATAAACCGTTGACATTTGACACGATATATCAACATATTGTTTTTCAAAAGATAGAAAATTCCAATACATTGAAACACATTGCATATTAAATGTGTGTGTGTTTGTGTGTGTGTGTGTGTGTGTGTATAACAAATTATCGTTTTATGATTATTTCGATTAAATTAATTTCATTCAAATTTACAAAAAAAAAAAAAAAAAAAAAAAAGAGTCTGCAATAAAAGTACACTAAAAATATTAATTTATCATATGTCAATATCATTCATTATTTCAATTTGACAAATTCAACTTTATTCCAATAATCCATAAAATTTGAAGGAAAACAAGTATGCAATTCACATTCTAGATTAGTGTATCAGAGCGTGTTGGGAGAAAAGAGAATAAAACTTGAGAAGTGAATTGTGTGTCATGAGAAGTGAGAATCAGAAGAGAAAATTAGGCATTTCCCCCTTTGTTTTTATTTTTATTTTTATATTTTACATATTTTTACTTTTTGACTTGTCATTTATTGAATTTTTTTTTAAAATTGACCATATATGTGTTGGAATCACGTATTGAAATTCCGAACTCGAGTCTTGAAATCCCAGACATGAATGTCAGAGAGTGTTGGGAGAGTTAATCAAGTGTTGGATTTTCCGACGCGTGTTGATGAGTATTGAGAGTGTTAAAGAGTGTTCGAGAGTGTCGAAGAATGTCTCGAAGAGTATCGAACACATATTAAAATGTGCAATATGACACGAAAGCTCTCAAAGAGTGTTGATACTTCCTCCTCATCAACTTCCTTTTATTTCTCATTAGCAAAGTGCAATGCATCTTGACTTTTAAGGGTGTAAAAAAAAAATGCATTTTTATCTCATTTTCTCGAAAGAAATATCATTTTTACACTTAGTTGATTTTAAAAAAAAATGGAAGAAAAAAAACACCGATTAAATAAATAGGAAAGAAAATCTCAATGACAAAAGGGTTAAATGACACAAATTGATGAATCCTTATGTACGTTTTAAAGGGCTAATTGATGTAGAAAATGATTGATAATATTTAAAAGATATCAAGATGAAGTGATAGCTTCAACCGAAAAAAAAAAATACAACCAAAAAATAAACTCAAAAAATGATGAGCCGAATCTAAGGATATTTTAAATATTACTGTCAATTTGCATTATTTTGCCATTTTTTATCTGAAATTTACCTTTCTGACAGTGAAGCCCTTTTTTTCCCTTTTTCTACTTTATTATGTTTCTTTTCTCTAAAATATCTCCTCCTGACTTTAGGGTAGTAAACATGCACGACTGCTGTGCATTATTTTATTGAAATTTTCATTTTATTATAGCTATTAACTCTTGGTTGTATTCTTGCTTTACAAATGCAATGCACATGGCTTCGAGGGGTAGTGTGCATTTTCATGTCTTTCGCTCTCTTTTTGTCTTTTAAAATAGGGTTAATATCCCGAAAAGCTCCAAACTGGTACATTTATGACAAAATTATCTCAAACTATTTTTTTGACCACCAAAAACTCCAAATTGGTACATATTTGATAAATTTATCCCAAATCAGTATACTTGTGACAAATTTATCCTCTATTAGTTTTCATTAAATTTTACTGTCAAATTATTAAGTTAAATAACACGTGATGCTTGACTCGGTATACCAATTTAGGATTTTACACTCTGTTTGTCAAACTTTACAATTTTTGTGATTTTTTTATTAATCCAATTTAGCATAAGGTATATTTGTCACAAATTTATCAGTTTGGGGTTTTTTGCGGTTGAATAATTTAATTTGGAATAAATTTGTCATAAACATATTAGTTTCGGGTTTTTTATAGTCAATCGAGGTAAATTTGTCACAGGTGTACCAGTTTGGGGTTTTTATGATTAAAAGAATAATTTTGGGTAAATTTGTCACAAAAGTAGTTTGGGATTTTGAAGTATTAACTCTTTGAAATAAATCTCACGTTTGCCTTTGACTTCAAGGGAGAAAAAAATAAATAAAGAAAAGGGGTGTAATAAATAAATCAATATATCGGAAGAAGTGAGTCTCGATGCTAGCATTACAAGTAAAGACTGTTAGGAATTCGCGGAAGTATTTATAGAACTAATTGGACATTTTAGAGAAAAGAAACATAGTTAAGCGGAAAAGGAAAGGAGGCTTCGCCAGCTAACAAAAAGTAAAAGGTCAGGTAATCAAAAAAAAAAAAAAAAAAAGATTGTGAATTTATTTATTGATTAACTATTCCGAAAAAAATAACTGACAGTGATGAATATTTAAAATATCATTGTAGATTCGGTTCGTCATTTTCTTTCTGAGTCAATGCCACCATTTTCTTTCAAATATTCTTTTTTTTAAAGAAATATTATCAATTAACCCTTACATATGCATAATGCTTAACCAATTTTTTTTTTTTTTATCCAACCTTCTTGTTATTGGGACTTTTTCCTATTTGTCTAATTGTTGTTTTCTCTTTTTCCCTTTTCTTTCTTTTTTATTTTTTAGATCAAGGACGCGTAAAAACTATATTCCATTAAAGAAAACTAGACAATAGTATATTCTACCCTTTAAGAAAAGGAGGTTACTGGCTATAACGAAATGAAAGTGGAGGGGAATGTTGTGTAGTGATTTTTGCTATAGCTAAATATAGGGTTTTGGGTCAAATCTCCTAAAACAACAAGAAAAAGGAAAGGAAAGAAGAGGAAAGGCTCCGTTAGAATTGGGGAGTTGACATATCCTGCAAAATCATTACCAAAAGCCCATGACACAGGAGCCGGCTAATTCGCTTTTCAACCTTAGAGACATGATCAATTTGCCCATTTACTGCAAAATAGTTTGATGAATTGTGGGGCCATTGGTGTGTTATATAAATACTAAATCATTAGGTGATAACATGAATAAGTGTATAATCGATGCAAGCTTGGCTCTTCATACCTTGTCCGACCTTGCGACCCTTCGCGAGCACGAAACGATGGCAATAGAGAGGCGGAGCGAAACTCTCTCATTAACTTCAGACTAAGCGAAATTTTTATCCGATTACTGAACTTAAATCTAATGCATGATGAACTCACTTGTACTCTTCCTTGTTAAGCTATGCCAATTGAAATTGCTGTCGGAGGGACAGAAGCCAGCCTGGTGTCGCTTCCGCAAAAGGCCTAGTATTTCGTTTAGGAGTTCGAGAGGTCTCGATACTGTACTTGGTTTTGGCGGACGAAATATGCCACCAATGGAAGTGCCATTCAGTGCATTCACACTTCCGTTGTTACTCATTTTCAAGAACTCGGGTACCGCCCTCAATTCCACCTCCATCATGACCATTACCGATGATGGCCAACAAGCACGGCAAGTTGCGATGTACAATCACGTCAAATCTTGTCTCGAAATTCTCTTTGATCCTCTGAAGCCACCGGACTCGCAACTGAAGAGCCATATATTCTAGCCCTGATCGAGTAGCAAGCTCGATAAACCTTCGAAGAATTTACACTCCCCTGAGCGCACATCAAACGCCAGAAAATGTCATCAGGCTGGCTCTTTCCCATGGAAAGACCAGTGTTTTGCTCCCAAAGGTGGCTTCTTTGTCACAAGACTTTCCTCGCAGATTCTCTTTGATATATGCCGTAAATGGAAGCGCGAAATGGAGATACTGATGTGCAATTTCCAGTTATGTGGCGATCAATCGGTTTTGAGTAACGTACGAGAGGCAAATGTCTCCTTTTGCCTGAAATTGGAACTATATTTGCAAACTGCTAAATTTACTTTCAAAACATCAATGTGACAACACAAGAAGCTCATAAGAAGTAGCAGAACGCTTGGTTGAGACATATCCACCCTTAAAAAGAAATCAACATCAAAAAGTTTGAGTGGTTTGTGCTCAATGACCAAACTTAAGGTCGATTTCTAACCCTTAGAAGGACTAGAAATACCAACTTTATTATTATAAACTAATAGTCCAAGCAGAGTATGTCATTTGTGGAGAAAGTAGTACAATTTCAATATTTAATTTTATTTATTTCAAAAAGATTTTTGTTAGGCAATTTTTATTAATTTTAGATTTATTCACAAACATGTAAAGTGATTACATGGGTGCTCAATAATTAAAATAACAATCAACAATCCAAATGAAGTATTAAATAAAAATAAGTGTCTAACACTAAAAGATAAATAAATGCCAATTCTTTTTTTTTTCAGTCCTACTCTATACCTATTCTACACTCACTCTGGACTTTTTGCCATGCCTCTTGCGGGCGTGGGCGTCGAAACCCACTCCCGAAACTTGCGCGTCCCCACCCCATCCCTCCCCGAGAAGGTGGGGTTTGAACCCCTCACCTCCCCTTCCATGTTGGAAGGGTGGCCACTACAGGGGCGAATCCCGGTGGTTAATAAATGCCAATTCTAACTAAGCTAAAAGGAAGTCATAATCATATCGAGAGTGCGGAATTAAGGGCATCTGTCTCTAAAGACAATTGAAATCATGAGGTAGAACCTTAAGGGCTTATACAATTTTGAAAGATTACCTAACAACTATTTTAAAGCTTTTCGAGGAATTCTATTTTTTATGGAAATTTTTTTTTTATTTTTTGAGAATTTTTAGGATAATTTTTTGAATTTTCTAAAGAAATTTATTTTCCGAATTTTTAAAATTTTCCATGGAGTTTTCTAAATTTTTGAATTTTTAAGATTTTCTGAATTTTTAATATTTTATGATTTTCTGAGTTTTAAATTTTTAAACCGACCAAAAAAATTTTTTAAAGGATTTCTGAATTCTCAATATGTTTAGTGATGTATTAATTAATAATTTTTGAGATTTTTTAATATTAGAAAAAAAAGAAGGAAGTCGAACTGGGCCAAGTTGGACTACGAACCGGACCGGCTCTAAGGCCCACTCGGAATTTACTAAATTGGCCCATTAAGTTTTCGAAAGATAGCCCACTTAGCCTCTAGCCCACTTCCATTTTCTATTCTCAGCTAACAAGCACGAAGCCCATTTTCCATTTTCTATCTTTGGCCTTTTCTTTTTATAGTTTTTGGGTTAATACCTTAAAAAATCTCAAACCGGTACACTTGTGACAAATTTACCCCAAACTATTTTTTTTGACCATGAAAAACCCCAAACTGGGTACACCCGTGACAAATTTATCCCGATCGACCATAAAAACCCTAAATTGGTACATTTATGACAAATTTACCCCAAACTAATTTATTCGACGCAAAAAACCCCAAACGATAAATATGTGACAAATATACCCTTCGCTAAATTAGATTAATACCACAAAAAAATCATAAAAATTGTAAACTCTGACAAACGGATCGTAAAATCCCAAATTGGTATACTAGTCAATTGTCACGTGTCATTTAACTTAATAATTTGATAATAAAATTTAACGAAAACTAACAGAGGGTAAATTTGTCACAAGTGTACCAGTTTGGGGTAAATTTATCAAAGGTATACCAGTTTGGGGTTTTTGGTGGTCAAAAAAAGTTTGGGGTAAATTTGTCACAATCGTACTCTGAGTTTGGGATTTTTGAGGGTATTAACCCTAGTTTTTTTGAATTCTTTTATTCTTTTTTTTCCCCTTTCTTGCCAAGGCTCCGCTTCTTCACGTATCCTCCCCTTGTCACACCCAGAATCTTAACAAATCTACATATTCGCTCATCGTGTCTACTGATGACGCAGAACTAACATTTCTCCCTCGTCCATCGTCCACCCTCCGCCCTCGGCAAGAGCCACGGTTGGCCACCATCCATCACCGGAACGGAGAACGCCAAGCATGCCACACATATGCACACAACCATAATGAAGAAAAGAAGCGACTACTCGCGATAATGACGTATAAAAACCAACGGAGATGGACAGAGGGGTCTACGGTTTCGGCGGGGACGGGGACGCGACTTTTATGAGCATCGTAGAGACGTTTTGTCGAACACCCGATGGGCGTCTGACTGGAGGGCAGACGATAACTCGACGGGACATCAAACCCAGACCGAGATAGCTATAGGCAACGAAGCAGGGTCGAACAGGCAACGAAGCGCAGCACCGCCGGGGTCGGGACTCGAACGAACCGAAGAACCGCGAACCCAGTCTGGCGAGCTAAAAGATAGAGCAACGTGGAGTGCGCAAGTGTGCTTGGGTAACGGGGCCCTACTCGGCTTGCCGACGGCGGCCGGCAGGCGGGTGTGAGATGGATCGAGTAGTGGCCGGCCGCCGCCTTGGTGTCGTCGAGACGAGATCCTCGGGTCAATGGGGGTTGAAAAAAAAAATTACCCAGAAAAAGGGCGCCGGGGAGCGGGATCTCGAGCACGGTTGAGCTTCTCCGTTGCTCTCTACTCTCTCTCGAGGAGTTCTCTCCCTCAAGCTCTCTCCCGGATCTCCCGGATCTCCTCTATCGAGCAGCTCTCAATCGAAGAAAAGAACCAGCCCTCTCTCTCTCTCTCTCTCGGACTCTCGCCGAAGACAGAAGTCGCCCGAAAATGAGCGAGCCCCCTCACTTTTAAGGGCGACCGACGCGCGCGTGGCCTCCGCCACCGCCGGCTTTGCCGGCCGATCGATCCCGACCTGCGGACCAAGCCGCTACTTGCCCCCTCGCAATCCCCTGCTTCATCTGGCCTTTTCTTCTTCTTGTAGAGGCGTGACCGGCATGAGGGGGAAGCGACCCACGCGGGGGCTGGGCCGAAACGAAGGGAGATGGGCCGCGTAGGGGAAAAAAGAAGGAATCTGGGCTTGGGCCCAAACGGAGAGGAATAGCAAGCGGAGAAGAGAAGAAAAGGGCCGGGGCGATCTTGCCCCCGCCGGCCGGTCTACCTTTTTTTTTTTTTTTTCCTAATTTCCCTTTTTTAAATAATAATTTTTCGAATTTTTTGAAAGTTTTGTTGGCAATTTTAATAATTAATGCTAGCGATGAAAATATTTCTAATATATACGTCATGCATGAAATTATTTACTTCACTCTTTTCTTTTAATTAGCTAACACAATTATAATTTTTTAATTTAAATTTTAAAAAAAAATCCAGATTTTTTAAAAGTTTTTTTTTTTTAATTAATACTAGCGATGATAGTGCTCCTAATGTGTATATGTGATACAATTTAATGAAAATTAATTTCCATTTAGGGGTTAAAAATTAATCTCTAATTTTCTATGTGATAAAGCCCTTAATAAATTAGCCAAATTTAAGTGTCAATAGGCTCGGCTAGCTTGGATCTAGTGAGCCGCAAGCTCGCTGGCCTTGGTGGAGCTCGAGCTCGCCTAGATCAATTAAGTCTTGAGCTCGCCAACCTACGTCTTGGCCAATTGTCGGGCTGCCAGCTATCATCGAAGTACACGGCCGACGGAGGAAGTAGGAGGAAGAAGGAGGAAAGAAAAGAAAAATGAACAAATAAAAATAAAAATTCAATTTTTAAAAATAATTTTTAAATAAAATTTTTAAAATATTTAAATAAAAAATAAAAATAAATCTTTTTTTTTTAATTCCCAAAAAAATAAAATCAAACATCAATTGATATAAAATATTTTTTAGTTTATTTTCAAGTTTCATCAAACTAGTGAAAAATATTGTTATTTTTCTGTAAAATTAAAAATGGCTTTTAGAAAACATTTTCCAAAGACTTAATATTTTTTGCAAAACGAACAGTCTTAATAAATAAATTTTTTCTTCTTTCTCTTTTACATCCTTATTTTACATCAATTTCTAAACACACTAAAGGATATCAGTGTATTTACTCTTTTTCCCCTTGCCCTTTCTAATAGCCAAATTACGTTACATCTCAATCCTCTCAAATCTTCCCTCTCTGATTTCCTCATGATTTATTAAATCCTTTCTTTTAATTTCTAATTAGTGTTGATGCCTAAATTTTGCATTTTTACTTAAGACTTAATCGCATAGAGAATTAAAAATTAAACTCTAGAAAAAAAGTAAAAAGTAAAGTTAATAATTTTAATTAAAAAAATAATTTTTTAAAATTGTATCGCATAGAGACGTTAGGAACATTTGCATTACTAGTATTAACAAAATTAAAAATTAAATTAAAATTTTTTAATGGAAAAAAAAAAAAATTCCGGGCGGAGCTAGGGCCAGTCTAAGCCCAGTCCCTCCTTCATTTCTTTTTTCCCAACTGGTCGGCCCAGCCCACTTCTCCTTTTCCTCTTCTATTCTCCTTCTCTGCCGATGGAAGCTGGCGTCCTAGAAAATGACAAAAAGGACAGAGAAGGACGAGGCAACTGTCGTCGTCGGAAGAAAAGGGAGAGCATGCTTGCTGTGTGGCGAGGAGGGGACGTTCTGGTTTTGGTGGTATTTGGACAGGCTGATTTTGCGAGAAGAAGAAGGAGAGTTCTTGCTGGTTTTGGTGGGTCTTCGAAGGCAGGGGTGAGCGGGGAGTCCAAGGGAGAGAAGGAGAGAAAGTGACCCGGGGGGGATTTGTCTCCTGAAATCCTCCACTGAGTCGTCAAGCCATCTCCACCATCTCCATCCATCTACCCATCGCACGCCATTCTCAGTTCGGACACCATGAAGAATGATTTTTGGTGTCTAGTCCTCGACCTTGAAGGCTCCAAACGGATTTTCTTTCGAAGGCCGCGTTCGTCCTCAAGAGAAACGTCTCCCGGACTCTCCCCGCACCAGCTGACCTCGTGATTTAAGGTAATAACCGCTTCAAGGTAACACTGTTGAATCTGTTATACCCTACTCTAGCCTAGGAGGAACCCCTTTTCTTAGCTTTTGTCTTTGAAGCAGTCGCGGTGGGACTGAGATGAGATTGGCTTTTCGTCGGTTTTGTTAGATCGAGTGTTGGTCATGAGGTCATCGACGTGTCTTTTGTCTTTTGATCGGACGCCCGCTACATGTTTGACGAAATGTTAGCACTAAAACTGCATGAACTTATCTCCGATCAGTAGCTGGCTGGAACACGAACCATTATCTTTTTAATGTCATGGTGTTTGTTTTGAGGTTACTGAGCTCTATTACTGATGCATTGGAACATTTGTCAAACGTCACTAATTCCATCTTTCCCATACTTTGTGCCCGTATGTTTTGGTGGTCGCCGATGGCATTTGTAGGCGAGTGGACGACCCTATGCCCATGACCTAAGCATTGACCATCGCGAACATTTACTCCGGTTTGCTTATGACATCCCTCTTTTTTTTTTCTTTTTTTTTTTTTCACTTGCTTGTTTTAACAATGCCATGTCCGCGCGGATGTTATGACGTTTGGAGTAAATCTTGATGAATGATGGTCTGAGCGGAGTAGATAGGTGCAGGGGGCCTAAATTATTTTGATTAAGCCTAGGCTTTTTTAGTGGTTTGAGTCATCAGATGTTTTTAGAAACAAGGCTGGCATATTTTGGAGATCTTCGGTGAGTTGCAGGACTAGTGATGAAGAGGATAAGAAAAAACGGAAAAAGATAAAACAAAGAGAAAATAATTAAAAGAAAATAAAAAGGAGAGGAAAAAATGAAAAGTGCGCTGGAGGATTTTGTTGTGGGTCGGGCTCATTTCAAACGTGGGCCGGAAAAAGAGTTAAAAATATAAAAAATAAAAAGTTAGGGGGCTTTTACAATTAATTCCGAGTGGCCATTTTGTCACGCTCTGATCCTGATGCGCGTGCTCATCCCTCAGTGGTCGATAAAATTTTACGACTTTCCAGGACGAGTCGTTGACTATTTCATTTTATTGCACATGCAGAAGCGAATAACAAATCCCCTAACAGTAATCATCTCGGGATAGAAAAATAGGATATCAAATTTTCAAACAAAACATGCTTTTAAATACATAATAAGTTAAACACAAAAGTCTATAGTCACAAGACTTCAAATGATTGTCTCTCAATAAGAAACACATCAGATCCCCTCAGCTCGGCTCCAGGTCTTCCACCCTACGATCATGAAAAATGAAGCTCACGATGGGGTGAGATATAAATCTCAGAGGGTAATACACCTAAGACGTCTTAATCACACAATCATACAATCATAGAGGCTTACATTGGCCTTAGTTCCTCCCTGCAGGTTAGCACTGTTCATATCACAATCATGTGTATATAACAAATTCATACACCAATTTGGAACGTCTAAACTAATCATTACTCACACGAGCAAGGACTACCAACACACATGAAAGCAAGAATTATAATTAAATCACCGCTCGCATGAACAAAACTACCAATATACATCAAAGCAAGAATTATCGACACACGTTGATCCATCAATCCAACTCAACATGTGTTCCAATTAATTAACTATTACTACCCACACGAATCAAATTAAAAAAATTTAATATTGAAATAGCATCATATAGCAGGTTTAGGATTCTTTAATTAATTTTCCCCTATTTTTCGGTAGATTAAAAAATGGATAAGTATATTAAAAGTTCTAAAACTTATCACAAAAGTGTGACTAAGTTCTAAAACTTTCAAAAAGTGCAATTAAATTTTAAAATTTGTCATCAAAATGCATCGATTTCTAAAACTTTCAAAAATTGTAATTAATGAAGAACTTGATTGGACCAATTTGATAAATTCTAGGATTTGGTTGCACTTTTTGAAAGTTTTAGGATTCAATTGTACTTTATTGACAAGTTCGGGTCTTAATTGCACTTCTTGAAATTTTAGGACTCAATTACACTTTTATGACAAATTTTAGGACTTTCAGTATACTTATTCGGATAAAGAAAGTCAAAAGTTATAGGATTTTCATGATATTTGGCCATCAAACTATTTCTCTTTTGTCTACTAATGCTGATTTCCTTTTATTAGGAGACAGCAGGTTTTATGGACTCATTTTAGAAAAAAAAGATTTAGTCGAAAGATGCATAGAGATTTCTAATCACGATGATATTTGAATGCATGCGTGGGATCCTTCGAGAAATTCTGAACAGATTCTAAGCACGAGATTCTTATTTATGCAAATCAATAATCGTATTTCCAAGGCTATAGACTTTTTTCCATTACCGGTGCTTAACAACACCACCATCTATATAAAGCGGGGTTAGCATACTGAGAGATTCGCTACAACTTTGGCAATGGCTCTTCCTGCTTTGTTCACAAGCTTCGTCCCCTCCTCAATCAGCCATAACCAACCCTCTCTCTCGTCCTTTAGACACCCTCGCTCCTCCTCCTCCTCCTCCTCCTCCTCCTCAGGCGCTAAATCGGTGACATGCGCCGTGACGATCGAGAATCCAGAGATCGTGAGACGTTCGGCAAAGTGGAAACCTAATGTGTGGGACTACGAGTTTCTCCAGTCACTCGGAGTTGATTACACGGTAATGATCCTTTTTGGTTCGGCACAATACCCAGCCTGGCTATGTTCTATGGAAAATGTTCACATCTCGGTCCTGAATTTTGTATTCCTTTTTTCCAATCTTGTCCTTGAACTTGTGGGAATTCCCTATCGAATTTCTTGGTCTATGGTTCTGGCAAATTGAAGCTCATGCGTGTGTCAATGCTAGCGGAAAGTATGATGCAGAAAACTCAGTACAAGTTTTCAGTTCAAGGATCATGTTGAGAAGGGGGAAAAAACAACATAAGTTGAGGATCGTATTATTGCTTTTCCCTACTTTCTTTTTGCTCTGATGAGATAGAGTCCACAACACCCAAAATGGCATAGAAACAAAAAGGAAACTGTATTCTGAATTAGATATAAGGATGTCTACTACTTGAGTACTTTTGTATACGACCAACCACTGCCACTCTATCGAATACGACCGACACAACAATATTCCATAGGAGATGCTAATAAACTTGATCAAAATGGCATATTCTCAACAATGCTTACTCTGCTTAGGAGGATAAATATGCCGGGCAAGTCCAAAGGTTGAAGGAAGAAATCAGGGGTCTATTCAACAGGGAGATGAACCAGGTGGCCAAGCTCGAGTTCATTGATGCGGTTCAAAGACTCGGACTAGGATACCATTTTGAGATGGAGATAAAAAATGCTCTTAGTTCCATCTATGACAACACCCGATATGCTCAGCTTTTGAACGATCTCCATGCAGTTTCCCTTGGATTCCGGTTACTCAGACAACATGGATACAACATATCGCAAGGTATTCAACTTATGGTTACCCTTTTGTAAATCATGTTGATGCATCAAAAGTTACCTTACCGTTCCTTTTTCTGGACATATAGATGTGTTTCAACAATTTATGAACAAGACGGGCACGTTCAACGAATTACTCAATAAGGATGTGAGGGGGCTTCTTGGTCTTTATGAAGCTTCTTTTCATGGATTGGAAGGTGAAACCATACTTGATGAAGCGAGGAACTTTGCTTCTAAGTATCTAAAGGATCTAAACCTTGACAAAGTTCCCGCTGTGTTAGCGAGCTACATGAGTCATACATTAGATATGCCGATCCATTGGAGGCCAAATAGGTTGGAGGCTCGGTGGTTCATGGACATGTACGAGAAACAGCGAGACATGATCCCTTCCTTGCTGCGATTGGCTAAATTAGACTTCAATCTGGTGCAATCAGTCCACAAGAAGGAAGTTAGCAATATGGCAAGGTATGCGCAAGCACTTTATATATATATATATATTCATGCAAACACCAAACTTGTAGGAGCCCATTTAGATCAACTTAGTTGTTGCATGGTAAATTTCTCAGGTGGTGGGTTGAACTTGGTGCGAACAAGATGACCTTCTTCAGAGACAGGTTGGTGGAACACTATTTTTGGTGCTGCGCCATGGTTTTCGAACCTCAATATACAGCTTGCAGGGAAATGATGACGAAGCTCATTTGTACAGTGACACTTATCGATGACGTTTATGATGTATACGGAACATTGGAAGAACTCGAGCTGTTAACAGATTTTCTTGTTAGGTTAGTGTTATATGATTACTATCATCATTTTCCCTCATAACTATTGTTGCCAAGAGAAACGACAAGCAATTAAATAGTCTCTGAATGACACAAGGGATACAACAAATTTCGATAGTTATATGATATAAATTCTCCCATGTATTTTGAACATATCACTTTTTTAGTTAGATTTTTTTTCCTCTATATAATTGATTGGTCTGGGCAATTAAAGTAGTGGTAAGTACTAACCTTCATTGTTATTACTAAAAATATATCGGGTGCTAGTAAAATTTACAAAATGTTGAAATGATGATATCTTATCCAGGTGGGACATTACAGAAATCGATAAGCTTCCTCCAACAATAAGGGATAGTTACATGGCCTTGTACACACGACCAACGAAATTGGGTATTGGACAATGAGAGAGCTAGGAATCAACACCATTCCTTATATGCGAAAAGTGGTAATCTTGCTGAATCTTTCACCTAATAATTTCTAACCCGTGCAAGGCAACTCACTTTTCTACTTCTGACTTTTGGAATGAAACTTCTATTTAAACATCTGAGAATTCGAAAAATGTACGAGAGAAGAATGTCCCTTGGCTTCGTCATTGACACACTTTTTTTGAATTTCAATCCTCTAGTGGGCGGACGAATGCAAGGCGTACATAAAGGAGGCCCATTGGTATAACAAGGGCATCAAACCGACACTAAAGGAGTACATGGACAATGCGGTGGATTCAATCGGAGCGTTGATTATGCTATTGGGCAGCTACTTCCTAACCACGGACAAATTGACGGAAGAGGGGCTTGATTACGTGTCGAAAATCCCAAGTGTCATGTATTGCTCTGCCAAGATCATTCGACTCAATAATGATCTCAGTACCTCATCGGTAAATTACTTTGAAATTTATCTTTCTTCTTTTGTATAATTGTTTACGAAGAGAAAGCACATCACTGATGATTAAAGAATATGTGCTATTCTTTTAATATATTCGATGACGATCCTGAGACTTATGTTTGTGAAACATCAATGTCATTCATGGTCAGTATGAATTGGCACGAGAAGACAACTTCAAGGCGCTAGAATGCTATATGAATGAAACCGGCGCCTCGGAAGAGGCCGCACGAGAGCATGTCAAGCAAATGGTGCATGAGACATGGAAGAGGATGAACAAAGACGCGTTTGAGGACTACCCATAGTCAGGGCTCGGGCCTTTTATTGACGCTTGTCTGAACTTTGCACGAGCCTCTCAGTGCTTTTATCAGTATGGAGACGGACACGGCCTTCCCGAGAACGAAACAAAGGACCACCTTGTGAGGGCACTATTCGACCCTGTGCTCCTCAATTAGGGGTGCGTATTACCGACAGAGGTGTCGCTGTTGGAGAGAGCCTATCGACATACGTGTTATTATTAGCTTTTGGGGTGGGTGGCTCTGGAAGCTCTAAGACTTTGAAACTGTCGTAATTGAAGCCTATACAATATATGGGCGTTGTACGAGCCCCATAAGATTCGCCGGAGAAGCTCATGCTATTTGGCGTTTTGAGTTGTGGCTGATATACGTAACTGATAATAAAATTTGTGGTTATTTTCTTCATTATTGTGCTAATTATGTCGAATGGTTTACATTGGAGAAAAAATTGTGAAGAATATGAATATATAGCGATAAAGAAGAACCGGTCAGCTTTGACCAACGTCGAGACAGTGCGATTGGAAACGGTGGCCTTTGCTTTAAATTCATGATCGAAAAACACTTTGGAGTAAACTGTCGTGTTTTAAAGTGATTTTCTCCCTCCATCTCTTTCAATTTCATGTAAGTCGTGAATTTGTAGCATTTATTGGCATCCTGTTCTTCTCATAGCTCGTTTGGTTATGTTAATAGAGACTTTTTTTTTTCTATATATTAAAATATTGTTTTACGCATGAAAATATCATTTGGATGGTTATGGATAAGATCAATTATTTTAAAAATCAAAATCAACTCTAATCTATTTTCTTGAAAGCAACATATTTTGCTTTATATAATCAGAAAAGTGATTTTGGCCATCTCTAATTTTACATAAGTGGAGGAAAACCGTTCCAGATCCCTTTTACTTAAGAATTTGTATCTTCTTCTTCGCCACAAGAAAGAGGAGAGCTTATTCTTACAAGGGGTGAAATTACCAATTCCTATGATGGCTGCATAAGCTTTTGATGTGATAACCCACCATCATCCAAAACCTGAAGAATAACCTAATCTGATAATCCATCAGCAGTTCACTTCTATCTTCTTATGCATCTCCCTTTTGTTGGAACTGTCCTTTTAATCCCTCGTTACTCCTCGTTTGTTTTGGTTTTTCATTATGATCACCTGATACTTCCTGTTATCAACAGAAATGATCAGAATAATATTTCATGTTCTTGTCTCTTAGTTTTCTTGAGTGTATTTTTCTTTTCTTTTATTATTACTTTTTCACAATTAATGTGTTGTACATGTGCTATGTGGAGTTGACAATTGGCGATTTCTTGTCATCTAATTATAGTTTATCTAATTAACCATTCATAAAAGAGATTCCAAGAAAAATTTCTTATTACGAGCATGGTGGCCTTTTTCCTTCACCCTTTTTCTATATTGTTAACTTTTTTTGAGAACTCATCATAATCCTCAAATTAAAGTAAACTAACAGAATATTTGCTAAAATAACAATAAAAATTAGATCATTAGATAAAGCTTGCAAGAGAGCAAGAGCGCACACGTTGGCATGCGGCAAGTAATAACCACTTTCACATTTACATAGATACATTGTCAATGATCAAATCTTAACCTTATGGTAACACTGAATGAATCCGTGTACATTATTTTCTCTTGCGTCTCTTCAGCGCCAAGACCAGCAAAACAGGCCCTTCCTCTGGACATGGAAGATATTTTCTTTGTTCTGTCGGGTAATTGGACAAAAAGGCCACGCAAATCGAAGCGGAGGAAATTCAGAAATGATGAGGATGGAACTCATCGTTGTGGATCTGTCCAACTTGTCCGGATCAACAGTTGCAAATGACTAAGACTTTTCCTGTGCCTTTTGAATCACATTCCTGCGGATCTGTCCAACTTGTCCGGATCAACAGTTGCAAATGACTAAGGCTTTTTCTGTGCCTTTTGAATCACACTCCAGCACGAATGGGACTCATGTTTCTTTTCCTAAGCTATGAATCTTACACAATAAAATAAAATCATTTATCAATTACTCTATGGTCCAAGTTTTTCGGCTATATTGTAAAAGATTAGAAGCCTATTTTACTAGAGACTTCAGGGACAGGGATTGTTAACGTGTCTCTAAGCAGAAAATTATCCATGAAGTCTTTGGGGGTGGGTATACGTGCCAATCTAGAGGAAGGGATTGATTTATCCTTTGGGGCAAGAGAAAAAATGGATTCACTATGAACACCTCGTAAAAGTTGCAAAGTAAAGGAGGTTATAATTTTTACTATCCACATCTTGACTCTGACATAAAGTATCAATTATTTCATTTAGTGGGGGTAGGGAGAGCCCATTTTTCGTTTGATTTGTGGGCCACCAGATCCAATCACGAGGACAACTAACAAATTGTCATTGGATTCTACGGTGGGAGCATTCTTGTCAATTCATAATTTGCTTTCCCTTCAGTCGTTACCTCTTTTTCATTGTTATTTTGTTTTATGTTTGTGATCTCTCTGCAAATTAAAAGGAAAAAAGAGAAGGAAAATGTGACATTTGCTTTAGATTATGTTAATTTCCTTTTCATCTTTAACAAAAATCATTTTAATTTGAGTTTAAAATCATTAACTTTGCTTTTCTTTTTACTTTTTCAGTAATAAAAGAATGTCATATCAACTTATACGTAAAACATAAGTACTATTTGACACATAGACTCATTTAGATGGAAAAATAATAATGGCCAATTTTGTCCGTTAAAAAAGAGTATGTGCTTTTCTTGCAAATGACCAAGACTTTTTCTGTGCCTTCTGAATCACACCCTAGCATGAATGGGACTCATGTTTCTTTTTCTAAGCTATGAATCTTACACAATAAAATAAGATTATTTATCAATTACTCTATGGTCCAAGTTTTTCAGCTATATTGTAAAAGATTAGAAGCCCTTTTTATCGGACCAAATAGACTCACTTCTGTTAATTAATTTATTTCCTTTCACGAGAATTCAATTTCATTTAGATCATTTGAGTATTCAATGTGATCACTTCCCTTAAATTGAAAAAAAAAAAAAAAAAAAAGAGCTTCAAAGCCTGCAATACAAAACAATCTACAACTTGCTATGTGATCACTTCACTTATATCCCAAAAAAAAAAAAATCTTTACATTTTTAGTTGCCATGCGCAAAAGTTGGTGTGGTACTTACCAAGTCGATGATAAATTTTTTCATTCTTCCCCTATCTTACCAGCTTTTAATGAGTTAAAATGAGGATTTTTCTAGAAATTATTGTTCAAACTCGGTTCAAAATGGATTTTAGAGATCTAAGATGTGCAGGTCACTCAAATCGCTTGCTAAAATGATCCCGTCCATAGTGAACTGTGTTTAGACTAGAATGGGTTGAATTCTGTGAGTAGATTATGACGGCCATGACTACAGGCAAATGCTTTTAAGGCTAGATGATCGATGGTCTCCTCACTATTTGATATAGGATCTTCTTAAAAAATTTCCACCAATAGAAAATTAGCAGCACTCGTTAAAAAATTACCGACGAGAAAATTATTGTCACATAAACTACTCTGTAGGGGTGAGCATGGTCGGGTTGGGCCGGTCCCCCTCTAACCCTGGGCCAAGCCCCGCATGTGTTGGTCCTCAATTTTTGGGGCCAGGGAACCGACCCTATTAGGCTTAGGACCAAGGACCAGGACCAACCCAATGGGTTCGGTTCAATTCCAGGGTCAACCCGGGACCAACTGATAATTTTTTATTTCGTTTTTTGTACTCCTTAAAAAGGCAATTGAGGACCAGATTGACCAAATGGGTTCGGTCCGATTTTAAGGTCAACCTATGACTAACCGATAAATTTTTATTTCATTTTTTGTATTCCTTGAAAGGGCAATCGAGGACCGTACCGACCCAATGGGTTCGTTGATGAGCAAGGTAAGCTAAAAAAGGTCAACGGTGAGGGTTAAAGAAGGTGAGCGTCGAACAGAATGAGTATTGAATGTCGAGTGAGGAGCAACAAGCTAAGCGAGCATCAAGCAATGAGCAGCATGAGTGATCCAAAGCAAGCGAGGCGAGTGTCAAGTGGTGAGCAAAAAAGTTATTTTTTTTTCGATTTTAGCAAATTGAAGACTAAGAGGATAAATAAGATAAAAGAGAACAAATACTAGAGGAGCATGCCATAAGGTGTCTTTTTGGATGCCGTGAGGACTCCTCACAAAAACGTCTTCTTCGTAAACTATAACTATTTACGCCGTAAAAGACATTCAGACTGTTTATTTTAAGGTTTTTCTACATATAAAAAAAATTATAAACAATATTTTATATATAGTGAGGTTGGTCGGGTTGGATGACCCAAAACTCGGGACCAGTGGGGCCAAGGCCAGCCTTGATCTTGGTCGCGGAATTAGGGACCAAAGGGACCCAGCCTCCCTGCAGAACAGGGCCAGGGGCCCAGGTAGGGTTGGGCCGATCCAAGGTCGGTCCAGGGTCGACCCTCGACCGATGCTCACCCCTAATACTCTGTGCTCTTTAACATGGGATTGCACAAGAATGCCCCACCTTGTAGACAAAACCACTGTCATGAATAGTTGCCCCCACTTGCCCAAATAAATGATTCCGTATTGTACAAACACAAACCAAACAAGGCGACAAAAATCAAGAAATTTGATTGAAAGACGTATGGTCTCAAATTGGTCTTTTGTTAATAGACGTTCTCCTATAATTGGTTATTTCTGGAAAAAAAAAAAAAAAGAAAGAATTTTAAAATTATTGCATTAACACCAATTCGGTCATCCCAAATTAATTATATATCTTTTATACATTAATATCAAGTGAATTCATCTAACCAATTTAAGCTAAAAATTACTAACGTAAATAGTAATCATCCTATATGATGTAACCCTTGAATAAAGGACGAAATTAATGTAAGGCAAAGATATCCAAATCCCCATTATATGCTTACACCATACCTTGAATAAAATTAACCAAATTTTTGTAAATTAAGAGCGTGCTTGTACAATAAAGAGATTTTTCTGCATGTATACATGAATCAAAGTTGAGGGCCCCTTATAAAGATTTTCGTGTGCACTCCTTTCAAGAAAAAAATAGGTGGATTATAAATCGACCGCTCCGGTCTTTAGTTGAAGGCAATGTTTTAAGAATCATACCGAGCCGGTAATGATTCCACTAGATCCAATCGTTTGTACTAATCAATGTTGGAATAAAAAGAATGTACTAAGAAAAAGAAGCACCTTTGATGATGATTTTAAAAAAAGTCACGTGTGAAGTATTTGAATGCTTTAGAGGATGTTAGGTGTTGCACAATGAGTAAATTGAAATGTGTTATTCTCTTTTATAGAGGAGCAACCGAAAGATGAGATTATCCTAATGGGTTAATGTTTGGAAAGAAGATGAAGTATTCCGGTCTCAAAAAGCGGTACAATCAGATGGAATTCGTCGTGTGGTCTTGTCCACCTTGTCCCGAATGAAATAATTGAAAGGGACGCTTGAACAAAGACAAAACAAAACGAAGGTGGAAGGCATGCCACGGCTCTTGCGTTCGAGAATGAGTCATCTTGGAGCATATCAAAGTTGTGTCCGAATTCTGAAGGGCGGAACGTTTGGATGAACCATAAGTGCTTTTCAAATACGAAATCTTAAACGAGGCAAATTTACCTCTTTAAGCCTCCCCTTTTCCAATCCCTTCCTGTTAATCGGCAGGACATATTTTCTTAGATCGGTTTGTAAATGTGCCACGTGTCCGATCGAAGTTAAAGGAATATTTCGGAAGGGCGAGGATGGAACTTACCACACGTTGTCCACAGAAACAGACAAAACACGGCAACAGTTATGGTGCAGGTGTGGGTCCCATAAACCGTGACGTTTCCTTAGCAAATGAGCTCCCAAAAGAGAGAAAGCCGAGAGAACGGGGGAGAGAGAACGCTCTCTCTCTCTCTCTCTCAAGAGGAAAGCCAAACATATTTCAAAATTGGTCTAAGAACGTGGGTCCACACACGTAACGCAATTTGAGCGCCTTCTTATTTGCCATTGGAGCAGTAGACGTAGCCAATATTTTCTCGGAGGAAGGTAGGTAACTGGTTTTGCGCGTGAGAATGAGTTATCTTGGAGCTGTGTCCGAATTCCGGAGGGCGGTCCCTTCGGATGAACCATATGCGCTTGCTATATCTGAAATCTTCAATGAGGCAAATTTACTTATTTAACCCTCACCTTTTACAATCCCTTCCCGTTAATCGGCAAGAATACCCCCAGGCCCACCGTATACTTTAAGGATATATTTTTTCAGTTTATTTTGTAAATGGACCACAGAGCCACACAGATTGAAGTGAAAAGGATGTTTTCGAAATGGCGAGGACGGAACACATCGCATGGTTCGGTTCACCTCGTCCAGATAAATAATTGCAACAGCTGGAACAAAAACAGACAAAACACAGCAACGATTACGTGCGGGTGTGGGTCCCATCAAGCGTGACGTTTTCCTCAACGGATGAGCTCCCCATAATGCTCCCCTTTTCTCTCTAACAAATTTGTGGAAAGAGGCTAGTTTTTTTCTCGAAAGACCACACGTAGCTGGCCTGTCCTAGAAACCTCTCCATTGAATATTCCATTGAGTTTTCTTCTTCCTCACACGAAAAGACAAGGCAACCAAAAAAAAAAAAAAAATCTGATAAGATCAGTCGATTATTCCCCAGTGAGCACGATCGCAAGTGTAATTTCAAGTCCAGATTACTTAATTGTCATTTAACTTACAAATTCCTACGCAATCATAAAATCCTCCAATGCGTTTATTTTTTTTTCCTAGAATTATGGACATAACACTCCATAGACTTCGAAATAGCTATAGTCAATCTACATTAACAGCCTAAGAAACAAAAATGGTAAAGAGGAGCACGACTTCGAATTCTTAATAATATCCAATTTAGAGGAGAAAATAAACCAAACATACATAGAAGAAATGATGAAATCACAAAAAACCAATGTTGATAGACATGAAATGATTATTATTCAAGATGCTTTTCTCAGTGCGAGGTCACTTTCGCTTTTGCGGGTGGTACAATTTTGGACAAGTCTAAGAGAATGGTGGTGGTCGACTGACTTGTCACAACTCCAGTGTTCTCTCTACCTTATTCTAATAAAATTATAGTCTGGCGACTTCTAGATTTTCTAAATTATTCGAAGTTTTAACTAGTCAATTCCATCGTGTCTCATCTAATTTGATCTTTTTAGGATGCTTTTTTTTTTTGCCTCCCACACGCTATTTATAAGATTTTTTAAAACACTTAAATTTCTCAATGAGAAAGTATTTCTCATACGGTTGGCGCAAAATTACTAGTTATTGAGTGCCTTTTGCTCCATAGTTAAATACACTTATTCTAACAATGAATAATTTTGGTTGGTTGATGGCTTTGTCATCTCATGCCAGTACGATTGCAAATTTTTTTGTTAATATGCTTAATAACCCTCTTTAGAATACTAGATAGCACAGCCATCCTTGTGATATTATTACTAGCAGTAATATTTCCCTAGCGATACTTGAAAGTGGTGTCCAAAATTAGGAGGTCCGTATCCTTATCATGGAAGCATGTCAATTGCCCAAACTCTAACACTATTTTAGATATAAATTATCTAATGAATTGCCTCTACTCCTCCTAATGAAGAGAATGCACATTTGGACCATTTATGCACAAATTTGTGAATTACGTGATGCATTTTATAGTAGTAATGCCATCTCAATTTTATTATTGAGAAAAAAACAGAGCGGTTTCAATAAGGAATGATGATATCATCTTGATACAAAATATATTTGCTTGTGATTTTATTGCTCGCTAAAGTCCCAGTAAACCGCCGACCAAAGCAAATGCCTAAATCACAACCCCTCATACATCTTCAACCATTTGCAAGATGCAGGAAAAATGGTTGTCTTTTGAAGGGCACAATTGGATTGTTAAAAGAGAGACCAACTTCCACACTTTTCCCTTAATAAGCAGCATAGACGAAGTATATCTTCAAGTCCTGATTACTTGATTGTTATTTAACATTCAAATTCCTACCGCAACCACAAGATTCTCCAATGTGTTCATTTTTTTTTTTCCCAGAATTATGGACATAGCACTCCGTAGACTTCAAGACAGCTATAATCAATCTACATTAGCAGCTAAAGAAACAAAGATGGTAAGGAGGAACACAACTTCAAATTCTTAATGATGTCAAAATTTAGAGGGGAAAAGGAACCAAACATACATAGAACAAACGATGTTAGTGAAATCTCAAAAATGAATGACGAAAGACATGATATGATTATTACCAAGTACTCTCGCGAGGACAAGATTCAAGATGCTTTTCTCGGTGCGAGGTCACTTTCGCTTTTGCGTGTGGTACAATTTTGGACAAGTCTAAGGGAGAATGGTGGTGGTCGATTGATTTGTCACAACTCGAGTGTTCTCTCTGCCTAATGCGAATAAAATTCAAGTATGGCGGCTTCTAGTTTTTCTAAATTATTCGAAGTTTTAACTAGTTAATTCCATTGTCTCTCACCTAATTTGGTCTTTTAAGGACGCTTTTTTTCCTCCTACGCTCTATTTATAAAATTTTTCAAAACACTTAAATTTCTCAATGAGAAAGTATTTCTCATAGCGCTGGTGCAAAATTACTAGTTATTGAGTGCCTTTTGCACCATAGTTAAATGCACTTATTCTAACAACGAATACTTTTGGTTGGCTGATGGCTCTGTCATCTCATGCCAGTACAATCGCAAAAATGTCTGTTAAATATGCTTAATAACCCTCTTTAGAATACTAGATAGCATGGCGATCCTTGTGATATTATTACTAGCAATAATATTTCCCTAGCGATACTTGAAAGTGGTGTCCAAAATTGGGAGGTCCGTATCCTTATCTCGGAAGCATGTCAATTGCCCTAACTCTAATGCTTTTAGACATAAATTATATAATGAATTCCTGAGTTGCCTCTACTCCTCTCGATGAAGATAATGGGCATCTGGACCATTGATGTGCAAATCTGTGAATTACGTGATGCATTATAAAATAGTAACATCATCCCAAATTCATTAGCGAGAAAAAACAGAGCAATTTCAAAAAGGAATTATGATATCGTCTCGATACAAAAACTATTTGCTTGAGATTTTATTGCTCGCTAAAGTCCCGGTAAACTGCCAACTAAAGCAGATGGTTAAATCACAACCCCTCGTATATCTTCAACCATTTGAATAGTGTAGGAACAATGGTTTTTTTTTTTTTTTTTTTTTTTTTAAGGGCACAATTGGATTGTTAAAAGAGAGACCAACTTCCACACTTTTCTCTTAATAAGCAATATGGTATAGACGGCCCGTTTGGTTCAACTTTGGATAAATACAAAGGCATTTCCCCAAGTAACTTTGAATGAATGGGCATTTTGTGAATGCTAGTGTGCTTGGAAACTCATTTTTGTGCATATTTTGCAAAGTAGCTTTGAGGTGAAAAGAAAAAGAAAAAAAGAAAAGAAAAGAAAAGGGAGGAGAAGATTCAGTTGTGCTCAGGTAGTTGGCAGTGGTGTTGGTGGTGGTGGGGAGGCGGCTAGTGGCGGTGGAGAGGTGGCTGGTGGTGGTGGCGGCAGTAGGGGGAGGTGGCGTCACCAAAGGCTGCCTGGGTCGCACGACCCAGGCGACGCTCGAAGTCACGTGGCCTCAGGCAACGCCGCTTGAGGTCGACGACCCAGGCGACGCTCGAGGTTGCCCGACTTCAGGCGAGGCTTCCAGCGGCCAGATCTGGTCCCCCGGCAGCCAGATCTGGCCGCTCGCGGCTGAGCACTGCCCGCTGGCTGAGTTTCGCGAGGAAGAAGGAAGAAGACGATGAACAGTAACTTTCGAGGGCAAGAGAGGAAAACACAATTATTTGTCATGGCAATATTTGAAAGAAAAAAATTCATTAAACCCTAAGCTAGCATTTCGAAAATGCTGAAAGCTCAAAGTTGGTCGGACCTGCTTTGGGCTTTCAGCATTCCAAATTCTGGCATTTAGCAAATGAAGACTCAAAAGTGTGAACCAAACGCAAAATATTTTCCCCAAGGGGCTTTGGGGGCAACCCCTTGGGAAAGTCGAACCAAACGGAGCCTAGTATATCTTCAAGTCCTGATTACTTAATTGCCATTTAACATTTAAATTCCTACGCAACCATAAGATTCTCCAATGCATTCATTTTTATTTTTCCCAGAATTATGGACGTAGCACTCTGTAGACTTCAAGACAGCTATAGTCAATCTACATTAACAGCTAAAGAAACAAAGATGGTAAAGAGGAACAGGATTTCGAATTCTTAATGATTTTGAATTTAGAGGGAAAAAGGAAGCAAACATACATAGAAGAGACAATGTCAATGAAATCCCAAAAATGAATGTCGAAAGACATGAAATGATTATTACCAGGTAGTCTAGTGAAGACGAGATTCAAGATGCTTTCCTCGGTGCGAGGTCACTTTCGCTTTTGCTTGTGGTACCATTATGGACAAGTCTAAGAGAGAATGGTGGTGGTTGACTCACTTGTCACAGCTCGAGTGTTTTCTCTCCCTACTATGAATAAAATTCAAGTCTGGCGGCTTCTAGATTTTCTGAATTATGCGAAGTTTTAATTAGTCAATTCCATCGTCTCTCAACTAATTTGGTCTTTTTAGGACACTTTTTTTCCTCCTACGCACTATTTATAAGATTTTTTAAAACACTTAAATTTATCAATAAGAAAGCATTTCTCATAGCGCTGGCGCAAAATTATTAGTTATTGAGCGCCTTTTGTTCCATAGTTAAATGCACCTCTTCTAATGACAAATACTTTTGGTTGGTTGATGGTTTTGTCATCTCATGCTAGTACAATCGCAAAAGTTTTTGTTAAATATGCTTAATAACCCTCTTTAGAATACTAGATAGCACGGCCATCCTTGTGATATTATTACTAGCAATGATTTTTCCCTAGCGATACTTGAAAGTGGTGTCCAAAATTGGGAGGTCCGTATCCTTATCATGGAAGCATGTCAATTGCCCAAACTATAACGCTATTTTAGATATAAATTATCTAATGAATTCCTTAGTTCCCTCTACTTCTCCCTACGAAGAGAATGGGCATTTGGACCATTGATGCGCAAATTGTGAATTACGTGATGCATTTTAAAATAGTAACGTCATCCCAATTTTATCATCGAGCAAAAACAAAGCAGTTTCAATAAGGAATGATGATTTCGTCCCGATACAAAATCTATTGGCTTGTGATTGTATTGCTCGCTAAAGTCCCAGTAAACCACCGACTAAAGCAAATGGTTAAATCACAACCCCTCGTATATCTTCAACCATTTGCAAAGTGCAGGAACAATGGTTGTTTTTTGAAGGGCACAATTGGATTGTTAAAAGAGAGACCAACTTCCACACTTTTCCCTTAATAAGCAGTATAGTATAGACGTAAATATTACCTCTTGCAAGAAAAAAAATAAAAATAAATAAATAAATAACTCGAAGTTTATTTTAGCGTTCATTTTAGATTGGATCAATGGGCAAGATCGATCTAATATCAGGCCCAAATATTCAAGCACAAGCATGACAAGAAAAGAACATTAAGCCATCATTTATTTTATGAAAAGTGAATGATTTAACAAAAATCTTTCTAATAATGATCGGTTGCATCTCTTCAAAAAATTAGCTGGTAAAAGATATTTTCATTATCGAGAATAATTTATGTTTCCATATTTTCATGGATGATGAGAAAATTTTTGTTCATTCATTTTTGTAGTCTTTTTTTTTTTTTTTTTTTTTTCAGTCCGAATTCATTTTTGTAGTCGATTTAAGCAATCTCTTTTAGGAAAATATTTTCTAAGTCATTAATTTTTTGTGAAACAAATGAAACCTAAATTAAATAGAAAATGATAGATAAGGTCTAGCTATGCGGACTGGGCTCAGGCAAGATTTACATTTCGGTTTTTCTTTCCATGAAATAGCTCTATGCTTAGCTTGGTTACTTCACAAAAAGAATTCTTATCTATTGGCTTAGCCATCTAGATCTTTTCATCGAGCCCGAATTGGACCTCAAACTAGTCAATTAAGAGCTTAATCTCGTGATTAATCTCAACTCACTTGAGTACTCAATGCTAACTTGAATTACCAGATCGACATATCTTCTCGGGACAATCCGGTCAAATTAAACTTAAATTCGAGATCATTTAGAATTCAAAGTTTGACCAAAAGAACAAAATATTCCATGAATGATTAAATTTTTTTTAGTGAAAATTCAAAAAGGAATATAAAAAAATATGAAATAATTAAAATAACTGACCCACTTTTACAAGTCATTTGTGATATTTTGTATTGTCGCAAGCCTCTCAATGGGCAGGAAAATATGGTTTTGAAGATAATGTTGAGTGGAGGACCAACGATTGTCAATCGAGGTGGGTTCCTTCAAATTCTTATCTTGCGCAACATTGGAAAATTCATTTTCATTAGATTAACCTATGAAAATTCTATATGAAGGAGTTGCTACTAGTCAATTGGAATTAAAAACAAAATGAGACATTAAAGAATACCTCACTGTTTACACAACTAGAGATCTAAAATTAGGAACTTAAATACACTAATTATTTAACTAATGCCCTTTCGATACTGGGACTTGGTTATTTGTCAACTAAAGTGTTCATCGAGTCTTTTTACCAATTATGAAGCTTAAAGTTTTTGTCTGCTAAATGGCCATGCAATATTGTTGTGTTTATTGGGATCCTCAAAGTGTAACGTAATCATTCATCTAAAACAAGCAAATTACAACACAAAAAAAGCAACATAAAGGAATCACAATCAATTCATCAAAGTTATTAACGAAAGAACGTGCAAAAAGTAAAGTGTACTAAAGTAATTCAATAAAAAAAAAATGGGGAAAGAATATAACATCGCTTTGTTATTAAGCCCCTGCACAGTAAGCCCTATGAGCTTAGCTCAAAATCAAATTCAAATTTTCTAGGAAACCAATTTTCGTAAATCTAAACTAAAACTTATAAAAGACCATGGAATTTCCTAAGCCATATGTGTACTAATTAAATGAAAATGAACTAACGCTAATACTGAAATCTAATAACCTAATCAAGACCTATTTTTCTAATTTTTTCAATTTTTTTTTTTATTTTTATATTCTGAAAATGTGAAGTCAGGGCCTGGCCCGAATGTGGGCCAACACTGAAATTCGCGGGTCCCGTCCACAGACACTGATATCAAACTTAGCCGACGACTATTTAAACTAAGTCAAGCCCAAACCTATTTAGACGATGTCAAGCCCAGACCTTCTGAGACCCAACTGAAGCCCACGACACTAAGAGCACTCTTAAACCATTTTCCATCAAAGCCAATATCGAGCCCATTTTCTATTGTCATCTCGTCTTTCTTTGTTTTTTGTCTTTATCCATCTTTTCCATCGTCTTTCCCATATGCCCAATCCAACGTTCTTAGAATTCTGGTTATCTCGATGTTAATCATCAAGCCCTAACATCACCAAAAGAAAAACTTCGCTTTTGATCACAACCACCATCATTCATTAAGCATCCGCCACACATGAGCACAAGTTTAACTAGAATATAGAGGCATAACATTACAACGACATGAGTAATCACATCTCCTCTTGGACATCTTTCGGCCGTAATTGCCATCAATCGCTTTAGGAAAATAGAACATAGGATAGAGGAGCATAATGATTCAGAAATGTATTCAACCAATGTGAAAACATTAGAGCTCGTGTTTAAATGACTTCAAAATCACTTAATCTACGCCAACATACTTTCGGGTTTAGAAAATGACGAAACTAATCCACATTGAAATGTCATAGACATAAATAATGCATGCAATCATTTGTTTTTACGTTTTTGATGTCTCTCTCGTTGATGCGAGCTCTCTCTACCCTTTGGTAGCGTCTTCCTTCCCACAAACCCTAGATCTAATCTTTTGCAACTTTTTCCTTTTCTTTCTCTTTTACACAATGATCCACAAAAAAAGAAGAAACCAAAAAAGTTCTCTCCAATCTTGATTCCGCAGAGTGTGGCAGTCCCTGTTCACTCATATAGAACAGTAGCTTGGATTTCGGATATGGCGAAGGTAGTGTCTACCATGATCAATTAAGGTAGAATCTCTTCTTCATCTTGCAATATGGGGTCTGGGTTCATGGCTGTCAGAAATATGGCGAAGAATGTAGACTATCTATGCGGCTGAAATGGTTAGGGCTCTGCATCAGGCTTTCTGGAATATTGTTGTCGCTGTGGATGATGATGTTGGAACATGATTTGATCATCTTCTGGATCCTCTTTGTTGAGAAAATATGATATTAGTAGGAGGGAATAAATTTTGCAATTACTTGTCTAGCAAATAATAATCAGGCAGTAATCAAAAGAATCGAGATGTTGAAGTAAGATCGTACCCATCTCTCTTTGAACTAAAAATATGAAAATGTCCTGTATTGTACACCTTCGTAGTCCTGAGCATCCTTTCTGAAACTATCCATCCCCACAGTTAGAAATTATGGATAGTAAGGAGGAAAACGAGATGCGGGTGGCAGCATTATGCAAAAGACTAGGACATCTTTGGTCAGAGGAAGATGTGGTAGAAGTGTTCAGAAATACCTTTATAGAAAAGAGATGAATGCAACAGAACTGTTCTGGGTAAACTTTACTCTAAACCTAATGTAAACTATCCAGCATTTCTCTCTACTATGAAGAAGGCATGGAAAACAGATGCTGTTTCGTGTGTACAAAAAGAACCGGGGCTCTTTATCTTTGTCTTTCAATCAAAGGAGGAGAAGGAGAGGGTGTTGAAGTCTGCTCCATGGTCTTATTCTAGCAATTTGCTTGTCCTTAAACAGTGCGATCTTGAAACCCCAGAACATTGTTATGATTTCTCCAGAACAACTTTTTGGGTGAGAATAGGAGGTATCCCCCCTGGGTGGAGAGTCGAACCAATTTACCACTATCTTGGAAGAAAGTTAGGTTAGGTCTGGGAAATTCAGCTGGAATCAATGGGAAATGTTCAAAAAAAAAGAAGGAAGAGTCAGAGTGGAAATTGTCACGCCCCGAACCCCAAGACACGTGAACAACCCGCCATGGTCGTGCAATTGCGACATTCCCAGGTAGTGTCGCCGACCCAATTTAATTTTATTAAGCGCATGCGGAACGTATTAAGAAACCCCTGACAATTTAAAAGCGGGATAGAATAACACGAACAAAAATCAATTTAATACAAATCAACATGCTATCATAAAATCACCCAAGGTTTACATACAGCCAAAATGGGTCGAGTCTACACACTAGGGATCGGCCCAACCAAAAGAAGGAATAGTCCTAAGGCTACTAGTCAAATTCGATCGTCGACCCTTCATCTTCTTGGCTCTGCAACTCCTTGCCCAACTGCACCGGCAGTTCACCTTACTCCGCTGGAATCGTCACCTACGGCCCTGAAATGTTTTTCCGACAACGGGGTGGGACATTATCTCGGCAAGTTCACCCCTCCTAAGCCCCTATTAGAAAGAAAATACACCCCAGCATGAACTAGCCACACATCAAGAAGACTTACCTCGCAATAGTCCGCGCCTGCAGGTTAGTACAGTTCATATCATTCAATCAGGTTCAAACGTGACAATTAAATAATCACGGCACAATCACATCATCAATCAATCAACCACTTGGATCGTCTTAGCGATCAATCGGCTCGGCCGATTACGTGTCATTCTAACAAATCAATCAATGCTCCCAACCACGACTTTAAAGGTAAGCTCAACAATCGGTGGTAATCCCGGCCCCACGTGGCACGACCATCAATAAGGTGGTTCAACGCCGCCTCGATAGGCACAACCTCTAATAGGTGGTTATCACAGCCCCAAAGGCACGACCTCTAATAGGTGGTCATCACGGCCTCACTAGGCACTGCCTCTCATAGGCGGTTCATCACGACAGCAAAGGCACGACCTCTAATAGATGATTCATCACGGCCTCACCAAGCACGGCCTCTAATAGGCGGTCTATCGCGGCCAAAATCCCAACAATTCCCACACTTGGAATTTCTACACATAACCCTAATTAATGCAATCACACTCAATTCGCCACCAATCAAGCATCAAATTTAAATTCTAACAACACAAGCCGATCGGCACGAAATTACGAGCAACTGGGGCTAAAAATAAAATTTTCCTTTTTTTTTTTTTTATTTCGGAATATTTTAATATTATTTTAATTAGCCGAATTTCGAAATATTTAAATAAATCTAAATTAAAATATAATTAAGTCACATCACCACTTAACTCTAATTAACCCATTTTTAACTTAAATTAAACACAATTAAGCTTAATCCAATTTCTTAATCCAACTTATAATAAAATAATCTAATCTATCCACCTAAACATGTTTAAATTAAACTAAACATACTTAGGGCATAATTAACCATCTAATCAAGGATTAGTGAGGTAAACTCACGGATTTAGATGCCGCTTAGCTCAAATCGAAGAGGGCGACGCCGAGATCGACTTTCCCCAAAGGCGGTCTCGCGTCCGGTCGGAAGGCGATCGAAACGTGCCTTGAGTGTGCTGCCATACCCATTTAGAAGCCGCTCGGTTTGCTGCTGGTTGGGGCGGATCCGGCGCCGGTTGAGGCGCGCAAGGGCCGAGAGGGGCTGAGGGACGACGGAGGAGGGGTGGCGGCTAACGGCGGCGGCTCACGGTGGCTTTCCGGCAGGCTTGGTGATGGCAAGAGGCGGCTGGAGACGTTGGACGACGAAGGGGTGAAGCGGGGTGGCGTGCGAGCTCCGCGCGCGGACAACTTGGCGTGACGGCGTGCGGGCGGCGGCACGACGGAGGCGGTGCAGGGCAGGCGGCGTGCGGCTGCTCCGGCTAATCTTCAGCTTGCTGGGTTCATGAAGAAGAAGAAGAAGAAGAAGAAGAAGAGAATGAAGATGGGGAGAGGGGGGCCGACGGGAGAGAGGGGAGAGGAAAGATAAGACCCCTTTCTCTCTCTTCCTTTCCCTTTTCTTTTCCTTTTTCTCCTTTTCTTTTAAACCAATTAAGAGGGCCCACCACATGACCTCACCAATGACGTCACGCTCCACTATCTCTCACAACTTCTTCAATGGGTGCATTTCATTTTTCCGCCGGGGCCTAAAACTTTGTACATCTCAATTTCTTCAATTCTTCTTTCAACTGGGTCCAATTAAAGTCCATAAAAATAATCCAATGTTATCACACTTTAATTCATATCTTCACTTGTCCATAGAACCTTCTTTAGTCTCAATTGCGCGATCAAAGGCGAACCTTAATCCCTCTCGATTCAAATTAAATTGACTCCCATAAAATCAATTGATGTCTCACTTATCAAATTGATTATTTTCTTTATCCAAAAATCCCTCCTATTCCTCAATTTCATAACCCCGGCTTCAAGCGAACGAGAACAGCCCCATTTATCCAGTCGAAATTAGAACCCGAAAATCTGGATGTCACAACTCTTCCCCTCTTATAAAAATTTCGTCCTCAAAATTTAAACCTTTACCAATCCTTATACAAAAGGTGAGGGTATTTTCATTTCGATGAGTCTCACTATTTCAAGCTAATCCTTCGGTCTCATGGTGTTGCCCGACCATCTTGGTCAAGGATACCATCTTGATATACCAAATCTGCTCTTTCTGAATCGACAACTGAACTGAACTTCTCATATATGACACTCTGTCGTTCACATCTGATCTCTTCTTCTCAACTCCCCAATGAACCCTTGAAGTTCAATGACTGAAAATTTCTGACAGTTCTGTCTAGCCTTCACTCTGACACTGATCTAACCACTGCAATCACTGAATACTGAGCTGACTTTGTCCTGTAATCTTTCCTCACTTTCTTTTTACCACTGAATTTTGTACCCTCTGCTATGCACTGCTTAAGAAAGAACCCCCTGAAAACTCTGCCAAACTTGTAATCTCTGATCTGGATTTGAAATATAAATCACCCCCGGCACCCCATGCCGGTGAATTATCCGATGCCCACACACTTCGATATACACACTTTGTGACATGACAAAAGCTTCACTCTCTGAAATCGAACTTAGATTGGCGGTTAATTTCATTCTGACGCGCTTTTGGTGTGACCTAGGCTACTAGGTAGTTCTCAGAACTTTTTTAGACAAATGACCCGTGGTCGATTTCCTTCGAGTCACAGTGAACCCACTCGACACATTGTCGATTCTCGATTGTCGTGAAAATCTCGAGGATTCGAATACGGACACAGGGTACCAAAACGACAGTAACATCAAATTAGTACCAGTCGATGAGAGTTTTCCAATTCAGTGGGGTCACCCACGATTGGTCATTCATCCCAGTCGAACCGACCTATCTCGATCTTAATTCGATTTTATCTTTGTGCCGCAATGATCTCTAAAGATGAACACGGTCGAGAAGTCGATTCCTGGTCGAATCATCAAGTCTATTTGCCTTAAAGTCCTTAATAACTCACCCAGCTAGTCTAGTTATCTCGTGAGTGGCCAACTCAGAGAAAAGCACTAAAGTCGCGCCGATGAAATGCCCAACTTATCCAATCAAAGTCAGAATCCATTCGTATCGTACCAAAGCGGACCAACTCCATCTATCAATCGACCACTATCCTCAAATGGTATCAATAATCTCCTGAATCCTTAGTAAGCTCATCACAATGTCCCATTGTGATATATTTTCGTTCCCCGGGGACTCTTAAGTGATGGTAAAATCCTCCGAGTCCGCATTCGAACTTCCACTTACGACAACTCGCACTTGCAATCGCTTGGCGATATCTATCTTCATATCAGCCTACCAATTTAACTGATGCCGATTCTGACTTACTTGCACCATCCGGTCAAAACCGCAATACCATAGTGAACTTTTGACAAAATCTTTTCCTTGAGTGCTATACTGTCAAGTGTATTCAATCACTCATGGAACCCGAACTTTCCATCCTCAGAAATCTCAAAGTCAATCTCTTTCTTACTTGTATCCTCTTATCAAACTTTCTAAACATCTCTGTCTGTCAACTAGGCGCTGATTAAAACTTGAGCATCTGGTTCAATTTTGAGGGCGGCTATAAAATTCAAAGGGTAGCTTACCTCAAATTTGAAAACCAAATTTTGAACCCTTTCTAAGTAAAATCTATACTTTAGCCAGTCTATGCACAATTGAAGACTCTCGGCTCAAGGCATCAGTGACTTCTTTCATCCTTCCGGGTGATACCAGATACCACTATTCAAGTCCTTCAAAAGATCTGGTTCACAGTGCCATCTCATTCACTTCCTCCTAGGAGAATAAATACTTTGAGGCTTTGACAGTCGATAAAGATCTGGAGTCCCCCTTTACACCAATGACATCTCTAAATCTCCGGAGCGGAAATTGTTGCTGTGAGTTCTAAGTTGTCTGTTAGGTAATTCGGTTCATAAGGTCTCAACTGACGGGACACACATGTAATAACCCTATCATGTTGCATCATTAAGCAACCCAATCCTTCAAATGATGTATCACCGAAGATCTCACATCCTCCAGGACCCACGGAATGGCCCACACAAGTGCAGTAGTCAGCCTGTTCTTAGGCTCTTGAAAACTATACCTGTACTCATCTATCCACATGAACTTTTCTTCCTTCCTCAGTAGTTTTGTTAACGGCAATGCCAACACTGAAAGAAAACCCATATACGTACTGTCTGTAATACCTTGCTAAACCCAGAAACTTCTGATCTCTGTCACTGTAGTCAATCTCAGCCAACTCTTCACTGCTTTCATCTTGACGGGGTCCACGAAGATTTCTTCGCCTGAAATCGCGTGACTTACGAGCGATACATATGTCATCCAGAACTTGCACTAACTAAACTTAACATGAAATTCTAGAGCCCTTAAGGTCTGAAGTATCATCTTTAACTGTCTCTTGTGCCCCTTGGCACTCTTTGAACACACCAGGATAACTTCACTAAATACGATCACAACTGATTTACGTACCCTTACACATTCTGCTCATAAGATCCAAACAAATCGTTAAGGTATCCGTCAAACCACACAGCATTATAGTGAACTCATAACTGCCGTAGTGAGTGCGAGGTGCTAACTTCGGTATGCCTTCCCTCCTGATCCTCAACTGATGACACTCTGACCTCCAATCGGTCTTGAGAAATATCAATGTACCACCACAACAAACCAACTTTCTTCTTCATGAATAGAACAAGTGCTCCCCAAGGTGATGCACTGGAACAAATGAATCCCTATCCAAAAATTCCTGCATCTGCACCTTCAGTCCTTCTAACTTAGGTAACACCATCCAGTAAGGAGCCTTAGGGACTGGCTCTGTTCCAGGTACTAATTCAGTCACGACTCTACTTCTCTTCCTGACAACAAACCTGACAACAAACCTAACAATTCTCCATAACATACTTTAGAAAACTTCTGTACTACAATTATGCTCTCGATATTCGGCCCCTCAAGCGACGCATCCATTACCTTTGCCATGTAGATTCGATAACTAACAAACTGAACCAGGTCATCTTCAATGACAAATAACAATGATTGAAGTTCCTTTTCGACTTTTAGTGACCCAAAATTTTCGCACGCTAACTGAACAAACTGAATTATATTACTGCCACGATTCAAACTAACAGAAGGCTCCTCGAGCCAAACATTTTTATAAATGACTTCCAAGTCATACTTAAGTAAACTTTTCAAGTACAACTATCTTCAGAGATTCATCTTCCCATCACTTTATTACCACAACGGAGGTCCTACAACCTTCACTGAAAATTCTGCTGCACTACTCTGGTAAAAGCATCTCAAAAGTATTCTTCTCTTGATCGATGCATGGTCAATCCCTTCATGCTCCTCTAGCCATTGTAGTGGCGTCATACCTGCAGTAACGGCGCTTACGCTCTCCTGAGCTTACATAAACAATTCATAACTTGATGGCCATGCCAGCCACGTTCAAGCCGTGTTCCCTTTTTACTCTGACCTTGGGCTAACTCATACCTCCTTTTCACAAACTCGACACACAATTAGTGAGTCATCTACCTCCCATCAAGGAATACCACACACCTTTCTTTGCACTGAGATCTGTTCCAAGCGCCCCACTAAATATCCCGAAGCATATTTCCTCTGCTGTATCTTATCAATGGCGGTGACAGAAACAACTGTGATTTCATCTGCCTATACGAACAATCTTTGATCAAACGGCCTTACTGGCGACATCTGTAACAAGTCTCTTCCCTCTTACAGTACAGGACAGATCCATGTCCTTTCTTATAGACACGACACACACGATCAAGCTAAGCACTGACTTTCCAATTCTACTCTTCCAGATGGGTGAAACATGGCACCTTTCTTCTGACATCAGCCCTTCTCCCCAATCGATTCTTATTTCTGTCTAAACTGAACCTTGACTCAGATACAATGGCTTGATCCTCGATCACAATTCCAGATTGGGCCTCAACAGGCATGGTCACAACAACAGTCACAACACTGGCAGCGATGGAAACAACGACAACAACGGCGGTTACGGCCTTGGCGACATTTGCATCACTGACAACGATGGCGGTAACATCGACTGAAACGGCGACTTACTGACCCATTCTGTCTCCCAACCTCTCAAGCATTCTCAAAAATCGAGCAAACTTTGAACCTTTGGGGGCTACTACCCCAGCATTGACTAGAGACAATGCTTTATCACTCGCACTAGCTCCAACTTGCGCTCTACCCGGGGCACCACGGGCACTAACTTTCAACAGCAGCCCACCCCGCAACACAAGGCCTACAACCCTTACTAAGTGGCCCACGACACACGGTCGCTCACACAACAGGCTCAACACAGACGCCTATTTCTAAAACCAACACTAAGCGACCACACAAGCAAGCTACCAAGCAACTATCAATCACATGCATTAGGATAAGTAAAGTCTTTCCTACTAACTATCCCATGACTCATCGCCCTTATCACTCCATACACTAACCATGCTCTGATACCACTTAAACGGGTTGTCACGCCTCGAACCCCGAGACACATGAACAACCCGCCATGGTCGTGCAATTGCGACATTCCCAGGTAGTGCCGCCGACCCAATTTAATTTTATTAAGCGCATGCGGAACGTATTAAGAAATCGTTGACAATTTAAAAGCGGGATAGAACAGCAGGAACAAAAATTAATTTAATACAAATCAACATGCTATCATAAAATCACCCAAGGTTTGCATATAGCCGAAATGGGTCGGAGTCTACACACTAGGGATCGGCCCAACCAAAAGAAGGAATAGTCCTAAGGCTACTAGTCAGATTCGATCGTCGACCCTTCATCTTCTTGGCTCTGCAACTCCTTGCCTAACTGCATCGGCAGTTCACCTTACTCCACTGGAATCGTCACCTACGGCCCTGAAATGTTTTTCCCACAATGGGGTGAGACATTGTCTCAGCAAGTTCACCCCTCCTAAGCCCCTATTAGAAAGAAAATACACCCCAGCATGAATTAGCCATACATCAAGAAGACTTACCTCGCAATAGTCCGCGCCTGCAGGTTAGTACAGTTCATATCATTCAATCAGGTACAAACGTGACAATTAAATAATCACGGCACAATCACATCATCAACCAATCAACCACTTTGATTGTCTCAGCGATCAATCGGCTCGGCCGATTACGTGTCATTCTAGCAAATCAATCAATGCTCTCAACACTCGGTGGTAATCCCGGCCCCACGTGGCACGACCTTCAATAAGGTGGTTCAACGCTGCCTCGATAGGCACGACCTCTAATAGGTGGTTATCACGGCCCCAAAGGCATGACCTCTAATAGGTGGTCATCATGGCCTCACTAGACACGGCCTCTCATAGGCAGTTCATCACGGCCGCAAAGGCACGACCTCTAATAGGTGGTTCATCACGGCCTCACCAGGCACGGCCTCTAATAGGCGGTCTATCGCTGCCAAAATCCCAACAATTCCCACACTTGAAATTTTTATACATAACCCCTAATTAATGCAATCACACTCAATTCGCCACCAATCAAGCATCAAATTTAAATTCTAATAACACGGCGGCGATCGGCCACGAAATTCTGAGCAACCGGGGCTAAAAATAAAATTTTCTTTTTTTTTATTTCGGAATATTTTAATATTATTTTAATCAGCCGAATTTCGAAATATTTAAATAAATCTAAATTAAAATCTAATTAAGTCACATCAACACTTAACTTTAATTAACCCATTTTAACTTAAATTAAACACAATTAAGCTTAATCCAATTTCTTAATCCAACTTATAATAAAATAATCTAATCTATCCACCTAAACATACTTAAATTAAACTAAACATATTTAGGGCATAATTAACCGTCTAATCAAGGATTAGTGAGGTAAACTCACGGATTTGGACGCCGCTTAGCTCAAATCGAAGAGGGCAACGCCAAGATCGACTTTCCCCAAAGGCGGTCTCGCGTCCAGGGCCGGGAAGGCGGCCGAAACGGGCCTTGAGTGTGCTGCCATACCCATTTAGAAGCTGCTCCGTTTGCTCTAGTTGGGGCGGATTCGGCGCCGGTTGAGGCGCGCAAGGGCCGAGAGGGGCTGAGGGACGACGGAGGAGGGGTGGCGACTGGCGGCGGGGGCTCATGGCGGCTTTCTGACAGGCTTGGTGACGGCGAGAGGCGGCTGGAGACGCTGGACGACGGAGGGGCGAAGCGGGGTGGTGCGCGGACGACGGCAACGACAGTGTGCGGGCGGCTAGCGCGACGGAGGCGGTGCAGCTGGGCGGCGTGCGGCTGCTCCGGCTGATCTTCAGCTTGCTGGGTTCATGAAGAATAAGAAGAAGAAGAAGAGAATGAAGATGGGGAGAGGGGGGGCCGACGAGAGAGAGGGGAGAGGAAAGAGAAGACCCCTTTCTCTCTCTTCCTTTCCCTTTTCTTTTCCTTTTTCTCCTTTTCTTTTAAACCAATTAAGAGGGCCCACCACATGACATCACCGATGACGTCATGCTCCACTATCTCTCACAACTTCTTCAATTGGTGCATTTCATTTTTCCGCCGGGGCCTAAAACTTTGTACATCTCAATTTCTTCAATTCTTCTTTCAATTGGGTCCAATTAAAGTCCATAAAAATAATCCAATGTTATCACACTTTAATTCACATCTTCACTTGTCCATAGAACCTTATTTAGTCTCAATTGCGCGATCAAAGGCGGACCTTAATCCCTCTCGATTCAAATTAACTTGACTCCCATAAAATCAATTGATGTCTCACTTATCAAATTGATTATTTTCTTTATCCAAAAATCCCTCCTATTCCTCAATTTCACAACCCCCGGCTTCAACTGAACGAGAACGGCCCCATTTATCCCGTCGAAATTAGAACCCGAAAATCTGGATGTCACAGAAATTGACCTATCTAATCCTTTAAAATCAAGGGCTATTCTGGATATTGGTAATAAATGGTTGTGGGTAGAATTAAATATGAGAGATTACCTCATTACTGCTACTCCTGTGGCAGAATTGGTCACTACGCACCGAATTGTTCAGAGATCCCTTATGTGGAATCACCATGGGCAGCAAACAAAATAGGTCCCTATGGACCCTGTTGAAAGTGGAAGCAATTGAACACAGCCCTTATTGGGAAGCCTTTTATGGAAAAATTGAAGAAGGACTTATAGTCGAAGAAACTATACCTGTGGAACCCTCTCCAGCTAATGAGCCGAATCTAACAGAGCGAGAGAAGGATCAAGATATGCAAATAGTAGCTTGTAGCAAAAAGAGAGTAGAAAGCTCAATGGAACCTGTGACCATGGATGCAACTATAACAACTCAGAAGGAATCCAAGGATTCTGGTAAACAAATCATTTGCTCAGAAGATCCCATCCAGAATTCTTTGAAAATAGGCAAAAGCAGCAAAAAAAGTATGAAGGTACAGAAAGCAAAGAAGCAGAAGTGTATACTTGACCCTACTCCTCTCCTTATAAATGACTCGGATCTGATGGAGACTCCAGTAAAGTTGCTCAAAGATGGTGCAGAATGGACTCTGGTGGCTAGCCCTAATAAGCCACCCAGGACGAAATGAAAATAATAAGCTGGAATTGTCAAGGGTTGGGCAACTCCCTGACAATACAGGAACTTAGAGCACTAAATGCTCTTGAAAAGCCCAGTTTAATTTTCCTTATGGAAACAAAAAACAAAGCAACGATGGTGGAAGGTATATGCAGAAAATTACAATTCCAGCATTTATTTCTAGAGAATCCAACAGGCATAGCAGGGGGTTTGGCTTTGATGTGGAAAGATCCAGTATCTTTGTAGGTGAAAGATAGTTCCAAACAGTATATAAATGTGGAATGTACTGATACAAACAGAAAAATTATGATGCAGATTACTTTTGTTCATGCTTCAACAAATTTTGGAGAAAGGCAACAGTTATGGCAACTTTTGAAGGCAATCAAACCCCAGAGTTCAACTCCATGGATATGCATGGGGGATTTCAATGAGATCCTATATGTATGGGAGAAGGTGGGGAAGAGAGAAGCAGATAATACCAGAATTGCAGCCTTTCGAAACATGCTTAACGAGACATCCTTGATGGATATGGATAGCCATGGTTGTGCATTCACCTGGGCAAACAAAAGAGAAGGGGAGGAGTTAGTTAAAAAAAAGACTAGATAGGATGCTATGTACATTGGAATGGCGCATAACATTTCATGAAGCAGAAATCCATGCACTGCCAGCAATAGGGTTGGATCACAGCCCTCTTGTCCATAGGCTATATACTGAACCTAGGAAGAGAGAGGGAATTTAAGATGGAGGCTTACTGGATCGAAAATGCGGAGTATCATGGCCTTATTCATCACATGGAATTATACATCTACAGCTCAGGTCACCTTTTCTGAGAAACTCAGGGAGACTTCTAAAGAATTAATCAAATGGAGTAAAGAGAAGTATGCCCATGCACCCAAAAGGATTAAAGAACTAACACAGACTCTTACTGAAATAACAAATCAACCAGCTCAGCACAGCAATCAGAAGCAAGTTCAAAGCATTATTCACTAGATTGATACACTGAGGAAGTAAGAAGAACAATACTAGGGATTAAGATCTCGAATTAAATGGCTGCAATGGGGTGATAAAAATACCAGTTTCTTTCATGCAACTACAATACAGAGAGGCGTAGAAATAATATCACAATGTTGCAAGTGGAAGAAAACAGGTGGTGCCGTGATCCAGAAGCACTCAGAACTCACATTCAATCATTCTATAGCAATTTATACAAAACAGAAGGGTATAGACATTACCAGCTAGTCTTGAACCAATGTCATTCTCCTATTGATGAAAGAATCAATGTAGAGCTGGAGGCAAACCCCACGATGGAGGAGGTGCGTGCAGCAGTGTTTCAATTGGGAGCCTTGAAAGCTCCAGGTCCTGATGGGTTCAATGGCCTGTTTTATCAAAATTCATTGGAAGTACTAAAATCTGACCTGTTCCAGCTAGTGCAGAATTTCTTCAGCACAAGTACTGTGAATCCTCTTCTCAATCAAACATATATAGCATTGATCCCTAAAGTGAAAAATCCTGAAACCATAAGCCAGTTTAGACCAATCAGTTTATGCAATTTCAGCTATAAAATTATTTCAAAACTATTAGCAAACAGAATGAAGAAGTGGCTGCCAGAGATAATAGAACCAGAGCATAGTGCATTTGTACAGGGCAGACAGATTCAGGATAACATCCTAATCGTGCAAGAAGTTTTACATCAGATGCGCATCACCAAGAGAAAGAGAAAATATCAGGCAGTATTAAAGCTAGATATGCAGAAGGCATACGACAGAATTGAATGGGATTTTGTTAGGGATTGTATGCTAAAAATGGGTTTCTCGAGGAAATGGGTCGATCTTATAATGCAATGCATAACAATAGTGACATTTAGTGTGAAGTTTAATGGTGAACCTACCCCTTTTTTCAACCCCTCACGAGGTCTCAGACAAGGTGATCTCCTGTTACCATATCTGTTCATATTAATTTCAAATGTGTTATCATGGATGATGCAAAAAGCAGTAGCAGATGGCAGCATTCAAGGTATACAGTTAAACAGATCATGTCCCAAGCTATCTCACCTTTTATTTGCAGATGATGTTATTTTTTTCTTGGATGGCACTATCATGGAGTGTCAGAATTTAACACTTACTCTGAACCAATATTGTTATGCAACAGGGCAAGCTGTAAACTTAAATAAGTCAGGGGTTTCTTTCAGTAAGCACTGCCCTATATCATTACGAAGAAACATGGCTCAGGAATTGCGAGTGCCTGTTTTCAAAAAGACAGGTAAATACTTAGGTATGCCCACAGAATTGGGACAATCAAAAAAAGACATATTTGCATGGATATTAACTAGAGTAAACTCAAAATTGGAGGGTTGGAAGGAAAAACTACTCACCAAAGTAGGAAATGAAGTGTTGATAAAGAGTGTGGTGTAGGCCATACCATCCTATGCAATGTCGATCTTTAAAGTGCCAGTGTCCATCTGCAGAACAATTGAAAGGAGAATAGCATCATTCTGGTGGCAAAAAGGAGATGCCAAAAGTGGGATGCATTGGAAAAATTGGGAAGTTCTGAAAAGGAGGAAGGATGAAGGAGGGATGGGCTTTAAAGACCTGATTACTTACAATCACGCGATGCTCGGTAAACAGGCATGGTGATTACATAATTCCCCAAATGCACTATGGACCAAAGTATTCAAGGGCCTCTATTTTCCCTACGGTGATGTCTGGACAGCTCAAAAAGGCCCGAGAGCATCATGGGGCTGGCGGAGCCTCCTGCTGGGTCGAGACACGATCAAAGAAGATATAATATGGTCAGTTGGGGATGGGAAACCACTAAAATTAGAGAGGATAGATGGTTAGTACAGGGGATTATTGGGGGACAACCAGAACAACAAGAACCTACCATGGTAGCAGATTTGATCAATGAAACCAGTCGAGCCTGGAATCAGCATCTAATTCAACAGATGTTTGTGGATAATATAGCCAACGAGATTTTAGCAATCCCCCTGAGCAAAAATCCTAAGCCAGATCACATACTATGGACAGGTAACAGAGCAGGGAAATTCTCCGTTAAAAGCGGATATAACAGGGCTTCTTTATCATCTATAAGAATAAATAAAAACCAGGCCTCATGTTCGTACCAGCCTCCACGCACTCTATGGACGCAGATCTGGAGCCTCTCAGTACCACCGAAGATCAGAACTTTCCTTTGGAGTATCTGTCAAAACGCGATTCTAACGAGGGAGAACCTATATAAAAGAAAAGTCATTCCAAACCCATTATGTCAGATCTGTCACACGCAAGTTGAAATCATAGAACACCTATTCCTATTCTATCGATGGACAAAACAGATCTGGGAGGATCAGAGGTTGCATGGCATAAATTTCAAGAGAAATATAAAGCGACTCGATCAATGGCTAGTGGAGGTTTTTCAAGCAAAACGGGAGGTACCTACATGGGAGTTCATCGGAATGGTTCTTTGGCAGATCTAGAAGGCCAGGAACTCATGGATCTTCAGGGGAAAAAACCCACAACCTCTAGAAATCCTCGAGCTCGCACAAAACCAGAGAGTTACTTTCAGTCAGGGGATGAAAACCCAAAAAGACAAAAATCAAGATTGGCTCTTACCGGAGTGTTGGAACCCACCGAAAAGACGAGAGATGAAAAAGTGAATGTTGACGCGTCATGGGTGCCAGGGGAGTTCCTCTATTTTGTAGCAGGAATCGTAAGGGAAGAAACTGGGTGTGTAGTCGAAGGGTTTGCTGCTGAAGTTAGGGTTTCTTCGGCGCCTCACGCGGAAGCCGAAGCACTTCTCCATGGGATTCGCTATCTGAAAGAGATAAAGTCGAGACATGTGGGGGAGGTGAAAAGTCAAATAGTTCACTCGATCTGCGAAAGTGACAGCTCTTCGGTGGTGGATTATGTGATGGGTCGGGCCGAAACACCTTGGAACCTGCGTGAAGTTATTCAACTATGCTAAGAAGAGCTATCCCAGTGCAATAATATTACCGTCAGATTTTGCCCTCGAGATGCAAACCGAGCTACAAACTGGTTGGCACGTTAACATCGAGCAAGGAAACTTCCTGCAAATTGGGTGTATTTCCCCCCTCTATCTCTTGCGAAAATTTTATGTTCAGACTGTAAGCCATCGTTATGCTCTCAGTCTAAGTAATCCAATGCATATATATGTTTTTTGACCAAAAAAAAAAAATGTCATAGACATTGCGCCAAACATATTCCAGCCAATCGATTAAGTAGCAGATCTTTGTGATTTCAAATTCGTATTCGTGACCATACTAAAATGAAATTAATATACGAAGTTCATTATCAAATATATGGACTCTAATATGGCCAAGTCTAGTCGAAGTTAAATGAGATTTACACTCACTTCACCGTCTCCCAAAACATAGCATGATAGAGAATCGGAAATTTCCTTATCAATGAAGTCAAGCTAAGTCGTAGTAGGCAGTCCAATCAACAATGGGAGCTCTCGTGATCGTCGTCTGCTAAAACAAAGACTAGTAGAAGGGCTTCAAGTTGACTTTTGGCCATTTCAATCTTCACAGCCGCAAAACAGAGTTGAACTGGGCTTCTTGGAAGCGGCGGTCTGGCTATGGCCACGTCGCCCCTGAGCGTGGCGACGAGCCGAAAACAAGAAAAAAGGCTCTAGAAATCGATTTATTGAGGGAAATTTTTGGTGAAATCTCTCTAAAAATTGCTCTTAGGAATGTTTCGAACTCAATCTGTGTGGAGCACATCTCTCTCTACCGTGTGAGCACCGATTGGCAACAAGATTGTGGTGGTCGAAAGCAATGACTAGCGGCGATGGATAAAGAAGCAATTTGTGGAAAGGTTAGAGAAGATAATAAAGGTGAAAACAGAAATAGACTTGACGCATGTGGATCATTTTTATAAAGGTATTATTGTCTCTGTTATAGCATGAGAACAATGGAAAGTGATACACTCCCAACATACAAGCTCTCTTAATAAAACTCGTGCAAAAAGCTTAGGGATAACAGAATCTCAATACAGATATCTTTCAAATTATTCAATGTCATTCCTATGCTCTCTCTTTCTTTGTTTTTTTAGCTTCACAAGGAGCATCTCAGTGATATATCAGGATAGTCGCAATGTTGTCAACTCTGATGAGGCTCTTCTCGAGCACTTAAAATAAGCTTTCCCCTCCAGCGCCAGAGGATGAACAGGATGTGCTTAGAGATATACGAAATCTTTTAACGAGGCAGTTTTCCCTCTCACCTTTTGTCCAACACCAACAAAGACAATCCCTTCAATACTCCACTCTGGACTTCAAGGACATGTTCTTAGTTCTCTTTATGATCGGACCACGCGGCCGCCTCCCATCAAATTAGAGGATATTCAGAAATTGGGAGGACCAAATTCATCACCGTTGTTCTGTCCAAGTTGTTCAGGTAAATAGCTGCGATCGACCATCGGACCCAGAACAAAGGAAGGCAACAATTATGGTGAGCCGTGTGGGTGAGATGTTTCCCTCAAAACCCTCCCCATCTGATAAGAATAAATTTTGACCAATCAGCAATGATTCCCATGAGCACGCCGTAAAGATTAAAAGATGTGAAAGGTGGGTTTTGCGTTTGTACGTAGTTACTGGGATTTGAACTAGTGATTTCCAATTCTTAGACTAGAAAGTCCACGACTACTCACAATTACTAGAGAAGAACCCAAAGCAATATACCCATGGTGTATAACAATGCCTCTAGAAAAATCTTTTCATAAAACTCGTATGAAAATTTTAGGAATAATGGAATTGCCAATACCTTTATTTTATTTTATTTTAATTTGTTCAATATTATTCATATTTTTTTTGGCCTATATGGTATCTAATTTATATATATATATATATATATATATATATATATATATATATATTTTTATCAAGTTAGATCTTTCGTTAAAATTGCAAAGATGCTAACATATTGCCATGTTTAGGCTGATCGAATTAACTAAAGATGAGTTACAACTCTTTTGTTGACTAAGACAAAATTATTAGAAAATTAAACAAAAATCACAAACGCTAGGTGAGAGAATTTAACAATTTCAAAATAGGGACATTAGATGCTAATCCAATATTTATGACAAGGGAAGAAAATGGCAGAGAAAGTGAAAACAACAAATAAGGTTGATGTACAGGTAAGTTGGGGAAAGTAACAAGGAAGAGCTCACGATTGAGTTTGCACGTGGTAGCATTCGTCTTTGAAGTTGGAAGTTGCAAAAGAGGTGGAATAATTGGAGTTATGCGGATTGTTCTCGTACGTATAGGAGGGAATTGTTATTATTAGTGTTTGGTTTATAAATACGAATGTTTTGAGATTGTAAAACTCTCTATTTCCACAATCAAGCAAATCCATAATCTATGTTTATATTTACTTTTTACTGCACTATTTTATTTTCCTCGAAATTTATCCTTTCAATGCAATATACATTTTTCTTGTAGTTTTTTTTTTTTTTCTTTGCAACTAGCTCCAAATTAATTTGCACCCCACTGAATCCCCTCTTTGTGCACTTTGGGAGCAAGGCATGTAACCGTGAAGCAATCCCAGTTATTATTTATTGGTACATATATTTTAGTAACCTGTTTAATCAATCATGAATTGCGTAGAATATTAAAAATTAATTTTTAATCCCTAGCAAAAATAATTTTCATTAAATTGCACAGCATATAAACATTAGGAGCATTTGCGTTAGTATTAATAGAAACCTTTTCTTTTTTAAGGAGAGGAAAAAATTAATTAAAAAGAATATTATTATTATTATTATTATTATTATTATTATTTAAAAAAGAAAAAAAGAGAAGGCCGGGCCGCGCTGGCCATCTTTTCTTCCTTTTATTTCCGCCTGGGCCCGCCCAGCCTCTTCGCTTTTCCTTCTTCCCCGGTCCAGTCTCCTTTCCCTCTTCCTTCTTTCCGCTCTTCCCTCGCGCTGGCCGAACAAGAGGACGCAAGAGGACCGAGAAGGACGACGGACGGAACAGGACGGATGCAGAGCGTCGACCGGGAGTTGGCGGTCGAGGCCAAGCCGGCAGTGGCAGCCGGCGTTGCAGGAGGCCATGCGCGCCGAACGGCTTAAAAGGGAGAGAGGAGAGCGAGCGAAGGGGAGGCTGGCTCGTTTGAGAGGGGACGGAGGGGGAGCTCGAGAGATCCGAGAGAGAGGGAGGCCAAGAGTGAAATCGGAGAGCGGCGCCCAGCCTCGCCCCCCATCGATCCAACTACGCGTCCCCGACGACCTCCGAACGGCGTCCCCAAGACCACCGCTCCCCGGCGTACGTGTTTCCGGCGAGTCCCTTTTCCTGGTTCCGAGACCCCACACCCGAGGATCTAGGCTCGGAGGCGTCGAGGCGGTCGGCCATGGCCATATTTGTGTCGAGCGCACCCTTTTAACCGCTGTCTCCAAGTCGGGTAGGGAGCCCCTCGCGATTGTACGCCCGTCCCGTGAACCTTTTGCTGCCTTGCCCGGTTTTGGCCGACCCGTGAAACCGAGGCTTGAAATTTTCTAGTTTATGTGCGGATTTGCTGTCAACCAGCCTTTGTCTGTCGTTTTTGAACTTTGTTTATCGGTTCTCTTAAGTTCGGACGTGAGTTCGAGTTCTAAAGATGGTCAGTGTCTTCTTCTCGATCCGTGGTCACCACATGTTTGATAATAGGTCAAAGTCAGCTCGTGCACATGCGTTGCCGATTGCCATTCGTTCTTAAATTCGTATAGGCAGATTTCGCATCATCACAAACTCCTTGTCGCTCGTTGAGCAGTAGTTCCATCGTTGAACCAGGTGGAAGAATGAGAGTTTCTTTGCGTTTTTTATTACTCTATGTTTTGCGCGTGAGGAATCGGTTGAAGTCTCCGGCCCAAACGTCAAACTCTTGGGTCATTTTGCTTTGGCTTGCTCTCCTGATCTCTGCTCTATTCAGTCTTTTATCTTGCAATTGTGAATGTGGAATGTGTATTGGAAGAAAATGGTGATTGGTAGCGACCCGAAGAGGGTGATGTGTTTGATGATGTCTCCTTGGCGGATATTCGTCCATTGGCTGGTGATGGCATTAGCATGGCGGCGGCGGCGGCGGCGACGATGTGGGTCTGCCGGCATATGTAGGCTATCAAGTGTGATGTTTAAGTCATTCTCGATTTCAAGTCTGAGAGCGTTGATGGTTAAACAAAAATGTTGGGGCAGTGGGAAGACTAGGCTAGAAAGAAATGGGCTTATTCCGAAGAAATGGGCTTGGTGCCCGATTAATGTCCATTCGGACCAGTCAACCCCTGGTGGCCCGCCCAAGTTCCTATTTCATATATTATAAAATTAATAAAAAATTTAAAATTTTAAAAATTTTTCATTTTTAAGAAAATGCTTTAAAATATTTTTTTAGTAGTTTTCTCTCAAAATGTGTGAAAATCCTTGATAAAAAATTGTGCTCAAAATTGAACAAGTCCTTATACCTTCACCATAGGATTTAAATGTTTTTAGAGACAAATGCTAAGTTGTCATTTGTGCATTTTCATTTCAACTATTATGTGATTGCACACTTTTGATATGTTAATTTTGGTTTCCCTAGTTAGAAATGGAATTATTTCTTATTTCTTAGCATTAGATTTTCACTTTGCCTTACAACTTATTTAATGTTTTCCTGGTTGCTGATTGTTATTTTTATGATTGCGCCATTACATGATCATCTTGCAAAGTTTAAAATCAATATAGACAACTTGACAAACATCCTATTGAAATAAACAAGAGTAAGTATCAAAATGGCACTAGTTAATTAATTAGTGTAATTAAATCCCTAATTTAGATTCTCTGGTTGTGTAGGAATTGAGGTATATTCTTATGTCTTACTTGATTTTTAGCCAATTCCAATAGGCTAGTGGCAACTCATCATTAAAAAATTATTATAGGTTCAATTTGAAACTAAAATTAAATATCCCAATCGTTGCGATGTATAGATTTGGGAGAGTTCATGCCTAAACAAGAGTTGTAGGCTCGTTCTTTAGGCAATACCCTAAATTTATGTCTTTTCCCTCTAGACAAAAAGGTGGGTTGTGACACTATTGGTGCTATTTTTTTTTTTTTTTTTTCTTTAATAAATATTGATCAAAATTTTGGATGTCTTTTGTTAAAATAAATTGTCCCCATTAATTTTCTCTCAAATGTCCATTAATATTGGGAGATAACTTTACAAATCTCTATTTACCCTTTACCAAAAAACAAAAATAAATAAATATCCTTAATTTTGTACCTAATTTTGAATGTATGCTAAGAAAATTTATTCAATAAAAAAAGGGGAGATGTGTATGCAACTGTTCACATCCCTTGTTCTGTAATGGACAAAACAAGTATAGACTTGGTGCTACTTATTGAGATAACTGAGGTTATCGATGATTTGTTATGATCTTGATGAGTTTCCTAGAGCTCAACAATGCTGACTATATTCTCTTGTTCATGAAGAAGTAAAAAGTTTATTTTCTTTCAAGTTTTAAATAGTAACCAAATACCTAGTATTCTTTATTCAGAATATAGAGGATGATGCCCTGATCTAGAAAAGGATGACATAATGTATTAAACAAAAATAATCAAGCTGAAAGTTGTGCTATAATTTTCAACATTTGATGGATCATTAGGTATTACAAGAGGCTGAGAGGTAAATGAAGCCACAATAAGTTAGGCTGGAATTGGTTAGATAATGTGGTCATGTGCATCATGTGCTAAGCATAATAAAATACATTATTTGCACGTAGGTGATCCATTATTTATAATCTATTGACCGAAGGGATGGTTCGATAAAGTTTCCTACAATTAGGGATGCACCAAAATATAGCCCTTTATATAAATTATGGTAAATTTTATTTTTATTCTTTTTTTTTTTTTATCAAATTGAGGAAGTTCAGTTAGTGCTTGTTTGCATAAGACTCTCCTATATCTCTCTCCTTCCTCATGTTTAAAATGCATATTTTAAATGGATCCTCTCGCTCAATGAAAGGATGAAGTAGGTTAAAAGTAACTATGCCAATTCTCCATTGTTATAATCTTCATATATACTTACACTTTACTTCGAATAATATTTTTAATAAATTAAGGACGGGGTCATCCATTAAAGAATTTTGATGAATAGATATATGAACTAAAGGTGATGGCTTTAAATTAAAGATTTTCATATACCCACCTTTCAAGAAACAAGATGACTTTTAGTCAACTATTCCAGGTTTGATTGCAGGCAATGTTTCAAAAATGGTACCAGAGGTTGAACCGGAGTATGGGCGGTATGCGATTCTACTTGTTCAATTGACCCAACTCTTTATACCAATCGTTTTGAATATAAAGAATGGAGTAAGAAATATGAGCAATTTTTGAAATGATGATTTTGAAAATGTTATGAGAGAACTCATGTAATATTTTGCATGCTTCATAGTATTTTAGGAGTCTTGCAATGAGTAAAAATCAATTTTTTCCAATCACATGCTAATGTTCCAAGATCACCCCATTATTTTCAAGTCACAAACTAGGCTAGCAACAAAAATTTGTTAGACATGATGTCATGCAATGGAAAGAGATTGCGCCTCGTTTTCTTTTTCAATTTATTTTTCCATTGACTGTGCTATTGCGACTTAGACGTAGAAAGGATACTAACAACAAGCGTTGGGGCCAGTGGCCATGGCGGGTTGGGGAGTCATTTGAAATTCATACATGACTGGTGTTGTGGGGGTCGATTACCGGGGAACGAGTTGAGCTTGCCATCGTCTACGGTAGCTTGGTAATCTAGGTTGAGAGTTCCGTCGCCATAAGGCTTGCAAGGGATCTTGATGATGATCACCGACACTGCGAGTCCATGATTATGGCCATTCCTCTTCATTTATGATTTTTCTTTTGCCGAGTGATAACAGAGATGGTGAACATGAGCAAGACAACACCAGACACCCTATCCCGAGCGAAAAACATGTGAATATTGAGAAAGATGAGCTCTAAGTGTGGTGTCGAAATTAATTTATCTGGCATGTTATTATCAACACGTCGGTCTTTGGCCAAAATATATTGGTAGTATGTTAGATTCAAGATGCTCATTGTGGAAATTTATATGATGCTACTTTTTAGGACTTATATAATCATCTCCTTTACTAACAACTTTTGCAAGATGCATGTCCAAAATGATCAAAGGGCCTGTTAGAATGAAGAGTATTAAACTATTTAAGATTGACATACACCTTTTCATAGCCTTGATGAGAAGTGGGTAAGGTAAAATTTTCCCTGTTTATTTCTCTGTGAAGTTTCCCCAAGTCTGCTATGGACTTACTGAATTTTACTGTAATAAACGACAAGCAAATTAACACACAAAAGCCCATGTTCTACAAAATGCATGAGAAAAGGCATTTACCCTCCATGTGCATGGTTCCCACTAGTATTGAAGTTGAAGCACTCAATGACTAATGGACTCTCCGGCAAAAAGTTTTACAGTATGTCAAGTCACTAGTGCCTCCAGGAACATAGTAGACAATATGATGACGACTTCAAGGAAATACAAAGAGAACCCCCAGATTCAACTATTCTGGATTGACACTGAGTACTTGATATAAAGCAATCAAAAGATATGGCAAGAAACAATATCAAATAGGACATTTGATGAGAGATTTTGGACAGTTCACACTTTTAGAAAACAGATCTTTGTTTTCCAAACTAGGAACAGTGAAATATTATTTCAATAGCATTCCTGGAGGCAATAGATTCCTCATCATCAGTGACTAACTAGGTTTCTCAACCCTACTTGTGCATTCTTATTAAGAAGCGGCAAGGTCAAACTCTGACTTTTCTTTGTGACTAACTGCAGAAAATGGAAAGGAGAAGATGCTATGGACAAGATCTTGATGGAATACCCTTCTATTTCACTGAACCCAAATGCATGGAAAATGACACGTTCATAGTGTGATCTAGGAGTGATTAACATTTTACTGCGCAATCTTGTATTGATTATGTTAAATTCTGGAGATTTGACTAGTTAAGAGATATGCAGTACTATAAGTGCAAACATGTCATGGAAATGAATATGGTGCTTTTAAGTTTGTGAACTATTTGATGTATTTCATAAACTCATTTGAAACAATTAAATAGTCAAATTTCTAAGAACTCATATGATCGTGCACTCGAATGATATTTTTTCACAGCTAATAGAGAATATTACTTCCTAATCCATTAAAAAAAACAATTGAATAGTTCGTATTGGCACATATGGAAAGAGCTATGAGGATGAAGCACCAAAGAAACAATGAATACAACTAAAACTACAAGAGGAAAAGAGCAGAATTCAAACATTATTTGGTAATAGCAACTAGCAAGTGAGCCTTTCTTCTTCATACTAGCCTTCCGATTAAAACATGAAATTGCGGTAGGCTCCACACCTGAGTGATCCTTAGACCATCTGCTTTTGCAGTAAATGCATCTAAAATAGGTGAATCATGAAGCAATAGATCACCTTCAATCAACTAGATTACTTTTCTGACATGTCAATATTGGACTCTACATGTGAGTATGTTGGATTTTGGACATCTCTCTTTTTCCTCATATATAGCTCATCCTCCAAGGGAGAGGATCGAGCAAAATGAGGATGCCACCATGATCCGAGAATCTTGGAAAGCTCAGGCGAGTGTTTTATAAAAGTATTCTACAGAAAACCAGATCCAAGGCATTCTTCTCTCTCTTTGATGGTTTGACGATATTCTAACTTGAACTCATTGCAAATTATAGAGATTCTCACATCAGCTAGGCAATAACTACTGTTGTGGTAAAGACACAGTAATATTAGAATGACATCAAATCTGCAGAAAAAGTTTTTCTTAGTTTCCTCCAAAGTAAATCGGCAAAAATTGACATTCAAAAAACAGCAGATCACACAAATTCACTTTTCCATGAGGTCTAATCTTTGTGTCCAAGATAGTCAAACTTAGAAGCAGAAGAAAAAGAATTGACTAAACACCACTTTTTATATATAGTTTTGTATCTTCCACAAAAATACAATGACCAAAGTTAATTGATTTTTTATCATCAAGTCACTGAGGCAGGCAAAGTAATATCTATGTATCTCTATGTTATGAACTGAAGCAAAACAACTGAAAAGTAAACAACTAAAACAACTTAGGTTATGATAATTTGAGTAGGATATTACTTGCCAATCCAGGTGATGATAGCACTTCGCACTATCAGGAGCTGTGGACCTAATTTTATAAATAAGTGTCTGCTAAAAGAAGATTGGATGAAACTAATCATCGTGGCATGGACATCCATAATGTTTGAAAAGCAAGAGTCAATATCAAAACCATGTAAAATTAGAGAAAGATATACAAAGCTATGATAGCCATCACAATGTTCATCCAAGAATCCAGAAGGTAAATGTTTCAACAAAGCCAAAACAAAAACGGATTCTGCTCCTGTCAAACAAACAGTCACTATTATCTATATTAAACCAGCAAATGAACCAACACTAAATCCCATGTATTCAAAACAATATCAAAGATGTCAATATATTCCTACTAGGAGTTGTGCACACAATCAAGATCATGCTCAAGTAGGGAAAATCAGTCAAGATAAACTTAAATATCAATACCACTATCAATTAGAGACTGAACTACTACTTTGATTTTTCCTTCAAACTTGTCCCTCTCTCTTGGAGTGTAGGAAGCAGTGTACACATCAGCTTCCCCACCTGATATGCCAAAAGCTGGCCTCAGGCCAAACATGCCGGTATGTCCAACTGAGACTTCAGTAGGCTCTGATGTCCTTAGAATTGGTACCCACAATAGCAACCTGCTTGCATGTGACCCTGTGAGTGAGTTAAGCCAAAAAAATTGCTTGGAGTTGAAAACATCTAGTGTGAACGGCTCCATGCAGGAGCTATGGTCTGTTGTGTGAAGGACACATGCTTATTTGGATTCTTGGACTTCTTCCCCCTTTGGTCAGTGTATAGCCGCTGTTGTCATCATCCAAACTTCAAAGAAAATTCTTGATGCTAAATGAGGCTGCCTAAAAGCCAACACTCATTTAAAATTCCTATACAAACATATCAGTAAGATACTCCTCAAAATTAGAGCACTAGAACACTATTAGAGCACAGGTTGCAAAAAGATTGCTTCAACATCTTACTACAGGAGACACTTTCTAGTAAATAAAAGCAGCCACTTTGATCCTAGGGTGAAAGATGCCTGAAAGAAACAAACATATCAGTAAGATACTGCTCAAAATTAACCAGATAAGTGGGCGAGCACATGGCCCCATATAACAAAACCTCACCATCTTCGAAGCTACGTTGACAGAAATTATGCTAAACAATTCATCAAACAGTTAGAATGCATTGGTGAGTAATTGCACAAAAGCCCCCAATATTCGAAATATGTAACAATTCTGTTAGAACACAACCAAACTTTTTTATTTTATTTTATGAAAGACCAACTTCATAAGAGGCAATATAGAACTGGAAGAAGAACGCAAGTTTCTTCCTTTTGTCACTGATTTCAGGCAAGACAAAATTAAGCAAATGTATTCACCTGCCTTATTGAATTCGGAGTGGATTGTTGCAAGTCGATAAGGTTTGGATGGTGATATCAAGGTTGCCCTCCTGACGTCCTTCACCATCCTCTTCGGATAGGAGTACTTTATCTAGGTTTGGTGTCCTCAAGGCACCCTTGCAGAATACATTCATCTTGGGGCATTGCGTGATGACAATACGCTGCAGTGATAGGAACCTGAAGGCGTGATTTGTTGGGGAGAAGCTCTCAAGGCTTGGTAAATGATCAAGTTCGTTTCAGCACGAACGAAGCTTTGCGGGGAGCTGCAAAAAGAGGCATTTGGGTGCGTGGTTTTATATTTCTAGCCAGCATGTAGGTGAGAAATTGTCCAGGAAGCTCCTCCAGAAGAGCTTGAACCACTGATATACTCCCACCTGCCAATGACATTATAATTTCGTGTAAGTTACTGGTGAGAGAAGGCAAACGAACAAAAAAAATCATGAGAAAATCAACTTACGATGAACTTCTCGTATTGGAACAAACTGTACAATGTCTCTTGTGGCTACACGACCAGTAGAACTTTCTAATCTGATTCCATTGTCAGCATCAAGTTTCTAACAGGAGTACAAAAATTAAACAGTTAAGTTTTCTACATCCTCTGTAAGAATAACTTAAACGACAGAAAACAAACCTACCTCCATTTGTGTAAAATCAGCACCCCCAACTCCAACTATCAGAACTGAGAGTGGAAGATCTGATGCCCTCACTAATGCATCCATGGTTTCTTGTTGATCAGTGAGAACTCCATCCTAAACAAGAAGAAACGACTTCTATTAGCTGGAAGAAAAACATATAAAATCTTAGAAAGATTAAGTGTTTCTAGCCACTTTACCGTTATTATGAGCAGAACGTGGTATTTGCAATTATCGTAAGAGAGTGATTGGCCTGCAATTTGAGCAGCCCTATTGATCACTGGACCAAATAAAGTGGGTCCTGCCAGGGCAACATTGTGCAAAGCACCAGCATAAGCAGCCATAATGCCTTCTACTCCTTCAACCTATCAATAAAGAATTCCAACTGTGAATTATGGAATTGAATATGATATTTTAGAGGTTATCCAAAAGCAAATATACCAAAGTTTCTGCAAATTCAGTTCACCTACCTCATAGCCATTTGGACTTCCATTCAAGTTGAAACAATGAGATACAGTACCACCATACGTCCTTCCTCCAAAGCCCCATGCAGAAAATCTTCTATCCGAATCATAAAATTGTATCACTTCTCCAACTTCCATTATAGCCTAAAATGTTAAGCAACAGGAATTACTGAATGGATAGACTTACGACATCAATTGATAATTAGGACAGAAAAAGCATGTCAACTGACAATGGACCATGTTTAGAGAGCCAATTAAACATACCTGCTGTTAGGAATTATATCTTCCCAAAGGATCAATGTAATGCAAAGAATCTGGATTTCTGGCATTTCCATTTGAAGCTGAAAAGTCCAGAAGCATCATAACCAAATGAGATTGAGCAACAAAGAGATAAGAGTTCTTTAGGATAAACAAATATTCAAAGGATTGATCACCTGTAAAGTCAACAGCAACCATAAAATTAAGCTCAAAACCACTTGATATGTAATCAAGAAAGCTGTATAGTTGCTTCTCACAGAATTGATCCACAAAAAGCTGACTCTTCAGAACCTAAACACAGAAGTCCTAGATCTGATCAAAGGGCACATCAAAATGAAGAGTATAAAACTACTTAAAAAATGACAGACACCTTTTCATGGCTGTGATGAGAAGCTGGTAAGTAAAACTAGCACCATTTTTTTCTTTGTGAAGTTTCTCCAAGTCTGCCATGGACTTCTGAAGTTTACTGTAATAAACAAGAAGCAAATTAACATACAAGAAGCCGACGTACTATAAATTGCATGAGAATAGGCATTTACCCTATAAGTGCATGGTTTCCACTAGTATTGAAGTCAAAGCACTCAATGACTAATGGATCCTCCTGCAACAAGCCTTACAATGTCAAATCACCAGTGCCTCCAGTAAGATATTAGACAATATGATGACAGGCTATTTGTAAAACTTGCCTTGCTTCCGAATTGCTGCATGGTTAGACATAAGGGCTTCCAAATAGGGTTCAAGTTGTCGTTGATGACTTCAGTTTTGCAAAATAGGAAGAGTACCCCCAGACTCAACTACTCTTGATATTCTCAGGAAAGGATCCTAAGAAAAGGTAACAATGGATAACAAGATTTAAAGCAATGAAAAGATATGGCAAGGAACGATATCAAACAGGACCTTTGAAGAGAGATTTTGGAGAGCTTACACTTTTAGAGAACATATCTTTGTTTTCCAACTGGGAACAGAAAAATGTTATTTCAATAGCAGTCTTGGAAGCAACAGATTCCTCAGCATGGATAGTCAGAGTACCCAGATTTCTCAAGCCTAGTTTGAATTTTTATTATGAAGCGACAAAGTCAAACTCCGACTCTGCTTTGTGACAATCTGCAGGAAATAGAAAGGAGAAGATGCATTGGACAATATCTAGATGGATTTCACCTGCACTTCACTGAACTTAAGTGCATGGACAAGGACACGTTCATAATGTGTTCCGGGAGTAAGTACCTCTGACAGCACACAGCTAGCTTCTCCTAGAAAATCTTGGTCACTCAGCTTTAACGTCTGCAATGGAATCCCAATTAAAGATACTATTGAAATTTCTTCTTCCTCAAATAAAAAGACAAAAGGCAAATAGAGACACAAGTAATCTGAATGGACTAGTAAATATTTCCCACATAAGCATGATTGCAAGGGCAATTGCAAGTCATGATTACTTAATTGCCATTTAACATTTAAATTCCTCACAAACACAAAATTGTCCAATGCATTCATTCTGTTTTTCCAGAATTCCAAGGACGTAACAATCTGTAGACTACAAGACAACTAAAGCCAATTCACCCCAGGAAAAGTGTCGTCTAGCCACATTTGAACATCAAAGGTAAGAAAAGATGAGCATTTATCTTTATATATTCCAACTTCATGAAAAAACCAAAAATTCAGCTGATTCAAAACCATAGTAAAAGTAGCCAGTAAATAAGTTGGAGAAACTTGGCAATCGATCTGAGACCACTCTCCATATTACCGCAAACTGTCTCCGCATTTTCATATAATTTTTAGTTAAGACCCCTAGGAAGAAAGTTTCCTTTATTATCAAAGTTGTATTTCCTTTTTACTTACATAAGGGATATAAATACAATGGGTGTAGGGTTTCTATTATTTTAGAAAAACCTACAGCCTCTCTTTGTTTCTTTCTTTTACATTCTCCTTCTTCTCCTCTTTCTGTTCCTTCTCTCTTGTTCTTTTTTTTAACTAAAATGTGACATAGAAATAGACACCTAAAGCTGCAATTTTTTTTGGTAAAGGTCCTAAAGCTGCAATTTTTATTTATTTTCTCTTCAAAGTCTTGATATGTATGAGATAAGAAGATATCAGATTCACCAGGTTCGATTTGTGAACAGTTGGAGACATCGAAAATTCTAGAGAATATAGTAGTTGGATGAGAGAGAATGATACACTTCTGGTGTGGTTATTAATGTAAAACCAGGAAAGAGACTTAAGACACAACGAGCTGAATTTCCATAGCCTGAGTGGGCTCGACGAGTAGTTCTGCAAATACTATTATGTCTGAAGGAGGTGCTCAAAATGTGTCTTACAATGACATGAACCCGTCTATCCCACCTGGGGTAGTTCTTACGAGTCTACAGCTCGAGATGATATGGTTGCACAACTCATCAAACGTGTCCAACAACTAGAGACTTCCAATTTCTCATCCACTGCCACTCTTGCACGTACAGGTAACATGGCCTCTTTCTCGAATTTGTCTCCTAACACCTCTTGGGTCATTGACTCAGGAGCTTCTAGTCATATGACGGGTAAGCAAGAATTACTTTCTTCCCACCATAACTCTAGTCCTTTCTCGGTAGTCATTTTAGCTAATGGTTCCTCAACTCAAGTAGTTGGATCGGGGACTGTTTCACTTACATCTTCCTTATCTTTGTCCTCTGTTTTACATGTTCCCCAACTTCTTTTAAATTTGTTATACGTTAGTCGAGTTAACTAAAACTCTTAATTGTTCAGTTACATTTTACCCATCTCATTGCGTTTTTCAGGACCTTCAGACAAAGAAGATGATTGGTGGAGGGCATGAACGTGATGGACTCTACTATCTAAGTGGTGTCTCAAGCTGCTGCGCTAATGGTCTAGCTGCTAGTTCTATTACCCCCTATTATGGCATTTCGTTTAGGGCATTTATCTTTATTTAAGTTATAACAAATAATTCCTGAGTGTAAATCAATTTCTACTCTTGAGTGTGAGGCTTGTGAACTTGGGAAACATCATCGTAGTTCTTTTCCTAGTCGTAATGATTCTCGTGCATCTACTTTACTTGAACTTGTTCATTCGGACATCTGGGGACCTTCCCGTATTGCTAGTAGAAATGGTTTTAAATACTTTGTTACCTTTGTGGATGATTATTCTCGTTTAACGTGGCTCTATATGCTTCATGACCGTTCTGAATTTTTACATGTTTTCCACTTATTTCATCGTGAGGTTACTAATCAGTTTAATACATCCCTTAAAATTTTGCGAACAGATAATGCTCTAGAATATACACGGAAATCAATTTCTTTATTTTGTTCTAATCTTGGCATTATACATCAAACAAGTTGTGCTTATACCCCTCAGCAGAATGGTGTGGCCGAGAGAAAGTATCATCACCTTTTAGAAGTTGCTTGTTCACTCTTATTTCATATGAATGTGCCAAAATCATTTTGGAGTGATGCTGTCCTTACCGCATGTTACCTCATAAATCGTATGCCTTCCCTTTGTCCTCAATCATCGAGTCACCAATCGGTGTTGTATTTCCTAACAAGTCATTATTCTCTCTTACCCCGCGCGTCTTTGGGTGTGTATGTTTTGTTCATAACCTACGTTCCGGTTCTGATAAACTATCTCCTCGTGCTACTAAATGCATTTTTCTCGGCTATTCACGTACACAGAAGGGATATCGGTGTTATGATCCTACAACTTATACCCAATATGTTAGTGTTGATGTTACTTTTTTCGAGGGCACACCATATTATTCTATTGAGGGTAAAGAGCTTTCAACTAACATTGTAGCTGATCCTCCTATCCCACTACAAATCCCTCTAGATTCTGTTAGTCCTTCTTTAGTCTCTCCTCCTTGCAGGTGTATCAGCGGCGGCGATCTATGGCACCACTAGTCTCCAGCTCTTCCATGCCCTCCAATCAATCTTCCTCCTTGTCTCACAGTCCGGATGATCTTCCGATTGCCCTTCGCAAAGGTATTCGGTCTTGCACACAAAAATCCTCTTTAGCTTACCCTATTGAGCGTTATGTGTCTCTCTCACATCTTCCTTCTCCATTACATGACTTTGCTCTATCATTACAAACTCACACAATTCCTACTTCTACAAGCGAGGCTTTGTCTCACCTTGAGTGGAAGAAAGCTATGGATGTGGAAATGGAAGCTCTGGCATCTCGCCAAACATGGTCATTGGTTGATCTTCCCCTTGGGAAAGATGTGGTGAAGTGTCGTTGGGTGTACACTATCAAGTACAATCCGGATGGTTCAATCGAGCGTCTTAAAGCTCGGCTAGTTGCTAAAGGTTTTACACAAACTTATGGAGTGGATTATTTTGAGACTTTTTCCCCTGTGGCATGTCTCAATTCTGTTCGTGTTATTATTTCTCTTGCTGTGAATTTCAATTGGCCATTATATCAATTGGATGTTAAGAATGCTTTTCTTTATGGTGATTTGTCTAAAGAAGTATATATGGAGCAACCTCCAGGTATGTTGCTCGGGGGAGAATCGTAGTAAAGTATGTCGGCTACATAAGGCCATTAATGGGTTGAAACAGTCTCCAAGAGCATGGTTTGAAAAATTCAGTTTAGTGATTTCTAAATGTGGTTTCCACCAATATTATTCTGATCATTCTGTTTTTGTTCGAAAGAAAGAGTCAGGGGTGGTCATTCTTGTGGTATATGTGGATGATATAATTGTCTACGGTAGTGATATGACCGGCATTTCGAGGTTAAGTCCTTTCTTCAGCAACAATTTCAGATTAAAGACTTGGGAACTCTTAGGTATTTTCTGGGTATTGAAGTTTTACGAAGTAAAAAAGGCATTAATTTGTCTCAGCGAAAGTATGTTCTTGATCTTTTGTCTGAGAAAGGTACACTAGCTTCAAAGCCAGTTGATACTCCTATGAATCCGAATCAAAAGTTTGGAGTTGATGATGGAAATGAAATTGAAGACAAGTATCAATATCGACGTCTAGTTGGAAAACTAATTTATCTTACTGTTACACGTCCTGATATTTCTTTTGCTGTTGGTATGGTGAGTCAGTTTATGGAGTCACCTAAGAAGGCTCATTGGGATGCTGTATGTCACATTCTTCGATATCTTAAAAGCTCTCCTAGTAAGGGACTAATTTATAAATCTAATGGTTCTTCCACTCTGATTGGCTATTCTGATGCTGATTGGGCTGGATTAACATATGATCGACGGTCTACAACCGGGTATTGCACATTCATTGGTGGTAATTTGGTTACTTGGAGAAGCAAGAAATAGAGCTGAATTGTTGTGGTTGAAATCTCTTCTCCAGGAGCTTGGATTTTCTATTAATCAACCTATTGATATGTTGTGTGATAATCAAGCAGCTATTTATAGCACATAGCTTCACATATTAGATTTAGAGACATTGTTGATGTAAAACCAGGAAAAAGAACCAAATAGAGGGGAAAAAGAACCAAATATAAGAAAAAAAAGAAACAATGTTAGTGAAAATCTGACGAGGATATCAAAAGATATGAAATGATCAAAATGACTGATACACCTTTAAAGTTGTCAATGCATAACCAGAAAAAAGCATGGTTTCAAACATAAGATTTAGAGGAGAAAAAGAACCGAAGATAGGATAAAGATATGGAATGATTAAAATGACTAACACACCTTTACAGGTACGTTGTGATATTTTGTGTCGACATCATATATATGAAAGCTGAAGAGATGAAAACAAACAAACAGATGGGTTTACATAATATAGTCAAGGCAAAAACAGACTGATAATTCGTACTTTACTATATATGGAAAACTCACACCAAATGCTGAACGGTCTCAAAGTGATAAGCTAAAGAAATCTTTCCAATCCATGTGGGATCCAAGCTATTTAATATAACTTCTGTCCTCCCAAGTTCCTCAAGCATCCCATCTCTTTTCCTCAAGTACACAACTGCCATTGGGTCACTCTGCAAGAATCAATTGATCAAAGTTCAGAAACTTTAAGCAAGCTTCAATTTTTTTCTTTTTTCTTTTTTTGTTTTGGGGGTTGGGGGGGCGGCAAAGAAAGGTGGAAACACAAACATGCCATGAACTGAAGTGATATGACAGAAAGATTGGCAGAAGACATTTCCTGTATATGAAGCACACAAGTGAAAAAGAAACTAACATAACACACGAAAGGAAAGACTGTCCTAAAAGTGTTTTCTGCATCACAGATTAGTCTTCCAGTCACAAGGTAATTCCAGCTACACACCAGTATGAAGACACAAATAACAGAGATCAACCATTAATGCATACATCATATGCTGTGATGTCCTAAATTTTATAAGCATAAGCATACGCATAAGAAGAAGAAGTTATTTCCTTCTTTTACTTCTTCTGTGACTACCAAATCAAAAGAACCAAGAAGATCCCAGGTGCATGTGAAAGTATGATACAGACAAAATTAAAAAAATACATACTAGTAGCAAGATATACAACAAGTCTGCTGAAAATGCTAAATGCCGTTGCTCACCTTTGACATGACGTCTCGATCCTGTATTTTTGATGCACAGATAAGGATAACTGCAGCAAAGACAGTATGGCACATCATACAAATTGTGGGCACTATATTTCAAGATTGATACTCATGCAGAACACCATATGCAATGCAAGAAGTTTGTTGCTGGGAAGTTAATATGCTTAATTTGTACTAGCTCCCTCCCTGCTACGCTTAATCAGCAACGCCAAATTTAAATTTCATAAGGACGACACATTTTCAGATAGTTAAGAGCTGTTTCTGCAGAATGAACAATGTTATTGTGTATAAGTCCAAGGCTTAGTTAGACTTTTGTCTTAATTTAGCAGCCCCTTTTGAATAAACTGACGAAAAATCCCGATTAAACTTGTTGCGGCATGCAATGCATGAGTTCAAAAGGCCACGCCTCAAGAAGCAGACTAAAATTTTGGTTCAAAGAAAACAAATCAGATTTACTGAAGTCAAGTCTAATGAGGAATACAAGAAGAAAACTCCAATTAGACGACCTTGTTTTCTTTAGATCACGCGCAAAATTTAACATCATGTTGTTCAGATAGCGAGGTTTGAGTAGAATCCCTATTGTGAAGAATGCTTCTCAGTTTTTCTGCGAACCATCCTCCGAAAGACAGGTTTTTTCCTGGTCACATCATCGGTTCGCGCGAAACGACAAGAGTAAAATACCAGCAAGTGAAAACATTGACTCAGGCCTCAAGAGAACGAAGCGCATCCCTATGCGAAAATAGAAAAAAAAAAGATTCTGCAGCGAAAAAAAGCGCGCATGATCACATGGGCAGGCGACAGGTACAAACCTCAATTTGAGAGAAGAGAGCGGGTTGACCGCGAGCTCGGAAGAAGTGGTCAACTGCGTCGTTGGGACCGCCGTTGTTGCCTCCTCCTCCTCCGCCTCCTCCTAGTCCTCCCATGGGGCCCTGTCGGGTCCCCCCGACCGCTTGTTGACCTCCTTTCACATCCGAAAAGCAACCCTCCATGCTCTCTCTCCCTCCCTCCCTCCCTCTCGAGCAAGTCCGATTTCACCTCCGTCGTGGATTCGATTCACACCCACAATTTCTGTCTCTTCCTATCTCTCTGAAAACCCCTGTTTTTCACAATTATCGCTTCTGGTGAAAATTGTGGCACCCAACCGCTCTCTCTATCCCTTTATTTTGGTTGATAGTAACGACAAAGCGCGTGGGGTCGGTTGCGACGTCTCGATCGAGGCTACGAAGTTCCTCATGCAAGCGAGACAAACCCCCGTCGGAACGATCGCGCGCACAGCGAAGGGACGTAAAAGCTGTTTCCTTTTCGGAGGCCAAGAACCGTTTCAGAACTGAATCAAGACCGAAGCTTTGCGCGTGTCCTGGGATTCTTGGTGAAGTTTGTTGCCATATATAGATATAGGAGTGCAGGCCGACGCGTGATTAGGTGCTTGATTCGCACGTTTGACGTTTCCCATGTTTTCTTAATCCGTTTTACGATGACCAGGACCAGGCTGCTGTTATCCCCTTCGCCGGGGAAGTTTGGGGAGAGAGAGGAGAAGAAAAGTTAGAGGAGGGAATGAGAGAGAAAATGATGGGTTGACCCAGAAACTTATTGTAAGTCGTTCTTGGTTTGAAAGTCTTTGTGGTAAAATCTCTGGGAAAAAGCTTGGATGACCTCTGACTCTTGACCATGGATGGGTTCTTTGAATAATTTGACGGATAAGGTCAATGTTTGGACTTGACTCTCCATCCCTGCGCAGGGGCAGGGGTTAGCAAAAGAAAAATCTACACGAATGGCATTCCTTACTTAGGTTGAACCTAAATCCAAACCAAGAGATTGCACATATAATATGATGGTGATCGATGCCTTTACTTTCACTCTAATATTATCCAATCAAAAGCCAGAGAAAGAAAATCACGGTGCAGTTGCTAGAATCTTAACTCTAGGACTAGGATGTTTTAGTTGGCAGATTGCTTCCAATTTGATCATTACTTTTTCGCTAGAGTTTTTGCACGGCTTTGTGATCCGTGACATTCGTGATAATCTGCTTTCTCTCTATAGCTAGTGAACCTAAGCATAGTCATGGCGATATTGCCAAGGGAAATTACCGAATTCATGGTTTGCTTTTTTTTCCCCCTTGGTCTGTTTTATTCTCATTTTCAACTTAATTTCAAACTTTTACCCTACTTTTTTATAAGGTGTGAAAATGGAATTCCACATTTGTATATTTGAGACGTGGCAAGTGCATTGTCTTGAAATCCAGGTTCAAACAATTCCTAGTATGTAGTTAATGCGCAAATAACCTCTTTTGGCCTCAAGCATATTTATATCAGGATCCTATCAAAGCGGATAATTGGATGGAAGCTGTTCTATTTCAATGGCTGAGATCTTTGTCATCCCAATCGAAGGGCCCATATTTGCGGGGATGGTACAAGATCGTTGCCATTGTTCCCTTTCATCTGTCAACTCGCACTCGTGATTCATGACTAGGCAAAAGGCAACCTACTTTCCTTCCCCCCAAATCACAATCGTGCAACGTGCCAAAAGGCAATACCCTCTCACCACTAGATTAGCTTTTTCAATTTTTAACTTCATTATAAGTATACATGCTCATTTAAAGGTTTCATTACAGAAATTTATTAACGAATATTTCAAGATACCACTACGAAGAAACCAAAGGAAAAACTAAATTTCCAAAACATTAAATTTGCCAATCAAATATATAATCATCCATTTCTGAAATTAATTATATTTAAAATAACCCTTTTCTTTATAATACACTTTTCGCAAAAAATATAGACAACGGCTGGAATTATTCAAGTCTCAAATAGATTTTTCAATTTTTTCCCAACTCATATTTACACAATCGGGCAGAAATTCCCAAATTTCCCCTATCAAGATATTGTAATAATTATCCCTATCCACTCCTTCTCACATCTGTCCTTCCTCCACATTGAATTTCCAGGAACTTGCCCCCGAGACTTGATTCATCTTCTCAGGATTTGATCCAAAACGCCAACACATGCCTAAGTCAATGTCAGATTCAAGCCCAGCCTCTTAAGACCTCCTCTCTCTCTCTGTCTCTCTCTCTCTGTCTCTCTCTCTCTCCACCATAATAAACGAATTCCCATTATACGTTCATATTATGTCGAGTTCCCAACATCATAACAGTATCAATCACTAAACCTCTAAGCATGGAGTTTCTCTAGCACTTGCATTATTGATGGCAAGAAGAGTCTTTGACCTGAAAGATCCAACAAACATTTGCAAATCGACCATAATAAAATGGCTATGATACATCATTGCATGATTGGATCCAGATTTGATTTAGTCTGGTCCTATTTTGTAATAGTTAGCGGTTTGATTGATTCGTGAATTCTTGTTGAAATGTTTTGAGTCAACCAATGATTCCATGAATGATTTTGTCCCTCAACTTTTACAAGAGCACAAGCTAACAAAAACTAATCTGTGTACTAGGCAACATTACCAGTTTGTTGGTAACGATAATGACCACACAACCTAGGACATTCTTCCTTTGCATTCACAAAATTCTCCCCATGAAAGAACAATTCCATAAACAAGTATACAGATGGCGATGGGGAACATAGTTGGAGGATAATGCAGTCTCTTGAACACCGAAAGCAATAAGCATTCAAGACAAACCAACCTGGATGATATCGCTGCCACTTGATATCAAAGCCCGACTTCACCAAGTTCTGCTGAAGGACACTTGGTATCTAACTCAAAAGTCGGCCTTACAATGCACATATGTCCAAGGGAAATATAACAGAGTATAGGTATCCAATTTAATACTATTGTGACAAAAGAATTGGATGACCGATAATAAAAGAAATTCCATTTTATTTTCAAAAAAGTGTCTGTGATATTGGTCAATGACAAACTTGGGTTACAAAGCTCCTCCTGCATCTACATCCAAAAACCACTAATGGGATCATGCTAAAAGAGAATGCTAGTCTCATATTCATTGAAGAGCTTGAGTGCAATTTCTTATGTATGGGACTAGCCAATTTGATCTAATCGATTTCCGACAACTGCAAAACATCATCAGAATTCAGTATTTTGAAAGAATCAAGGGTAACATGAGATTGGTTAATGACACGGGTGGGCACACAGTTGCAGTTGGACAGCTTTTGAAGAATGAATATTGACCTCCATGATTTTTAACAGATATTGCATCTGTTATTTAGTAAAACATGCACGTCAGGAAAATGATGAGAAGGCTGCTGTTGGAGTATCTTTTTTGGAGACTAATCACTGATCAGAGAGTTTCGACCAATTCTTGAGCTCTATAAATGTGTGCTACATTGCAAATGTCCACGAAACAGGAAATTTACTGAAATTCTAATATGGAGTGAAAGGGAGGTGGCATTTGGGGGACTAAACATGAAGACCAAGAAGAATCAAGTATTTGAAGGACTTGTTGAGGGATAATTTATGAATTGCGGTAATATAAGTAGATGAGGGTCAGCCGGTTACACTTGCTGGCACTTAGTGAAAAAAAGAGTAAAGAAAACAATAAAAAAAACTAAAAAATTATTAAAAAATTCAAAAAACTATTAAAAATATTTTAGAATGTCTACGTTAGTGCTAGTTATACCACGTTGGACAATTGACATCCACGTCATCGATTTCTAGCTAATATTGACTGGGTAGACTTAATTAGAAAAATGTGAAAAATATTTATGAGTAAATTGACAAAATTGAAAAGTTTGTGATTGAATTGACATTAATATAATAGGTTTGAGATTTTTTTTTTTAAATAGTTGTCTCATACAAAATCATTTGCACTTATTAAAAAGTTACCGAATCGTTGGCGAATTTCTATCATATGGTGCTAACTCGTGCTCATTAACACGAGATGGTATGAGAATGCCCTTGTAGACTTTGAGGATATTAATTGGATCACGTTGTCACATAAATCAAATTGAAGTTATTTTCTGTTCATGGTGACGAAAGAATTCAGAATTACGGTTTTGTCCGAGACTTGCTCAGATGAATATTTGCATATCATAAAAGACAAGCGGAACAAGGCGAAAAGAAATCACAACTTTATTGACACACCCTAACTTGCAATCAAGAGGTTTGATTAGAAGACATATGGTCACGAATTGGTGTTTTTGCCTTGGAAACCTTCTCAAATAATTGGTCTTTTGTTGAAAGACCTTTTGATCAACGCTTAAGTCTTTCGCCAAAAAAGAATAGTATCGCAGTAGTTATGTTGGAGTCCCACAATAATCTGTTTTCCTGGTAACTTTCGTGAAATGTTGAGTAGTATGTTTTGAAGATGATGGATTAATTGAGAAATATATTGAAGTTGTGCCGTTTCGAAATTAGTGTGGATATATCTAGAAAAAAGATTGGGTAAGATCAATGTTAGATTTGACTTTGAGTCCCTGTGGAGAGGGAAGAGCTAAGCAATAGGAAGGACCGTGAGGTTTACATTTCGGTTTTACTTCAATTATTAGCATGAAATCTTTCGTTATTGAAGATTTTTAATTCATGCTTGATGATCTTGTGGTAGATGATTTTAAAGTCGTGATTGATCATTTTTCTATTATAATTCAGGAAATGTGAACGTATAAACCTGGCTTTTCGAAGATTCATGAAATAACTTGCAAGCATCATAAACTTATTAAGTTTAGGCATTTTGCTTATGTAGGTGGTTTTAACTCAGAGTAGTTTGTATGTAGGATTCGAACAATCATAGGAGAAGTACCCGAAGCAATATATCCCTAGTGTATAACTATGCCTCCAGCTCTTTTCATACAACTTTTGGAAAAAGGTTCAGGGACAATGGAACCGCTACTGCCTTTACTTTTTCAATTTCTTCTATTATTGTCCACGTACTCTCTCTCTCTCCGCCAATATGGTCTCTAATTTATTTATTTTTTTCCCGATAAGTTAGTCCTTCTTTTAAAATTGTAATGATGCTGACGTATCGTCCGTTAGTGCTGCGTTTAGATTGATCGAATGAACAAAAGATGAAATGGAACCCTTTTGTTCACTAAGTTAAATTTATTAGGAAATTAAAGAAAAATCATAAAGACGAAGTGAGAGAGAAGCTACCCCTGTGATGGAAATTTAACAATTTCAAAATATTAGTTATCATCACAAATATAGTTAAGCACAGTAGATGCTAACCCAAAATTTATGAGAAGGGAGGAAAAGAGTAGAGAAAGTGGAAACGACAAAAAAGGCAGATGTACAGATAAGATGGGGGAAGTAACCAAGCTCAAGACTCCAATGCATGTGCTTGGATCCTCGCCAGCCATGTCTAGGTACCCAACTCCTACGCCCACTTCACCGACACTCAGGCTCGAGTCCATCAAGGTTGGCCTGCCCCAATGCCCGTGTTTGGATACTCAAGTGCTAGGCCTAAGAAATCAGGTTTCAACGACAAGACCTACTTATTGAACATTCCTTATATCACACGAATAATGTATGTCTCTTAGAAAACAACTTTTCAACAATGTTAGATTCTTTGCATAAACAAACAGAACAATCCAAACTGTTCCCCAGATGTAATAGATATTTAAAACAAATGGTTGCCCCCCAAACGACTCCAACAAACGATTATTGTGAACTATGAACTTTCTTCGCATGACATGAAATATAAGCAGAAGCACCTATCTATTAGCCTTTCTTCGACCCAAACTTCTTCTTTAGAGCCCAAAAATCTCATTGAGGATCGTCCCGGACTGAACCAAAGCCCAGCTGAGTCTAACCGAGCGCCATTGCCAGCCTAGTCTGTGAAAACTCAGCTCCACAGCCAACTCCTGATTCTTATCTTTTTTTTGCTTTTGCTTAACCAGAATGTCTCAATCTCTTAAAGCCTGCACAGGGGATGAGTCTAGAGCTTATGAAGCAATAGTGTGCATGGTCAGTGAAATAGCCAAGTCTGTGAAATAGCTAAGGGTTTCTAGCTCCGTAAGTAAAATTTATAGACACAAAGCAAATTGCCTTTGCTCCATGAGAAGATCACAAGAACTTCTTGAGCAAAAAGAGATATGTCCCACCAAAATAGAGTGAGCCTACTATCAAAAGCTAAATGAAATGTGATATATATGTATCTATAGACGCCAGTTTCAGCTTCTTACATCGAAATACACAACCCAGGAAGAGAAATACTTGTTTGATGTACTGAGAGAGCCATCTGAAGCCCTCGCTGTAGCCCAGCTTGCGCACAATGCTGCACATGAAGACCTTGAGAGGGCGGACATTGGGGCTGGCGAGGTTGACATTGCCCTTCCCGGTGGTGAAGTTGGTGAGGCCCAAGTAGTACCGCAGCTCGTCCTCTGACGCAGCGGAAGAGAGGTCGATCTTGTTTCCCAAGACGAAGAATGGGACCTTCGCCAGCAACTCGTCCGTGAGGAGAGCGTCCAGCTCCTTCTTCGACTCAGCGAATCTATCCTTGTCGTAAGCGTCGACCAGGTACACCACCCTATCAACCTATATAAAGTGCCAAAGCATTCGTCATCTTCGACAAAGTGATCGCTTCACATGCTTCCATACATGCGCAGCAACAATGTGAAACAATAATCATATCACATGATCGTTTGAGGTTTAAAAATGCCTCGTGTGAACGAGTGCCGGCCAGTCAATGAAGGCCACATCATGCTAAACTTGGGTTTCCCTACTGCAGAACCCCGTTATCGTAGTATATCCCAGAAAATAGAAATTTTTGCAGCAAGGAAAAACCAGTGCCGAATAATACACTGGCCAACACTCTTGATTCGATCAAATAGTTACATGTGCTTATAAACACTGCAAGTCAGCCACGGCTATATAAAGTATCTTGAAAATGGATTAGCAAAGAATACAATGTCATCCGAAGAGAACTAATAGGGAGAGAAAACAAAAATCAACAGTGTGCAAGAAAACTGTTGTACCGACCACCAGATAACATGAAAACATGTCACTTGCCGACCCAGAGTACTGGAAATGAAAATCAGTCCCCGTAAATCCATTTTTTTTTCGGGCCAATATAAAGCCCCTGTTTAGAAGCAACGTAGAATATAAAAGATAGAAGTGCAAGTGGACGGTGGCTAAGTTGCGCGATTGCATAAGCATTCCCTCACCTCAATCAAACAAGGTCAAACCTGTTCTCAAAGTAAACTAAAGGTTCAATTTCAGGGTTATCTATTGAAAACTTAATGCAGTAAATAAAACCAGTGAACTGAACGTTAAGAACCACGCATCTGACTATTTGTCAACTCAAAAGTCAAGAAACACATCCATAGACAAGATTGAAGTGTTCAAAGTGATAAGTTTAACATGATTAATCAAAAGCATCAGACTACTCAGTAGAATGATCTGCCCCACATGTATCATGTTGCATAAAATTCAAAACCTGTTACAGAATTCATGAATGAATCGGCCACATGGCACACAATTAAAAAGATATCCCAAATCAGGAGCTTTCATAGGAGAGACAAAGAGAACAGAACTTCTACCTTAGCATAGTAGTCCCCCCAGACTCTACGAGCGATCCGGTGACCACCTGAGTCAAAAGCTTTGAACTTTATCTTCCCTATGCTCAATTCTTCTGAAGTTGGGAACTGGGTGGGTGGGTGCTGAACCAGTCTGCCAATCACAGAACAAATTTTTCAGATAACTTTCAACAAGCGTGCTATCATCCTATGAACGGGCTACATATATTTATACACTGTATACTAAAATATATACTATGAACCAACCCACGCAAGCGCAAGAGTCATGCAATCAACTCACCATACGACGTGCAGAGAGGACTCAAGAAACAAAAGGAATCAACAAAAAAAACAAGAACAGACAAAAAAAAGCACAATTCTCGACCACGATAACAGAAAAAGCGACTCCAGAACTGTATGTTTCCATTGAAGGGAGTCTCTGTGAAGTCAGATGAAACTACCTCGTCCTTTAACATTCAAAGCAGAGTGGTCTTCCCAGAGTTATCCAACCCCAAGAACAAGATCTTGGCTTCCTTCTGCCACAGACCGAGAGACGCCAGAGCTCCATAGAACCAATCCGCCAGAAACATCACTCCCTCTTTTTTCCCCTTCTTTCGACAGAAACCCAAGTGAATGTTCCCCGAAATCTCAACCGACAATGAGAAAGAATCAAGATAGGTGAGAGCTTGAAGCAACTTTAGCAGGAAGCAATTTTGAATTTATACTCTCCGTTCGAAGCTTGGAGCACAAGCAGTTTACCGGCTGCGCCGGTGTACGCATCCCCGGGTGACTGGCTATCCACGGTGGATGTCGGGGGCTCGTCCACGTGGGAGGTGCTGATTGGGTGAGTTGCGTCTAGCGGGGAAAATGAGAGCGTGGTCGACGCGGAAGACGACGCGCGACGGTGTCTGATTTCGTGGGACGCTTACGTAGAGGAATTGCGGGGCTTCGAGGGCGGGAGGGATTGTACGGTCGGGATACGTTTGACGTCTTTGTGATCGGCGAATCGGACGGACCAAGATGAGGGGATGAGGTGTGGCTCCTTGATTGGCAGGAAAAAGGCAAGTCATTGAGAAGCTTCTTTTTTACTATTTTTTGACTTCCGGTCACTTATACTTGCCAAAAAAAAGGGAGAAGAAGAAATTCCAATTTAATATAAAGATTATCATCACATATGTAGATCAGGGCTTTGAAAATTGGGAAGAATTATGCAAATCTCCCGTTGACTAAAGGGTAAATGCATAATCATGAAGATTTGTCTCAGTGACCACCCTTTCAACATGGAAGGGGAGGTGGGATTCGAATCCCCACATTCTCAAAGGGTTGGAGGTGGGAACGAATTAGTTTAAGTGTGGATTTCAATTCCCACTCCCTGCAAGGAGGTAAGGCAAAAATTTGAGAGCGAGAATTAGAGTAGGAATATAGTAGAGGACCAACCCAAAAAAAAAAAAAGGTAAATGCATTATTTTACTAAACTTTCATTTATTACGATTGTTAGCCCTCCTGCATTTTCGATTTAGCACATGACTTTTAAGTGGCAAATGTGTATTTTTATATTTTTTTTTTATCAAAATAAATTTTTGCCTTTGATTTTCAAGAAAAAAATTAAAAAAAGGAGTGCAATAATTAAACTAAATAATTGGAAGAAGTGATTATCAATGATAACATAAAAAGAAGGATAAAAGCCACCAAAAACCCTAAATCATACACGCTACAACACATTTACGGTGCAAATAATAACAATGCCATTTCTGTTTCAAAATTATTTTTCTATTTCAGACTTGTTTTTGAAATAGAAATCTGTTTGACAACACAATTTTATTTCCATATTTATCAAACAAATTTTTAGTCATGAAATAGGTTTGAAACAAAAATGAGAAATAATTATTTTTTACTTCTCCATTTCCAAAATAGAAATGAAAAGTAAAAACTCTTTTCATCAATTGTTTTCGCTATTACCCGGCCACCCACTTACCATTCATCGTTGCCTGCCACCCCGCCGATTGCTAGCGGCCTATTGTTGGTAGCCATCCGCCACTACCATTGGCTAGCTCCTGCCATTTGCCAGCTGTCATCGTCCATCGCCTTTCGCTGCCACTCATTACCACCAGTCATCGGCCACCACCATCGCTGAGAATGAGAAATTTTATGTCGTTATCGAACGAATTTTTAGTTTGAGAATAAAAATTTTATGTTGTTATTATCAAATACATACTTTTGCTTAGAAACTCATCTAAAAATAGGAATAGAAAAATCTATTTTTATTTCAGAAATCTATTTTTGGTCAGAATGATTATCATTTGTGCCCTTACCCTAAACATTTTTTGTGATACTAAAAACCCCAAGCTTGTAGATATATGACATATTTACCCCAAACTATACATTTACTCAAAACTTCTTTTTGTGATACCACAAATTCTAAATTTATATATGTGTGATACATTTATCCTAAAAATTTGTTGCCACAAAAGTATAGTTATTTTTGTGTCACGAAAAAAAAAATTGAGTTCAATGTATCACAAAGTTAAAAGTTTGGTCGTTACCAAAAGAAAAAAGTTAAAAGTTTGGATAAATTGTTATGAGGGTATAACTTTAAGATTTTTGGTGTCACAAAAAATAGTTTAGGATAAATATATCATAGTGAGTAAAGTTTAAGATTTTTGATGGCATTTTTCCTAAAAATAAAGATGATTTAGAGAAAAGAAACATAATGAATTATAACAAGGGAAGAAAAGGCTTCACTGAGAAAAAGTTAAAAAGGTCATGTAACATAAAATGGATTTTGCATATTTTTAATGGTTACATAACGCAAATTGACAATAATATTTAAAATATCCTCATAGATTCGATTCTTTTTTTCTTTTTTCTTTTTTTGTGTTCACGCTATCATTTCATATTAATTTTTTTTATAATATTATCAATTATTTTCTACATCAATTGACCCTTTAAAACATGCATAACGATTAATCAATTATTATCATTTGACCTTCTTGTTATCAAGACTTTTTCCTATATATTTAATTGTTTATTATTATTTTTTTTTGCAAGGTAAGATTTGTATTAACTTTCAACCAAAAACACTATACAGCAGCAGAAACTAGGCACCAACTAGTTTCTGCTACACCATGCTAATAAGAAATGGAGGAGGGTATTGGGTATTGGTCAAAAGTTCGAGGGCCAAAGGTTTGCTGTAGCTAAAGATTGTAAGTATCTGCGTCATTTGTCCAAAAAAATATATAAAAAAAATTTCGTTTAATCAAGCTTCCGTCAAGTTCCTTTGGCAAATGAAGTGGTTTAGATGACCAAAAAGAACAAGAAAAGAACATAAAAGCAAAGGAAAGGCTCCATATTGCATGTAAGAATAGGGGAGCTGGAATATCCTGCATAACCATTGCAAAAATGAATAATGGCACAATTAATCTCCGAATTTTGGCTCAATGGTGTAATGTGATTCTTGGACTACTTGAAAATGAATTAAAAGTTTAGGACAATATCAAAAATTAAGGTTTCAGATGACATATTATATATTTACTAATATTCCTAAATTACATTACACATTGAACTAAAATTTATGGATCATCTGCGTCATTTTCTCTTATTTAAAAGCCCATAACGCAATGAGCTAATTCGTTTCCAACCTCAAGGACATGATCAATTTGCCATTTACCAGAAAATAGTTGGATGAATGGTGGGGCAATTGATGCATCATAACTAGTGAATCATTAGGTGATGATGAAAAGAAAAAAAGAAAAAGAAAAAGGTGATGACGTGAATGTGGGCATCGTCAATGAGAAACTTCACTCCTCATAACCTCGTTCGACCTCGCAGACCCTTCGCGGACACGAGAAGATAGAGATCGAGAGGCGGAGCGACTGTCTCCCGTTAATTCCGGACAAAGCACAAAGCTTTCATCCGATCGCTAAACCTAAACCATAACCACGACGACCTCAAATGTACTATTCTCGGTGCAGGGCATCCAATCGAACTCGGTGACCCAGTTGAAATCGCCGTCGGAGGGACGGAAGCCAGCTGGGCGTCGCCTCCGCAGAAGGCCCAGTATCTCCTTTAGGATCTCGGGACGTCCCGGTACCTTACTGGGCTTTGGCAGGCGGAATATGCCATCAGAGGAAGTACCGATTCCAACTCCGTCGCTATTCATTTTCAAGAACTCGGGTACCTCTCTCGATTCCGCCTGCATCATGACCATTACCGATGGTGGCCAACAAGCACAGCAAGCCACGACGTACGGTAAAGTCTGATCGCTGCCTGGGCAAACTATGGCCCTGCGATTCCCTTCGATCCCCAGAAGCCAGCACTGGACGTCACGACTGAAGAGCCACATGGTCTAGCCCTGATCAAGTATCGAGCTCGAGAAATCTTCCAAGGACTAACATTACCTTACGCCCACATCAAACGCCAGAAAATCTTTATCAGGCGGCTTCTTTGTCACAGGACTTTCCGCTCATAATCTCTGTGAATCTTGCTGATAAATCGGATACGCGAAATGGATATACCGGCGTACAATTACCAGCCATGCGATGATTAAAAGTTGGTGGTGTCGAGCAATGTACAAGAGGCCAGTATCCCTTTTCGCCTGAAACGTCTGACCTATGCTCGCAAACTGCTAGCTTTATTTCCAGAACATGAACGCGACAGCAAAAGAAGTTCATAAGAAGTACTGGGATGCTAGGTCAAGACATGTCCCCCCTAAAAAAGCAACATAGAAATATTTGTATAGTTCATGTCCAATGACCGTTATATAGGTCGAGAGCTTTCAACCCTCAGAAAGACCAGAAACATCAGCTGTATTATTAAAGGCTTACAATCCAGGCAGAGTACTTCATTTTGGGAGCAACGACTGGAATTCAAAACACGCGGAACAAAAGCAAGCGATAGTGTGTTGTCCTCATATAACGAAAACATGTCAATCCAGAAATCATGAACTCTCTATCTGAAAGCAATCAGAAGATTCGCTTTCTTTCCGAGAGAAGAAAGAAGTACCGCGTCAAATTTGCTCTCTACTTGATGTACTGCGACATCCACTTGAACCCCTCGCCGTAGCCTATCTTGCGCACGACGCTGCACATGAACAACTCAAGGGGCCTCACAGTCTGATCTGCAAGATTCACTTTCCCTTTGCCAGTCGTGAAGTCGGTGAGCCCGAGATGATATCGCAGCTCGTCCTCCGAAGCCGCATGCGGGATATCTATCTTGTTCCCGAGCACGAGGAAAGGCAGCTTAGCAAGAGCTTCATCTAAAAGCAGGGCATTGAGCTCCCTCTTTGATTCCGCAAACCTCTCCTTGTCACAGGCGTCGACCACATATACCACTGCATCCACCTAGAGAAAAAAGTGCGGAAGATCAATCATTCGACAAAAATCTCATTTGAAAATGTGTGCTGAAGAGCTGTCCGAGTTAAATTCGTAAACTAGATGACAAAACGACTAGAAAGTCATCAACTCGCGCATCGCCTCCAACCTAAACGAAATGATGCGACAGGAGGGAGCTCGGTGACATGGATGCAGGGGCGACTGCCATCGATATGAAGGAAAGCCCTTTGTGTATCTTCTTGAGTTAGAATTGCTATCGAGACAATCCATCCTCACTAAATAGAGAGCCTTCCCCTCTCCTCCTCAGCAAATAACGTAAACTGTCATCTTCACACTAATGGAGTCGACAGATAACTCCCTTTTCAGCTTTTTCGTGCACACAGTTACATTTTAAGTATAGATTCATGATGGCAACATACTTGACCCATCAACGCTTGTTAAGATCCTTAAAAGTTCGAGCGTTCTATCTGCTTCATCCATCATCGGTCGTAGTGGTCACAGATGACCACCTTTCAAGCCGGCAAAGAACTCTCTTCGCCGGGGCCGGTATTAGTTTTTCAGTTGAAGAAAAAGTTTTCCCGTTTCCAAACTCAAGGACAAAAAGCATCCGACCACTCTCGATAAGATGATCCACCCCGCATGCATCATTTTTGCATAGCATTTAGAAACTATTACAGAATCCGTGAATGAATGGCGGGCAATTACGGGCGCATCCGAAAACAGGAGCTTTCAGAGGAGACAAAAAGAAGAGCAGAGCTTTACCTTAGCGTAGTGGTCCGGCCAGGCTCTGCGAGCGATCTGGCGACCACCCAAGTCGAAAGCTCTGAACTTTATCTTCCCTATACTCAATTCCTGTGAAGTTGGGAACTGGGTGGGTTGGTGCAGTACCAATCTCTGCCCATCACAGAACCATATCAGAATTGTTCAGCTTACTTTTGATAAGCATGTATCCTCCTCCTACGAACGCGCTACATATATCTACGCATTGTAGACTAGGAAATATAAGAAAAACCTATACACAACAAGTGCAAGAGAGAAGGCCACGAGAAATGAAATGAATCAATGACGAAAACAAGAACAGATTCGGAAGAGAGAGTCTCGATCACCATAAGAGAAAAGAGCAACTTCGGAACTGTGTATTTCCATGGAAGAGAGTCTCTACGAATTCAAACGAAAGTACCTCGTGCTTCAGCGTGCAAAGCAGGGTGGTCTTCCCTGCATTATCCAGTCCCAAGAACAAGATCTTTGCTTCCTTCTGGCGCAGACCCAGAGACGCCAGAGCTCCATGGAACCAATCCACCGGAGACATCACTCTCTCTGTTCTTTTTTTCTTTTCTTCTTTACGAACGAAAACGAGAAGAGATGAGCAAAGCAGGAGGAAGAAGAAGCATTAAGCGAGAAGAAAGTGCTCTTGATTGCCTATTTGATTATCAACTTTTCATGAAATGTGCGATCATGTATGTCATCCCTCTTCTCTATTCTGACCGTTCGCGAGTGCAGATTGGTTCCATGGAGCTCTGGCGTCTCTGGGTCTGCGCCAGAAGGAAGCGAAGATCTTGTTCTTGGGACTGGATAACGCAGGGAAGACCACCCGTGCTTTGCACGCTGAAGCACGAGGTACTTTTGTTTGAATTCGTAGAGACTCCCTTCCATGGAAATACACAGTTTCGAATCATAATAACTCAAGTAACAGCCTAAAAGAAGGTTACAAACTCTACTTACATAGTAGACATAGAACTTTATTTACTGCACTTCCTGCTGACATGAATATGTATCTTGTTATTGATCTTATATCATCCTAACAGTCAGTAAAGTTATCATATAATCTCTTGTCCTTTTAAAGTACCTTAAAACCTTCTTGGCAACAACCCAGTGATCGCGTCCTGTATTCAATTTATATCTGCCTAGAAGTCCCATCGCAAAGATAATATTTAATCTAGTGCAAAATCAAGCATATATAATACTTTTAAGTGCACTAACACAAGGTACACCATTTAACTATATTTTCTCAAAATCTAAATAAGGACAATGTAATTGATTCGCTTCATCACCCTTAACAACATGAGTAATTCCTGAATTGCAATGATGTATATTGAATATTTCCAAAATACAATCAGCAAATGTCCTATGAGAAAATCTAATAAAATCCAATATATGTGATAAGAACAATCCTTACAGACCTTAGTGTAAAGGATAAAAGATGCCTCAAGGTCACTTACTTGTAAACAAAAATCATGTACATAGAGTATGAGAAAAAATAAATTTCCTCCCACTGATCTTGCAGTATATTGAATTACTTTGTTCCTAATTGAACAAAATAACAACACTATGAAACTTTATTAATATTGTCTGGAAACTTACATAAAACTATTAATAAGACTTTCAGTCTACACACAAGTTTACTTAAATTTGTTACAAAATCATCCAGTTGCACTATATAGATTTTGTATCTATTTGGTGCCATATAAAAATAAATAAATAAACTATTAACTATCCACCCCTCTTTCAAAGTGAAAACTTTAACTACAAATTTAGCTTTAAACTCCACAATCTTTCTTTGAAATCCTTGTAGTTTTGTACGCCAATTTGCAACTAAAGAACTTGTGATATTTACACAAGTCAGTAAGTTTCCAAACATGTTTCATAGATTGCATATCGCCTTTTATGATATCTAATCACATACTTAATTGAGGATTAGAAACAACATTTTAACCATATACCATATGTCTATGTCTTTAGGACTTAAACACAATCTTTGCAGATGTGTCCTAATTTCGGTATTAGACAAGACATAATTACAAGCCACTAAGGCTTCCATCATCTCTTAGCAATGCAGTTAGTAGGCAAACCACATTTCAAGTGTTCTAGAATGGAACGCTTCATGAACAGTAAGCAAATTCTATTGTTCTTTTCTCAAGCAACAAATCATATGTCCACAACTTAAAATTTGAAGCAGTAAAAACCTCAATAATAGTGGAATTATTAATTACAGAAAGGTGACTGAAAAACAAGTAATGTATATAATTAGCATCATGTGAGCGCCGTGTAACTTGACGTACAAGTACACATCCAGAGAGTTACACGCATAATCATATAATCACATTTGGGCAAAATACATGACATGCAGTTGTGCACTCCCCACATGATAGCTGCTATGAGAATATATTCTCATCTTCGTAATTCATCACCTTTGGGCATATGAACCACTAGGATCAGTCACTCCTCCACCATACCATCATGTATCCCTCCATTAACTAATACACAATCACCTCCTTTGGGAGTATGACCATGCATTAGATCAGGAGACATCCCAATCAGCATACGAGATCGAAATTTCTCAAACCCAATCAAGCGTGCCACTTTAGCGGTCACTACTCAATTGAATCCATTGAATCTTTGAAACTCTCTCATACCAGGGATATAATATTTACATCTCACATACACTATATACATGTGATTTCAACTTTAGTGATAGGGGCACATATCACTGAAATCACATATCATGCTAATTACGTTGCCTTATTCATTAATAAGATTAATCATACATATATATATATATATATATATATATATATATATATAATCTGAAAGACAAATTCCAATGAGATCACAATAACACGGGAAACTTCTCTTGTGCACCCAAATTACAGATTACGAGAACAACATAAAAAGAATGTTAATCTAGAGGATCTATCACAAATTAACATCAAAAGCAATACATGGTACACCAAATCGAGAAGCCTGACAGCTGATTCATTATAGCTCATGAGTTTCATAAGGCAAAACATGACTCCAAGGCCAACAATTGATTTCTTAATAAATTTTAAGTAATAAATATCATTACTTCAACCAGTGGCCTATAAATTGAGTCAAACCACATAACCAAATACCTTAACTATAACAATAGATACTATTGCTCTGCATAAATATTGCCATACTCCTTAACCATAAAAAATATTCAACTTGATGGATATTAATCAATGACCATATGAATTTAGGTATAACATGCAATAACTTAGCTGACATGCATTACTCACATTCAGCGGATGTGTAAATCAATACAATCAGTAAGACGTCCATCATTCAAAGGTTACTAGCACGTAAAGGAGTATACATGAGCAACAAAAGTTTCATGACTTTTACTGTTTCTCATTATCTCAAGATATAGTTCAATTACTATCTCATTAAGCCAGCTTCTCATAGGATTCCATTTCCTATCTTAAACGATTTTATCCAAAACATATCTCTATATATTTTAAACAAAATCCAAGTCCTAGTGAAAGTTGGACTTTCCTATTTTAGCGGTCAGACTCTCCAACGCAGATTCAAATTTTGAGGATTTGATCTTCGGATCTTCTTTGCTCGATTTCAAACATCCACAACATATCCAATTCGGAATATTCGAAATTTCACATTGGACTCAAACTCGAGACATATTTTAACAATCTCCACCTTGGCTTCACGTTTGAGCCAAGTCGCAATCACTTCGCAAAAATTCAAACTCTACTGCTACTTTCTCAGTCCGAATTTGTGATTTAATTTAATTTTTTTATTGAACGAAAAGTCTCGAAAATCACAAATTAGGGCAAGATCCGTACTAATTAGGGTAAATCCATACAAATTATGGTAAATTTCTACAATTTAGGGCAAAATCAATTGCATTCAAGTCTAGGGTTATTGATGCTCTGATACCAATTGTAATGACCCGAGTCCCACTGTATAATATTGTCCACTTTAGACACTGAGTCTTCACGGCTTTAAAACGCGTTATACAGATTAGAGGGACCCCATTCCCTTATAAACTAGCCCTAGGACTCCCCCTAAGCGATGTGGGACGGGAGACATGTACTGAACCTCACCCGCGTACTGCCAAGGCCATCACTCCGTACTGCCCCGAGTCTGGGTCGTCACATTCTCCCACCTTAAGGCATAATGCCCTCGCTGTGGCCCACACGCTATCTGGAGTCGGCTTTGATACCATTTGTTGGACGCAAATTACGCAACCCCAAGATTTCCACAACCAGAACAAGAACAAACATAATTAGGTAGAAAGATTAATGCACCTGGGATCCATTGTTCTTGAAGCGGAAGCGGAAACACAATGTTCATTGCACAAATCCTTCTCCTCTATTGCCCTCCGTACCACTGGCTCAATGAGGCGGCCCCTCACGATTAGCATTAGAATAACGCCCCTTAGGTGAGGATATGTGAGAATTAGGGTTAGAGGAGAGACTTGAGCACTATTTATAGAGTTTCCAGCCAGTTCCCCTCATTACGGGCCAGGCTCAACTCCGCCCACACTAGCCAGCTCCATATTAGTTTAATTAAGAAACATTCTATCTCACTTTAGACTAAACCCCGTAAAACGGTACACGTTAAATGGTAAATAACAATGTCAATTAATTTAGTCCACATTAGAGGAAAACTCTTATAGGCACTTGTCTTTATACATTTCTTTCATAAGAGTCTCGATGGCTAAGATGTTCGACGCGAATGCCATGCTTGCTGATATTGGTGTTGGAGATATTGACAGCAATTAGATATGTTTGGGGGTTATGATTGAGATGAATAAGGCATACGTGCATTTTGAGAATTTTTTTTTTTATTGTCGTCATCGTCGTCGTCTTTATTATTTAAAGTCCACTTTTAACACCCCAAAAGCAAAATGGACAACAGTTGTCAAAATTAAGTAACCATCCAAGCATGCACATTAATTTTATCGCAAATTGAGAATGACGGTGGACCAAACAGAGGGTAAGTTATATGTTAATCATGAAATGAATGACTCTCTCTCTCTCTCTCTCTCTCTCTCTCTCTCTCTCTCTCTCTTCTTATCATTTTCCATGACTAATCAAGACTAATCAAAAGAGGCTTCTCTCTCTCTCTCTCTCTTCTTTCTTGTCATCTTCCATGACTAATCAAGAGAGGCTAATCAAAGTTAGATATCGCAAGGAAAAAGCCGAGGGCTGGCTCATGGGGAACAAGCTTATGATGATGGGGAGTAGAGAGATGGGAAGCGCATGGGCCAAGAGCACGGCATAATTCCCCTCTTTTCATGAAGAAATATTTTGATCATTTTCGACCATCAACTTTTGCTAATTATTACGTTGGATTTTCTGAGACGGATTTTCTGAGACTATCTTAATGTATCTTGATCAGTTACATCCTTACAATAGTCCAGTTGTATCTAAACATGAATTATTAAGTCTCTACCAACGTTAGTATAATCAAATAGAAAACATGGGAATAGAAACTTTTATAGCCCTACCAAACACATTTTTGTTCTTTTTTCTAATTCGAGAATATATATTTTATGCAGTTATGTAACGTGTTCTACTCAAAAACTCGTCCAATGAATATTTTTGAACAGAAATTGCTCCTAGAAATAGAAATGTTATCATATGTACTATAATTCTTGATTACATTTTTGGTTTACAAATGTAATGTACATTGCTTGTGAGGGGTAGTGTGTATTTTCATGTCTTTCCCTTTTGCTTTTCAAAATAAATGTCGCCTCGCCTTCGACTTCAAGGAAAAAAAAAAACAAGAAGAAAAGGGAGTGCATTAAATTAACTAATATATCGCAAAAATTGATTCCCTTTGTCCGCAGGGGTCGTAGTCGGAGACTCATAGGGTCTTGTTCAAAGTCCCACTTTTTCATTTTCACACGAGGGGTCGTCGGATCCCCTGTCAAAGTTCCGCATGTGGCGCGATGAGAGGGCGCGTTGGATCCCGCCAAAGCCCACACGTGGCGCGTTGAGAGGGGCGGGTGACGTCCCCGTGAAAGTCGGGGTTATGAGGAAATGGCAACTTTGTGGAAATGGAGAGGGAGATGGAGGGATCACAATGTTGTGCGATAAGGATGCATTTGACGTTTTGTGATCGACGAATCGGACAGATCAAGATTAGGGGAACAGAAGCGGCTTCCTTTTTTTTTTTTTTTTTTTTTTTGGTCAGTTCTATTCTATTCATATTCTATACTCACTTTCAGACTTTTGCCCTGCCTCTTGCAGGACGTAGGAGTTAAAACCCACTCCTGAAACATACGCATCCCCACCCCATCCCCCTGAGAAGGTGGGGATTTGAACCCCTCACCTCCCCCTTCCATGTTGGAAGGATGGCCACTGGGGCGAATCCCAGTAGTTACCGAAGCGGCTTCCTTGAACGGCAAGCCAAAGGCTCGTTTGGACATCTGGGCACCACTTTTTACGCGCAAGAGAGAGAGAGAGAGAGAGAGAGAGAGAGAGAGAGATTTTCAATCTAAATATGCTTTCAATCTAAATATGTTGGTTATTGCACTTGCTCGTTCAACTGCGTTGCGTTATTTCATTGAAGCTTCCATTTTATCGTAGCGGTTCACAAATGCAATGCCCTTGACTTGTGAGGGGTGGTGTGTCTCTTCATGTCTTTCCCTCTCTTTATTTTTATTTTTTTTGAAATAAATCTTGCCTTCGCCTTTGACTTCAAGGGAGGAAAAATAAAATAAAGAAAAGGGGTACAATAAATTAACTAACATATTGCAAGAAGTGACTCTTATTGGTAGCATAATAAGTAAAGTTTGTTAGGAATTCACCGAAGTAGTTATAGGACTAATCAAATATTTTAGAGAAAAGAAACGTAATCAAGTAGAGAAGGGAAAAAAAACAAAAAAGAGCTTTGCTAGCTAATAAAAAGTAAAGGGTCAATTAACAAACAAAAAAGAACATTTTTATTAATTGTGGGAAAGAGAACAAGAAAAAGGAAAGTAAGAGGGAAGGCTCCGTGTAAGAATAGGGGAAGTGACATCTCCCGCATAACCATTACCAAAAGCCCGTGACACAAGAACAGAGTAATCCGCTTTCCAACCTTAGAGACACGATCAATTTGCCATTTACCAGAAAGATAGTTTGATGAATTGCAAGCCAATTGATGCATTACACAGCTACTAAATAATTAGGTGATAACATGGATATGTGTATAATTGATGGCAAGCATCGCTCTTCGTATCTTGTCCAACCCGACGACCCATGGTAGATACGAAAGGATGAAAACGAGAGGCGAGTGAGCCTCTCTCGTTAATTCTGGACCAAGCGGGCGAAACTTTTATTTTGGTAAACTCAAACCTAGTGCATGATGACCTCACTTGTTCTCTTCTCTGTCAGGCTATCCCGGTTGAAATTGCCGTCGGAAGGACAAAAGCCAGCATGGCATCGCCTCCGCAGAAGACCGAGTATTTCGTTTAGGATCTCGGGAGGTATTGATACGTCTTGGGCTTTGGCAGGCGGAATATGATCTACTTGAAGATGGTACCGATCCCACCTTGGTCGCTACTCATTTTCAAGAACTCGGCTATCCCTCTCGATTCAAACTCCAATCAAGACCATTATTGATGATGGCCAACAAGCATAGCAAGCCGCAACGTACCATAACGTCTAATCGCTTCTGGCCAAACTCTTGCCCTACGAGTTCTCTTCGATCCCCGAAGCCAGCACTTTGGATGTAGCGATTGAAGAGCTATATATTATAGCCCTGATATAGTATCAAGCTCCAGAAATCTTCCAAGAACGATCACTCCATTACGCCCACATCAAACTCCAGAAAATCTCATCAAGCGGCTTCTTTGTCACAAGACTTTCCTTGCAGATTCTCTATGAATCTTGCTAATAAATCGAAAGCACTAAATGGAAATACCGACATACAATTACCAGTCATGCGGTGATCAATCGGTGTCGAGTAACGTACAAGAGGCCGTATTTCTTGTCGCCCGCAACATCATCTCCTTGTATTTGCAAACTGCTAAATTTATTTCCAGAATATCAATGCAACTACAAAGGAAGTTCATAAGAAGTACGGGAAATGCTCGGTTGAGACATATCCACCCCTAAAAAAGGAAATCAACAGAGAAAGATTTGCATGGTTCATGCTTGATGAGCAATATTTAGGTCGAGAGCTTTCGATGCTCGAAAGTCCGAAATGCTAGCTGTATTATTACAAACTCACAGTCCAAGCGAGTACTTCATATAAGGAGCAATGGCGAGTTTCAATAGAGCTTGAACAATAGTGAAAGGTGACACGTTTCTTTCTCACCATGGTGGAGAGAAGAACGAATCACTTTGCATAATTGAAACCTCACCGAATGTGCTCTCTACTTAATGTCTTGCGACATCCACTCGAACCCTTCGCCATACCCCATCTTACGGATGACGCTACACATGAACAGCTCCAAGGGCCTAACGGTCGATCCGCAAGATTCACTTTCCCTTTGCCGGTCGTGAAGTCGGTGAGCCCGAGATGATATCGCAGCTCGTCCTCCGAAGCTGCATGCGGGATATCGATCTTGTTCCCGAGCACGAGGAAAGGGACATTAGCAAGAGCTTCATAGATAGGTCAGTTCGACTGGGATGAATGACCAATCGTGGGTGACCCCACTGAATTGGAAAACTCTCATCAACTAGCACGAATTTGATTTTTGTCGTTTTGGTACCCTGTGTCCGTATTTGAATCCCCGAGGCTTTCACGACAATCGAGAATCGACACTGTGTCGAGTGGGTTCATTATGGCTCAAAAGAGATTGACCACGGGTCATTTGTCCTAAAAAGTTCTGAGAACTACCTAGTAGCCTAGGTCACACCAAAAGCGCGTCAGAGTGAAATTAACCGCCAATCTAAGTTCGATTTTAGCAATTTGAAGATTTTGTCATGTCATGGAGTGGTTATATTGAAGTGTGTGGGCATTGGATGATTCACCAGCATGGAGTACCGGGGATGATTTATATTTCGAATCCAAATCAGAGATTATAGGTTTGGCAGAGTTTTCAGAGGGGTTCTTTCTTAAGCAGTACATAACAGAGGGTACAGAATTCAGTGGTAAAAAGAAAGTGGAGAAAGATCACAGACCGGAGTCAGTTCAGAAATCAGTGTTTGCAGTGGTTAGGTCGGTGTTAGAGTGAAGGCTAGACAAAACTGTCAAAAATTTTCAGTCATTGAGCTTCGAAGGTTCATTGGGGAGTTGAGAAAAAGAGATCAAATGTGAACGATAGGGTGTCATATATGAGAAGTTCAGTTCAGTTGTCGGTTCGGAAAGAGCAGATTTTGTATACCAAGATGGGAATCCTTAATCAAAATGGTCGGACAATACCATGGGACCAAAGGATTAGCTTGGAGTAGTGAGACTCATCGAAACGAAAATACCCCCACCTTTTTGTATAAGGATTGGTAAAGGTTTAAATTTGAGGACGAAATTTTTGTAAGAGGAGAAGAGTTGTGACATCCAGATTTTCGGATCCCAATTTCGACTGGATAAATGGGGCCGTTCTCGTTCAATTGAAGCCGGGGGTTGTGAAATTGAGAAATATGAGGGATTTTTGGATAAAGAAAATAATCAATTTGATAAGTGAGACACCAATTGATTTTAGGGTAGTCAATTTAAATTGAATCAAGAGAAATTAGTAGGTCCGCCTTTGGTCGTGCTTTTAGGATTTAAGTTGGCATTATGGACAAGCCAAGATGTGAATTAAAGTATGGTGACATTGGATTAATTTTATGAACTTAAATTGGACTTAATTGAAAGAAGAATTAAAGAAATTGAGATGTACAAGATTTGGACCCCAGCGGACAATTAATTGGACTTATTGAAGGAGTTGTAGGAGTTAGTGGACCATGACATCATCAGTGATGTCATGGTGGGCTACTAGAAGGATTAAAAGAAAAAGGAAAAGGAAAAGAAAGGGGGAGAGAGAGAAGAAGTGGGCCCCACACTCATCTTCAACCTTGGAACCAAAGGAGAGAGAAAAGGGGAGAGAGGAGGAAGAAGGGAGGGCCGGCCGAGCAACCCCTTGTGTCGACACCCAGCCGCCCGCGCACTAGCCGCCGCCCGCCGAGTTGCCGTCCGCAGCCCCGCCCCTCCGCCGCGCCGCCGTCCCCGTCGCGCGCCACCTCCCCCTTCCTCGAACAACCCGCAGCTCCCTCGCGCCAGCAGCCGTGCCGTCCATCGCCTGCCTCAGCTCGTCGAGGCGCCGCCCAACTCCGTCAGCCTCCGTCGTCGCCATGCCGCGCCACCGCCGCCGTCAGCCGCCACCCTCCTCCACCATTCAGCTCCTCCTTCGGCCGTGGACAGCAGCATCGTGAAGACAAGAAAATGGGTTTTTCAGCCCATTCAAGGGCCGTTTCGGCCGCCTTCCCGAGCCTGGATGCGAGACTGCCTTTGAGGAAAGTTGATCCCGGCGTCGCCCTCGTCGTTTTGAGCTAAGCGGCGTCCAAATCCGTGAGTTTATCTCACTAATCCTTGATTAGACGGTTAATTATGCCCTAAGTATGTTTAGTTTAAATTAAGCATGTTTAGGTAGATAGATTAGATTATTTTATTATAAGTTGGATTAGTAAATTAGTTTAAGCTTAATTAGGTTTAATTAAAGTTAAAAGGGGTTAATTAAAGTTAAATGGTGATGTGACATAATTGGAATTTAATTTAGATTTATTTAATTATTGGAAATTCGGCTGATTTAAAATAATATTAAAATATTCCGAAATTAATTAAATATTATTATTTAAAATAAACGGAAAAATTTATTTTTAGCCCCTAGGTTGCTCGAATTTCGTGTTGATCGCTCTTTGTGATGTTAGAATTTAAATTTGATGCTTGATTTGTGGTGAATTGAGTGTGATTGCGTTAATTAGGGGTTATATGTAAAAATGCTAAGTGTGGAAATTGATGGGGATTTGGCCATGATTGACCGCCTATTAGAGGCCGTGCCTATTGAGGCTGTGATGAACCACCTTTTCGAAGGTCGTGCCGAGTGGGGCCGTGATGCCACTAGTTGTTGAACCACCTTTTCGAAGGTTGTGCTGAGTGGGGCCGTGATACCACTAGTTGTTGAACCACCTTTTCGAAAGTCGTGCCTAGTGGGGACGTGATGCCACTAGTTGTTGAACCACCTTATTGAAGGTCGTGCCACGTGGGGCCGTGATTACCACCAATTGTTGAGTCTACTTTTAGGGTTGTGGTTGGGAACATTGATTGATTTGATATAATGACATGTAATCGGCCGAGCCAATTAATCGCTGAAACGATCCAAGTGGTTGATTGGTTGATGATGTGATTGTGCCTTGATTAATTAATTGTCACATTGCACGTGATTGAATGATATGAACTGTGGTAAGTCTTCTTGATGTGTGGCTAGGTCATGCTGGGGTGTATTTTCTTTCTAATAGAGGCTTAGGAGGGGTGAACTTGCTGAGAAAATGTCTCACCCCGTTATAGTAAAAATATTTCAGGGCCATAGATGATGATTCCAGCGGAGTCAGGTGGACTGCCGGTACAGTTGGGCAAGGAGTCGCAGAGCCAAGGAGATGAAGGGTCGAGGATCGAATCTGACTAGTAGTCTTAAGACTGTTCTATCTTTTAGTGGGCCAACCCCTAGTGTGTAGACTTCGACCCATTTCGGCTGTATGTAATCCTTGGGTGATTTCATGATTGTATGTTGGCTTGTATTAAATTGATTTTGTTCCTGTTGTTCTATCCCGCTTTTAAATTGTCAGGGGTTTTCTTAATACGTTCCGCATGCGCATAATAAAATTAAATTGGGTCGGCGACACTACCTGGAAATGTCGCAAATTCCACGACCATGGCGGGTTGTTCACGTGTCTCGGGGTTCGGGGCGTGATACTTTGGGTAAAATCTCATATATATATTCCCATTTCGTTTTGATAGAGTTTTAGTTAGCAAGTTCCTTTGACGAATGAAGTGGTTTGGGTGGCCCCAGGAAAAAAAAAAGAAAAAAAAAAAGAGGAAAGGCTCCGTAAGAATATGGTAGTTAACATTTCCTGCAAAACCATTACCAAAAGCCCATGACACAAGAACCAGCTAATTCGCTTTCCAATGTAGAGACATGATCAATTTGCCCATTTACCAGAAAATAGTTTGATGAATTATGGGGCCATTGATGCATTATATAGCTGCTAAATCATTAGATGATTAACATGACTGTGTGTATAATCGATGCAAGCTTGGCTCTTCATACCTTGTCCAATCTCATGACCCTTCACAGGCATGAAATAATGGCAATTGAGAGGCGGAGTGGAACTCTCTCGTTCACTCTGGACCGAGTGCAAAACTTTTACCCAATTGCTAAACCTAAATCTAATGCATGACAACCTCACTTGTACTCTTCCCTGTTAGGCTATGGCAGTTGAAATAGCCGTAGGAGAGACAAAAGCCAGCCTGGTGTCGCTTCTGCAAAAGGCCTAGTATTTCGTTAGGAGTTCGAGAGGTCTCGATACTGCACTGGGTTTTGGGGGGCAGAATATGCCACCAAAGGAAATACCGATTCCACCTCCATCGCTACTCATTTTCAAGAACTCGTGTACCACTTCCACCTCCATCGCTACTCAATCGGTGTTGAGTAACGTACAAGAGGCTAGTATTTCTTGTCGCCTGCATCATCTGTACTGTATTTGCAAACTGCTAGATTTATTTCCAGAATATCAACGCAACTACAAATGAAGTTCATAAGAAGTACGGGAAATGCTCGGTTGAGACATATCCACCCCTAAAAAAGGAAATCAACAGAGAAAGATTTGCATGGTTCATGCTCGATGAGCAATATTTAGGTCGAGAGCTTTCGATGCTCGAAAGTCCGAAATGCCAGCTGTATTATTACAAACTCACGGTCCGGGCGAGTACTTCATATAAGGAGCAATGGCGAGTTTCAATAGAGCTTGAACAATAGTGAAAGGTGACACGTTTCTTTCTCACTATGGTGGAGAGATGAACGAATCACTGCATAATTGAAACCTCACTTGAATGTGCTCTCTACTTAATGTCTTTGCGACATCCACTCGAACCCTTCGCCATACCCCATCTTATGGACGACGCTGCACATGAACACCTCCAAGGGCCTAACAGTCGATATGCAAGATTCACTTTCCCTTTGCCGGTCGTGAAGTCGGTGAGCCGAGATGATATCGCAGCTCGTCCTCCGAAGCTGCATGCGGGATATCGATCTTGTTCCCGAGCACGAGGAAAGGGACATTAGCAAGAGCTTCATCCGAAAGGAGGGCATCGAGCTCTCTCTTTGATTCTGCGAACCTCTCCTTGTCGCGGGCGTCCACTAGATATGCCACTTTGCATCCACCTAGAGAAGAAAGTGCGGAAGATCAATCGTTAGATATAAATCTAATTTGAAAATGTGTGCCGAAGAGCTGTCCGATATAAATTCGTAAACTAGGTGACAAAAGGAGTAGAAAGTCATCGACTCGCACATCGCCTCCAACCTAAATGAAATCTTTGGGACGGGAGGGAGCTCCGCAACATGGATGCGGGGAAAATGCCATCGATATGAGCGAAAGCCCTTTGCCTCTATATGTGTACTGTAAGAATTTTTCTGGTGTGGGCCACATTAATTAAGATTATAATTATCCATTTTACGGAGTTGATCTAATAAAGTGAGGTATAAAGTTTCTTAGTAGTCCAATATGGGCTTGGCTTGTGTGGGCCGAATTGGGCCTGGCCTGTGATGAGAGGGCCCGTCCAAATTCTATAAAAGGCTGAGGTCCCTCCCCTACTCTCATAAGTTTGCAACCCAAAAGCAAACACTCTCTCTCTCTCACATAAGGAAGCTAGTTGAGAGAAGGCAGCCTCATCGAGCCAGGGTACCGAGGGCATAGGGGAGAAGATCTTCGGCATCCACGACCCGGCTTTGCTTGTCTTCATTTGTAACAACTTGATGGATCCAAAAACAGGTGCACAAAGTCTCGACCCTCTAGCTATGTCGGTCTTGGGTTGCCGTTTAGATGGCCTTCACTTGGTATTAGAGCCTGCATAGACTAGAGCTGAGTCCTTTTATGCCTATTAAAGCCGTCGCCGAAGCTAAATCGGCCGCCTACGGCCCTTTTTCGGTCTTGACCCTAGCTCGGATTGCTTTGCTTGCTTCTTCATGATTTTTGGTCCAATAAAAGTGAAATTTTATTGCATAAACGGATTCTACTCGTCCATACGAGCAAAATGATGGGTAGATTGTCGTCAGAAGAGGCCAGAATCGGCCGCACGCGCTGACACGCGCCGAAGGCGGTGCTGGGAGTCGGCACCACGCGCCGCCGCGCGGCTTCGCGCGCGCGCACTCGCGCACGTGCGAGCCAGCGCGTCGCCGCCTTAGCTAGCATGACGTCATCCATGACGTCAGCCCACCGCCTTCGACACGCAACGACACGTGTTTGGGTGACGTCATGGTGACGTCACGTAAACCGCCTTAACGGGCGGCCACCACGTGGCGGGTGATGTCACCGATGACGTCACCGGGGATGGACCCGGGTTGAACCGACCCGAGTTGACCGGGTTGACCGACCCGAGTTGACCGGGTTGACCCGACTCGGGTTGACCGGATGGACCGTTGACCGGTCGGACCATTGACCGGTCCGACCGTTGACCGGTTCGACCCGTTGACCGATCGGACCGGTTTTCGACCATTTTTTTGAGTGGAACGCGTGTAGCTCACGCGCCGCACCTTCCAGCGGCGCGTGAGGGCGCGTGTGAAGTCCGTTTGGGGTGTTTTTTATATGGACGTGCTCGTATTGAAATTTCCTACCTTGTGGTGTATTTATTTATATTTTTTGATGCCATTAAGGATGTGAAATTGTGCATGAAACCATTAAGATGTGTTTTTTTTTTTTTGGTGTATTTCTTGAATATTTAAGTATGGTTTATGAAATACAATTTCATGCTTATGATTATATCATCACTTAAGGAATATATATGGTGTTGATTTATTATCGGTTTGTATTAATGGATGGAGCAATGCAATTAGCATGTTTTGTGATTTTAGTGACAAAAGACCCCGTCATCAAGTCTAAAATCACTTATAAAAGGCGTATGTGAGTTATAAAGTTATATCCTTGATGTGAGAGAAATTTTGATGATTCAATTGGGTTGTGACCGCCAAAGTGGCACACTTGATTGGATTTTAGAAATATCTGTCTCACATTGAAGTGGGATGTCTCCTGATCTTATGCATGATTATACTCCCAAAGGAGGTGATCGTGCATTAGTTGATGGAGGGATACATGTACAGCATATGGTTGAAAAGTAGCTAGCCCTAGTGATTTGTACACCCAAAGGTGATGAATTCGCGAAAGGTTAAAGCATATTTTTCATGGAACCGCTGTCATGTAAATGGTATACAATTGTATGTCATGTATTATGCCCAAAGGTGTTTATATGATGATACGTGTAGCTCTTGTATGTTTGACACTCACATGATGCTAATAACATGTATTGCTCGCAAAAACAGTTACATTCTCTGTGAATGGCAATTCCATAGCCATTGAGGTTGTTACTGGATCAAATTTCAAGAGATGGAAAGAGGATTTTTAGTTTGGTATGGAGTTGGCAGATGTTCATGTTGCTCTCACTGAGAATAGGCCGGCAGACCTTATTGATGACAGTACAGAAGTTCAGAAAGTACGTTTTGCTGCATGGGAGAAGAGTAACAGAATTTGTTTACTTATAATGAAACGGTCAATTCAGGAGCATCTGTTGAGTGGCTTGCCATCTGATTGTACTATTAAGGAAATGATGGAAGCCTTGAAGGCTAGGTATCGTGTCTCTCCCAATGCTGAGATTGGTACACTCATGCAATTACTGTTTAATATGAAGTATGAAGGTTCAACTGGAGTCAGAGATTATGTGCTGAGAATGGTAGATCTTCAGTCAAAACTTCGGATTCTTCATGTTGATATCCCTGAGGCTTGCATTGTGCATCTAGCACTTAACACTCTTCCTCCTGACTTTGGAATTATCAAGACGAACTATAGTTCGCAGAATGAGACTTAGTCAATTAATGATCTTATAGTTAGAGTGTGGCAGAGGAAGAGAAATTAAAGAAGGAGAGAGGACATCTTGCCTTGCATGCCTCTAGTTCTGCAAGTAGAAAAGGCAAATGGGTTGCACATCAGAGAGGAAATCCTAAACCCATAAGCACTTTTAACAATACTATTCCCAAGAGAGGAGATCCCGAAGCCTGCTGGTCCCTCTAACTCTATGGCTCCTAGAAAGGCACCTTTTGCTGGTCCCTCCACTTCCATGGTTCCCAGGAAAGACACCTTTTAAGAAGGAAGGCGTTCTTTGCTACTTTTGTGGAAAGAGGGGACACATAAAGAAGTACTGTGATAAATATAAAGCTTGGTTGTCTAAAAATGAGCATAAAGGTAATGATTCTTTGGCACTTGTCTGTGAATCCAACATATCTGAAGCCCCATCCAGTTCCTGGTGGCTAGATAGTGGTGCAACTAATCATGTTGCGTTTACCATACGAGGATTCACAAACGAAGGATGCCAAATCGGGATGAATCATCGCTCACTTTGTGGGAAACAACGATAAGATCGACGTTGAGTTCGTGGGAGACGTCATTTTGAATCTAGACTCGGTTTTAATATGATATTAAGAAACACTTTCTATGTACCTTCCTTTAGACGGAACTTAGTTTTCGTATCATGTTTGGATATGTGTGGTTACTCTTTTGAAATAAAGAACGGATCTTTGTTTCTATGCTCTTTAGCTCAAATAAGGTTGGGTGCTGCAACATGTTCAATGGATTGTACAGATTGTGTTTATCTCCCAATGATATATACGCCGCTAACACAGTTGAAAATGTTGTTTCCAAAAGACCTCTACCTAAGGAACAATCTTATGCATTGTGGCATAAACGACTAAGTCACATATCTAAAGAAAGAGTAGAAAGGCTGATAAAGACTCGCATTCTGCCTACTCTTAAAGGTGACCTAGAAACTTGCATAGATTGTTGTAGAGGAAAGATGACTAAGATAAAGAAGAAAACTGCCGTTCGAAGTTCTGGATTACTGGAGGTCATTCACACCGATATCGGTGGACCCTATACCGCAACCTTGTGTAAAAAGTTTATTTCATCACGTTTATTGATGATTATTCTCGGTATGGTTACCTTTTCTGATTAAGGAGAAATCTTGACAAATTCAAGATTTTTCAGACTGAAGTTGAGAAACAGTTAGGAAAGGTAATAAAGGTGGTTAGATCTGATCGAGGTGGAGAATATTATGGTAGACATGGTAATGCTAGGCAAATTAAAGGGCCATTTGCTAAATACTTAGAAGATTGTGGGATAGTAACTCAGTTCACTATGCCTGGGAGTCCTAAACAGAATGGTGTGGCTAAAAGGCGCAATCGTACTCTCATGGATATGATAAGATCTATGATGAGTAGGACTAATTTACCTGATTTTTTATGGGGTGAGGCATTAAAGACAGGCGTTTATATATTGAATCGTGTTCCTACTAAAGCTGTTGCATCAACTCCTTTTGAGTTGTGGACTGGGCGCAAACCAAGTTTGAATCATTTCAAGGTGCAGGGATGTCTGCAGAAGTAAGATTGTATAATTCAACATTGGGTAAGTTGGAGGCTAAAACCACTCGATGTTACTTTGTATCTTACTCAGAACATTCAAAGGGATATCGGTTTTATAATTCAAGTGGAGGAACAAGAATTGTGGAATCACAAACGGCCAAGTTTTTGGAATTTGATGTAGCCGAAGAGCATGATTGCTCACAAATCAGTGAACATGACAACTTGACGAGACCTGCTATGTCTTTCTCCTTGCCTATGCAAACAATCATGGAACCTATTGTGCCGTAAATTGAACCTGTTAACACTGAAGATCCTATTGATGAAGCAGTCACAGATGAAGTCCTTGAAGTTCCTCAGACTCAAAATGAGCCTACACTGGCTCCTCTTAGGAGGTCTACTAGGGAAATGCGTTCAGCTATACCACCGGATTATATGGTCTTTTTAGGAGAACATGATTGCGATATAGGTTGCATTACAGATCCGGCAACTTATATGGACGCTGTTTCCTGTCCTCAATCAAATTTGTGGTTGGATGCAATGAGAGATGAGATGCAATCTATGAAGTATAATGGTGTTTGGGAGCTTATTGAACTACCTGAAGGTTATAAACCCATAGGTTGCAAGTGGGTTTACAAGACTAAAAGAGATTCAAAATGAAAGATTGAGAAATTTAAAGCCAGACTTGTGGCGAAAGGCTTCACTCAAAGGGAAGGGATAGACTATGAAGCAACGTTTTCACCAGTTTCTTCTAAAGACTCCTTTAGAGTAATCACGGCATTGGTAGCTCATTTTGACATGGAATTACACCAGATGGACGTTAAGACTGCTTTTCTAAATGGAGATCTTGATGAGGAGGTTTATATGGTGCAACCCGAGGGTTTTGCAACAAACGATTCGAGATAAGTTTGTATGTAAACCGAAGAAGGCTATTTATGGTCTCAAACAAGCTTCTAGACAATGGTACTTGAAGTTTCACAATGTTGTCACTTCTTTTGGTTTTGTTGAGAACAAAGTGGATCAATGCTATCTTTGCAAGGTCGGTGGGAGGAAATTTATTTTCCTCATACTTTATGTGGATGACATTTTGCTTGCAAGTAGCAATATTGGATTGCTACGTGAAACAAAGCAAATGTTGTCAAAGAATTTTGACATGAAAGACCTAGGTGAGGCATCTTTCGTTCTTGGCATTGAAATCCATAGGGATCGTTCTTGTCGTGTATTAAGTTTATCTCAAAAGGCATATGTCGATCGTATTTTGGAGAGGTTCAACATGCAGGATTGCAAGCCAGGAACCGTTCCCGTAGTTAAGGGTGACAAGCTGAGTCTCTCACAGTGTCCTCATTCAGATTTTGAGAAAAACCAGATGAAGGATGTGCCTTATGCTAGTGCACTTGGAAGTATCATGTATGCTCAAGTTTGCACTAGACCAGACCTCGCCTTTGTAACAGGGCTTTTGGGCAGATATCAGTCAAATCCAGGACACGATCACTGGGTTGCTGCCAAAAAGGTCTTGAGATACTTGAAAAGAACAAGAGATTATATGCTGATGTACAGATATGTCGATGATTTGCGATTGTTAGCATATTCAGATGCAGACTTTGCTGGTTGTGAGGATGATAGGAAGTCGACAACAGGATATATATTCATGTTAGCAGGAGGCGCAGTATCGTGGAAAAGTGAGAAAAGAAATCTATATCTTCCTCTACCATGCAAGCGAGTTTATAGCATGTTTTTCAACTTCTACTCAAGCAATTTGGCTCCGAGAACCTCATCGGGAATTGACGGTATTTGATTTTGTGCACGAGACCCATGCAATTATATTGCGATAACAATTCTCTTTGTGTTATTTGTTAATAACAACAGAAGTCTAAAGGGGTCTAAGCATATGGAGGTCAAATTTTTGACCATAAAGGAAATAGTTCAGAATGATGACATTATAGTAGAGCATATTCCCACAGACGATATGTTGGCAGATCCATTGACTAAAGGTTTACGCCCTTGTGTTTTTGAGCGACATGTCATAAACATGGGCTTGGGAGAATCAGTGGATACTATCGTTTAGTGGGAGTTATTTCAGATTTGCTCTAATAAAGTTCATGTGAGTATTTTGCTACTTTTTGTAGCGTTATGATATATGTCAACTCCTTCTGTATAAGTTGTTATTGAGTTGTGTACATATATCTAAAGAAAATCTCAAGATACTGTGTAAATCTTGAGTAAAGGCTAGGGGCATGCGGTTGTTAGCCTTGTACATATGTCTCAATTACACATAAAGAGAGGTTAACCGTAAAGATAAGACATATGTGGGTTCATTAGAACCATAAAGATATTCTCTAATGCCACATCCGGTTTTCTGTGACACTTAAGGTAAGAGAATAGTGACCGACAAATGGGATAACACATAAGGTAAAACTCTTCATGAGGTGTTATCAATTTGCCACACAACCATATTAAATCCATATCAGTAAAGTTGATAGCATTAGTGACCATGGAAGGCTCTGTATATGTATATGCAGTTACCGCCATGATCCGGTGTTGGAGACTTTATAGGATCGGATTGATTTGTTGAGGATTATCTCTAGATCAACATAAAGTGTGCACATACAGTATGATCTCAATTAATATGGCCCAAGTGGGAGAATGTAAGAATTTTCCTGGTGTGGGCCATATTAATTAAGATTATAATTATCCGTTTTACGGAGTTGATCTAATAAAGTGAGGTCGACGTCTTGTGCCGAGGCCGTAACGAAATTTCGAAAATGTCCATTCCTCGCCCATTCTGGTCGTGGTCTTTATGCCGAGGAATGGACATTTCGGAATTTCGATACCTCTCTCTTCTCGGTCGTTGTCTTTGTGCCGAGGACTAGGCATTTCCGGAATTTCGAAATTCCAGAAATGCTCGAGTCCTCGGCACAAAGACAACGACCGAGAAGAGAGAGGTATCGAAATTCCGGAAATGCCCATTCCTATCTCTCTCTCCTCGGTCGTGGTCTTTATGCCGAGGACTGGGCATTTCCGGAATTTCGCGGTATCGAAATTCCGGAAATGCCCATTCCTATCTCTCTCTCCTTGGTTCGTGGTCTTTGTGCCGAGGATGGGCATTTCCGGAATTTCGCGGTATCAAAATTCCGGAAATGCCCAGTCCTCGGCACAAAGACCACGACCGAGGAGAGAGAGATACTGGGCATTTCCGGAATTTCGATATCGCAAAATTCCCGAAATGCCCAGTCCTCGGCACAAAGACAACGACCGAGAAGAGAGAGGTATCGAAATTCCAGAAATGTCCATTCCTCGACATAAAGACCACGACCAGGAATGGGTGAGGAATGGACATTTCCGGAATTTCATTATGGCCTTGGCACAAGACGTCGACCCTCCTCTCTCCCTCACCAAAGCAAGAACTTCCTTCGCTTCTTCCTCCCAAGCCGGGCGTTTTTCTCATCCTTCTTGTTTTCGGTTGTAAAGAAATTTAAGGAAAAAAAAAGAGAGAGAGAGAAAGGGAGTGATGTCTCTGGTGGATAGGTTCTATGGAGCTCTGGCGTCTCTAGGTCTGCGCTAGAAGGAAGCGAAGATCTTGTTCTTGGGACTGGATAATGCAGGGAAGACAACCCCGCTTCGCATGCTGAAGGACGAGGTACTTTCGTTTGAATTCGTAGAGACTCCCTTCGATGGAAATATGCAGTTCTGAAGTTGCTTTTTTCTCTTATCGTGATCGAGAATCTCTCTTCCCAATCGGTTCTTGTTTTCGTCATTGATTCCTTTCATTTCTCGGGGCCTCCTCTCTTCATTTCGCCTGGTGAGTGAGTTGATCGCATGACTCTTGCGCTTGTTGTGTATGGGTTCTCTTATAGTTCTTAGTCTGCAATGCATAGATATATGTAGCGCTTTCGTAGGACTATACATGCTTATCGAAAGTAAGCTGAACGATTCTGATATGGTTATGTGATGGGCAGAGATTGGTTCTGCACCAACCCACCCAGTTTGCGACTTCAGAGGAATTCAGTATAGGGAAGAAAAAGTTCAGAGCCTTCGACTTGGGTGGTCGCCGGAGAGCTCGCAAAGCCTGGCGGGACTACTATGCTAAGGTAAAGCTCTGCTCTTTTTCTTTTTCTTTTTCTTTTTTTCCTTCCTTCTCCTCTCAAAGCCCCTGTTTTTGTAATTGCATGGCCTTTGGTCGATTCATTCACGGATTCTGTGATAGTTTCTAAATGCTATGCAAAAAATGATGCATGCGAGGTGGATCATCCTCCTGAGATTAGTCGGATGCCTTTTGCCTCTGAGTTTGGAAACGGGAAAACTTTTTCTTCGACGACCGGAAAACTAATACCAGCAAAGAGAGTTCTTTGCTGGGTTGAAAGGTGGTCACGACCGATGATGGATGCAGCAGATAGAATGCTTGAACTTTTAAGGATCTTAACAAGCGTTGATGGGGTCAAGTATGTTGCCATCATGAATCTATACTTAAAATGTAATTGTATGCGGGAAAAAGCTGAAAAAGGAGTTATCTGTCGACAAGATTAGTGTGAAGATGGCAGTTTACATTATCTGCTGAGGAGGAGAGGGGAACGCTCTCTGTTCATTAAGGATGGATCCTTGATAGCAGTTCAAACTCGAGAAGGTACATATAGAGGCAAAGGGCTTTCGCTCATATCGATGGCATTTTCCCCTACATCCATGTTGCGGAGCTCCCTCCCCGTCCCAAAGCATTTCGTTTAGGTTGGACGCGATGCGCGAGTCGATGACTTTCTACTCCTTTCGTCATCTAACTTACGAGTTTAACTCAGATAGCTCTTCAGCACCCATTTTCAAATTAGATTTATATCCAACGATTGATCTTCCACACTTTCTTCTCTAGGTGGATGTAGTGGTATATCTGGTGGACGCCTGCGACAAGGATAGGTTTGTGGAGTCAAAGAGGGAGCTCGATGCCCTGCTTTCGGATGAAGCTCTTGCTAAGGTGCCTTTCCTCGTGCTCGGGAACAAGATAGACATCCCGCATGCAGCTTCGGAGGACGAGCTGCAACATCATCTGGGGCTCACTGACTCCACGACTGGCAAAGGGAAAGTGAATCTTGCAGATCAGACTGTTAGGCCTCTCGAGGTGTTCATGTGTAGCGTTGTGCGCAAGATGGGCTACGGCGAAGGGTTCGAGTGGATGTCGCAGTACATTAAGTAGAGAGCACATTCGGTGGGGTTTAAATTATGCGGTGATTCGTTCTTCTCTCCACCATAGTGAGAAAGAAACGTGTCACCTTTCACTATTGTTCAAGCTCTATTGAAACTCAGTCATTGCTCCTTATATGAAGTACTCTGCCTGGATTGTGAGTTTGTAATAATACAGCTGGCATTTCTGGACTTTCTAACCGTCGAAAGCTCTCGACCTAAATATTGCTCATTGAGCTTGAACCATGCAAATCTTTCTCTGTTGATTTCCTTTTTTAGGGGTGGATATGTCTCAGCCGAGCATTTCCTATACTTCTTATGAACTTCCTTTGTAGTTGCGTTGATATTCTAGAAATAAATCTAGCAGTTTGCAAATACAGTACAGATGTTGCAGGCGACAAGAAATACTGGCCTCTCGTACGTTACTCGATACCGATTGATCACTGCATGACTGGTAATTGTACGTCGGTATTTCCATTTGGTGCTTTTTGATTTATTAGCAAGATTCACAGAGAATCGACAAGGAAAGTCTTGTGACAAAGAAGCCGCTTGATGAGATTTTCTGGAGTTTGATGTGGGCGTAAGGGAGTGATCATTCTTGGAAGATTTCTGGAGCTTGATGCTCGATCAGGGCTATAATACATAGCTCTTCAGTCGCGACATCCAGTGCCGGCTTCTGGGGATCAAAGAGAACTGCAAGGCAAGAGTTTGGCCAGGAAGTGATTAGACATTATGGTACGTCGCAGCTTGCTATGCTTGTTGGCCATCATCGGTAATGGTCTTGATTGGAGTTTGAATCGAGAGGGATAGCCGAGTTCTTGAAAATGAGTAGCGACCGAGGTGGGATCGGTACCATCTTCAAGTAGATCATATCCCGCCCGCCAAAGCCCAGTACGTATCAATACCTCCTGAGATCCTAAACGAAATACTCAATCTTCTGCGGAGGCGATGCCCTGCTGGCTTTTGTCCTTCCGATGGCAATTTCAACTGGGATAGCCTGACAAAGAAGAGCACAAGTGATGTTGTCATGAATTAAGTTCGAATTTAGCGATCGGATGAAAGTTTTGTGCTCGGTCCAGAATGAACGAGGGAGTCTCACTCTGCCTTGCAATCACCATCCTTTTGATGTCCACAAAGGTTGCAAGGTGGATGGAGGTGCGAGGAGTGAAGCCATACCTGCGCCACGGAAGTTTCTCATCGATGATACTCACACTCCCATCGTCGCCTAATGATTATGTAATTATGATGGATCAATCGCTTGACAATTCATCAACTATTTTCTCGTAAATGGCAAGTTGATCATGTCCTAAGGCTGGAAAATGAATTAGCTTGTTCTTTTGTCACGAACTTTTTATAGAGGAAAATGACACAAGTAGTTCTTAAACTTTGGTCTAATGTATAATGCGATCCTTGAATTTTAACACAATATGCAATGCCGTTCATAAACTTTCAATTCGTCTAATGTAATCCCCAAACTTTTGATACATATTTAATTAAATCCCTAAATTATATGAAGATGTCCAATGTTGTTCCAAAATTTGAATTAATGGAAGAATAACAACTTGAACATGTTCCGAAAATCTAAGGATTTTAGTGAATAAATTAAAAGTTCAAGGATCATATTGCGCATTAAACCAAATTTCAAGGATCACATTGAACAAATTAGAAGTTCATGGACCACATTACACAATAAATCAAAGTTTTTGATTATTTATGTCATTATCCCATTTCGTAATGATTATGCAAGATGAGTCAACTCCCTTATCCTAACATGCAATATGGGGACTTTCCTTTCCTTTTCTTTTGGCCATCTAAACCAGTTCATTTCTCAAAGCAACTTGTTAACTAAAACGTAATTAAATGGAAAATAATTAATTTTCAAGAGAAATTACGGAAACCCTTACGAGCTTTAGCTATTGCAAACTTTTTGCCTTCAAACTTTTAACCAATACATAATACCCTTCTCCACTTTCATTTTGTTATAAACCGTCAACTTAAGTAGGACCAACACGACACGCAACATATGATATATCACAACACAACATGATATGACACGTCGACACGTTATTTCTTAAAAGATAGAGAATTCCAATGTGTTAGGACAGATTGTTATTAAATATATGTTTTTATATATACATAACAAATTATCATTTTTATGACTATTTCAATTATATTAATTTGATTCAAATTTACAAATAATAATAATAATAATAATAATAATAATAATAATAAATAATAATAATAAGAGTCCACAATGAATTTACACTAAAAATATTAAGGGTCTGAAAAACCCCAAACTAGTACATTTGTGATAAATTTACCCCAAAATAATTTTTTGACCACCAAAAACCCTAAACTGGTACACCTTTAACAAATTTATCCCAAATTGATACATTTGTGACAAATTTACCCTATATTAGTTTTCATGACAGCTGATTGGTATACCAATTTAGGATTTTACTCTCCGTTGGTCACAGTTTATAATTATTGTGATTTTTTTGGAGTATTAATCCAATGTAACATGGAGTATATTTGTTACAAATGTATAAGTTTTGAATTTTTGCGGTCGAATAAATTAGTTTAGAGTAAACTTGTCATAAATATACCAATTTGGGATTTTTTATGATCAGTCGGGGTAAATTTGTCACATGTGTACCAGTTTAGAGTTTTTCATAGTCAAAAAAATAGTTTTGATAAATTTGTCATGTGTATCATTTTGGGGTTTTTCAAGGTATTAACTCAAATATTAATTTACAATTTATTAATATCATTCATTATTTTAATTTGACAAATTTAACTCCATCCCAATAATCCATAAGACTTGAAGGAAAAATTAAGCAACTCGTATTCTAGATCGTGTGTCGATCGTGTTGGAAGAGAAGAAAAAAAACTTGGGAATTGAATTGTGTGTCATCATAAATTAGAGTCCAAAGAGAAAATTAGGTTTTTTCCCCTTTTAATTTTTTTATTTTTTACATATTTTTATATTTTGGCACATTATTTATTGAAAATTTTTAAAATTGACCATGTACATGTTGAAATTCTAAGCTCGAGTGTCAGAATTCCGGACTCGAGTGACGGAAAGTCTTGGGAGGGTTAATCAAGTGTTGGATTTTCCGACACGTGTTGATCGAGTGTCGAGAGTAATGAAGAGTGTCCAAGAGTGTCGGACACGTATCAAAATGTGTGACACGACACAAAGTCTACCAAAGAGTGTCGATACATCCAAGCCCTCAACTTCCTTTTATTTCTCATCAGTAAAGTGCAATGCACATGACTTTTAAGGGGGTAAAAAGTACATTTTCATCTCATCTTCTCGAAAGGAATATCATTTTTTACACTTAACTGATTTAAAAAAAAATAGAAGCAAAAAACACCAATCAAATAAATAGGAAAAAATCTCAATAACAAGGAGGTCAAATGACACAAATTGATGAATCCTTACGTATGTTTTAAAGGGTTAATTGATGTAGAAAATGATTGATACTATTTTAAAAAATATCAAGAAATGATAGCTTCAACTAAAAAATAAAAATTACGACAAAAAAGACACTAAAAAAAATGATCAGCCAAATCTAATGATATTTTAAATATTATTGCCAATTTGGATTATTTAACCATTTTTTATTATCTGAAATTTACTTTTTGTCTGTGAAGCCTTTTTCCCCTTTTTCTACTTAATTATGTTTCTTTTCTATAAAATATCTCCTCCTGAGTTTAGGGTAATAAACATGCACGACTACTATGCATTATTTTATTGAAATTTTCATTTTATTATAGCCATTAACTCTTGGTTGCATTCACGGTTTACAAATGCAATACATGCAATGCATATGGCTTGTGGGAGGTAGTGTGTATTTTCATGTCTTTTGCTCTCTTTTTTTCTTTAGGAAAATTTCAAATAAGGATCCAAAATGAATCTATTTTTCTCAAATAAGGACCAAAAGTGAACTTTGTGTCAAATAAAGACCCGAAGTAGGCCTATTGTTTCAAATAAGGACCTGAAGTAAATTTTGTGTCAAATAATGACCCGAAGTGATCAAATTAATCTCTATCGAGGACTTTAGTTCGCTAGCAGACATTTTCCGGCGATTAAAATGGGGGCAATTTTGTCAGAAATTTGTGATTGGAAAAAAAATGGAAAAGTCTAAATTAATTAAGTTTAGGTTATTCATTTAAATGTTTACGTTTTCTTCTTTCTTCTCCACCACTGCTGCTCAACCAAATCGTTGCCTGGTCATCGTTGCGACTTGATTCTCGTCGCTTCTCGCCTTGCTCGACAGGCAAAGAATTTGGGTCTCCGCAAACAAAGAAAGAAGCATATGGTTTTCTTCTTGTTTTTCAATTTGTGCCTCAATCGGCAAAGAATTTGGGTCTTCGACTTTACGAAGGATGGGTACAAGAAATGTGGAGAACTTCATCCTTGACTTTGCAGAGGATGGATACAAGGAACGGGGAGACCATAGAAAACCTAGGGTTTTTTTGTTTCCATTTTAGGATTTGTTAATTTTCCCTATATTTTTTTTGGACAAAATTGCCCAAACTCCGGTCATCAAAAATGTCACATGCTTGATAGCCGTCGAATATTTGGCTGACTAGCAAGTTTAGGTTCTTAGTTGGAATTGATTCAACTGTTTTGAGTCCTTATTTGAGACAATAAGTCCACTTTAGGTCTTTATCGACATAAAGTTCATTTTAGGTCATTCTTTGAGAAAATTGGTCAACTTCGGATCCTTATTTGAAACTCTCCCTTTTTCTTTTGAAATAAATCTCACATTTGCCTTTGACTTCTAGGGAGAAAAAATAAATAAATAAAGAAAAGGGATGTGACAAATAACTCAATGTATCGGAAGAAGTGACTCTTGATGCTAGTGTCACGGGCCAATCGATTGGGATCGAACTACGTGGCAACTGAAGCTCTTTTGGATCACTTAAGCCAAGCCTTGCTCGATCAATTGCACACTTGCTCGCACAACCCAGATCGTAGAGAGAGAAAGCTTCTAGAGAGAGGAGCTCTGGAAAGAAAGAAGCTTGTATTACTGAATGGATTTGATGGTTACAAATGAGAGGGAGGGCACCCCTTCTTATACTCAAGGTCCTCTGATTACATCCGTTGATCTAAATACTATCCGGCGGACGAGATCACACCGCCTTAACTACCAACATAAATAGCAACTACTAGCTACCGACATAAATAGGGAGAGAGACTTCTAGAATCATATGAAATGACGGTGTTGCCCGCCCTTGGAAACTTCGGGAAGTAGACTTGCTGGGAACCCGAGCAAGCACAGGAGGTCCTCCACGAATGAGTCGCGGTCGTCATCGGGGAACCTCTTGGATCGGCCTTCTTTCGGCCCATGACATTCTCCCTCACTCAATCGAGCAACGTCCTCGTCGCTCTCAACTTGACGGGCGGCCTTCTTGGCACGAGCGCGAGCTTTGGCACAGGCTCTCTTGTTTTGGTTTCATTTGGTGCGGACACCCACGAATGAGGGACCACACCCTTCTATGATCAGCTCGGTCTTGGCATGCAACTCCACTTTTGGCTTGGGCAAGTACTCAACCTTGGGGAAGAGCGCTTGAATGGGCATCGCGTGTGTTGGAGTAGGATCCAACTCTTCATTCGGCTTCACCATGGTCAGCTTGTTTAGGCGCTTCACGGACTTCAAATTCTTGTCAAGACGTCTAATCGTCACAATGGTCTTGGTGTCAATCACCCCATTTATCATAGGGATCATCGTTAGGTACTTCGGATCGAGGATCACGATGCACTTGGTCTTCATGTCGATCATGGATCTTACACTATGGAAGAATTGCATACCAAGAATGAGATCATAATCATTGAGAGGAACTACCTCGAACGACAGCTTGCCCTTCCATCCACCAATTTGGACGTCCACATCCGGAGTCGATCTTATGCCAGCGACGCCTTCCGAGTTGACGGTTTTGAAGGAGTTCCCGGTTGGTTCCACGCGAAGTCTCAAGGCCTTCACCACTTCAGTCGACATGAACATGTTCGATGCACCAGTGTCAACTAGGGCGTAGAGCGTTCGGCCACACACATCGACTTCCACGAAGAACATCTCCAAGTTTGAAGCAGCTTCTATATCTTTGGACAGTGATTAAGCTCGAACAGAGTTGATCATCTTCACACCTCCAAGTCGGATTTGTCGCCTCTCTTCTTTGGACTCCTCCTCCACCTCTTCGATGGCCAGGAGGGCATTGATCCTACCATTCTTTGGGCATTTTTGGGCCCAATGTGGACCTTTACAGATAAAGCAAGGACAAGGCAGGGGTTGATCGAACTTACTCGTGGTACAGTCTGGTTGTGGTCGACGCCTTTGGAATGACTACTTGGAAGACCCTTCTCCCCACGTCTTGACTCGACCGCTGTGATCATGTGCGTCTCAGGGAGTGTTCCTTCCTTCATCCTTGGATCGATGCAATCGCCAGTCCCTTGTTCTATTCCTCGGTTTACCTTTGGTGAGGTCAACGAGCGACTCGGCCACGCTAAGTGCTCTCGCGAGGCTCATCACATCCCTTCGCTTTAGCTCAAGTTGTGCCCATGGCTTCAATCCATCCATGAACGCGCCGAGAGCCTCTTCCTCTCCTAGGTTGCGGATTTGGAATTTGAGCTCCATGAACTCCTTCATGTACTCTCGGATCGCACCTCTTTGCTTGAGGCGATGGAATTTGCTACAGGCTTCTTGTTGAGCAAACTCGGGGAAGAAATAGTCGTGGAACTTCCTCACAAAGTCATCCCATGTGTCCATAGGATGGGCACCGCATCTAGTCTCGTCACACCTATTGCGCCACCAAAGTATTGTGGTATTAGTAAGGAACATCGAAGCAGTTCGTACCTTGATCGACTCGTCTTAGATGTTGACGGTGCCAAAGTATTACTCCATGCTCCAGACGAAGTTGTCCACCTCCTTAGTGGATTGTTTGCCTTTGAATTCTTTAGGCTTCGGCACCTCAATCTTGGGCATCGCTTGTGTAGGCCTCACACCATTGGTGATGCTCAGCTTGCATAGGGCGAGCTCGGTCTTGAGCTCTTGGATCTCCGCCTTCATGGCTTCGACCTCGTCCCTACGTGGACCCTCTTCTTCGATCACTTGGACGCACTCCTTTAACACATCGATCGATGCTTCAAGGGCTTCGTCCTTGTCATGCAACGGGGCTATAGCTTCGTTAAGGCCGCTCGTGAAGTCTTCATGGAGCGAGGACTCGACCTCCATGATTCGGTCTCGCACATCATCAAGACCTTCCATGAGCTCGAACACGGCACTCCGGACCTTCCCGATCTTCTCATTGAACGCAGCTATAGCATCCATCGAGGCATCTCTTTTCTTTATCTTGGCACGAGTCTCCTTGACTTGCACGGCCTCTCCATCCATGACAGCATCTTGGCTCGACATTTACTCGAACAGTTGGCGCTCTTCAATCTCCGGAAGCAGATCTCTCTTTTGCTCTGATACCACTTGTCATAGGTTGATCAATTATGATCGAACTGTGTGGCGACTACGGCTCTTTTGGATCACCTAAGCCAAGCATTTCTCGATCAATCGTACACTCACTCGCACAACCCGGATCGTAGAGAGAGAAAGCTTTTAGAGAGAGGAGCTCTGGAAAGAAAGGAGCTTTGTATTACTGAATGGATTGGATGGTTACAAATGAGGGGGAGGGCACCTCTTTTTATACTCAAGGCCCTCTGATTACATCCGTTGATCTAAACACTATCCGGCGGATGAGATCGCACCACCTCAACTACCGACATAAATAGCAACTACTAGCTACTGAGATAAATAGGGAGAGAGACTTCTAGAATCAGATGAAATGACGATGTCGCCCGCCCTTGGAAACTTCGGGAAGTAGACTTGTTGAGAACCCGAGCGAGCTCAAGAGGTCCTCCACGGATGAGTCGCGGTCATCCTCGAGGAACCTCTTGGATCGGCCTTCTTTCGGCCCGTGACACTAGCATAACAAGTAAAGATTGTTAGGAATTCACGGAAGTATTTATAGAACTAATCAGACATTTTAGAGAAAAGAAACATAGTTAAGCGGAAAAGGAAAGAAGGCTTCGCCAGCTAACAAAAAGTAAAAGGCAAGGTAACCAAGAAAAAAAAAATATTGTGAATATATTTATTGATTAACTATTCCAAAAAAATGATTGACCATAATGAATATTTAAAACATCATTATAGTTTCGGATCGTCATTTTCTTTCTGAGTCGATGCCATCATTTTCTTTCAAATATTCTTTTTTTAAAAGAAATATTATCAATTGACCCTTACATATGCATAATGGTTGACCAATTTTTCTAATCCAACCTTCTTGTTATTGTGACATTTTCCTATTTGTCTAATTGTTTTTTCTCTTTTCCCTTTTCTTTCTTTTTTATTTTTTTAGATCAAGGACGCATAAAAACGATATTCCCTTAAGAGAAAACTAGACAAAAAGTATATCTCTACCCTTTAAAAGTCATGCATACTGCACCGTACTAACAATTAAGAGAAGGAGGTCAGTGGCTATAACGAAATGAAAGTGGAGGGGGGTGTTGTGTAGTGATTTTTGCTATAGGTAAACATAGGGTTTGGGGTAAAATCTCCTAAAAAAACAAGAAAAAGGAAAGGAAAGGAAAGAAGAGGAAAGGCTCCGTTAGAATAGGGGAGTTAACATATCCTGCAAAACCATTACAAAAAGCCCATGACACAGGAGCTGGCTAATTCGCTTTCCAACCTTAGAGACATGATCAATTTGGCCATTTACCGCAAAAAAGTTTGATGAATTGTGGGGCCATTGGTGCATTATATAGCTACTAAATCATTAGGTGATAACATGAATAAGTGTATAATAGATGCAAGAATGGCTCTTCATACCCTGTCCGACCTCGCGACCCTTCGCTGGCATGAAACTATGGCAATCAAGAGGCAGAGCAAAACTCTCTCGTTAACTCCAGACCGAGCGCAAAACTTTTATCCGATTGCCAAACCTAAATCTAATGCATGACGACCTCACTTGTACTCTTCCTTGTTAAGCTATGCCGGTTGGAATTGATGTCGGAGGGACAGAAGCCAGCCCGGTGTCGCTTCCGCAGAAGGCCTAGTATTTCGTTTAGGAGTTCGAAAGGTCTCGATACTGTATTGGGTTTTGGCGGACGAAATATGCCACCAAAGGAAGTGCGAATTCCACATCCGTTGCTACTCATTTTCAAGAACTTGGGTGCCGCCCTCGATTCCACCTCCATTACGACCATTACCAATGATTGCCAACAAGCACAGCAAGCTACAACGTATAGTCGTGTTAAATCTTGCACTATAATTCTCTTCGATCCCCATAAGCCACCGGACTCGTGACTGAGGAGCCATATATTCTAGCCCTGATCGAGTAGCGAGCTTGAAAAACCTTCCAAGAACTTACATTCCCCTACGCGCACATCAAACGCCAGAAAATCTCATCAGGCTGGCTTTTTCCCGTGGAAAGACTAGTATTTTCCTTCCAAAGGCGGCTTCTTTGTCACAAACTTTCCTCGCAGATTCTCTTTGATACTTGCTAATAAATCAGAAATGCAAAATGGATATACTGATGTGCAATTACCAGTTATGTGGTGATCAACCAATGTCGTGTAATGTACAAAAGGCCAATGTCATCGGAACTATATTTGCAAACTGCTAAATTTACTTTCAGTCATCAATGTAACAGCACAAAAAGCTCATAAGAAGTAGCAAAATGCTCGGTTGAGACACATCCACCCTAAAAAAGCAATCGATAGAGAAAACTTTGCATGGTTCATGCTCAATGACCAAAATTAAGGTCGAGCTTTCGACCCTCAAAAAGACCATAAATGCTAGCTTTATTATTATAAACTAATAGTCCAGGCAGAGTACTTCATTTGTGGAGCGATGGCTGACTTTCGAACAAAAGTGAATGATAATCTATCGTCCTCATATAAAGAAAATAAGGTTAATACTCTGAAAAATCCTAAGCCAGTATACTTGCGACAAATTTACCCCAAACTATTTTTTTGACCATGAAAAAGCCCAAACTGGTAAAACTGTAACAAATTTATTCCATTTGATCATAAAAAATCATAAACTTGTACATTTATGACAAATTTACCCTAAATTAATTTATTCAATTGCAAAAATCCCAAACTGATAAATTTGTGACAAATATACCTTCCGCTAAATTGGATTAATACCATAAAAAAATCACAAAAAATGTAAACTGTGACAAAAGGAGCGTAAAATCTCAAATTGGTATACTAGTTAACTGTCACGTATCATTTAACTTAATAATTTAACAATAAAATTTAACGAAAACTAACAGAGGGTAAGTTTGTCATAAGTATACCGGTTTGAGGTAAATTTGTCAAAGGTATATCAGTTTGAAGTTTTTGGTGGTCAAAAAATAGTTTAAGGTAAATTTATTACAGGTGCATCAATTTGGGGTTTTTCAGGGTATTAACCATCTATTCAGAAACAGGATCAATAATTAGCATAAATCATTAATATCATGGATTATGAACTCTCTACGTGCTTACGTTTCCAATATAAATTAAAAGCAATCAGATGATTTGGTTTCTTTCTCATTAAAAAGTGCCAAATCCAATACCTTAGTCGCATTCAAAGTAACAGACAGAAAAATAAAGATTGCTTTTCCAGGTATTGGACAGCATGACAGAACGTAGTCTACTAGACAGCTAATAGTGGAAGAACGCTAGCAAGTCCAAGAGTCGCCATTGGTGGAGCCTCAAGTTTCCTCATTGCCTAGCATGAAAGAGGAATCCAAAGATGGAACGGCGATACTTTAAGGTCCAATCAAGACAATTAAATTCAGACACGACACGAGCTACCAGATCTATATACAGGATCACTTTCTTCATTTCAGTTTCAAGAGGCCGAAAATCGAAGTGGAATATAATGAGCACGAAACCATCAGGGTCCACAGAAAAACACTCTTGTAACCCCATAAATAGGAAGCATCCCAAAACCTGTGCATCCACCCGAATCCAAATCAACCCACAGCTAAAAATTCATATGAAGATGCATAGAAATGTTTCATATTTCGCATTCGTCAATATATTTTTGTCATTAGCAGACACTTCGGTCCGGATCAGCAACATAACCTATGGACTAGGGAACAGCACAATTTTCCCAAAAGTCAACAAATCCGGTTCTGTCGTGTGAGGAGAAAAAGAAAATTCGAAAAAGAAAGGTAAAGATCGGACCTTTGCATAGTAATCTTTTCAAATTCTGCGAGCGATCTGATGACCCCCCAAATCAAAAAGCCTTGAACTTGATCTTCCTGATGCTGTGCTCTTCCGACGTCAGGTGCTGGGTCGGCTGGTGCTGAGCCAATCTTTGCAATCCATCAAAGAATAAAAATAAAAAAACAAAATCCACATTTTGAAATCATCATTCAAGATGGCCAGGGCGGCCTTGTCGTCGCTGGATGAGGCTCACGGCTGGCGAGGCTGACCTCATCAATGCAAGAAGGAAAAAATTCGAAAAAAATAAAATATTATTAAAAAGTTATTCACGTCAACGTCGACTAGTTAAAATATGCCGAGGGAACTGAAAGATTTAGCTGCCTTAGGACTGAATTGACAAAAAAAAATTATTTATAAAAAAGATTTATGACCTTTTTGATAATTTTACCCTTTAAAGTGTATTCTCCTTTTGTTAAAGTTCATTCGAGCTTCTTTTTTTTTTTTTTTTTTTTTTTTTGGAGCATGGCATGAGTTACTTTAGCACCGTAGCGCCTGGTACTCGAATATTAGCTTAGAGCATTTTCTCTATCCCTTCTTACGCTAAAAAAGCAGGGGCACCAAATGTCCTTAAACTAATAACCATCTTTCAACTAACCTAGAGAATATTCACCTATTTTCCATTGACTAAGATCTTTTGGCCTATATGTATTTTCATATTCATTTTCATCAAAATAAATCTCCCCTTTGCCTTAGGGAAAAGGAAAAAAAGAGTACAATAAATTAACTAAAATATCGGAAGAAGTGACTATCAATGATAACATAAAAATTAAGACTGTTAGAAATTTAGGGATGCATTTATAGAACAAACAAGATATTTTAAAGAAAAGAAACATAATTAAGTAGACGAAAAAAGGTTTCACCATACAAAAAGTTAAAGGTCAGATAACAAAAAATGGATCATATATATTTTAAATGGTTAAACAATGCAAACAATGATTGAAAATAATTCATATTTAAATTATTATTATAGATTCGGTACATCATTTTTTCTTAGTTGAAGCTGTCATCTCATTTTAAAATTTTTTAGAATATTATCAATCATTTTTTACCTCAATTAACCCTTTAAAACATACATAACGGCTAATCAAGTTGTGTCATTTGACCTTCTTGTCATTCAGATTTTTCCTATTTCTTTAATTGGAATTTTTTTTTCCTTCCATTTTTTACATCAACTAAGTGTAAAAATGATATTTCCTTCTAGAAAATGAGATGAAAATAGGTCTCTACCCTTAAAAGTCATGTGCACCGCACTTTGCTAATGAGAAATAAGTGGAGAATAGCGGCTATAACAAAATGAAAGTGAAGAAGACTTGTGTATTAATTAAAAGTTCAAAGGCGAAGATTAGGTTCAAAATTTTCCCTACTCAATGCCAACAGAGTGTGCTCTCCTCGTCTCTACAAGGTTTCTCTCTACCATCATGGTAGTGCTGCTCTCCTTTCCACCAAACTCTAATCCATAAACCCCACGAAATTCCCAGATCTACAGTGTTTTCACTGTTCTCATTTCATAAACCCCACAAATTTTCCCAGATCTCTACAGATCTATAGTGATCTCACTGTTCTCATTTCCCTTTTCCTCTTTTGTTTCCTCTTTTAGTTACAAAAATCCAAAAAAACATACAAAAAATCACTGAATCATGAAGACAGACTAGGGATCGCCATTGCTCCTCCTTCTAGAGTATCGGATCGCGACGTGTTAGGGTTTGGCAGCATCTCCTATGCTAGATCCGCTTTTTTCAGCGATTCCCGGTGGTCTTCCTCTCGTTCAGGTACGGCTCGTGCATCGACCCTCTACTTGAATGCAATCGTAGGCGGGGTTTTCTTTCTTAAAGCTGAAATCGGCTTTGGCTTCTATATTGAGTTCATCACTCTGCTGTACGCTGTCAACCATAAGAGTTTTTGGTAAGATAGTGGCAACTGGCAAATAGACAATGGGAAGTAGAGAGGAAAATGACTTACGAGTTGCAGCCCTGTGCAAAAAGCTTGGGCATCTATGGTCGGAAGATGATATAGTAGCAGTCTCAGCCGAGATAAACCCACAGAAAAAGGAGGAATGCGATCGAACCCTGTATGGAAAACTATATTCCCGCCCTAATGTGAACCATACAGCTTTCATCACAACTATGAAAAATTCCTGGAAAGCTGAAACAGCTATCTGTACCCAGAAGGAACTAGGTCAATTCTCCTTCACATTTCAGTCTATGGAAGACAAACAGAGAGTATTGACGAACTCACCGTGGTGCTATTCTAACAATCTGTTGGTCCTGCAACAATGTGACCCAGAAATTCCTGACCACTGCTACGATTTCTCAAAAGCAGCCTTCTGGGTGCATATAGGGGGAGTACCACCTAGATGGAGAACCGAGATGGTGTATCGGGACTGGGTAAAAAGTTGGGCAAAGTACTAGAAGTTCAACTTAACAATATGCAAAAAGGAGGCCGAATTAGAATTGAACTCGATTTGAACTCACCTTTGAAGGCAAGGGCCCTCCTGGATATTGGCAATAGGCGACTATGGGTGGAGTTCAAGTACGAGAGGCTGCCACACTACTGCTTCTCCTGTGGCAGGATAGGCCATTACGCACCCGATTGCCCTCATGTCCCCTATGTCAACTCCCCTTGGGAAAAAGATAACATAGGACCCTTTGGCACATGGCTGAAAGCAGAGGCAAGTAATCACAATCCATACTGGAAAACATTCTATGGGAAACTTGAAGAAGAAGTGGTGGTAGAGGAAATTATACCTGTTCCATCTAATTAGTCTTGTGGAATGGAAATTGTAGTTCGGGAAACGCTCCCAGATCAGCTGGCTTGTATAGGCAGCAAAAAACGAACAGTACCAGGCCCTGAGCAGAAGGCAAGGCTCGATATAGCAACTACTGAAGAAATGCAGCAAGAGCGGGGCAAGCAGGTAGCGGAGCCTGCAATACAGAAAACAGTCCTATCAAAAGTAGGGACATGCAGTAAGAAAAGCATGAAAGTTCAGAAATCAAAAAAACAAAAATGCTTACCAGAATCTTCCTCGATCCTGATTGATGATGAAGACTTGATGGAAACCCCAGTGTATTTGGTCCAAGAAGGACCTGAATGGGCTATGGTGCCTTGCCCCAACAAGTCACCCCAGTCGCCATGAAAATAGTAAGCTAGAATTGTCAGGGGCTGGGCAACCCCCTGACAATCCAGGAATTGAGAGCCTTGGTAGCTCTTGAAAGGCCTAGTGTTATCTTTCTCATGGAAACAAAAAATAAAGCCTCGTTATTAGAATATGTTCGTAGAAAATTACACTATCAGTCATGTTTCTTAGTCAATCCAAGCGGAAAGCAAAGGGGCTAGCAGTTTTGTGGCAAGAGGAAGTTGATATTCAGGTACAAGAACACTCTAATCAGTTTATTGATGTATCCTGTATTGACTCCAATAGTCGACAAGAAATGAAGATTACCTTTATCTACGCATCAACCGACTTCGGAGAACGGCTCTCTTTGTGGCAGCAGCTCGGCACTTTGAAACCTCATCCATCAATCCCATGGATCTGCATGGGAGATTTCAATGAGATCTTGTATGAGTGGGAAAAACAAGGGAAGAAAAGACCTGACAATCGAAGAATGACAGCTTTTAGAACCATGGTTGATGATTTACACTTAATGGATGTAGAAAGTCAAGGATGTGCATTTACTTGGGCGAACAACAGGGAGGGGGAAGAACTGGTTAAAAAAAGACTCGATCGAGTATTATTACCTTAGAATGGAGGGTTACATTCCTTGATGCAGAAGTACAAGCCAATCCAGCAATTAGATCTAATCATAGTCCTCTGATCCTTCGCCTTCACCCTGAAAGAAGGAGAAGGAAGAAATAGTTTAGAATTGAGGCTTTTTGGGGAGAACATGAAGAATATCATGGGGTTATACAACAAATCTGGTCTATCCTACCAAGCCACAATGTCATTTTCTCAGATAAGCTACAAGAGACAGAACAGAAGCTAACCAAATGGAGTAAAGAAAAATTCGCCAATGCCCCCCTCAAGATAAAGAAGCTCAGCCAAGCCCTCACAGTCCTGACAAACTAGATAGACCAGCAGCTAACTCAAAAGCACAGGCAAGATCTTATTCATCAAATTGACACTCTTAGAAAACAAGAGGAGCAGTTCTGGGGTATGTGCTCTCGTGTCAAATGGTTACAATGAGGCGACAAAAATACTAGCTTTTTTCATGACACAACAGTACAGTGAAGGCAGAGAAATCGAATAACAATGCTGCAATTTGATGATCAAAGTTGGTGCCGAGACCCCGCTACCATCCAAAACCATATCTAAAGTTTTTATAAGGATTTATACAGAACTGAAGGCACAAGACATTACCAACCAGTTCCTGATCAATGCCCCTCCCCCATAACAGAAGAAATGAATGCAGAGTTAGTCGCTGTACCTTTATTGGAAGAGATCAAAGCAGCAACATTCCAACTTGGAGCAACTAAATCCCCTAGCCTCGATGGTTTCAACGGCGCCTTTTACTAGCAATCATGGGAAACCTTAAACACTCACCTGATGCACCTTGTCCAGGATTTCTTCCAGAGAGGGATTTTTGACCCTCGCCTGAACCAAACACACATTACCTTGATCCCCAAAGTAAAACACCCTGAAAAAATTAGCCAATTTCGCCCAATTAGTCTGTGCAACTTTAGTTACAAAATCATATAAAAAATCCTAGCAAATAGACTAAAGAAATGGCTGTCACTTATCATTGAACCAGAGCAGACAGCTTTTGTGCAGGGGAGGCAAATCCAAGATAACATTCTCATTGTACAGGAAGTCCTTCATCAGCTGAGAATAAAAAAAAACATAACTAAGCATCAAGCAATTCTGAAGCTTGACATGCAGAAAGCTTATGACAGGGTAGAATGGGACTTTGTTCGGGATTCTATGCTTCATATGGGTTTTTCTTCTAAATGGGTGACCCTAATTATGCATTACATTACAATAGTTTCATTCAATGTGAAGATCAATGGGGAACTTACCTCCTTTTTTTCAACCATCCGGAGGCCTCCGTCAAGGTGACCCTTTATCACCTTATATCTTCATATTGATATCCAATGTATTAACCTAGTTGATGAGAAAGGCATTAGAAGATGGGACAATTCATGGTCTACAGCTTAACCGAAACTGTCTTAAGCTTACTCACCTGCTCTTTGCTGATGATGCCATTTTTTTCTTGGATGGAACCTTTCGGGAATGTCAGAATTTAGCGCTCACACTAAATCAGTATCGCTACGCAACAGGCCAAGCGGTAAATTACAATAAGTCAGGGATTTTCTTCAGTGCCAACTAGCCGTCACTCTTGAGACGAAATTTGGCCACAGAATTACGAGTTAGTGAGTTGGAACGAACAGGCAAATACCTAGGCATACCCACAGACTGGGGTCAGTCAAAAACAAAAATGTATCAATGGATAATGGAAATGGTCAACTCGAGACTAGCAGGTTAGAAGGAAAAACTACTTACCAAGGCTGGTAAGGAGATCTTAATCAAAAGCGTGGTGCAAGCTATTTCGACATATGCTATGTCCATATTCAAGCTCCCCATCTCAATCTGCAGATCAATAGAAAAACGCATCACATCCTTTTGGTGGCAGAAAGGAGATAACAAGAAAGGAATGCACTGGAAGAGATGGTAAATTCTGAGAACAAGAAAAGATATGGGAGGCATCGGATTTAAAGATTTGCATACCTTTAATCGAGCAATGCTAGGCAAACAGGCCTGGCGTTTGGCCAACTCTCCGAATAACTTATGGAGCAGAATACTCAAAGGCATCTACTTCCCCAATGGGGATGTCTGGACAGCACACAGGGGTCGTCGGCCTTCTTGGGGTTGGCAAGGCATCATGCTCGGTAGAGAAACAATCAAGAATCACACCCAATGGTCGTAGGAGACGGGGAATCCATTAATATAAGAAAAGACAGATGGCTCAAACGGGGGATACTTGGAGGAATAGCTCATCCATCGAACCTCCACTAGTAGCTCATTTAATAAATTCAGCAACTCGAGAGTGGAAACAACAACAAATATACCAGTTTTTTGACACACGAGACAGCGAGATGAAATCCTAGCTATCCCTCTTAGTCCACAGACCATGCCAGACAAACTGATATGGATAGGCAACACAACAAGGCAATACTCGATAAAAAGTGGGTACAACAAAGTGATTGTAAGCATAGATAGTCCAGATCGAGATCGACCTTCCATCTCATACACAGCACCACGCACCCTATGGACACAAATCTAGAGATTGAAAGTCTTACCAAAGATACGCACTTTTCTATGGAGTCTCTGCAACAACGCTCTGCCCACGAAGGAAAATCTGCATAGACGGAATATTACCACAGACCCATTATGCCCTATCTGTCATACGGGTATAGAAACAGTAGAACATTTATTTTTTCTGTGTAAATGGACTCGCCAGATCTGGTATGATCCGAGACTTGAAGATATTCAACCCAGAAAAAACATCCAGAGAGCGGATCAATGGTTATTCGAAGCTTTTCAGGGAGCTAAAACACTACCTGAACGAGAGGTTACAGGGAATCTCTTATGGCGCATCTGGAAGGCGAGGAACGACTGGATATTCCGAGGTTGCCATCCAAAACCCACAGCAATCGTCAACCTAGCACATGAAAACCCCATATGGGTAAGCACAGGCAGGCAAGAAAAACAAACACAGAAAATCCCCTGTCCCGTACCTGAACAGAGTCGAGCACCCAACATACACCCCCATACCTCCAGATCAGGGGCCACAGTACCCCCCGATTCTCAGATCTGGACTCACCGAGATCCAACAGAAACGTTGAAGCGTTTGGATCCACCAGAATTGAACTCCACATCAGAGTATCTAGCAGGGAAAAGAAAGCAAACCAGTAGCAGCCAACGATAGGGGAAACAGAACCATTATACAGCTACCAGAAACCTACCGGAACAGAGACGCAACTTGGCGACACCAGATCCTCATCCCAGGTTAGTAGATCTACCTCCTTTCGCACCTATTAACGAGATTAGGGTGAGAAGAGGAAAAATGAAACACAAATTTGAGAGCACAAAACCTAGATTTGGCGAGAAAACTTACACTCGAGCCGACGAAGATACCCAGGCTGGATGGAAACCACCAGCACCGCAAACCTTCAAGCTCAACGTCAATGCGGCCTGGTGCGAAGGGGAATTTCTCTGCTCAGTGGCTGGAGTGGTGCGCGACACAACCGAGAGGGTTCTCGAAGGCTTCGCGGCGACTACTAGGGCTTCTTCGTCCAATGAGGCAGAAGTGGAAGCGATCAGGCATGGGGTTCAATTTATAGGGTACTTGCGATCTCGACACGTGGATGATCTAAGAAGCACTTCGGGGCCCGTGGGTGATCGAAAGCGACAGTTTGGTTGCTGTTGACACTATAATGGGCCGGGCTTCACCTTCTTGGAATATGGAAGTAGTAGTCTCAAATTGTCAAAACCTGCTTGCCCAAAATACCCAAATTTCACTGACCCACTGTCCACGAGGAGCCAACGCCACGGCGGATTGGGTAGCACGACGCCACCGTCTTCATCAACTTCCTTTTTCTTGGTGGCTCACACCTCCTGCTTCTTTATACTTTATATTATGTTCCAATCTCTATGGGGTCGTTTTTTGTAAGTGCTAACTATTAAGCCTTAATATATTACATCCTTTTGACCAAAAAAAAAAAAAAAAAAAAAAAGGCGAAGATTTGTTATAGCTGAAGCTCGTAAGGATTTGCGCAATTTCTCCTAAAAAATTATTTTTTTCATTTAAATACGTTTTAGTCAACAAGTTCTTTTGACCAACAAAATGGTTTATATGGCCAAAAGAATATGAAAAGAAAAAGAAAAGCACAGGAAATGCTCCATACTGCACGTAAGAATAAGGGAGCTGGCATTTCCTGAGTGATAGAAATAGTTATTAAATCTTGACCTAATGCACAAAGAGATCTATAAACTTTTAATTTATTCAATATGAACCCTAAATTATATCCTAATGTGCAATGAAATCATTAAAATTTTAATTTGTTTAATGCAATTCTTAGACTTTTGGGATATGTTCAAGTTAGCCCCCAAATTATATGAAAATAATTAATGTTATCCTTCCATTGGACAATATTGTATATTTTCATATAATCTGGGGATTGGATTAAACATATATAAAAAATTCATGGACCACATGAACAAATTGAAAGTTAAGGATTGATATTGCATATTGGGTTAAAATTCATAGACTACAATTAATAATATAAAAATCACAAACCATATCATACATTACATCAAAGTTTATGAATTATTTACGTCATTTTCTTTTATGAGAAGCCATGACATAAGAACAGGCCAATTCGTTTTCCAACCTTAGAGACACGACCAACATGACATTTACGAGAAAATAGTTGATGAATTGTCAAGCAATCGATGCATCACATCAACGGAATCATTAGGTGATGACATGAATGTGTGAATCATCAATGAGAAACTTCCATGCGCGGATCACTCCTCGTACATCGTCCAACCTCGCAACCCTTTGCAGACATCGAATGGATAGTGATCGAGAGGCAAAACGAAACCCTCTTGTTAATTCCACACTTGAGCTCAAAACGAAACTCTCTTGTTAATTCCAGACCAAACGCAAAACTTTCATCAGATCGCCGAGCCTAAACCTCATGTACGACGACCTCAATTGTACTCTTCTCGGCCAGGCAATCCAATCGAACTCGGGGACCCAGTTGAAATCGCCGCCAGAGGAACAGAAGCCAGTCAGGCATTGCTTCCACAGAAGGCCGGGAATTTCGTTTAGGATCTCAGGAGGTCTTGATACCATACTAGGTTTTGGCGGGCGGAATAAGCCACAGACTCCATCACTACTCATTTTCAAGAACTCGTGTACCTCTCGATTCCACCCCCATCACGACCATTATCGATGATGGCCAACAAGCACAGCCAGGTGAAAATACGTACTGGGCAAACTCTCTCCCTGCAATTCTCTTCAAGGCCCAGAAGCCACCCGACGACGCGGTTTAAGAGCCATATAGCATTGATCGAGTATCAAGGTCAAAAAATCTTCCACGAACTACATTCCCTTACGCGCATCATGAAATCTCATCAGGCTGGCTTTTTCCCATGGAAAGACTAGTGTTTTACTTCTAGAGGCGGCTTCTTTGTCACAAGAATTTCCTCGCAATTCTCTTTCATACTTGCTGACAAATCAGAAGCGCAAAATGACTACAATTAATTACCAGTCATGTGGTGATCAAATAGTGTCGAGTAACACACAAGAGGCTAATGTCTTTTTGCCTGAAATATCTTAACTATATTTGCAAATTGCTAAATTTACTTTCGCAACATCAATGTGACAACACATGAAGTTCATAAGAAGTACCAGAATGCTTGGTCGAGACATATCCACCCTAAAAAAGAAATCAACAGAGAAAAGTTTGAATGGTTTATGCTCAATGACCAAAATTAAGGTTGAGCTTTCGACCCTCAGAAAGACCAGAAATACCAGCTTTATTATTATAAACTTATAGTCCAGGCAGAGTACTTCATTCGTGGAGCAATGACTGAGTTTCAATACAAGCTGGAAAAAAAGATGAGCAATGACCAGAAATACCAGCTTTATTATTATAAACTTATAGTCCAGGCAGAGTACTTCATTCGTGGAGCAATTCCATTTTTTAGAAATCAATCGAAGGGAGGCTCTCCGTATTGAAATTAAATTAGGGGTTAAATGCGGGAGTTTCTTTCTTATAACCTAATCTTAAGAGATTAAATCGTGTAGTAGTGAAGTACGCCGCTTATCTTATCACATGTAGCGGCCATTGGATTAGTGGACACCTGACATGGCTTTGTGGTAAACTCTAGACTCTTGCATATACGCAATATTATTGATAAGATTGTATATTTTTCTTTTTTTATAATTATTTTACAAAGAGAAAATGTAATTTTGGATAAATGGGCATTCTTTAAATCAGCCATTTTTAGAAAATACCCTCCATTGATCCTGTGGAGCTTAGTTAGACCCAGTTGAATCTCGAAAGTAATTCCCTGGAGAGCTGGAATTATTCTCGCGAAAGCAAGCACATATAGCTGCTAGTCTCTTAACAAGATCTTCATGCTCACTAGCTATATAAAGTACTGACAGAAATGAGCCCTAATTACGCATTCTAACTGCTAAGGCTAAAAGTGATATACAAAAAGAAAAAAATGAAGCAATTCTAAGCACTAAGCATCATAATAGGCATTATTTAGTTCTGTGGAGATAGGGTTTAGCCTCAACGGCATGTGGAGGCATCATTAGGGAGCTATTCAAAGGCAAGATGCATTACATTCATGAACAAATCTTACTCTAAATGATTGCACAGTCACTGTCCAAATATTATTAAAATTTACAAATTACAGGATCTTTGGGTCAGAGGATCTTAACTGCATTTTGCATTTACGTATATAAATATATATAATTGATTTTATTTGAATTTATTTTCACTCAAGTGTCCTGAAGGGCCTTTTCTTTAGGAGGAGAGGAAATGATTACTTGCTGAAATTCGCCAAGGCCTAGCTGGGCGGCTGTAGTGCGTCCACCTTCTTGTTATAGTAACTTCCAAAGGAATAATGCGCCCCTCTCTCAGTCTATTCCCTCCATAGGCTCCTCGACTAGGGTCATTTGAGTCAGACCCATCACAAATTCATGAAACAAATCCTAACAAATGAATCTCGCGTACCCTTTTTCTTATCCAAGAATTTTTGAATGTTTCGACTCGATTACTATGATTACCTTGTTGGCTTACATGCTTATCCAACTGAAAAAATTGAAATTGTAGGTACTAATGGAAATTGTAATGGGCTTACATGCTTATCAGACTAAAAAAATTGAAATCGCAGGTACTAATGGAAGAATACACTTGTGGCTATGGAAAAAAAATCACGAATGAGACGGACAGATGGTTGAGAGGGATAAGAAGAGAGTAACATAACATAGTACATGCTTAAGAGAGTAATTTTAGAGGGAAAAAGGTTTCTACTTTCTATAGTAACTTTTAACTAAATTAAGATTGAGATTAGATTATTCATGATGGGTAGCGAATAGACAGAATTTATTCTGGATTTTGCAAATCAAGGTAGAGAAAAAGGTTTCTTCTTCCTCCTGCTTTGCTCATCTCTTCTCGTTTTCGTTCGTAAAAAGAAAAGAAAAGAAAAAAAAAAAAAAAAACAGAGAGAGAGTGATGTCTCCGGTGGATTGGAAATCAGAAGACAGACAAGAAAAGGATAAACAAATGAAAAGGCACTGCAGCATCTCCTAGCCTAGAGGCCTTGCCCTTTGGGCTGAGGACCATATAAAAAGAACATCTTTCAGAAGTCTTTTCGTTTCATCATTTAAGATGGGAGAAAAAGGTCCACAGCCTCCAAGAAGAAAACAAGACTAAAGACCGATCAACAAGACAAAAGGGGCTTCATCATCACTCACTCATCAGCTAATGAAACAGTAACTAGTACTCCCATGTTCTCTCCACTCGCCCTAAAATAAAACCCCCCAGAACCATAACATCAGTTCTTCACAAGAACACTCTCAACAGAAAAAAGAAGAAGAAGAAGAAGATTGAAATGCTTTAGGGGAAGTGGAAAATGGGGATCGCACCTTGAGACAAACGTCGCAACGTTCAGACACGCACTTCTGGGCATTTGGAATTGAAGAGAGCTCTCTCGAGGTCTCCACGGCCTTACTACTCCCGCCTTGACCCACCGCAGCCCCGGCTCCGAACGCATCGAACATGACCCGTGCCCGAACCGACACCGCCGCCTTCCTCCCATGATCAACCCCGCCATCGTCTTTCCTCTCGACCAAAAACCCTTCCCCATCCCCAGCCCCAGCCCCAGCCCCGTGCTGACCGGCGGCAGATGTGTCGGTGGCGTGCGGTCCTGCACGGGGACGCCGCTGACCACCTCGAGCGGGCCCGGGAACGGGAACCCAGGGCGTTGGGGATTGCTGTGGGGGAGAAAGTAGGGAGGAGTGTAGGGTTGAGGGGGAATTTCGGACATCTTGGTCCAGCGCTCCTGGTCTTGGAGCCGCAGGCGCTCCAGCTGAGCCACCCCCATGCCCCTCTGCGGCTGCTTCTTCGGCGGGTGCGTCTTGCCCGTCTTCCTCGACCTCGGCTTGGACGGCTCTCGCCGGTTCCGATCGGCCCCTGAAGCGACGATGCCATTGTTGGTCGCGTTGGCGGTCACTTCGCCGCCGCGGGGGCTCGGTTGCGGCCATGAGGAGCGGATGAGTTGCAGCAGAAGTAGTCATTGGAGAGAGAGAGAGAGAGAGAGAGAGAGAGAGAAGGCAAGGAAAATCTCAAAAGGAAAAGCTTTTTTTTTTTTAGGGAAATAAGATCTCAGAAGGGAGAGCTAGATTTCAGACATGGAGAGGTTTTGTGGTCATGTGGGGGGGTTTTTGTAGTGGGCCTGATTTCAAGAACAGTGCTTGTTGCTGTTGCTGTTGTTGGATGAGTACAGATTGAGGTTGAGAGAGAGAGAGAGAGAGAGAGAGAGAGAGAGGGAGAGATATTAGGGGCAACATGTGGATTATGCCATGAATATGTTCAGATTTCGCATGTCTTAATCGTGAGTAAGGCAATACAAGTCCCAAACTCTATCCTTCTATGTTCTTGCCATTTCAAGTTTTCCATATTATGGTAAAATCTCTGTGCTGTATTTTTGTTTGCTTGTGGTCCAATGCCCCTCCAATCCAATTGTGGGGTTTTTTTCTTTTGTTTGGAAATAAATATAAGAAGGAAACTCCATATAGAGAAAGCTATCTAGTTTTTTGGTAAATGGTTTGTTGGGGATAAGATGCTGATTCAGAAAATTAAGTGATAAACTCTATCTTCCCATTACCATATAATCATCTATATGTCTCCAGCGTTATGTTGATTTCATTTCCTTAGTTAGTGCACTATGTATGTATGTATGTACACGTGCTTACATGCTAGGTTCATAGATGGAAATGGCTTTATGGATTGTCTTTTCAATTTTCATATTTGATAATGCTCGTTCCTTCCTCAAGACATATTGTGCTTGTGTAATTTAATAGAAAAAACAACAACAAAATCCCCATTAATTCTTGATTTGAATTTTCCAATTGTCTTTGGGAAAGCAAACCATCCCTTGCAACTTATTATCATTGTGTCAAATTTTTCATTCTCTGATAAATGAGAGTAAATCTTTGCTTCTCGGATCTGCTTTGACCGTTGATATGCCAATAAAACCCATGTCGAAAGAGTGGTCTTGTGTAAGTTAACATAAATATTATATTCTTTTATCGACGAAGAATCATTTAAATACTCAAACTTTACATGTAGTCAATAATTAGGGGTGAGTACATCTAATCAATAGGTGGTCCCTAAGAGATTTCATGTCCCTTTGAGAATTCTAATATGAGACCTACAAGCCTAAGAGTTGACATCAAGTATTCTCTATGCAAGGAAAATTTCTTGAAATTTCACAAGAAATCAAAATCATAACGGCCTACGAATCCCTTAATCTCCACGAGTCGACTTTTATATTTTAGTGAAATCCCTAATATGGGTCCAATCAACCAAAGACCAAATTAATCATTCCACTTTTCTCTACATTGATTTGCAAAATCCAGAATAAATTATGTCTATTCGCTACCCATCATGAATAATCTAATCTCAATCTTAATTTAGTTAAAAGTTACTATAGAAAGTAGAAACCTTTTTCCCTCTAGAATTACTCTCTTAAGCATGTACTATGTTATGTTACTCTCTTCTTATCCCTCTCAACCATCTGTCCGTCTCATTCGTGATTTTTTTTTTCCATAGCCACAAGTGTATTCTTCCTTTAGTACCTGCGATTTCAATTTTTTCAGTCTGATAAGCATGTAAGCCCATTACAATTTCCATTAGTACCTACAATTTCAATTTTTTCAGTTGGATAAGCATGTAAGCCAACAAGATAATCATAGTAATCGAGTCGAAACATTAAAAAATTCTTGGATAAGAAAAAGGGTACGCGAGATTCATTTGTTAGGATTTGTTTCATGAATTTGTGATGGGTCTGACTCAAATGACCCTAGTCGAGGAGCCTATGGAGGGAATAGACTGAGAGAGGGGCGCATTATTCCTTTGGAAGTTACTATAACAAGAAGGTGGACGCACTACAGCCGCCCAGCTAGGCCTTGGCGAATTTCAGCAAGTAATCATTTCCTCTCCTCCTAAAGAAAAGGCCCTTCAGGACACTTGAGTGAAAATAAATTCAAATAAAATCAATTATATATATTTATATACGTAAATGCAAAATGCAGTTAAGATCCTCTGACCCAAAGATCCTGTAATTTGTAAATTTTAATAATATTTGGACAGTGACCGTGCAATCATTTAGAGTAAGATTTGTTCATGAATGTAATGCATCTTGCCTTTGAATAGCTCCCTAATGATGCCTCCACATGCCGTTGAGGCTAAACCCTATCTCCACAGAACTAATTAATGCCTATTATGATGCTTAGTGCTTAGAATTGCTTCATTTTTTTCTTTTTTGTATATCACTTTTAGCCTTAGCAGTTAGAATGCGTAATTAGGGCTCATTTCTGTCAGTACTTTATATAGCTAGTGAGCATGAAGATCTTGTTAAGAGACTAGCAGCTATATGTGCTTGCTTTCGCGAGAATAATTCCAGCTCTCCAGGGAATTACTTTCGAGATTCAACTGGGTCTAACTAAGCTCCACAGGATCAATGGAGGGTATTTTCTAAAAATGGCTGATTAGTGTGGCAAATGGCTAACATCTCTCATAGAGAGATCCATTTGTCAGTCACCATTCTTTTACTTAGGCGACACAAAAGCTTGTGCCACAAGAGAATGACATTATGGTTCTAATGAACCCACATATGTTATGTCCTTATGGTTAACATTTCTTTATGCATCACAAGAACATATGCACAAGGCTAATAATGGAATGCCCCTAGCCTTCACTCAAGGTAATACCTTGAGACTTTATCAATATGTATTCAACATAATAACACATTCAAAAATATCTTATTGAATGCAAAAGTTGATATATATCAAACCATTACTAAATATAACGAACCACGGATGTGAACTTTATCATAATAAAGCCAAAATAGCTCCCACTAAACAACAAGTATCCGAAGATACTCCTAGGCCCACGCTAATGACATGTCACTCAAATACACATGGGCGTAGGCCTTTAGTTAGTGGATTTGCAACCACATCATCTGTGTAAATATGTTATATTATAAATCACCTTTCTATACCGTTTCTTTATGGTCAAAAATATTTGACCGCCATATATTTAGACCCCTTGAGACATTTGTTATTAATAAACAACAAATTTATTGTCTCAAGTTAACCGTATCGGTCTATCTATAAAGTCAAAACGATCAACTCCTTCATAAGTTCAAGCATAATAACTCAAGTAACAACCTAAAAGAAGGTTACAAACTCTACTTACATAGTAGACATAGAACTTTATTTACTGCACTTCCTGCTAACATGAATATGTATCTTGTTATTGATCTTATATCATCCTAACAGTCAGTAAAGTTAACATATAATCTCTTGTCCTTTTAAAGTACCTTAAAACCTTCTTGGCAACAATCCAGTGATCGCGTCCTGTATTCAATTTATATCTGCCTAGAAGTCCCATCGCAAAGACGATATTTAATCTAGTACAAAATCAAGCATATATAATACTTTTAAGTGCACTAACACAAGGTACACCATTTAACTATATTTTCTCAAAATCTAAATAAGGACAATGTAGTTGATTCGCTTCATCACCCTTAACAATGGAGTAATTCCTGAATTGCAATGATGTATATTGAATATTTCCAAAATACAATCAGCAAATGTCCTATGAGAAAATCTAATAAAATCCAATATATGTGACAAGAACAATTCTTACAGACCTTAGTGTAAAGGATAAAAGATGCCTCAAGGTCACTTACTTGTAAACAAAAATCATGTACATAGAGTACGAGAAAAGATAAATTTTCTCCAACTGATCTTGCAGTATATTGAATTACTTTGTTCCTAATTGAACAAAATAACAACACTATGAAACTTTATTAATATTGTCTGGAAACTTACATAAAACTATTAATAAGACTTTCAGTCTACACACAAGTTTACTTAAATTTGTTGCAAAATCATCCAGTTGCACTATATAGATTTTGTATCTATTTGGTGCCATATAAAAATAAATAAATAAACTATTAACTATCCATCCCTCTTTCAAAGTGAAAACTTTAACTACAAGTTTAGTTTTAAACTCCACAATCTTTTTTTGAAATCCTTTTAGTTTTGTACGCCAATTTGCAACTAAAGAACTTGTGATATTTACACAAGTCAGTAAGTTTCCAAACATGTTTCGTAGATTGCATATCGCCTTTTATGATATCTAATCACATACTTAATTGACGATTAGAAACAACATTTTAACCATATACCATATGTATATGTCTTTAGGACTTAAACACAATCTTTGCAGATGTGTCCTAATTTCGGTATTAGACAAGACATAATTACAAGCCACTAAGGCTTCCATCATCTCTTAGCAACGCAGTTAGTAGGCAAACCACATTTCAAGTGTTCTAGAATGGAACGCTTCATGGACAGTAAGCAAATTCTATTGTTCTTTTCTCAAGCAACAAATCATATGTTCACAACTTAAAATTTGAAGCAGTAAAAACCTCAATAATATTGGAGTTATTAATTATAGAAAGGTGACTGAAAAACAAGTAATGTATATAATTAGCATCATGTGAGCACCGTGTAACTTGACGTACAAGTACACATCCAGAGAGTTACACGCATAATCATATAATCACCTTTGGGCAGAATACATGACATGCAGTTGTCCACTCCCCACATGATAGCTGCTATGAGAATATATTCTGATCTTCGTGAATTCATCACCTTTGGGCATATGAACCACTAGGATCAGTCACTCCTTCACCATACCATCATGTATCCCTCCATGAACTAATACTCCATGAACTAATACACAATCACCTCCTTTGGGAGTATGACCACGCATTAGATCAGGAGACATCCCAATCAACATATGAGATCGAAATTTCTCAAACCCAATCAAGCGTGCCACTTTGGCAGTCACTACTCAATTGAATCCTTGAAACTCTCTCATACCAGGGATATAATATTTACATCTCACATACACTATATACATGTGATTTCAACTTTAGTGATAGGGGCACATATCACTGAAATCACATATCATGCTAATTACATTCCTTGTTCATTAATAAGATTAATCATACATACATATATATATATATATATAAATAATCTGAAAGACAAATTCCAATGAGATCACAGTAACACAGGGAACTTTTCTTGTGCACCCAAATTACAAATTACCAGAACAACATAAAAAGAATGTTGATCTAGAGGATCTATCACAAATTAACATCAAAAGCAATACATGGTACACCAAATCGAGAAGCCTGACAGCTGATTCATTATAGCTCATGAGTTTCATAAGGCAAAACATGACTCCAAGGCCAACAGCTGATTTCTTAATAAATTTTAAGTAATAAATATCATTACTTCAACCAGTGGCCTATAAATTGAGTCAAACCACAGAACCAAATACCTTAACTATAACAGTAGATACTATTGCTATGCATAAATATTGTCATACTCCTTAACCATAAAAAATATTCAACTTGATGGATATTAACTAATGACCATATGAATTTAGGTATAACATGCAATAACTTAGCTGACATGCATTACTCACATTCAGCAGATGTGTAAATCAATACAATCAGTAAAACGTCCATCATTCAAAGGTTACTAGCATGTAAAGGAGTATACATGAGCAACAAAAGTTTCATGACTTTTACTGTTTCTTATTATCTCAAGATATAGTTCAATTACTATCTCATTAAGCCAGCTTCTCATAGGATTCCATTTCCTATCTTAAACGATTTTATCCAAAACATATCTCTATATATTTTAAACAAAATCCAAGTCCTAGTGAAAGTTGGACTTTCCTATTTTAGCGGTCAGACTCTCCAACGCAGATTCAAATTTTGAGGATTTGATCTTCGGATCTTCTTTGCTCGATTTCAAACATCCGCAACGTATCCAATTCGGAATATACGAAATTTCACATTGGACTCAAACTCGAGACATATTTTAACAATCTCCACCTTGGCTTAACGTTTGAGCCAAGTCGCAATCACTTCGCAAAAATTCAAACTCTACCGCTACTTTCTTAGTCCAAATTTGTGATTTAATTTAATTTTTTTATTGAACGACAAGTCTCGAAAATCACAAATTAGGGCAAGATCCATACTAATTAGGGTAAATCCGTACAAATTATGGTAAATTTCTACAATTTAGGGCAAAATCAATTGCATTTAAGTTCTAGGGTTATGGATGCTCTGATACCATTTGTAATGACCCGAGTCTCACTGTATAATATTGTCCACTTTGGACACTGAGTCCTCATGGCTTTAAAACACGTTATACAGATTAGAGGAACCCCATTCCCTTATAAACTAGCCCTAGGACTCCCCCTAAGCGATGTGGGATGGGAGACATGTACTTAACCTCACCCGCGTACTGCCAAGGCCATCACTCCCACTGCCCGAGTCTGGGTCATCACATTCTCCCCCCTTAAGGCATAACGCCCTCGCTGTGGCCCACACACTGTCGGGAGTCGGCTTTAATACCATTTGTTGGACGCAAATTACGCAACCCCAAGATCTCCATAACCAGAACAAGAACATACATAATTAGGTAGAAAGATTAACGCACCTGGGATCCATTGTTCTTGAAGCGGAAACGGAAACACAATGTTCATTGCGCAAATCCTTCTCCTCTATTGCCCCCCGTGCCACTGGCTCAATGAGGCGGCCCCTCACGATTAGCATTAGAATAACGCCCCTTAGGTGAGGATATGTGAGAATTAGGGTTAGAGGAGAGACTTGAGCACTATTTATAGAGTTTCCAGCCAGTTCCCCTCATTACGGGCCAGGCTCAACTCGGCCCACACTAGCCAGCTCCATATTAGATTAATTAAAAAACCTTCTATCTCACCTTAGACTAAACCCCGTAAAACGGTATACGTTAAACGGTAAATAACAATGTCAATTAATTTAGTCCACATTAGAGGAAAACTCTTATAGGCACTTGTCTTTATACATTTCTTTCATAAGAGTCTCGATGGCTAAGATGTTCGACGCGAATGCCATGCTTGCTGATATTGGTGTTGGAGATATTGACAGCAATTAGATATGTTTGGGGGTTATGATTGAGATGAATAAGGCATACGTGCATTTTGAGATTTTTTTTTTTATTGTCGTCGTCGTCGTCATTATTATTTAAAGTCCACTTTTAATACCCCAAAAGCAAAATGGACAACAGTTGTCAAAATTAAGTAACCATCCAAGCATGCACATTAATTTTATCGCAAATTGAGAATGACGGTGGACCAAACAGAGGGTAAGTTATATGTTAATCATGAAATGAATGACTCTCTCTCTCTTCTTATCATTTTCCATGACTAATCAAGACTAATCAAAAGAGGCTTCTCTCTCTCTCTCTCTTCCTTCTTGTCATCTTCCATGACTAATCAAGAGAGGCTAATCAAAGGTAGATAAGGAAAAAGCCGAGGGCTGGCTCATGGGGAACAAGCTTATGATGATGGGGAGTAGAGAGATGGGAAGCGCATGGGCCAAGAGCATGGCATAATTCCCCTCTTTTCATGAAGAAATATTTTGATCATTTTCGACCATCAACTTTTGCTAATTATTACGTTGGATTTTCTAAGACGGATTTTCTGAGACTATCTTAATGTATCTTGATCAGTTACATCCTTACAATAGTCCAGTTGTATCTAAACATGAATTATTAAGTCTCTACCAACATTAGTATAATCAAATAGAAAACATGGGAATAGAAACTTTTATAGCCCTACCAAACACATTTTTGTTCTTTTTTCTAATTCAAGAATATATATTTTATGCAGTTATGTAACGTGTTCTACTCAAAAACTCGTCCAATGAATATTTTTGAATAGAAATTGCTCCTAGAAATAGAAATGTTATCATATGTACTATAATTCTTGATTACATTTTTGGTTTACAAATGTAATGTACATTGCTTGTGAGGGGCAGTGTGTATTTTCATGTCTTTCCCTTTTGCTTTTCAAAATAAATGTCGCCTCTGCCTTTGACTTCAAGGAAAAAAAAAAACAAGAAGAAAAGGGAGTGCATTAAATTAACTAATATATCGCAAAAATTGATTCCTTTTGTCCGCAGGGGTCGTAGTCGGAGACTCATAGGGTCTTGTTCAAAGTCCCACTTTTTTCATTTTCACACGAGGGGTCGTCGGATCCCTGTCAAAGTTCCGCATGTGGCGCGATGAGAGGGCGCGTTGGATCCCTGCCAAAGCCCACACGTGGCGCGTTGAGAGGGACTGGTGACGTCCCCATGAAAGTTGAGGTTATGAGGAAATGGCAACTTTGTGGAAATGGAGAGGGAGATGGAGGGATCACAATGTTGTGCGATAAGGATGCATCTGACGTTTTGTGATCGACGAATCGGACAGATCAAGATTAGGGGAATAGAAGTGGCTTCCTTTTTTTTTTTTTTGGTCAGTTTTATTCTATTCATATTCTATATTCACTCTTAGACTTTTGCCCTGTCTCTTGCAGGATGTAGGAGTTAAAACCCACTCCTGAAACTTACGCATCCCCACCCCATCCCCCTGAGAAGGTGGGGATTTGAACCCCTCACCTCCCCCTTCCATCTTGGAAGGATGGCCACTGGGGCGAATCCTAATAGTTACCGAAGCGGCTTCCTTGAACGGCAGGCCAAAGGCTCGTTTGGACATCTGGGCACCACTTTTTACGCGCAAGAGAGAGAGAGAGAGAGAGAGAGAGAGAGAGAGAGAGAGATTTTCAATCTAGATATGTTGGTTATTGCACTTGCTCGTTCAACGCATCGCGTTATTTCATTGAAGCTTCCATTTTATCGTAGCGGTTCACAAATGCAATGCCCTTGACTTGTGAGGGGTGGTGTGTCTCTTCATGTCTTTCCCTCTCTTTATTTATTTTTTTTAAATAAATCTTGCCTTCGCCTTTGACTTCAAGGGAGGAAAAATAAAATAAAGAAAAGGGGTACAATAAATTAACTAACATATCGCAAGAAGTGACTCTTATTGGTAGCATAATAAGTAAAGTTTGTTAGGAATTTACCGAAGTAGTTATAGAACTAATCAAATATTTAGAGAAAAGAAACATAATCAAGTAGAGAAGGGAAAAAAAAAGAGCTTTGCTAGCTAATAAAAAGTAAAGGGTCAATTAACAAACAAAAAAGAACATTTTTATTAATTGTGGGAAAGAGAACAAGAAAAAGGAAAGTAAGAGGGAAGGCTCCGTGTAAGAATAGGGAAGTGACATCTCCCGCATAACCATTACCAAAAGCCCGTGACACAAGAACAGAGTAATCCGCTTTCCAACCTTAGAGACACGATCAATTTGCCATTTACCAGAAAAATAGTTTGATGAATTGCAAGCCAATTGATGCATTACACAGCTACTAAATAATTAGGTGATAACATGGATATGTGTATAATTGATGGCAAGCATCGCTCTTCGTATCTTGTCCAACCTGACGACCCATGGCAAATACGAAAGGATGAAAACAGAGAGGCAGAGTGAGACTCTCTCGTTAATTCTGGACCAAGCGGGGCGAAACTTTTATTTTGGTAAACTCAAACCTAGTGCATGATGACCTCACTTGTGCTCTTCTTTGTCAGGCTATCCCAGTTGAAATTGCCGTCGGAAGGACAAAAGCCAGCATGGCATCGCCTCCGCAGAAGACCGAGTATTTCGTTTAGGATCTCAGGAGGTATTGATACGTACTGGGGTTTGGCGGGCGGAATATGATCTACTTGAAGATGGTACCGATCCCACCTTGGTCGCTACTCATTTTCAAGAACTCGGCTATCCCTCTCGATTCAAACTCCAATCAAGACCATTATCGATGATGGCCAACAAGCATAGCAAGCTGCAACGTACCATAACGTCTAATCGCTTCCTGGCCAAACTCTTGCCCTGCAGTTCTCTTCGATCCCCAGAAGCCAGCACTGGATGTAGCGACTGAAGAGCTATATATTATAGCCCTGATCGAGTATCAAGCTCCAGAAATCTTCCAAGAACGATCACTCCATTACGCCCACATCAAACTCCAGAAAATCTCATCAAGCGGCTTCTTTGTCACAAGACTTTCCTTGCAGATTCTCTATGAATCTTGCTAATAAATCGAAAGCACAAAATGGAAATACCGACATACAATTACCAGTCATGCGGTGATCAATCGGTGTTGAGTAAAGTACAAGAGGCCAGTCTTTCTTGTCGCCTGCAACATCTGTACTGTATTTGCAAACTGCTAGATTTATTTCCAGAATATCAACGTAACTACAAAGGAAGTTCATAAGAAGTATGGGAAATGCTCGGTTGAGACATATCCACCCCTAAAAAGGAAATCAACAGAGAAAGATTTGCATGGTTCATGCTCGATGAGCAATATTTAGGTCGAGAGCTTTCGATGCTCAGAAAGTCCAGAATTGCCAGCTGTATTATTACAAACTCACAGTCCAGGCAGAGTACTTCATATAAGGAGCAATGACTGAGTTTCAATAGAGCTTGAACAATAGTGAAAGGTGACACGTTTCTTTCTCACTATGATGGAGAGATGAATGAATCACTGCATAATTGAAACCTCACTGAATGTGCTCTCTACTTAATGTACTGCGACATCCACTCGAACCCTTTGCCATACCCCATCTTACGGACGACGCTGCACATGAACACCTCCAAGGGCCTAACAGTCTGATCTGCAAGATTCACTTTCCCTTTGCCAGTCGTGAAGTCAGTGAGCCCGAGATGATATCGCAGCTCGTCCTCCGAAGCTGCATGCGGGATATCGATCTTGTTCCCGAGCACGAGGAAAGGGACATTAGCAAGAGCTTCATCTGAAAGGAGGGCATTGAGCTCTCTCTTTGATTCTGCGAACCTCTCCTTGTCGCAGGCGTCCACTAGATATGCCACTGCATCCACCTAGAGAAGAAAGTGCGGAAGATCAATCGTTCGATATAAATCTAATTTGAAAATGTGTGCCGAAGAGCTGTCCGATATAAATTCGTAAACTATGTGACAAAAGGAGTAGAAGACTAGTCATCAACTCGCACATCGCCTCCAACCTAAACGAAATGATGTGATAGGTGGGAGCTCCGCAACATGGATGCAGGGAAAATGCCATCGATATGAGCGAAAGCCCTTTGCTTCTATATGTACCTTCTCGAGTTTGAACTGCTATTGAGGATCCATCCTTACTAAACAGAGAGCGTTCCCCTCTCCTCCTCAGCAGATAATGTAAACTGCCATCTTCTTACTAATGTTGTCGACAGATAACTCCTTTTTCAGCTTTTCCCCGCATACAGTTACATTTTAAGTATAGATTCATGATGGCAACATACTTGACCCCATCAACGCTTGTTAAGATCCTTAAAAGTTCAAGCATTCTATCTGCTGCATCCATTATCGGTCGTGACCACGTTTCAACCCAGCAAAGAACTCTCTTCGCTGGTATTAGTGTTCCGGTCGTCGAAGAAAAAGTTTTCCCGTTTCCAAACTCAGAGGCAAAAGGCATCCGACTGCTCTCGGGAGGATGATCCACCCCGCATGCATCATTTTTTGCATAGCATTTCGAAACTATCACAGAAATCCGTGAATGAATCGGCCAAAGGCCACGCAATTACAGGGTCATCCAAAAACAGGGGCTTTGAGAGGAGAGGGAAGGAAAAAAATAAAAAGAAAAAGGGCAGAGCTTTACCTTAGCATAGTTGTCCCGCCAGGCTTTGCGAGCTCTCCGGCGACCACCCAAGTCGAAGGCTCTGAACTTTATCTTCCCTATACTAAATTCCTCTGAAGTCGCGAACTGGGTGGGTTGGTGCAGAACCAATCTCTGCCCATCACATAACCATATCAGAGTCATTCAGCTTACTTTCGCTAAGCATGTATAGTCCTACGAACGCACTACATATATCTATGCATTGTAGACTAAGAACTATAAGAGAACCCATACACAACAAGCGCAAGAGTCATGCGATCAACTCACTCACCAGGCAAAATGAAGAGAGGAGGCCCCGAGAAATGAAAGGAATCAATGACGAAAACAAGAACAGATTGGGAAGAGAGACTCTCGATCACGATAAGAGAAAAAAGCAACTTCAGAACTGCATATTTCCATCGAAGGGAGTCTCTACGAATTCAAACGAAAGTACCTCAGTCCTTCAGCATGCGAAGCAGGGTTGTATTCCCTGCATTATCCAGTCCTAAGAACAAGATCTTCACTTCCTTCTGGCGCAGACCCAGAGACGACAGTGCTCCATAGAACCTATCCACCAGAGACATCACTCCCTCCCTTTTTTTTTTTTTTTTTTTTTTTTGTTTCTTTACGACGGAAAACGAGAAAGAGATGAGCAGGAGCTTGGGAAGAAGAAGCAATAAGCAAGAAGAAAGACGCTCTTGATCGCGCGTTCCTCTTGATTTGGATCGGACGGTCGTGGTCACGAATCGTGACCGTCCGATCACCACCCCGATTCGGACGGTCACGAATCCAACGCAGGGGTGGTGATCGGACAGTCACGATTCGTCGCCTGGTGAGTGAGTTGATCGGATGGTCAACGAATCCAACACGGGGATGGTGATCGGACGGTCACGATTCGTAGCCTGGTGAGTGAGTTGATCGGACGGTCAACGAATCCAATGCGGGGGTGGTGATCGGACGAAGGAGGTGCGAGGAGTGAAGCTAATATCTGCGCATTGAAGTCCCTCATTGATCATACTCATTCCCGTCGTCGCCTAATGATCATGTGATTATGATGCATCAATTGCTTACAATTCATCAACTATTTTCTCGTAAAATAACCACTTTGGGATTCGCCCGGTGGCCACCCTTCCAACATGGAAGGGGAGGTGTGGGGTTCAAACCCCCACCTTCTCGGGGAGGGATGGGATGGGGACGCGCAAGTTTCGGGGAGTGGGTTTCGACGCCCACGCCCTACAAGAGGCAGGGCAAAAATCTGAGAGTGAGTGTAGAATAGGTATAGAGTAGGATTGACCAAAAAAAAAAAAAAACTATTTTCTTGTAAATGGCAAGTTGATCATGTCTCCAAGGTTGGAAAATTAATTAGTGTGTCCTTCTATCATGGGCTTTTCATAGGGAAAAATGACATAAATAGTTCTTAAATTTTGGTTTAATGCATAACGTGATCCTTGAATTTTAATACAATATACAATGTCGTCCTTGAATTTTCAGTTTATCTAATGTGATCTCCGAACTTTTGATACATATTCAATCAAATCCCTAAATTATATGAAGATGTCAAATATTGTTCCAAAACTTGAATTAATGGAAGGGTAACAACTTGAACATGTTCCAACAATCTAAGGACCATAGTAAATACATTAAAAGTTTAATGACTACATTATACATCAAATCAAAGTTCAAGAATCACATTGAACAAATTAAAAATTTATGGACATTAGACAATGAGTTGAAGTTCATAATTATTTGTGTCATTATCCATTTTCTTAGTGCACGCATGATAAAATTTCTATTTCTTTATTTCTCTATTTCTCTGTTCCCGAAACGGGTTTGAAACAAACTTCCGTTTGGTAACGCAATTTGATTTTTTTTTTTCTGGAATAGATTTCTATTCCGGAAATAGATTTGAAGAATAAATCAGAAACTAAAATTTTTAACTTCTCAATTTCTATTTCAGAAATTGAGAAATCAATTTTTAACCGGAAATCAATATCTATTCCAGAAATTTTGTCATGCACACCCTTAATGATTATGCAAGATGAGTTAGCTCCCGCATCCTAACATGCAATATGGAGACTTTCCTTTCCTTTCCTTTTCTTTTGGCCATCTAAACCACTTCATTTGTCAAAGGAACTTGTTAGCTAAAATGTAATTAAAATGGAAAAAAATATATAAATATATATTTATATAGGAGAAATTCACCTTAGCTATTGCAAACCTTTGCCTTCAAACTTTTAACCAATAGATAATACCCTTCTCCACTTTCAGTTTGTTATAAACCATTGACATGTGACACAACATGACATAATACGACATGACACATCAACACGTTTCTCAAAAGATAGAAAATTTCAATACATTGGAATGCATTGTGTATTAAATGTATCTTTATATATATTTATATATTTATATATATAAGACAAATTATCGTTTTTATGATTATTTCAATCAAATTAATTTGATTCAAATTTATAAATAAAAAAATAGTCTACAATAGATTTATACTAAAAATATTAATTTATCATTTGTTAATATCATTCATTATTTTAATTTGATAAATTCAACTCTATTCCAATAATCCATAAAATTTGAAGGAAAAAAACATGCAATTCACATTCTGGATTAGTGTATTAAAGCATGTTGCGAGAGAAGAGAAAAAAAACTTGAGAAGTGAATTGTATATCACGAGAAGTAAGAGTCAAAAAGAAAATTATTTTTTTTCCCCTTTTATTTTTATTTTTAACTTTTAACATATTTTTACTTTTTGCCCCTCATTTATTGAAAATTTTTAAAACTGACCCCATACGTGTGGAAATCACGTGTTGAAATTCTGAACTCGAGTGTTGAAATTTCGGACACGAATGTCGGAGAGTGTTCTAAGAGTTAACCAAGCGTTGGATTTTCCGACGCGTCTTGATCAAGTATCGAAAGGTATTGAAGAGCGTTTGAGAGTATCGAACACATATCAAAGTGCAACACGACACGAATACTCCCAAAAAGTGTTGGTACTTCCTAGCCATCAACTTCCTTTTTTGTTTCTCATTAGCAAAGTGCAATGCACATGACTTTTAAGGGGGTAAAAAAATGCATTTTCATCTCATTTTCCCAAAAGAAATATCATTTTACACTTAGTCGATTTTAAAAAAAAAAAATGGAAGCAAAAAAAAAAAAAAAACACCGACTAAATAAATAGGAAAAAAAATCAATAACAAAAGGGTTAAATGACACAAATTGATGACTCCTTATGTATGTTTTAAAGGGTTAATTGATGTAAAAAAATGATTGATAATATTTTGAAAAATATAAAGATGAAATGATAGCTTCAACTGAAAAAAAAAATTACGACAAAAAAATCAAAAAATGATGAGCCGAATCTAAGGATATTTTAAATATTATTGTCAATTTGCATTGTTTAACCCTTTTTTTTTTTTTCTGAAATTTACCTTTTTGTCGGTGAAGCCTTTTTGCCCTTTTTCTACTTAATTATGTTTCTTTTCTATAAAATATCTCCTCCTGACTTTAGGGTAGTAAACATGCACGACTATTATGCAGTATTTTATTGAAATCTTCATTTCATTATAGCCATTAACTCTTGGTTGCATTCTCGGTTTATAAATGCAATGCATATGGCTTCTGAGGGTAATGTGTATTTTCATGTCTTTGGCTCTCTTTTTGTCTTTTGAAATAAATCTCACGTTTGCCTTTGACTTCAAGGAGAAAAAAAAAAAAAAAAAAAAGAGGGGGGGGCGCAATAAATAAACGAATGTATCAGAAGAAGTGACTCTTGATGCCAACATAACAAGTAAAGACCGCTAGGAATTCGTGGAAGTATTTATAGAACTAATCGGACATTTTAGAGAAAAGAAACATGGTTAAGTGCAAAAGGAAAGAAGGCTTTGCCAGCTAACAAAAAGTAAAAGGTCAGGTAACAAAAAAAAAAAAAAAGATTGTGAATATATATATATATATATATATATATATATATATATTGGTAAATGATTGTGAATATATTTATTGATTAACTATTCCGAGAGAAATGATTAACGGTAATTAATATTTAAAATATCATTATAGATTTGGTTCGTCATTTTCTTTCTAAGTCAATGCCATCATCTCCTTTCAAATATTCTTTTTAAAAAAAATGAAATTAACCCTTACATATGCATAATCTTTAACCAATTTTTTTATCCAACCTTCTTGTTATTGAGACTTTTTCCTATTTGCCTAATTGTTGTTTTCTCTTTTCCCTTTTCTTTCTTTTTTCTTTTTTTAAGATCAAGGAAGCATAAAAACGATATTTCCTTTGAGAAAACTAGACAAAAATATATCTCTACCCTTTAAAAGTCACGCACATTGTGCCATGCTAACAGTTAAGAAAAGGAGGTTACCGGCTAAAACGAAATGAAAGTGGAGGGGGGTGGTGTGTAGTGATTAAGAGTTCGAGGGCAAAGATTTGCTATAGTTAAATATAGGGTTTTGTGTGACATCCAGATTTTCGAATCCCAATTTCGACTGGATAAATGGAGCCATTCTCATTCAGTTGAAGCCAGGGGTTGTGAAATTGAGAAATATGAGAGATTTTTGGATAAAGAAAATAATCAATTTGATAAGTGAGACACCAATTGATTTTAGGGCAATCAATTTAAATTGAATCAAGAGAAATTAGTAGGTCTGCCTTTGATTGTGCTTTTAGGATTTAAGTTGGCATTATGGACAAGCCAAGATGTGAATTAAAGTATGGTGACATTGGATTAATTTTATAGACTTCAATTGGACTTAATTGAAAGAAGAATTAAAGAAATTGAGATGTACAAGATTTGGACCCCAGCGGACAATTAATTGGACCTATTGAAGGAGTTGTAGGAGTTAGTGGACCATGACATCATCAGTGATGTCATGGTGGGCCACTAGAAGGATTAAAAGAAAAAGGAAAAGGAAAAGAAAGGGGGAGAGAGAGAGAGAAGAAGTGGGCCCCACACTCATCTTTAACCTTGGAACCAAAGGAGAGAGAAAAGGGGAGAGAGGAGGAAGAAGGGAGGGCCGGCCGAGCAGCCCCCCTGCCGTCGACGCCCAACCGCCGCGCACCGGCCGCCGCCCGCCGAGTCGCCGTCCGCAGCCCCGCCCCTCCGCCGCGCCGCCGTCCCCGTCGCGCACCGTCTCCCCCTTCCTCGCACAACCCGCAGCTCCCTCACGCCAGCAGCCGCGCCGTCCCTCGCCCGCCTCAGCCCGTCGAGCCGCCGCCCAGCTCCGTCAACCGCCACCCTCCTCCACCGTTCAGCTCCTCCTTCGGCCGTGGACAGCAGCATCGTGAAGACAAGAAAATGGGTTTTTCAGCCCATTCAAGGGCCGTTTCGGCCGCCTTCCCGAGCCTGGATGCGAGACCGCCTTTGGGGAAAGTCGATCCCGGCGTCGCCCTCGTCGTTTTGAGCTAAGCGGCGTCCAAATCCGTGAGTTTATCTCACTAATCCTTGATTAGACGGTTAATTATGCCCTAAGTATGTTTAGTTTAAATTAAGCATGTTTAGGTAGATAGATTAGATTATTTTATTATAAGTTGGATTAGTAAATTAGTTTAAGCTTAATTAGGTTTAATTAAAGTTAAAAGGGGTTAGTTAAAGTTAAATGGTGATGTGACATAATTGGAATTTAATTTAGATTTATTTAATTATTGGAAATTCGGCTGATTTAAAATAATATTAAAATATTCCGAAATTAATTAAATATTATTATTTAAAAAAAAACGGAAAATTTTATTTTTAGCCTCGGTTGCTCAGAATTTCGTGCTGATCGCTGCTGTGATGTTAGAATTTAAATTTGATACTTGATTTGTGGCGAATTGAGTGTGATTGCGTTAATTAGGGGTTATATGTAGAAATGTTAAGTGTGGAAATTGATGGGGATTTGGCCGTGATTGACCGCCTATTAGAGGCCGTGCCTATTGAGGCTGTGATGAACCACCTTTTCGAAGGTCGTGCCGAGTGGGGCCGTGATGCCACTAATTGTTGAACCACCTTTTCGAAGGTTGTGCCGAGTGAGGCCGTGATGCCACTAGTTGTTGAACCACCTTATTGAAGGTCGTGCCACGTGGGACCGTGATTACCACCGATTGTTGAGTCTACTTTTAGGGTCGTGGTTGGGAACATTGATTGATTTGATAGAATGACATGTAATCGGCCGAGCCGATTGATCGCTGAGACGATCCAAGTGGTTGATTGGTTGATGATGTGATTGTGCCTTGATTAATTAATTGTTACATTGCACGTGATTGAATGATCTGAACTGTACTAACTTACAAGCGTTGACTATTGCGAGGTAAGTCTTCTTGATGTGTGGCTAGGTCATGCTGGGGTGTATTTTCTTTCTAATAGAGGCTTAGGAGGGGTGAACTTGCTGAGAAAATGTCTCACCCCGTTGTGGGAAAAATATTTCAGGGCCGTAGATGATGATTCCAGCGGAGTCAGGTGGACTGCCGGTATAGTTGGGCAAAGAGTCGCGAGCCAAGGAGATGAAGGGTCGACGATCGAATCGACTAGTAGTCTTAGGACTGTTCTATCTTTTAGTGGGCCAACCCCTAGTGTGTAGACTTCGACTCATTTCGGCTGTATGTAATCCTTGGGTGATTTCATGATTGTATGTTGGCTTGTATTAAATTGATTTTGTTCCAGCTATTCTATCCCGCTTTTAAATTGTCATGGGTTTTCTTAATACGTTCCGCATGCGCATAATAAAATTAAATTGGGTCGGCGACACTACCTGGGAATGTTGCAAATTCCACGACCATGGCGGGTTGTTCACGTGTCTCGGGGTTCGGGGCGTGACATTTTGGGTAAAATCTCATATATATATATATATATATATATATATATATTCCCATTTCGTTTTGATAGAGTTTTAGTTAGCAAGTTCCTTTGACGAATGAAGTGGTTTGGGTGGCCCCAGGAAAAAAAAAAAAAAAAAAAGAGGAAAGGCTCCGTAAGAATAGGGGAGTTAACATTTCCTGCAAAACCATTACCAAAAGCCCATGACACAAGAACCAGCTAATTCGCTTTCCAACTGTAGAGACATGATCAATTTGCCCATTTACCAGAAAATAGTTTGATGAATTATGGGGCCATTGATGCATTATATAGCTGCTAAATCATTAGATGATTAACATGACTGCGTGTATAATCGATGCAAGCTTGGCTCTTCATACCTTGTCCAATCTCATGACCCTTCACGGGCATGAAATAATGGCAATTGAGAGGCGGAGTGGAACTCTCTCGTTCACTCTGGACCGAGTGCAAAACTTTTACCCAATTGCTAAACCTAAATCTAATGCATGACAACCTTACTTGTACTCTTCCCTGTTAGGCTATGGCAGTTGAAATTGCCGTAGGAGAGACAAAAGCTAGCCTGGTGTCGCTTCCGCAAAAGGCCTAGTATTTCGTTAGGAGTTCGAGAGGTCTCGATACTGCACTGGGTTTTGGGGGGCAGAATATGCCACCAAAGGAAATACCGATTCCACCTCCATCGCTACTCATTTTCAAGAACTCGTGTACCACTTCCACCTCCATCACGATCATTAACGTTGATGGCCAACGAGCATAGCAAGCTGCGACGTACGGTCGTGTCAAATCTTACCCTGCAATTCTCTTCGATCCCCAAAAGCCATCGGACTAGCGACTGAAGAGCCATATATTCTAGCCCTAATCGAGTATCGAGCTCAAAAAACCCTCCAAGAACTTACATTCCCCTACGCGCACACCAAACGCCAGAAAATCTAATCAGGTTGGCCCTTTCCCATGGAAAGACTAGTGTTTTCCTCCCAAAGGCGGCTTCTTTTTCACAAGACTTTCCTCACAAATTCTCTTTGATACTTGCTGATAAATCGGGAGCTCAAAATGGATCTACTGATGTGCAATTACCAGTTATGTGGTGATCAATCTGTGTCGAGTAACGTACAAGAGACCAATGTCTCCTTTTGCTGAAACTTTGGAACTATATTTGCAAACTACTAAATTTACTTTCAAAACATAATGTGACAACACAAAAAGCTCATAAGAAGTAGCAAAGTGTTCAGTTGAGACACATCCACCCTAAAAAAGAAATCAATAGAGAAAAATTTGCATGGTTCATGCTCATTGACCAAAATTAAGCTCGAGCTTTCGACCCTCAGAAAAACTATAATACCAGCTTTATTATTATAAACTAATAGTCCAGGCGGAGTACTTCATTTATGGAGCGATGATTGACTTTCAATATAGCTGGAACAAAAGTGAATGATAATCTATTGTCCTTCTATAAAGAAAATATGTCTATCCGGAAACAGGACCAATAATTAGCATAAATCATGAATGTCATGGATTATGAACTCTCAACGTAAGCATTTGGTTTCTTTCTCATTAAAAAGTGCCAAATCCAATACATTAGTCGCATTCAAAGTGACAGACAGAAAAATAAAGATTGCTTTTCCAGATATTGGACACAATGACAGAACGTAGTCTACTAGACAGCTAATGGTGGGAGAACGCTAGCAAATCGAAGAGTCGCCATTGGTGGAACCTCAAGGGTCCTCATTGCCTACCATGAAAGAGGAATCCAAAGATGGGACGGCAATACTTTAAGGTCCAATCAAGACAATTAAATTCAGACACGACACGAGCTACCAGATCTATGTACAGGATCACTTTCTTCATTTCAGTTTCAAAAGGCCGAAAATCGAAGAGGAATATAATGAGCACGAAATCATCAGGGTCCACAGAAAAACACTGTTGTAACCCCATAAATTGGAAGCATCCCAAAACCTGTGCATCCAGCCGAATCCAAATCAACCCACAGCTAAAAATTCATATGAAGATGCATAGAAATGTTTCATATTTCGCATTCGTCGATATATATTTGTCATTAGCAGACACTTCGGTCCGGATCAGCAACATAACCTATGGACTAAGGAACAGCACAAGTTTCCCAAAAGTCAACAAATCCGGTTCTGTCGTGTGAGGAAACAAAAAAGTCGAAAAAGAAACGTAAAGATCGCACCTTTGCATAGTAATCTTTCCAAATTATGCGAGCGATCTGATGACCCCCTCAAATCAAAAGCTTTGAACTAGATCTTCCTGATGCTGTGCTCCTCCGACGTCAGGTGCTGGGTCGGCTGGTGCTGCACCAATCTCTGCAATCCATCAAACAAAACAATAAAAAAACAAAACCCACATTCCAAAATCATCATTCAAGATGGCTAGGGCGGCCTCGCTGGATGAGGCTCACGGCTGGCGAGGCTGATCTCGTGAGTGCTAGGGGTGGCAAATTGGTGGGTCGGGTCGAAAATGGGTTGACTCATATTTGACCAATTTGACCCATTTTGACTCATATTCTTGTATTGTAAATCTAGTGACCCATATCCGACCCGATCTATATTGCTAAAACCTATTAATATTCTAGGAAAACCCACTTCTACTATATGCTAATTGGATTAAAACTTCAAATTAAATTAAAAATAGTAAATAAAATTTAAAAAAAAAAAGTTAGAAAAACCTATAAATTGAAATATTTATTAAAAATTAGACTATGCACATGCTTCTATTATTTGAAGTGAACATACCATTGAATAATTAAAAAGCGTAACATGAAAAATTTTTAGCTAAACCTAAAAAAGCCCATTTTTATGATTTTTTTATTAAAAAAAGTATTGTTAAAACATTTTTATGCAATACGAATTTTTTAACAATTTTTATGCAATACAAATTTAAAAGAAAATTTTTATAATTATTTTTAAAATATTTTTTAAAAATCAAATTTTTAAATTTTTAAATATAATTTGAAATTATTTTTTTTTAAATATAATTTTTAATAATTATTTTTCTTTTGTCTTTTCTTTTTCTTCTTCTTTGGCCGGCCAATCTGGTGAGGCCGAGGCCCCACCCGACGCCAGCGAGCTCGAGCCTCGCCACTCATCGGCAAGGCTCGAGCCTCCAGACTCAAGCTTGCCAACGTCAGGCGAGGCTCAATCTCGCGATCGGGCAAGGCCGAGGCCCCACCCGACATTGGCGAGACTCGAGCTCGTTGGCATCGAGCGGGGCCTCGGCCTTGCCAAATCACCTAGCCGTCACCGACCAGCCGCCGGCTAAGGAAAGAAGAAAAAGAAAAAAAAATTAATATGAAAAATAATTATAATTTCGATTTTTATAAAAAAACATTTTTATAAAGTTAAAAAGGCCATGGGTTTAAACTTTAAAGTGGATTTCCTAATAGTCATTTAGACCCATTTCTTTTTGTGTTTTACTTTCTCGAGACCCATTTCTAACCCATATTTAATTTTCACTTGATCTATATATAACCCATTTAACTAAAAATGGGTCATATTATGGATTTACGACCCATTTTGCCGGCTCTAGTGAGTGCAAGAAATAATAATAATAATAATAAAAGAAATAATAATAATAATAATAATAATAATAATAATAATAATAATAAATTAAAAAAAAAATAATGTTAAAAAATCATTCACTTCAACGTCGACCAACTAAAATTTGCTAGAGGAACTGAAAGGTTTAGCCCCTTTTAGGACTGAACTAGCAAAAAAAAATTGTTTAAGACGAAATTGGAGATCTATAACTGTTTTGATAATTTTCCACTTTAAAGGGGTACCCTCCTTTTGTTAAAGGTCATTTGAGCTTCTTTTTTTTTCGGGAATATGGCATGGGTTACTTCAGCGTCGTAGTGCCTAGTACTCAAATATTGGCTCAAAGCATTTTCTCTACCCCTTCTTACACTAAAAAAGCAAGGGCACCTTGTGTCCTTAAACTGATAACCATCTTTCGACTAATCTAGCCTCCTCCATCCCTCGGGACCAACAAGGGGTAATATAAGAATATTCATCCGTTGTCCATCAATTACGTCTTTTGGCCTATATGTATTTTCTTATTGTTTTCAATCAAAATAAATCTCCCTTTTCCCTTAGGGAAAAAGAAAAAGGAGTACAATAAATTAATTAAAATATCGGAAGAAGTGACTATCAATAATAACATAAAAGTTAAGACTGTTAGAAATTTAGGGATGCATTTATAGAACAAAAAAGATATTTTAGAGAAAAGAAACATGATTCAGTAGACGAAAAAAGATTTCACCATACAAAAAGTTAAAGGTCAGATAACAAAAAATGGATCATATATATTTTCAATGGTTAAACAATGCGAACAATCATTGAAAATAATTAATATTTAATTTATTATTATAGATTCGGTACATCATTTTCTTAGTTGAAGCTGTCATCTCACTCTAAAATTTTTTAGAATATCATCAATCATTTTTTACCTCGATTAACCCTTTCAAACATACATAAGGACCAATCAATTTGTGTCATTTGACCTTCTTGTTATCGAGATTTTTCCTATTTATTTAATTGGAATTTTTTTCTTCCATTTTTTCAATATGATATTTCCTTCTAGAAAATGAGATGAAAATAGATCTCTACCCTTAAAAGTCATGTGCACCGCACTATGCTAATGAGAAATAAGAGGAGAATAACAACTATAACAAAATGAAATCGAAGAAGGGTATTGTGTATTAATTAAAAGTTCAAAGACGAAGATTTGTTATAGCTGAAGCTTGTAAGGGTTTGCGCAATTTCTCCTAAAAAATCATTTTTTTTCATTTAAATACGTTTTAGTCAACAAGTTCTTTTGACCAACAAAATGTTTTAGATGGCCAAAAGAATAAGAAAAGAAAAAGAAAAGCATCGGAAATGCTCCATACTGCACGTAAGAATAAGGGAGCTGGCGATTCCTGAATGGTATAAATAGTTATTGAACCTTGACTTAATGCACAATAAGATCTATAAACTTTTAATTTATTCAATGTGAACCATAAACTTAATCTTAATGTGCAATGTAATTATTGAACTTTTAATTTACTTGATGTGATTCTTAGACTTTTTGTATATGTTCAAGTTAGCCCCCAAATTATATGAAAATAATTAATGTTATCCTTCTATTAGTTCGATTTTAAGGACAATATTGTACATTTTCATGTAATCTAGGGACTGGATTGGACATATATATTAAAAAATTTATCGACCACATGAATAAATTGATAGTTAAGGATTGATAATGCATATTGGGTTAAAATTCATGGACTACAATTAACAATATGAAAATTCATAAATCATATTACACATTATATCAAAGTTTATGAATCATTTATGTCGTTTTTTTTTTTTTTTTTAATGAGAAGCTTATGATATAAGAACAAGCCAATTCGTTTTCCAACCTTTGAGACACGACCAACATGACATTTACGAGATAATAGTTAATGAATTGTCAAGCAATTGATCCATCAGATCAACTGAATCATTAGGTGATGACATGAATGTGTGAATCATCAATGAGAAACTTCCATGCGCAGATCACTCCTTGTAAATCGTCCAACCTCGCAACCCTTTGCAGACATCTGATGGATGGTGATCGAGAGGCAAAACGAGACCCTCTTGTTAATTCCAGACTTGAGCTCAAAACGAAACTCTCTTGTTAATTCCAGACCAAACGCAAAACTTTCATCAGATTGCCGAACCTAAACCTCATGCACGACGACCTCAATTGTACTCTTCTCGGGCAGGCAATCCAATCGAACTCGGGGACCCAGTTGAAATCGCCGCCAGAGGAACAGAAGCCAGTCAGGCATTGCTTCCACAGAAGGCCGGGAATTTCGTTTAGGATCTCAGGAGGTCTTGATACCATACTAGGTTTTGGCGGGCGGAATAAGCCAGAGACTCCATCACTACTCATTTTCAAGAACTCGTGTACCTCTCGATTCCACCCCCATCACGACCATTATCGATGATGGCCAACAAGCACAGCCAGGTGAAAATACGTACTGGGCAAACTCTCTCCCTGCAATTCTCTTCAAGGCCCAGAAGCCACCCGACGACGCGGTTTAAGAGCCATATAGCATTGATCGAGTATCAAGGTCAAAAAATCTTCCACGAACTACATTCCCTTATGCGCATCATGAAATCTCATCAGGCTGGCTTTTTCCCATGGAAAGACTAGTGTTTTACTTCTAGAGGCGGCTTCTTTGTCACAAGAATTTCCTCGCAATTCTCTTTCATACTTGCTGTCAAATCAGAAGCGCAAAATGACTACAATTAATTAGCAGTCATGTGGTGATCAAATAGTGTCGAGTAACACACAAGAGGCTAATGTCTTTTTGCCTGAAATATCTTAACTATATTTGCAAATTGCTAAATTTACTTTCGCAACATCAATGTGACAACACATGAAGTTCATAAGAAGTACCAGAATGCTTGGTCGAGACATATCCACCCTAAAAAAGAAATCAACAGAGAAAAGTTTGAATGGTTTATGCTCAATGACCAAAATTAAGGTTGAGCTTTCGACCCTCAGAAAGACCAGAAATACCAGCTTTATTATTATAAACTTATAGTCCAGGCAGAGTACTTCATTCGTGGAGCAATGACTGAGTTTCAATACAAGCTGGAAAAAAGATGAGCAATGACCAGAAATACCAGCTTTATTATTATAAACTTATAGTCCAGGCAGAGTACTTCATTCGTGGAGCAATTCCATTTTTTAGAAATCAATCGAAGGGAGGCTCTCCGTATTGAAATTAAATTAGGGGTTAAATGCGGGAGTTTCTTTCTTATAACCTAATCTTAAGAGATTAAATCGTGTAGTAGTGAAGTACGCCGCTTATCTTATCACATGTAGCGGCCATTGGATTAGTGGACACCTGACATGGCTTTGTGGTAAACTCTAGACTCTTGCATATACGCAATATTATTGATAAGATTGTATATTTTTCTTTTTTTATAATTATTTTACAAAGAGAAAATGTAATTTTGGATAAATGGGCATTCTTTAAATCAGCCATTTTTAGAAAATACCCTCCATTGATCCTGTGGAGCTTAGTTAGACCCAGTTGAATCTCGAAAGTAATTCCCTGGAGAGCTGGAATTATTCTCGCGAAAGCAAGCACATATAGCTGCTAGTCTCTTAACAAGATCTTCATGCTCACTAGCTATATAAAGTACTGACAGAAATGAGCCATAATTACGCATTCTAACTGCTAAGGCTAAAAGTGATATACAAAAAGAAAAAAATGAAGCAATTCTAAGCACTAAGCATCATAATAGGCATTAATTAGTTCTGTGGAGATAGGGTTTAGCCTCAACGGCATGTGGAGGCATCATTAGGGAGCTATTCAAAGGCAAGATGCATTACATTCATGAACAAATCTTACTCTAAATGATTGCACGGTCACTGTCCAAATATTATTAAAATTTACAAATTACAGGATCTTTGGGTCAGAGGATCTTAACTGCATTTTGCATTTACGTATATAAATATATATAATTGATTTTATTTGAATTTATTTTCACTCAAGTGTCCTGAAGGGCCTTTTCTTTAGGAGGAGAGGAAATGATTACTTGCTGAAATTCGCCAAGGCCTAGCTGGGCGGCTGTAGTGCGTCCACCTTCTTGTTATAGTAACTTCCAAAGGAATAATGCGCCCCTCTCTCAGTCTATTCCCTCCATAGGCTCCTCGACTAGGGTCATTTGAGTCAGACCCATCACAAATTCATGAAACAAATCCTAACAAATGAATCTCGCGTACCCTTTTTCTTATCCAAGAATTTTTGAATGTTTCGACTCGATTACTATGATTATCTTGTTGGCTTACATGCTTATCCAACTGAAAAAGTTGAAATTGTAGGTACTAATGGAAATTGTAATGGGCTTACATGCTTATCAGACTGAAAAAATTGAAATTGCAGGTACTAATGGAAGAATACACTTGTGGCTATGGAAAAAAAATCACGAATGAGACGGACAGATGGTCGAGAGGGATAAGAAGAGTGTAACAGAACATAGTACATGCTTAAGAGAGTAATTCTAGAGGGAAAAAGGTTTCTACTTTCTATAGTAACTTTTAACTAAATTAAGATTGAGATTAGATTATTCATGATGGGTAGCGAATAGACAGAATTTATTCTTTGCTCGATTTCAAACATCCGCAACGTATCCAATTCGGAATATTCGAAATTTCACATTGGATTCAAACTCGAGACATATTTTAACAATCTCCACCTTGGCTTAACGTTTGAGCCAAGTCGCAATCACTTCGCAAAAATTCAAACTCTACCGCTACTTTCTCAGTCCGAATTTGTGATTTAGTTTAATTTTTTTATTGAACGAAAAGGCTCGAAAATCACAAATTAGGGCAAGATCCGTACTAATTAGGGTAAATCCGTACAAATTATGGTAAATTTCTACAATTTAGGGCAAAATCAATTGCATTCAAGTTCTAGGGTTATGGATGCTCTAATACCATTTGCAATGACCCGAGTCCCACTGTATAATATTGTCCACTTTGGACACTAAGTCCTCACGGCTTTAAAACACGTTATACAGATTAGAGGAACCCCATTCCCTTATAAACTAGCTCTAGGACTCCCCCTAAGCGATGAGGGACGGGAGACATGTACTTAACCTCACCCGCGTACTGCCAAGGCCATCACTCCGAACTGCCCCGAGTCTGGGTCGTCACATTCTCCCCCCTTAAGGCATAACGCCCTCGCTGTGGCCCACACGCTGTCGGGAGTCGACTTTGATACCATTTGTTGGACGCAAATTACACAACCCCAAGATCTCCATAACCAGAAGAAGAACATACATAATTAGGTAGAAAGATTAACGCACCCGGGATCCATTGTTCTTGAAGTGGAAGCGGAAACACAATGTTCATTGCGCAAATCCTTCTCCTCTATTGCCCTCCGTGCCACTAGCTCAATGAGGCGGCCCCTCACGATTAGCATTAGAATAACGCCCCTTAGGTGAGGATATGTAAGAATTAGGGTTAGAGGAGAGACTTAAGCACTATTTATAGAGTTTCCAGCCAGTTCCCCTCATTACGGGCCAGGCTCAACTCGGCCCACACTAGCCAGCTCCATATTAGATTAATTAAGAAACCTTCTATCTCACCTTAGACTAAACCCCGTAAAACGGTACACGTTAAACGGTAAATAACAATGTCAATTAATTTAGTCCACATTAGAGGAAAACTCTTATAGGCACTTGTCTTTATACATTTCTTTCATAAGAGTCTCGATGGCTAAGATGTTCAACGCGAATGCCATGCTTGCTGATATTGGTGTTGGAGATATTGACAGCAATTAGATATGTTTGGGGGTTATGATTGAGATGAATAAGGCATACGTGCATTTTGAGATTTTTTTTTTTTTATTGTCGTCGTCATCGTCGTCATTATTATTTAAAGTCCACTTTTAATACCCCAAAAGCAAAATGGACAACAGTTGTCAAAATTAAGTAACCATCCAAGCATGCACATTAATTTTATCACAAATTGAGAATGACGGTGGACCAAACAGAGGGTAAGTTATATGTTAATCATGAAATGAATGACTCTCTCTCTCTTCTTATCATTTTCCATGACTAATCAAGACTAATCAAAAGAGGCTTCTCTCTCTCTCTCTTCCTTCTTGTCATCTTCCATGACTAATCAAGAGAGGCTAATCAAAGTTAGATATCGCAAGGAAAAAGCCGAGGGCTGGCTCATGGGGAACAAGCTTATGATGATGGGGAGTAGAGAGATGGGAAGCGCATGGGCCAAGAGCACGGCATAATTCCCCTCTTTTCATGAAGAAATATTTTGATCATTTTCGACCATCAACTTTTGCTAATTATTACGTTGGATTTTCTGAGACGGATTTTCTGAGACAATCTTAATGTATCTTGATCAGTTACATCCTTACAATAGTCCAGTTGTATCTAAACATGAATTATTAAGTCTCTACCAACGTTAGTATAATCAAATAGAAAACATGGGAATAGAAACTTTTATAGCCCTACCAAACACATTTTTGTTCTTTTTCTAATTCCAGAATATATATTTTATGCAGTTATGTAACGTGTTCTACTCAAAAACTCGTCCAATGAATATTTTTGAATAGAAATTGCTCCTAGAAATAGAAATGTTATCATATGTACTATAATTCTTGATTACATTTTTGGTTTACAAATGTAATGTACATTCCTTGTGAGGGGTAGTGTGTATTTTCATGTCTTTCCCTTTTGCTTTTCAAAATAAATGTCGCCTCTGCCTTCGACTTCAAGGAAAAAAAAAACAAGAAGAAAAGGGAGTGCATTAAATTAACTAATATATCACAAAAATTGATTCCCTTTGTCCGCAGGGGTTGTAGTCGGAGACTCATAGGGTCTTGTTCAAAGTCCCACTTTTTTCATTTTCACACGAGGGGTCGTCGGATCCCTGTCAAAGTTCCGCACGTGGCGCGATGAGAGGGCGCGTTGGATCCCTGCCAAAACCCACACGTGGCGCGTTGAGAGGGACTGGGTGACGTCCCCGTGAAAGTCGGGGTTATGAGGAAATGGCAACTTTGTGGAAATGGAGAGGGAGATGGAGGGATCACAATGTTGTGCCATAAGGATGCATCTGACGTTTTGTGATCGACGAATCGGACAGATCAAGATAAAGGGAACAGAAACGGCTTCCTTTTTTTTTTTTTTTTTTTTTTTGGTCAATTCTATTCTATTCATATTCTATACTCACTCTCAGACTTTTCCCCTGCCTCTTGCAGGACGTAGGAGTTAAAACCCACTCCTGAAACTTACGCATCCCCGCCCCATCCCTCTGAGAAGGTGGCGATTTGAACCCCTCACCTCCCCCTTCCATGTTGGAAGGATGGCCACTGGGGCGAATCCGAGTAGTTACCGAAGCGGCTTCCTTGAACGGCAGGCCAAAGGCTCGTTTGAACATCTGGGCACCACTTTTTACGCGCGCGCGAGAGAGAGAGAGAGAGAGAGAGAGAGAGAGAGAGAGAGATTTTCAATCTAAATATGTTGGTTATTGCACTTGCTCGTTCAACTGCGTCGCGTTATTTCATTGAAGTTTCCATTTTATCGTAGCGGTTCACAAATGCAATGCCCTTGACTTGTGAGGGGTGGTGTGTCTCTTCATGTCTTTCCCTCTATTTTTATTTTTTTTTGAAATAAATCTTGCCTTCGCCTTTGACTTCAAGGGAGGAAAAATAAAATAAAGAAAAGGGGTACAATAAATTAACTAACATATTGCAAGAAGTGACTCTTATTGGTAGCATAATAAGTAAAGTTTGTTAGGAATTCACCGAAGTAGTTATAGAACTAATCAAATATTTTAGAGAAAAGAAACGTAATCAAGTACAGAAGGAAAAAAAAAAAAAAAAAAAGAGCTTTGCTATCTAATAAAAAGTAAAGGGTCAATTAACAAACAAAAAAGAACATTTTTATTAATTGTGGGAAAAAGAACAAGAAAAAGGAAAGTAAGAGGGAAGGCTCCGTGTAAGAATAGGGGAAGTGACATCTCCCACATAACCATTACCAAAAGCCCGTGACACAAGAACAGAGTAATCCGCTTTCCAACCTTAGAGACACGATCAATTTGCCATTTACCAGAAAAATAGTTTGATGAATTGCAAGCCAATTGATGCATTACACAGCTACTAAATAATTAGGTGATAACATGGATATGTGTATAATTGATGGCAAGCATCGCTCTTCGTATCTTGTCCAACTTGAGGACCCATGGCAGATACGAAAGGATGAAAACAGAGAGGCAGAGTGAGACTCTCTCGTTAATTCTGGACCAAGCGGGGCGAAACTTTTATTTTGGTAAACTCAAACCTAGTGCATGATGACCTCACTTGTGCTCTTTCTCGTCAGGCTATTCCAGTTGAAATTGCCGTCGGAAGGACAAAAGCCAGCATGGCATCGCCTCCGCTTGAAGACCGAGTATTTCGTTTAGGATCTCGGGAGGTATTGATACGTACTGGGGTTTGGCGGGCGGAATATGATCTACTTGAAGATGGTACCGATCCCACCTTGGTCGCTACTCATTTTCAAGAACTCGGCTATCCCTCTCGATTCAAACTCCAATCAAGACCATTATCGATGATGGCCAACAAGCATAGCAAGCTGCAACGTACCATAACGTCTAATCGCTTCCTGGCCAAACTCTTGCCCTGCAGTTCTCTTCGATCCCCGAAGCCAGCACTGGATGTAGCGCGAAGAGCTATATATTATAGCCCCGATCGAGTATCAAGCTCTAGAAATCTTCCAAGAACGATCACTCCATTACGCCCACATCAAACTCCAGAAAATCTCATCAAGCGGCTTCTTTGTCACAAGACTTTCCTTGCAGATTCTCTATGAATCTTGCTAATAAATCGAAAGCACAAAATGGAAATACCGACATACAATTACCAGTCATGCGGTGATCAATCGGTGTGGAGTAACGTACAAGAGGCCAGTATTTCTTGTCGCCCGCAACATCGTATCTTGTATTTGCAAACTGCTAGATTTATTTCCAGAATATCAACGCAACTACAAAGGAAGTTCATAAGAAGTACGGGAAATGCTCGGTTGAGACATATCCACCCCTAAAAAGGAAATCAACAGAGAAAGATTTGCATGGTTCATGCTCGATGAGCAATATTTAGGTCGAGAGCTTTCGATGCTCGGAAAGTCAAGAATTGCCAGCTGTATTATTACAAACTCACAAGTCCGGGCGAGTACTTCATATAAGGAGCAATGCGAGTTTCAATAGAGCTTGAACAATAGTGAAAGGTGACACGTTTCTTTCTCCGTTGTGGTGGAGAGATGAACGAATCACTGCATAATTGAAACCTCACTGAATGTGCTCTCTACTTAATGTCTTGCGACATCCACTCGAACCCTTCGCCATACCCCATCTTATGGACGACGCTGCACATGAACACCTCCAAGGGCCTAACAAGTCGATATGCAAGATTCACTTTCCCTTTGCCGGTCGTGAAGTCGGTGAGCCCGAGATGATATCGCAGCTCGTCCTCCAAAGCTGCATGCGGGATATCGATCTTGTTCCCGAGCACGAGGAAAGGGACATTAGCAAGAGCTTCATCTGAAAGGAGGGCATCGAGCTCTCTATTTGATTCTGCGAACCTCTCCTTGTTGCAGGCGTCCACTAGATATGCCACTGCATCCACCTAGAGAAGAAAGTGCGGAAGATCAATCATTCGATATAAATCTAATTTGAAAATGTGTGCCGAAGAGCTGTCCGATATAAATTCGTAAACTAGGTGACAAAAGGAGTAGAAAGTCATCGACTCGCACATCGCCTCCAACCTAAATGAAATGCTGGGACAGGAGGGAGCTCCGCAACATGGATGCAGGGGAAAATGCCATCGATATGAGCGAAAGCCCTTTGCCTCTAAATGTACCTGTAAGAATTTTCCTTGTGTGGGCCACATTAATTAAGATTATAATTATCCGTTTTACGGAGTTGATCTAATAAAGTGAGGTATAAAGTTTCTTAGCAGTCCAATATGGGCCTGGCTTGTGTGGGCCGAATTGGGCCTGGCCCGTGATGAGAGGGCCCGTCCAAATTCTATAAAAGGCTGAGGTCCCTCCCCTACTCTCATAAGTTTGCAACCCAAAAGCAAACACTCTCTCTCTCTCACATAAGGAAGCTAGTTGAGAGAAGGCAGCCTCATCGAGCCAGGGTACCGAGGGCATAGGGGAGAAGATCTTCGGCATCCACGACCCGGCTTTGCTTGTCTTCCGCTGCAACAACTTGATGGATCCAAAAACAGGTGCACAAAGTCTCGACCCTCTAGCTATGTCGGTCTTGGGTTGCCGTTTAGATGGCCTTCACTTGGTATCAGAGCCTGCATAGACTAGAGCTGAGTCCTTTTATGCCTGTTAAAACCGTCGCCGAAGCTAAATCGGCCACCTACGGCCCTTTTTCGATCTTGACCCTAGCTCGGATTGCTTTGCTTGCTTCTTTGTGATTTTTGGTCCAATAAAAGTGAAATTTTATTGCATAAATGGATTCTACTCGTCCATACGAGCAAAATGATGGGTAGATTGTCGTCAGAAGAGGCCGGAATCGGCCGCACGCGCTGACACGCGCCGAAGGCGGTGCTGGGAGTCGGCACCACGCGCCGCCGCGCGGCTTCGCGCGCGCGCACGTGTGCACGTGCGAGCCAGCGCGTCGCCGCCTTAGCTGGCATGACGTCATCCATGATGTCAACCCACCGCCTTCGACACGCAACGACACGTATTTGGGTGACGTCATGGTGACGTCACGTAAACCGCCTTAACAGGCAGCCACCACGTGGGGGGTGATATCACCGATGACGTCACCGGGGATGGACCCGGGTTGAACCGACCCGAGTTGACTGGGTTGACCGACCCGAGTTGACCGGGTTGACCGGATGGACCGTTGACCGGTCGGACCATTGACCGGTCCGACCGTTGACCGGTTCGACCCATTGACCGGTCGGACCGGTTTTCGACCGTTTTTTTGGGTGGAACGCGTGTAGCTCACGCGCCGCACCTTCCAGCAGCGCGTGAGGGCGCGTGTGAAGTCCGTTTGGGGTGTTTTTTATATGGACGTGCTCGTATTGAAATTTCCTACCTTGTGGTGTATTTATTTATATTTTTTTATGCCATTAAGGATGTGAAATTGTGCATGAAACCATTAAGATGTGTTTTTTTTTTTGGTGTATTTCTGGAATATTTAAGTATGGTTTATGAAATACAATTTCATGCTTATGATTATATCATCACTTAAGGAATATATATGGTGTTGATTTATTATCAGTTTGTATTAATGGATGGAGCAATGCAATTAGCATGTTTTGTGATTTTAGTGACAAAAGACCCCGTCATCAAGTCTAAAATCACTTATAAAAGGCGTATGTGAGTTATAAAGTTATATCCTTGATATAAGAGAAATTTTGATGATTCAGTTGGGTTGTGACCGCCAAAGTGGCACACTTGATTGGATTTTAGAAATATCTGTCTCACATTGAAGTGGGATGTCTCCTGATCTTATGCATGATTATACTCCCAAAGGAGGTGATCGTGCATTAGTTGATGGAGGGATACATGTACAGCATATGGTTGAAAAGTAGCTAGCCCTAGTGATTTGTACACCCAAAGGTGATGAATTCACGAAAGGTTAGAGCATATTTTTCATAGAACCGCTGTCATGTAAAGGGTATACAATTGTATGTCATGTATTATGCCCAAAGGTGTTTATATGATGATACGTGTAGCTCTTGTATGTTTGACACTCACATGATGCTAATAACATGTATTGCTCGCAAAAACAGTTACATTTCTCGTGAATGGCAATTCCATAGCCATTGAGGTTCTTACTGGATCAAATTTCAAGAGATGGAAAGAGGATTTTTAGTTTGGTATGGAGTTGGCAGATGTTCATGTTGCTCTCACTGAGAATAGGCCGGCAGACCTTACTGATGACAGTACAGAAGTTCAGAAAGTACGTTTTGCTGCATGGGAGAAGAGTAACAGAATTTGTTTACTTATAATGAAACGGTCAATTCAGGAGCATCTGTTGAGTGGCTTGCCATCTGATTGTACTATTAAGGAAATGATGGAAGCCTTGGAGGCTAGGTATCGTGTCTCTCCCAATGCTGAGATTGGTACACTCATGCAATTACTGTTTAATATGAAGTATGAAGGTTCGATTTGGAGTCGAGATTATGTCTTGAGAATGGTAGATCTTCAGTCAAAACTTCGGATTCTTCATGTTGATATCCCTGAGGCTTGCATTGTGCATCTAGCACTGAACACTCTTCCTCCTGACTTTGGAATTATCAAGACGAACTATAGTTCGCAGAATGAGACTTGGTCAATTAATGATCTTATAGTTAGAGTTGTGGCAGAGGAAGAGAAATTAAAGAAGGAGAGAGGACATCTTGCCTTGCATGCCTCTAGTTCTGCAAGTAGAAAAGGCAAATGGGTTGCACATCAGAGAGGAAATCCTAAACCCATAAGCACTTTTAACAATACTACTCCCAAGAGAGGAGATCCTGAAGCTGCTGGTCCCTCTAACTCTATGGCTCCTAGAAAGGCACCTTTTGCTGGTCCCTCCACTTCCATGGTTCCCAGAAAGACACCTTTTAAGAAGGAAGGCGTTCTTTGCTACTTTTGTGGAAAGAGGGGACACATAAAGAAGTACTGTGATAAATATAAAGCTTGGTTGTCTAAAAATGAGCATAAAGGTAATGATTCTTTGGCACTTGTACGTGAATCCAACATATCGAAGCCCCATCCAGTTCCTGGTGGCTAGATAGTGGTGCAACTAATCATGTTGCGTTTACCATACAGGGATTCACAAACAGAAGGATGCCAAATCAGGATGAATCATCGCTCACTGTGGGAAACAACGATAAGATCGACGTTGAGTTCGTGGGAGACGTCATTTTGAATCTAGACTCTGGTTTTAATATGATATTAAGAAACACTTTCTATGTACCTTCCTTTAGACGGAACTTAGTTTCTGTATCATGTTTGGATATGTGTGGTTACTCTTTTGAAATAAAGAACGGTACTGTTTCTATGCTCTTTAGCTCAAATAAGGTTGGGTGCTGCAACATGTTCAATGGATTGTACAGATTGTGTTTATCTCCCAATGATATATACGCCGCTAACACAGTTGAAAATGTTGTTCCCAAAAGACCTCTACCTAAGGAACAATCTTATGCATTGTGGCATAAACGACTAAGTCACATATCTAAAGAAAGAGTAAAAAGGCTGATAAAGACTCGCATTCTGCCTACTCTTAAAGGTGACCTAGAAACTTGCATAGATTGTTGTAGAGGAAAGATGACTAAGATAAAGAAGAAAACTGCCGTTCGAAGTTCTGGATTACTGGAGGTCATTCACACCGATATCAGTGGACCCTATACTGCAACCTTGTGTAAAAAAGTTTATTTCATCACGTTTATTGATGATTATTCTCGGTATGGTTACCTTTTCCTGATTAAGGAGAAATCCGAATCTCTTGACAAATTCAAGATTTTTCAGTCTGAAGTTGAGAAAGCTTGTTAGGAAAGGTAATAAAGGTGGTCAAATCTGATCGAGGTGGAGAATATTATGGTAGACATGGTAATGCTAGGCAAATTAAAGGGTCATTTGCTAAATACTTAGAAGATTGTGGGATAGTAACTCAGTTCACTATGCCTGGGAGTCCTGAACAGAATGGTGTGGCTAAAAGGCGCAATCGTACTCTCATGGATATGGTAAGATCTATGATGAGTAGGACTAATTTACCTGATTTTTTATGGGGTGAGGCATTAAAGACAGCCGTTTATATATTGAATCGTGTTCCTACTAAAGCTGTTGCATCAACTCCTTTTGAGTTGTGGACTGGGCACAAACCAAGTTTGAATCATTTCAAGGTCTGGGGATGTCCTGCAGAAGTAAGATTGTATAATCCAACATTGGGTAAGTTGGAGGCTAAAACCACTCGATGTTACTTTGTATCTTACTCAGAACATTCAAAGGGATATCGGTTTTATAATTCAAGTGGAGGAACAAGAATTGTGGAATCACAAACGGCCAAGTTTTTGGAATTTGATGTAGCCGAAGAGCATGATTGCTCACAAATCAGTGAACATGACAACTTGACGAGACCTGCTATGTCTTTCTCCTTGCCTATGCAAACAATCATGGAACCTACTGTGCCGCAAATTGAATCTGTTAACACTGAAGATCCTATTGATGAAGCAGTCACAGATGAAGTCCTTGAAGTTCCTCAGACTCAAAATGACCCTACACTGGCTCCTCTTAGGAGGTCTACTAGGGAAAGGCGTTCAGCTATACCACCGGATTATATGGTCTTTTTAGGAGAACATGATTACGATATAGGTTGCATTACAGATCCGGCAACTTATATGGACGCTGTTTCCTGTCCTCAATCAAATTTGTGGTTGGATGCAATGAGAGATGAGATGCAATCTATGAAGTATAATGGTGTTTGGGAGCTTATTGAACTACTCGAAGGTTATAAACCCATAGGTTGCAAGTGGGTTTACAAGACTAAAAGAGATTCAAAATGAAAGATTGAGAAATTTAAAGCCAGACTTGTGGCCAAAGGCTTCACTCAAAGGGAAGGGATAGACTATGAAGCAACGTTTTCACCAGTTTCTTCTAAAGACTCCTTTAGAGTAATCATGGCATTGGTAGCTCATTTTGACATGGAATTACACCATATGGACGTTAAGACTGCTTTTCTAAATGGAGATCTTGATGAGGAGGTTTATATGGTGCAACCCGAGGGTTTTGCAACAAACGATTCAGATAAGTTTGTATGTAAACTGAAGAATGCTATTTATGGTCTCAAACAAGCTTCTAGACAATGGTACTTGAAGTTTCACAATGTTGTTACTTCTTTTGGTTTTGTTGAGAACAAGTGGATCAATGCATATACTGCAAGGTCAGTGGGAGGAAATTTATTTTCCTCATACTTTATGTGGATGACATTTTGCTTGCAAGTAGCAATATTGGATTGCTACGTGAAACAAAGCAAATGTTGTCGAAGAATTTTGACATGAAAGACCTAGGTGAGGCATCTTTCGTTCTTGGCATTGAAATCCATAGGGATCGTTCTCGTCGTGTATTAGGTTTATCTCAAAAGGCATATGTCGATCGTATTTTGGAGAGGTTCAACATGCAGGATTGCAAGCCAGGAACCGTTCCCGTAGTTAAGGGTGACAAGCTGAGTCTCTCACAGTGTCCTCGTTCAGATTTTGAGAAAAACCAGATGAAGGATGTGCCTTATGCTAGTGCACTTGGAAGTATCATGTATGCTCAAGTTTGCACTAGACTAGACCTCGCCTTTGTAACATGGCTTTTGGGCAGATATCAGTCAAATCCAGGACACGATCATTGGGTTGCTGCCAAAAAGGTCTTGAGATACTTGAAAAGAACAAGAGATTATATGCTGATGTACAGATATGTTGATGATTTGCGATTGTTAGCATATTCAGATGCAGACTTTGCTGGCTGTGAGGATGATAGGAAGTCGACAACAGGATATATATTCATGTTAGCAGGAGGCGCAGTATCGTGGAAAAATGAGAAACAGAAATCTATATCTTCCTCTACCATGCAAGCAGAGTTTATAGCATGTTTTTCAACTTCTACTCAAGCAATTTGGCTCCAGAACCTCATCAGGGAATTGACGGTATTTGATTTTGTGCACAGACCCATGCAATTATATTGCGATAACAATTCTGCTGTGTTATTTGTTAATAACAACAGAAGTCTAAAGGGGTCTAAGCATATGGAGGTCAAATTTTTGACCATAAAGGAAATAGTTCAGAATGGTGACATTATAGTAGAGCATATTCCTACAGACGATATGTTGGCAGATCCATTGACTAAAGGTTTACACCCTTGTGTTTTTGAGCGACATGTCATGAACATGGGCTTGGGAGAATCAGTGGATACTATCGTTTAGTGGGAGTTATTTCAGATTTGCTCTAATAAAGTTCATGTGAGTATTTTGCTACTTTTTGTAGCGTTATGATATATGTCAACTCCTTCTGTATAAGTTGTTATTGAGTTGTGTACATATATCTAAAGAAAATCTCAAGATCTTGTGTAAATCTTGAGTAAAGGCTAGGGGCATGCGGTTGTTAGCCTTGTACATATGTCTCGATTACACATAAAGAAAGGTTAACCATAAAGATAAGACATATGTGGGTTCATTAGAACCATAAAGATATTCTCTAGTGCCACATCCGGTTTTCTGTGACACTTAAGGTAAGAGAATAGTGACCGACAAATGGGATAACACATAAGGTAAAACTCTTCATGAGGTGTTATCAATTTGCCACACAACCATATTAAATCCATATCGTAAAGTTGATAGCATTAGTGACCATGGAAGGCTCACGTATATGTATATGCGATTACCGCCATGATCCGGTGTTGGAGACTTTATGGGATCGGATTGATTTGTTGAGGATTATCTCTAGACCAACATAAAGTGTGCACATACGGTATGATCTCAATTAATATGGCCCAAGTGGGAGAATGTAAGAATTTTCCTGGTGTGGGCCACATTAATTAAGATTATAATTATCCGTTTACGGAGTTGATCTAATAAAGTGAGGTCGACGTCTTGTGCCGAGGCCGTAACGAAATTCCGAAAATGTCCATTCCTCGCCCATTCCTGGTCGTGGTCTTTATGCCTAGGAATGGACATTTCCGGAATTTCGATACCTCTCTCTTCTCGGTCGTTGTCTTTATGCCGAGGACTCGGGCATTTCCGGAATTTCGAAATTCCAGAAATGCCCGAGTCCTCGGCACAAAGACAACGACCGAGAAGAGAGAGGTATCGAAATTCCGGAAATGCCCATTCCTATCTCTCTCTTCTCGGTCGTGGTCTTTATGCCGAGGACTGGGCATTTCCGAAATTTCAATACCGCGAAATTCCGGAAATGCCCATTCCTATCTCTCTCTCCTCGGTCGTGGTCTTTATGCCGAGGACTGGGCATTTCCGGAATTTCGCGGTATCGAAATTCCGGAAATGCCCATTCCTATCTCTCTCTCCTCGGTTGTGGTCTTTGTGCGAGGAATTTGGGCATTTCCGGAATTTCGCGCGAAATTCCGGAAATGCCCGATCCTCGGCACAAAGACCACGACCGAGGAGAGAGAGATACTGGGCATTTCCGGAATTTCGATACCGCGAAATTCCCGAAATGCCCAGTCCTCGGCACAAAGACAACGACCGAGAAGAGAGAGGTATCGAAATTCCAGAAATGTCCATTCCTCGGCATAAAGACCACGACCAGGAATGGGCGAGGAATGGACATTTCCGGAATTTCGTTATGGCCTCGGCACAAGACGTCGACCCTCCTCTCTCCCTCACCAAAGCAAGAACTTCCTTCGCTTCTTCCTCCCAAGCCGGGCATTTTTCTCATCCTTCTCGTTTTCAGTCGTAAAGAAATTTAAGGAAAAAAAAAAAGAGAAGAGAGAGAGAGAGAGGGAGTGATGTCTCTGGTGGATAGGTTCTATGGAGCTCTGGCGTCTCTAGGTCTGCGCCAGAAGGAAGCGAAGATCTTGTTCTTGGGACTGGATAATGCGGGGAAGACAACCCCGCTTCGCATCTTTGAAGGACGAGGTACTTTCGTTTGAATTCGTAGAGACTCCCTTCGATGGAAATATGCGGTTCTGAAGTTGCTTTTTTCTCTTATCGTGATCGAGAATCTCTCTTCCCAATCGGTTCTTGTTTTCGTCATTGATTCCTTTCATTTCTCGGGGCCTCCTCTCTTCATTTCGCCTGGTGAGTGAGTTGATCGCATGACTCTTGCGCTTGTTGTGTATGGGTTCTCTTATAGTTCTTAGTCTGCAATGCATAGACATACGTAGCGCTTTCGTAGGACTATACATGCTTATCGAAAGTAAGCTGAACGATTCTGATATGGTTATGTGATGGGCAGAGATTGGTTCTGCACCAACCCACCCAGTTCGCGACTTCAGAGGAATTCGGTATAGGGAAGAAAAGTTGAGCCTTCGACTTGGGTGGTCGCCGGAGAGCTTGCAAAGCCTGGCGGGACTACTATGCTAAGGTAAAGCTCTGCTCTTTTTCTTTTTCTTTTTCTTTTTTTCCTTCCCTCTCCTCTCAAAGCCCCTGTTTTTGTAATTGCGTGGCCTTTGATCGATTCATTCACGGATTCTGTGATAGTTTCTAAATGCTATGCAAAAAATGATGCATGCGAGGTGGATCATCCTCGAGAGTAGTCGGATGCCTTTTGCCTCCGAGTTTGGAAACGGGAAAACTTTTCTTCGATGACCGGAAAACTAATACCAGCGAAGAGAGTTCTTTGCTGGGTTGAAAGGTGGTCACGACCGATGATGGATGCAGCAGATAGAATGCTTGAACTTTTAAGGATCTTAACAAGCGTTGATGGGGTCAAGTATGTTGCCATCATGAATCTATACTTAAAATGTAACTGTATGCGGGAAAAAGCTGAAAAAGGAGTTATCTGTCGACAAGATTAGTGTGAAGATGGCAGTTTACATTATTTGCTGAGGAGGAGAGGGGAACGCTCTCTGTTCATTAAGGATGGATCCTTGATAGCAGTTCAAACTCGAGAAGGTACATATAGAGGCAAAGGGCTTTCGCTCATATCGATGGCATTTTCCCCTACATCCATGTTGCGGAGCTCCCTCCTGTCCCAGCATTTCGTTTAGGTTGGACGCGATGCGCGAGTCGATGACTTTCTACTCCTTTCGTCATCTAACTTACGAGTTTAACTCAGATAGCTCTTCAGCACCCATTTTCAAATTAGATTTATATCCAACGATTGATCTTCCACACTTTCTTCTCTAGGTGGATGTAGTGGTATATCCGGTGGACGCCTTTGCGACAAGGATAGGTTTGTGGAGTCAAAGAGGGAGCTCGATGCCCCTTTCGGATGAAGCTCTTGCTAAGGTGCCTTTCCTCGTGCTCGGGAACAAGATAGACATCCCGCATGCGGCTTCGGAGGACGAGCTGCAACATCATCTGGGGCTCACTGACTCCACGACTGGCAAAGGGAAAGTGAATCTTGCAGATCAGACTGTTAGGCCTCTCGAGGTGTTCATGTGTAGCGTTGTGCGCAAGATGGGCTACGGCGAAGGGTTCGAGTGGATGTCGCAAAGTACATTAAGTAGAGAGCACATTCAGTGGGGTTTAAAATATGCGGTGATTCGTTCTTCTCTCCACCATAGTGAGAAAGAAACGTGTCACCTTTCACTATTGTTCAAGCTCTATTGAAACTTAGTCATTGCTCCTTATATGAAGTACTCTACCTAGATTGTGAGTTTGTAATAATACAGCTGGCATTTCTGGACTTTCTGACCATCGAAAGCTCTCGACCTAAATATTGCTCATTGAGCTTGAACCATGCAAATCTTTCTCTGTTGATTTCCTTTTTTAGGGGTGGATATGTCTCAGCCGAGCATTTCCCGTACTTCTTATGAACTTCCTTTGTAGTTGCGTTGATATTCTGGAAATAAATCTAGCAGTTTGCAAATACGTACGAGATGTTGCGGGCGACAAGAAATACGGCCTCTCGTACGTTACTCGATACCGATTGATCACCGCATGACTGGTAATTGTACGTCGGTATTTCCATTTGGTGCTTTTTGATTTATTAGCAAGATTCACAGAGAATCGGCAAGGAAAGTCTTGTGACAAAGAAGCCGCTTGATGAGATTTTCTGGAGTTTGATGTGGGCGTAAGGGAGTGATCGTTCTTGGAAGATTTCTGGAGCTTGATGCTCGATCGGGGCTATAATACATAGCTCTTCGTCGCGACATCCGGTGCCGGCTTACGGGGATCGAAGAGAACTGCAAGGCAAGAGTTTGGCCAGGAAGTGATTAGACATTATGGTACGTCACAGCTTGCTATGCTTGTTGGCCATCATCGGTAATGGTCTTGATTGGAGTTTGAATCGAGAGGGACAGCCGAGTTCTTGAAAATGAGTAGCGACCAAGGTGGGATCGGCACCATCTTCAAGTAGATCATATCCCGCCCGCCAAAGCCCAGTACGTATCAATACCTCCTGAGATCCTAAACGAAATACTCAATCTTCTGCGGAGGCGATGCCCTGCTGGCTTTTGTCCTTCCGATGGCAATTTCAACTGGGATAGCCTGACAAAGAAGAGCACAAGTGATGTTGTCATGAATTAAGTTCGAATTTAGCGATCAAATGAAAGTTTTGTGCTCGGTCCAGAATGAACGAGGGAGTCTCACTCTGCCTTGCAATCACCATCCTTTTGATGTCCACAAAGGTTGCAAGGTGGATGGAGGTGCGAGGAGTGAAGCCATACCTGCGCCACGGAAGTTTCTCATCGATGATACTCACACTCCCATCGTCGCCTAATGATTATGTAATTATGATGGATCAATCGCTTGACAATTCATCAACTATTTTCTCGTAAATGGCAAGTTGATCATGTCCTAGGCTGGAAAATGAATTAGCTTGTTCTTTTGTCACGAACTTTTTATAGAGGAAAATGACACAAGTAGTTCTTAAACTTTGGTCTAATGTATAATGCGATCCTTGAATTTTAACACAATATGCAATGCCGTTCATAAACTTTCAATTCGTCTAATGTAATCCCCAAACTTTTGATACATATTTAATTAAATCCCTAAATTATATGAAGATGTCCAATGTTGTTCCAAAATTTGAATTAATGGAAGAATAACAACTTGAACATGTTCCGAAAATCTAAGGATTTTAGTGAATAAATTAAAAGTTCAAGGATCATATTGCGCATTGAACCAAATTTCAAGGATCACATTGAACAAATTAGAAGTTCATGGACCACATTACACAATAAATCAAAGTTTTTGATTATTTATGTCATTATCCCATTTCGTAATGATTATGCAAGATGAGTCAACTCCCTTATCCTAACATGCAATATGGGGACTTTCCTTTCCTTTTCTTTTGGCCATCTAAACCAGTTCATTTCTCAAAGCAACTTGTTAACTAAAACGTAATTAAATGGAAAATAATTAATTTTCAAGAGAAATTACTGAAACCCTTACGAGCTTTAGCTATTGCAAACTTTTTGCCTTCAAACTTTTAACCAATACATAATACCCTTCTCCACTTTCATTTTGTTATAAACCGTCAACTTAAGTAGGACCAACACTGACACGCAACATATGATATATCACGACACAACATGATATGACACGTCGACACGTTATTTCTTAAAAGATAGAGAATTCCAATGTGTTAGGACAGATTGTTATTAAATATATCTTTTATATATACATAACAAATTATCATTTTTATAACTATTTCAATTATATTAATTTGATTCAAATTTACAAATAATAATAATAATAATAATAATAATAATAATAATAATAATAATAATAATAATAATAATAATAATAATAATAATAATAATAATAATAATAAGAGTCCACAATGAATTTACACTAAAAATATTAAGGGTCTGAAAAACCCCAAACTAGTACATTTGTGATAAATTTACCCCAAAATAATTTTTGACCACCAAAAACCCTAAACTGGTACACCTTTAACAAATTTATCCCAAATTGATACATTTGTGACAAATTTACCCTATATTAGTTTTCATGACAGCTGATTGGTATACCAATTTAGGATTTTACTCTCCGTTGGTCACAGTTTATAATTATTGTGATTTTTTTGGAGTATTAATCCAATGTAACATGGAGTATATTTGTTACAAATGTATAAGTTTTGAATTTTTTGCGGTCGAATAAATTAGTTTAGAGTAAACTTGTCATAAATATACCAATTTGGGATTTTTATGATCAGTCGGGGTAAATTTGTCACATGTGTACCAGTTTAGAGTTTTTCATAGTCAAAAAAATAGTTTTGATAAATTTATCATGTGTATCATTTTGGGGTTTTTCAAGGTATTAACTCAAATATTCATTTACAATTTGTTAATATCATTCATTATTTTAATTTGACAAATTTAACTCCATCCCAATAATCCATAAGACTTGAAGGAAAAATTAAGCAACTCGTATTCTAGATCAGTGTGTCAAATCGTGTTGGAAGAGAAGAAAAAAACTTGGGAATTGAATTGTGTGTCATCAGAAATTAGAGTCCAAAGAGAAAATTAGGTTTTTTCCCCTTTTAATTTTTTTATTTTTTACATATGTTTATATTTTGGCACATTATTTATTGAAAATTTTTAAAATTGACCATGTACATGTTGAAATTCTAAGCTCGAGTGTCGAATTCCGGACTCGAGTGACGGAAAGTGTTGGGAGGGTTAATCAAGTGTTGGATTTTCCGACACGTGTTGATCGAGTGTCAGAGAGTATTGAAGAGTGTCCAAGAGTGTCGGACACGTATCAAAATGTGTGACACAACACAAAGTCTACCAAAGAGTGTCGATACATCCAAGCCCTTGTCGCGACCAATTTTTCAAAAAAGGCTATTGAATTACCAAGTCCGAAGACTTGGCACGGACCCTCCCAAGTCCTACCAATCGCGACTTGATATTAAAAATTAACCCACTTAAACATGCAATTATACTCAAATTGGAGCCGCCACTAACCAATTAGGATTGGTTAGAAACCCAAATAAAGTATGGGAGAATACTTTATTTTTTTGCGAATCATAGATTCATTAAGTCCGGGGACATGGTTACGCTAGAAAAATCTAACGCCCTTTCGGTACCTTATCATTTTAAAAAAAATATTTTTTTGCAGGCAGTCTTGATTAATTTTAACCTAAGCTACTAACATGCAAAGGGTGGTCATGCGGGTGCACAATCAATGAAATAACATTCAATCAATTGAAGTGATAAAATTAAAGGAAACTATAAACTACGACCTTACAAAAATGCTAAATGCATGCCCTAAACATGAATTTCTAAATGACATGATATCTAATTAAATGTAAATTATATGCAATCTTAATCTAAAAAAGATGACCTAAGTTTAGAATGGAACATGCAATTCTAACCTTATAACCTTATATGCACAATGATTTTTTTGTGTTTTTCTTTATGAAATTCAAATTGAAACTAACACGTGATTAACCATGCAAATCAAATAAAAAAACTAACAACTTGAATGAATGCACCTTTTTGTTTTTATATTTTTCTAAATTCAAAATAAAATCCCTACTCTAGATATGCAAGATAACCAAAACAAAATGAATCTTAATTTAAATATTTTTGGATTTTCTTAGTGTTTTTCCAAAATAAGCAATTATCTACTGAACATTAAATCTAAACAATGAAGATATTCAACAAATAAAGGATTAAAATAATCGAAAAAATAACATGTTGTCTCACAGGTCAAATTAGCGATTATTCTAACCCTAATTATCACGACAAAGACATTCAAAATAATTAAAAATCTGATCCGAAGTCTTACGGATCAAATTAGTAATTATATTGATTGCAATTAAAATACTATCAACAAATCCCAAAAATTAATATAATTAAAAAAATGACCCGTCATCTCACGGGTCAAATTAATAATTACAATAATCTTAGGGAAAATCCCTATGGATAATGTCTAAGATATTCATGAAATAAAGATCACTTCAAATTTACACAATATCGACTAAACTTAAAAGAAATAAATAAAATAAAAGTTAATCGAAAAAGTGAATAAAACTACCTAATCTTTTCCTCTTTTTTTCCTTTTTTTTTTTTTTTTGCTTTTTACCCACGATACGGCACGGACATGGTGGGTCACCGGAGAGCAGCACGTCGTCGGACCGGCGGGGGTTCGGCGAAGGTGAACCGGCGGCGGGCGGCGGCAAAGAGGTGACTCGGCGGTAGCTCAAATCAACACCGGAGCGGCTCCGTCGGCGGAGCAAAGGCGCGCGACGGTGGCTGGTCGCTGGCGTCGCGGGCGTTGCGGGCGGGGAATCAGTGGTGCGGTGTGGCTCGGCGCAGGCTCGGACACGGACATGGACGTCGGCACGAGGCTCGGAGGGAGACGATCGCGCTGGTGTCGCAGGGGGTTTTTCTGGTTCAAATTTGGTGAGGAGATCTGAGGCGCTGCAACGTCGTGGGAGGCGGCCGAACCTGCTCGGAGGTGAATCGGCTATGGCTTCGTGGACAGAGGCGTCGGTTCGGCAGCAATTTGGGCTAATCGGGGCTGTGCGGCGCGAGGAGGCCGACGGAGATGCGGGGGCAGGTCGAGGACGCGGGCGCGGGCTGAAACTCGGTGGACGGCAACAAAGGCGCGGTGGCCTGCGTTTCGCCGTCGTGGGTCTCGCGGATGGAGCTCGGCGGCTTGATCGGCGAGGAGGGCTGGTGCGGCGGACCAACGAGGAAGAAGAACAGTTTTCTTCTTTCCTCCCTTTTTAATTTTCACTCACCGACACTCTCTCTCACCTGTCACTCTCACTCTCTGTAGAACCCCTTCCCCAATCTCACCTTTTTGACTTTTCTAATCTTGGTGTTTCTCTCTCTTCTCTTTCCCCTGGATTTTTATGAATCCAATTCCTCTCTCTCTCTATCTCAAAGACCCGCGGACGGCCCTCCCTTTCTTTCACTCTTCAACTTTCACAAAAATCGAAACACCATTCCCTATTTTCTCTCTTTCAATTTTCAGATTTGTTTCATGAAAGAAGCCCCCTGGTGTTTCTGTACATGTTGCTTTTTATAGGTAAATGTAGATGATCTTCGTAGAATATTTGATTTCATTTTCCAATATACGAAGGTCATCTATAACCTCTTGATCTCCAAAAAATCCTCTTATTTTTCTTATCTCCAAATATTTTCAAGCGACTTCATCTATAAAGAAAGATAAGGCTTATCTTATTGCTTGAAGATCGGATTGCAAACCTGATTTGTCAAAATCCCACCAACCGCCGTGATATCGCCTCAAATCTCAATTTTTCTATGAATTAATTTATTATTAAAAAACAAACAACAACGTGCTTGGGCTAAATTCCTCATTCCGTGGGCCTAGCTCAGCCTGCCGAACTAAAGCTCAAAAAATGTAAATTTAAACCATTCCCTCACCGCCCCAATAAAATGTAAAGAGTTAAAATAAATGCATCTAAACCTATGTGTTATGCAACTAATTAATTTTTTTTTTAAGGATAAAATTAACCCTTAATTTTTATGCAATAAATAAATGATCGGACCGCCAAAATTTAGGTGTCAACAGCTGCCCCTCTTTGGAGGGAAACTCGTAGAGGTTTCCTTCAAAGATAAATGACACCTAATTGCATAATTTAAACCATGCAAAATGAATGTGAAATAAATATGCAATTGATTTTTTTTTGGTTCTTTTTTTTTATTAAGAAATGGACTCAAATAAATGCAAGGTCATGCAATAAAGAATGCCATGTAAATGCAATGATCTGGTCATGAACATAGATTTCCACGTATCTATGACCAATGAAATGCAAATGCCAAGAAGAACATGTACCTCGTACTGTACGTGGACTTTGGTGTGAAATGATTTCTATGAGACCCGACAATCATCCGAAACTCCTTTCGAGATAATTGAAAGGTTCAAAGTCTTCTCGGAATTCTCATCGATTTCGAGCACCTGGAAATTGCATCAAGTACTTGAAATTTCAAAACTCTAAACATTATGTCGACATTTGAAAACATTTGCGAACATGGAAATCTCATCGAGATATTTGGAAATATTTACTAAACATCTGGAAATCACATCAGATGTTTAGAAAGACAAACACTTGGAAGTCACATCAAGCGTTTAAAGGTTCAAATATCTGGAATTTACACTAGACATTTGAAAACATTTTATAAATGGGTACTTGGAATTCTCATCAAGTATTTAAACTCGGGGTTTCAAAGACAAATCCTTTGGTCTTTGAGGAAAAATTCATTTCATCATTTTTTTTTAAATTCAATGAAGGTCCATGCATGATGGCCCCTTTTTTTTTTAATTAAAAATTCCACTGGAAAAATTATCATTAGGACAATTTTCACTAATCTGTGAATCTCTTGAACATGCTAAATGAGACACTTTTGGTGTGAAAAGGCTTTTCACTTGCTCTCATTTAGGGGTCATTTGTCCCAACCATTGATGCGGGAATATATCACTCAATCTTATCATCATCTTGTCGACAAGAGTTTGAATTTTCTTGCAAGCGCACGACCTTACCAATCGAGAGGTCTTTGAGGTATTGTAATATGGGCTTGGTCAAAGGCTTAACGAAGAAACTCTTTGAGTCAAGGCAATTGAAAAAACAATTCTGTAATCATCTCCGGGTTTACAAGTCAAGAACCCCTGCAAAAATGAGAAAGAAGTAATCTTGCTCGCACTTCTTCGAGCAATGCTTAAAACATGCGAACCCCTATGTTAATTTAAATACCCTAATACGAAGAGACTTTGTAAGGGACCTAACATAGGCTGGGCTCATGGGTTGAGAAACGAAGGGATCGTTAGGCTCAAAAAGTGTTTAGGGGGTCTGAGTTGGTGATCATCTTGACACTTCCACCAATTTTCTTCTTCTCCATCATCAAGAATTTCTTCATATCACAACTCCACTGATTGCAATTTCTGAGTATTTTTGGTACCACATTGTTGGGAGTACGACTTCAACCAATGTTTGATTTTTCCATTTTTTCATTTCATTCAACATTTTTGTGGGCATCGGCCTTGCTTTTACCAGGCACACTGCTTTTTTCATGCCCCTCTTTTTTTGCATTCACTTTCTTTGGACTCACACAGCCTTCATTTTTCATCAGCGTTATAAGCCATGCTTCTTGAATGATTTTTTTTTTTTGTCTTGCCCCAGTGTGGGGGATGATCATCAACTGGGTTCAATGTGGAATGAATTAATAGGCTCAAATGGGCTAAACAATGGATAAAAGTGTGTAGGATAGAGAAAGAAATGCTCTTCGTCGTCCTAAGGCACTTAAATTACCACATGAATTCAATGTAATAGCATGACTTGTAGATTAATACAAGTGAGAGCAAGAAAAATTCTTTTTCATTTTCCTCACCTCATATTGCTGTCTTACCTCCAACTTGCCCCAATGTGGGGTGGTCCTTGACAGGGGTAGTATAAAAGAAATTCTTCAAGTATTTGGGCTCAAAGAAGGGTCGAACAAGGGTTCATTAGTAGGGAAATGAATTGCCCCTCATCATTTTAGTTGTCGTACTTCTTGCAAGAAAACTCTTCATCTTGAAACACAAGACGTTTCCACACTCACCTCACAATGTATAAACAAAGGACTGTGTATGGGATAAAGCTTGCCTTTCACATCTCATTTAGCATGATCAAGTAACTCGCCATTTTTCTTGAATTATCCAGTTTGATAAATTTCAAGTGGAATTGACAAACTGCACAATATCATGTGAAAGCATTCTACAATGACACCTCATATCATAAAGTCAAAGCTATTAGGTGTCCATGTCTTGCCCCCTCTTTGTAAGGGAGCTCATAGAGGTTCCTAACAAAGATAGTGGACACCATCATTCATATGCGTTCTTCGCACCTGCAAAAATAAAACATACATCATTACGCACTAAAGATTTGACCAACTTTGATCGAGAGAAAGGCTTTTACGAGCTCTTTTTATTCATGGATGGTATTTCTTTACAGCATCAGAATTTACAGGATTCATGAATTCCCACCCATCCATTTCTACTAAGATTAAAGCACCTCCAGGAAGTACTTTCTTCACGACGTATGGCCCCATGTAATTTGGAGTGAACTTGCCGCTGGGATCAAGGTTGATCGGCAGCATCTTGCGTAGCACCAAATCATGAACCTTGAAATGTCTTGGGCGAACCTTCCGATTGAAAGACTTGGCCACACGTTGTTGATAACATTGGCCATGACATATGGCCTTCGGCCGTTTTTCATCAATCATGTTGAGTTGGTCATACCTCTGCTTTGTGTCCATTCAGTTTCCGTCAGCTTAGACTGAGACAGTACTCTTAGAGAAGGGATTTCTACCTCAACCGGTAAGACTGCCTCCATACCATACACCAGAGAAAAAGGAGTTGCCCCAGTAGAGGTACGAATCGAAGTCCTATACGCCATCAGAGCGTAAGGGAGTCTTTCATGCCAGTCACGATAGTTATCAGCTGTCTTTGCCAAAATTTTCTTGATGTTCTTATTCGCTGCTTCAACCGCACCATTCATCTGAGGACGATAAGGCGATGAATTCAAATGACGAATTTTGAACTCCTTGAACAAACCATTGACAAGCTTGTTATTTAGGTTCGTCCCATTGTACGTGATGATGGCTTCGAGGCACGCCATAACGAGCAATGATATCACGTCGCACGAATTTCACAACATTCTTTGCGGTAACAAGCTGCATAAGAGGCTGCCTCTATCCATTTTGTGAAATAATCGATGGCGACCAAGATGAAACGATGACCATTTGAAGCTTTTGGGTTAATTGGGCCGATTACATCGATGCCCCACATTGAAAAAGGCCATGGTTCCGACAATTGATGCAGCTCATTTGGAGGAACATTTATCTTGTCTCCATAAATCGACAACGGTGACATCTCCGGACATGTTGAATGCAATCGTCTCCATGGTCCCCGAAGTAACCTAGCCTCATAATCTTCTTTGCTAACATGTGGCCGCTCATGTGAGGCCCACACACTCCTTCATGTATTTCTTCCATCAAGCGAGTAGCTTCTTTAGCATCGACGCATCTAAGTAGGACGGAATCAAAAGACCATTTGTATAATGTATCCCCACCGATAAAGAACTTGGAGGCAAGTTTCATAAGATGTTTCCGGTCGGTTGGATTGCTACCTTCCGGGGAACTCTCGCATTTGGATGTAGGTCATGATGTCATAGTACCATGGTTTTCCATCGGCTCTCCTATCACTACCATGCAATAGGCTGGCTTTGCAAGCACTTCAATCTTTAAAGGTGCAATTTCTAGTTCTTCTGTAACCTTGAGCATAGACGACAAAGTTGCAAGTGCATCTGCAAACTGATTATGGGACCTCGACAAGTATTCGAATGATATCTCGTCAAACTCCTTCACAAGGTCTTCCAGGTAACCATGGTAAGGGACCAATTTGGCATCTATAGTCCTCCATTTTCCAAATCACGGGAGGATAATAAGTGTCGAATCACCAAACACCTTCAATTTGCTAATCTCCATTTCAATGGCTACCTGCAGACCGAGAATACATGCTTCATATTCAGCTATGTTGTTGGTGCAAGGAAATACCAACTTTGCAGCTACAGGATAGTGTTGGCCATCAGGAGAAATCAGAACTGCTCCAGTGCCAGACCCGGATAGGTTAACGGCACCGTCAAAGAACATAGTCCACGACTCTTTTTCCATTGTCAAAATGCGATCATCCAGAGAATCGTACTCATCTTCATCCTGCATAGTGCCATTTGCTAACATATCCGCAATTACTCGACCTTTCACTGATTTCTGCGGTACACTTTGCACGTCAAACTCGGAAATCAGGATTTGCCATTTCGCTAATTTCCCCACCAAAGCTGGTTGTTCTAACATGTACTTGATAGGGTCATTCTCACAAACTAGAAATGTGCAGGGTAATGCAAGGTGTATTGCCGCGATGCACGTAGAACCCATACTAGAGCGGCACACGTCTTCTCAACATCAGAGTAGTTCATTTATGTTGTTGAGAACTTTTTGCTTAAGTAGTAAATGGCACATTCCTTCCTGTCTGTCGATCTTTTTTGAGCCAGCATTGCCCCCAATGACTCTCTATTAATTGTGAGATAGAGAATTAAAGGTTGCCCTGGTGTCGGAGGAGCAGTATCGGTGGATTCATCAAATATCGCTTCAACTCTTCAAATGCTTCTTGGCATTCATCATCCCATTTAACTTGCGCATTCTTTTGAGAAGCTTGAAGAAAGGCTTGGCGGTTTGAGTGGGAGATGAACCGAGCTATATAGTTCAATCTCCCTAAAAGACTTCGGACTTCTTTCACCGTGGTTGGAGGGCGCAAATCACAAATTGCTTTAACTTTTGAGGGATCAATCTCAATGCCCCTACCCTTTGACCATGAAACCCAATAATTTGCCAAAAGTTGCTCCAAACACACACTTTGCCGGATTAAGACGTAATTTGAATTCACGAAGCCGTTCAAATAACTTCTTTAAGGTCTTGATGTGATCCTCCCCTTGTCGGGTTTTGGCAATCATATCATCAACATATATTTCCACCTCTTTGTGCATCATATCATGGAAAAGCGCTACCATGGCCCGTTGATATGTTGCCCCGGCATTCTTAAGGCCAAAGGCATGACCCTATAGCAAAAAGTTCCCCATGGGGTGATGAATGCCGTTTTTTCTTTGTCCTTTTCACTCATCCTGATCTGATTATATCCAGAAAATCCATCCATAAAAGAAAAGAGCTCAAAGCCTGCGGTACTATCCACGAGAACATCAATGTGAGGCGGCGGAAAATCATCTTTGGGGCTAGCTTTGTTCAAGTCTCTATAGTCAACGCCTTGAGACTCTAATGCGACCATCTTTTTTAAGACGGCACTATGTTTGCTATCCATTCAGGATATTGTGATACCTTGATGAATTTCACGTCAAGGAGCTTCATGACTTCCTCCTCTATTTTTTTTGAAAGTTCCGGTTTAACTCTCCGTAATTTTTGCTTCTTGGGAGGTACATCGGGATTAGTCGGGAGACAATGTTCTACAATGGACGGATCCGACCCGGCATATTAGCATAAGACCAGGCAAAGACATCCTAGTATTCCTTCGGCAAGCTGGGTTAAGCATTGAGCTTCGGGTTTGGTCAAGTCTGCCCCGATTGTGACCTCCTTGCTATCTTGGTGTCACTAAGATTTATAGTGACGGTTTGTCGCCCGGTGATTGGCTTCGAATTTTTTCTTTGCTCCCAACTACGTTGAATATCCGTTGAATCATCTTGATCCTCATAACTCGGACTTGGCGCTTCATCTTCATTAAAACAAATGTGCACGGGGTTGCACTGAAACATAAAGTAGATAATTAAAAGAAACAAACGGGGTAAAATTAGATGCATGCTGAAAAACTATTTTGTTTTGAAAATTTTTTAAAAGGGAACATGAAGAAGCCCAGCCTTCAGAATTAGCTCCTTGCCGTTTTCTTTTGGTAGGATTTCATCACAGGGCTAGTTTGGTGTACTTCAACATGCCCTTAAAACATGAAAAATCTCAATGTATTTTATTGGATGAAAAGCAAATTACATTATTGAAATAAGGAAATTTTGGAATGAAAATCCTAACAAGCAAATACGGAAAGCAATGAAAATTCCTGCGCGGAAGGAATGTGCAATTAATTAAAATTCTCCTACTCTCGAGCTTCGTCGATGGCGAACACTAAATTCTCCTCGAACAGTTCGATCATCCCTTCGAGTGTGTCGTCTTTTCCGGTGGATCGAGTGGTGTACCGCAACCAGCTTGTCTCCCTCTTCAACAAGAATAACATCAATGTCGGCAAGCTGGAGGCTTAGAGTGTTGAACACAGCTATCAATTGCTCCTTCTTCTTCATGCATCATCTTTGCGAGGCCCGGGAATGTGGACCTAATATGGGGTATAATAAAGCCAGATCGTCCTCGCCCCCTTCCCCTACAAGGTCGTCCACCTCTACCACGATAGCCTAATCCCCTCGTATATGAATTCCGCTTGACCTCAATTGGTTGGCGAGTGCCTTGACCATGTCGACCTAAACCAGTACCTGGAGTAAAGCCACTTCCTACCATGATTTTGCCTACCATGATCGACGACTTCGACAATCTAGGAGTGGGTAGGGTAGTGCCTTGAGCAACATGAATGGTTGAAACCAACTCAAATGCTTGGAAACTAGATTCTTCTTTACAATCTGGTTCAATATACAGGATAGCCGTCTCGTGATAAATTTTGAACTCGTCTTCTCCTCGGACCGTAATAAGCTTCCCTTCCATCACAAACTTCACTTTCCGTGGAGACTCGAAGAAGCTGCTTTTCTTTGCATGAATCCGGGGACGACCTAATAAGAAGTTGAATCTTTGTAGGTATGTCCAAGACTGAAAAACTGCACTAAATAACACTTGGCCCTATTTGCGGGTCTAGATCAACTTCCCCAACTACTTCTTTTTGGTCCCATCAAATGCTCGGATAGAGGTCTTGGCGACATGCATTTTCCCCAAATCATAACCAAGACGCTTTAGGGTTGCTAGAGGGCATATATTCGAGGCGATCCATTATCAATTAGTACGCGGGACACCAAGGTATCTCGACACTTGGCTGAAATATAAAGGGCCTTGCCGTGCCCGCTCCTTCATCCGGGATTTCATCATCGAGAAAGTAATTTGGTCCTTTAACAAAATGGTCCCCACAAATTCTTCCGGCTTCTCAAGTTCAATGGACTCAGGGACATGTATTTCATTAAGGACTTTCATCAAGGACTTTTGATGTTTCTCCGATGTCAAAAGCAACTCTAATATGGAGATCGTGACGGCATTTTGCGAAGTTGGTCCACTACATTATACTCGCTTGCCTTAATTACGGCTAAAAATTCTTTAGCCTCCTCATCGGTAATCGGCTTGACGGGTTGTGAGTTGGCTTTGAGCATAAGTGCGTCCTGATCGAGCGACCACATCTATCTCCGCATCATAACACCATGGTACTTTGCCTTATCATTCGTATACGCATAGGGTTACGTAACATCAAGAATCAATTCTTCATCATCTAATGGTGGCACCTCATTAATGATTAATCCATCTTCATCTGACGCATCTTCCAACGATGGCATGTCAAGAGCTATGGAATCATTAGCTCCAACATTCAAACCAGCAAACTCATCTTCAAAATCAGAAAGCTCCTCCTCCGGATCAATAATGATTGGAGTGATAGTCAAAACCGTGTCGGCCGATCTGCGTAAACAATCATCCCCTTCTTATGCATTGTTTTAACTCTTTGCACCTTCGAGACATGGTAGGCTTTTACGTATGCGAGTAGTACCCGGCTCGGACTAAACCACTATAAACATCGTCTACATGTACTTTCAAGCTCTTCCTTCGACCAGCATTGAAACTGAAAATGGCGTTCACGGCTTCTGGATGGTCCGGGAGTGGGTTATTCTAGATGTTCGGCTGTGTATCGCGGAATGAGATCACCTTAGCATCCAACAGATTTTGGATTTTATGTCGCAGTGTATAGCAATCATCAACCGAATGCCCTACCTCCTCCATATGGTAAGCGCATGTTTTAGAAGGATCAAAGTTGGGGAAACGCTCGGGATTAGGTCGCTTAGGCTCCTTAGCAAGTAATCCTTTCTTTTGAAGAGTCGGCAAGATTTTGGACAAAGGTTTAGGAAGAGGCGTAAATTGACGCCTTGAAGAGTTCCTCTGCTGGCCAAAGAACAGTCGTACTCCTCCCTGTTGAGTGTTAGGGGCAGGGCGAGGTGGTTGAACGTAGGCCACGTTAACCTTTGCTACAGGTTCCTTATCCTTCTTGAATGGAATTCTCCTATGTGAGCCGGTCGATCGAGGCCCATCCATCATGCGGGGGCTACTTCAATTCGCTCGCCGGCGGGGATTAACTGATTGAATGACTCAGCAGTCGATCCCAGCATTCGAATTCGATACTCAGGTGGAAGTGTCTTCATAAACAAATCCATCAGCTCTTTTTCTGTCGGCTCTGGAGTAATTTGAGCAGCTACGGTCCTCCATCTCATGACATATGTCTTGAAAGATTCCGTCTTCTTCTTCTCAGTGCGAAGTAAATCCTCTCGAGATGGAGTGACATCAATATTGTACTTATATTGCTTGAAGAAGGCATCAGTCAAATCCTCCCAAGTCTCCAGAGATTAATTCCCTTCATGATGTACCACTGAAGCGCCGGTCCTGTCAAGCTTGCTTGAAATTGTTGAATCATCAAGGGGATGTTATCAACATATTGGGTCATCCTGACCACATAAGTCTGCAAATGGATCTTCGGGCAAGAGGTGCCATTATACTTTTCAAAGTCTGGCACTTTGAACTTCTTCGGCATCTTGACCTTTGCATAATGGGACAAATCAGTTGGGCCCTGGATAAACGACCCCTACAGCTTCTTGAGTTTCTCCTCGATTTTCGCCATGCGTTTTTCTTGCTCAGTCTTCAGTATAACCGAGTGTATCACTTGTTCCTCCTCATCCACAATTTCAGGCGCATCAATAATTTTCTCCCTGGAAGCATCATTAGAGGTCGATGTTCCAACCGCGAATGTATTCTTGCCTTTGTCTCTTGGATCGGCCACACTCTTGCCTTTGTCTCTTGGATCGGCCACGGGATCATGTTGTGGTAATACCACTTCGACTTGTGAAGCTAGTGGGGCAGTGTTTGCTTGGAGAGACTCAATTTGTTTAGAGAGCTGCTCAAGAACATTCAGGACTTGTTTCATCCCCGATTTCGAGGATAGTGATGCGGGCTTGTTCAGCAACACGTGTTTGTTCGGTGTTATCAGCCATGGCTGCTCTGGAACGAGTACTGATTGGCGATCTTGAATGAGCTGTGATGCTACCTAATTTATATAATAATAAAAAATACAGTAAGTATCATAATAAATGAGATTGGTCCATGACAACGGTCGATCGTTTATTAAATGAAATCAAATTCCAAAAACAATGACTCCCTAAGAAATTCCTAAAACATCAATCTAAGAAATTGAAATAACGCCCTAAAACCATAATTAAACTCCTAAATCTTAGCGACTCTTTTCTATATACAATTGGGAGATCACAGTCTTTCGAAGCTTCTTGTTCGCCGAACCAACTCGAGATTCGAACCTCCTTCTTTTCCACCGTTTCTTCAAGATGTTCAATTTGTGCTTTACGAGTGGGCTTCATGGTCACCTCAGGTATCACGGGAAGTAGAGCTTGAGGGATCTCGTGATGGTGGATATAATAATCCGAGGCATGAAAAACCTTCTCTTTTTCTTTCAATCTTCTAGGCACCACTATCTTTTCCGAGCGGCATTCCTTCCACACATTTTCAAGACGCTCGATCAAATCAAGGTACTTGTAATCCTTGCGCATGAAACAGACTTGAAACAGACCTATTCGGAGAGGAGGTGGGATATCTTGGAGCACTCGATCGGCGGACCACTCTATAAGGATAGTAAGATGTTGCACCAGTAATTCCCATCGAGTGGAATTGGATTATCCGTCTTGTGAGAAAAACAAGCCATGCTAACACGGAACCATTTAGCGTACCATAGGATACCCTTGAGATCTGGATCTTTTAGAAAAATTACCCAATCAGAAAATGATTTTCCGGTATACTTTTCTCTAAGGTTGAAAACCTCTTTATTGGGTGATTAGAATCATCAATTTCACCTCGACGCATGAAATGACCAAACTCCTTCATGTGAGAAAGAAACCAAATTTGTAAAAGTTCAGGAGAGGCATTCATGATTTTTCCTCCATTTTGTTTAAAACGGTTGAGGGACAAAAATGTCTCGGCCAAAATCATGTTTATAAAGTTCATGCCAGCGCATGCTTGTATGACCACCCATGCAATTGAAGGATTTATGGCATTATGTCGATGAGGAAAAATTATAAATCCAAAGAATGCTAAGATGAATATCCTACCTTTTTGGCGCATTGAAGATTGATTTAAAAAATGATCAGCCAAAAAAGAGAATGGGCATGCGTTACAATTAGCTTTCAAAACCTTCTTAACCTCTTCAGTTTCAATTCTTAAAAATTGAGATAAAATCGATGTGGGCTCCATACCAAGAGGTGGCCTAACAAGTTCAGTCTCAAGGGGCATTCCTATGATAACGCTATACTCTTCTAATGTAGGCGTTAGCTCATTCTTACCAAAAATAAAAGTAGCCGTCTCGGGACACCAAAAGTGTGAGATAGCTTGCAAAACACCACTATGGACTCCAATATCCAAAAAGAGGGATGAGTCGTCCCAATATCGATTCCACATAATCTTGACCTTCTTTACCTAATCTATTCCACCACCCTTTGAGCTCAATCTTTGGAGTTGGAACGAATTGAACATCGGATCTCCCCATTGTATATAGATTAAGCTTTCGACCGACCCTAATGTCATGGACCAAAAAAAAGGTGCAATAAAAGTAAATAGATTGCATAATATAAGGTAAAAATACTTACTTCACCAAGGAAAATGGCAACCACATAGACGGGCGCATGAAATGTGAGGCTCGATTTCTATCTAGATGGCATAACAAAATGGAGCTAAGGGGATGATCGACCGTTGCAGTCTCGCATTAACGTGTCAGGTCCCCCTAACCCCGGCTCAGTCGAATGGAATATCCAATAATCACGCAATCTCGCGGATATGGACAAACACATTTGACACCATGAAAAATTTTCGGAGTTGAGAAAGGCAACCTCTACATCGCGGTCTCGCGTTCAAGGTTGATCCATTTCTCAACACCATCCTAGAATCCTTAAATGCGGTCTAGGTCCAACGGGTTGTGGGTGCAAATTGTAGTGCTAAAATAATTTGAAAATCATGCACAACAATTTATAATGCAAGCAACACTTCAATACATAAGAAAAACATTCAATCCAAACACCTTCCTGCAAAACAAAGAGTCAACAAGCATTACTCCCCTTATTCCTCCTTTCAAAAACATTTAACACTTCATGTTAGGAGCGTACCTTATTTCCATGCTGCCAAACAAAAATATTTTTTAAAAGAAACAGGCCTATATCCACTATGAGTTTTAAGGTCCCCGGTGGAGTCGCCAAGTCAAGCCGCGACCAATTTTTCAAAAAAGGCTATTGAATTACCAAGTCCGAAGACTTGGCACGAACCCTCCCAAGTCCTACCAATCGCGACTTGATATTAAAAATTAACCCACTTAAACATGCAATTATACTCAAATTGGAGCCGCCACTAACCAATTAGGATTGGTTAGAAACCCAAATAAAGTATGGGAGAATACTTTATTTTTTGCGAACAATAGATTCATTAAGTCCGGGGGACATGGTTACGCTAGAAAAATCTAACGCCATTTCGGTACCTTATCATTTTAAAAAATATATTTTTTTGTAGGCAATCTTGATTAATTTTAACCTAAGCTACTAACATGCAAAGGGTGGTCATGGGTGCACAATCAATGAAATAACATTCAATCAATTGAAGTGATAAAATAAAAGGAAACTATAAACTACGACCTTACAAAAATGCTAAATGCATGCCCTAAACATGAATTTCTAAATGACATGATATCTAATTAAATGTAAATTATATGCAATCTTAATCTAAAAAGATGACCTAAGTTTAGAATGGAACATGCAATTCTAACCTTATAACCTTATATGCACAATGATTTTTTTGTGTTTTTCTTTATGAAATTCAAATTGAAACTAACACGTGATTAAACATGCAAATCAAATAAAAAAACTAACAACTTGAATGAATGCACCTTTTTGTTTTTATATTTTCTAAATTCAAAATAAAATCCCTACTCTAGATATGCAAGATAACCAAAACAAAATGAATCTTAATTTAAATATTTTTGGATTTTCTTAGTGTTTTTCCAAAATAAGCAATTATCTACGAACATTAAATCTAAACAACGAAGATATTCAACAAATAAAGGATTAAAATAATCGAAAAAATAACATGTTGTCTCACAGGTCAAATTAGCGATTATTCTAACCCTAATTATCACGACAAAGACATTCAAAATAATTAAAAATCTGATCCGAAGTCTTACGGATCAAATTAGTAATTATATTGATTGCAATTAAAATACTATCAACAAATCCCAAAAATTAATATAATTAAAAAATGACTCGTCATCTCACGGGTCAAATTAATAATTACAATAATCTTAGGGAAAATCCCTATGGATAATGTCTAAGATATTCATGAAATAAAGATCACTTCAAATTTACACAATATCGACTAAACTTAAAAGAAATAAATAAAATAAAAGTTAATCGAAAAGTGAATAAAACTACCTAATCTTTTCCTCTCTTTTTTCCTTTTTTTTTTTTTTGCTTTTACCCACGATACGGCACGGACATGGTGGGTCACCGGAGAGCAGCACGTCGTCGGACCGGCGGGGGTTCCGGCAAGGTGAACCCGGCGGGCGGCGGCGAAGAGGTGACTCGGCGGTAGCTCAAATCAACACCGGAGCGGCTCCGTCGGCGGAGCAAGGCGGCGCGATGGTGGCTGGTCTGCTGGCGTCGCGGGCGCTGCGGGCGGGGGAATCTCGGTGCGTGTGGCTCGGCGCAAGCTCGGGCACGGACATGGACGTCGGCACGAGGCTCGGAGGGAGACGATCGCGCCGGTGTCGCGGGGTTTTTTCGGTTCAGATTTGGTGAGGAGATCCGAGGCGCCGCAACTTGTCGTGGGAGGCGGCCGAACCTGCTCGGAGGTGAATCGGCTATGGCTTCGTGGACGAGGCGT